>OY728155.1:1036628800-1039028800 GCA_963277665.1 Viscum album
GTTTCTTCCCTATGTTAAAAATGAAGTGAAATTTTTTTGAAGATACAAATATCTCTAAGAAGAATTATTTTAATACAAATATCATGATGAATAAGATAAATAAATAGAAATGATTGTTAAATAAGAATTCTCTCTTATCTAAATATGAGGAAGTATTAATATCTCTATGCCTTTCCAGGAACAAAGATATATCATGATTGGAAGGTGAAGAGTGGGTGGATAATGTTTTCATGAATAATATGGACAGTCTATCTACCTAAAATTCATCAAGATATTCAAGTTATCAGGAGGTATATGTTAATTCTTATACAAACATTAATGAAGAAGATCAAAGATGTAATGGGAGTGATAACATCTATGTTTATTTATCAACTGACGCATTAAAGATTATGATTCATGGCTATCCCAAAGAATCAATATCTATTATCAATGAGATATTTTAAAACATGAATTAAGAGATCATTTAGATTGAATAGAATTTATATGTAATATATAATGATTTAAATTAAAAAAAATCTATAAATTTCAAATCTTTCCAAAAAGCTTGGAGCCTTTGAAGTAACTAAGGGGGAGTTTGAAAGAATTTCCTCAAAATGGATCAATTAAGTGGATGAGAACAATGGATTAAATAATGTTATAGATGAAAATTTCCATGTAATTGAATTGAAATTTAGAAATAGAATTTATTTCAAGTATATAGAATAGGAAGTAAAATTCATGATGATCAAAGAACATGAGTATTTGATACAAAAAAAGTTAAACTACATGATGAGGAAGTTGAAATAATTTATATGTCATGTGAAAAGAATATGATTAATATTTAAGATAATAAAATCATCCTTAATAATAAATGTATTTAATTGGATGTTTAGTTGACCAATATTGAAAAGAAACATATTGAGACTTTAAAAAATGAGGTGATCGTTACTGCTACTACTCAATGATAATTAGAGGATTCAAATATTAAAATAACATTAAAAAGTTATTAAAATATTGTGACATTATTTAATGATCTATATCAAGAATATTTTAGGGAAAAAGAACCATAAATACCAAACTTTAATAATGCTTTAAATCTCGTTTTATGAATAGTGCATGTTTGAAAAGAAATTATGACCAATTATGGATAGTGAAAGGTGGTAAGAATCCTACCACCATGACCATGGTGAATTGAAAAAAAATTGGAAGACATTTCCTCACAAAATTCCCAACATTTCATGGATATGATAAAAAACATCATATAGAATAAATAAGCATATCATGGTTTTGGGGTCATTATTGGTGCTAAAACAGATTTGGGAATTATGCATTGGATTTTTTTTCAATCCCATAAATGAAAAAATATAAATGAATACCATGTCAAGAGAGAGAAATCCATATATTTGGAAGTAACATTCATAAGTCTAGAAAAATCAATATAATTCAAAAAAATTGGAAGTTTTTGAAACACCTATGATGTATAAAATGGTTCTGGTCACAATTATGGTGTATACTTATCTAAACATGTATCCAAAGTTGACAAGAAAAGAATACCACATATGGTAGTTTAAAAGAAGAAGAATCCTTGTGTTAATATTAGAATAATTTTGATAATAAAAATTCAACCAATAAAATTTCATGTAAGAAAGATAATGAGACCATGGATTGAAAATCCTTGTGGTTTAAGAAAATTATTTAATCTAAATGAACTACTGAGATAGACAACACTTATATGAATCCATCTAGAAATTCCAATCAAGTTCCCAATTTCCTAAGGAAATGATTGAAATCTGGACATAATATTTAGAGAGAATAACTAAAATTAAATATACAAAATCTAAGTCTATTTTAGAAGAAAAAATCACACATGATAAATACAATGTAAATGAGAGGTTGTTTACAAAAGAAAACTATTGTATTAAAGATGTTCTGTGTAAGAGATGAGATAATGTAGGATATTTGAATAGGGTTTTAATCTATTTTAATAAAACAAGAAGCTATTATTACGAGGTATAAGAACGTATCATCCCTAATTGTTGTTAATAAGAAAAATTATCTACATAATTAATATGATAATGTTAGAATATCCATTCTATACAACATAAATTCGTACAGAATTTTGTATGTGAAAGCTTGAATATTTGATGAAATAAAGAAACTTATTTGAAAAAAATATCTTAACACTGTTGTTCAGAATAAAAAATAGTGATGACTCACCTTATTCAATTAATATTGTTGTATTGTATTTGTGATTATAAAACATGAAATTGATGGTAAAACAAATCTATGTGGGGGACCTAAGAAGTAGTGAGTCTTGTCAAATCTTGACACCAATGTTGATTATGTTATCATCCTTGAATGATTCCTAGATTTATAGTCAAATAAAAATAATATATTGGGTCATCTATGATGAATATTAATACTATAATATTATATCTTGTACTATAATCATAAAGAAAATATCATCTTGTTTGAATATTATATTTTGTATCCTGATGAAAAGGTATTGAAGAAGATCATTCTGAGGGATGTTGTGGATTTTTTCAAATCAGAGAAGTCACAAGTTGAAGATCCATATTGTTGTATTCTCCATATTTGGACATCTTAAAAATCATTCCTAAAGAGACTAAACATTATGATGACGTTGAGGTGTGTTTTCCATAAGGGTTAGATAAATGAAGAAAGAAGAAGCCGCTACGAGAATCATTATTTCAGCTAGTATAAAATATAAATATCTTTAAATGTTCTTCATGATCAATTCATGGGAAAAAGTATTTTTTTATTAATCCATAATCATTGGTTATCAAAAATAATAATGTTAACAAAAAGGGGGATTAATTGAATTAATCAATTATTTAAGAAATGAATGGGAGTTTCTAAGGCCACTTGTCCAACTTGATGCACTTGATTTTTTATGATGTGTTGTTTGAAGTGAGTGTAGGAGTTTTAGTTTGATTATTCTTATATTGTTTAATATCTCATTTATGTAACTTCATCCTGGAATAAATGCAGGAAACCCTTGAAGAAAAGTATATGAGTTTTGGTATCACGATCGGTTGGTAAAAGAAATCTCTATTGTCTAAATAAAATCCTCTTATTTATTACATTGATCATGTCTTACATATACATAGTGTAACTACTAAATATCAGTGCAAGGGAAACACCAAATTTATGAGCACTATTAAAAAAGAGCTGATAAAAGACTCATGTATTGCGGGTCATGTTGGGCCATGTTCTATGGGCCTACGTGTAAAGTCCCTTAAATTTCAAGGGATTTTTTTTTAATTTTTTTTGGAATTTTATGAGTACGCAGTTTCTGACGGCACATGATTGCGAGGCTCGGTGTGCCCGGAATCAATTTTTGAAGTTTAGCTCGGGTACATTCAGTGAACGAACAAGCAGCTTTTCCTAACTTTTGAACCAGTGCTCAGAATCGAAATATGAGGGCACCGATGAAAACGCAATGCTGGTAATTGTTTAGGAAGACTTTTTCTGAAGTTGTGTTTGCGCGGGTGTGGTTATTAAAAATGGTAGGTTAAGTAATGAATAAAATAAAATTTGTGCAACCAATTTTATTCTTATTTAAGGTAGCTTAACCCCATGCTTTATGGTTGGAGTGGGACCTACTAAAACTCTAACTCCTAGGTAGGATATTATTGAGGTGGGGCCTGCACAAGCCCCACCCCTTTATTTCCTTTTACCTTCCGCGTGCATTAATTATGGTAACTCACCCGCACCCCCTCTTAAAGGCCAAGTCAAACCTCACGTTTAATTGAATTATTTAATGCCTCATTAATTTTCCAACGCTCGATATTTAATTCATGATCTCTTTTTGAATTTCAAAAACCGTTGGCATGGGAAATAAAATAAGGCAAAGCCTTATTTTATTTAGTGTTGTTTCGTTGTGCGGGAAGAATTGGGAGAGTAATTACTCAAGGCCTTGGAACTTATTCTTCCTCCTTGAAGAATGCAAATAACGCACCGTCGCCAACGAAGAACGCCGGCCTCCGATGAAGGAAAACGAAGGATGTTGTTTCCTTGGAGATCGATGATGCGATGTCGTGTACCACGACACTAACAATCCTCCTTCCGCGACGCTTCTTCTGCGACGTTCCTTCTCCCGAGACAAACCTTCGTTCGACAACTCCTTGAGGTAGGGGGTTTGGTTTAATTTTAATTTATGTGGATTATATCCTCAGTCTTTGATTAAATTGTTGATAGTCGTTGAGCCGCCTGTTATCATAATAACGGGAGGAGGTCGGACCGTACGAACACAACAGACCATCCTCCCCCTTTTTATGATTGTTCTTATTGTGGCACGAGCAAAGGTGTCACAGTGTAGCGGCACCGCACGGAAACAATGAAGAATGGGAAAAGAAGCATGGTGCCATCATGTCGCGCCGTTGCAGCGATTCGAAGTCTCCACAGATCGTTTAATTGACGGCGGATTGTCGGGCGTTGGCGGAACGAGCCGCAGAGCTCTTTTTAAGGATTCGTAGTGAAGGGTAGGTCCCGGGAGGACCGTCAGCGAAAACGACAGGCAAAACGGACCACCGAAGCACGTCCGGTGGTCCGCGGAAGGCCCTGCCAGCGCGCCACGCCGGCACGGTGGCCAGAGGCGGCGGCCGGCACCGGCCGGCCGCAAGGACGTAGCGGCACTCGGTGCGCCGCTAGGAAGGACCGCCGCGGCTGAAGCCGCAGCCGCAGGCGGCTGGTCTTGTGGCCATACGGGACCGAGGGGGGATGCGGCGCTAGGCTGCATCCTCTGGCAAGGAGTGTCCCCTCACACAGGGTCGCGACATCAATCAAGGGGGCAGCCGCCCACTTTGCGCGACCGCTCGGTCATCACTGATCTGACCCCGCTCGGCCAGCGCCTAGCAACCGTGGGCCGGACCGGCCGCACCGGGCCGGGCTGCTCTGGCTGGGCCGGGCCGTGCCCAGTCGGGTCGGACCCGGACTCGGTTCGGGCCGACCCAGGGGGGGTGGGGCCGGGTCGGATCGGGCCCAGACCCCCCATTTTCAGACCACCTCCAGTCTTTTCGCCATATCATAGGCTACGGACCTCCGATCGATGCACCGTCAGTTGCGCATCACTCCTTGGATCGAGACGGTAGTTTTGGTATATTACACCGAAGGTTTCGAAGAACATTGGGTAGAGCCGGGTTGGTTCGAACACGAAACCAACCGGGCCCTCGGAGCGGAAACACTTATAACTTGAGCTCCAGACATCCGATTGACGTGCCGTCGACCTTGTTGGATTCCCCTTAATGATATGGACCTTTTGGATTACTCCACTCGAGGTTTGGATGTAGTTGGAGTGCGGTCATGTTGGTTTTGACTTAAAAACCAACCGGGTCCCTGGAACGAAAAAGCCAATAACTCCCAGACCGGGCGTCCGATTGACGCGCCGTCTGTCGCGTTGTGTTCCTTTTGACGAGACAGATGTTTGGGATAGATCAAATCTGGACTACATGTCAGTTGATGTATCAACCCCCCCCCCCCCCCCCCTTGGCTCATGGAGCGGACCCTCCCAGAACGAGCATGCTGTGTGCGGGAACCCTAGTGCTGGCTGCGTCTGCGACGACGATGACTTCCGTACTGGAATCCTCCGTGTGTTTGACGACAGTGACAACCATACGGGAATCCTCTGTGGGTTAGACGGTGACGACTACGCTACTTTCAATCTTTATGAAACCCTAGAGCTGGTTGAGACTTGACGACGGCTGATCAATCGACTCGGTGTGTTCGGATAGCCCAGTGGGGAGCGCTTGGTTGTAGCGGCAGACCCACGACGGAAGAGCGCTTGGTTGTAGCGGCAGACCCATGGTAATCAATAGAAGGAGTACATCTGGAGGCTTTGAGGGGGAGCTCTTGGTTGTAGCAGCAGACCCATGGCGGGGGAGCACTTGGTTGTAGCGGCAGACCCGCGGTACTCAACAGAAGGAGTACCTCTAGAGGCTATGAGGGGGAGCGCTTGGTTGTAGCGGTATACCCATGGTGGGAAGCGCTTGGTTGTACTAGGAGGCCAACAATACTCGAAAAGTGGAGTACTACATGAGTCCAAGGTTAATTGGAAGCACTTGGTTGTAGCGGCAGGCCCACTGTACTCGATAGAGGAGGAGTTTCCCCAGCAGCTATGGTTTCAACAACATGATTAAATCCTGGGTTGAGCTGAGTCTTGAAATTCAATCATTATCTTCGATATGATTGACTTGTTTTCCTATGTGGATTTGGGTTGTGTTATCCTGTGTGGACTGGTTGTGCTATCATGTGTGGACGTGATCGAACTTGGGCTCGGATTTTGGTGCCGAACTGGGACTGATGACTTGGGTATATGTTTGGGCATATACCTAAGTAGTGTTGGATGTTACTTCATGATTGTATTTTTTCTTTGTGGTTTATCCTTTTTGGATTCAGGGAGACCATCGGGGGTCTCGGGGTCCCTACTGAGTATCGTATACTCACCCCTGCACGGGCTTTGCCCGCACTACGTTGTGTTGGTTGCAGACGATGGACATCACTGATTGAGGTTCAGGGTTGTAGAGCTGGACGATTCCCGGAGGAGGAACCCATGACGAGTCGGTGCCCGGAGGTGGATATCATGACCAGTCGGTACCTGGAGGTGGAACACTAGACGAGACACATACAGGGCGGACGGAAGGACCCGAGGAGCTGAGGAGGCTATCTGTACCCACCCTTCAGGTGGGATTTCTAGTGGAAGTCTCAGTGTCGTTGCTTTAATTTCAGTTGATGTACTTCCTTTCCTGTTGTACTTTACTTTCAGTTTGGGTTTGTATTTTGGCCCACTTACTTTTCTGCACTTACTTGTACCCAGTTTCACATAGTGTTTACTTTTGCTGGCTTACTCTATGGTGTTTGTTTACTTTATAAAGGCAATTCCTTCCCCTTTTTGTCGGGATTTACGCCTTGGTGCTAGTCGCCAACCCCTGGCATATGGGAGGCGGGCTTGTGGTAGTCACGACACGGGCCCTGATGACGGGTCGTGAAAAATTGGTATCAGAGGAGTTCGGTTCTACCGCAGAACTCTGGACTCTGATATTCCTTCTATGTGAAGCAATAGTGTTAAGGGTATTTAGTGTGGTTATCAGTCCAGGGAGTCCAGTGTTGGTGAGTTGACCGACGTATCCGTACACTAGGACCCTGACTTCTGATTTCCGACTTAGTGCACGAAAACATTGATTGGATGTGTGTTTAAAGTTTTCTTTGTGATTACTTTATGTCAGCTCAGTAGGTATACTGTATTAACCCTGGCACACCTGTTTCTTTTCAGGATGGCCCCACGATGGCAGCCAGCTAGGGTTCCGTGTTTTGTATGTGATGACAGCCCACCGAGCGACGAGGCCTTGATGTAGGGCCCTTTGACAGTGGAGGCACCAGCGGTACCTCTACCCGCCGAGCCACCGATGCTACCAGCCCCAACCGCTGATAGTGCACGTCACCTTAGTGCACTACATGAGTTTCAGCACCAGAGACCACCCAGGTTCCACGGGTAGATGGACCCTCAGGTAGTCGAGGATTGGCTAGAGGCGGTTGTTCGAGTTTTCAGGTTAGTGGGGACACCAGCTGTCCTCATTGTGATCCTAGCAGCGAGCCTCCTGCACGCGGCAACAAGAAGATGGTGGAGCATGATGCTTCAGGTGAACGATGAGGCATCTCTAATTTGGATGAACTTTGAGAGCCTCTTCCGCTCAGAGTTCGTCCCAGCCACCCTCCATGCGGTGCGCATCCAAGAGCTACTACATCTGCAGTAGGGCAACATGACGGTAGCCCAGTACTCGGCGAGGTTTACCGATCTCTCATGCTATTCCACGGACATGGTATGTGACCCATTCTTCAGGGCCTGAACCTTCGAGCAAGGGATCAGGTGAGAGATCAGAGATTCAGTTGTTTCTCACAACATCCCGATGCAGACAGGGGTGTTGGAGAGAGGCCTCTTAGTGGAGAGTTTCCTTGCTGAGCAGTATTCAGCAGCAGGACCCACCACTAGCCGGCATGCGGCAAAGTCTTCTGTAGCGGACAGTAGACATATGACGCAGAGGTCCAAAAGGACTTGACCTACAGGTGGTCGACCGCATGACACATGATCCTTTGTGCAAGGCACCCAGGGAGGAGAACGACTTACCATACACAGACAGTGTTACTCTTTCGGCGGGGTTGGTCACATGGCTCGTGACTGTCCGACCCGCCATACATATGATCAGTAGATAAATGAAGGACCTCCCAGGCATAGGCAGAGGTTCGATCGAGGTGGACTGCATGGAGCAGGAGACCGTGGTAGGGGAGCTGGCCGTGTAGCTAGAGGTGGACGACGCTTCGAGGTGTTGCCACCACCACAACTAGGAGGTCCAGCCCGACCGGAGGGAACATGTGGACATGGGAGAGATCAGCTTCAGGAAGTTGAGGCCTACGATCATGGATATCCGGGAGTAGATGGATAGGAGTGGGACTAGCTCCAGACCTGGAGACTATTGTTCATGTTGCTTCTAGTTTTTTTATGTTTGTTTATATATGATTTGTGTCTTTGTACTTTGAGCTGTAGTAATAAAAGACACCTTTCTTATGGCTTTTACCTTCTTGTCCTCTCTTTATGTTGTTACTAAGAGGTTTCAGTTTAAAAACCATTGACTTGAACCTCACTTTGAGATACCTACTGGAGGAGACCCAGTGACCACACACTGATGCCGACAGTGTGACTTAACCCTTGGAGGCGAGAGTAACGGTTGGATCTCTTGGAAGTAGCGTCGAGGCCTTACAACGTCATCCTTGGTATGGATTAGTATCATCCATGTTGGGATTGACTGTATTAGGAAAAGAATGTGGTTCATCCAGGGGATGAGACCAGATTTATCTTATCGGCAAATAAGAAATCTTAGCAGCTCTTGTAGGACCAGAGAAGGTCCAAGTCATCCAAGAGAGGATGATGACAGATTAGAGCCAGCAAAAGTCTTATGCTGACCGGAGGCGGAGAACACTAGAGTTAGAGGATGGCAACCATGTCTTCTTGCGGGTCTCACCTCAACATGGATACGGAGATTTGGCCGAGGCGGAAAGTTTTCTCTGCAGTTCATCGGACCATTCCAGGTCCTCAGCAGGATAGGCGAGGTGGCTTGTCGCCTGGCTCTACCACCTCAGTTGCACCTGGTGCACGACGACTTCCACACATCTCAGCTGAGGAGATATGTGCATGACCCGACGCATGTCATCGACCATGGGGAGGTGGAATTTGATAATGGGGGGACATTCACGGAGGTTTCAGTGGGGATCGAGGATCGACAGGAGCAGATCTTACATAGACGGTCGATTCCTTGGGTGCACTTTCACTATCAGTACAGGAACCTCCAGGAGAGCACATGGGAGAGGAAGGCTCAGATGCGTGCTCAGTACCACTTTTGTTTCCCTAGATTGTGTTATAGCTTTACAGGGACGTAAATCCCTGAGGTGGGAGTAATGTAAAGACTTGTAAATTTCAAGGGAATTTTTTTTTTCTTAATTTTATTTGGAATTTTATGAGTACGCAGTTTCTGACGGCACCTGATTCCGAGGCCCGATGTGCCTGAAATCAATTTTCGATGTTTAGCTTGGGTACATTCAGTGAAAGAACGAGCGAGTTTCCCAAACTTTTGAACTGGTGCTCAAATCGAAATCTGAGGGCACCGATTAAAATTCTGCACCAGTAATTTCTTAGGAACACTTTTTCTGGAGTTTTGTTTTCTTGGGTGTGGTTATTAAAAATGGTGGGTTAAGTAATAAATAAAATAAAATTTGAGAAACCAATTTTATTTTTATTTAAGGTAGTTTAACTCCATGCTTGATGGTTGGAGTGGGACCCACTGATACCCTAACTCCTAGGAAGGATATTAGTGAGGTGGAGACCGCACGAGCCCCACCCCTTTATTTCCTTTTACCTTCCACGTGCATTAATTATGGAAACTCACCCGCACCTCCTCTTAAAGGCCAAGTCAAACCTCGCGTTTAATTGAATTATTAAACTCCTCATTAATTTTCCAATGCTCGATATTTAATTCATGATCTGTTTTTGAATTTCAAAAACCGTTGGCATGGGAAATAAAATACGGCAAAGCCTTATTTTATCAAGTGTTGTTTAGTTGTGCAGGAAGAATTGGGAGAGGAATTACTCAAGGCCTAGGAACTTCTTCTTCCTCCTTGAAGAACGCGAAGAAAGTACAGTCGCTGAGGAAGAACACCAGCCTCCGATGAAGAACAACGAAGGACGCCGTTTCCTCGAAGATCAATGTCGTGACACCGTGTACCACGATACTGGCAATCCTCCATCTGCGACGCTTCTTCTGCAACGTTCCTTCTCCCACGACAATCCTTCGTTCGATGACTCCTTGAGGTAGGGGGTTTGGTTTAATTTTAATTTATGTGGATTATATCCTCGGTCTTTGATTAAATTGTTGATAGTCGTTGATCCGCCTGTTATCGTAATAATGGGAAGAGGTCAGACCGCACGAACATGAACGAACCTCCTCCCCCTTTTTATGATAGTTCTTGTTGCAGCACGAGCAAAGGCGGCACGGTGCAGCGGCACCGCACGGAAACAATGAAGAACGGGAGAAGAAGCGCGGCGCCATCGGGCCGCGCCGTTGTGGCGATTCGAAGGCTCCACAGATCGTTTAATTGAAGGCGGATCGTCGGGCGTTGATGTAATAGGCCGCAGATGGTTTTTGAAGGCTTCGCAGGGAAGGGTAGGCCCTGGGTGGACCGCCGGTGAAAACGGCAGGCAAAACGGACCACCGGAGGACGTCTGGTGGTCCGTGGAAGGCCCTGCCAGCCGCCAGGAGGCGACGGCGCCCAGTGCGCTGCTAGGAAGGACCACCGCGGCTGAAGTTGCGGCGGCGGGTGGCTGGTCCTGCGGCCGCGTGACACCAAGGGGGGACACGGCGCTCGGCCGCGTCCGATGGAAAGGTGCGGCCCCCCACGCGGGGTAGCGGCCTTAATCAAGGGGGCAGCCGCCCCCTTTGCGCGGCCGCTCGGCCGGCGCCGAGCCGGACCGGCCCCCCAGGCCGGGCCGGGCCGCACCGGCCGGGCCGGGCCATGCCCAGATGGGTTGGGTCTACCCAGTTCGGGCCGACCCAGGGGGGTTGGGCCGGGTCGGACCGGGCCCAGACCCCCCGTTTTCAGGCCACTTCCAGTCTTTTGCCGATATCTTGGGCTACAGACCTCCGATCGATGCACTGTCAGTTGCATAGCGATACTTGGATCGATATAGTTGTTTTGGTATATTAAACTCAAGGTTTTGTAGAACTTTGGGTATGTATGGGTTTGTTCGAACACAAAACCAACCGGGCCCTCAGAGCGGAAACGTTTATAACTTGAGTTCCGGACGTCAGATTGATGTGCCATTGACTTTGTTGGATTCCTCTTAGTGAGACCGAACTTTTGGATTACTACGCTCGAGGTTTGGATGCAGTTGGGGTGTGGTCAGGTTGGTTTTGACTTAAAAACCAACCGATCCCGTCGAACGAAAAAGCCAATAACTCTCAGACCGGGCGTCCGATTGACGCGCCATCTGTCGCGTTGTGTTCCTTTTGACGATGCAGAACTTTGGTATACAAAAAATCCGGACTACGTGTCAGTTGATGTATCGACCCCCCCTTGGCTCGTTGAGCGGACCCTCCCAGAACGAGCATGCTGTGTGCGGGAACCCCAGTGCTGGCTGCGGCTGCGACAACGATGACTTCCATACTGGAATCCTCCATGGGTTCGACGACGGAGACAACTGTACAAGAATCCTCTATGGGTTCGATGGTGATGACTACGGTACTTTCAATCTTTATGAAACCCTAGAGCTGGCTGAGACTTGACGACTACTGATCGATCGACTCGGTGTGTTCGGATAGCCTAGTAGGGAGCACTTGGTTGTAGCGGCAGACCCACGGCGGAGGAGCGCTTAGTTGTAGCGGCAGATCCACGGTACTCAACAGAAGAAGTACCTATGGAGGCTATGAGGGGGAGTGATTGGTTGTAGCAGTAGACCCATGGCGGAGGCGCGCTTGGATGTTGCGGCAGACCCGCGTTACTCAACAGAAGGAGTACCCCTGGAGGCTATGAGGGGGAGCGCTTTGTTGTAGTGGCAGAACCATGGTGGGAAGCGCTTGGTTATAGCAGCAGGCCCACAGTACTCAACAGGTGGAGTACTATAGCAGTCCAAGGTTAATGGGAAGCACTTGGATGTAGCGGCAGGCCCACTGTACTCGATAGAGGAGGATTTTCCCAAGTATCTAGGGTTTCGACATCATGAATAAATCCTGGTATGAGCTGAGTCTTGACTTTCAATCATTATATTTGATATGATTGACTTGTTTTCCTATGTGGATTTGGGTTGTGTTATCCTGTTTGGACTGGTTTTGCTATCCTGTGTGGACGTGATCGAACTTGGGCTCGGATGTTGGAGCCGAACTGGGACTGATGACTTGGGTATATGTATGCGCATATACCTAAGTAGTGTGGGATGTTACTTCGTGATTGTATTTTTTTCTTTTTGGTTATCCTTTGTGGATTCAGGGAGACCTTCGGGGGTCTCGGGGTCCCAAATGAGTATCGTATACTCACCCCTGCACGGGCTTCGCCCACACTACATGGTGTTGGTTGCAGACGACGGACATCACTGATTGAGGTTGAGGCTTATAGAGCTGGACGGTTCCCGGAGGAGGAACCCACGACGAGTCAGTGCCCGGAGGTGGATATCACGATGAGTCGGTACCTGGAGGTGGACTACTAGACGAGATGCATACAGGGCGGACGACAGGACCCGAGGAGCTGAGGAGGCTATCTGTACCCACCCTTCAAGTGGGATTTCCAGTGGACGGCTTGGCGTTTCTGCTCTACTTTTCAGTTGTTGTACTTCCTTTCCAGTTGTACTTTACTTTCAGGTTGGGTTTGTATTTTGGCCCACTTACTTTTCCACACTTACTTTTACCCAATTTCACTTACTGTTTACTTCTACTGGCTTACTCTGTGGTGTTTGTTTACTTTATAAAGGCAATGCCTTCCCCTTTTTGGGATTTACGCCATGGTGATAGTCACTAGCCCCTGACCTATGGGAGGCGGGCTTGGGGTAGGCACGACACGAGCCCCGAGGATGGGTCGTGACACTACGAGCCTTGTACGAGTTTCCCTTCAACCCTTAAAAGGGGATTATCCATAATAAAATAAAAATGAAGGTCTTCGGGCCATTCTGGCTTCTTAGCAGTAATAAGTGTTTTTATTAGAAAATATTTTTAATTTATATAAAATTATTATATTTATATTTGAAAATAATGTATATTTATATACATTAAATAAAAAACTAATGTTTATAATTAATATATTTTTTCATAATTCAAATATACATATAATGTTTAATTTTTTTTGTTAAAGTATAATTAAATAAGTAAATATTCAAATAATTATAAAATAATAATAAATTTTATTAAATAATAAATATTATTTTTTTATTTATAATTTTATATTTCTAATATATAAAAAATATTTTTTAAATATATATATTTAAAATTATAATTATAAATATATATATATATATATTTAAATAATGGATTTTCTCTAATGAATTTGGTCAATAAATATATTGATGCGTGAGTATAACTAACCCATGTATATATTTTGTATTCATCGTGAATATTCATTTATACATTATACCGTTATTATTATTCATTTTGTCCAGATATATGATGACTCATTTTTTATGATCTATGCTTTTGTGGGTATATAATTCATTCATGTTATACCCATTAATCTATTATGTTCTAAAAAATCTTATAAAATTATAAGAAATATATTTTAATAATAAATACTGTTATTATATTTATAATTATAAAATTTTAATTATATATATATACTTTTAAAAAATATTTATTTATAATTATAATTATAATTAAATATATATCTGTTTAAATAATTATTAAATTACAATAGATACATCTATTATAATATATATATATATATAATTATATAAAAATATTTATAGTTATATATAAATATTTATATATATATATATATATATATATATATATTTAAACCTATAATTTTAAATATATATATTTATAAATATATACAAATATTTATAAATATAAAAAAATAATTATAATTATAATTATAATTAAATAAATATTTATTTAATTTGTCAAGAATATATATATATATATATTTTTTAAATAATTATAAAAGTGTAATTAATATAATAATTATATATATTTCTATAATTATATATATAGTAAATATTTACTATTAATATCTTTAATTATTTTAATATTTAATTATATTTTTATAATTATAAATCTAAATAAATAAATAAATATAATATTTTGTTTATAAATAAATAAATATTAATTTATTATTATATTTATATATGTATATTTAAATAATTATATAAATTTAATAAATATATATACTGTGTTTATGATTTTTTAAATATATATAATTAATTTTCTAATTATATATATTTCTAAAATTTTTTATATTAGAAATACAATTATTATAATTTTATAATTATTTAAATAAACATATATAAATTTATTGATATAACTATAAATACTTATATATATTTAAATAATTATAAAATTCTAATAAATATCTATATTATATATTAATTATAATTTTAAAATTATAAATAAATAAATAATTATTTATAATTATTTATAATTTTATAAATATATATCAATATATAAATATATTTATTATATATTTAAACATAAATAAATAAATATTAATTATTTAATTATTTTTATAAGTAAATATAATAATATAAATAAATATTAACATTGCATCTTTATCATTGTTTTTAAGCGATGATAAAGATAGTCCTCTATGAGTGCCAAAAAGCACTAAATAAATGTATCTTTATTAGTACTTTTTAGCACTGATAAAGGTAAGTTTTATCAGCGTTTTCAATTTTAGCTCTAACAAAACATACCTTTATCAGTGATTTTTCAAAAGCACTGATAAAAGTCTTCCCCTGATGTTTTGAAAATAACCCTAGTAGTCTTCTTCCCTAACGACTTCAAAGCATTCATGAATCTGTATTTCTGTCGTCGTCGTCATTGTTCCTCTCTGCCTCCCTAACATCGCTCCCTACCTTCTCCTTTGCAGTTGTTGTCATCATCGATCCATTCATTTCCTATGTCTCTCCCACTATCATTGCTCCTTAAAATACCATTGTATCTCCCTACCATCATCACTCCCTACCACCGTCACTCCCTATCGTTGTCGCTCCCTACCAGCGTCACTCCTTGAAAGGTAAGCCCCTTTATTTCACCCCCTTCCGTAATTTTTGGTTTTCTTTATTTCCATTGGATTATTAGTATCTTAAAAGAACCCTATGATATGGAATTTATGATTTTTTTTCTTCAGTTAGTGTGGATATGGTTTACAGAGCATTCCATATGTCTTGTTTTACCCATTTACAAAGGGTTCATTCACACCTCACTTGGTTTGATGTTGGTGGTTCTATGCCTTTAATTTTTATTCACAAAATTTATATAAATGAGCTTCCTAAATGTTTATCCTCTAAAATAATGAATTCCATAATTGGTATGAGTAGTTTTGAAAAATAGTTACCAAGAAGATTAATTTTATTATTTACATTTAAAAATAATTGGTGTATGGTATATGTTTGATAAAATGACATTATGTTTTTTTCATGCAGATTTTGATTTTCCAATTAATGTTTTAAATTTATAATACTTAGATTTGATTGTGTTGTGGTTTTTAAGGGTTTGTTGGGAAACTTTCTTCTTTCATATGGGTTTTAGTGGTTTTTTTCATATTGAATCCCTTGTTTCGATAAACAAATTGAATTACGTTTCCTTATTAGACTTCTTAGTGCTTCCTATGAACACACAAACACACAAATTCTTAAGTGGATTGGGGGCTCCCATCATGTATATCATGGGACATGCCTGAATTTCTATAAAATATTTATTGCAGTTAAATATTATTTATTAGGAATTATCACTATATATAATTCAATTTACAAACCATAATTTTGATCTTTATTCATCCTATACTTGAATTACTAAACCATTATTCATGGATTTATTATTGGTTGTGTATAGGGCTAGTTTTGTTTCTTTATGGTCACTTAATATTAGATGGATTTAAATGATTATTTTTTTAATGTTTTCCTTATTATACTTATTCATATATGAGTAACCGTGAGGGCTAAATGATGTTTTCCACGTTGTCTTATCCCTTAATATGGAATGATTATTGATGAAAAATGTTTGAGAAAATTCCTAAATGAATTTTTTAAAGAATATTTTTGGTTTCAAAATTTGTGGTAATCACCAACATGATGTTTTAAAAATTATTTTTTTATTAATAGGATTTTAAACTAAGAGTTGGGTGATTTGAATGTGTAATAAATGATGTAAGATGTTGTTTTATTTTTAATGTGGGGATTTAAACATTGTGATCTATATTTAAAAACACTTTTTTTAAACATGGTTAAATTTTATATCATTGTTTTGGGGTGTTAAAATATTTTATGATTTCCAAATGAGATGGATTATTTGAAAATGTTGTAGTTTCTCATGGGGATTGGATTTGGAAACTTATTGTGTCTTTTAATGTTTTTCAATGGTTGTTTAAAGGGTAGTGTGAATTACCTTTTGAGTTTCAAAGGTGTTTGGATAAAATTGGTCAGAAGAGTATATTGGTTTGGATATTATAAATGATAAAATGGCTTGGCATTCCATGAATATTTATAAAAGAGAAGGCACATTTTAAATTTTATAAAAATTCAGTATTCATAAAAGGTGTGATACCCTCATAATACACTTTGATTCTTGTATGACCATTATAGCTTGTGATCCCATATGGAAATATTTATTATTTATGACCAAGTTTGATGGGACTTACAGGTTTGTATAGGTTTAGTAGTGACAACCTAGTTTCCTTATCTCAAGTTCAAGTCCTTCTATTATCACAACCTAGTGATGATGCCCATGACTGTAGAATCCTTTTTAGGATCATTTAGTTGTTTTATATATCTCTCTATATATTGTACCCTGTCTTATTTATATAATTTTTTGGAGAATATTTTCTTGTCATTTTCCCCATGTTGATTTAATTTACACATTGGTTCTCGGTCATGTGATTTCTTACTTCATTGTGTGGGTTTCTTTGCATTTTTTTTGAAAAGGGATTGTTGAAAGTTTTTAAATAAGGAAAAAATGAATGTGTGATTTTGAAGTGTTTCCAAACTATTTTAATAATGGGTTTGAATTTTTTTTCTCAAATTACTAATGTTTTAATGGTTTACATATGAAACTACAAGAATGTGTGAGTTTTGAAAATGGGGTGTTAGGCCACTATGCCTAGTTTTTATGGAAATAGTTTTTTAAAACTTTTATTAGATAATTGTATGATAGTTGTAAACCACATTGAGTTTTGAAATGTTTATTTAAAAAAAGGGTGTTTATGAAATAATTTAAATTTATAATTTTAAAAGGTGATTTGACCAAGAGGAATTGTCCAAGGAAAATTATTTTCCAAGTGATTTTTTTCAATTAATGAAAATATCAAGAAATGAGTTTTAACACACTTTTATGTGTTACTACTTATTTGGTAAAACATTATAGATTTTTATTTTTATTTTTATAATTTATTGAGAACTATATTTTTTAGGTTGTAATAAGTATATGATCTATTATATTTGGTAAGTTGTGGTGACCTATTGGACATTTAGAACACACCTATATTTTATAGGTTTATGTTTGTTCAAGAATGTTTCACACCCATTGGATCTTCCTGAGAGGGATATATGATTGGATGGTAACCCCAATTGAACCTATTTTGTTTATTTATTTTGTTAAATAGTACTATTACCAAATCACCCAGGTTGGATATGAATAAATAATGAATGTATTCCAATTGTATGAAAGAAAGAGTGTGACGATGGAGTGAAATAGTTAATCATGTTTTAAAAATATCACACATTTTACCCTTCTCAAATTCTATTTCTATGTTTATGTTGTTTTCATTCAATAGTAATTATTTTATTGGATTTAGAAGAACACTTGTTCTATCATGTAATAGATAAAAGTTATATATGTTGGAATAAACCTTGTGAAAAAGAAAATGTATCTAGTTACTGAGATAACACTGATTTTTATGGATCATCATATATGATTATAAGTGTAGACATTGAAGAAGACCATATCAAGGAGGTTACTATAGATGTGAATAATGATGAAGATAAAATTGATGAAATGAAACGGACAGTTGAAGATGAACTTCATGATTGTCCACAATTGACTGAGAAGTTGAAGAGTTCTGCAAAGATACTACTGTGTGTTTGTTGAACTAACTATATAACATTTTCAGCCGTACTGAATCTATATAATTTGAAGGTAGAAAATTGATGGAGTGATTAGAGTTTTATGTAACTACATTATCTCTTTAATGACATGCTCCTAGATAATAAAGATACCCCTATGAAAAAATATAACACAAAACGAATGCTACAATCGATGGGTATGTTATCTTAAATAATACATGATATCCTGATTGAATATATAATTTTATCATAAGGACTATAAATCAAATAAATAATACCCAAAGTGTGGTGCTTCTTGTTATAAGAAAGATGAATCCATTCTTACAAAATTTATATGGTACTTTATAATCATTCCATGTTTTTGGAACCTATATAGAAGTGAGGAGACTCTTTTGAAATTTGCGAGGCATGAATATACAAGAAATAAAGATAGGAAACTATCCCACCAGCAGAATATTCTTAGAGGAAGAGAATCTATCATGTGTATCCAGAATTTGGAAAGGATACGAAAATCCTTAATCTTGTGTTATCTATAGATGGAGTTAATTTTTATTTCAATGTGGAACTCAAATTACATGGTCTAATATGTTGGTAAATTATAATTTTCTATTGTGGTCACACATGAAATTAAAATAAATCATATTATATATTTTTATATCTGGAACAAAAAAACTGGGAAATGATATTGATTTTTATTTTTCTTCATTGATCAAGGATTTGAACCTATTGTTGGATTCATGTGTTATATTGTACGATGCATTCATGAATGACGATTTCACATTGAGAATTATGTTTTACCTCATAATAAATGACTTTCATGCTTATGGAATGTTTTTAGGATATAGAATTAAAGGAACACAAGGGTTTCATGTTTCTGAACATGGTACACATTCAATTGTGTTGAAATATTCATTAAAGTCTATGTTTTAAGGACATAACATATTTTTACCCCGTGACATAAGTACTGATCTTGGATGACATCGTTAGATATATGTTTAGAAGAATGAACAACACCGTCTCCACTAAGAGGTAATAAACTATTTGATAAAGTAAAAGACGTGGACACATCATTATGTAAACTATTTTCAAACAAAATTATGAAAATTGGTTGGAAGAAGAGATTAATTTTTTTAGAGTTACCATACATGAATTGTTGATACATTAGAAACTTTTATTGATGTTATGCATGTTGAAAAAAATACATGTGATAGTCTCATCAACAAGTTTCTAAATGAACCCGGTGAAAAAAGGATGAAATTAATGATAGGATAGACATGGTTGACATGGGAATACGAGAAGAGTTGGTTCTAGTGAAGGGTGAAATAAAACTTTTCTTCTTCCAGCTCATTATACTATTTCCATGAAGGAGGAATATCACTTTTTCAACTTCTTGAATGGTGTAAAGGTTCCATAGTTGAATTTATTGATTATAAAAAATATTGTGTCAATGACTATTTTAAATTTAAAGGGTTTGAAATCACATGAACTCCATGTTTTGATGAAATATCTAATTTTTTTTACCTTTGTGTTTATTTTTTCTAATGAATTACCATCAAACATTAACCATGATGTATTTAATATTCAAATCTATATGCATTAAAGTTATAGAATTGGATAAATTTCAGACTATAGAATGAGGAATTTTCAATCACATTATGTAAATTGGAAATGTTCTTCCCACCACCATTATTTGATATGACGGTTCACATGATGGTTCACTTGGTGACAGAAGTTTGACTATGTGGTCCAATACAATATAGATAGATGTAGCCCATTAAATGTTATATGATGATTTTTTCAAGGGTATTTAAAAAATAGAAGTCATCCATAAGGTTGTGTTATAAAGTGATATATTGTTGAGGAATCCATAGAATTTTATATCCAATACCTATTTAGTGTGGAAGGCACTGATAAACCAAAATTTCAATAAACTGCCAGGCTTATAGGTGAAGGAATATATAGAATAGATGTTGTCCCAATAAATATTACAGATCATAAGTAGACCCACCTTTATATTTTTCTTAATAGTTTAATGGTTTTCCCATATGTTGAAACCCACAATAAAGTTATTAAGAGTTTCCCTACATCAAGGGATGAAATACGGATATCAAATACACATAGTCAATAGTTTATAGGATGGTTTTGTTCCATATTAGAAAAGAGTAAGATGAAAATACAGATTCAATTTCAGAACAACATTGATTTTTAACAATAGGACCAAGTGTTCATGTACTATATTTCAAGTTATATACGTTATATAAAAATAAACATGAAAAATATCGTATCATGAAAAATAGTGGAGTTACATTTGTGGATAAAGAGATTAATATTTCTGGTACTATGTATATAAATCCAACTTATGGAAATTGTTCATACTTTGACATCATTAATCAAATGTGGGAGTTGTGTTATACAACATTACACATGCTGATTTTTCATTGGACGTGGGTTGATAATAGGAGTGAAATTAAAATAGATGAATTGGGATTTATGAAATTGTATTTTAGTAAGTAAATTTACAAATATGAACCATTTATAATGGAATCATAGGTAGTACAAGTATTTTATATTCCATATCCCACAAACCAAAAGTGGTCAACTGTTATTTTATTAATAAAAACCACTAAATTCTTAGATTATAATTAAGTTGAGGATAACCATTAATTTGTACATCATAATAAATTCACAGTGGTCCCAATGTATATATGGTTTTTATGACATAGGAGACCATAATAAAGGGATTTGGATACTCAAAAAACTAGTCAAATCCCATCTTCCTTAAAAAATGATATTTCATTAAATATTTAAATTTTTTATGTAATATAAACTATGTTACCTAATGGTAATATATATTATTTTTTGTATTTATGTAATATAATTTAAATGTTAAACAACTTCTAAAGATAATGACTTCTTTTTGTGCTGGTGCTCCCAATCCTAAGGAACAATAAGTCTCTCAAGATACAGTTTCTCCTAGTGCTGTGGAACAACGAACTTCTACACATGTTGATGCTACTGATCTAGAAGAACAATAGGGTTTTCATCCTTCACCTGCTCCTAGTGAAGTGGTACAATTACATTCTGAACATTTTGATACTACTGATCGACATGAACAACAAAATGATGACGTTGAATCCAAGTAAATGGTAGGCGATGAAGGACCATAAATGTAGAAAGAATAGGATCTCAATAGTGTGAATGTGTTAGAAAAAATCATTATGGAGAAAAGAAATGTCATCAAGTTATAAGTTGGATGGAATGCATTGGGGAAGAATGTAAAACCCAACAAATCCATGTTAAGTTGTTACATTGGACCCATCACTTGAAAATACATACTAATTTATGTAGATCAGTGGAACCATGATGTGACCGCGCTTAAGATTCTGATGTGGAAATAGATTATGGAAACAATATGAATTGATATAATTATATTTCTAAAAAACAAAATAATGAAACATTGAATTACTCTTCACCATACCTTGTAGAGTGCATTTATTGTAGATGGATCCCACAAGAAATATGTATTAATTCTTTCTATAAGGATTCAAAGAGGTTTCTGAACAATGATAACGAGACATCATATTAAATATATTGAAGGGATAATAAACCCACACCCATAAATCTTGTATTCCCACCTGATAACACAATAATCATGTGATGCGTTTACTGGTCATCGTGCAGATGTGTATTTGTAATTACATTGTGGCTGGTAATACATTTTTTGAAGATACATATATTCATCACTTTTATTGAGAATTTTTTATTTATGAAACAACATCCGAGTACTGAAAATATTGAATGGGAATAAAAACCAATGTACCCTTACCATAAAGAAACAATGGGGTATTCTTCAATTGAAAAAAAGTTGTCATGTATTTTAAATTTACAAAAATACATTTATGTGACATGAAACAACAAAATAATTATGTTCCTCAATTTTTATATAGATTGATGAATCTAAATCTGCAACCACATCCTTCTCACAGCATGCACTATGGTAGTAGACACGTTTAAATAAAGACAGTACACTAATACATTAAAACACACAAAAATTATAGGAAACATGTTTAAGTATGACATAATAATTTTTATTCTCTAAATCACTATTATATAACAATGATTATTTATTTTAATATATTTTCCATCTGAAAAATTCATTGGAATCATCAACAAATCTATTGGATGAACACCTACTATTAGTAGCGTTGAAGCAGCTAGAATAGTATGGCCAAATTATAGGTGTGAGTTTTTGGGTGACACCCAGAACATATTTTGGGAAAAACAACAAAAGGATAAAGATACAGAAGTGGTAGAGATGAAATAAATATTGTATTCCCTTGAAGAACAACTTTATTGTCATTAATAGTTGTGAGAAACTATAATTGGATAGAATAAAAGAGAATAAATATCTCAAGAAACACCATTGCGTGGAGACCCCCCCCACAAGCTTTGAGGAAAGCCATTGCCCTTAAATAGGTTTCATAATCGAGGTAATAAATTTTTAATAATTGTTTCTATGAAATGTGAATCAGATATACACTGATAGATTTCTTGAAATGATATTCTACAGGGTGAAAATAAATTTGATTTATATCTATCAAAAGTCACCCATTACCTTTTTTCAAGGGATACAATGTTTAATATAAAAGAATACTAGCTTAAAAATATACCACATCCAACAGGTCATGTAAAAGGGTTAGTTAGAATAGCTCATGATCTGAGCACTAAGAAACCTATTCCACTTGATTGAGAATATATTCATAATTTCGAAAATGTTGTTTGAACATTTACCCCATGTTCTTAAAATATTTTTAAAAAAACCTATCGAAAATGTGGTAATAATTTCCAATTAGTTCCCCATAGTAAAAATTTAATAATTAATCAAACATGGTATAAACAAATGATACTTATTACAGATGGAAAAAGGGACGGGGACAGATAAATAAAAGGGGATGAAATTAAAGGTTTACTCCAAGCCATCAAAAGTATCAACAAAACAATCAAAATGATATTATAAAAGCACCTTTACCCCATTCAATATCCACATTTACTAACAATGAAGCTTCATGCAGATAAAAAGATTCAAAATGATAATAATCACGTAGTTGATTTTGAATAATTCATGTACAAAGTGGAAGGTGAAGGCTATATTTATTTTGATAATGTTAATTAATTACTTAATTATTAATGGCTAGGAACCTTAATTTTAAATTTATACGTGAGGTATGTTTTTATGATTTGATTTTCTAAGAGATGGTATAATATGACAATTATGAATAAATACATTTCATATTTTTTGTAGTCGTATATATAAATACAAATTGAAGGGATTTACCCATAATTGTTATGGGCAATTTAGTAATCATTACACCCCTATAGAATAAATAAAAATAGATTCCAAAAAATGGATGAAATAGTGGATGTCCTTGCCAAACTATTTGAAAGAAATCTTATGGATAATATACTCAACTTAATACCAATGATTCAAGGGTAAAACTATAAAATTTAATTATATCACAGATATTCTTATTAATTTTTCTATTAATTTTTGGTTTTTATGAAACATTGGATGATCATTTCTACAAAATTGGATACTCCAATGATTTATTTCCTATATTCAATGCACGGATACCGACAAAACTGACCACACATGATCGATTTTTTCAATTGGTAACACATTACATTCAATGTTTTCGAACTAAAATTAATGTAAGAAAATTTAAATTATGTATTAATGGGGATTCCATTATGATTCTTAGGTGTATAATTATCATGAAAAACAATGAATTTTGATAGGGGTGATATACAAGAATCTTGAAAACTTATAAAACTAGACAAGTATCAAGGTATATATTATAATATTTCTCTATAAAAATACATATAAAAGTTAATTATTTTTATCAATGTTTATGTGGTTTCTAAAAAAATAGAAAATATTGTGGTCAATATGTTTATATATTTATGAAAGTGATCATATTCCATGAACAAACTACCATTCTCGAAGATGCATTTTCAAATACAATTACTATTCCATTTAAAATATTTATTAATCCATTGTGTATTTTTATTTTTCAGTACTACTATGACTATCCAAAATACCCATATTATCAATAAGGTAATGATTTTATTAGAAATGAATGTATAGCACAACTGATGACAGAATGTACACAAATATCAGGAGGATGTGACTTCCATAGTAGTAATGGATTATTTTATATTTATGTTCAATTTATTTATTTTTCATATAACTCAAATAATAATTGTTTTCTTATAAAAGTGGATTCCTTTATTCGAGTTAGGGTGTTATTTTGAATCTAACATGTTCCTTTTTTCAATGACACCATGCTTTCATTGACTTTCTTTGTCTATCTCCTTACACATTATGTTGATTCAATATGGTTATCTAAAAAACCATTCTCATTATTAAAAATGAGAAGTGTGTAGGATGTTATTATGTGAAATATGGTGAATTCTCATGATATAATGTGACGAAGAGATTCCTCTACTCTTCTAGTTTAAAACAAGAAGAATGGTTTTTTGGATAAGAACATCAACTCAATTTGTTGTGTTAGTAGTTTGAAAAAGGAAAAAAATTGTAATTGTTCATACATTGGTAGATATAATTTTTTTATACTTTAGGACATATAGGAATCAACGAAACTACTATTCGATACATAATACGATCAGTATGACTCCATGTACTTCTTCTTATTTGAAATTGACATTAATTTTATAAAAATAGATAATTAACATACTCAAAAATGAAAAAAAGGTATTTATATTATTTTGATACTTTATTAAATGACCCATGTATAATTTAAGATTTTTTGGAATTAGTTTCACCTCAATCAAACGGCCAGTTTGGCTGGGATGACTCAAAGTGTCTGTTATCAGTTTAAAATTGACATTTTAGTACAAAATGTGTCACTCAATGAAAACCATGAAAACCTACTCATATTTTTTTTGATAATTTAGTACTTCGGTATAGAAATTATTTTTGATGTGTAGGAATTGGTTTTAAGTAAAACTGAAACACAATGTGACCGGTATAATTCAAAGTGAGTGTTTCAAGCTTAAAATGACATTTTACTAAAAAAGAAAAGTTACATACTAAAAACTGAGATAAAAATTCATATTTTTTCAATAAATTAGTTAAATAATCCATGAGTCATTTGAAAAGTTTTTAAATCAGCCACACCTCAATCCGATGCACGGTGTGACTGGTATGACTAAAAGTGTGTCTTTTTTATGTAAAATTGACATTAATTTTAGTAAAAATTAAAACTAACCTACTCAAAACATAGAAAACATATTAATATTATATTTATTCATTTGGTTAATTATCCATAATTCATTTTATACATATAAAAATTAGGTGAAGCTTAATAGGATGCTCAGTGTGACTGGTATGACTCCATTTTTTTTATTTAAAATTGACATCAATTTTAGTAAAAAAGGATTGTTTGCCTACTCAAAACTATGAAGATAAATTCATATTGTTTTGATAATTTTGGGAAACTATCCATATGTCATTAAAATGTGTTGAAATAAGACACACCTCAATATGATGCATGATGTGGATGATATAGCTCTGAGGGTGACTTTTTTATTTAAAATTGGCATAAATTTTATTAAAAAGGACAACTGACCTACAAAAAACAAAGAAAACATATTCTTATTCTTTTTGATACTTTAGGGAAGTCATCTATATTTCATTTGAGATGAGTAGGAATATTCAAAACCTCCATTATATTCAAGGTGTGACCGGTATGACTCAATGTGAATCTTTTTATTTAACATTGACATCAATTTTCATAAAAATGACAACTAACCTACTCAAAACCATGAAAATGCATTTATATTGTTTTGATACTTTAAGAAAAAAAATATGTCATTGGGGACATGTAGGAATCACTTGTACCTCAATACATTTCACATTTTGAAGTATATACGTTATATTGTTTCAATTTATTTTAAATGGACATTAATTTTTGAAATAAAAACAAGTGGCATAATGAAAATCGAGAAAACACAGTTGGATATTTTAATACTTTAGGTAAATGATCCATGAGTCATTTTGGACATGTAGAAATTAGTTGTAACACAATATGATGCACAATGTGACCGATATGACTCCAAGTGTGTATTTTTATTTTAAATTGACATCATTTTTTGGTAAAATGGAAAATTTTCCAACTCAAAACTGAGAAAACGCATTCAATTTTTTTTTATATTTTTGGAAAACGATCATACAGTCATTTGTGATGTATAGGAATCTGAAACACCTCAATCTGAAATAATGGGAGACCTCTATAAATCCATATGTGTCTTTTTATTTTAAATTTACATTAAATTTAGAAAAAACAAAAAGTGATGTACTGAAAATAGATCAAACACATTCAGATTGTTTTGATACTTCAAGACAATAATTCATGAGTTATTTGGGATATTTAGGAATCATATAAACCCTAATTTGAAAAATGGTGTGACCGATATAACTCCATGAGTGTCGTTTTATTTAAAATTTAAATCTATTTAATTAAAATGAAAATGTCACATATTAAAACTAAGAAAACCCATTCAAATTGTTTTGATACTTCAGGAAAATGATCCATGAATAATTTTTGATGTGAAAGAATAAAATACACTTCAATCAGATGCACAATGTGACTTGTATGACTTATGTTTCATGTTATCTATTTTATATGGAAATTTTAGTTCAAAATATGTGTCACTCACCGAAAACCATGAAAATGCACTCCACTTTTATAGATAAGTTAGGACAACAATTCATAAGTCATTTTTCACATGTATAAGTAGTATCATGTAAAACAACACATGATGTGACCCGTATAACTCAAAGTATGTGTTTCCAATTAGAAATGATATTTTTTAGAAGAATAAAGTGACATATTGAAAATAGATAAAACACACTCAAATAGTTTTTATACTTTAGGAAAAACATCCATAAGTATTTTTTGATGTATATGAATGATCCCCAACTCAATACCATATATGGTGTATTCGAATAACTCTAAGTGATTCTTTATTTTAAATTGGAAGTAATTTCTTAAAAAAGAACAATTAACATATTCAAAACTGAGAAAAATTATTTGAATTGTTTTGATACATTAGGAGAACGATCCATACCTCATTGGTGACTTATTGAAATCAACAACATCTCAATATAATGAACAGTGTGACCTGTATAACTCAAAGTGAGTCTTTATTTAAAATTGACATTAATTTTATTAAAAGAAAAAATTGACATAGTCAAAACCAAGAAAATTGAATTGAATTGTTTTGTTACTTTAGAAAAATTATCCATAACTCATTTGTGACATGTTGGAATCAGCCTCACCTCAATATAATGCATGTTTTGACTGGTATAACTCAATGAATGTCTTTTAATTTATAGTTGATTTTTTTAATGTATTGTTTCATTATAATATTTATTTTATTTCTTTATAATATTACAAACATAATAATTTTTTATATAGGTGGATTTGTTTCTCAGGATGTGGTGATTTGTTCGATAATGGATACTATGGGAAAACATTTTTGAGAGGGGATCACGGGTGCCAAAAATGATGAAATATTAATTTATTTAAATTATTGTGGATAAAAATTGTAAATTTAATTATAAAAAATATTGTTTGAAATGAGTATAATAGTGTTTTTTTGTATTCATGATGTAAAATTTATTTCAATTTATTTATATATTTTGTGTACATGTTGAAAGGTTATAGGATGGGGTTTCTACAGGGTGCTGTTATACAATCAACACATTATTGTCGGTGGTTCCTTTATCATTGATAAAATAGAACTGATAAAGGGGGCCTTTATCATCATTTTAGCACTGATAATGGACCCCTTATATTAGTGCATTATTAGAATAGATAACGGGGACCCCCTTTAATAGAGATGAGGTTTACAATCCTTTTTTAGCATAGTTAGAAGCCTTTTTTCATGCTCTTGAAGAAAATATCAGTAGTAGTGAGTGAAATTAGGGATGTCATATTTCTTATGTATGGACTAATATCCTTTTCCCATGAACTTTTTATTTCTTGTCAATATGGGGGAGAAAAAGTGAAATGGATATTTGGAAAAGTAAAGAGGAGAGATTCAAATATTGACTTATTCATTTGGAATGAACATTGAAGGTATTTACCACAAATATAAAGGGGGATATTGAAGAGATCACTTTGTGTCTGAGTTGTATATGATGTCAATGAATGTCATTGATTGTGAATGGTGTTTAGTGATATAGCAATATTTCATAGATGCAGATGTGTTTAATAAGTTATAAAGAATGTGATAGAAACCATGGTTGTTCTTTGCATGAATTGGAATATGGTTTGTGTTTGTTGTTAATCCACAGTGTAAGTTTAGAATGTGTTCCAGTAAAGTGATCATACAGTTCAAGAAGTCAATATTATGGAAGGTGGCACCATTTCTTAGTGTTTTCCAAAACAATTGGGCCTGAAAATCGGAAAAAGAAGATAGGTTGTTGGCAAGGGGAGGTGAGTGAAAAATGAAAGTGGTGCATGAAATAAGGGAGTCATGAGTGAAAAACATCAGCTTGTGTAAAAAACAGTGTGGTGCGTGAAATAGTGGAGAGTGATTTTTCATGGAATAGGTGATTTGGTATCAGAACATCAGAAAATGGAAAAGGCTTGGGCTGCACGAAAGCATGGAGATGTGCATGAAAAACGGTACCTGTGCAAAATATTACGTGCTAAATGAAAGGTTTTTCACACCACATGGGGTTTTGCGCATGGGGGTCTGAGACACCTATAAATAAGAGGTGACCCCATTCATTCTGTACGGTTGAAGACTTATAAAATATTAGAGTGCTGATGAGCGTATAATGTTTTTGTAAAGGGAGGTTTGCGAAAAATGCTGGGTTGTGTGAAAAAGTCCGAGCTGCGCGAAAAAGGCCAATCTACACAAAAAAGGTGTTACATGTAAATCTGCGCGTAAACGAGGTTATTGCACAAAATATTTTCCGTGTGAAAATCTTGTAATTCGCGCAAAGGGTAGGAGTTGCATGAAAAAATTAGTGTAACATGGTTGCACGTTTTGATTATCCGGTTCAGTGGTTCAGTGTGGTCAAGAGCATCAATTTAGGATTGCGATGCCAGTATAGCCGCGTGCTGGGTAGAGACAAAGACTTCAATGAAAATTTATTAAAGAGACCTTCACGTCTATAAACTGATTGGGATATCACCAAAGGCAGTGAGCTAGGGGGAGTCAATGAGAGTGACCCAAGGAATGCAGTGAGATATCCTTAAACTTTTGTAAAGGCAGTATGCCTGGCACAGGGTGACTGTGACCAAAACTTGTAATCCATAAACCAGTGAAGATTAGTGTATTTTTGTATGACCGACACACTGGCAGTGTATGCTCCTTGGACGTAGCCCTTTGTGGTGAACCAAGTAAAAGTGTTGTGTCAACTCCTTTCATTCATTTGTTTGGTAGATCTAACAAGTTCCTACCAATGTGGGAACAAGATCCACAACCTTAAAAAGAAAAAGGTGACACCCTGATTCACCCCTCCCCTCTCAGGGTGTTCCAAGTTCCTTCAAAAAAATGTTGTTGGAATATATGTATCCAATATCTCCAAGATTGATATCAAAGTTAATGTAACATGGATTAATGGATAAATAAGAAATATAATAAGGACTTTGTATCTTAAGGAAGCCTTATTGAATATTTTGACTTTATAAATCTGACGATTGTGGAACTGATTTTATGTTCAGAAGACATGTGTCACTATGTTCTTTGAAAAGACACATTGTTTAAAACAATGAACAAGAGGAGAAGAAATATTATTAGATGATAAAGGGATATTTGGAATTTATATTCCAAAAATAGATAAGGAGGAGGAATGGAAAAAAGATAACGAAATATTCAATTATTTCATGGGGAGTTTTAATAGAGGATTCCATAAAAAGGTATAAGTCCATCATTAATATATATTATTCATTAAGATTGTGTGATGAAAATAATAAAAAATTTTGAAGAAGAATTTAAAGTTGGTGGGATTTTTTATATTAGTATTTAAAAAGTATATATATTTTGATATTTATTATACAATTGGTCAATTCCAAAGACAACCAAGTATCCCTCTACCTCCACATCATCATATTCAACAACCATTCATCCATTTCACTTATGGACTACATGAAATTACTTGTTTATTTTTGAACAAAACTTCCAACACCCAACCATATCTGATGATCAAATTGATCTTCTTTGATAATTCCAATTGATCATCATGGAGAATTGAACATGAATGAAGTACTATGGTACTTTGTTTTCATAAAAACAATGACACCTCCATCGATGATATGGAAATATAAGTGGACGATCATGTGTCTATAATGTGTAATGGAGTTCTATTTTAAAATATCATGCAATGTGTGTCTCTTGATTTTGAGTAGAAAACAATAACTCATGTAAGAAAATATTCCATGAAGTTCCTCATCTTCTGAAAAGATAACCCACATTTGATGAATATAAAAGCAGTGATTTTTAGGAATTAAAGGATATTGACTAACATGGTTGTGTTTGGGGGATTTTAGTTGGTGAAATGTAATAAACAAAGGTGTTGAACCCACCCATAGAAGGTGATATTCTAAGGTGAAACATGTTGATTCTGGTAATGATAAAGCTGAGTTCTCTTGTTTTTTTCTAAAAAAATGAAAATATATGATGCTTAATATTATGAGAGGAAGTAGAGTGATCTGCTAGACTTCTCATCTATGTGAATAGGGGATTTCCACACATATCTATATAATTAGGAAGATACACGCACTAATTTATAAGAATGAGAAACTTCAGACACGTGACTTGTGTTAACAGACACACGACATGTTTAGTGAAGAAGAGTTGTGATCCTATACAAGAGTTACTCCCACTGTGTATTGAAAATATTCACATCAGTGTGAACTCTTTTAGAATACAATAACTTGTGTTTGTAATATCACCGAGTTTTTTAAAGGATAATAGTTAAATAATTCTTATTCATGATCATCACATACATGATTTTTTTCACGATGAAACTTTGTATATTACTATTAAATGAAAGAATATTAAATGAAGGAGTGGTCTTGAAGTGGATATGTAGTGTCAATATTCTATTCACATGTGGTAGTGAACATAATAAAGGCACAGTGTGTGCATATAAATGTGTGAACAAAGAAATAATGGACATATTTTAGTGTGAACAAATTCTTGCATGAATATGTGAATTCTCATGTACACATGAGTAGATATGCATTTTAGATACCTGAAATATGCTTCAAGATATCATATAAAATAACAACATAAAATAATTAATGTACTGAGGTTAAATATATCATGTACCATGCCTTACATGCATGAATTTATATATGATATAATTGGGTTGAAAATTCAATAATAGAACAGTTTGAGTTTGTGCAATATCATTCTTTCATGAATTAATATTATAAGTGAGGTGAGATTTAGTTGGATAAATATTTTCTATAACAAGAAGAAAAAATAATAACATATTCAACAACCATTTTTGAAAATTTGTATGAAGAATGTATTATATTTTAATATATATTTATATTCATACCATTTACAATAAATAAGATAAATACATTACCCAACTATAAATTTATTATTATTCATGGTAGAATTTATTGTGATGATGTTGAGATAAACATTCATTATTTCAATATTCACAAAGGATGTTTATGATTATAGAATGAATAACAATAATAAATCGATTATAAATCCCTAACATATTCATATTATTTTCAATTAATTCAGAAGAAGAATATTCTAAATCATTTAGCTTCCAGTTACAAAGTAGAAGAATAGTTTCTTTCCAGATATAGTGCAATTAAAAATGTGAAGAAAAGTAATTTTATTAACATAGTTTTACTATGAAATAAAATATAAGTATCATTTGGTGGAATAATTTATTGGTGATAGAAAGTAACTTTAATAAGGAGAATACTTCCTTTGGTGGCAGTATAAATATCTACCCAAGAGCTATGAAAAAAATCACTATCAATTGACTATAGTTAAATGTATGTGAAAGGATATTCCCTACTTGTTGTGAAAACATTTAAAGGATTTTCTTATAGTGTTTTTGTCGTATTCTATTATTTCCAAACTATGCCAAGGAGGTAATGGGATAAAATTTATAATTGGTGAAAAAGTACCCAAAGTAATTCACTCCCACCCCCACAATTTTTTGTATTTACAAAAGTTGTCCTATTACTATCTTCTTGTATTTTGAAGAAGTTTCTTCATGATGGTGAAAAAATCACAAATAATTATTATGAGGTATCAGATTTAATTTAAATTCTTATATTTTTTTTCTAATAAGATTTTTTCATGTTCCAAAAATTTTCTACTATATTTGAATAAAAATGAATATATAAATCACTATAAGTAGTCTGGTACATGTAGATAAAATCCAAATATACTTGGAATGATGTCTCGAGTTTCCTAGAAGGTTATGTGACACTTTCCATTAACATAAAGGCTAAATTAATATTTATATCAATAAATTGGTGGATATTTGAGATTTTATGTAAAAAAATAAAAAATGTTATAATTTAGTGAACTTAGTAGATATATTAGCATGGGAAGAGATTACTAAATAATATCTTAATTATTTTTATTAGATAAATAAGGCCAGATTGGGGTTATCATGTAATCATTTTAATTCATTTGTATAGATGCACAAAACACAAAAGACATGAAATATTTTCATTAATATATATAATCCTACACCTTCAATTTGAATGAATAATATAAATACTTTCTTGACTATATTTATTTTTTTGGATCGAATGTGTTATGTTTTAACTATGAATAAAACTTTTAGTTTCTGATTTTTGTAACCTTAAATTTTTGAAGGAGTAGATCCTAAACATGGGATGTAGAACCTATAAAAGGTGATAGAAGATTAATACATTTCAGAAATCTTAGGTCTATATGAACAAGAAGTTTCAAAAATGGGGGAATGAATGATGAGTTCCTAAAGATTTTTCATTATTCACCAGATGTTGTTTGAGGATACTTCAATCAGGGGGATTATGATAGTGGCCTAAATAATGGGTAAAATAGGGTGAAAATTTCAGATAGGTTTGGAACCTAAATTAATGGTAGGTATCAACCACAAAGAGTTCCACGGGGTTTCTTTGCACTATGATAGAATATAGTGATTGATCTATTATAGTGATTAATGAAATTATATATTTTATATGATTTTTATCTTATAGTTTAGTTTCATATGAAAGAATAATTATTTCTCCAATAAATAAGGGTACGTCCCAAACCATTTTAAAAAATTTGTTTTTACTCAGTGTGAGTGTTTTTCTATAACACCCCTTATTTGAGGTAATTTATTATTTTTATTTTTATTTTTAACTATGGAATTAATGGGTTAATCCATGAGATGATTCGATATGATTTTTAGATGTTTTGGAGGTGTTTTGAGCATGTATAGTTTGATCATCGTGTTAGGACCAATAGGGGCCTATATACCCTGAGAGAGGGGGGGTAAATCAGGTTATGGATATTCTTTTTCAAAGTTCTTTCTGCCCCACTGGATCTTGACCTCTTTGTTACAAGGGTCACTTTTTTTGCACTTGTGTGGTTACTGTGATCACTTGTCTCTTTTACCTAATGATGATGCTTTGAATGCAATGCAAGGAAGTAAGCAGGCAGACACAGAGATTTTTACTTGGTTTACCGCTAAGGGCTATGTCCAAGGAGCATACGCCGACAAGTTGCCGGTTCGTACCAAATTCCACTAGACTTTACTAGCTGTGGATTACAGTGTTCGAGCTAGATCACTTCTATGCCTAGGGTCACTTCCTTTACAATGTTTAGGGTCAGCTCACTGCTTTCCCAAGGGTCACTCCCTGTTTCTCTCTCTCTGGATCACTGCCGGTGGAGAGGATCACTTTTTTCCTCTTCCTAAGCTCACTTCTCTTGGAAGGAATCCACTCACAGTTTATAGACCTGTAGGTCTCTTCATTTGCATGAATGAATGCATCTTACTCTATGTGTAGATGCTCTGTTGAAGTACAACCTTCACCCGTTGATGAATATCTCTTTGCACCGATGGTATCGGGAAACGTACCAGCTTCCACGCAGTCCGAGAGCACCGCTGGAACAAAACCTTACTTGGCGCGCAAGTCAATCTCGGCGCGCAAGTATCGGCGCGCAAGTCACAATGGGCGCGCAAGTCCTCCTATGACACTTGCGCGACACAAGCTTCCTAAACTCCAAACTTACGAAACTCACTTCCTTTTACGCCCAAACCAATATTGGTGCACAACTGCCAACCGGCGCGTAACTTCTAACACCGGCGCACAACTTCAACCACTGGCATGCAACTTCATCTGTGCGACCACACACACCACCTGCGCGACCACCACACCTGCGCGACGGGAGCTCTAATTTCTCAAAGAGTTGAACTCCGTTGAAAATGAGGAGGGGTGGTCTAGTATTTATAGGCAATCTGACCACCCTGCGCGACGGCGTGCAAGTCACCTGCGCGACCCAGTTTCGGCGCGCAAGTCCCCTATCATTTTAGACACTTGCGTGAACAACTCCCAAACTTGCGCGAACCTCTTTACTTTTCCATATTTTGATATTCTGATTTTGAAAAACATATGGCGCGCAAGTTTCCTATACTCCAAGTCCTCGGTGCGCAAGTCCTTTTGCCAAAATTTGGCAATCATTGGAAAACGGTTCCACCTTGTATCTGTTCTTTTGTACCGCCTCCAGATCATCCATTCCTTTTATCGAAGTTCTTGAATCAAACATGGATCGTTGACCTCAGCTCTTGAACTCGACATTCCACCATGAAATCCTTTTTGTCAACAAATTTGTATGTCATTGTTTTGCTTTTTCAACAATCACTACTCAGATATCCACTTTGTCAACAAACACAATCACCTCAAAAATGCTTCAATGATACCATGAGGGATTTTTTCCCAACAGTCTCCCCCTTTGGGTTTGTTGAAAACTCTTCTAAAACAAAGATACGTTGTTGATTCTTCATCCTCCATTCGCCTCATTGCGATTCTGATAGCGATCAAGGATTTACTCAATTGATGGGTTTGTTGGAAGACCAATGTTTGGTTTGGAAATATTCTTACCAGTGTCCAACACCACTCTTCTACTTTTATCATGATCCTCAGATGTCGTGATATCTATTCTTTGATCGATCACTTCTAGCATCGTCAGATTTAATACACTCCCCCTTTCTCATTGGTCCCCCTTTCTGGCTGCTCCACCTGTCAGCTTCTCCCTGTATCTTTCATGATTTCTCAAATAGACACACTGTCTCCCAATCACTATGTTCTCCCCCTTTAACAAACACTATTATCTCCCCCTTTGTCAACGAACCCAAAGGTCACTCCTTTGTAGTCTGTAACAGAGTAGAGAACACAAATCAGCACATTAGGGAAAAAGGCATCATACCTCGGGGAGAGAGGGGGGGGGGTGTCCCACATCCACACTATTTCAAGTGCGGGGAATCGACTGAACTCCCAGAGCCAGTTGATGCCTCTCAAAAGCTTCCTTGGGTAAGGCCTTTGTCATAATGTCTGCAACCTGTAGCTCTGTAGGCACATACTCCAACTTCACGATGCCCTGCTCAACATTCTCCTTGATGAAATGATACTTGATCTCAATGTTCTTTGTACTGGAATGATGGACCAGATTGTTTCTAAGATTTATAGAATTTGAGTTGTCACACTGGATTCCGATCGGAGACTTCACTTCAACTCCCATATCTTCAAGCTGCTGCTTCATCCACAATAACTGTGTGCATGATTGAGTGGCCGCAATATACTCAGCTTCTGTGGTGCTCAATGAAATGCAATCTTGTTTCTTGAATAGCAATGAAATACGCAATCCACCAAGATAGAATGAACCACCTGACATTGACTTTTTATCATCTGCTGAACTGGCCCAGTCTGCATTAGTATATCCCAATAACTCTGTCTGATATTTGTCATTGTATGTCAAGCCGAAGTCCACCGTGCCCTTGATATACCGAAGTATTCTTTTCACTGCAAGCATGTGACTTTCCTTGGGATTACTCTGATATCTCGCTGCTTGGCATGTGGCAAAAACAATATCAGGCCTTGTTGCGGTTAAGTACAACAGACTTCCAATTATTTGCCTATATTCTGTGATATTAACTACTTTTCCATCCTCATCTTTTTATAATTTCATCCGGGTATCAACCGGAGTCTTCATCTCCTTGGAATTATCCATTCCAAACCTTCTTAGAACCTCTTTGGCATATTTAGATTGAGAAATGAATGTTCCATTCCTTCCTTGTGTCACCTGTAGACCAAGAAAAAACGTTATCTCTCCAATCATTGACATTTCAAACTCATTTTTCATGAATTTGGAAAACTGTCTGCACTGAGCTTCATCTGATCCGCCAAATATTATGTCATCGACATAAATCAATACCATCATCCTTTGATTATTTTCAATGCTGAAATAGAGGTTGTAATCAACTCCTCCACACTGGAAACCAAGCTTCTTCAAGTACTGATCAAGCCTTGGTGAATCCATTATTCTTGTTTGAACAGGAGCTGCCTGATCACCAATGATATTCGACCTACCAATTTCATCTCAGCTCTTTGGATTCCTTGTAGGCACAAACTAGACACTATCATGTTCATCATCTGTTTCTTCTTCTGAATCAGCATAAGCCACTTCTGCTCTCCCTGTGTTGCTTTCTTCCTCAACACTTTCATCAGGAAGTTGTTCACTGACTCATTTTTCAATGGCTTCATTTCTTTCAGCTACTTTTCTCTATGTCACTGTTCACTAATGTCATTTCTTTGAACTTCTTCTCTCAGATTATTGTTGACAGGCCTTTGATTTTCTCTTGCAGCTTCTTAGTATCCTGAAAAAAGTCAGCAGATACCATATTTTTAGAGCAAATAGATAAGCATGAAATGCATTGTTATTGTTGCTTCTCTCTGTGTTTCTTTCTTCCCTCAATAGGAAACACCTGAGCCAAGTCATCCAATAATTTCATTGATGGATCTTGAATCTGATTTGGATATAGAATACTCCCCCTGTGTTACACAACACTTCTTTCTGTTAGGCCCAATGGTAGAGACCCATAACCATTCTTCTCCATATGCACCATTTATACAAATCTGGCACTCACCATCGAGCCATTAACCAAATCTCTAAGCCTACTGAGTTGGAACTCAGTGTAGGAAACAAGAGATAAAGCTAATAACACAATCACTTCCTATTGTGCTCTATTGCTCCCTTTCTTCTTCAACTGTTGCACCTAATTTGAGCTAATTAAAATGCTGGAGCACATCACTTCTCAACTTTGCATCTTTAGATGCCACTTCCCCTTGGATTGTATCTCCCTAGAACCTGAAACACATGAATCATCAGTTAATAGCATTTTTATACATAGGGAGAGGGGTGGGTTCCAAACTCCTCAAGATGAGGATTGTGGTAGATCCAGATGGGTCAACCCATTGATTCTTTCTTGCAGAGAATCACACTCCTTTGCTTCTTCAAGTTGCCTAGCCAACCTCAACTGTTCTGGCCATATGACTAGGCATTCGTTTCCCACATTTGGAGCCTTTCTCTGATATGTAGATTCGGTAGACTTAGCATTTCTCACCATTTGGTGTTTAAACCCACTAGTACACATTTCTGTCTTTGATGTTCTACCAAAATTCCATTTTCCATGATTATTTCTATGAGAAGGAATCTCTTTTCTTTCAATCTACCCTTGCTTCTTCCACCATTGCAAGGGTCTTACTCTTTTCTCCACTTCTTTTTGTGGCACACGACTTGCATATTTTTCAATTCATTCTTTGTTTATCTGACTTTTATCAGATTTATGAGTCGCCACCTTATTTTTCATTAGTGGTGGGTCATCCACTGAATGTACTTTCTCCTTACTCACAGCTATAGTGTTTCCTCTCTTTTTCTTCCAGATATGGTCATGTTCTTTCTTAGAGAGCGGTTGTGAGTGTGACAGAGATGGGGACTGTACACCTTTCGTTCAGCTCCATGTGATTCCCCTGAGGCTCTAAACCTGTTCTCCAACTTTCCACTTTGTCTCCCAGTGTACGATTTCTCATTATACACCACTGGTGTCGGGAATCTCCTTTCATGTTCCTTTCCCTTTCCTGGTTTCTTCTTGTAGCAATGTCTTGGCAAATGCCCATAATCAAAACATATAAAACATTTCCCATTAAAGGCATACCTCATTTCAACACTTCTCTGTCGAGATGTTGATGCGCCTTGAGATCCTCTTCTGATATTGGGCTCATGTGCTTCCTGACACATACTCATTGTGTGTCCCTTTCGTCCACAGAAATAGCATCTGATGAATGTTTTCCTCGGAGAGACTCTCTTCTCTGATTTCTCAAGACACTTCTTCTTCTCAGATCTAGTAACGTTTCTATTTTCACAGCCTGAGATGTATTCTTGTGCCTCTAGATAGAAGCTTGACGTGTGGCCCTGAATCCCGCAGAAATAGAACATTTCATCACTTCTTCTTGTAGCTATCCTCTTAGGCCTATCTCCCGCACCAACATGATTTTCTCCATTTCTGGAGTTGTTCACGGCTCTCTTCTTATCATGCATGGGAGGTGTTTCATCAAATCCAATACCAGTTTTTCCAAAACTTGCTGGTCTTTGAGCAGAGAAAATATTCTGTTGTTTCTCTTCCGAAACAACATATATGGTCTTCATTTTATCAACACTTGTCGAAGGATGATCAAATAGTAAATGCAAGGCATCCTTCATTTTAGACTTTCCTCTATCATTGGAACTCTCTAATTCCTTCTTAACTGATTCTAGCTCTTCTTCCTACTTTTGAATCTCTGTCTCCCTTTATTCAAGTTGGACATCAAGTTCTCTCTTGAGAAGCTTCCCTCTTCTCATCTCGTCTACCAATTCATGTGTCAGCTTTTCCACCATTGCACTTTGTTTCACTACTTTCAATTTTTCCTCAGAAATAGATTTAGAGGCAGATTCATTCTCTTGTTGTAGGATTCGATTCTTCTGAACATCATCAGAAAATTGTGCTACTAGATCATCATTTCTAGCTTTCAGATTCTGATCATTATCTGACTTTTGATTCTCTTCATAATCATCAGCCTTTTGTTTTCCTTTCATTTTAGCCATATTTTTTAGTTTTCGACATGAGAGTCATTCTTCTCTGTTAGGTCAGTAACTATATCAATAAGCCTTTGATTTAAGCCTTTTAGGTTGTTGACCTCAATCTCCAATGCCTTGATCTGGATATCTTTAGATTTGGATTCTTTAGTGTTTCCAACGTCACTTGGAATATTAGGTTCTTCGATGCTCTTGAATTGATCTTTCACTTTTCTATTCAAGCCATCGATCTCCCTTTTCTGTTCTTCAATCTTATGCTTATACTCACTAACTGATTATGAGTTCTCTGGTGCTGATAACCTGAGTTTCTCAATTTTTTTTATCAACTCAGACTTCTCTTCTTCCTGCTGCTGCATATAGAGTTTGGCATCGTGAATAACTTTGTTAGCATTCTTGGTTTTGGCTCTCCAAACATCTATCTCTTCAAGAGCAGCCTCTAACTCAGCTCTCATATCTATTATTCTTTCAATTTATTCTTCTGTTTCAGTATCACTCTGATGCTCATGTACTTTACTCATTCCAACATCATGATTGAGTTAATCAATCTTTTCCCTTTCTGATTCATCCAAGCCTTCCTTTAGCAAGCTATTTGATTCCTTTAGTTGAATCACACATTTTCTATATACACTTCCACACTGAGGAGTACCACTTGACTTCTGCTTATTCTTGGATGTTTTTCCCTTTGCCATGGCAGATTGAGAGAAGAGTAGACTGATTCTTTATCCACACAGATCGACTACACCAAGTCGGAGCAAAAAAATCTGATAAAAGCAACCTATCCCTATGATACCAATTGTTATGACCAATAGGGGCCTAAATACCCTAAGGGGGGGGGTGAATCAGGGTATGGATATTCTTTTTCAAATTTCTTTCTGACCCACTGGATCTTGACCTCTTTGTTATAAGGGTCACTTTGTTTGCACTTGTGTGGTTACTGTGATCACTTGTCTCTTTTACCTGATAATGATGCTTTGAATGCAATGCAGGGAAGTAAGCAGGCAGACACAGAGATTTTTACTTGGTTCACCGCTAAGGGCTACGTCCAAGGAGAATACGCCGACAAGTTTTCGGTTCGTACCAAATTCCACTAGGCTTCACTATCTGTGTATTACAGTGTTCAGGCTAGATCACTTCTATGCCCAGGCTCACTGCCTTTACAATGTTTAGGGTCATCTCACTGCTTTCCCAAGGGTCACTCCCTGTTTCTCTCTCTCTGGATCACTGCCGGTGGAGAGGATCACCTTCTTCCTCTTCCTAAGCTCACTGCCTTTGGAAGGAATCGACTCACAGTTTATAGACCTGTATGTCTCATCATTTGTATGAATGAATGCATCTTCCTCTGTGTGTAGATGCTCTATTGAAGTACAACTTTCACCCGTAGATTAATATCTCTTTGCACTGAAGGTATCAGGCAACGTACCAGATTCCACGTAGTCCGAGAAGCACCGCTAGAACAAAACCTTACTTGGCGCGCAAGTCAATCTCGGTGCGCAAGTATCGACGCGCAAGTCACAACGGGCGCGCAAGTCCTCCTCTGACACTTGCGCGACATAAGATTCCTCAACTCCAAACTTGCGCGACTCACTTCCTTTAACGCCCAGACCAATATTGGTGCGCAACTTCCAACCGACGCGCAACTTCTAACACCGACGCACAACTTCAACCACTGGTGCGCAACTTCATCTGTGCGACCACACACACCACCTGTGCGACCACCACACCTGCGCGACGGGAGCTCTGATTTCTCAAATAGTTGAACTCCGTTGAAAATGAGGAGGGGTGGTCCAGTATTTATAGGCAATATGACTACCCTGCGCGACGGCGTGCAAGTCACCTGCGCGACCCAGTTTCGGCGCGCAAGTCCCCTGTCATTTTAGACACTTGCGCGACCAACTCCCAAACTTGCGCGAACCTCTTTACTTTTCCATATTTTGATCTTCTGATCTTGGAAAACATATGGTGCGCAAGTTTCCTATACTCCAAGTCCTCGGCGCGCAAGTCCTTTTGCCAAAAACACTTTTCTTCATTTGCCGATTTTCAGGCCCTAAATTTTGGCAATCACTGGAAAACGGCGCCACCTTGTATCTGTTATTTTGTACCGCCTCCAGATCATCCATTCCTTTTATCGACATTCTTGAATCAAACATGGATCGTTGACCTCAGCTCATGAACTCGACATTCCACCATGAAATCCTTTTTGTCAAAAAATTTGTATGTCATTGTTTTTCTTTGTCAACAATCACTACTCAGATTTCCACTATGTCAACAAACACAATCACCTCAAAAATGCTTCAATGATACCCTGAGGGATTTTTTCCCAACACATAGTTTGGGAATTTTTTTTGGAATTTCAAATTAATCCTATGAGGGATAGAGGAGGTTACTAGGAAGTTGTATGGTTTTATAATATTTTATCCAAACCATATTGTAACTATGTGACATTTAAATTTTTTTTACAATGAAGACTGATGTGATTAGTGAATGATTTAACAAACCAGGAAGAATATCCATGCAGTTTCACTAATGAGATTTGAAAATTGGGTTTTAAACCTGAAACCACTACAAAAAATCTCATTTTCCTCCCTTGACCTAGGACCTCAAACCTCAACATTTTACTAGGTTACATTAATGATGTTATTACACCTAGAGGAAGATTTAAGCAGATCAAAACAAGTAAGATCTAATAAATCAAAGGTAAGAGCCTTATTCTTCTTCCCATTCTAGATCTTCTGATTTTCTCTTGGATATAATCTTTGGCTGGGGTTTTTATTCCCATATATATTGGATCATTTGTGTTTTTATGAATCTTATTTGGTATTCATTGAAAAAATTGGAAATGGGGTCCGTATTTTATAGATCATGAATTAATTCTTCATGTTGAATGCATTCATGGTAGGTGGATTCTCCCACTCTCCACTACCCCTAGAATGTGAAGGATTTTTGATTCTATGTAAATAATATTTTTATTTTTAATGAATAACTCTTATATAATTTTTTTGGAATCTCTCATGTTGGTTGATCTTAATCCATAGGTTTCAAGTGAAACCCACAAGGTGTTTGTTTAAATGTTTTGAAAGTTTTATTCAACTATATAAAAGTTTTGAGTGTGTGAAATTTTCATGAACATGGGAATGTGGGTGTGCATTCATATTCATATATAATGGTCCAAATTATATGGGATATATCCAAGGTCCAACATAGGATCCTTGAATCATACCATGGAGTGAAAACTCTAGTTCGAATGAATGTTTACTACTTGAGAGTTTGTCTATTTAGTGGTGATGCTTTTGCATATGCTGTATTTGGTAGTGAATTTCATAGAGGAATGAATTATTGGAAATAGTTATTTCACAGATTTGCATATAAGATATTTATGATTGGCTTTATTATATAGTTATCCTAATTTACATAAATTGTTTTCTAACTTTTTCTAGTATTAGTGACATTTGTGGAAAGTTTTGGCTTCACTTACAGATTTGTTATACTCAGCCCAACATATGCACTTTTTTTGTATGAAATCATTATCTATCATGATAATGTTAATGGGGAAGATTTCCTAATTTTTTAGTGGAGCATCATGATTCTACTATCCATAGAGATTTTTTTTGAGATTTGGAGTTTGATCTAGTATTGGAGTTTGGAATAATGCCACCCTATAATGTAGAGTCTTTATATTTCATTTCAATTCTCTTGTCATCTATTTCTCATTGTTTACTTCTATGAATCTGATTATTTTTTGGTAGTGATAGGAATTTGTTTTATGTATCATGCATCATATATGGTTGTCGGGGTATGATCTTTTTTTTGGTTGGGTGTGTGAATGTGATAAAGGTAAACCAATCCTCCATGTTTTTTACTAAACCATGGGCATTTATTGGAAACCATTGGTTTTTATAAAATATCACATAATGCTAGTGGAACCTCTCGGTCTTCCCAAGTCGATGGGGTGGGGTTTTGATCTTACAAGTGGTATCATATTGGACCATTCATTTAATTGTTATGGTATCATGGATATAGGATGCATCAAGACATGAAATGTATAGTATAAAAATATATAGGTAACCCTTTTATATTGAACCTCTAGTTACGAGGGTAGCCCTGGAAGAAAATTGTTATTAACCATTCCAAGGTCTATTGTTATCTTATCATTGTGGGGTTTATCGATGATAATGGAGTATCATTGATTGATATATATTCTTATCACTATGATTTCATTTTATATATGTCTTTTCAGATACTTTATTTTGGGATTATGTTATACAACCTTGTTTCTAATATTGTTATATAATGTACGACTGATGATTTGGTAAATGATAAGTAATAAATGATATTGTTTCTATGGAAATAGAAACAATTCCATAATTAAAGAAGCAGAGAAACCAATAAGAGGGTGACACTAAGAACATGGTTCAACATAAAGCACATGTGAGCCAACATCTTATCCAGAGTATTGTGAAATAATTCAATGAGATTGATAATGAACTTCAAGCTAAGGAAAATCATCATGTTAATCATTCATTTAAATTTTAAAAGAAGAATCAACTAGTTTTTCAAGGATATTCAAGACCTGATCAAGAGGAACTATGGTTTTCAAGAATAAAAATAATTTTTTAATTTCATAGAACTCTAGTTGAGATGAAGGTCAAGCTAGTGACACATATTCTAGAAGACCTAGAATTTCAATGGTGGTACCTAGTTATTAAAGCAAAGCGTGAAAATATAATTAATTGGGAAGTATTTTAAGAATTGTTAATTAAAACATTATATCCTCACACCTTCAAGCTATCAAAAGAAAAATACATTATTCATCTGAAGTATATAGAAATATTAGTTATAGAGTTTGATAATATGTGAACTAACCTAATTCAATTTACACTATAGGTTGTTTTGAGTACATATCATAAAGAATGAATATTAAAAGTGGGTTTATAACCTGACATCCACTCCAAGGATAACATGTTATATATAAAAAATTATATATAAATGGAAAATAATGAATATAATGAAGAGAAATATATTATGGGAATCCGTATAGAAGAGACACATTTTTCAATAAGAACAAGGGTGCAAACTCTAGTGATGAGAAAAAAGTGTAATTAGGACACCTTATTTCATTGTAGTTAGGAACCCGAGAAATTATACACCCAATTAGTCTATTTTGTCCCATATTTCAGCAGTGAAACTTGTTGTTTTCAATGCGGATTGGTATGGAATAAGAATACAGAATCAACAAAATCACCTCTAGAGTGTCAAAATTTTCTATTAAAATGATAGATTAAGATTCATTGTATAAAACCTATGAAATCAATCTGCACGAATAGTATGAATCAGTCTCATACATCTCAAGATCCTTTAGAATGATCTCATTAGAATAGTTATCATCTCCATAATCAGGTGACCCAAGATGATATAAGTATATCTTGATAACCCAGCCGATACCACATCAATAAGGATTTATAGACTTCCTGACAGGATTTGAGTGATAAAGGTATAAATATGAGCAAGATATCTTAACTGAGGAAATGAGACCCTTGATGGTGTGAGAAACCATTATATTAAACTCCTATTTGACTTTCATTTCTAATATTACTACAAATCATTATTTTATTATATTATGTTTTTAAAATAAAATGTGGTTCTATATGGAAATGATGAATCATGTTTTGAGAATCAAGAAAACTCTTGCGAAACTGGATTGTGGAGGGTTTAGGTGTGAATAATATTTACTTACCATTGATGATCTTCACTTCATATGTGCATTTAGTAGGTTATAAATGAAAACATTTGATATAATATTAGTAATTGATTAATTGGTGGCATTTAAATCCCATATATATTGTTATGATCATTTGGTAATTTTTATATATCTAGATAGATATATTTATATATTTGAAGTTGAATTGTATATGATTTATAGAAGGGAATTACATTTAGTTAAAGTAGATAAAACCATTTCTTATCAATTAATAATTGTAATGTTGGATACCTCAGATGGAAAAGAGGATAGAAATATTTCATAATGGATTGATACCTTGATCTTTTCCTACATTATTTATAGAGTTTACCACTTGAGATAGATGTGGAATTATTGATTGAGTTAGATTTAAGAATTATCCATATATCCATTTGATCATACAGAATAGAACCAATGAAATTTTGAGAACTGATGGTTCCAGTCAAATAATTCGAAAGAAAGGGATTCATATATCTGAGTAAGAAACCATGGGTTTTTCTGGGTTTATTTATAAAGAAAAATGTTGTTTAAATTTGGAGTTGTTTTAATTATCATAAACCAAATTATTTTATGATTAGGAATCCATATCATCTTCTTCAAATAAATAATATGTTTGATCAATTGAAGGTAGACTAGTAGTTCTCCAAAACGGACGTACAATTTGTATACCATCAACTTTGAATCTGAAATGAGGATATTCTAAAGATCTCATTTTGAGTTTGTTATGACCGTTAGGAATTTTTGTTTATTCCTTTTGGTTTGAAAAAATCACATACAGTTTTCATGTATTTTATGAACCATATATTCCAAATTTATCTATATTCACATGTTGTAGTGTTTTTGAATGACATATTGGTACAATATCATAATTGAGATGATCATTGGAAATAATTATTGATTGTTTAGAGAATCTTTATAACCATAATCCTTATATTAAATTCTCCAAGTGTTAGCCTTGGATATAATAAGTCCATTTTAATTGGAATGTCATCTTTGAAAAAGAAAAATTGATTGAACATGGAAAGATCAAAGTAGTAATTTGTTGAAAAATACCTAAAACCATCTTCAAGATACACTATATTCATCGATTATTAGGCTATTACCATCACTTTGTTAGGGATTTCACACATATCTCTTATCTAATGATGGAATTGGTATGGAAGGGTGATCCATTCACATGGAATAATTATTATTATAAATTTATTTAGGAGATAAAAGATCGACTAACCTCAAAACAAATCCTCATCATTCTAGAAGCAAGTCTTGTTTATGTCAGGTACTGTGATGCATTTAGTTTAGGATTGGGTTTTGTTCTTGTAATAATATACACTTATATAAACAAAATTCACTTTTCATTAAATTAGATTACTTATTATGTAACTTAGTTATAGAAAACACATGCAATACTTTGGTTATTTTATATCACTAAAAGGTATATCCTTTCAGATTTAAAAGACTTTTAAGAACTATATCCACCAATAAAATAACTATTGCATAATGGTGTTATTATTAATATATATTATGGGTTTTGACAATGTCTAATTGATATAGATAAAATAAGTGATAGTCTTGACTTGTGGAATTGTACAATATGATTCCCATTTATCGAACCTTCTAAGGGAGATATCATCCATGTCATTTACCCTTGACCTATACTAATATGAGATTCAATAACTAAAGCACGAGAAAAACCATTTGTGGGATAACTTTAAGCTTATTGATATCATGACACAAATCATGTTTTCCAAACTACCCCATGGAAATCACATCATCACCCACCTTACCCTTTTCTCATTCACTTGTGTAATAAGGGGTTGGGTATCTCGGCCATAAGAGTATTAATTTTTATTTTTTTATTTATATAAAATAATTATTATTTTTATTTAATATTATTACATTATAAATTATTAAAACATTATTTATTTAAATTATATTTTGATATGATGAAACACAAACTCTATTTTTAGGGAATACATAGTTTCACTCAAGACACACATTTTGATTGATTCAAGAATTTTTAAAATAAATTATATTTTAATAAAAAATTCTTGATAAATAATATTTACTAAATATAAATTTTAATATATTTTTTTAAAGTCAATTATAATTTTTATAAGGGTCAAAAAACTGTTATTATAAAAAACCATCATTTTTTTAACAAATATGGAATTTATTTAAAGCTTAATTTCTCACATTAATTTAATTATTTTGATAAAAGAAACATTATTTTTTGGAATCATCACATAAAAATTAACAAATGGTTATTTTTTCCAAATTTTATGATATAGTGGAATTTTCAGTTAAAAATTAAATATGGTTTAAATATACGGTATGTATTATAACATCATAATGGCCCAAAGGGATTAAATATTTTGTATAAACTGAATACATGAAAAAAATTCACTATTTAAAATAATCTATTTTATTTTTTATTTTATTAATTTTATAAACAGTTAATGATTCCTAAACCCCTATATTTTATTTTAAGGTTTTTATATCAATCATTTAAGATCAAGACTCACTTCCACATCACCAGAGGTATTATTTTAATAATATAATTTCTTAAACATGTAAAATAATAAAAATCACTCAACTTTGGAAGAAACAATGGGAATAAAAGTTTCATGGTTTGTGGTTTGGATTAATTTATTATATAAAGTCCAAAAACTAATTTTAAAAATTAATAAAGAATTACCCCATATATTTCAATATAAACTCTTCCAAAGTAAACTTCATATTTACTAAAAATCATTGGATAACGAAATTACTCTACCATTACATCTATATAGTTCTCCCAAGGTTCCATTAATCTCTCAAGAATCACCTCCCAATCTTTTGGAAACACACTCTCATGGTTAATGATCCCCTATTTATCCTCTTTATTGAATCACCTTATTTATATTATAATTTTTATTACAAATTTTTATATTGGGATATATTTTAATGGATCCTTATTACACACCTTAGGACCTTAAATTTTTTAGATAGTCATTTTATCTCATAAATCCGTCTCATGATCCATTATGTACCCTCATTATGTTGCCCAAATTATCCTGTAAATTTCCATGCCAAACATTGTTGTAGTGAATACCCATACCCATTTTTACTCAAGGGTATTCACCAAGATTTACCTTAACTTCATTTATTGTCTAATTATATTTATTTAATTCAAACTCTTTAATCACGGAAGTAAAATTGATTAAATTCTCCCCCTTATGTTGTCTGATATATGTGTCACACTTATGAAAGTAGATGATACTAATGTGATCAGTGGTCCCAAAATTATATTTCACTCAGGTGAGTTAGGTCATGTTCTAATATCATGAGATTCCATGTATAGAGAAAAATATTTTATCCTAATAAAATTATTTTATGATGTCTTGGAGTTTATCCCATAATTATCTTTTTGATGTCATGTTTTATTTTGATTCCTTATTCCCATTTTAACTTTATGACACCATATTACGTCATGATTCAATGTTTATGTTCATGTATTTCACACATTTTGAGTATTTTTTATTTGAATATTAACAAACACGTACTACTTTCATCATGTTATAATTTTTTATTCCTTTAATGGTATTTATATCAAACCCATTTCTTATATATGTCCCCATGTTATATCATGCAGTTTTATAAGATCAATGTTAAATTAGGGCATGCCCTAGAGGTTTTAAAAAATATACTTGTATCCCAATGTTAAGAGGTTTTTTTTCTGTACTTAATTTATCAAAAACCAACTCTGGTTGACCCGAAACCTATCACCTGATCTGGTCCATGGTAAATGCTCAAGGGAATTCTTAATCCCCACTGGTTGGAAACTACTGTTGAGCATAAAAACCCAGAAGTGTGAATGATATGGGAAGGAAATAAAGGGAAAAAATAAATACATAAATAAAAACTAAGCAATAGTAATAACCACTTAAAACAGAAAGAAGATAAAATTCACATATTTCCATGTGACCTTTTAAGTCACCTCTGAACTCAGAAACAAGTTGGATATAAGAGAGATCTAGCAATGATGGAACCTGAAACTGAAATGATAAAGTATGGGTGGGAATCGAAATTCTCAGTAGTAAATTACCATAGAATCCACGTGTTTCATTACCAACATAATCCATTATCATTAGTTTTAATATAAGTAATAAAAATGAGTTTTCTACAATTTTAATAAACAACCAACAGTTTTACCTTTTGAAAAACCAACACATGCCACCTTCCATTTCAAAAACAAACTAACATTTTATAAATAAAACCCAAACCAAAAGATACTAGGGCTGTTATGTAAATAAAAAAATACGGTAGACAGAAAAAAACCATGTTGAGTAAAATACCAACAATAAAAGAGAGAAAGTAACTGAGAAACATATATTATAACCATGGGCGATCCTAAACATCCCTAGAATACCCCCTGGACATACTCGGTTCGAAGACACCTATCAGTGTATTGTGAAGACCCTAAGTTAATAACCAACGAGCTTACCTAAATTGGACTCACTAGTGGAACAACCATCTTGGAGTGTCTACAACTCTAGGGGTAATAATACATCTAATCCGGGATACATGAAACAATAATTTGATCATCTAAAAGTTTCACAGGAACCCATGGTGGTAGTAAAACTAGTCAAGTTGGAGGCACTCACTTGAATTACTCACCTTACCTACCACCACAACACTTTCCTACCCCAAACACAGACATACCCTAGGCGATAACCCATAAAGGGAGATTCTCGATAGTGGTACTATATATATATATGTATATAAATATAAACATACATGTTATTATATCACATCAACAAGGTGCCAACCGGGATGTCAAGTTATTTAGACATTTAAATCATTTCATAAAACAATTCGAGTTGCTGATAAGGCAAACACATTTTCCAAAGAAAAATCCTTTTTAAGAGTTAATAAAAACGTCCCCTTTAAGTTGGATGTGCCAAATTGGCCTCTATATCAACACGTCCCAAATCTGTTTACCAAATAAATTTCCAAAAACCCAATTTTCGGAAAATTATACAACTAGTAAAACATGCTAAACACCCCATTAAGTCATGAGTTTACCAAAAACACACACCAATATCAAAATGATAATTCCATCAGAAATTTCATTTCAAACCGCTGTTAGAAACCACACAAAAGAACCATCATCATTTGGAATACAAGAACCATATAAGAAAACAAGATTTCCTAAAAACCCCAAATTAAAGATCCACCTTCATTTGAGGGTGCATCCATGTGTGAATGTAGTGCACCCATGGATGTACCAACATCCAATGGAACACCAACCATCCAAAAGAAAACACAAAAAACCATTCCAAAAAAATAGAAATTTCATTAAAACTAAATCCAACAATCCAAATTATTTAGAAAAACAAAACAATCCCCTTAAATCTATAAAAACCCTTTTAAAAAAATTCTAAGACAATTTCCAAGTTATAACATTTTCAAACCATGAACACCAAAACAAGTTCAGAAATAAGAAATTACCATCACGACACAATTCAAACAAACATATTTATAAAAATCCCCAAACAATTTATAAAACCCTGATTTAATTTTTATCCAAAAACCCAACCCATCCAGGAACCATTTTTTCATACCCATCAACCAAACAAGCATCCAATTTGTACATTGAAAAAAACCACAAATTAAATCCAAGTTAAAAAAATATTTAAAAATAGACAAATAACATAACAAGGCTTGACTTCCCTTTTAAAGAATACAAAATATTCTAGTAAACATAATGGGTACACTAATATATAGACATATTTTATGAATAATTTCAAATACCATTTTTAACAATTTATACCAATACCAAAACACCACAATACACTAAATACATGCCTTATAAGGGTTCATATTTCGTTTAAAAATTAAAAAGACAACATTTCAAATTCAATGAAAGAAATCATACATAGGTATATATATGAAAAACCATGAAACACTTCAAAACTATTTTTTTCAAAATCTACTAACTTGAAAACACTATATAAAATAAACTTAATGCACTACAATGGTACGAATCAAGTCAAAAATTTAATTAAAAACACATAAGAATTAAATAGACTTAATTGGAATGAAAAAATGTAGGTTTTCTAACAATAATGGAATGCAGACACGACATCACTTCAGCAGAAGGAATAAATAAGCTTCACCAACCAACCATATTATCCCATACTAATAAGAAAATGTGCAAATCATAACCCGATGAATAGTGTTTTTACAAAATAAAAAACATCCCAAATAAAAAAGGTAATAAAAACAAAACAACTGGTGATGAGGTTTGTCAGTTAGGGGTGGGGGTGTGGCCTCATGAGAGAAGGGAAGAGAAGGTGGTTCAGGCTACTAGATGAGGGCACGATGGAAGGGGAACTAGGAAAAATAGGGAGGGCACTAAGGGATAGGTGGTCAGGTCGTGCTAGAGTAGGGAAGGATATTTTTGCAGCGGATGTGGCTAGAGTGCCAGCACAAGGAGGAGGGCAGCCAGATTGTGAGTTGGCAGGATTTCTGGTGGATGTGAGGCCTAAGGAGGGCCGACGTGAGGGGTTGGGGTAATGCATGCAATGTGAAAGCAGGGGGTGTGGGTGCGTAGTGCGTAGGGAAGGGGTGATGGTTTATGGTATAATTGTTTTTTATAATAATACTTATAATAATTATTATTATTATTATATAATTACAATGGAAATGCACTATTTAAACTTTCTTATTATGTTAAAACATTATTATTCTTAATAGTAATAAAACATAAATTAAAAAACTCTTATTATTATTATAAACATAAAAATATTTTTTTTCATTTTTATTGTAATAATAATATCAATGGAAATTTTAATAATAAATAATATTAATAATAACACTCTCAATAATAATAATAAAATTATTATCTACACAAAAATATTTTTGTTATTACAGAACAAACATTTACCATATTTTATTTATATAAAATTTTTATTTATTTTAAATATTAGGAAACTGCACTAGAACCTGGGTCTATTGTTTGGTTACTGTCAATCATGCGGTTCTTACACATTTTTTTGAAACCCACCAAACTCAACAAACATCAAAAAATTTAAACCAACACACAACCCGAACCCTGACGAGGCTAACTGAATCCAAGAAATAATAAAAAAATATAATTTTAATGGATGGGGTTTGAAAATATTCTCCACCACAAAACAGTCTTCCCACGTAAAGTCACTAAGTTGAAGGTTAATAAACATTTGTTTTCATTCCCAAAAAATTCAAAAGGAATAGGTAATTTCTGAGGTGCCTATTTATTCCCCATGTCACACCCAACTGACCTAGACAAACACACCACCCAAAACAATGGTATAACATAAATGGGTTCTCCACAATATAAAAATTACACCAACACATAAACATTAAAATTTAAACACACCACCTCATAGAGGAGCTAACACAAAAACTCTCAAAATGAATCTACCCCAACATAGGCCCCACCATAATAAAAAACTAATGAAATATTATCCCTAACTCAACCAACATCATTAATGCTAACAAAACAACTAAACCACCAAGATTTAAATAAGAGTTATTTTACAAGGCAACCCAATATACCAGAACATTGAAAAATTGGAGATCTCCTCCAATAATCAAAATCCCTCCACAAAAGGTTGAACAACAACATCATCGAACCCATGAAAAGAAACCCAAACAAGATAGTGGAAAAAACAAATGTACAACCATTTAACAATACCCAAATATCTCCAAAGGAGTATAGCTGAATCCAAAACCAAAATGGACTTGTTCACCCATAATAAAAACACCCCTAAATAAAAAACTATTTTAAAAGGACACTTTTAAACAGGTAGAACTAGTTGGATTACAATGAACAAGCCCATTACAATATTCCAAGAAAAAGATAGAATTAAAATAGAGGAAAAAACATGGAAAAGAGAAAACAAGAATGAAAAATTCATTAAATGTTCCAATCCTATCACATAACACAACACTTGTACCGATGCTTCACACCCCTCAGTATCTACATACTAAGCATGAACATGAACCTAAGACCTGAGGATGTGGTTATAATGGCTGAAGCATCTTATGCCTGATAGTCAGGAACTAGCATCACCTGATCAGAACTCTTTTAAAGAATGACACTTCTTACAGAACTTTACCCAGTGATCCGAATGGCCATAATGATAGAAAGGATTTGGAGGGATGCCACAAGATATCTTGGAATGCTCAAATCTGCTATATTGATGACACATCATAGAGTGGTCTCACGAACTGGAATCCAACACCAATGAAAGGGATTATTCACAAATGGTTTCCTCTTGTACTCCCTGCTCACCAGATGGGTAACCCTTAGTAATGGAAAAAGGAACTAGATTTTCCAAGCACTTGTTCTCTTGATGCCATCTCCATGAAGCGACTGACACATGCCTTCACCAACCATTGGCCTTGTTAACTACAGACATGCTCTTACCTCTTTTCTTCTTCAACTCCTCTGGGATGATCCATTGTATGAATATGGACATCAAAACCTCCCACATCACCCCAAATCCAAATATTAAGATACATAATCCTCCACTGTTCCATGGATGGAACCTCCACTAATCAAAAAAAAAACAAAATTTAACAAACTTGGTAGTCTAGAACCACCAGAAGACATGATATGCTCCCCTCAAACTGATTCACTGCCCCTAATGAACCCCAAATAACTCAAAGGACAATAATTACACAATAGAAACTGGAATTGGTCATGACTTATTAACAACATCTCAAGAAATGTTTGGGAATCATATTCAGAAAAACACAAAAAATGCAATCAAAACCGAAATCAAGCCAAACTCAATCAAAAGAAAAACCTGGAGATAAGGGAACTTGCCAAAATCCCTAAGAATCATAACAAAACCAAAATAAACATCCCAAGCCAAGGGTAACATGCCGATGAGGGAAACATATTCAAACACAAGAAAAAATCACATTTCTAAAAAACACCATTTCACCAATTTAAAACCATTTGACGAAAAACAGCTAAATTTCTTTAAATCTATTTTCCATTTCAAAACACACTATCATTTTCAACATACATACACCATCCAAAACCAAAATGAAACCCAACATAGACCAAACTATCCCAGAATGAGGAACTAGACTACCCAGGTGATTTGGTAGTGGGCCACATCCCATGTAATAAATAACACTTAGTGGACTTTGAACCGGGAACATGGGATCCACATGGGTCACTAATTCATGTGGAGTCACATTGTGACACCGAGTCACCTCTACTGTCATCCCTAAATCCAAAACAAATACAAAATACTCAAAACATTGACTACCCCTGATAACTCATGTCTCGTCACGAGTAGTGGTGATTATAAACCGACATGTAGACTACATCCTGATCTCAAAAAATACAATTCTCCATCTACTAGACCCCAAAAATATCAATGGCCTGATATGATTTCATTTTTTCATGAACCAACCTGGGTCGACCCTGAATCGGTCACATGAGCTGGTCCGCGGCAAGGCATGAACAGTGTTCTCAATCCACATAGGCTTGCAACGAGTTCCAGTCATAAAAAACAAGAAGTGTGAATGATTTACCCCATAAATGAAAGAAAAATAAATTAGTAAATAAATAAATAAATGAAAACTGAAAAACATTGATAACCACTAACAATAAAAATAAGATAAACTGAATGCATATCTATGTGAGCTTCTAGGTCACCACCCAACACAGAACCAATTTCGCACTAAGAGAGATCCAATACTAACAGAACCTGAAATGAAAATGATAAATTAGTGGTGTTCACCTAAATGTTTAGTAGGAAATTACCAAAGAATACATGTGTTTTCCTTTCTCAACCCAGTCCATTAAAACTAGTTTGAAAAGTAGTAAAAAATTCTTTTCTCTACAATTTTAATAAACAAGAAAGAGTTTTTCCTTTTAAAAAAAAACACTCTCCACATTAAATTTTGAAAACAAACTATAGTTTTATAAATAATTCCCAAATCAGATGTCACTAGGTCCATGCTAAAAATAAACAAACATACTAGAGAGAAAAAACTATGTGTAGTAAATAACAACAAGAAAATAGAGAAAGTTACTAAGCAGCATTGATGATAACCTTGGGTGATAAAAAATATCATGAAAAGACCACTAGACATACACTTTTTGTAACCACCTTATGGTGTATGGTGAAGCCCCTATGTCAATAACCAACAAGCTACCCTAACCTGGCCTCACTAGTGGCACATCCCACTAGGCCTGTCTACAACTCCAGGGGGTACTAACCCATCTAATCAAGGCAAGAAATATACTATCACATGATCATATAAAATGCACCCCGGATCCCATGGTGGTAGTAACACTGTGTAAGTAGGAGGCCCTCACATGCATGACTCACCTTAACTACTGCCACCGCAGTTGCCTACCCCAAATACAGACATCCCATATGTGATGACCCATAAAGGGAGATCCTAGATAGGAGTGCCTTATAAATATATATATATATGTGTGTATATATACAAGTTCCTATATCACATCAAAAAGATTCTAGTCGATATGTAATGTTATTTAAACATTTATATCATTTCATGAAACATTTCGAGTTGTGAACATGGCACACCCATTTTATGAAGAACAATTATTTCTAAGAGTTAATACAAACATAACCATTAATTTGGATGTTCCAAAATGGACTTTAGCTCGACACACCCCAAATATTTTTTCTGAAAACATTTCAAAACGTCCATTTTACAAAAATCATGAAACTATTAAAACATGCCAAACCACACCTTATGTCAATGAATTACGAAAAACACACACAAAAAGATAAAGGGGAATTCCCCTAGATATTCCATTTTAAACCATTCTAAGAAACTATTGAAAGGACCCAACAGAATTTCTAAAACAAAAACCATTTAGGATACCAAGATTTCAAGAAAACATTGATTAAATCGCCATCTTCATTTAATGGAACATCCATGCATGCATGTGGTGCACCCATGGAAGTGTCAACATCCAATGACATGCAAACCTTGCAAAAGGAAACTCAAAAACCGTTTCCATAAAAACACCAATTTCTTTAAAACTAAATCCAACATTATAAATCATTTATAAAACAAAAATCAATCCCATTAAATCTTTAAAATCCCCTTTTCAAAACATTTTAACACATTTTCTAAGTTATAACGTTGTAAAACCATACACACCAAAACAATTTCACAAACAAGAAATTAAAATCACAACATAAATCAACTAAACATTTCATAAAACCCCCCAAACCATTTATAAAACCATGAATTACTTTTTTACCCAAATCTCAACCCCTCCAAAAACTATTTTGTCTATATCCTCAACTAAATGGGCATCCAATTTGTACAATGAAAAAAATCCGTATTAAAATTAAGTCACCAAAATATATAGAAAGGGTGAAATAACATGACAAGGCTTGAATTAAATTTTAAAGAACACATGATATTTTATCAAACATAACGGGTGCACTAATATCTAGACATATTCGAAGAATCATTTCAATTACCACTTTTAACTATTTACACCAACCAGAAAACACAACAATACACTAACTACGTGCCTTATAGAGGTCTGTATCATGTATAAAAATTATCAAAAAACATTTGAAATTAAATTAAACACATTTTCAATATTTAGATATATGTGTAACTAGGAAACACTTCAAAACAAGTTTTAGAAAAATCTAATAACTTGAAAACACTATTTTTTAAATAAATGTGTTACGATGAAATTTAATTAAAAACACTCGAGCATTAAATGGAAAAAATGAGAATTGAAAAAAAGTGTGTTCGCTTACCTTAATGGAATTCTGACATGATGATGATTTAGAAAAATGAAGAACTGAGCCTCAGAGATGATCATCACACCCTAGACTATGAGGAATTCACATGAATCAAAACCTGGTGACTTGGGTTTTTTCAAAAATGAAGAAAACCCAAATAAAAAAGGAAAGAAAAATAATCCATCCAGTAGAGTGGTTTGTGAGAAAGGGGTGGGGGTGCGACTGCACCAGCTTAGGTTAGAGCAGGGGGTTCTGGTTGCTAGAGTAGGGCGTGTTATAAGGGTATGCTATCTGGATAGAGAGTGTGCTAGATGCTGGGTGTTCGGACCACGTTGGAGCAAGGTAGAATCGCTGTGTAGGGGATATGGTTGGAGCACTGGTGCAATGAGGAGGGTGACCAGATGGGGAGATTTCTAGAATGCTGGTGGAGGGGAGGATGAAGGAGGGTCGTCAAGAGGGGTAGGGGTTACAGAGGCAACACGACAGGGGGGGTGTACAGGTGCACTACGCGCAGGGAAGGGGGTGCTGGCTAAGGGTTTATTTTTTTGATAATAATACTATTAATACCAATAATAACAATAATAAAAATGATATAATTACAATAATTATACATTATTTAAACATTTTTGTTATATTAAATCATATTTGTTATTAATAATCATTAAACATAAATTAAAACACTGTTATTTTTATTACAATCACAATAATATTTATTTTATTTTTAGCAATAATAATATCATTGAAAATTTATATAATAATAATAATAGTAACACCATCAATAATAATAAAATTATTATTACGGTGTATACATTTAATAAATTTTATTTCTATAAAATTTTTATTTATTTTAAATATTAGGCAACTGCAATGGCACCTAGGCCAACCACACGATTACTGCAAACTGTGCGGTTTTCATGCACCTGTCTGAATCCCAGAAAACCCATCAAACATCAAAAACATTAAACAAGTAGTCATCTCGAAACTCAACAAGGCTATCCTAGGAAAAGAAATAATGAAATAAAATAATTTTAAAGGATAGGGTGTGACATAATTACCCAAATACACTAGGCCTCATGATCTTGTGGTGTATTATTAAGTGTTTCTTTATGTAATAAATCATGGAATAAATTTTATTAAAGATATGGGTTGTCCCAGTTGGTATCAAAGTAAATTCTAGTTAGTTTGGGGATTTGGATTATAAATGTCTAGTGAAATATATAGGGTTCATATTAAACATAGGAAAACTCCCCTAAATTCTGTCGATCTAATGAGTAAGTGGCATAAAAATAAATACATCCTTGACTGGATACTACAAGTGGATGTAGATTTCGAATAGTTGTACATAGGGATAACAACCCTAAAAGGGTGCATTGTGCTAGACTCAATTATTACATAGTGTACAAAAAGGGTCCTTTCTGTATAACTTGTTCAATACTCTTGGATGATATTCTTTGGTCAATTCACCTTCTCATTATGAACCATTATTAAGGGAACATAAATTCCCATAATATTTCATGTTAATAAATAAATCATGGAAAAAATAGATTGAAGCCTATAAAATCATATATTAATAAATATATGTCAATTATGAATTATACCTTAAATGTTTATAGTTTCACATTTGTGTGTTTAGTAGTTTGAAAATTATCAACCATAAGATTTTTTGGATAAAGTAAATAATTAGAAGAAAAATAGAATAGTGAAAGGAATGCTTATCACCCTTTCATGAAATTAATATCTCTAATATTATTGTTGTTCTATACATTATTTTATATAATGTATAATCAGTAGATCAAGTAAAATGCCACCACAAAGTAGGAAATTATATCTATCAGTGAAAGTAGAAAATTGGGAAATTATTGCATCCCATGTATATAACTCATCCTCTATCAAAATTTGTGGGATGAACATCCCCAAAAAATGTATGATAATCTATTTATTATAATTTAGTGAAATTTTATATATGAATTATATTTCTTTATATATATCCAAAATAAATTTCCAAGTGAAGGAAATAACCCTACAAATAATGAATTTTATTCTTATTCAATTCAAGTGTAACGATGAGGATGTGTCTCATTCAGAATCATCATCTTAATAAGGAATATTATTGAATTATGAGAATGGGTATTTTTCTAAAATCATTAAGACTTTGGAAAATATCATCCTTAATTACATTCCCATAGTGAGATAAAATTTTCCGAAAATAATGGTTTGGTTTTCCTTCTAAACTAGTGGATGATTTTTCAATAGAACATATATTGGGAGAAATTAACATTCATGGGAATTGTTATCACTCATAAAGGGATATCAATGTATCATTCAAAATTAGAAGCAAGTAAAAGATGTCCTAGACCAACTAATGTGACATAATTTTTTATTTTACTTGGATTAGTTGGGTATTATCCTTTGTTTTTGAGAAACATCTCATTATTGTCAAACCCAAAAACAGAGCTTACTCATAAGGGGTGTAGTTTTTATGGAATAAAAAAATTTGAAGATATATTTAAAATTTTTAGGAAAAGGATAATCACTACAACTATGCTCACATTAACCCAAAATGAGGAAGGATTTGTGATCTAAAGTGACGGATTTAAAAAGGTATTGGTTCTGTACTCATGAAATATGAAAAAGTGATTGTCCTTAACCCCCAATCAATTTGATATAAATGATCAAAACTACCCAAATAATGATATATATTTAGGTTTTTTTATATTATCTTTGAATATTTGGAGACATTACTTCTATGGTGACAAGTATGACATATATACAGATAATAAAATCCTCAATTATATATTCAAACAAAGGGATCTAAAAAATTAACCAAAAAAGGTAATTGGAGCCGGTCAATGACTATGTTTGTTCAATCCATTTCCATCCTAGAATGGTGAAAAAAGTGGCATATACTCTAAGTAGAAGAGACCAAGAAACCCTATCCATGATGTGGATTGAATGGTATCCAATATTCATGGACATGTAAATGATGGAAATGGGAATTATTAAAGGATATTCCCCCTAACATGATTAAATATCATCTAAACCATCTATTAATTAAGGGATCTAGGAGGCCCAAAAAGATCATTAGGTTCTATAGAAAAGGGTAGTGAATATTACAGAGTTCAACTTTCTTAAAGATAGAGATATACGATTTGGAACATGGTTATGCGCCCCATTGAAACCAATATAGAACATGGAACTTCTAGATGATGATCATATCTCATCATTCTATGTTAATCTAGCAAGCACTATAATGTATAGATATTTGATGAAAAACATATAGTTGGATAATAGGTAGTGGGACATTGAAAAATTTCTATCTTGATGCTTAGTATTCTAACATGTCAAGGATAAACAATAGAAATATAAGGGTATGAAGAAAACATTTCCCATACTAGTACTGAAATGGGAAATCATAACCATGGATTTCATCATAAGACTCCCTAGGTCACCTAAAGTAAATAACCCCATATTGTTGGTAGTTTATATCCTTACAAGTTAGCGCATTTTATTATTGTTAGGAAGATTTATCCCTTGAAACACTCAATATGATATACAAAATGGAAGTGCTAAGACTATATATAGTTCCACTCTATATTATATAAAATCGAGATCTAAGGTTTACAATGTGGTTCCGGATAATTCTTTATAAAGTATTGGATAGAAAAATAATTGTATTCACTACTTAGAATCTTCATATGGATGGTCATTCTGAAAGGACCAATCAAAATCTGGAGGATATAAACAGATCATATTAAATATATTTCCAAGGATTTTGGGATCAAAACCTTCACTTAGTGGAGTTCTCATATTACAATTTTATACATTATAGAATTTAAATGGAACCCTATGTGGATCTTTATGGAAATAAGTGTTAGAGTTTTACATGATGAGATGAAGTTAGAGAGACAAAGTTGATGAGATTTGATCCTATCCAAGAAATGATATAGAAATTTCAAACTATTCATCATCATATGAAATCCAAAAAAAGTCTTTAGGAAAGATATGAATATAATAATTGATGAGACATGGAGTTTGAGGTCAAATATAAAGGGTTACTTTATACATTTACATTGAATAGAGTTGTGATATTTGTAATGAAGGGAAAGCTTAGTCTATGATACATCAACCCATTTGATATCCTAGATTTCATTAAAGTGGTGGCCTATTAACTAGCACTGCAACCTAACCTATCTTATGTACATGATGTGTTTTGTGTATCCCTCTTAATTATTTACATACTAGACACCTCACATTTAATAAATCATGTGTTGGTGACATTAGAAAATGATCATTCATAATATAAGCAGTTTAGGAATATCATATCTTGTAGAGATAAAGTTATATGAAAATGTTAACTCACTTGGTAAAAGTGTTGTGGTGCAACTAAAAGTTTGAGGAACTGAAATGGGAACTAGAAGAGGAGATGGAAAAGAGGAAACCTTATCTATTTTAGAGTATGAAATGAAAATTTCAAGTGATAAATTTCAAAAGTCGGAATAATGTAATGACCCAAACTTTTATAAACAAAATTCCCTTTGTGATTGAATTAAATTCTTTATTGAGTAATGCGGTTATAAAAAACACATGAATTACGTTGGTAATTTTATACCACTACATGTTATATAATATCATATTTAAAAGTCTGTTAAGAATCATAACCATTGATAATATATAAATTGTATAGTGATCATATGAATAGTATATATTCAAGGTTATAATGAAGTCTAATTTAAATAGATGAAAGAAGCGATGACCTCATAGAGTTGGACCGTAATCAATAAATCCAATTTTTTGTAGCATCTAAGGGAGTTAGAATCACTAGGATTTTAACTTGTCCAAGATCAATATGATATTCAAAAACTAAATCATGAGTGAAACCATTTACAAGATAATTTCAAGTTCCTCGAGATCATGACCCAACAAATGTTCACTGAATCAACCATTGAAAAAATCCACATCATGCACATTACCCTTAGGTAAATTTCTAGTGTAATAAACATTTATGTATCTCAACCCTAATTTTATGAATTTTTATATTTTTTTTTATAAAATAATAACTAATTTTTTTTATTACATTAAAAATTACTATGTAATGAATCTAATAAAAAATATATTTTGATACGATGAAACATAAACTGTATTTTTGGGAAATATATAGTTCCAATCTTGGAACTCTTTTTATTGAATTCAAGAACATTATCCAATGAAAATATATTTTAATAAAGTATTTATATTAAATAATATTTATTAAATTAAATTATAATATAATTTTAATATGTAAAATATAATATTTATATATGTTAAGAAATTTTTATTGTAAAAAACCCATTTTTTCAATAATTGGTGATTTTTATTTAAAAGTGAAATTTATCATATTTAGAGAATTATTTTTATAAAATAAATATAATTTTTATAATATGTACATTTATATTATCTGACAATGGTTTATTTTCATAATATTTTGAGATAATAAAAGTTTTCTGTAAAAATTAAATACTGTATAAATATATAATATGTATTATGAAATCATAATGACCCAATGTGTTGTAATATATGAAATGTAACACCCTAAGCTTCCACGGTACGTTTCCCTTTGATTAATGCAATAGCTTGCATTGTACGCAACTTCGAGATGCTAACACACCACAACCAATCAAAGTAGTCGTTATGAATAGTAATACCCACTTTTTGAAATTTTATAAATTTTATCTCTCAAAATGGACTTCATTTTAGGATTTGGAATATCGAAGTTATCCTAGGGTAAAATTTCAGTACTTTTCGGATAACTTTCATATTTTGATGAATAGTGAAAATTACTAAATTTTAATTAAAAACAACTTTTTTCATCAAAATAATTAATAGTGATAAATTATGAATTTGATTATTTTTAAAGTATATTTAGAATATATTTTTACCATTTAATAAAATTTTGGTCATTGGACATAATTTCATATTTAAACTGTATATAAACAAGTGTTAATCTTTTGATAGTTATTATCTCTTAAAAACACGCTTTTTGTTTTGACAGCGGAAATTAATTTTAAATTAATTTCTGCCACTTCTGTTTTATGAATTTGAAAAAATGGACTCCATATTTAGAATCAGTATTTCCAAATTGTGTAAATTTGTAACTCTTATTTTTAGACATTTTGAATAATTACTTCGGTAAATATTTTATTTAACATGGTTAAAGGGTAAATCCGGTAAATAAGGGTAAAAATTTATATTATAATACTAATAAATTACCCTAAAACGTGCCTTAACCCTATTGGTTTATACATATCCGACCATGGGCATCTTTGGGTCGATTTTGGGACCCCATGGATCCACTTGTAGGTGATAATGACACTTTATATTAATTAAGTTAAATTAAATACAAAAATGACATAAGCATATATCTTTTTGAAAAACATTTTTTACATAGGGTTATATATGTTATATTTTCAACTATAAATATTCATTAAAAATATAAAACGATTTCCTACATAATGGTATTTTATTTATAATTTTTAGACATTAAATAATTTAATTTATTTATGACACAATGATGATGTAGTAATTACCTTATTAGTGAAATAGTAAAATAATTGATATTATAAATACCCAAATAAATATAATTTTATACTTTTAATGAATTCTAAGAATTTTATAGGTTACTATGAAATGTTAAGATTGATTTAATTAAATTTTTTCTAAGTAATCATGCTGTTATGATTTTCAAAAAAAAAATCCAAATAGTTTTAAAATTGACATAAAAGAGTTTTTAAAACAAATATTATATTATTAATTGATATTAAATTCCTAAAAATCTAATGTTCGGCAAAAGGACTAATATCATGATAGGTGTATCATTAATGTACCTCTTGGGGGTCTCTTAGATGTATATATTATGATTATTAACTATATAATATAAAAATACAAAGTGACATGGTAAGTGTCAAATTAATTAACTAAGAGTAAAAACTAAACGATAAGGTTAATATAATGACCCAAACCTGTCTAAAATCTATTTTTTGAAAGTAGTTACACCCATGACAACCATAGACATTGTAAAATCCACTTTTTAGCCATTATAAACAGAATATTAATTTATTATAAATTAATACTTTAAATTTTTTCTAAAGAGCCCCTCCTCTCCCGTATAAAAGGATCCAACTTCTAACCAGTTCTTCACACTTTCAAAGCCTTTTGGATCAGCCAAAACCTGCCCAAATACTCTCTCAACTTCCCTAAATTTAACGTAGAGACCTTAGTTTGATCGGAAATCCATCCTAAGGAGCCCTTTTGACCAAATCAAAAGGAAGTCACCGAAGAAAGAGGTAATGCTTTCACCACCCTCTTCCAAGTTCCTTTCTTCTTCAACTTCTTCTTTCTTTATTATTTACATTCTAAAATAATGAATCAAGTATCCTCTATATAATGTGATGTTGTTATAAATATGTAACAAACAAATGAGTTATTATATCCATCCCTTGAAATACATGTCACCATATGTGCGTACGTACGGCCTACCATCTCTACGTCGTGGTGTAATTTTTATTCCATATATTATTATTTATATGGGTATAATAATAATGTATAATTCATGAAAATAATAAATATAATATGATAATTATTATTTATATATGATATGTCATCCAATTATATGTTATTTTAATATCAAAAGAATGATATTGTCGCTCGTGCGTACGTACGGACTACCGTCTCCACGAACACGATGAGATTCATTCCCCATCATATCCATTCTAGTATAATTCTTATTTGATGATTAAAAATAATTTTTAAGTACTTTATATCATTCTGGATATTAATAATATACAACCTATCCCTAATAAACACGATATATGTCACAAAACATATTAAATAGAACGAGTAAGTTAACACCCGAAACGACGATAATACTAAGATTTTATTAACAAATAAATGTTAAAATATCATATATGACATCATATTAATATATATGAATCTTGTATAATTTAATAACAATTATTTCACCATTATACAAGAGGTTAACCTACAATCAACCAAGGAAAATTACAAGGTAATGGGTTTTCATCTCACTGTTTATTCTAGTGAGATTCATGCCATATTGCCACTATTACATTTTGTGTGGTGTATGTACTGCCCATAACTGTATTATTTGTGTAATACACATTAATTTATGTGTATTTACATATTAATTTTATGATACCTCTTTCATGGGGTGTATGTATCATTTGTTACCAAATTGGTATGTGTTAATTTCACAATCTCTTTATTATCCGAGGTTGTTTTTAAGTAAGTATCTACTGGGACCTCTATATCATCCACATCCATGTTTCTTGAAAATGTCTTTCAAAACATTTTTACTATTTAATATACAATGTTTTAAAGTAATTTATAACCTTATTTGACTTTATATGTTTTAAAGGAATCATTCCATCGTTTTTGAAACAAGTTACTTTTTAACCTTTTTGACAAAATTAAGGTATGAATGTCTTTTTTTAACTTATACGCTGTGTGCGATTATTCTCCACCGTTATTAAAACTTTGAAACTTCCTTCAGAATCTTATAAATATATTTTCAAAAGAAAGGTTTTCTCTATAATTATGTGACTTTTAAATGATTTCAAAAAAAGTGGTATTTCTCTCAAATTGTTTTGATTTCATCTATGTCAACATCGTTTGATAAATTTTACACTTGTTTCAAGTTGATTTATTATAATAAAATTCATCCATATTGTATTTAAGGTTTTGTGATATGTTTAACTATGGATGAGTTATTTTTATTCCATTAATGGTTTATGATTAATGTTTTGACATTTAGTATGTTAGTTTTAATACGAATGTTTATGTTATATTTCATCCTCTTCTTAAGATGAATGTGTTGGACTAATATGTTCCGGGTTGGGGACAGGTAAAAGTAAGCCCTCCGGGTTGGGGTCCAGTTACAGCAGACCCTCCGGGTTGGTGTCCGGTTATTAAAGGCACTCCAGGTTAGTGTCTGGTTATTAGAGGCACTCCGGGTTAGTGTGCGGTTATTAGAGGCACTCCGGGTTAGTGTCCGGTTATTAGAGGCACTCTGGGTTAGTGTCCAGTTATTAGAGGCACTCCGGGATGGTGTTCGGTTATTAGAGGCACTCTGGGATGGAGTCCAGTTACAGAGGCTCTCTGAGATGGAGTCCAGTTACAGAGGCTCTCCGGGTTGGGTTCCGGTTACAGTTAGCCCTTAGGTCTTGGCACAAGGCCTTGACATAGAAATTAAGGTTCGACATTATGAATTCCGTCGTTATAAAAGTAGTTAGTGAAATTTTATGTCATTATTAGACTAGTAGAATATCTATGTGAACAAGTAAATGTCATTAGTTCATTTTATTTTTTCCATATTATGTTGAAGTTCAAGTTTAGAAGGATTTTTTTAGTTATACATTGCCTTAAATGTTTATGCTTATTTATGAAAGGTTCCGCTGTATTGCTTACCCTTTCTGAGCTTTTGAGCTCAACCCTTTCTATGTTTTATTTTTCCCAGGATTCCAAGAAGTGTATTATGATTGATATGCAGGGTTAAGCCAAGGGAATAATGGCGTTCATAAATATTATTTATGTTGTTTTGTATGTCTTAAAGTGCAATGTAAAATTCATGCATGTAATCTATTTTCCAAGACTGCTAAACTGATCGGTCCTTTGGGACGTGATTCCTTGTAATCATGCCAATGTTATATAATAATGAACCGAATCTGGGTAGTTGGGGTCAGGGCGTTACAGTTGGTATAAGAGGAAGTTTAGTACAATTATTGGAAACTAGATTTAGATAAACTTTGTTTAGAGAACATAGCCCTAAGATAGACATTGAGGATTAGTATAGAAGAACATCCTAGAATTTTGGTATTGTAGATATTTTGTGAGTTTTCTGAGCAATACATCCCTGTATGGATACGAGCAGGTAGAGGCAGCTCTGGCACAGATGTACCTAGGAGTAAAACCTGAAAACACCGCTTTGAGTTAGACTTGAATGAGAACTGGTGAATGACAACGGGCCTTGCTACACTCTTGGTTATGACACTCCCGGGGGATATTCTTAGAATAATTCTCATTTTCTTTACAAACCACTATGAAAGGTTTATGAGTATATACCACCTCAAGGAAAACAATTTTTTGATTATGGATTATATCCTTAAATAGTTCAATTTATGTGAAGTGTTTTACAAGTATGGGATTATGTATATTGATTCATAAGATGATCTAGTTTATGCCATTGTTTGGAAATGGCTCATAGTGGAAGGAATGGAAACCGTATCAATGCACACACTCCATGTAGGGATTTCCCTCCTGGTCGTGATAATTATAGTGGAGCTGGTGATGCAACTGGTTCTGATCAGCAAATCACCATACTGGGACAACTCACTCAGGTTAGGAATAATAACCTTACCCATATGGAGCACCCTGATCCGCAGAGTGGAGGATCAATGTTAGATCGTTTATTGAGCCAACACCCACCAACATTCAATGGGAGTACAAATCCCTTGGTAGATAAGTAGTGGATAAATTCCTTAGAGAAAATATTCCACGCCTTGGGGAGTAGCGAAAGGGAAAAATTTGTCATGGAAGTTTATCGCCTCACTGGAAATGCTTCTCAATGATGGTCATTGATTGAAAACATGAAGGAAGATAATGAAGTATCAAATATGTAATGGAGGGAGTTCAAAGTGATTTTCTTAGAAAAGTACGTTCCTCGTGACCATCGAGCAGATATGGAAAGAAAATTTCAGAGTCTGAGACAAAAGGAGGATGATAATGTCGCAAAGTATGAGGCTAACATTACAAGGTTAGTGAGGCATGCTGCAGATTATATACGTAACCCAATAAATAATATTGACAGTTTCATTGATGGGTTAAAACCATTTCTTCATCGAGAAATATTCTTGCAATTTTTCTCAATGTAAGAAGATATAGTCTCATGTGCTATCAAGACAGAAAAGGAATTCTCAAAATCTTATGACAATAATGTAAAGTAAGAGAAGAAGATAATGATGGAGCAAGAGACAGATAAAGGGAAAAAGGGAAAGAAGGATTTTACATTATCTGAAAATTGTGGGAAGAAAAACCCTGGTACTTGCCTAAATGGAATGGGAGTCTGTTACAAATGTGAAGAAAAAGTTTACTAGACTCGTGATTGCAAGGGAAAGAAGAAGGTTTTCAATGTTTAATGCTACAATTGTAGATGAATGTGGAATTATGAAAATGAATACCCTATGAACAAAGGGAATTTACCTTAGAAAATGCCAAGGGATCAAGGCCAAGCTTACGTTGTTACTATAGTTGAAGAGGAATAATTAATGTATTTGTGTTTTTGGACTCAAGGATTATATTCTGGTTATGAGAATAATGTGATATATATAAGGATTGTACTGCAGTACTTATTGTTTTCATTAAGGTTTTAATATGGCTAAGGTAATCATATTTTCTGTATGTGACAATAAGAGAAACTTTACTTTGGGGGAATCTGATGTTACAATTAATTTTGGAATTTAGATACCATTTACAGAGAGTCTGGACAAATGTACATTGGATAACTATAATGTTTGGAATGAATTAAGTTGAACATTGGATAGAATTGTTTAAGGTTAAAACATTTCTTCTGATTATTTTTGGAATATTATGATACTATAGTTTTAGGAAAAGGACAACCTGTAGTTCGGTCGATAACCCATCGCGTCGGACAAAGCTGCAGGAATTTAACCCAAAACCATATTGCTACATGCCTTTATTACATACCACTAGCCTACAAGAAGTCCTTGGTTATTACAAAATATTTTTCATCAATATAATGGTATGTGTTAACATTTTTAACCTTATATGATTAGGATAAATATAATATTTTTGAGTTCTGTAATCTTTTGGAGTGAAAGATAAGTTTGTGGTAAAAATTAGTTGAAGGATGAAACTCTACCTGTCAAGTATATATATATATTTCAATTATTCAATGAAGAAATTAATTCTTAAACATTAGGGATGGTATATTAAAACAAAAAATGTGTTATCATAATAACTTTTGTTTTGTTGAACTAATGATATTTTAAAACATCATAGATTGATGGCTTTGAGGCCCTCAATATTACACTTGTTTGTGATTGATGACCACAATCACTCCCTATAAATATTTACATTTTCCCTCTTATTACATGTCTAAAATTACCACCAATGTCCTCCTATTCGAAACCCTAATTTTGTGGTGACATTCTTATTTCCCTTTCCCTCTTATTAAAACTAAATTTTATTAACCCTATTTCCGATATGGGTTTTCCACAAAGGTAATTTATATCTTCAACATTTTATTTTTGAAAAACAATTTTAAATTGTGAGGAAACAATTTATTGAAGGAGGGGAGAATGTAACACCCCATGTTTCCATGGTACATTTCCCTTTGATTAATGCAATAACTTGTATTGTATGCAACTTCGAGATGGTAACACACCACAACCAATCAAAGTAGCCATTATGAATAGTAATACCCACTTTTTGAAATTTTATAAATTTTAACTCTCCAAATGGACTTCATTTTTCGATTTGGAATATCGAAATTATCCTAGGGTAAAATTTTGGTACTTTTAGGACAACTTTTATATTTTGATGAATAGTGAAAATTGCTAAATTTTAATTAAAAACAACTTTTTTAATCAAAATAATTAATACTGATAAATTATGATTTTGATTAGTTTAAAATTATATTTAGAATATATTTTTACCATTTAATAAAATTTTGGTCATTGGACATAATTTCACATTTAAACCGAATATAAACAAGTGTCAATCTTTTGATAGTTATTATCTCTTAAAAACACGCTTTTGGTTTTGACACCGGGAATTAATTTTAAATTAATTTCTACCACTTCTGTGTTTTGAATTAGGAAAAATGGACTCCATATTTATAATCAGGATTTCCAAATTGTGTAAACAGGTAACTCTTAATTTTAGACATTTTGAATAATTACTTCGTTAAATATTTTATTTACCATGGTTAAAGGGTAAATCCGGTAAATAAGGGTAAATAAATAATATTATAATAATAATAAATTACCCTAAAACGTGTCTTAACCCTATTTGTTGCTACATATCCGACCATTGACATCTCCGGGTCGATTTTGGGACCCCATGGATCCACTTGTAATTAATAATGACACTTTATATTAATTAAGTTAATGTAAATCCAAAAATGACAAAAGCATATATCTTTTAGAAAAACAATTTTTACATAGGATTATATATGTTACATTTTTGACTATAATAATTAATTAGAAATATAAAACGATTTCCTACATAATAGTATTTTATTTATAATTTTTATACATTAAATAAGTTAATTTATTTATGACACAATGATGATAAAGTAATTACATTATTAGTAAAATATTAAAATAATTGATATTATAAATATCCAAATAAATATAATTTGAGAATTTTAATAAATTCCACGAATTTTATAGGTTACTATGACATGTTAGGAGTGATTTAATTAATATTTTTCTATGTAATCATGCTGTTATGATTTTGGAAAAAATAAAATACCAAATATTGTCAAAATTGACATAAAAGCGTTTTTAAAACAAATAATATATTATTAATTGATATTAAATTCCTAAAAATATAATTTTATGACAAAGGACTTGTATCATGATATTTTTATCATTAATGGACCACTTTGGGGTCTCTTTTATGTATATTGTATGATTATTAACTATATAATATAAAAATACAAAGTGACATGGTAAGTGTCAAATTAATTAACTAAGAGTTAAAACTAAAGGATAAGGTTTATATAATGACGCAAACCTATCTAAAATATATTGGATGAAAGGATTTAGACCCATACCCCCCTTATAATTTTTATAATCTTCTATGGATCCATTAGAAACCGAATATGAATTTATTATAAATTAATACTTTAAGTTTTTCCTAAAGAGCCCCTCCTCTCCCTTATAAAAGGACCCAACTTCTAACCAATTCTTAACACTTTCAAAGCCTTTTGGTTTGGAAAACCCCGGATCACATACTCTCTCAACTTCCGTAACTTCAACCTAGAGACCATATTTTGATCAGAAATCCGTCCTAAGGAGCTCTTTTGATCCAATCAAAAGGAAGAACCCGAAGAAAGAGGTAATCTTTTCACCACCCTCTTTCAAGTTCATTTCTTCTTCAACTTCTTCTTTCTTTATTATTTCCATTCAAAAATAATAACTCCACTATCCTCTATATACTGTGATGTTATTATAAATATGGAACAAACAAATTCATTATTCTATCCATCCATTGTATGACATGTCACCATACGTGCGTACGTACGACCTACCGTCTCCACGTCGTGGTGTAATTGTTATTCAATATATTAATATATATATGGGTATAATAATGATTTATAATTAATGTAAATAATAAATATAACATGATGATGATTATTTATATATGATATACCATCGAATTATAGGTTATTTTAATATCAAAATAATGATATTGTCACTCGTGCGTACGTACGGAATACCGTCTCCACGAACGCGATGAGATTCAATCCCCATCATATCCATTCTAGTATAATTATCATTTGATAATTAAAAATACTTTTATGGACTTGATATCATTCTGGATATGATTAAGATACAACCTATCCATAATAAACACGACCTATGCCATAAAACACATAAAATAAAACGAGTAAGTTAACACCTCAAACGACGATAATACTAAGATTTTATTAACAAAGCAATGTTAAAAGATAATATATGATATCATATTAATATATATGATTCTTGTATAATTTAATAACAATTATTTCACCATTATATAGGAGGTTAACCTACCATCAACCAAGTAAAAGTACAAGGTATGGGGTTTTCATCTCACTCTTTATTCCCGTGAGATTCATGCCATATTGCAACTATTACCTTTTGTGTGGTGTATGTACAGCCCATAATGGTATTCTTTTTTAAATACACATTATTTTATGTGTATTTACATAATAATTGTATGATACCTCTTCCAAGGGGTGTATGTTTCGTATGTTACCAAATTGGTAAGAGTTAATTTCGCAATCTCTTTATTATCCGAGGTTGTTTTTACATAAGTATCTACTAGGACCTCTTTATCATCCACATCCATGTTTCTTAAAAATGTCTTTCAAAACATTTTTAATATTTAATAGAAAATCGGTTAAAGTCATTTATACACTTATTTTACTTTATATGTTTTTAAATGAATCTTTCCATCTTTTTCGAAACAAGTAACTTTTTAACCTTTTTGACAAAATTAAGGTAAGAATGTCTTTTTTTAACTTATAAGGAGGGTGCGGTTATTCTCCACTGTTAGTACACCATTGAAGCATCTTTCACAAGCTTATAAGTATATTTTCAAAATAAATGTTTTCTCTATAATTATGTGACTTATAAATGATTTAAAAAAGAGATATTTCTCTCAAATAGTTTTGATTTCATCTATGTCAACATCCTTTGATAAATTTTACACTTGTTTCAAGTTGATTAAGTATGATACAAATCATCCATATTGAATTTAAGATTTTGTGATCTTTTTGTCTATGGATGAGTTATTTTTATTCCATTAGTGGTTTATGAGTAATGTTTTGACATTTCGTATGTTAGTTTTAATATGAATATTTATGTTATATTTCATCCTCTTCTTATGACGAATGTGTTGGACTAGTATGTTCCGGGTTGGGGACCGGTAAAAGTAAGCCCTCTGGGTTGGGTTCTGGTTACAGCAGACCCTCCGGGTTGGTGTCCAGTTATTAGAGGCACTCTATGTTCGTGTCCGGTTATTAGAGGCACTCCGGGTTAGTGTCCGGTTATTAGAGGAACTCCGGGTTAGTGTCCGGTTATTAAAGGCACCCCAGGTTAGTGTCCGGTTATTAGAGGCACTCCGGGATGGTGTCCGGTTATTAGAGTCACTATGGGTTGGAGTCTAGTTATAGAGGCTCTCCGGATTGGAGTCCGGTTACAGAGGCTCTCCGGGTTGGGTTCTGGTTCCAGTTAGCCCTTAGGTATTGGCCCGAGCCCTTGACACAGAAATTAAGGTTCAACATTATGAATTCCATCATTATGAAAGTGGTTAGTGAAATTGTATGTGATTATTCGACTAGTAGAATATCCATGTGAACAAGTAAATTACATTACTTCATTTTATTTTTTCCATATTAGGTGAAAGTTCATGTTTAGAAGGCTTTTGTTTTAGTTATACATTGCCTTAAATGTTTATGCTTATTTATAAAAGCTTCCACTGTATTGCTTACCCTTACTGAGCGTTTGAGCTCACCGCTTTCTATGTTTTATTTTTCCCAGGATTACAAGAAGTGTATTTGTATTTATATGCAGGGTTAATACAAGGGAATAATGGTGTTCATATTGAATATTTATGTTGTTTTTTAAGTCTTAAAGTGCAATGTAACATTCATGTATGCAAACTATTTTCCAAGACTGCTAAACTGATCGGTCCTTCGCGACTTGATTCCTTGTAATCATGCCAATGTTATGTAATAATGTACCAACTCTAGGTTACTGGGGTCAGGGCATTACAGGAAATAAAATTTATCCATGATAAAATATATATTTAATCATTAAATTAATTTATTTTGAGGTTATTTGTTAATTTTTAGAAACCCTTAATGAATCCTCAAAGTCCTATATTATATTGTATGATTTTAAAATCGATTAATTAAGAGCATGAATCACATCTACCTCACCAAGGGTGTTATTTTAGTGAGACATGTTATTAAATTTTTTTAAAAAAATTAAACCACTCCACTTTGGAAAAAATAATGGGCAATAATCATTGAATGGTTTGTGGTTTGGATTAATTTATTGTATAGATTCCAAAAGATAAGTTTAGAAATTAATAAATAATTTCCAACTATTTTGATATATAAACACATATAAAATCATATTAATCATCATTGGAAACCCTAGGTGAAAGAAAGTAATTTTACCTTCCCCCAATATAGTCCTCAAAATGTTCACCTAATCTCTCAAAAAGCTCCTGCCAAGCTTTTGGAATCACAATCTCAATGTAAGGAATCCTATTCTACTTTTTATTCATGAAAATTCTTTATATTATGCCTTTTGTTTTCCATTTTACATATTTGAATATGTTTTTTCATATCCCTATTACAAACCTTAGGATGTATAAGTTATTTTAGACCCATTTCTCTCTTATTAATAACTCCCCTGATCCTTTATGTACCCCCTTTATTCTTTAAAAATTATCCTTGAAATTTCAATGCCAAAAAATGACATGGTGAATACCAATCCCTAGTCTAACCTAATGGTATTAAAATAAATGTACATATCCTTAATTTATTGCTAAATTCCATTTAAGTGACAAAAAATCCTCAATCGTTGGTTTGATAGTGATGAAATACACACTTATGTTGTATGATCTATGTGACACAACTAAGAATGTACATGATAAGAATATGACGTGATGGACAAGAATTATATATCACTACAATTAATTGGATTTATGTTTTATTCTAATGATATTCCATTCAGGGTGGACAAGAGGTTACACAAAGATCATTATGTTACGTTTTCTTGGCAGTTATCCTTGACTTATGTTTATGATGTAATGTTTATGTTGTTTCGACATTACTATGTTTATTTTATGCTATAAATTTAAATCACAATTAAATTTGCATGTTTATGATTCAATCCTCCTTTATGTATCATTTATATGGTTATTGAATAACATGTATTACATTTGTTATGTTTTTCTTTGATTATTCCCTTATTGATATTTATATCCCACCCCTTTCTTATGCATTGACCAAGGTTATCCCATATCGTTTTAAAATAGAAGTGTAATTTCAGGTAATGTAAAGGATGTTTTCAATAATATCATTGTATCCCTATGATATAATTTTATGTTATGTTCCCAATTACCCAAAGACACTAGGACTCGTGATCTTAAGGGGATGTATTATGTTTGTATTTATGTAATAAATCATGTAATAAATTATATTAAAGATATGGGTTATAATAGTTCTCATATAGGGAGATCATGTTGTAGATTATAATTCATAATAGATGAGAATTCCTAAAAAATTACCCAATGCATAATTTATAATTGGAAGTGTTTTCCCATGACTTGAAAATATAACATCACTATCTATTTGGAGAAATGTTCAATATTTTTATAGACAATAGTTTCTTGAAGAATATCTTCTCTCAAAGGAATATAAACCTATGTAAACAATAATGGATGTAATATCTTCATATGTTCAATTATAATTTGGAATATACCCATTGAAAAGAAAATTTAGTGGCTGATTCGTTATGTTGAAAATCATACTACAAAGTGGTCAGTAAATCTTGTCAGTAGTGGAAACTCGTGGGAGTAATTATAGGAATGAATCTTGATTTTATGAAGAAAAATAATGTTTCTATATTCTTTCTAGTTACTCTTGTTTATGAATTAGTCAACCTGGTTATGGAATCACAACAATCAGACCAAAATGTCATTCTATGATTTCAAAACTCAATTTTTAGGATACAATTGATGGTTTGATAGAGGATTCAAATTCCATAATCTATTTTCATAATAGGGTGGTGTTCCTTCATATTTTCAAGAGATACTAATATTTATCAATCAACATTTGAAGAGGAAAAATCAATAGGGTGTTCAAAAAATGTATAATGTGATGAAAATATATTTTCTATTGATAGGGATAAAAGGAACCATATCAAATTATGCCGAGAAGTGTCGCACCTTCCAAAATAAAAAATATGAAAATAAACTAACTACTAGTACATTACACTCCATGAATAATCCTTCCTATAAATGGGAATATATTACCATGGACTTTTTCCTATGTATACTATGGACCCAACATAATTATAATTCCATTTGGGTTATTGTGGACTAAATTACAAAGTTGTAACACCTTGTTTAAATTAGAGAGTTCTCATAAGTGGAGAAATTGGAAAATCCTTATATCTAGAAAATGGTTAAATTACATGGTGTACAAGTTTCCATTGTTTTTTATAGAGATCCTGAAGGACCCTAGAATAAAATGATGGGGGAGTGGTGAATGAAGGTGTAAAATTTTTCATTCAATGAGATTGATCATGTATCCAAATTGATAGGAACATGTTAAACACCTCTAATGGAATCATTAAATTATTAAACACCAATATGTAGAGACACAACACAAATGTGTTAATAGGTTTACCACTAATCGATAGTCGAAGTAGAATTCACCAATAGTGTGGTGGTCATACCTAAATAGACTAAGACTAAATATATATTTTCAATTTAAATTATTCAATCATGGCCATTCTATCACATTCACAGTACCTCTAAAACAATTTAGTGATAGAAAACAACCTCCCTCAGATCACTTCAATAGACATGCCCTTTCTCAATACCTTGGGTGATGTCTTACTCAGTTTATCAACATGAAGGTCACATCAATAGATTTTGCATATAGGTTTTTTCCTTTATTAGGAAGAGACTGTTAATAAACCATAGTCATGAATTGATGCACTAAAATGTACTTGTCACTAAAACCATATGTTCAGCAATACTGTTCTTGAAGCTCCCAAACATTGAAAATACTTCTTTTGATTCAAATATGTTTTATCTTTCATGAAACTACAGACATTCAGGAATCTACCACCTTTTGTATAGATCCTAACCTTTAAAGAACTCCAAAATATCACAAATCCCACATTCTTTAAGAAACTCCCTTTTTTAAAATTCCTTAGGTCCAATTTGTTCTTTTCCATTATTTTCATGATGGTTCTTCTCTGGAAGAGTTCCCTATTACAAAATAATTACCTTCTCAAAGGTACATTATGAAATCATAGCGAATCACCATTTTCAAAATTCTCTGAATGATATTAAGTGATGGGTGGTTTCCAATTTATAGATAATTCCTCATTCGTGAGGCTTTCAAGATCACTATGGACTTTTCGTTAGCCTCTTCATTCATGTTTGCAAATATTATTTTAATCATGATTATACAGTGAAATTTTTCCATTCACAAAGATTATAATAGTTTCATAGATCATCATCTTTTCATAATGCCTCAACCATTGTTCAAAAAAACCTCTTTATCAATACTTCAAACCTTCATGGTATTAGATGCATTCATGAAGCTACATATCTTCCTGAAAAAAAAAATAAAACCATTCCTTTATCATATAAATGAATATTACGTCCTATAAATCCATATTTCATGAATATTGACCTTTCCTTTGGATTTAAACCTCTAAAAATTTAGAAAACACTAGTAAAAGATGCCACCTTCAACACTAAATCCACCTGTACCGTAATATCATTTCTCTTGAAAAATTATTAATATAACCAATGTTTGTTGAAAATAAACAAAAAATAAAATACTTTTATAGCTATGTAAAACCATGGTTCTAAAAATGTTCTCCTTTGGGTTTGTTTTCAATCTATAGATAAATTCAATAATGCACCATCCTCGAACAAAAACGTGATAGGAATGAAATAACACAACCATCACTCTAAGTCTACATAAGAAAATCATGGTTTAGAAACAAGATTGTAAAAATAGAATTTCATTCTTTTTGATACCTTAGACCTATCTTGTAAACCTATAATTAATTGAATTTAAATATCCCCCTTTGTAAATAAACCAAAATAAACTCTGTTGGGACTTTAATATGGAATAAATTCCCCTAGATCATATCCCAATCATAGAAATATTTCACAATCACAAATAGATTAAAATAGTTAAAAAAGATGAGGAGTGAGGATAAACCATCATATCCTCATGAAATAGGAGGTTGACTAACACTAAGGTTGAACTGATATTTCTTGAACATTGGTTCATCCAAAGGCTGAGTCAGGATATCTTCCACTTGATCACTTGTTCCATTATTGTAATGCCTTGACCCAAGAGACCTGGAGTCGGTGAATTATTTTATTACATTGGCATGATTAAAAGGAATAAAATTTTGATGGATCAATTAGTTTAGTAGTCTTAAAAGACTAGGTTACATTCGTGAAACCCATAATACAATTGGAAATGATATAATAATCACCATGATATATAATAAAATGAAATAAATTGAATCCTTGAATGATTATTCAATGTTTTCTTCTCCATAACCTGGGAAAGGAAACCATAGAAAATGGTTAGCTCATATGCTCAGTAAGGTTATGTAATACAGTATAAATTATCATAAACATAAACATTAGGTGAGGTGAATAACAGAAACATGTGAGATTAAAAATAAACATAAATATACTATGATAGGATTAAAATACGAATAAATAATTTCACAATAAAACATAACCATGGATATTCTATTATTCGAATAATCACATGGGATATCGAATAAATGTTTCATAATGAGTAAATTCATAATGTGGTACATCATAACCATAATATAAAGGCCTCATTCTAAGACCATACATAAATGGGTAAAAACTCTGATTAGTTTGTCTCATGAGACCTGTTGATGCATTGAGGTGCTATAGACCGCCCCATCCATCGCTTATTAAGTACAATACATTACTCACGTGAGAAGGGTGAACAAAAAATAAAATTGAAATTCATATTAAAAACTAGTATATTAAATGCTAATAATTCATCCATAACCCATGAATAGAATCAAATAACACATCCATAATGAAAGTAATCATTAACCCTTGAACAATATATGGTAGATGAAATCAAAAGACACAATCCTTAATAAATTAAATGATTAAAAATGGATTTATTATATATTAATGAACATACAGATTATTAAATGGTTATATAATTCATTTTTTATATGTTATGAGGATGAGTTATTAGACAAAACTTTAGTGATAATTATGTAGAATATTTTGGCGGTATTTCAATTATTACGAACTTGTTTTGTCGAATAAATTTATAATATATATATATAATAGTTATAGAACATTTAATATGTCTTAGTAAATATATGATTGTCTGGTTTTACCAAAAAATGGTTACATTACCAGCCTTGCGGGATAAATTTAAGAACAAAAATCCATCGTCTATGAAGGATGTAAATCGACACCTCCCAGACGATGATTTCATTTTTAAAATAAAATAGAGAGTGATAATATGGGATTAAAGATGGATATTACAGTAACATGATATCATTCTAGTATTTAGATTATACTTGAGTTATCATTATTATTTAGATAGATTAGGTGAGGAGATAATAATTCAATAAATAACTTGAAAGCAAAATAAACGAAAAATTAAGAGTATTTCACCTCTTGAATACCCCTCCCTGATAACCTCCTTAAATCCTCTAGTTTTGGAATTTGGATGATACCAGTAGGTAATTTACATGGGTGAGGGGATTGGTATGAGTATATATGAGAACATAGTAAAGAATATAAGCTTTAGATGTGTGATTGGAAGAGGAGGTGAGAGGTGGTATTTATAGCGGAGGAGAGGATGGTGTTTCCATTGTTTTAATTATTATTTTATTATTTTGGCTCAAGACTATGAATAGACTCGATTATCATGAATCAAAAAAGTAATAAGTTCATGTGATTTCAAACAAATTAAAATTTGGATCATCCATGACTCATGAATTATGTAGAAATTCATTTATTTAGCATATTTCTTAAATTATCAAATTTCACATTTCACTAAAAATTCTGGTATTTCAGAAAAATCAAAAAAAAAAATCACTCGAACCATTTTTCAACATGTATAATTCAAAATTGAACTCCATTTTATCATAATAATTTCTTAAATAATAGAAATAATATTTTTAATTACAATAATATTTTACTCGAAAAATATAGTTTTTAAAAATAAAATTGATTTTATAATACCATAATAAAATGACTAGGGTGTCATTAAATTGTCCAAAAATCAAAGGAAAACAAAATATTGATTTATGAATAAATTTTATGAAAATAATTATTTAATAATTATAAAAATTTAATTAAATATTTATTACTCGAAAAAACAGCAACAATTAATTATTTTTTTAAAAAATATTCAATTACTTATACTATGATATAATAATATCATTCCATTATTTATAAGATGCGTAATTTTTTATTACACATTAATTAGTTAGCATAATATTTATTTACCTGATTTAATATTCATAAGGGTGATGTTACTATTCATAAGGGTAAATAACTATTCCAAAAGGTGAAGTTACTATTCACCAAAAAAATAAGTTGATCCTAACCAAATCTAAATATCTCCTGATCACAACCATGTATGTAAATTTTACAAATATCAATTCAAAGAAGAAGAACAATTATGTTTAATTCTAATATTGGTAGTGTGGAAAGAAGGCGGGTAAAAAGATCATTCAAAAGTTCAATAAGTTTTTTATATTTAATTTCAGTATACAAAGTGATTCCAATGATCTACCTCGAATTAATATATTAATAATTGATATATTGTGACATTAAGAAACAATTTAAATTATAATAATTATATAATCTAAAAATATATTTTTTAACTTTGATGAATTATTTTTCACCTTTCATCAAAAAAATAAAACTTCTTTGAAAAACAAAAAATATCACCCTAAATAAATTTTTATATTCAAAAATGATGTTTATTTTACAAAAATTTAGATATTTATTTATAAATATTTTTCATCTATGTTAAAAAATTATAAATAAAATTTAATAGTAGTTATTATTATTTATATTACTATTTTTAATATTTGGGTTATAACTATATAATTTATATAATTATAACAATAAAGTGTTGTTTCACAGAGACTCAATGTTTCATGAATAAAATTACATATTAAACTTAATTGTAAATCCTTGTGGTGTTAGAAACATGCTCCATTTAGATCACACCTTGTTCAAATTTTTATTTTACGAAGTGACATTTGATATTAATATGTTTGGTGAGCTTTTAATCATTTTTTAATTAGTTTGATTGTGATCTTATTGCCATAGTGTTTCACCATCATCTATTTCTACTCATCACCAATAACAGTATGTTTTTTGGTTCATCCACAATAGATGAGGAAATTCTTTCTTCAAAAAGATATACTATACTTAAACCATAGTAAGAGAAGTGAATTCTTGTTTCTTGATCAACCATTCCATGCATTGTTTCCCAATGAATAATGATCCCCCACTTTTGAACTTTCTATCAACCACATATTTAGTCTAGTCAGAATTAGAAAATACTAAGAATTCAATATCCAATATTATTGAAATGTTTAAGACAATGGTTAGAGTACCTTGAATATGTTGTATGATTCTTTTATCTACTATAAAATACTCTTACTTTAGACCTATTTTAAGGATATCCACCAAACAAGTTGAAATGACGATATCTAGCTCTGTTATAGTTAAATATAATAAGTTACCATTTATCCTTATATATATGTTGGGATCCATAGATTTACCATCCCCTTATTTTTCATGTTTTTCCCCAAGTATAATCAGAGTTGAAATTAGTTTAGAGTCATGCATGTTGAATTTTATCATAAACTCTCTTATATATTTTCCGGAGAAATAATGGTTTATTCCTTATTTTAAATCACCTAAATCCCCAAAAAGTATATGAGTTCACTAATCATGGACATTAATTTTTTTGATTTTATGTGATTTTAGAAATCATCCTCCTACTCATGCATACTTCTTCCAAAAATAATATCACCCATATACAAAACCACCATAAATTGATTTCTCTGTGAATTCTTTACATAGATACTATAGCTAACACCTCATCTTTTAAATTTTGTCTTTTTGAGATAAGAATAAATTCTAGAATACCATGCTTTTGGTTTATTCTTTAGACCATAAAGAAAATTATTTAATATGAAAACCATTATTTCATCATTACCAATTAGAAATACCATTGCTTGCTCAATGTAGAATTATTTTTCAAGAACACCATTTAAGAATGTTGTTTTGATGTCAATCTGATAATATTTGTACCATATTTGAATTTTCATGGCTATAAAGATCCCAATTGACTCCAATCGAGCTACTGTGGAAGTAATTTCTTTAACATAAATTCCTTCAATCTATTCGTGGACTTTACACACAATTAATGAATTGTTTTTAATCACATGTCCATTCTCACCAATTTTTTTCATGATCCACTTAGTTCCCATTAAATTATTATATTTCGGTCTCTTAGAATGGTCCCAAGTAATGTTTTTGTCAATTTGGACAAGTTCTTCATTAATTACCTTAAATAATGATTCGTCCTTCACTGATTCTTCAAATTATGTTGGTTCCCCAATTGACAGGATGGAATAATGTGCTTCATTTATAATTCTCATCATATATGTAAGTACAATCCAATTCCCAATGATTTTGAATTGATGAAATTGTTCTCTTATATTTTCCTATGAGGTTCTGTTATATTTTATTTAAAAGTAGTTTCCTCTTCTAATTCTGCTTCTGAAAAATCATTATTTTGAGATCCCTAAATATTGGTAAATCTTTCCCAATTTTTTTTATCTGAACCTATCCCCTTCCAACATTATTTATCATATTAAATCACATCAACATATGATCCCCTTATGATATTCATGGATTTACCCTAAATTATATTAACATCAATTCAATCAATAGTTGTTCAAGGGTGATTATTGTATAAATTATAGGCTTTACTATTTATTGAATATCCAAAGAACATTCCCTCATCTACAATGTCACCATACATGCCATAATTTACATCTTTTTTTTAATGAAACATTTAATTCCAAAAACTTGAAAATAATTTAGTGATGGATTCCTTACATGAAATATCTTATACAATGTCCAAACCTCTTATATAAACAACCCTTTTCTATTTCTAGTGTACATCATAAATTGAAAAACCAAATTCTAGTTATGATGAGAAACACAACTCTCAATCAACATCATTTTTCCTTATTATTTGATTATTGATTTTGTATTTCATTGAACCCATTTTTTTGAGGTGTTCTCACTAATGAAACCTCATTAGTGATCCCATGTTTTTTGTGGTAATTTCAAAATTCCGTGGATGTGTATTTTGTTCCATTATCATATCGTAATATCTTGATTTTATGGCCATTTTCAATCTCAAATCATCGAAAATATTAATTCATATAGTCAAGATCTTTTTTTACACATTATAAACATCAAACATTCCATTATAATGTAATTAGCAAGAAAAATAATTAATTACAACTCTCTATTTGTGCCAACCATATTCATTGGACCATACACATCTTTTTTGATGAGATCAAATAGATTCGATGCCCATTTTTTCATCAAGAGATATGAATTATGGACTATATTTCCTTGAATGGATGCATCACATATCTTTTCATCAACATGATTTATATTGGGAATATTGATAAGAAACGTTATTTTGGATTTTTTTCAAAGCTCCTTTGATTAATGTGACCCAACCTCCAGTTCACAAGTTGTTTTGTTTTCCCATTTTGATGAAACATGTGTTGTATATACTGTATATGTGATAAAAATTACCATTTGTCTTTCACTCATTATTAATATAATTACTTGTCATTCCTTTGATAGTTAAACCATTTTTATTAAATTTCAATACTAATATCGAGTCATATAGTTGACTCATACTCAAGATATATTGATGAAAAATATCCACATTGAGAGATTATTTTTTCATTATCTCATCATTTTATAATTCTTTATTTCCACTACCTTTTATTTCAAGGCACCATCATCACTGAATCTCAATGTTCCATCAAAACATTTCTTAAATCTGTTCAAGCAATAGTAATTTTCTATCATTTGGGAGGAGAATCCACTTAAATATATCTAGGTTATACTATTATTTTTATATTTTAGAGAGAATTATACTAGTTTGGATTTCTCAATCTTCTTCTTTTCCTTCTATGAGATACATGAATGAATAGAGGAAAAATATGAAATCTCCATCATCTTTTCAACATCAATGACCAGATCATACTTATATTCTTCTTCCATTGGAGAATACCTATTATCTTGGATTATAATCCTTGGTTGTCCGGTATTGGATTATTTCATACTTCTATAGTTATTTTCCCCACATTTTCTCATTTTATAATGAATTGATTCATGGAAAAAGTTGGAACATTGAAATAAATTTCAATAGAAATTATTTCTTCTTTATGATGATGAATATGGTCTCGTATTACTTATTTGACTTCTAGGTGCTTCCACATCCTGATAGATCTTTACCTTTCTATTGTGAGACATGGTATGTTCTATAATTATACATAATTTACATTTTATAAGAGGAAATATCTTCTAACATCCATTCCTCTACATGGACCTTATTTTATATAGTTATTTGATGAGAAATACATTTCTGATTGTGGATGATTTTTTTTACCGCTTTTATCTATTCTGTTTAAAGATGTCTCTATTAGTACATCATGATTCTTTCTGATATGTCCAAATTTCATCTTCCCTTTCCCCTCTCTCATCCCATTTCCATCATTTGATGTTTCTGTATCCCATCCAACACACTTTTCCTAAAGTTGTATATTTTTGATCATTCAAGGATTTCTATACTCCTTTAGAACCATGTTTAGATCTTTTTAAAAGTAATATATTTGAAAATCATCCAAACTATAATTTCCTCTTCATTTCCCTTGATTGTGATTTAGATTCCATTTTGTACCTTAATGAAATGATTTTTTTCAAGGCTCTCAACTATCATATCATTTTCACTCAAGGCTTGATTTAAGTCATTGATGAATTTTTCATTCTCATAAATCATTAGTTTAAACTCAACAACCACATTCAAGGTTTTAAGATTTTTTAAATGTTATTCTATTATTCCTTGAATTTGATCAATATCTTCTTCAAGATGATCCACATAATCTAATGAATCCTTTAACTAAGATCCAATATTTCTACTTTTCTTTATTTGGATTTCAAGCTCATCAAAGGAATCCTCATGTTCTATCTTGAGATCTGAAACACCATTTAACTGATTATCTCTTATTTTGTAGGATTTCTATATCTACAGTATACATCATTTAATCTTCAATGCTATATTTAAATTCTGTCTCCATGTCCTCCAGAAAGTCATTATTATGTTTTACCTATTTGCAGATAAATATCTTTCTATGTAATTAATTTCCTGATTTTATGTCTCCCTTTTGAGGGAAAATCTTCTAAGGAATATTCATGTTTTATAATTAACGTTCTACATCATCGAATATCCTTGGGAACCAAGAAGCAATGTTCCATACTTTACTACAATGAAAACAAGCCAATGAAATCCAGCCATCAAATATCCCTTTTCATCTCTTGAATTTAATAAAAAAAGAGAAATAATTTCATCATCCTTATCATCTTCAAAGTCAGTATCTTTGTAAGTGTAATGTTTTTCTATGTATTTGAATTCCATTTACTTATGAACTCAAATTTTCATATCTTCTAGTTTGAATCTCATTTCATAAGCCACTAGACTATATAAAAAGTTATGAAGAGAAATACAATATAGATCTATTTCATCATGGGATGCAACTTTTGGATTGTAAATAGTCAGATTCCTTATAAGAAATTTATTTGTAATGTTAATATCAACAATTTCTTCCTTGTGTCCTCAAATATCTTTAATAATTTTATTTATGTGATTAAATAAACTATATGTGTTTTGATCTAGATTTATTTTCAAATCATCAATCTAATTATACAAGACTTGAATTTTGGACTCATTCACCTTGTTAGAGGCTTCATATAAATTTTCTATTTTCTCCCACATTGACTTGGCTGTAGTGAAACTCATCACCTTTACATAGATTTGATCATATATTGCTGTAGTAAAAGAATTATGAGATTTTTATTCTGCGTCAAGAATTTACTTATAATGTTTAGTTAGAGAAAGACATGTCACATCACTTACCTAAATCCATTGATCTTTGGAATAGAGAACTTTCATCCCAATAGATCACCGCTAAGATCTAATTCTATTATTCCAAAACAAGAAGTTACTTATGTCAAAGAGGGTAACTCCCCTGACATTCACAAACCTATCCATGAACAAAATGGATTATATATTTTACACCAATAACCTGTATGCCCTGATACCACTAGAAGGACCCTAGAACACCATGTGAATGGAGGGGTGAATAGGGTTGTCAAATTTTTATTTCAAAGTGGAATATCTTATCCCTGTATTTTTAGTAATTTATTAAACATGTATAATGGAATCATGAAATTATAAAACACCCATATGTAGAGACACAAAACAATAGTTTTACTTGGTTTTCCACTAATTGATAGTCTAATGAGAAAATGACTACAATGTGTCGATCATACCTATATCCATTAAGCATCAGTAGGTATTGTGGATTAATTTTTTTTAGAAATGGTCACATTGTTTGAGGAACAATAATTTATAAGAACGTTTAGGATAATAGATTTCTTCCCTCAGATCACTTCTCTTGACGTCCCATTTTTCACGACATTGGGTGAAGTCTTACTCATTTTATTGAATTTATGGTTGTATAAACATATTTGTGAAAAAGGACTTTATCATTGATTATCATGAGACACTTCATGAACCATTTTCCTGAATTGATACACTATAAGGAACATTTAACTCAAACAATTTTTTCAACACAGATGTTTTTAAAGCTATCAATCATTTGTAAAACCCCCTTATTATTTTGATGATTTTTCTACATTCACAAACTGGTTTAATTTTTGAATCTCCCAACCTTATAGGAACTCCAAACTATCAAATACACTTAGTGTTCACAAAAATCCATTTTCTAAAATGACTTACAGTTAATTAGTTATTTACCATTCTTTTCACGTTTCTTCTACCCGTATAGATTTCCTGATTCATAATGAATTCACTTCTACTAGGAACTTTGTGAAATTAGATTGACTTACCATTTTTCCAAATTCTATTGATGATCTCAAGTGATGAGTGGATTTATATTAACAGAAACCACTTACATAGCAATGCTTTCAAGGTCACCATATACGTTTTTCAAACCTCTTATTTTATGTTTAATAATCTCCTTTTCATTATGATGCGTTGGTGAAATTTTCCCATTCACAATGATTCTCCAAATCACATAGGTCAGCATCTTTCCATCATGCCTCATCCATCTTTATTGAAACCTCTTTCGTGAACCTTCAAAAATTCATGAAACTAGAATCCTTCATGAAGATCCAAATCTTTGTTAAAAATTAAATGTTGTGAAATCCATTCATTTACCAAGTTATTGAATAGTCAGTCCTAGAAATAAATATTTCATGAATCTTGTCCCTTACTCTAAATTTTGAGATCCATGAATTTTGAAAACAATCGGAAATTATGGAGACTTCAACACTGAAGAAACCCACACGACATGATCACTTAGATTATAAACACCATAATCAACCAAGAGTGGATTTAAAATGAACAAAAAATAATTTTTTTCCATCTATGAAAAAACATGGTTCCCAAAGACCCTATTTTCACTTAACGTTTTTGTGATATTTTCAAAATATCATTGAACCCAATTAGAGATGATGACAACATATCATAATCAAATTTTAGGATAGTTATAAAGAAACATTCATATGATGTAATATTTAAATATGTTTTAAAATATAGATTTCACTGGATTATGGGAATATCATTTATCTTTAGTGAAGTTTTCAAAAACTTACCATTTTTAGGTGATGATAAATATGGATATAATTGAGGCATTTTATGTCCATCCATTTAGTTCTCTACTTTGTTGGGTAGAGACTAGATGAACATAACTAACTAATCCCAGACTTATTCATGAGATGAATTAAAAGATTTAGATGATACTAAGTGAATGGATACAAGCTAGATCTATCAAAATAATTGTATAGATATTTTTTAGTAGAAATTATCATTTGATGTAGGTGACTGTGTGTTATTGATGGTGTCACCATTATTGGGACATTGATATTTGGTGAATCTATTAATGTTGTCTCCATGTTATGAAATAACATTTGAGATAATTGAATGTATTGGTGACATATCATATATGTTATCCTTATCCTCTAGATATAGATATTACCACATTTTCTTTCATTTAACTCAATTAATGATGTAATGACTATATCATAGTAAGGTGATTCGTTCAAATCAAGTCACTATTGAGTTTTATGATACCTTTATCCATTCCCCAATCCTTATTATGAAAAAATATAATACCTTACTATGGAGAAATTTCTCCTTTGTAAATGTACTATATAGTAATAATTATATTCAATAGGAGACTTGAGAATGAGAAAATAATATAAAAATGTAGTATCCAAGTCACATCAATGTAAATTCCAAAATTTCACTTTCCAAGGAAGAAAATACCAATAGCGGATAAAATGTAATGGACATAGTTTTTAGTATTTCTACATGTTATTCAAAATTTTATTATATATAATGACTGGGTTAATCCTTTAGAATATTCAAGATTATTTTTTGATGTTTTGGGGATGTTTATAAGGGTTTACAGTTTGAGCATGGTCGAGGGAAACCATGCAAATACCTCAGGTAACAATAGGTGGTAGATATGGGTTGCTGAGAAATAACATGATTGGTGTTTGCTTTGGAAATATATTTTGGTACATTAATAACATTGAAAATTTTAGAATAGTTACGAATCGTATGGTTGGAACAAGGTTTTCCAAACCATGTGGTACAACCATTTGATATCATCAATAAGATCTAAAAATTGTATTTTAAATCCAAAAATCTCCCAAGAACTCTCATATTTCTTCCCATGACCTCGGTCCATGAACCTCAACAATCCTCTAGGATACTTTGATGATATTATTCCCTTGAAATCTTATTTTAACGAATTAAAACATCATAGATATACAAATTAAAGTTAATATCCTCTTTCTTAATCCCTTTTTAGATATTATTTTTTTCCAATGGATGAAACAATATATTGGAGATGTTATGGTTATATATATTTGATCAATTGTGTTTTGATGAATCTTATTTCAGATTCATTGAAGGAATGTAAAAGAAAGACTATATTTTCTAGATCATGAATCCGTTCTCTATGTTGAATGAATTCGATGTAGTTTTCTTCTCCCACTTTCCACTTCATATAGAATTTGATGGAACATAGATTATATATATATCTATATTTTAATAAATATATATGGTAAAATATCCATTGGATTTTCTCTTAATGGTTGTTCTTAAAACATAGGTTGTGGGTGGATCCCATTAGGATTCATTAAAAATGGTTTAAGATCTTTACTCAAACCAAAGGGGTTTTGTGTATAAAATTGTCATGAACATGGGGTTGTGTGTGTGTGTGTGTTCATATGAAAATGAAATGAGAAATATTGTATGGGGAATTTTCAAGGAAAATAGGTGATCATTTAATTATATCATGGATTGAAGACTCTGGTATAGAGGGACATGTACAACCTATGAGTTAGTCTGTTCTGTGGGGTTTCTTTGGCAGAGGATGCATTGGATTTTTAATTGCATGGATTTGTTGGTCTAAACTAGGAATGAATGTTTAGTGGGAGTTATTTAAAATAAATTTATATATAATCTTGATTATTAGTTTTATTATATGAAACTTTTAATTTATAAAAATTATAATCAAATTTGTTCATGTTTTAGTGGAATTTTTGAGAAGTCCAGGGTTTTCCTATTGAGTTTTTATACTCACACTGTTCATATAAACAATGATCCATATATAGATGTTTTGTATAATTATATAGGTAAGGGGAATATTTCATAATTTGATTGCCGAACATCATGATTCTTCTATCATGGGTGATTTTATTTGGAGATTGGGAATTTTATTGAGTCTTGGAAACTAGAGTAGTGCCACCCTTGTACTATGAGTATTCGTATTTTCAATCAATTTTTATTGATCTATTTTTTATTTTTCCTTATATGAATATGATTATAGTTTTGGTATGTTATGGGGTTGTATTATTTTTGTATGATGCATCATATATTGTTTTCTTATTATGGAATTTTTTAATTTGGGTGTTTTTGTGTGTGCTAAGGGTAAACTATCCCCCCGTGTTTTTACTAAAACCCTAGAATTTATTTCCAAACTATAGTGTCCAGAGATTCTCACCTAAGGTCATTACCACCTCTAACTCTTCTTTAGCCAATGGGTTGGGGTCCAAATGTTACCGTTTTTGTTTGGATGTTATTTTTTCAATTTTTTTCCTATGTTGGGGTGTTGTTCTTCGATGTGTGGTTGGGATTCTCGATCTTCTTAGTTTTAGATACACCTATTTTTGGGTTCCATTATGATAAAAAAATCACTTTGTTTTACATGTGATGTTCTAGAATGGTTCAATAAAATCATTATGTTCCTCATAAAAATCTGTATCAGAGATTGCTATTTGTTAAGGGTCAATAAATATTGTTTTGGTATTAGACTATTTTAGTATCATCTCTTATATTTAAGATTTTTATAAAGAGGGTGTTTTTTATAAGAAATAACATTATAAGAAATCAATGCTTGTGATGATTTTGTTTGAATAATATTTTGGATTCGGGAGGATGTTTATTGTAGATTATTTATTATAGAGAGATCAATAGATTTTGATAAAGGGTTTCAAACCAACCATAATGGAGAAAGATGAATTATAAATTCTCATTTGGAAGTAATTAAGTGTTGTTAAAATAATGTTGTCATGGAATGTTTCTTTCAATATTTTGGAGGTGAATAACATTGAGGAGTTGATTAAAACTTTAGAATATGTATATTAAAATCCAACCTATATAAGAAGTTTATATTATGTGGTGAATTTAAAAAAAGAATAATTTTTAATGAAAGTACATGGATGATCATCTCAATGACTTTAACATGATTTAGAGTCAGATTTAATTGGTAGGAGTGATGTTCATAGGATTGGTGGGGATATGAATATTATTTTATCACTCTAAAAAAACAGGGATATTATGGTTACTACTATAATTAACTATAGTGGTAAAACCAACATAGTGTTATAGGATTATCATATTCTCAATTTATATGAGGAGATACGTGAATGGAAGTCTAGGAACCTTCCAGACATAAAATCAATATAGAAGTAATTTGATGTTCAATTAAATGGAAAAATCAAAATAATAGAAATATTTATAGAGAAATAAGTCACAAAAAATTGGATTGAACTAGACTTGTATATTGTAATTTTGGGATGAAATGGAATGATTATAAAAATCAAAGAGTCATTTTTAAATAATTTCTTCCAAAATTTCAATAAATACTATAGTTTGGGAGGAAATTAGTTTTCTTCAAATTTTAGATATACTATTATAATCTTGTATTATTTATCATAGGGATTTATTATACTCTTTGTAATAGAGTGTAAGCATGAGAAACCAAGTTTCTAAAATGTTTGGAAAGAACTACCTTACAGACGTTGAAGTTCTCAATATTGTGGGAATAGGTGATGTGAAAATAAGAATTACAACTAGAGGCTTTCTATAATTTCATGTTGTTTATCCCCTACTTGGTTTATAGATGAACCTAATATTGTTATGTTAGATTAAATAAGTGGAGTAATGTATAAATTTTTGGGATGGAGTGAAGAATATCAAATGGTGATTAATGATGGTAGAATAACAAAACACACTGAGATTTTATTATACAATTTCCATTAAATAAATATATTTTATTTTCTTTATAGAAATATGGTCTATACTAACAAAAACATTCCAACGGTTTGGTAAATCATTTGTATAGGGTGAATATATATATGGTTTTAATTTTTTTTATATTGGTGTTGAACACACTAATGGTTTTTAAGAACTGTTTCTATAGGTACCCAATAGGGACCTGGACGAACGGTTTTGGGAAACCGTAGGTGTAGGTAAGACCATGTCCCTTTTATATTTATATTTAATAAAATTAAATTATTAAAATTTAATAATTAAATATATATATATATATATATATAATTATATAAAAAAAGTGGTCATAGGTTAGTGGTTAAGTCATTAATTTATAAGAGAGAAGCCGTGGTTTCAAAAATCATTAACATTTAATTTTATCCCAGAAAATATACCAACGGTTTGAAAAACTATTGGTAGAGGTATTTCTTATGAAATTACCTATAATGATGGTTTATGAACCATTGGAATATGCATATTCTAGTATAAAATCATCAAAATGTAAATAAAACCATTGGTATAAGATATAAAAATGGTTTCAAACCAATGACATATCCTTTCTTCTAGTAGTGCTTGATCACTTGTTTTATAAGTAACAGTGTGTTTAATCAAACTACAATATACTATTAATATATAATTATACATTGTGCTAGTTAAATCCTAGTTGTTAAATTAGATGGTATTAATATAACTAACTAAATTATGAAAAAATATTTTTTTTGGTAAGTATAAAATTAATTCATTGGTTATCAATTAGATAGAAATGAAAATAAATGCATTTGAATATAAATAGAGATGTTTCTCTGGAAAATAGTTTTTTTGCACATAATATTTTTTTATCTAAATTAATCAGATTAATATATATTTGTGAACTATTTTAATGAATTTAATATATTATATATTCTAAAAAATGTTTTATTATTCCTAAAATAGTTTTTACTAGGCATAAAATCATAATAAATAAAATTTTATGCTTCAAATGTATCTTCTCTAAAAATGGTTTTTATTACGTCTTTCAGAATTATTTAAAATAAATTTATGAAATTTATAGAATTTTTTTTTGATGAAATGGATTCAATATTTTGAATTAAAACTTCCAAATTACATAATAGGACAATTTAATTTTTGGTCTTAATGAATTGTAACTGTGGTAAATATTTGTCACCTCTGTAAGGGTAAATCAGGTAATTAAGGTTAAAAATAATGTGATAAGGATTTAAAAATATATATAACAACTACATTTTTTATAGTTTTATGATTTTATTTCAACTATACTCATCCAATATTCCTATATATTTAAACTTGGTCCCACGTTTCTTTGATAATGACCTTATTATTATTTTAAGTAAAGAATAAATCCAAAATATTTCTAATTTTTTTTAAATAACTATAATTTTATTTCATAATGTTAAAAAAAGTTTATGTTTTATTCTAAAATTTTATTTGGAATAATTATTAATGTTTTATCTTGGTAATTTATTTTTAATTTTTAGTAATAGAATAATTACCTTAAATTCTTAAGCAATGCTGACACAGTTCATGTACAAGTAATAGTAAAATCTAGTAAATATTTATAACCTTATTAATAGTGATACAATTTTGATTAGTTATTATGTAAAAATATTTTTTAAATATAACATAATATTAATGTATTAGATCTTTATATTCTAGTTACATTTCTATATTTTTCTTTAAAATCAAATTAGGTGATTTGTTTTGAAAATGCAAGTAATGGTATCTTATGTTAAATAATTTTTTTAAATGATTTAAAATTCATAAAAATATTATTAATGTATACCTAAATTAGATAAAGCCTATTATATCAACTATTTTATAATTATATATTATTATTCCTTTTATGGAAACTTTCTTGATCCCTAATGTTTAAAAATATTTGATATTGTGGTAACAGTACAAAGGGACCATGGGAGTGATGGTTAAAACTAAGAGATAAGAATTAAAAATCACCAAAACATATATAACATTTAGTTTATCATATTATTTTGACTAATACTCATTTTAGATTTAAAATATATAAATTTTATTCCACATGTACATGAAAATTAATTTATATTAATTTAATTCTTTAGGTAATTCCAAGGGTTCCCCTCCCTTCGCTTAAGAAAGGGAACCACCTATTATCTATTATTCTTATAGATTAAGACATACATATCTAAAAATAAATAACAAAATACATTTCTATATTTATTAATGTTTTCCCAGATCCCCCCGTATTATCCTAAGACCAATCTTTCAGGGCTTAAGATATATGCCAAAGGAGGTTTCTCAAAGAGGAGGTAATCACCGTTACCGAGTCTTCCAAATGTATTTCTTATTATAATTCATATAAATTTGTTGTAACCATATTATAATAGTGAATAAAATATCATTTATATATATATATGTTATTATGAATATTTGTAAACCATTTAAGACAACTTTTACATCCTATAGAAACAGAAAATATCGCTCATGTGTAAGCATGGCTTACCATCACCACATAACGATGTGAATTGTTTTTCATCACCATTTTACTTTAATGGTTATAAAAATAGATTTAATGAATATATATTATATTTACTAAATAATAATTTTTTTAAAAAAATATATCATTTACCTTCATACCATTCCACCCATTAAAAAACGATAACAACACCCCTCTGTATACAGGGATTACCACCTCCATGAAGCGATGCAATTTATTTTTCATATCCTCCTCTAATGGATGATTATAAACATGTATATATTTAATATATTTGATATTAATATAATGATTAATTTTTTTAAGATAATTTTACCAATGTAAATATAAAAGTACCAAAACTACCAAAACAAAACAAATATTTTAAATGAAACAGTTATCAATAAGAAATGATGATTTTAAAAAATTATTGTTAATGAATGGGTCTTGAAATATTGTAAGTGGGCCATATAATATTTTATAAGTATGTATATAATTTTTTTAATTATAAAAATTAAATGTTTTTATATATGAGGTTTAATCACTTATGAATCAAGTTGGAACTGAGGTAAGATTTTATTTCACAGTCACATCCTTATTCAAGATTGTTTATGTTTAAGATTCCATTGGGGAAATTTTGTGATATTTATATCTTAAGACCCATATATATTACTTATTCTCAAGTTATATATATATAATACATGTTTTACTTTCATTATCGTATATTTAGTACTCTAGATACTAAAATAATGGTTTTCAGGAAAATATAATATGATTTCTATTTGATCCGGAATAATTTATTCCAAGTCCAAATTTTAATAAAAATGTTTTCAATAATATTTTCAGTATTCTATAATGATTTATTAAATACATGTTTACCCATATTTTACTTCAAATAAAAAGTAATAAAAGTAATTTTATTGTAATTTTTCTAGTGAGGATATTTTTACCAAAGGTGTGAGTGAAATATTTGTTGTATTGTACACCATATAAATGTATTTTCACACAGTCATGAATAATCTATGATATTAATCCTAGTTTAAATGTTTCTATGGTTATTTCCAGAGAATAAGATTTCCTAATATTTTGAAAATTTTTATATTCCAATTTTTTTATTTTGAAATTAAAATGATATTTTCCTAAAGAATTATCCAAGAATATTTTAATTTTTTCATCTATATCAATATAATTCGATAAATATTATACATCATAAAGGATATATTCTAATTATTCCATCATATTTATCTGGATGGATTATGACCATTTTTATTGGGGAAAGTTTTAATATTTCACATACTAGTTCTTATAACATAGAGAGTTATTGATTATTAATGAATTTTGATTAAAATGTATTGTTTATTCATATGATTATTGAATTATACATATTATGTGATGGGTGCGACAAGTAATTACACATAAATTTGATGCATTGTTAAGTCTCATGAGACAAAATAGGTTTTTTATTTTGAATAGGATTTACGAATTTATGTAAGATGTCTAAGCATGAGGTAATGAATGTCATATTATGATGTCTAATTTTTACATTCCATAATTATAAAATTAGTTATTTATTTCCATATGATTTTTCAAATAGTAATGATATCAGTAGATAAGTTTCAAGATTATGTGATTATTTATATGTCATTGTTTTATTATCATTTGTTCATTCCATATTAATCATTCATTATTTATTCTATGATAGATTTTTTTTGTATGTATTCCCTTACATAAAATTTGAGGTCTCCTCTTATGTTTCATTTCAATAGGATGGTAAGAAGTGGATAATGTTCTATATGCAAGGATATTATAGAGATAGTAATGATGTTATAAAAAATAATACTATGTTTTATTTTTTGTTTTAAAATTAAATGTGAGATTCAATAATGTATCTATTTTTGAAAGACTAATAATCTTATTGACCCTTTAGCATGAAATCACTTGAACCTAGGGACAATGTAATAAGGTAACCATCATCTATTGAATACACAGGTTGGTGTAGATACAGATGGTATCAGAGAAAGTTAAGTATAAAACATGGGAACTATATTCAGAAAAATTCACATTGTTGAACAAAATTCTATGAAAGACTATAGTGAAAAGTATAAGTATTTGATAATATCATGATGTTTAGGTAATTAAGAGAATGATTGGTTTCATAGAAAATATATCTTTTTATAGATATAGGAATTTGGATGTGGTGTGTGGCACAGATGAACCAAAGGGAAATAAATATGGAATGTCCAGATTTGGTATTTAAATGATAATCACCAATTATTGAGGAGTTCTACTAAGACTGCACATCAAGATCCAAACTAACTTGGGATATACATTGGTTGATTCGCACTCTCCTTACAACCATTATAAAAAATATTTCAAATATTTTATTATAATCGGTATATATTTTCAATGATACAGTGTTTTTGATTATGATATTAGCTTTAAATAAGTTTTTTATTTTATTTTATTTATTTCACAAGTATAAAAATTATAAATTTTGATTTATAATGTTATGATCTAATCAAATGTATTCCATTATTTAAAAATGGTTCATAGTAGAAGAAATGAAAACAATATCAATGCACATAATTTATGTAGTGATTTACCTCTTGATAAATATATTAATAGTGGATATGGAGCTATATATAATCAAATTATAAGTATATTAGGGTAATTAACTATAGTTATAACCAATAACCTTGGCTGTATGAAGTATCCTATTGATAAAAAACATGGTTTAATAATTTTACACTATTTCATGTGAAAATAGCCTCCATCATTCAATAGACCTACAAGTCCATTAGAAACTGAACAATGGATAAGTTCCTTAGAAAATGTATTTCTTAATTTTGGATGTAATTAAATAGACAAGGTTGTTTTGATATTTTATCATCTCATAGTGGATGCAGATAAATAGTGGTAATTTTTTTAATAACAATTATGATATAGAGGAAATAACTATCGTATATTATATGGTTTTTATGGTACTGTTATTAGAAAAATATTTACCTTTTAAAAAATAAGAGAATATAGAGATCAAACTTTTGATTCTATGAAAAAAGGAAGAGTAAAATGTTACAATGTATAAAACCAACATTATGAGGTTATTAATGAATTTCTAGGACTATGTACTCAATCCAAAGAGTAATATTGATGATTTTTATTTATTAGAAAAATATAATCTTTGAAGGGTTCTAGTCTCCCAAACATTCTCATCAAATGACATTATAATATCATGGGATATACAGATAGATAAATAATTATCATTGTCTTATGACGTCGAATGAAATAAATATAAGAAGAGGATGACTTAGAATCTCATGAAGAAAAAAATGGATAATGGGAAGAATATAATGGATAATTTACAAATTTTAATACTTGAAAAAGCGATCACCATAGTACATGATTTAAGGGAAGAAGTGTTTTGATAAATTGTAGAGAGAAAGACCATCATGGATATGAATGAAATGATAAGGGAGAAGTTATCAAAGTAAATTGATTTAACTATAAGTAGATAGGGTAATTATTCCATCCAATTCCCCATACACCCAGATAACATACCATATAAGAGGATGAGGGGAGAAGACAAGGCATATAAAATTATTAAAGTCAAAGTTGAATTTCCTAGCATTGGGGTGAAAAGTACAATTATCATCAACAATGAGATTGTAAATGTTTTATTTAATTCTGGTTCTACATAATATCTTATATCTGAACAATATTATAAGGGTAAAAAATCACCACCTCAAGTATTAGATGTTTTCTTGGTAGTGAAAACTTATAATGTTATGATGGTCATATCTCAAGTCCATATAATCTATTCGATAGATGTTTTTTCGGAATGCGCTTTATGCAAATCAAGTTATTCTTCCTATAGTTTAATTTGATGTAATTTTTGGCATGGAATTGATCATTAAATATAGAACCATTATCAATTGTTGTGGAAGGAAAGTTATATTTGATATTCTGAATTGTCCTTCAATCATCTTTAAGTTTGAGGATGAAACAAATCTTAAAATAGAAATCCCCTCCATAATATGTGTTTTAAAACCCATTAATGATTGATATTTATCTCAAATAGTAATAGAGAAACGAAAAATATAAATTTTAAAATTTTTTATAGAATGTACTGATGTATTTTATTATTACTTTTATTACCTTCCCTTGAATCATAGCTTGAGTTTTCAATAGAACTCATACCTGGTGCTACACCTAATTTATATACGTTATATAGAAATAACTTATTGAGTTGTGGGAATTAAAGAAGAGACTCTATGAGAATATAGATAAGGGATTCATTTTTCCAGTCTGTCACCATGGGGTGACCCATTTATTTTTTAAAAATAAATATAGGTTAATATGACTTTTCAGTGATTTTGAGAACTTATCAATATCACTATTATGAACAAGTAACCTCTACCCTGTATTGATGATCTGTATGACTATTTATGAGGATCTCAATATTTTTACAAGAGTGATATTTGATAGGGATATCATCATATAAGGGTTAATAAGGAGGATATACCCTAGAAAGACTTATATATGAGGAATAATCATTGTAAAATTATAAGGGTGCCATTTGGACTTACCAAAGCTCATGAAATTATTGTGGATATAATTAATAGTCTTTATAGATTACCTTGACCAGTTTGTTGTTGTATTTATAGATTATCATATTATATATTAAAATTGTAAGGAAGGACATGAAGAACATTTGAGGATTATAACTAATAATTATATAATGGATAAGAAATTTGAAAAATTTACCATGTATTAACTTTGGATATAGAAATTTTCATTCTTGGGTCATATAATTCATTGTTAGGGAATATCGATGGATCCTTCAAAAAACATATTGAATAGTAGGACAAATGAATAATGGTATTAGGGATCCAATGTTTTTCAGGATGGCAGGATACTACCACTGTTTTTTAGGAATTTGTCATGGATAACAAATCAAATAACAAATTTCACCCAGAAGGGAGCCACATTTTTGTGGATAGATGAATCTGAGGATAATATCAAGGAACTGAAGAGAAGGTTAGTTCGTTCAATTGTGATTAAAAATCCCTAAATTAATGAATGGTTTGTGATATATATTGATGCACCAAATAATGAATTGAGATACGTAACCATGCACAATGATATAGTGATAGCTTATTCCTCTCTCTAAATGAATATTCATGATAAAAATTATCCGACTCTTAATTTGGAGATAGAAGTGGTAATTTTTTCCTTAAATAAATGGGTAAATTATCTATATAATTAATGTTGTTATATATATACTGACTATAGAATATTTAATTATATATTTATATATAAATATTTGAATATACTCAAGAGAATATGCGTCAAGTTGATCAAAAATAATTATTGCTCAATACACAACCACTCCTGGAAGGAGAATAAGGTGGCTGATGCTCCGAGTCAGAAATATGATGATAATTTTATCATTATGAGGATTGAAGAAGATCCAATATTTAATGATTATTAGATTAAGGACCCTAAAATCATGAGTAAATGGGGTATATCATATATTTCTCAGATGAATGTCCATCCATCAATCTATATGATGATTAAAGAGGACCTGAAAGAGGATGTATAACTACAATAGAATGTATTGAATGTTCAAGAGTTCATGAATGATTTTAATGTAATGATAAGGTTCCAGAAACCAAATATATTTCTAAAAAATACTGGAGTTAAAGATGGATTTACTATATGAAGATCATATTTTGTCATTCTCTATTTGCCCTGTAATTTTAATGATATATAGAGATATGAAAGAGTATTTTTATGGGATAACATTAAAACAAATATTTCACAGTATATATCATTATGTTTAGTATTTCATTAATTTATGGTTAATAAATATAATTCTAAGGGTTTTTTAGAACCATTACCCATACCATAATAGAAATGGTTAAACATTACCATGGATTTTTGTCATTGGAATCCCCAAAACATCTCAAGGGAACAATTCTATTTAGGTTATAATCAATTACCATATGAAATTAGAACATTTAATTTCCATTAGATAATTTTTCAATCAAAATAAAATTTATATGATATAAATTAATGAATTAGAATGGTAATATATAGTTCGACATTATATTGTATCTTATTGTAATTTGAGGTTTACCTCAATGTTTTGGAAATTTCATCAACAATATTTGAATATGAAGAAGAAATTTAGAATTTGATAAAATTATTAGACATATGTAAGGTATGATAGGACCATTAAAACCATAGATGATATTTTTAGATCTTTTTATATGGATTTAAAATCTGGTAAGGATCAATACCTTTCTTTGGTACAATACTCATTCAACAATAGCTTTTACTTGAGAAATCATATGGCTCTTTATGGAGGCCTATATGACTGGAAGTGCAGAACTCCATCATGTTGGGATGAAGTTTGATAAATAAATCCATTACGACCTATGGTAGCTGAGAAAATTATAGATAATTTTAGATATATTCATCATTAGATTAAGGTATCTCATAGTTGATAAAAAGGTTATCATGATAATCATTGGTGCGATTTAGAGTTTGAATTTAAGGATAATGTAATCCTATAAATATATACTTGAAAAATGGTCTGATATTTTTAAATTAGGGATAGTTGAGACCTTGTTATATTAGTCCATTTGAAATTCTTGATTGTATCAAGATAGTTTCTTATTTCTTGGTTATTCTATCAAATCTATCTCAAGCCCACAATTTTTTCCATGTATCTCTCACGAGGAAGTATATACCTGGACCTTCACATATAATGAACTAAAAGGTCATACTAAGAGAGTGATATTTCTTTTATGAGGAAAAAATAGCAGTGATTATTTAATTAAGAGAGAATGTTCTATAGAATCATTCCACTAACCTGGTCAATGTTTTTTGGTGGAACCATAAATTTTTTGGAAGCTATGTGTGAACATGAGGATTTGATTAGGCATAAGTAACATCTTGTTTTTTTTGTTACAAAGTGATGAAATTTAGATGGATAAATTCTTGTAATGTGGTAAATCCATGAGTTTTATGATATTTGTCTCTATAAATAAATTTATTTTCATTGATATATTTCATTATATACAATACTGAGTTCTAATATACCACAATATGCTATTAAAATATTGTTATTTTATGTAAAATTTATCCCCCAGACAATAAATTTGTGTGTGTGAATAATAATAAAGAAATTATGAAAAATTATTTTTTATATATTTATGAAATCAATTCATAGGTTATGAATTTTCTAGAATTGAATACAAAATAATTGGAAGGTATATAGAGTTGTTTTTTTCTTCGAAATAATCATTTTTATACACATGATATCTTTATATCTAACTATATTAGATTAATCATAGTAGATTAATGATTTTAATTAGATGAATATATTATACATTCTATAAAATTTTTTAACAGTCACAAAATAGTTTTTACTAGAAATAAAACAACAATAAATCCATTTTGATGATTGAAAATGATTTTATCTAAACAAACTTTTCATTGTGTTTTTCATGCATATTTAAAATGATTTTATCCACATAGAAATTTAATTTTATAAAATGGATTACATATTTTGAATAATAATTTCTAAATTTTGTCAATAGGGAAATTGTATTCTTGGTGAAAATTAATTGGATCCGTAGTAAATATTTTTCACCCCAGTATGGGTAAATCAGGTAATTAAAGTTAAAACAAATTTGATAAGGCTTTAAAATATATATATATATAACATGAATTATTTATATTTTATCATTTTATTTTGACCATAATCAACAAATATTCAGAGATATGTAAACTTGGTTTCATTTTTATTTAATAACAATGTTATTATTATTTTTAGTAAAGAATAAATCCCAAAAGTCACTCTTTTTATTTTAATAAAACTAATATTTTCTCACAGATATAAATGAAGTTTATATTGAGATATAAATTTTTATTTGAATGATTAATTATTTTTTATCATATGAATTTATTTTTAATTTATAGTGAAAAAATAATTAACTCAAATTATTACGAAACACCGAAAAAGTGTTTGTACAAGTATTAGAAAAATACATATAATTTTAAAAATATTAAAAGTAATATAATTTGGATGAATTAATATGTTCCATGATTTTCTCTAATAAATATAAAATCTCATTGATGTATTAAGAATTTATTTTCAAATTTCAGTTCTATCTTGTTGTCCACAAAGTCAAACTTTTTGAATAGTCCCAAAAATGAATTTAATGGTATCTTATGATAAATAATATTTTACTAAATGACATTAAAACCATAAATATGTTTTTTTGACCAAGGGATTTGGATATGGTCGATTATATCAAATATTTTCTACTTATTTACCACTTTTACATTTATAGTAACTTTCTTAACCCTTAAAGTGCGAGAAATCATTAATATCGTGGTAATTGTCATAAGGGTTAATAAGGGGTTAAAAATAAGAGTTGATGGACAAAAATTCACCTAATCTGGTAAATATTTTTTGATGAGATTATTTAGACTCATAATCCTCACATATTCAAAATTTACCAATTTTATACATCATGAACATGAAAAATAATTTATATTAATTTATTACTTTTGGTAATTCCAAGGGTACCTCTCCCCTCACTTATAAAAGGGGTCATCCTCTTCTCCATTATTCAAATATTTTTACTCTTATACCTCATAAATTAAATATAATAATACTTTATTATCTTCAGTAAATTCATCATTGATCAGTTGGTCTTCTCCCAAGACCAATCATTTAAGGCTTAAGGTGTAATCCAAATGAGATATCTCAAAAAAGTGACAATCATCTTGATCGACTTTTTCAAATTTATTTATTATTTAAATTCCACTAAATATATTATACACATAAAAAATCATATGTTCAGTTTATTAGAATTACTGATATTTTATTATGATTCTTGGGACACCGTTTTTCTCCGCCTTTTCCATCCTATGAAAGTGTGAACATCGCATGTGAAAACATATGACTTACCTGCTCCATGTAATGGTGTATTTTATTATTCATCACCACTTTAAATGGATGGTAAAAAATGGAAATAATTAATATACATGATATTTTTATATAATCAAGGTTCTATAAATATAATATATTGTATACCTTCTTACCCATCAACCAATTGAAAATGATAACATCTCTCGTGCATATTTCTAAACTACCACCTCTACAAATCAATGTGAATTATTTTTCATGTCCTCCTTTAATGGATATTTAAAATATTTATATATGTATATATATAACTTTGATATCATGATTAAAATTATTGATACAATTTAACCATGCTAAATAATAAATGACCAAAGCTAATAAACAAAACATTAAATGAAAAAACAAAACAAATAACCCTCGGGAATGCGTACTTTAATAATGAATTATAAATATATGGGTTTTTAAATATTTTTAAATGGATAATATATTAAATTATAGTAATTTTTATGGTAATTCATATAATTATAATAAATTTAAATTTATTATAAAATTGGTTAAAATCAATTATGATGCATGTCAAATGTAAGGTTAGGGTTTAGTTAAGAATTTCATCCTTATTCGAGATTGATTATGTTTTTGTTTCCATTGGGGGAATTATATATTATTTCTATCTTAAACGCCATATATTGTTTTTCTCATATGGTTATCTCCAGAAAATACATTTTCTACCATCACTTTCATCACCTTAAGTACTTAGTATATCTAAAGAATGTTTTTAATGAAATATTAACTTGTTTTATATTTATTAATTAATTTTTTCTTCCATCATATATGTTATTTAAAAATTTCCTTGGAATTTTTTTACCATTATAAAATGACTTATTAAAGAAAATTTTAACCAATTTTTACGTTCTATAAAAATATTTAAAAGTAAGTCTCATGTGTTTTCCAAATGAAGTAATTTTTACAAATGATGTGAAAAAAATATTTGTATTAATGTAAAAAGCATGAAAAACATTTCCTTCCATCATGAACACTCTTTTTTAGGAATCCATTACAATTTTCATATTTCATTCCAAAGAAAATGTTTTTCCTAATATTTTGTCATTTTTATATTTAAAATAAGTGATTTCAAAATGAAAAGGGAATTTCCTCATGAATATTCCAATGATATTTAAAAATTATTTTCATCTATGTATACATCCATTGATGAATATTATTACTTATAAAGGATAAAATCTAATGATATAATCCAATATATTTTTGAATATGGATTATGATCATTTTTAATAGGGAAATTATTGACATTACTTTTGCTATTTCTTACAACATAGACAGTTATTGGTTATTAATGTATGTTTTTAAGAATTTTTTTGTTCATATGTTTAATGCTTTGGAATTATTAAGTGATGAGTGGTTCTAGAAAATATTTACCCCCTCATTTCATTGAGAGGTATCATGAAAAAAATAGGTTGGGTATTTATAATAGGCCTTACCCATGTGTCTAAGATGTCTTGGGATGAGGATTCAATGGTATGTTTAAGATGTACGTCATTTTTCATTCCTTTATTTTGAAATTAGATATTAATTTAACTGTTATTATTATAATATTTATGATATCCATGTATAAGTTTCTTGTTCATGTGATTATTTATATTGTTTTATTTGATCATCATTTATTTCTCCCATATCATTCATTTCTTATTTATTCTATGATAGATTACACTATACGCATTCCCTTATGGAGCATCTGACCCCACAACTTTCTTGTGTTCCAATTTCCCTAGAATATAGGAAGTGTAATATGATTAATATTGAATAATATAGTAAATAGAATAATGATGTTATCCAAGAAAATACTATATTATATACTATGTTTTCAAATGTTAATTGACATTCAAACATTTATCAAGTTTCAAACACTATAAAACTAATCGATAATTTCAGATGTGATCTCTTGTATCTATTCATGATGTAATAGAGTGACTGCTGTATTTGGGATACAATGGTCAGCTTTTTTATAAATAAGATCTTAAATATGGATCATTGTATCTGATATGTAATACATATGAAGAAATGATTATTAGAATATAAAATTATAAGAGTGTAATGTTAAATAATTTTCATCTTGGGCACATGAATGAAATGAACATGCGAGTCTTGGTTACTAAGGGAGTAATAAATCCCAATAATATAGTGTTCAGAACATGTGATAGTTTTATCCATGGGAATTATAAGAAAGTTTCATTTTTTTAAAATGTATGGTTACTTAAAAATATAAATTTGGATCTTTTTCACATGGATATTTGGGGGATAACTCTACTTTATTCATTTAAAGTATCATTGTACTAAGTTAACTTTATTGATGATATAACCAAGAATGTGTGGTTATTTTTTCATAGGTACCAATACAAGGTCTTTAAAACATTCATTTGATAGATATCCAAGGTGGAAAAAGATATCAAGATAAAACCAAAGTGTTTATGGTCTAATAATTTAAGTGAGTACGGTAGTATAGAATTTACAAGTTATTTAAATAAGAAAAGAATTTGGTTTCAAATTTATTTTCACAAGATAGTAATGAAAAATAGTGTAGTAGAATAACTATGATGATATTTCCTAATATTCATTTTATATCATGAATCAGAGTTCTTCTACATGGCTGGGATAAGATACTATAGAAGAATTGTTGACTAGATGACTGGTTAATTTTTCTCATATGAATTATTTCAGAAGTCTATAATACATCCATGTTGATGGTAGAGAAAGGGATAATCCTGAATTTTAATATTAAGAAATTTTATTTATAGGGAATGATGATAGATATTTTAGAATTTTCCTCTGGGATAACGGTAAATGGAAGGAGATTAGAAGCTTAAATATCCTCTTTGATGAGAATATCCTGTGGAAGGTTAAGAACTCGATGTAGGATGTTGGTAAGCTTAACAAAGCAATAGAAAATTCCAAATATTGTTTGAAAGAGACACCACATGTTTTAAAATATTGTGTGAGTACCATAATTATGGAAGATCCATCAAGGTAAAAAAGTACTAAAATTCTCTAAGATAATGGAATAATGGGGAAGTGTTTTAGAAAATTCACATTTGAAAGGATTGGAACCATATGTTAAATTGAAAATTTTTACCATGATTATATTTTGGGTGAAATTGTTTATAATTGATCTACAATACTTCCTCCTTATGGATATAGGAGAAATAAAAATCCTAGATTATGTTGAAATTTAGAATATTATGAGTTATAAATGAACAGAGAAATATATTCCTAGCCTATAAATTGAACATTAGAGCTAATGAAATTACTTTGGGGGATGAAGGCATTTTATAAAAACTTATTTATCATCTGAAACAAGAAGTTTATGGTATGAAAATGAAAAAGTAATGGTTATTTGTGAAAGTATTTTAATAAATAGAAGATGTTTGTTTCTTTGGATTTTTTTTTGTAGTTGTTAATCACACAAAAATTAAGATAATACACAACTTGGTAACATCATAAGGACTACATCATGAAGAGTTATATATAAAAATGACTTTCCTCATGGGAAAATAGAGGATGATATATTAATGAAGATAGAATATGTATTCAAGTAAAATAAAATAAATCTTATTTTCAAGATTAAATGGATTTTGTTTGGGATATAAAAAGAACCCAAAAAATGTAACATGAAATTCAATACAATTAGGTAGTATAATGGGTTCGTTTGGATCAATGTAGATTATTGTTTATTCTAGATAGTTTTAAATGGTGGTTGTTTTATCATACTTCTTTTTTACATGGATTGTATTCTCTTGTTGAGTAAAAACATAAAACATACTAAGGTGATGAAAATTGATCTGTATAAAAAATATTATGTGAAGGATAATAGTAAATCAAATAAAATTTTAGGGAAAAGAATGGAAGTCTCTAAAAAATTATATCACCGATCTTATATTGGAAGGTATGTATCAAAATATTCTTGAAAAAGATCAGAATTAATGAATCTATTCCTATGAGTATCCTATTGGTTGTTCATTTCAAACCATCTAAAGATAAATCACATAAAAATAATGATATGTCTAAGAATATGGTGAAGGATCTGTTTTCATATGTGGATATAATCTTGATTTATACTATGGTCTATATATTGTTGAACATTTTTCATACACTGAGTGTTTTTGTGGATATATGTCGAGTTATGGAAGGAGTATTTGGTAAGTGGTAAAGTGGATTATTTGATCTCTCAAAGGAATTGAATAAATATCCCTATATTCATGAATGGATGATCTATTACATGGTTATATTAATGTTGACATTGAAAGAGATATAGATACCAAAAAATAGTATAACCACCTTTTTGTTTAATTTTTGTCAGATAAACATGAGTTTTATGGAAAGGTTATAGCTAGTAGTTAAAAAATATTATATGGATGTAGAGTAAATAGTTGTTACTGATTTATGGAAGGAGTTGGTCTGACTATTTAGTTTTTAGAGGATCTCAGAAGGTGAAAGGAAAATATATTGTTATTAAGTGGTAGTGAGAGTATAATACATCATGAAATTACTATTATGCTTCACTCATTTATTAAAAACATTTATTTAAAGTATTAATTCATCTATTATCTTCTATAAAACGAAAGGTCCAAACTACAGAAGATTGGATGATGTCAAAATATAGTATATATTTTGAAAAAGGGTATAGTTTGGGATATAGTTGTGTAGTGTTATGCCTTAGTGGTTCTTAAATAACTAGAACGAAATAAAAAGAAGAATAATTATTTATTTTTACAAAATAAGTGTAGTGACCAGAAATATTTAGATATTGGAATGGAAACCTAAAAATTAGTCTTCAAATGTGAAATTGTTTGGTTTTTGGAAATGAATATAGAAATTAGTTTTTTTTGTAACCTGACATTTTAGAAGGAGTGAAACCAAAATTTTGGTTTTGGTACCTCCAAAAAAAATATGTTTTAGTAGAGTTGGTGGTAGTTGTAAGTATTTATGAATAAAAAGTTTTTTAACTAGGAGATGAAGGATGAGTTTCTAAAACAAGTTCATAATTTATCAGAAGTTTCTTATGGATGGATAAATCAGTTGGACACCTGTGGTGGCCTCTGTGAAATTTATAATAGAGCACATATTTAATATGTCGGTGGAACCTACATTATCGATAGGGAAAATCTATAAATATTTGTGTGGGGAAATACATAGTGACTAAATGCATTGATTAATCATTTTAGTTATTGGTATGATTATAGATCTAAAATCTTTGTTTCAATTATCCATTAATTTCTTTGTAAAATCTATTCTGTTTGTATTGATAAGTATGGAATGTCTAGAACAATATGAAACTTTGTGTTTTTATTCCATCTATGTGTATTGTTTGATAGTTATTCTTACAGAGAAAGATAATCATTTTAATGAGTGTGGTGAATCAGTGTGTGGATGAGTTTTTGGGTATTCTTAGTTTTGGATATATTGATTCTGAGTCATATTGTAATCTGTTTATCTGAAATGTTTTCCACAAGTGATTTTCTAAAAAGGGTTTTCCTAATCATAGTTTTTTGTCTCAATAAAATTACCACAGGAAGGATATAGATGTGTATCTACAACTAGTGATATTAGAGTGGAATCAGTTGTTAATTGTGGGTGGCCTTACATATGATTCTTCAAGGAAGGAATGATTTCTACTCTGTGATACTCTTATTTGATTCATAAATGATTTCCCTACATATGGAATGAACCATGGTTAGAGTATGAAGGAGAAACAATATTTTCTAATATATATAAATATTAAACAATCCAGAATAAAGAAACATTATCAATTTTTTAGTTTAACAGGACACAAACAGTTTTTTTCAATGTTACATATATAAATAAATGTTAGATTCTCTTTTGATAATATTTTTGAGGAAATGAAATCACCATTATAAATGTAAAGAAACAGATTCTTGAAATAACCTTAGGGATTATTTTATTTGTGTAAAGAATCATCTTCTTAAGAGAAAGAGAACATATACACATAAAGATATCCACATTAACTATAAGGTAAAATATTCATTGATTTTACTAATTAATCCTAGAGTCTATTGTGGCATTGTTTAGATATGATAAATATTAAAAAAAATTAAAATAAGTTTTACTTGTAGTAATTTTGAATATCAAGGGAAAATGAAGTTTGAAATAAGTGTTCATTGAGAATTGAAAGACCATAGAATTAAGAAACAACTCCATCCCAAGAAATCTAATACAAATAGTTTATTGGTTCCTCATGCCTATTACATGATGGAAGCTGGAGAGAGAGAGAGAGAGAGAAATTTATGCATGTGTTGGAGACTCAAAGAGTTATATGGTTATTGTAGTAAAATATAAAAAATGAGTTAAATTTATAAAAGTGATATTAAAATCATCGAAAACATGTCATTACCAAAAAAATTTATATTAGTTTATTCTAATAATAATACAACAAGTGAATATTGATAATGGAAGGACGATATTAATTCTTCTCTATAACTAATATTGATATATTGTTTCTAAATTACTCACTAAAAATGAATTAAATAACATGTAAAAATAAGAAATGATCAATCTTTGTTAATTAGATAAAGTATTTGTATTATCCTTCTTAACATGAATGTTTTATCATATTATGAATATTCCCATAAAAGTTCTTGTTGGGGGTAACATTTTCTATCATTGGATGTATCCCTATGAAATAATGATGTATAAAATAATTTCTTATATAAGAAATAATAACTATACTAAAGGATTTATTGTGAAAATTTATTTGTTCTAGGAGTGATTGGAATTCTATTTTATGTATTTAAATAATGTGTATATGCGGTATAATTGACCAATGATCAGTAAATATGAGAAATACCATCCAATTAATCCAATTTTTAAACAACTCCATTAACCATAGGGTGTTCTAGGTTCATTTACATTGACTAGTTGGAGACATAACGGGAGATAAATTACACTTAAAATTGCGTTGTTTAATTTGAAATTCATAGATGAACACATCAGGTAAATACGATAAATTATGTGTTACTATATATTAAATTTTTATTAAATTTTTATTAATAATATAGTATTCATAATTTGTTTAGGTATTGTAATGAAATTAAAAATATAATGAATCATTATTTACTTGAATAAAGGAGATATAAGTTCCATGGTTGATTTTTTGTATATGGTCAAAATGAAACGTAAGTATAAAATGTTATTTATTTTTATATTACACTATTTTTTAATAATATTAATGGAAGTTTTGTATATGGAAGTTTGAGAGTTTACTGAGAAGCGTAATATCTCATGAGATTATAGAACTATCATTTGGACCAAATATAGTGGTATATAAGTTTATATCCATTATGGTTAGTAGATACATGTTCATTATTAACAATTTTTCAGCAAACATTAAAATAAAAAATATAGACTCATGTTAAGAACATAAATAGACTATTATGCTATAATAGATTATTGGAAACCATGTTCAACAGATTTATCATAAAATAGAGCTGTAGAGAAATTAATTATATTATATTATTAATATTAAGGTGGAGTTATTATGTTTATATATAAGGGGTTTGATGTATTGACTCAAATAGAAATTATCGTTGATAGATATGGTTATAAAATAGTGTATATATATTTTTATCTTCAAACTAATGAACCTTATATATTAGAATCTCCTACTATAAAATAATTTTATGCAAAAGAGAAGTAAAATAATTATTTTGGAGTTATTTTTAAAACAATATATTGAAATATTTTTCATGATATTAAATATGGTATTAAGATATAGAATGTAAATATAGGTGATCATCATTTTCTTTGATATTAATTTTAAAAAATTTCAAATATTAGTGAATATATTGAAATCAGTGTACTGATGAAAAACAAGATTATTATTTTTAATGTAAATTTACTTTCATAAATTATTTGATATGGATTCACAATTTTATGATTTATATTTTTAGAAATTTTTTATAAAATTATTTCTTATTATGAAGAAATAATAAGGAAACAAATTTCCTTGAATGATTAACATATTCTATATAGAGGATTGGCACAGATGATCAGCCAAGTAATTATTCAATTTTTACTAATTATTGTATTTTCACTATGTATGTTTATTTATATCATGTAATTAATATATTTATAGTGTTTAGTGACACAAAACCACATTCTACCCCTTATCCTATTACAAGTTAAATATGTGTGTCAACTACATCACGTACCTTGACTAGTCCAACATAATTGGAGATTTTCGTGATATTTCCTTTATAATTTCCTCGATAAAATTTTCTTCACTAGGTAGTCACTTCATGCTATATTCATATCCTATGATTCCTACATCATCATAACCACTTACACATACTATTAGGTTATTGAGATATACTACTTCTACCATCATCCCTTGATTCTTGCTCTTATCACTGAAAAGGGAACTGTGGCTCTCCTTAAGAAAGAGGTAATATGAGATACTAATAATTCTACTAACACTAATATGGATCACACTTATAAGTATATATAATGGTTATTTTTTATTAATATTATTAATTAGTATTCTTGATAATTTTTTACTAATTATTATTTATAGGTGGTTTTGACAATTATTTTAGTACTAAATATTACGATCACACATGGATGTGGTCCCTCAAGAATAGAAAAACATATATCATGTTAGACTATAATTAAGAACAATAAATAATTATAAAAAATGTTAAATAATGTAAAATCATCATAGGTACACTGGAAAGATATAATAATATCACTCCCATGTATTTAGTTCCCTGGAATAAAGTGGATTATACAATAAAAGATAGAGCATGGTAAGATATTTGAGTATCTATATTTATATTATTTCACTATTATATTATTATGTATTCTTATATAAAATTATTTTTTAAATTTATATAGTGACGTAATATTTTTTATGAGAGTGAGAATTCAAGGGGTATTTCACTATAGAGGTAGGTGAACATTGAAGGTCTTATATATACAATTTTTATTAAAGATGATGGAGGGGATTGGATCATACAAAGAGCATGGTCATTATTATAGAGATTGTATTTTCAATCGGTATTCTATAATGATTTCTTATTGGTATAGTACTGAATTTGAAGTATATTCATTTTTTTCTTATTTTAATTTGAAATAATTAATTTTGATTGTTTAAAATTATTTATATAATATATATTTTAATGAAAAAATTACTAAAAAAGCATAAAAAATAACCCAAAAATGAAATATTTTCACACACTTTGGCACACTAGTATACCCTACGGACATAAAAAATTGGTAAGTTTTTATTTCGTTTGTTTTAGATATATGTGTGTGTGCATACCTAGTATTAATATTTGGTTTCTTATTGATTGAAAGATAATTTATAGAAAAATAATTAAATTTTAAGGGTTGGGCACCTCATGCCAAATTATTTTACTTATGATATAGAATAAAGGGTTTAGAATAAAAGAATATAATAATAGGGGATGAGTACCACATAAAATAAAATCTACCTCTTTTCTCCATGGATTGATATTTGATGAGATCAATGAAATATTATATATCTCTTTGTAATTTTTATGGGAAATTCTACTTTGAGATTCCTAAAAACTTGTTTGAAAATTCTATTAAACTAGAAAAATAAAAAACATCCATTATACTATATATATTTTTAGTTTCAAATTTAATGTTTTAGTGAAAAAATATAAAATTTTAATAAAATTTCATTTTTTCATTATATGATAATCTGTGCATATAGGGGATCCTTACAGGTGAAAAATTCTAGAAAAATAATTATTATCCACTATAAAATATGGAGGTGTTGATAATCTAGAATATTTTCAAGTCTAATTTACAAATTTAAACTATAATTTTATAGGAAAATGTTTATTATGTAAATTATATCTCTAAGTAATGGTGGGAAGGTAATATTTATGACGAAATTAATTATGTAAAACCAAAAATGAAAATTTAAATTTGAGTTTGTTATTGATTTTTTAGTAACATATCATTCAGAATTTTGAAATAATAAATGGTCATGATGAATGAAATAAAAATATAATATTAGAATATTTGAGATGGAATGGTGACTTGAAACATTTTTTATCCATTGTTCATGGTATACATTTCACTAATACATACTATTGTTCTATATAGAATCTAATTTATTCTCATCAGTTGTAGTTAGATAAAATTTTAGTTCGTTGAATAGATTGGGAAGTAACTGATGCTTTTTTATATGTGATATTTTACATTATTTGATATAACAAAGAATATTATAGGATAATTTTATTTCCTATGTTACTATATGATCATTGGTTTTGCAATTGTGTTTACTTAGAAACCAAATTACTACATCTTCTGTAGTAAAAAATCAACACACTGTGAATAGTGAGTGTTTTCTATATTAGTGGTACTACAACAAAGCTTAAATATTATTTATTTTATGGATAATGAAGTTGGTTAATATTTAATGATTTTTATATATAATTTAGTTATTAATAATTATTTAGGAAGATTTCTTTGTAAGTATTCTAAACATCTCACTTAATAGGGAAATCCTAAAACCCCAAGTCAGTATGAGGTATGATTTTGATATAATTTTTAACAAAAATCATGTATTTAGATAAATTATGAGTGTTAATGGTGTTAGTGGTGTTTCAGGGGGCATGTTTCTAGAGAATGAGTCAGGTGACAAGACATATATCCTTTAACAGATTCCACTTGGTGCCTAGTAGTTTAGTACCTGGAACCCAATGGAGGTGGAAGCAGGGAAGATATCATGGGTGTCTAGTGACCCTATATCAGGTAAACGGTTCCCATTGGGTAGTCGTTGGATGGATAGTGAGTACTCGATGTGTTCCTACATATTTTTTGTTATTCTTAATTTAATTAATGTCTATTATAAATTTCCTAAAAATGTTAATTCTTTATCATATATTTTAGCAGAATACCCGACTCCCATATCCCACTTTTAAACCTCTTTATTCCATTTGTTTTGACCCCTTGTTTATTTCTCGATTAAATTGTCATCAAACCCTTGGATTTTCCATGGGTGAGTCTATTCATTATCTTTCCTCTATTCACTGGTTCTATTTAGATTTCAGTGGTATCTATTGTATATTTATAATTATAGGTTATTTTATTCATGTTTTAAAATTCTTACTAGTTGGAATTGATTGATCTGGTGTTACTCAATGACTGTGACTCCATTAGACCAATTATGATATCCTATTACCATTCTAAATTTCATATTCTGGTTCCGTGTATCATGTGATATGTGGTCCCATCACTCATGTGATACTGAACCTAAAACTAATTTAATTTTTTTTCTTTACCTTTCTTTGTTTGGTATGGTTGTCTAAAAACATGATGGAGCCTTTAACTATTATTCCTTTATATCATAGTTGTTGGTGGCCAAGATCATAAATTAATGTGGGTTATACCATTATGATTGAATCTCCATGGGGGATTCATTGTGTTTTGTGGTGATACTACAAACCTCATTTGGTAGCTTTATCCTCCTTGGTCGTTTGATAGGTATGTTATTTTAAAGGGTTGAAGTGATGCTAATTTCATGTGGAATATGTAACACACAAGAATGATAAAGGGTTAAATGACTAAATGATATGAATCATGTCAACAAGGTTCACCTTAATTTTCAAGATCCTGCCTGATTAGAACTCCACAGTTAAGTGTTCATGGCCTGGAGTAGTGATCAGGATGGGTGACCTTATACGATGTTTTATAGCGTGTGTGTGAGTGAGGACAAATCACACTGGAAAGGACATGTGTTGGATTGTGGAGATTTTCATTGTTCAGATAACCCGTTCATGCATGTGGGAGGTCTCTAGTGGGGGGAGCACGTGTCTGCATGGCAACTGGGGTACCTGGAAGGCTGGGACCTAATGACCATGTTAAGGCGGTTTGTATGTGCTATCATTGAGACCCAGTTTTTACATTTGGTATCAGAGGTGGTACCCAGCCTTATGTGCACCGTACTTCTTGTGTTGAGATGTAGGGCCCACAATGAGGACGTTGTACTTTAAAGGGGAGATGATAAGAACACCTGTGAATTTTAAAGGGTTAAATGAATAACTGATTTGACTAATGTCAACAAGGTGAACCTTCCTTTTCAAGAGGCTACCTGATTAGAACTGCACTGTTAAGTGTGCATGGCCTGGAGTAGTGATCAGGATGGGTGACCCACTGAGAAGTTTCCCATGGTGTGTGCGAATAAGGAAAAACCACACTAGAAAGGACATATGTTGGGTTACCTGGCGTGGAAACTAGGGTACCTGGTGGGCCGGGACCCAATGACCATGTTAAGGAGGGTTGTTTGTGCTGTCACTGGGACCTAGTTGTTACATTTGGTATTAGAGGTGGTACGCAGCCTTAAGTGCAACGCACTGCCTGTGTTGAGATGTAGGGTCCACAACGAGGACGTTGTGCTTTAAAGGGTGGATGATAGTAACACCTGAGAATGATAAAGGGTTAAATGAATAAATGATATGACTAATGTCAACATGTTTCGCCTTACTTTTCAGGTGCCTACTTGATTAGAACTCCACAGTTAAGTGTGCTTGGCCTGAGGTAGTGATCCAGATGGATGACCTTCTGGGGCCAGGACCCAATGACCATGTTAAGGCAGGTTGTCTATGCTGTCACTGGGACCCAGTTGTTACATTTGGTATCAGAGGTGGTACCCCACCTTATGTGCACCGCACTGCCTGGGTTGAGATGTAGGACCCACAACGAGGAAATTGTCATTTAAACAGGGGATGATAGTAACACCCAAGAATGATAAAGGGTTAAATGAATAAATGATATGACTAATGTCAACTAGGTGTACCTTCCTTTTCGAGAGCCTACTTGATTTCAACTCCATAGTTAAGTGTGCTTGACCCGGAGTAGTGATCAGGATGGGTGACCTTCTGGGATGTTTCCCAAGGTGTGTGTGAGTGAGAAAAAAGGACACATGAAAGGACATATGTTGGGGTACCTGGCGGGCCAGGACCCAATGACCATGTTAAGGCAGGTTGCCTATGCTGTCACCGGGACCCAGTTGTTACATTTGGTATTAGAGGTGGTACCCAACCATATGTGCATCGTATTGCCTGAGTTGAGATGTAGGACCCACAATGAGGATGTTTTGATTTAAAGGAGGGATGATAGTAACACCCAAGAATGATAAAGGGTTAAATGACTAAATGATATGACTAATGTAAACAAGGTGAACTTTCCTTTCAGTAGCCTACCTGATTATAACTTCACAGTTAAATGAACCACAGTGCTTGGGATGAGATGTAGGTCCCACAATGAGGTTGTTGTTCTTTAAAGGGTGGATGATAGTAACACTCGAGAATGATATAGGGTTAAATGGCTAAATGATATGACTAATGTCAACCAGGTGCACCTTCCTTTTCAGGAGCCTACCTGATTAGAAATTCACAATTAAGATTTCTTGGCCTCGAGTAGTGATCAGGATGGGTGACCTTCTGGGAACCAGTTGTTACATCTGGTATTAGATGTGGTACCCAACCATAAGTGCACCGTACTGACTGGGTTGAGATGTAGGGCCCACAAAGAGGACATTGTGCTTTAAAGGTGGAATGATAGTAACACCCGAGAATGATAAAGGTTTAAATGACTAAATGATATGACTAATGTAAAAAAGTTTCAACTTCCTTTTTAAGAGCCCACCTGATTAGAACTTCATATTTAGGTGCACTGCACTACCTGGGTTGAGATGTAGGGGCTACAATGAGGATGTTGGGCTTTAAAGAGGGGATGATAGTAACACTAGAGAAAGATAAAGGGTTAAATGACTAAATGATATGACTAATGTCAACATGGTGCACCATAATTTTCAAGAGCCTACCTGATTAGAACTCCACAATTAAGTGTTCTTAGCCTTGAGTAGTGATCAGGATGGGGGAAATTCTAGGACGTTTCCCATGGTGTGTGTGAATGAGGAAAAAGCACACTGGAATGGACATATGTTGGAGTACCTGGCAGGACAACTGGGGTACCTGGTGGGCTGGGACCCAATGACCATGTTAAGGAAGGTTGTATGTACTATCACTGGGACACAATTGTTACATTTGGTATCAGAGGTAGTACCCCATCATTAAGTGTACTGCACTGCATTGGTTGAGATGTAGGGCCCATAATGAGGATGTTGTGCTTTAAAGGGGGGATGATATTAACACCCGAGAATGATAAAGGGTTAAATGAATAAATGGTATGACTAATGTCAACATGGTGAACATTACTTTTCAAGACACTACTTGATTATAACTCCATAGTTAAGTGTGCTTGGCCTGGTGTAGTTATAAGGATGGAAGACCTTTTGGGGACGGGACCCAATGACTATGTTAAGGCAGGTTGTATGTGCTATCACTAGGACCCAGTTGTTACATTTGGTATCAGAGGTGGTACCCAGCATTATGTGCACCACACTGAATGGGTTGAGATGTAGGGCCCATAATGAGGAAGTTTTACTTTAAAGGGTGGATGATAGTAACACCTGAGAATGATAAAGGGTAAAATGATTAAATGATATGACTAATTAAAACAAGGTGCACCTTCCTTTTCGGGAGCCTACTTGATTAGAACTCCACAGTTAGGTGTGCTTGGCCATGAGTAGTGATTAGGATTGATGACCTTATAGGGCCAGGACCTAATGACCATGTTAAGGCGGGTTGTCTATGCTATCACTGGGACCCAGTTGTTACATTTGGTATCAGAGGTGGTACCCAACCTTAAGTGCACCACACTGCCTGGGTTGAAATGTAGGGCCCACAATGAGGACATGGTTTTTTAAATGGGGGATGATAGTAACAATCGAGAACGATAAATGGTTAAATGAATAAATGATATGACTAATGTCAACATGGTGCACCTTCTTTTTCAAGAGCCTACTTGATTAGAACTCAATAGTTATGTGTGATTGGCCGGGTGTAGTGATCAGGATGGGTGACCTTCTGGGAAGTTTCCCATGGTGTGTGTGAGTGAGGAAAAAGAACATTAGAATGGACATATGTTGGGGTACCTGGCGGGCCGGGACCCAATGACCATGTTAAGGCAGGTTGTCTATGATATCACCGGGACCCATTTGTTACATTTGGTATTAGAGGTGGTACCCAGTATTAAGTGCACCACATTGCCTAGGTCGATATGTAGGGCCCACAAAAAGGACGTTGTGCTTTAAAGTGTGGATGATAGTAACACCCAAGAATGATAAAGGGTTAAATGGCTAAATGATATGACTAAGGTCAACAAGGTGCACCTTCCTTTTCGAGAGCCTACCTAATTAGAACTCCACAGTTAAGTGTGCTTGTCCTAGAGTAGTGATCAGGATGGGTGACCTTCTGAGGATGTTTTCCATGGACTGTGTGAGTGAGGGAAAAGCACTCTAGAAAGGACATATGTTGTCCTGTGGGTACTGTCATTAGTCAGATGTTCTGTTCACGAATGTGGGAGGGCCCTAGGGTGGGGAACCTATGTTTGCTGGGCAACTGGGGTACCTGGTAGGCTAGAACCTGACGACCATGTTTGGTAAGGGTGTTTCTGCTATCACTGGGACCCAGTTGTTACAGAATATGTGATATTTCCTATATCCTTGGTATCTTTTAATTGATAGTTGGGATGAGTGTTGTCATCCTTAACTGCACCGCACTGCCTAGGTTGAGATGTAGGGCCCACAACGAGGACGTTGTGCTTTAAAGGGGGGATGATAGTAACACCCAAGAATTATAAAGGGTTAAGTGACTAAATGATATGACTAATGTCAATAAGGTTCACCTTGATTTACGGGAGCCTCCCTAATTAGAACTCCACAATTAAGTGTTCCTGTCCTGGAGTAGTGATCTGGATGGGGACCATCTGGTAAGTTTCCCAAGGTTTGTGTGAGTGAGGAAAAAACACATTAGAAAAGACATATGTTGTCTTGTGGGGACTACCATTAGTCATATGACCAATTCAGGCATGTGGGAGGGGCTTAGGGTGGGGACCACGTGTCTATTGGGCAACTAGGGTACATGGTAGGCTGGGACACGATGACCATGGTAGGGTAGGGTGTATGTGCTATCACTGGGACCCAGTTGTTACATAATATGTGATATTTCCTATATCTTTAGTATCATTTAATTGATATTGGGGATGAGTGTTCCTCCCTCAAAAGAATGTTTCTAACAAAAAAGGTTATACCATAGTATCAGATTTATAAATGGGTTGGGTGTGAGAGGACCAAACTACTGTTTACTTTTGGTAAGTTGGATGATATTCTAAATTTAATTTTTAATGATTATATTTGTTTCTTTATCCATTTATTTTTCCATGATGCGGTTTTTGTTTTATGTGTGGGATGATATGACCTATTTAATTTGAGATATTTGGTTCGAATGGAATTAACACTTGTTCTATGTTAACATTGACATGGGAAACTATGTCGAATACATGGTATGTACATAGATAGGACATTATTATAGTTATTGTAGAAAAATTCCCACGTGACCTTGAAAATGGGGGTAATGAGACACTACACCAAATAATTTTTTATTTCCATCAAAAGATGGTTGTTTTTACCATTATGTGATGATTCCATGGAACGGGGTGATATTACCATATGAAAATTGTGATGGTGGTACATGATACCCACTCTCATGACATAGCCCAATAATAGGGATCATTTTCACTCTTTTGACTATGCATGTGATCGGGATGCTATGACCTATTTTAATAATTTCATTGGGATGTGACAACAACTTGAGTCTAACTAATCTATGATGTTATTCCCAATAATAGAACATCATCACTAATATTATAATACAACTATTTTGGCTATAATATCGAGATGAAAAAACCTAATATTATTCTTAAATTTATTTAATCTTTTCTATATTAAAGTTTTTTTACATAATATGAATTACTAACGTCATTAATGTAATTAAAAGTTTGTTTTTTTGAGACACTTTTCACATAGTTTATTTCTTATCTCAAATCTCAATAAACATCTATTTTGTAAATTGAAAATACTATAAAAAACATCACTTTATAATTTTCTTAAGGTTTATGTTCGATAATAAATGTCCTTCATATCTAAAAAAGACTTATTTTCTTTATTTTTTTTAAATAATTCATTTATGCAGTGTATGTTGTACAAAAATTGGTGCTTGATTCCATGGTTTTTTGGTATATTTCAAATGAATTTTTTTTTATATTCCCAACCATTATCTGCTCTCATCATCATAATAAAAACTCACCAATTGTTCTCAACATTTCTTCTAATGATTTCGAACATGTAAAATATATCAGACATGTGTTTTTTGACCATTACTATAGTAATCTGAGTGTAATAATCAATTAAATTAATAAAATAAAAATCACATTTTGAAGAATGATATCTTATAATACAACACAAATCAGAGTGAATGAATTATAGTGGTCTTGTAGATCGAACCTCTACTGTTTTTGAGTAGCTTGAAATATTTTACCCTATTTTATGGTTTCCAAAATTGGGTATATCTATATTTTTCATTTGATAATGTCTATATCTAATTAATAATTATATATTTTCCACAAATTTCTGTGAAAAATGTGGCCGAGTCTCATTTTCGATAAGTTATTATCATTTTGGCACTTGGGTAACATGAATTAGCAGGATCACCAATTTGAAATTGATTTCCACTTGATCATTATCCTCTTTGTATGATTCTTATAAATTTAAAATTCTTCATGATTTTTGAGTTTTTATTGAAAAAAACCACATTCCCATTATCTCCCAATTTTCTTATATTAAGGAGGATGAGTTTATTCCCTTCCACATAAATTAAATATTATCATTTTATCTTCTCTGAATCAATATCAGTAATACCAAAACATTTTTATTCTCAACAAATATTGTTGAAAAATTTCACTACACCTTCATCATGTTCTTATATGTTTAAAAAAAACTATATCTCTAGGCATGTGTAAGGAATAGACACTATTGTAATGCCCCGACCCAAGTTACCTAGAGTCGGTTCATTATTTTGAATCATTGGAATGATCACAAAATATCAAGTCCTAAAAGACTGATTAATTTAGTAGCCTCAGAATCACTAGATATATTCATAAAGTTTACATTACATCATAAAGTGAAAACTACAACAACATCTTGTCTCCATAGACCACACTCATATCCTCATACTATCCCTGTAGGTCATTTATAAAATACTTCTTCACATCTTGGGAAAAATAAAACATAAAATGCGTGAGCTCAGATCCTCAGTAAGGATAACAATATAGAGGAAACTTTTATAAATAAGCATAAACATTTAAGGCAATGTATAATTAAACAAAAGCCTTTTAAACTTGAACATCAACATAATATGAAAAATATAAAATGAAATAATACCATTTACTTATTCACATTGATATTCTACTAGTCGAATAATCACATGCAATATCAATAACCACTTTCATAATAATGGAATGCATAATTCCAGACTATCATAACCACATATTCAAGGCCCTGTGCGAAGACTACAAATAAGATTTTGTCAAGGCCTTGTGCCAAGAAAGTAGTTTGTCTCATGAGACCTAACGATGCATCAAGGAGCTATAGAGAGCACCACCAGTCACTTACTAAGTCCAATTCATTCCTTACATGAATAAGTTTAAACATAACATAAACATTCGTATTAAAACAAGCATAAGAAATGTCAATACTTTACCCATAAACCATGAATGGTATAAAAATAACATATCCACAATAAAACATATCATAAAACCATCAATAAAATACTAAAGATTTGTATCATAATAAATCAACATCAAACATGTTTAAAATCCACTAAAGGATTTTTACATATATGGAAACGATTCGTAAAACTCTTTGAGAGAAATATCCCTTTTTTATGAAAACATTTAAAAGTCACACTATTTATCAAGAAGCCGTTTAAAAATAGATTTTTGAATAAAAGTTTCCCATACCACATTGAAACATTTAAAAGTATTTTTAATTTTAAAAAATTAATTTCCATATAAATAAATCACTAAAACCATTTTTAAAACATGGAAATTATTTATAAATATTTAGAATAATAAATCTTTAAAACATTTAAAGTGATATTTTAGTTAGAGTTGTTACCCAAAAAAGAGAAACTTGAATACAAATAATTTAGGTAATAAAAACATTTTAATATCATGATAATAAAGGGAATCATGATATACTATGTAAAAGTACATTATATACACCATATAAAAGTGATTTGGTGTATAATAAAAAAGGAGTCTCAATGGAATGTAAATTGAGATTATATCTCTCATAAAGGTCGTATCCTTAGGTTAAGGATAAATCAACGACATAATTGTGTGGGAAAAATATAAATACACTCAATATTATTGGATTTTCAGTGTAAAAAAATCAATGTACATTCACACATATTCTTTTTAAAACAACACCAATGAATTAGATGTTTAACTCAATAAATGAAGATTGAGTTTTAAATTACTCTTATCAAGTTCATATCAATTACTTGAGATTTTATCAATAGCGTTATTATGTGTATAAAAACGATATCCACAGAAAGGGAAGTGTAAATTATGAGATAATAAAAAAATAGTCATTCCACACATAACCTTGGAGTAAAATAATCAATGAAGTATGCATAAAACTGAATGAGAGGAAATTGAAATTTCAAATTCCCTTATCGATTTGGTAACATATGAAAAAAACACCCATAAAAGAAGGATCATACAATGATGATGTAAATATCCTTAAATTAAAGTATATTACACAATGAAAAAAATCATGGCAGTACACACACCACATGCAATAAATAAGTGGTGAACAATGGAAATCTCACAGAATTAAATGTGAGATAAGAAACCCCTTACTTTGTAATTTTTCCATGGTTGGGGGTAGGTTAACCTCCTGTTTGATGGTGAAATAATTGTTATTTAATTATACGAGAATCATATACATTAATATGATATCATATATGATCTTTTAACATTGATTTATTGATAATATCTTAGTATTATCGTAGTTTTGTGTGTTAACAGATTCATTTTCTTTTATATTCTTTGTTATTGAGCCATATTTGTTATGGATGAGATGTATCTTATTCATATCCAGAATTATATCATGTATCTAGACAACATTTTTAATCATCAAATGAAACATAGTCCTGAATGGATATGATAGGGAATGAATCTCATCGCGTTCGTGGAGACGGTAATCCGTACGTACACACAAGCGACAATATCATTCTTTTGATATTAAAATAATATATAATTGGATGGTAAATCATATATAAAAAATATTTATCATGTTATATTTATTATTTACATGAATTACACATCATTATTACACCCATCCAAATAATAATATATTGAATAACAATTACACCACGACGTGAAGACGGTAGGCCGTACCTACGCACGTATGGTGACATGTCATTGAAAGGATGAATATAATACTGAATATGGTTGTACCATATTGGTAATAACATCATTGTATATAGAAGATACTGGAGTTATTATTTTAGAATGCAAATAACAAATAAAGAAGAGGTGGAAGAAGAAAGGAACTTGAAAGAGGGTGGTGAAATCATTACCTCTTTTTCGGGTTCTTCCTTTTGATTTGATCAAAAGGGATCCTTAAGTTGTCTTTCTGACCAAAGGAGGGCCTCTAGGATGAATTAAGGGAATTTGAGAGGATATTTGGGCAGGGGTTGGCTGAACCAAAAGGCTTTTATGGTATGAATTTGAGAGAAGGTGGAGTACCGTTTTATAAGAGGGGTGAGGGGCATCTTAGGAAACCATAAAATATTATTTTATAATAAATTCATATTCGGTTTATAATGGCTCAAAATTGAATTATTTAGAGGATAAGGTGGGTATGGGTCGAAATAATTTCCACCAATTTATTTTGGACAGGTTTGGGTCACAATATTAACCTCATCATTTATATTTAACTCTTAGTTAAATAGTTAAACATTTACCAAGTCTCATTGTATTTTTATATTATATGGTTAATAAAGTTACTATAACAAGACAATACTACCCCAAGTGGTTCATTATTAATATATATAATCCTATCTATGTCATTTGGAAGAACCTTATATTTTTAGGAATATAATATCAATTAATAGTATAATATTTGTTTTAAATACTCCCTTATGTCAATTTTGACACTATTTAATAATCGATTTTTTTAAAGTTATATCAACTCTATTAATTCTAAATAAATTCATTTAATCAATACTAACATGTCATATAAACCTATAAAATTAGTTTAATTAATCAAAAGTCTCAAATTACATTTATTTAGATATTTATTATATCAATTATATTAATATTTCATTAATTAGGTAATTACTGCATCACCATCGTGTCATAAATTAATTAAATTATTTTATGTATAAAAATTATAAATAAAATACCATTATGTATTAAATCTTTGTATATTTTTAATGAATATTTATAATCAAATTTATCTTATGTATAACCCTATATTAAAAAAAATTAGTTATTAAACATTGATTTTAACTCTTTTAACTATTCTTTGAATTAAATAATAATGAATATCTTAATATAATAAAAGTGGACCAAAGAGGTTCATATTTTATTCCTAAGGTTGTTTTTTGTCGAATTATACTTATCCAATAGAATTAGGACATTGTTAGGGTAATAATAATATCATTTTTACTCTTAATTACCCTATTTACATTTAATCGTGGTACATAAAAGTAAAAAGTTACTATTCACAAAAAATTATTTTTATCTTATTGAACCACATTTTACTCTTTTATATTAACCTTGTCTCTTGGATTTTCGAAATTCCATTCAAAAAAGTGGTAAAATTATGTTTTATGTGAATTTGAAAATTCTCTTAGGAGATGGGTAAAAGACGGTGAAAAGTTCAAAAAAAATTATATATCTAAAATTATTATAAACTGACTCCAATGAAATACATTAAACATATATAGGTATTATGTTTTTATTTATACATAAAATAAATTTAAATATAATAAATAATTATTTAAAAAAAATCGGTTTTAAACTATAACCGAGTGTTTTTCACTATTCATCAAAAATTGAAAGTTTTCATAAAAATACCAAAAATTCACCCTAAGATAATTTTGATATTCCGAATTCAAAAATGAAGTCCTTTTTGAAAGATAAAATTAATAAAATTTCAAAAAGTGGGTATTACTCTTCATAATGGCTACTTTGATTTGTTGTTGTGTGTTAGAATCTCATAGTTGTGTACAATGCAAGCTATTGCATTATTGAAAGGGAAACATACCGTGGAAGCTTGTGGTGTTGCATTCTCCCCTCAATCAATAAATTGTATCCTCGGAATTTTTAAAATTGGTCTTGGGAATTTAATGGAAATTCCTACATCGGAAAAAGAGTCAATAAAACTATCACTTTAAAATAAATAAATATAAGTATAGTGGTCACCCAAGATAACCCATACTATGATTCCATTTTGGAAAACATGGATATGTAAGATAAACTAAGTGTCATGTTCTGATGGAGAGGGATAGAAAACATGATCAGAAAAAAGTTAACAATAAGAAAACTACAAACTTGTGATGGGAAAAACTATCATTAGTTTCCCAGTAGGAAAAGTAAATAGAATACATTTTATTTGTTTTAAGTTACATTACATAAAGATGAAGAATTCATTTCTGAGATTGAATAAGAACATAATGAGATATACATACTTTTTAAGTAAAGTTTCATTCTTTAATAAATTTCTACTACTAAATCATTTTTAAATGATGAGTATTTAAGAAGACTTGGTCACACTGGAAGGGCTAGAATAAACTTCTTTTAGAATCACACGATCCACGAAGTATAAACTATATATTTACCTTGTCTTTAGAGATTAATAAAAAAAAGGTTAGTATAAGATCTGATGATCCCCCAAAAGGATATTCCATTAGAGAAAGAAACACTAATCTTAATTTCTAAAATTAAACCAACAATACCCCAAAGTTAAATAAATAGCATTCAATATACAATTATCCTTATAATCCTTCAATATAATCCAAAATAATATTGAAACCCAAAACATAGAAGAATTTGGTTATGTAGTCTTCCATGTTAAATTGTATCTCCAAATGACATCAACTACTATTAAAGTCACATACTTAAAAGTAATTAACCTAATCTCATATTCTCTTTTATAGGTCAATCATTTCCATAAATAACCCAATTCACTATAAATCTACAATAAAAACATAGATAAAAATCCACCATTACTCCTCAAACGAAATCCCATTGTATTCTATTTTCCGTGGGCATATAGTGTTCCTAACTAAGCGAACATCTTCCAAAATAACATTTATCACTTAATCACCAAATCATTTTCCTATACTAAGGGTATTCATTTGATAAGACATAAGATCCCAAATCAACTTATTACTGATCAATAATATCATTTTACTAAAAATAACTAGTCACACTAACCAGGGACTTCACGTAGTCCAGTGGTATGCGATAAATCCCAATCACACTTTGGTTGTGGGTTCAATTCCCACAACTTTATCTGACGCGATGGGTTGTCACACGGTCTGCGTGTTGTCCTTTTTCAAAAACTATATCTTATAACATTACCAAAATGAGATAATTCCTCAAAATAACAATAACATAATTTAACCACAAATGTTATCTCATACCTTTCATTTTCATCCCAAAATATAATAACATGTAATTGTCTCAAATTCAAGGATCATATAAAACCAAATGGTTATTTATAACTATATCCATAAGATAAAAGATAATTCTTCCTCAAATATCATTTTCACATGATAAATTTCAAGGTTACACATATAAGAGAAAATTCACCCAAAGTAATCTCAACAAAAAATAGCACTAATACCTTTAAGCATTTTTTCATGCATTTATTTCATCACAGGTTCTTCCTTGACCAAGAGGATATCATATAGAATAGGGAATTGAATTGGGTGACGCCAAGGTCCCTTACATTTATGAAAAATGACCGTAATTGGAATCATAGGATCATTTTTATTTTCATCCATGGTACTCTTCATTTTTCATTGTCAATTATTTACTTTATGCCCTTCCTTCGCACACATAAAGAATTTCATTGTTCCATTGAGACACTTTCCTGGGTGTCTCCTTCCACATTTCTGGCATGGCAGAAATTGATATTTCTTCTATCCATGGTCTCTACAGCTGGAGCTCTTATCATTCACTTCCTTTCTCTTCTTTGTTGAGTCTGGGAGTTGGTTAATATATATGTTGTTGATCATATTTTTGGAGAACTGATTTGTCATGAACATGATATCTTCTACACCTATCAACATTCCATTTTGCTTCTCATTACCACCACTGTTACCACCTTCTTTATCATTCTCAATGTTACTATGAATTGCTTGGAATCCAACCATTTACTAAAACCAGAATGCATTGTGTGATTAACTGTAGTCATAAAATCATTTAGAGAATATCATGAAAACATATTCTTAATTTGAAACACCTTATGATTTACCAAGGTCATTTATTCTCATCTTATATTAAAATACTTTAAATTGGTTTGTAAAGAAAATGTCAATTATCCTAAGCATATATCCTGGGAGTGTCTTAACCAAGAGCGAATCAAGGCCCATTGTCATGCACCAGTTCTCATTCTAGTCTATCTCAAAGAGGTGTTTTCAGGTTTTACCCCTAAGTACATTTGTTCCAGAGCCGCCTCTACCTACTCGTATCCAGATAGGGATGTATTTCTTGGAAAACTCACAAAATCTGTACAATACCAAAATTCTAGGAAGTTATTCTATACTAATTCTCAAAGTCTATCTTAAGGCTATGTGCTCTAATAAGAGTTTATCTAAATCTAGTTTCCATGGTTTGTACTAAACGTCTTCTGATACCAACTGTAATGCCCCGACCCCAGTTACCCAGAGTCGGTGCATTATTACGTATCATTGTCATGATCACAAAATATCATGTCTCGAAAGACTAATTAGTTTTTTAGCCTTGGAATCACTATATACATTCATAAATATTACATTACATCATAAAGTAAAAAAATACAACAACATTCTGTCTCCATATACCACACTCATATCCTCACTCTATCCCTGCAGGTCATTCATAAAATACTTCTTCACATCCTGGGGAAAATAAAACATAGAAAGGGGTGATCTCATATTCTCAGTAAGGATAACAATATAGAAGAAAATTTCATAAATAAGCATAATAATTTAAGGAAATGTATAACTAAAACAAAAGCCTTTTAAACATGAACTTCAGCATAATATGGAATATATAAAATGATATAAATCCATTTACTTATTCACATGGATAATCTAATAGTCGAATAATCACATCCAATATAAATAAACAATTTCATAATAATGTAATGCATAATTCCAGACTATCATAACCACATAGTCAAGCCCTTGTTCCAAGACTACAAATAAGATTTTTTCAAGGCCTTGTTCCAAGAAACTAGTTTGTCTCATGAGACCTACCGATTAATTGAGGAGCTATAGTGGGGTCCACCCGTCACTTACTATGTCCAATTCATTCCTCATATGAAATGGTTTAAACATAACATAAACATTCGTATTAAAACAGGGACAAGAAATGTCAATACTTTACCCAAAAACCTTGAATGGTATAAAAATAACACATCCACAATAAAAGATATCATAAAAACATCAATACAATACTGAGAATTTTTATCTTAATAAATCAACATCAAACAAGTTTAAAATCAACTAAAGTATTTAGAGATAGTTGAAAATGATTTGTAAAACTCTTTGAGAGAAATATCCATTTTTCATGAAAACATTTAAAAGTCACACTATTTGTCAAGAAGCCATTTAAAAAAAGATTTTTGAATCAAAGTTTCCCTTACCAATTTGAAACATTTACAAGTAATTTTAATTTTAAAACATTTATTTCCATATAAATAAATCCTTAAAACCATTTTTGAAACATGGACATCAATTAGAACAATTTAGAATAATAAATCTTGAAAACATTTAAAATGATATTTTAGTAAGAGTTCCTAACCAAAAGAGAGAAACATAAACACAAATAATTTAGGTAATAAAAACAATGTAATATCATGAAAATAAAGGTATTCATGATATACTATGTCAAATTACATTATATACACCATATAAAATTGATTTGGTGTATAACAACAAAGGAGTCTCAATGGAATGTAAATTGAGATGAAATCTCTCATAAAGGTTGTATCCTTAGGCTAAGGATAAATCAACGACATAATTATGTGTGAAAAATATAAATAAACTCAATACTATTGGATATTAAGTGTAAAAAAATCAATGTACATTCACACATATTCTTGTAAAATCAACACCAATGAATTAGATGTTTAACTCAATAAATGGAGACTGAGTTAAATTACTCTTATCAAGTTCATATCGATGAATTCAGAATTTATCAATGGAGTGATTATGTGTATCAAAATTATATCCACATAAATAGGACTGTAAATTATGACATAAGAAAATAAATAGTGATTCCACACATATCCTTGGAGTAAAATAATCAATGAAGTATGCGTAAAGATGAATGAGTGGAAATTGAAATTTCAAATTCCCTTACCGATTTGGTATCTTACGAAACATACACTGATAAAATAAGGATCATAAAATGATTATGTAAATATTCAAAAATTAAATTATATTACACAATAAAAACAATCATGGAAGTACACACACCACATGCAATAAATAAGTGGTTAACAATGGAAATCTCACGGAATTAAAAGTGAGATAAGAAACCCCTTACATTGTACTTTTTCCTTGGTTGGGGGTAGGTTAACATCATTTATAATGGTGAAATAATTCTTATTGGATTATACAGTAATTATATAAATTAATATTATATCATATATAATCTTTTAACATTTATTTTCTGATAATATCTTAATATTATCGGCGTTTTAGGTGTTAACAGATTCATTTTGCATTATATTTTTTGTTATGTGAGCCATATTTTTTGTTGATGGGATGCATCTTATTCATATCCAGAATGATATCATATATCTAAACTTTATTTTTAATCATCAAATAAAATTTAGTCTTGAATGGATATGATGGGGAATGAATCTCATCGCAATCGTGGAGACGGTAATCCGTACGTACGCACGAACGACAATATCTTTCTTTTGATATTAAAATAATACATAATTCGATGGTATATCATATATACAGAATCATTATCATGTTATATTTTTTATATATATGAATTACACATCATTATTATACCCGTCCAAATAATAATATATTGAATAACAATTACACGACGACGTGGAGACAGTAGGTCTTATGTACGCACGTATGGTGACATGTCATTCAAAGGATGGATGGAATACTGAATATGATTGTACCATATTTATAAAAATAGCACAATATTTATAAGATAATAGAGTTATTATTTTATAATGGAAATAATAATGAAAGAAGAAGTTGAAGAAGAAAGGACCTTCAAAGAGGGTGATGAAATCATTACCTCTTCTTCAGGTTCTTCCTTTTGATTTGATCAAAAGGGCTCCTTAAGTTGGCTTTCTGAACAGAGGAGCGACTATAAGATTAATTGAGGGAAGTTGAGAGGATATTTGGGAAGGGTTTGGCCGATCCAAAAGTCTTTTATGGTATGAATTTGAGAGAAGGTGGAGTGCCCTTTTATAAGAGGGGTGAGGGGCATCTTAGGAAAACTAAAAATATTATTTTATAATAAAATCATATTCAGTTTATAATGGCTATAAAGTGACTTATATCGATGCTAAGGTGGGTATGGGTCTAAATATATTCCACCAATAGATTTTAGATAGGTTTGGGTCAGAATATTAACCTCCTAATTTATATTTAACTCTTAGTTAAATAGTTTAACATTTACGATGTATCTTTGTATTTTTATATTATGTGGTTAATTAACATACTATAACAAGCCAAGAGAATCCCAAGTGGTTCATTATTAATATATATAACCTTATCTTAGTCATATGGAAGAACCTTGGATTTTTTATGAATAGTATATCAATTAATAGTATAATATTTATTTTAAATACTCCTTTATGTCAATTTTGACACTAGTTAATAATTTTTTTAAGTTATAACAACTCTATTAATTCGAACTAAAGTAATTTAATCAATTGTAACATGTCATATTAAACAATAAAATTAATGTAACTCCTAAAAAGTCTCAAATTATATTTATTTGGATATTTATAATATCAATTATCTTAATATTTTATTAATTAGTTAATTACTGCATCGCTATTGTGTCATAAATAAATTAAATTTTGTTATGCCTAAAAATTATATAAAAAATACAATTATTTAGGAAATATCATTATATTTCTAAATAATATTTATAATAGAATTTATCTTATGGAGAAACCTATATTAAAAATGTTTTAGTTATTAAACAAGGATTTTAACTCTTTTAACTCTTCTTTGAATTAAATAATAATAAATGCCCTAATATAATACAAGTGGACCAAATAGGATCATATTTTATTACTAAGGTTTTTCTGGTAGATTTATACTTATCCAATAGAATTAGGACATGTGTTTGGGTAATAATAATATCATTTTTACCCTTAATTACCCTATTTACATTTAACCGTGGTAAATAAAAGTAAAAAGTTACTATTCACAAAAAATTACTTTTATCTTATTGAACCACATTTTACTTCTTGATATTAACCATTTCTCTTGGATTTTTTAAATTCCACTCATAAAAGTGGTAAAATTACGTTTTATGTGAATTTTCAAATTCTCCTAGGAGATGGGTAAAAGACTGTGAAATGTTCAAAAAAATTGTTATATATCCAAAATTATTATAAACTGACTCCAATGAATTATATTGAACATATATAGGTATTATATTTCTATTTTGACCTAAATTAAATTTAAATAAAATAAATATTTATTTAAAAAAAATTCGGTTTTAAACTATAACTCAGTGTTTTTCACTATTCATCAAAAATTGAATGTTTTCAGAAAAATACCAAAAATTCACCCTAAGCTAATTTCGATATTCGAAATCCAAAAATGAAGTCCATTTTGAATGATAAAATTTATAAAATTTCAAAAAGTGGGTATTACTCTTCATAACGACTACTTTGATTGGTTGTGGTGTGTTAGAATCTCGAAGTTGCGTACAATGCAAGCTATTGCATTATTGAAAGGGAAACGTACCATGGAAGCTTGGGGTGTTACAACTATCAAGAATTCAGGGCTTTACATTCGTACATGATTTCAATACCACTTCAATAATAAGATATTTTTTTATTTTATTTAGTTTTTGAATTCCATTACCTCTTAATTTAAAATAATGTTATTAGGTATGTTTTATAATGAAATCCCTTGGAATGATATACTTTTTGGTCACCTATTTCACATATTTCATAAAAAAATATCATTTTTTTGTACAGATTTGATGCATTCATACTACTAGCTTGCTTCTTTTATAAATCATTTTTATAATCTATAGAACAGACCCCTTTCTTCATACCTTCTTCACCATATATACATATTATACTAATATTAATAGGATATGGGTACAAACACTCCACAAAACCAATAGTCCGTAATGAATATTATTCTTTTTTAATAATAGAATTATTTTATATAATTTTTTTGATGTTAGATAACCATGTTTTGTGTGTGTTACTGACTTGATGAGGTTGTTAAACTATAGATTTTATTCTCTTATTTATATATAGAATTAGGTTTATCATAACCATTATTATACAAAAAATTATTAGATTTTGAATTTGAAACTTCACAATTGGTTATAACATAATTACTTTTATATTTAGTAGGGGGGTATTTTTCCAACTATTTTGATCTCACTATCTCAGGTTCTCATGATGTATAAACCTTGAATAACAGTACTATATTGTAATATTCCCTCATATTTTTTTAATTATATTTATCTTTAAGACATTTATATTGTATCTTTATATGATATTATTATTTATTTTTTGAGCTTCTCTTCATGATCTTTCACTATGTTTCTATTCTCAGTAGCTTTCAACTTGAGTTTTTTATTTCATCAATGCATTTAAATTCTTTGTTGACCAGATAATTTATAGTTTTAGGTTTATTATCATCTTATATCATTAAAAATTTGATTTCCTTCTTATGATTAATTTCATATCAAGATATACATCCCATTAAAATTTTAGTATGTTCTCCATTTAAGTGATTTCACCTTATTTTTCCTCTACTTGAGTCATCTTCATCTATCTCCATGTGTGCGCTGATTTGTTTTTTGTTTTTTTCATTAGATTATTATTCATATTGGGTTCTTGAATATAAATAATCCTATAATATTTAATCAATATAATTCTACTTTTTTCATGGTAATTTTACCTTTTTTATTGTCGTATTTATAATATTCTTTTGATCTTTTACTATATTTATTCTTTTGAGGATTCTCAGGTTAGTCGTTAGGTTCATACTATCTATACATATATTATGGATAGTTTATGGAAAAGTGTAACATTGAAAAACATTAAAAATAATTGAGTGGAATTTTTCATTTATATTTATATTTTTACTTTTATGAAATTATTTGATATAAGAGATAAGATTCTCTTATAATATTTACATTTTTATTCTTCACTATCAATGTCGCATGACTCTTAAAATTCTTCATCTTTGATCTTGATATTCTTTATGTATTTAAATTCCATTTATGATTTAGCTTTATTTTTTAATGTAGGATTATTTCTCACATCATATTCCATGAGAATATTTTTTTAATTCATTATGAGAATGATCATCTATATATTCTAATGTATAAATTTTTGGATTGAACTTTTCTGTGAAATGTTTCATCAGATTCGCTACAATTAAAAAAATCTGTGTTTTATCTATAAATACTATCATTTTTATCAATTTATTTGACTCTAGTAAATTATTCATCTATATTTTCTTCATTATACATTTTGATTTGCTCAAATATGCTCCTTCAAATATGTAACATAGCTTATTTTAATTTTATATTCCTTTCAATGATTCTTTACAAATTCTATCATATTTATTTCATAGTATGAAGTATCATCATCTTTGTGTAGAATTTTGATAACAAATACATGAAAATATAATTCATATATTTAACCTCAACCTACATATTCTTATGATTAGTAAATCCCACTCAATAAATTATAAATATAGATAGAACCCCACTATTTATATATTAACCACTTCTAGGGAAAGTGATAGTAAGTAGAGAAGAATATTATTCTCCCAACCATGGTGTTTATTTATATCAAAGGTATGAATACATATTTTTTTACATATTTTATATTATCCATCTCTAGAAATCAAAAGGATATAATAGAGAGAACCTAGGTTCTCTAATGCCACTTGAGATTCTATTTGATTGAGTGCACCATTGGGAGGTGAAGATCAATTGATATAGTATTTTAAAATTTCTACCTCTTAATATTAACAACTATAATTAGTTAGGATTCAATACAATAATTTTTTTTCTCATCCTTACCAAAAAGCATATATAAATAAAAGAAAACATGGAACAATATATTTTTAGCTGGTGCAACCATAAGATGGGAAACCTACTATTTAGTATGTGAGGTTTCTATCTCAATCCATATATTTTCCACTAATAATGTATATTTTTTTAGTTGGTGGGGATTTATCATCCTTTATTAAGAGATCCACAATTTTCCACTAGTAATATATAGTATCACACTAGTCACAAAGTGATAAAATAAGATCATAAATATCATTTGAGAATCTGTTTTTCTCCAGTAACTAATCAAGATCTTCCTCCCAAGCCTTCAAAATGGAAAAATATAAGTATTCTGACCACATTAAGTTATTTTACATCAAATAACAGTGAATAAAAAATAGTCTTTATAGAGATTCTCAAAACATGTTGTATAAGTTTTTGATATACTTCACAATCTTCTTCATACTCTTGAATCGCTAAAAATATCGGTCTCATGTAATTTTTTTCCAACTCTCTATATAATTCTAACTTTAGTCTCTATTTTTCATGACCCCCCTCCACTAGTACCACTCCAAGTCTAGTAGTGTAGAGAAGGAGTTTTCCATAGTCTTGTCTCAATTTTTTCCAAATTTGGTGACTAGCACCAAGGGAGAAGACACTCAAATTGGTGGTATTACCATAAATATATGAATATTATTGAGAGTTAAGATAAAAAACCACCAAAAAACCTATGAAATAAAATAAGATAAACAAAACCATTATTTATGTGTATACAAAGAAATATAAAAAAACTTACAAAGTAAATACCAAAAAGAAAACTAAAGAAATGATTCTAGAAAAAGTCTAATCTCAAAGCTAGTAATACCTAGCATAATCCCCATAACCCACATAGTAAATAAAAAAATATTTTATATATATGTAGGGTGAGAATAACATGTATAATCAGTAGGATCATACCCACGGTCTTCCATGAAAATGTGAAAAGAGTATACTAATTCACTCGTGAAAAAAGAAAAAAAAACAATAAGACTCTAGAAAAGTAATCTATCCATCTGAGTCTCAGTAGCCCTCACAAACTAATAATGAAAGAAATAAGTAAGATAATAATAACAATAAATCCTCAATAATGATTTACCACATTTACATACCGACCGAGTTACCTCTCTCATTCCCCAATGTTAAACGTCTTATGCTTTCATCCCTTTCATTCTATCTCATCACCACCTATCCAACCATTTCTAATTTGGGACAGGTCAAAACCCTACCTACCCCAGCCTTCTAGGGGGCCCAACATACCATGTGGGAATCAATTAAATCATTCACATATGTCATTTAACAACTACACTATCTCACATCCATATACGACATCAGCACTAGGGTAGTAGGGTATCATGAATGCGAAGGACATAAGCCTAAATACCTCCTCATACCATGAATGACCCCCACCAGATATCACATCAACTCATCATCATCCATAACCACAAACTATTTCAATATAAAGGAATAGGATCCTCCATTAAATACATAATCATCCCGAAACTATTACCGATGGGAGAGAGGGGACATGGGTAACATCAATCCAGTCCTCACCATATAGATGTTAGGGGAAACAAACCGAGAACATCTTTGTGTCAGTATATAGTACTCTTTGTGGGTGCGGTGCATATACAAGTAACATATAAATACAAGAATATATATATATATATAACACAATCCCAAAATGATTGTTTCAAATTAATACATCATTAAAACCATACTAACGTTACCACCCACTACCACCAACAATATGTTACCCATCCACAGAACAACCACACATAACCAATGGTTCTATTTCATTCTATTATAGTTTCAATCCCATTTTTAGTTTAGTAAATTAACAGAAACCATTCATTAACTAATGCACTTAACTTTATATGTGGTGAAAGACCATTATATCTAACACCCATATATAAATTTCATTTAGACCCATTATATTTTTGACCATTAAACTATTAAACTAGTTATCACATGTAAATTCCAGTCCACATTAATTAAAAATCATCCCACACCATTTCCATTTTTTAACAACTTAATATTTTATCACTACTAGGAGACTCTAATAAGATATCACAGAACACACCATCAAATTACTAAAAACCATATATCTACTACTACACTTATTGTATATAAAACACATCTAGAATATGAATTGGTCACCACTTTCATTGTATAAACCACAAAAAATTCCTCATAACCACTTGGTAAACACAAAAAATTATAGCATCACACCGAAAAAGTGTTTAAAATGTCAAATTTGACCAAAAATCAATTATAGAGTGTTCCCTGTATTAAATAATATTCTTATATATGTGTAATTTCAAATAGTTACATATTTAAAAGGACAACCAATTATTATATGAATATACATATTAATATTTTTATGAGTGGAAGGTTTAAAAAAGTCATAAATTAGTTATCAATTAATAATAGGAGTTTACATTTCCAAACATCAACAACATTCATATCACAACATCTTCCAATTTGGATAATAATCATTATTTAAAAATAATATGAAATATGGGAAAATATAAGAATACACTCCATTACCCTTTAATTAAATCTTATATGGTCCATTTTATTCCTTAGTCAATCTATACTACCCACCCATTGAAAACATCATGTTAATTATAGAGATATGGAAAAAAGATAACAGGGATCCACTACATAGAAAGAAAATTCCAATCATGCTGCATTGAAAATAGTGGAAATAGAGGCAATGTGGTAATTTTTAGATTTTCAAAGGGTGATATCAAAGGGGTAAAAATGAATATTAAGACTCTAATATAATGGATTTGAACATCTATTATTGAGATGAAGTAATTGAAAATTTTATTGAAGAATACTCTCAATTTTTAGAAAAAAACTCTCTCCCGAAGACATAAATTATATATATCTAATTAATTATTCATTAATTTATTGCACCTATTTCCCATGGAAAAATACATTCAAAACCATTTTTAACCCTAAATGTTAGTGGATTCATATTTTCATTTTAAGTCATGTTATTATTATTTAATACTTTATTTTAACTTTATAATTGAAAATCAGTTTTCATGTTATTCTAGAAAAATTGTGTATTTTTAAAAATAGGAAATTTGATAACAGTGGGATCAACCATGAAGGTATTGACCATGATAATGTGTCTTCCTTGAGAAGGGACCAACTGTGAGAAAAAATATCCATTGTGTGAAGGAACTAATCGACCATGAGAGCAACTGATGAACCATGAGAACAAACTATGAACTGTGAAAACAAACTATTGATTATGCGAAGGAACATATCGACCCTAAGAATAAACATGTAAATTTTAGAGTAATGATGATCCCAAACACCCCTTCAACACCTCTATACCTAACAAAAATTAAATGGAAATGTTATATGAAATATGTTTAATATACTACATACCTCTCAAATGATTCTCATTTTTGAGAATAAAAAACCCAAAAGGGAATGAAAGTGAGGTCTATAAAATCATTTTCCAGATACCTCTCAATGATATTACAACAACAAGAACACAACCAAAATTTTTTGGAATAAAACAAAATCCAGGAGACACTATCAACCATGGTAGAGAGTGAATATCATATAAAGAATAATTTTAACTAAATAATTTCGAAAAAAGGAAACACGTGAAGTAGCATAACCAGAATTATAGAACCATCAAATAAATTGGGGTATTAGACATCCATATGTAATATTTCCCCCAAGTACTCTTATCTAATCTAATGTGCCTCTATGGTACACAAACCAAGGGGATTACTCTCCCACAAAAAACCACTTAATGATCATAGTTCTCAATGTAATTCTACATAAATGGTTCAACATTCTCAATGTCAAACTCTCCCAAATCACTGACACGGGAGTCATCATGAAGATAACATTGGATTTGGGACATGTGGAAGATGTTTTGAACTTTTCCAATGATTTTTGGGAGCACCAACCAATAATCCACCTCAACAGTGTGATCTAACACCATAAAAGAACCAATAAAACTAAGAGAAATCATACTCTTTTATCAAATCCCCTTCCATCCTCTATGAGGGGAAACCTTCAAGAACACTTGATCTATGAAATCAAAATCCATGGGCCTTCACCTTTGATATGCTTAAGAATTTCTATAGCCCTATGCTGCCTTCATATATTCTCAAATCACTTGGATCATCCTTGTTGTTCTCTTAACAACATTAGGATAAAGGACTGTTGATTCCCTAAGATCAATCTAATATGATGGAGAGTAACACATTCTCTTATAAAAGGATGATAATATAGATATAAAAATTGAAGGATGACACATGTTCTTGTAGGAAAACTATACCAATTGATAAATATTTACCCAGAATCCTCCAAATTCCAAAATGTTATCCCACAAAATATCCTCCAATATTTGGATTGTCTACTCAATCATCCCATTTATATGGGGATATAAAGCAGTGTTATGGAATAACTGAGCACCAAATTCATGGTTCAATACCTTATAAAATTTTTATGTAATTGTCTGTCCTTGTTTGATACAACGGTCTTCGGTAAACCATGGATTCTATCAACCTCATCCACATACTATCCTTCCAGAGCATTCATATCACATAACTTCTTAATTACTATAAAATGGGATGACTTCATTAGTTGGACCTTGATTACCCAAATATAATAAAAAAAACTTTGAGATCAGGGTATCCTAGTATCAAAATCCATCAATATTTCCTCCCACTTCCACTTAGGGACATCTAAAGGATGAAAAAACCCCCCAAGAACATAGTTCTCTGCTTTCACTTAATGGAAAACGAGACACTATGCCAAATAATCTTCCACCAAACACTATATCTAAGTCCACTAATGTGTCCTCAAAACATAATACATTATTCAAACATCTAGATGAACATATAATGGTGATATTAGAAACTCATTGAGAAAACCTTCACACATGGCCAATAGAAAAAATAGTCCCCTTAAACAAAATCTAATTCTAATATTCCTTAGAACATCCATATAGAGAATCACTATAAAAAAATAGTCAAACATCACTTCCACATTAGAGTCTCTCCAATATGAATCCTACACAACCCACGTCAGAGTTGACTCCACTATGATCTGATATGGAAAAAAATCACTGACATTCTCTATATTATGATGCATCAATGAAATCTCTTCCATAACATTCCATACACCATCAGAGTCTCAATCAACAAGTCACTATGATATGGATTTTATCACGATAGTGACTATATTACCCTTTACTAGGGTTTATAAGATCTAAAAATCATAATAATTGAAGAAATATCAACATTATATGAATAATGTTGAAATCCAACAAATAGAAAACATAGTGAATATTCTTATATTCTATGAAGACCACAAATTGTTCACTGATGAGGTAATGTTACCACAACTTTAGGGAAAACAGTACTGCTACCAACTCATGGTCTTGGGTTAAATAATTATTATCATGGTGTTGAAATATGAACACCCCATAAGAGATCACTACCCTTTACTACATCAATATTTATCCAAACCCATGATGGTATGTATCAGAAACTTCCCTCAAAGATCACAACATCCTCTAGAAACAGAAGAAAATGGACACTGATCAAGCACTGCTTTAAGCAGTTGAAGGATTCATGACCCTGATATTTCTAGATAAAATCATAGTCAATACTTATCAATGTTATCAATGGGGTTTTTATATTTGATAATTCAAACATAAACCTCTCTTAATATCATACAAGAATGGGGAAGTTGTGAAAATTTTCTACATTATTTAGTCTACCTAAGAAAAAACTACATTCATCCATGACGGGTCTATAGACATATCCTTTCGATACAACACATTTCCACAGAAATAAACACCTAATTTCCAAAATTTTAACATGAATAGATTTCCATAGATTATATGGTGCCTGAGAACATGATGGATAACTATGATATTCTCTACATGATCCATATCCAATGATGAGTATATTATTATTTCATTAATGAATATGTTGATGACATAGTCCATGAACTCATAGAATATAGAGTACATTATTCCGTTGAACATAATTAGTGTTTTCATGATGATGAATGATAATATTACAAACTCAAATTGCCTATATGTTCACTAGAAGGAATTCTTAGGTATGTACTCATCCTTGACCCTCATTTGGTGATATTCAGACTATAGATCAATATTTATAAGCTAGAAGGATCCCTTCAACAGGTCAATCAGAACATTTTTTTCTTGGATGGGGGTAATGATTTATTACCTTAAATTTATTGATCTTATGGTTTTCCTTGCATAGCCTCAGATTACCTCCTGTCGTCTTCATTAAAAATATAGAGAACCCCAAGGAGACACACTATTCTAGATGAAACCCTTCTATATTAAATCATCAATTTATAGTCTTAACTCATACAGAAACATGGGTATCATTAGATAAGGATCCATTAAAATCATGAAGGCATTTGATTTTTACTCTATCACAAATTCAAAATTTTATTGAGGGGGTAGTGTCACAACATAATCTAGTAATACTTCTAGAAACTCCTAGATAAATCTATGGATATCCACCTCCTAGGTCTCCCCTACCAAATCTTCCAACTGAGATAGAAGAGGACCTGCATTCCTACCAGTGATCCAATAGCTCAGCATATCGATAAACACCACTCAATGGCCCTCCCCATTAGAAAACATGACTCCCATATGTAAATAGTCAAAAAATGAATAAAGGAGTATAAAAATCCATTACATGGATTAAATAATATGGTCTCATCTACAAAAAAGGAATTCCACACCGACTGATTCTACCACATCATTAGTCTACATCCTCAAAACACATGAAATAAGAAATTATGGCCACCAACTAGCATAGATAACTTGAGGAGATAAAGATACCTATCCACCTCTATTTCAAATAAATGGAGTAAATTTGATGATATAAATAAGTGTGGAGCTTCAGATTCAAACAATGTAGAAACCAAGGTAAACGATAAAGTGATTACATGTCGAATATCTTTTGTTACCTATAACACTGAAATTTCCATGGGATGGACATTCCCACTTCTAGGTAATTTTCTTCTCTACTAAAAAACACAATGAACATTATATATCATGGGTCCCAAAGGAAGAGAAACATCATTAGGGTGAACTCTACTAGCTCTATCTATTCTTGACAGATGAAAAAATAGTGGTGTGAAATATTACTATGATGGATGTATAGGGGACCAACAACCAAAAAAAACCTCTCTATTAATTTAGGAACTAATAATAAAGGTTAATGCATCTTATATATGCATATGAAATGAATATAATTCCTGTAGTATATTCAGAAGAGCTAACAAACCATAAAAGGAATAATGAAAACTGCTATGATCAACTCCCTAGTCGTCAAAACCTCAAGTGACCTAACATATGTGATACTCCACCTAAATATCTAATCCTAAAGAAGAACTGATGATCTTTCTATCTAGTTAATCCTCTATTTGAGTGAATCTCGATCACTTTTTCCTTATTCCACACTGTTATATATTTTGGATGTATAAAAATTATATTTAATATCAAATCCTTAGATGCAGTGCCTCCTCAAGACATCATGATATATATTCCTTTTCATGAAGGAGATACAATGAAAATGAAAAAGATCCGTAAAATGTATCCTAAGGTCTCACATGCTCTAAATCCCCTATTGAAAAGAGAACAACTCCTGCCTCTTTGTTTCCTTCAAAATTAATGGTAATAACCCATGGAAAAACTTATTCTCAAATTTCACGCAAGAAACATCCTCCCCATTCCTCTCTAAAAGGTACAACATCCACTATGGTAGTGATACCCCCCACCCTTCTGACTAACTACCAATAAAATCCAATACTGCACATGGGATCAAATTAGAGTAAAAGAAATCACATGTTCTTCCAGCCAATGTCATGTCCCTAGAATAGATACACTACCCTCATAATTTTTCAGAATATAATTCGATAATGAAGATGACTCCCTATTACATGTCTCATCATCCTCAATCAGATTTAACATGGAATGATAAAATGGATTAGAATAAAAAAACAATACATCATGAGCATATGTGAATGAAAACCAGGTTCAATCTCTTGAAAACAATATAGAAGGAATCATAATCGTAGTAGTAAAGAATTTATTTAGATTAATTAATTAATTTCATTTTAATTTTTGATACACAAAATTCAATCAAAAACACTAATAATTATGATTCATATAAGTCCCAAAAGTTTTAACCCCACAATCAGCATTATCTTATCTAGGGTGTTTATTAAGATCATGTTCCTTTCATTAGATAATAAGGGGCCTTAAATGATTGATTCCTAGCTTGTATCCATGTCTACATCACACATTAAGTTAGGCTAACATTATTTCCCTACAATTTTCATACAAGGCTCACCAATTCCTAACTACTCAATCCAACCTATCTATAAACCAAGAGCTTTGATACCGTTCTATCATGAACCACATCCAATAGAACCCCTCTGGGCTGTAGAGTACCACCCTGACTACCACATAACAGTTCATTAAGATGGTGGCTAGAAGTCCTCAAGAGCATCTCCCTGAATGAAAGATATTGTTGACTAGTAGTGAGGGCCTAGGGTGTGTCTATGGGGAGACTATTCTATCATAGATTAATTTAAGCAGAGCAAAAAGACAATGGGTATTAAATAGTGTAATCATATAAATAAGAATACAATAGAAAAATTAATGGTAATAACCATACAAGATAAATAAACAATTAGAAAAATTATAATATAAATAATATATGCAGTAATAATCAAAGCATTCATGTATCAATATGACAAAATAAATGAATGGGAACAATGGTACAATAATATACTACATTCTAACTAAACAACAAAATATCCAATAAAGTTCAACAAAATTATACCGAGAATAGTCTCGGCCCTCTACCCCCAAAGCTCCATCCAAAATAGAAATCAAATTGAGAATAAAAAGAACTATTCTTCCCTTTATCCATACCTACTATTATAAAGTTTAGTAAGGAAAAAAATGGTTCCCGAGAAGGGTGTGAGATATAAAAATCACTAGGACATCATTGATGGTGTCTAAACCATTCAAATTCGTGTTTTAAATAATTAACAATGTCCTAGATATAATAAATGTGTGTCAATAAATAATTAAACATTAAAAAAATGGGCTTGGTTCATAAATGGAAACTTTTCCCATAACACCGACTATGAATTTTTTCTGATGTTTTAACAAGGAACCTATGTAAGGAAAATAAGTATACAAGGGACAAAAGTAAACAAGACATGAACAAGAAGGAATTCCCCAAAGCTTGTACTTATTCATGGGTTTGATGTAACATTACAACAATCAAGTGTACTACTGAGAAAGGGCGGATCATCACATGGTCAAAATAAAGCATGTGAAAATGATAATAGATGACGCATCTCATATAATTAAACAATCAATCATGTATTTCAAATCCAATGGTGGAGTCACAAGCCCATCCAAGGTGATCTAGAAAGAATCCCAAGTATCACAAATATAATATCTGATATAATCCAATACAACCAAATCTATTATAAGCCACCCATATGGAATCTATAGTATCACTCAAGGCATGGTGACTCTGAGTCCGTCCCAAGTGTCACACGTAGGGGACCGAGTATCACCTTTGACATGGAATATTAATATGAAAATGGTTCCATCCATGGTTTCTCCCCTAGGGAACAGGTATCACTCAAAAGTATAATAAACTGCCCTGGTACACCATTTCTGGAAAGTCAAAGAATCTCCTCTAGTGCGTCGAATCATTACTAGATGTGTATGCCGAGTCCATGCATGAGTCCTTACTATAGATCCCATGTTCTCTCCCAACCCATATCAAGTGATCCACATAAAAAAGGCATATAAAAAATCTAGGAATACATATATAATCACATCCTAGAAATTAGTCATCTCAATACCACATTCTCACCATTTAATCAAGTCAATCAATTTAAGCCAACAAAGAAGGCACAATTCACATGGAAAGCAAAAAATGCATTACACAAGTGTAAAGCAAGGGTATGAGTAATAAGAAAATATAATCACATAAAAAAATCTCATTTCATCACTTATAATACAAAATTTTAATCCAATGAGATTACTAAAGAATTTCATATAATTGAAGCCCTAATATAAGGGCATAATAATGAAGCACTTGGAATTAACATGTATCCAAAAACATTCCATAAATGACACACCATTAACCTATGGCAACAATATTGACCAAGTATAATGTTTCCTTCAATCAATAAAAGGTATTGTGAAATAATAATTTAATGAGGAAAACCCACATGTCACATGCAATATAAGAATGTGAGAAAGTATAAGGCATAAGGAAAACTATTCATCCATCTTACAATGAGAAAATCAAATATAATGAATGCTACTTGTATTATTAGAAATAATCTAAATTCATAAGAATTTAACATAAGTATGAAAGATATCATTATGAAGCACCCATAATGTGAGGTTAAATAAAAAGGATAAGGTATGTAGTTTAAGGGAAAGTCTTATGGTTCAACATTTATATCAATTAATTGATCAATTAATGCATTAATACCTAAGAAATACAAACACACAAGGTGAAAATTACTTTTATAACATGGGAAAAATGGTCATTTATGAGGGAACAATAAAAGGGGTGACCAAATATAATGAGAACACCCACCTTTGGGTTTCTCTATAAGAAAATGTCTCTACGGACATTGTATTCCATTAAAATCAATTTAATATTCTATAACAAAGCTTCACCAGAAGGATCTAGAAAGAGGCACATCAATGTGATATCAAAAAGAAATGAAAATTATTGGAAATAGATTATATACCTTACCTCATAGTCTTAGTACTCCACGCATCTGGTAACAAGGCTTTATTAAACCTATAATGGAAGAAATCATAAGATTTAACAAACCCTCCAAAAATAGGGAATAAATCCATCATACCAAAATAGAACAACAGATGTTGGAGGAACCTAGAAATATAGGATTTTGGATGAGAGACCATACTAAGAGACATTCGTAGCTTCAGACGGTGAAGGAAAGAGAGAAGAAATAAACGAGAAACTTCAAAACCACATGGAGGGAGGAGAAGCACCATGAACCATGGGAGATCCAAAATCTAAAGAACGGATGAGGGGGAAGATAAAATTTGGATAAATCATTCATTAAGTGAAAAATTGGTATTTAACAGACAAAAACAATTGTGCACAGTTTGGCTGTACGGTTTGGAAAAACTGTGCGCCAAACATTCACAATGCTCTACTTCACTGTGGTACCTTACACGGGTTTCTACATGGTTTTAATAAACATGCACAATGAATTCTAAACTACTTTTTTCTATATATAAAACAATATAATTGACTATGTTACCAAGGTTGAATGGATTCAGACAAACCATGCGGCTGAAGAAACTTTCCCATTTTTGGTGTTTCGGGCCTCAAACGATCCATAGATATACTCAGGACCTCTTTTATCTTCCTCAGCTTCAAATTAGGGTCATTTTAAGGATTTAAAAAAAAAATTAAATGTCATTACCTTTAGATAAGGATGTGATGTTATATCCTCCCTCTTTAAAACAACTCGTCTCGGAGTTTCCCTTTTGATGGTGGTAGAACGTCTTTTTAAGAAATATCTGGCCACTACACACATACATCGTACTCTCAGTCACAGGTCTCATCTTGAACATGTCTATTCTTTCATATAACATTAACCAAATGATCTTACCAACCTCAGTGAACTTTTGTGCTATGATCAACGATATGTATTAGATTCTCTTCAAATAATGCATCCACCTCCAGCTTGATATTGGAAGGTTTAGACAAATGAGATAGTTATAGATGATATTGTCGAAGTTTAGATATGTTAAATACATCCTGAATAGATCAATAATTCTGAGGAAACAACAAGTGATTGGCTATCGGCCCAATTATATCCATTACATCGAATGTCCCAACATATCTCGATGGTAACTTTACTTGTCTTTGCATTTTTTTATTTACCATCCTTGGAGAAACCTGCAGAAAGACTTGATGTCTGACCTCAGAATCAAGTGTTATGTGGTGGTGATAAATATAATACTTTTTATTGGATTGAGTTATATAAATACACTTTTGAATAAACTCTACTTTCTATGAATCCTCCTGAAATAGATAAGGACCTAGTAGAGCTGCCGCACCCACCTTAATTCAGTAGAAAGGAAAACAACATGATCTAACATAGAGAGCCTCATACATATCCATTTGAATTTTTATCCTAAAATATGTTACTATAGGAAAACTCAACCATAGGAATATTATTTTCCAACTAACTTCCAATATCAGGGATATAGGCTCGTAAAATATCCTTTAACACCTGAATCATCAGCTCAGACTACCCATCGTCTTGAGGTTGATGACAGTACTCAAGTGCACTTGTCAATATAGTTCACTTTGAAACTATTTCTTGATCCACGATGTAAAGTGGGAATCCTATTAATAAACAATTGAATTGGGTAAATCATGAATTGACACTATATCCAAGATATACAACATTTCAACCTCATGAATAGTGAAGGGATCCCGGATTGGTAGGATTTGAATGAATTTGGTAAACCTATAGATGATCACCCATACTAATTCACTTACCATGGGATCTTTGAAATCCTTTAACCAAATACATTATGGTGTCATTCCATATCCACTCTAGAATGGAATTTGGTTCTAGAACTCCTGCTAGTTTCTGGTGCAACGACTTCACCTGTTAAAAGGTGCAGTAATCTGTGATAAACCTTACTATCTGCCTCTTCACACGTGGCTACCTGTACTGAAAAAATATGTATCTATTCATATCGGTAAGACTAGGATGAACATACCAAATTTAGGCATGATATTCCTTCATTATCTCTTCACGTACATATGAAGTCACCCATGCGCAACCATAGTAGAGCAGTGTCTCACATCCATCAACAACCCAACCTGGAGGTGGGTTCTCTCATGTGACACTATCCCTTAGAAAAATTACCTTTGAGTCTGACATGTGTTTCTTTCGTACTCTCCCTATAAAAGATGACATCCCCACTAAATCTACTAGCACTAGTTCATCATTATATACATGAACCTCAATATACAACATAGAAAACAAGGTCATCATCTACCACTCACTATTGGCCACCTGAACAACCAGTTTCTACATTTCTCGGCATAAAGCATTGCACATTACATTACCCTTACTAGGTGTATAATAATTCTCCATGTTAAATGACTTCAGTTATTCCACCACCTTCACTTCTTCGTATTCATGTCTCGCTGCGTGTATATGTATTTGAGACATTAATGGCCAATTTAAACAACAAACTAACCAACCCATAAAAATTTTCTCTAAAAATGAAGATCATGGACAATGAATTCTAGATCAATATTGTGTGTCAAGTAATTATGCTCATGAGGCCTCTAATAGAGGTACCCATAGGCTATGACTTGATCACCTTGCATCAGAACTTCACCCATTTTGATTCTTGAAGCATCACAATTTACTGTATAACTCATGGTCGGATTTAGAAGAATCAAGATTAGAGATGATGTGAGTCTTCTCATAAACTCTTGAAAATCTACCTCTCAATCATCAGATAATAGAAATGACACACCCTTCTTTGTCAAGGCCATAATAGGTGCCTCTAAGCATGAGATGTATGGAATGAACTACATGTAATAGATAATAATCCCTAAGAAGTTTCATATGTCAATTAAATTATTTTTATGCTCCCAGGAAAAAAAAATCTCTCCTTATCTAGGTGAAAATATTCCTCTACCTCGGATATAACATGACCCAAGAAGTAAATATAATTGATCCAAAAGTTTCATTTATTTGGATTTACATAAATCTGGTTCTCTCTCAGTGTACTCAACATGATCTCAAAATGGGTTGCATGATCATGTCTAGAGCATGAGTACACCAATATATTGTCCATGAAGACTACCATGAAGGAATTATAATATGGGTGGAATAACCAATTCATCTAGTCCATGAGATATTTTGGTATATTCGTTATACGGAACTACAAAACCAAACACTCAAATATTCCATAAAATATACAAAATGTTGTATATAGTATATCTGATAGCGTTGCATGAACAAGATGATATCCTAAACTCAAATAAATATTATAGAAATTTTTTTCACCTCAGAGCTATTTGAAGAGGTCATATATACGAGGGAAGGGATAATGGTTCTTCATGTAAGCTATTTCGATTGTGTATATTAAACTCATAATATGAGTGTATATTCTATCTTCTTGGAGAAAGGGATGGGTGAACCCCTTGTTGATGTGTTGGGTGTGATAAAACCCTTAGCTTCAAGATCTGTATGTTGTTTTTTTGAGTTCCTAGATCTCTATAGGATCCATCCAATATGGAAGAATGTACACTGGTTCCACAGTTACCAGTTTCTAAATGTTTTACTAAATCTCTATCACCATAGGTAACCTGGATAAATCATTAGGGAAGAGATTCCTAAAATGATCCACAACTAGATGAAACTGGACAAACTGCATTCCATGATCACTCATAATGAGAATTTCTATCTAGTTTGTCACTCTTCTAAGCCCAAAATTCATGGGTCTAGCTCAATATTCTGGGATATCCCATTATCACTTATGAATATAATCACTATCCTCGGTTGATATAAAGGAAACTAAATGATAATATCAATCCTCTTGGGTATGATACAACATGATATAGTCCATACAAAGAATTACATTGAACCCAGTTATCTTGAGGTTGAATAAATTCCAGAAGAAATGATACCCATAAATCTCAAGGTGGACTCTTGAAACTGACTTATTCCCTCTATTCTGACCCGTACCGGATTTTTGAGAGACATAATTCCACAAAAGTACTCAAATTAAAGACTAAGTCTTACAATAATATCAATAGATATAAAAGTGTGTGATACACTTCTATCAAATGGGAAAAACATTATATAGGTTACGAGGATAATACATCTAACTATAGATACACCTAGACTCTACTCCACTATAGATAGATCCGATGCATACATATGTCATGAACTGGGGCACTGAGATGCTACTTGAATAGCCTTAGCAGGTTCACTATGCTGACATTGATGATATGGATCCCAACTTCCTCAACCACAACAACTATTTCCTCGAACTGATTAGCCAGTAGATGACTATCTCCCATCCTAAAATGGAAAAATATATCCTATATAACAACCATTATCTTTATTACCCACATAAACATGATTTATTACATACACTTTCAATTAATAAAACATTGAGTATTGAGAGTTATAGTGTATTTGGGGCTTAAGAACATTACATAGCAACTTACAACATGAAATATAAATATTTATTAAAATCTTCTTTTACATGACAACAACAATCTTTCGTACCTAGCATTTCATGGGATAACCTGAGTAAATACATAAGAAAGATGTGAGATAAAATCCCATTAATGGGGTAAATAATTCATATCATGAGAAATATCGTATATGTTAGGAAACATGCATATCAACATAGCACAATTGAAACATGAACATAAAGACATGATATAGCACGATTATCATAACATGGAAATGTAGCAACAAAATTTATCATGATATTAGCATGAGAAAAATCTCATTGAACATAGATCATGAGTAAACTCTAATTGAACATGACATAGAATGATTAAACCCTCATTTCAGTTGACGTATCATGATACTAATCTTTACCCAATTCATTGGAGCTCTATCATGGAACACCCTTTATAAACATTTATTTTATAAATAAGTGTGACACATGGATCATATTACATAGAATAACTTAACATCAACATTTATTCTAAGATAAAGGAATATAGAATACATATATGAAACATAATAATAAATAAGTATATGTGCATAAATGTGAATACCCTTGATAGAGAAATGGGTATGGTATTCACTTACACAACGATTTTTGGCATGGGAAATTTTGGTAGCATAGCGACGTCAAATAGAAATCTTAAAATGAGTTGATGAAGGGGAAATGGGAATCTCATCATTTATACATGAAATGTACTATAGTGGGCCATGAAACATAATATCCCAACATATGTAATGCAATTTAGTTGCATAATATAAAACAATACCTTGAATGTAAATGAGAAGGGAGAAATTTCTTACGGAATTTCAGCAGGGTAAAAGGTGTACATGAGAGGCATTAATGAGAGATAATGAGGTATCTCATCATTAAAAAATAAGTAGGGATGTATGGGGGAGGTGAGAAATCATACTGCATCATTTTTATTGAAAAAATGGTTAAACAACATAAATAAATTTTGAAAAACATTAGAAAGGAATAAATCCCTTACTTGGAAGTGTGATCACACAGGCTTAGGAGAGGCTTCTAGTGAGATTGGAGAGCCATGGAAAGATTTTATAGAGTCAATTTCATAGGATGGTTGAGCTCTAACGTTTTTGAGTTAAAATTAATTGTAGATTGAGTGGTTTTATAGAGGAAATGAGAGAAAATTCTTTATTAGTTAGGTTTTGGACACTACCCATTAATCTAATCAAAACCACTAACCATCACATAGTATTTTCCCATGGTTTTTTATAAATGGGAGTGGAAAATATTATTTTATAAGGCCAGTGTCCAAAAATAATAAAATATTAGGCTTCTTATGTGGAGTTGAGTCACACTCTCAAGAAAATCATTTTTAAAAAGTTAAAATGTTTTTTAAGTCTCGGAGGGTCCACTAAGGTATTGCAAAATTAATCAAACAAATCTAAAATAAAACTATTTTATAGATAAAACATATATTGGCAAAAAATATTTTGTATTGTATTTTATTACATCACTATTGAGTCATTATAATGTCATAAAAGACATTATATATTTAAATGGTGTTTAATATTTAGCCAAAAATTTTAATGTCTCAATAATTTATGAAAACTTCACTACTAGATAATTTTGATGTCTTTAATACAAAAATAATATTCATTGTATCTAAATAATATTCTATATATGTGAATATTTTACTTCTAAAATAAAAAATATCATTTTTCGTAAATTCATGGATTTTGACAAAAATAGCTTTCAACCCATAATGAAAATTATAATTTTATTCACAAAAATTATAAAATCATTTATATTTGATAAAAATTAATTTAGTGATAATATTTTATTAAAATACTATTTAATTAAATATTCCACTAATTTATCAAATATATTTCATAATTTAATATTAACTAAAAATACTATTTGTGATTTAAAAACCATTTACTAAGTAATAATGATAAAATGAATGTATATTATTTATAAAAAATTAATGTACATGATCATTGTGCTAGGGTATTGTTACATGACCCATTATAACTATCTCGTAAGACCTAAGGGTATAGTGAGTGATGTTGATAAACTCTTGGGGAGGCTCAGATAATATTGATTTGGTTGTAATCTTTACTAACTTCAACTTCTCCCGTAGGCAGTTCCTTTCAAGCTTAACGTGTTGAAGCTCGGCTTTGGCTTGGTCAAGAGAAAAGCTTAGTGATGCTACCTTCTTTTCGTGTTATGATAAATGGGCTTCGTATGGAGCAATTCTACTGGATAAGGCCATCACATCCTTTCTCTGAGTAAATTTGATATGTTAAAGGCATATATTTATACTAATCATGTGATCAATGTTCAATGACAATATTAGAAACGATAAAAATTACTAACAGTGTTTTAGAATCCAAAAACAAAAAACCAAGGATGTGTATATATTTTATTTAATGATTTTACATAATAAGATATTTAATAAGATCATGATGAATTTTCATATATAAAAGCTTGGGTTGTTAAAAACATCCCCAATTAAGAAATTTTCCATCAAAAGTTTCTTTTCCCACACAAAAATAATATGAGGGTAACTCTGCCTCATCACTTCCTCATATTTCCACATTGGCTCTTCAAACATGTTGTTTTGCTACAACACCGTGATGAGGGGAATTGTTTTATGTCGTAGAAGTTTTTCCCTATGATCTATGATATTCATAGGATTATCTTCATAAGAGTGGTAATTATACATTGGTACCACCTCCGGATTGAGTACATGTGATGGAACATGTATGTACTTCCTTAAGAGTGATACATGGAATACATCATGTACTTGAGACAGGTTCGGTGGGAGAGTTAGTTGATAGGACACTGCTCCAATACGATTAAGGATCTCAAAAGGGCCAATGTACCTTGGACTAATATTTCCCTACTTCCCAAATATCATAACTCTCAAACATGGTGATATGTGGAGGAATACCATGTCTCCAACATCAAACTCTAGGTCTTGTCAACGATTATCAGCATATCCCTTATGTCTACAATGAGAAGAATTAATGTGCTGCTGGATAGTATTAAACTTCTCTACCATTTAATTGACCATTTATGGACCTAGGAGTTTTCATTCCCCAATTTAATCCTCACATGACGGTGTTCTACACCTCTTCCCATAAATGGCTTCATAAGGATCCAAATGGATGATTGAGTGAAAACTATTATTGTAAGAGAACTCAAACAGAGGAATATGTTGATATTATCCTCATTTGAAGTCCATTTAGAGTGCTCTAAGCATGTCCTCAAGCATTTGGATAGTCCGCTCAGATTGGCCATCAGTTTGAGGATGATAATCTGTAATGATGTTCAACTCAGTATTCAGAGCATGTTATATACTCTTCCCGAACATAGAGGTGAATCTTGGATCTCGATCAGATACAATCGATAGTGGTAATCCATGTAACCTTTACACTACTCTGATCTATATCTGTTCTAGTTGATCCAATTAGAAATCATATCTTTTTCCATGAAGTTTACAGTCTTTGTATGATGATCCACAATAACCCAGATAACATTGTTTCCTTTGGATGTCTTCAAATTTCAGATGACAAATTCCATGGTGATGTTTTCCCATTTTTATATTTGTATGTGTAATGGTTGCTTCATCCCTTTAGAATTCCACCTTTTATCCTTCACTTGCTGACATACCATGAACTTTTATGTATATTCATCTATCTCCTTCTTCATGTTACCCCACTAATAATTATCTCACAGATCTAGATTCATATTTGTGTTTCATGGGTGATTGGATAAATTTGAACTCTGTGCATCATCCAAATGTTCATTATTTAACACTAGATTTGATGGAACACATAATCTTGACCCAAATCACACAATTCCTTCTTCATTAACATTTATATATGAGGATTTACCTTTTTTGATAGTATCCACCCTATTATAAATTCCCACATCATCCTTTTGACCATCATTTAACCTTTCCAAAAGAGATATTTGATCAATCAGTTGTGAAAGAATTAATGATGTTCCCTTCTTTTTGATCCCCATGTCCATATTCATCAAATATAATAATATTGGATCCTTTTAAACTATCATCAATGATAGAATAATGGGGTCATATTTTTCTTAGAGAATCCTCCACCTTGTTCAGGTGGTATTAGATTTAGTAGTCATAGTCATTTATCAGCTCTCATCATCTTCATTGGCACATGGTCAACTATTTCTGTGTGAATATATACTTAAGGATCTTGTGATCTGTATATATTTCACACTTCTCATCAAATAGGTAGTGGCCAAAAATTTTCAAAGCATAGATTACGGCATCAAATTACAGATCATATGTTGGATAGTTTTTCTGATGAACTTTCAATTAATTTGAAGCATAGGAAATGGTTTTCATTTTTCATCAAAACACAACCCAATCCCTTCTTCGAAGAATAACTAAATACCACAAAAAGTTATGCACCTGTGGGTAATGTGAGCATAGGCATAGTGATAACCCTCATTTTCAAATATTTGAATCTATCTTCACATTCATCACTCTAAGAAAACCTAACTCCCTTCTGAGTTAGCATTGGTAAGGGGGTTTAACAATCAGAGAAATTTCTCACAAATTAGTGATAATATCCCGCTAACCCAAAGAAGCTACGGATATCTCTCAAATTTGTTGTCCTCATCCATCCCTCAATTTCACCTGACATGGAGGGATCCACAGATATCCCATTTCATGTGATGATATGACCCAAGAATGAGAATTCCTTGAACTAGAACTCACATTTTTCAAACATTACATAGAGCTTCTAATTTTGCAAGGTCTCTAGTACAGTTATTAGATACTCATCATGCTCCTCCTTGGTTTTGGTGTCTATTAGAATATCATCTATAAAGACTATAAAATCCTTTATGAGGTAATCTCTAAAGAATATATTCATCATGTCAATGAATATTTATAGAGCATTAGTGAGACTAAAAGGCATTAAAATGAATTCCTAGTGCCTGTACCATATATGAAAAGTAGTCTGGGCGATATCCTCCTTCTTCACCCTTACATGGTAATATCCTGACCGCAAATCATCCTTGAGGAAGTATTGTGGTCCACGTAGATAATCTACTAATTCATCAATTCGGGGTAGAGGATACTTGTTATTTATCATGTTATTGTTGAGATCACGATAACCAATGTAAAGGAGCAATGACCCATCCTTCTTCATGATGATGAGAACTGTTGCACCCCATGTTGAAGCCCTTGGGCGTATAAACCCTTTATCCAGATTCCCCTGTAGTTGTTTATTTATCTCCTCAAGCTCCATAACAACCCTTCTATATGAAGTCTTGGATATTGGAAAAGACCCAGTTATAAAATCAATAGATAATTCAACATCTTTACTTGGAGGAAGACCAAAAAATTCCTTGGGAAACACTTCAACGAATTTCTACACAATAAGCATGTTTACAAGGATGTTTTATTATATAGACTCAATCATTTGGGAAATATACGCAAGATCATAGTTAATTAATATCCATGTTTGAGGTAATGGTGCTAAATAAGATTAATCCTCGTCCTTCCAAGTGTTAAAACTGGGGGTCGATTTTCCATATAGAGAGTGATTTCCCTCTCACAACAATTTATATTGGCTATATATAGGGAAATCCAATCCATGCAAATAATTACATCAATTTCCACCAATGGTAGTATGAAGTGGTTCACTAAGAAGTTCAGTGCACATATTGGGATAGGTGATGAGTTATATTTATTGGATGAAATGATTTCCCCATTTTCAATTGTCTACGACATCTCTACTTCCATGATTCATGGTGGTGTTCGGATTGGTCTATGAAACATTTGAGATATAAAATAATTTATAGAACCAAAATAAAAATGTATGTTTTCTCTTCTTAAATTAATAACTAAAGTACATATAAGCACTTCGTTTTCGGGGTTCTCATTGATAGTAGTGATGGAAAAATCTCACCCTTACTGCCTTCGAGGTTTTTGGTTGCCTCTGAAAACCCTTCGCTTAGGGAACTGATTTTCAAATTGCCCTTGTTCTTTGCAGTTGAAGAAATAAAAAATGAGTTGAGGGTGGAACAGAGAGTTCCTCTCCTCTATATTAGCAACGAGTTTCTCTTGTAGGCAGTTAATTTCTAGGTTCCATTATCTTCCACACCTAATGCATTTCCTCACCCCCTTCATGTAATTTCAAGGGTTCTTCTTTATGAAGCTTTTCAAAATGGGTTACTGTAATTTTTTAGCATCGTTGGATTTATCCATCAGACCTTCATAATTAAATAACACCTTACGCTTATTATCTCTATGATACCCTTGATATTCTCTGATCTACATTTTGACTTTGAGGATACATCGTAAAATTACCTCATAGCTATAGAAGTCACAGATTGGTAGGGATTTCTATAGGAAAGGTTTTATCCCACCAAAGAAGTGAAAAACCATAAATTTGGGGGTAATAGAAAATCTGGAGGTATATCAAGAAATCCTTGTGATGTTTTCCTCGTACACTTCGACAGATTCATCATCTTTTTTACTTGAGGGAAAGGAAGTCCCTTTGAATCATATGATGGAGGGTGTGAGGAAAATATTTATTGAATAATAAATTATGAACATAATTCAATTCAAATGACTTGATATCTTCCTCAAGATTTGTATATTTTATCAATATCCAACATTTATCGACATCACCATCCATATGATAAAAATATGGAATAACCTTCTCTTGTTCTGAACATTGAAGGATGTAGAAGATAGTTTCGATGGAGTGGATCTATTGTTCGACTATTGAGGGGTCAGATGATCCATTAAAAAGTTACAGGCATTTTTCCCATGATGCTCTCGATTGTGGCATGTTATCTCTGGGGGGGGGGGGTTGATCATTCCTCTTGACTCATGTTTCTATTAAAAACATGGGTTAAATGAGAGAGTATTGTGACAATGTTTGCAATTCCCGCTCCCATCATATTGGGAATCTCATTAAAAGATCCATCGCATTGATCTTCTCATCGGATATTAGCCTAAGTCCACCTATTATTGTCCATTAGATGGAATAAAAATGAGTGTTAGGGGTAACACATAATGAGGAATCCAATGACAAAAAAGGCATAACTTATAAATTACAGTTATTTCCTGAACTAATAAATTTATAGGCATTAATCTATGTTACGCATGATCTATCTCCTAATGTTTATTCTTATGTGATTTTTTCTCCCTTAATAATAGTTGATACTACGTTTATGAATTTACCAACTCATATACCAGAGGAGTTTCATATCCAATAGTGAAGCAAGGCATGTTGTCGTGCAATGGTTCCCATTCGAGTCTAGCTCAAAGCTGTGTTTTCGGGTTTTACCCTTAGAAACATATATGCGAGAGCCAGCTCTACTTGTTCGTATACATAAAGGGATTTATTTTCTTTATAAAACACTTACTCTATACTCATAAAAATTTAGGTATGTTTTTATTAAACATAGTCTTATCCATAAGGATTTCACTAGTGTTTTCTAATCGTAATACAAAAAATAACTAAACCTATCCTCTGATTCAAACTATAAAAAATATGCTCTTTGTTAAAAAAATATCATATTTTATTATATAAAATTTTTTTTAACAAAACTTTGAGGATTTATTGGTCTAGTGTCTTTGGGGATTTTGAACATTACATAGTAACTTAAAACATGAAATACACATCTTTATTTAAAACTACATTTATATGACCACAACATTCCGTCGTACATAGCATTACATGGGATAACCTGATGTCATACATAAGAAAAGGATGAGCTATAAATACGAGTAAGGGAGTAAACAAAGACTAAAATGAAGAATATATTAGGTTTTATGCAATAAACATATCAATGGATCACAAGAGAAACATGAACATAAAGGCACGATATAGCATGATTATCGTAACATGGAAATGTGGCAACAAAATATAACATGATATTAGCAAGAGCCAAATCTCATTGAACATGGTGCATGAGTAAACCATAATTTCACTTGAATTATCATTATTAAACCCTGATTTCACTTGACATATCATGATACTAATCACTACCCAACGCATTGGATAGATATCAAGGACCACCCTTTATAAAAATTTCATTTCGTGCATAAGTGTGCCCCATGGATTATATAACATGGAATTATTTGACATAAACATTTATTCAATGATAATGGAATGTGGAATAAATATGTGAAACTCTATAATCAATAATTATATGTGCATAAAGGTTAATACCCTTGATATATAAATGGTTATGGTATTCACTTACATGATGATTTTGGCATTGGAAATATTTGTAGCATAACGTAGTCAAATAGAAATTGTAAAATGGGTAGATGGGAGAGAAATGGTTATATCAGAATTTATATATATAATTTACATTAAGAGGGTCATGGAACATAATATCCTAAAATATGTAATTGAATTTAGATGCATAATATAAAAGATGTTTTTGAATTTAAATGAGAAGAGAGAAATTACATACGGAATTTCGGCATGGTAACAAGTGTACATGGAAGACATTCATGACAGATAAAGAGGTTTGAAATCATTAAAAATAAGGATTTAAGTATGGGGGATGTGTAAAATATTACCCCAAACATTTTAAATTTAAATCAAAAGGGTATAACAATATAAATAAATATGGAAAAAATGAGATAGAAAGATATCCCTTACATGGAAGTGTGATCCCAACGGCTTGAGAAATGCATTAGAGAGGATTATAGGGAGATTAGGGAGCCTTGGGGGGATTATAGAGATAATAGGGAAGAGTTTGGTCAATATAAAAAGGTTTAGAGTGAAGATGAATTCTAGATTGAGTGGCTTTATATACGAATGGATAGAGAATTCATTATTATTTAGGTTTTGGACACTACATATTAATCTAATCAAAAAACACAAACAAACCCATGGTTTTTCCCATAGTTTGTGACAAAGGGGAGTTAAATACATTATGTTATGAGGAAAATGGATGAACATAATAAAATATTAGGCTTTATTTTGTGGAGTTGGGTCACACTCTCAAAGAAATCATTTCAAAAAGTTAAAATGTTTTATATGACTTGGAGGGTCCACTAAGGCATTGTAAAATTAATTAAACAAATCTAAAATCACATTATTTTAAAGATTAAAAATATATTGGCCGAACTTAATTTTTTTATTCAATCACTATTGGGTCATTATGATGTCATAAAACACATTATATATTTAAAAGGTATTTAATTTTTACCCAAAAAGTCAACTATCTCAGAAACTTATAAAAACATCACCATTAGATAATTTTGATGTCCTAAATCAAAAAATAATTTTAATTTTATATAAATATTATTCTAAATATATGAATTTTTACTTTTAAAATAAAAACCAACATTTATAAAAAATTCATGGATTTTGAACAATATAATTTCCAAACTAGAATAAAAATTACAATTGTATTAACAAAAAATTATACTTTCATTTATATTTAATAAAAATTAATTTAGTAATAATATTTTTTTAAAAAAATTAATTAATTAAAAAATCCATTATTTCATCAAAATAGAATTTTTATTGAATATTAACTAAAAATACCATTTGTTATTTAAAATCCATTTACAATGTAATAATGACAAAATGAGTTTATATTATTTATACAAAAAAATTCACATGATCATAGTGCCAGGGTCTTATTACATAACCCCTTATAAAACTGGCATAAGACCTAAGGGTAAGGTGAGTGATGGTGACATACTCTTGGGGAAGCTCAGATAAGATCGTTCGGGTGGTAATCTCTATTAGCATCCACTTTTCTCGTAGTTAGTTCCGTTCCAGCTTAACGTGTTGATGCTCATCTTGGTATTGGGTAAGAGTAAATCCCAATGACCCTACCTTATTTCTGAGCTCCAAAAAATGGGATTCATATGGAGAAATTCTACAATATGAGGCTATCACATACATTTACCGTTTAAATTGGATTTGTTAAAGCCCTATATTTATACTAATCATGTTATCCCTATTCAACGCCTATATTAGATAAGATAACAATTCCAAAAAGTATTTTAAAATACCAAAACATAAAACCAATTAAGTGAATATTCTTTATTTACCCATTTTATATAATATGACATTTAATTAAAATTAGAGGAATTTTCATTAATAAATGTTTTTGTCATTACATCTTATACCTATGGTATAAATACTCTTCCATAAGATTCTGGAGGAAAATAATTGAAGAATGACTGAAGGTGACCCATCCTATCACAAGCTCGACATTTCATTGGGTTCCTCATGCACCAGGGCATTGTATGACCTATTCTTCCATGAATGAGACACACTATAGAGTTATACATATTTGTCCCCTGGTTGACACCGCCCCCATGCACACCCTTGAAATGATGCTTCCTACTATCAGAAGAACCATTACCCTCTCTCATATCTAGAATATCTTATCTCACAAGACCATCCTCTCTGATATTTGGTTCCAAAATTAATGATCGGTTGACTATCTATATAATTTTCATCAACTAAAAAAATTTCACCTATGAGTAGACAACATACTGAATCCCATTCTCAAAATGACTCACATTCATCAATTTATCACTGGTAAGAGATGGAGAAAGACACTGAGTCATGTTTAAATGAGTAGAATACTAAAGCACTATCATATATCCCTACATAAGGAAAAATAAATCCTTATTTTGATCCTCATTCAAATAATGTGGAATGAATTGATCAAATAAATCCATCTGGAAGACATCCCAAACCATGTATTAGTAATTCACAATCTTATAAACGACATCCCACCAATGCTTGGTGGATTCATGAATCATGTAGGAAGCAAGATTGACCCTCTAAAAATTATGTGTATCTAGATGGTCAAAGATGGATATCATAGCTTTTATCCATTAATCAATACATGAGGACCACCATCCATTTATATGGTGGGAGGATGTGGTTATTGAACTCCTCATTTAATCTTTTCCATAGTCGGGGTTTGCCTGGGATCATCTTGAACTGACTGAAAGAACCTAAGAAAAACATCCTTGAACTATGAATCAACACCTAGTGGGAGATTAAAAAGTGGTGCCTCAGGTGGCACTATAGTAGGTATAATGAGTGGATCAGGACCCACCACATCTGGAGTGTTCTCATCGCTACTCTCTTGGCATGCCACATGAGGACACCACAACGTCATGAATCAACAAATTTCAAGCGCGTACCCTAGACATGATCTATATAAAAGACTGTTAATGAAGGTAGAGTAAATGTATAAGGAAATAAATAATGAAGGGAACATACCTGGCCTCCCTAAAACATTCTATAGTAGATAAGTAATGCGATAAAGACGAAAAGTACATGGACATCCTATATGCATAACATAATAGATAGCCTGCTCCAATAGCGAGGTCTAGATAATAAATAAGAGACTTTAGAATGATCCCACGACACACAACTCCATTTCCAAGGTAATTTCTAGTAATGGTATCACATTTTAAAATAAGGGTGTTTCCACCTTGATTAATTTATGCATTTAATTTCATCTTAACCAATTTAATTAAGTGGATAACCATTTCAATTTATAAGGTCCCATACACCTTATAAATTTAAATTATATTTCCACATAATCCAATTTATAATACAATCTATTAATATAAATTTTCATAATTATATAATTATAACAAACATGAACAGTAAGGAATTATAGAACTAGGCTCAGTAATAATCACATGAAAACAAGAACATGCATGCTAAAAGTAGACATGTACTGGAAATATGCACGAAAATTTAGCCCATATAGTGCCTAATATAATGCATTCTTTTATATAACCTTTTATTATCAGGATGATGTAATAGAAACCATCATCTCAATACTACCAAAATCTATAGACACAAAAAACAATTGTTTCACCCAGTCTCAAAATTATGTCAACCATAAATGGCATACTCATCAATCGTAATTCGTAACCCAGGTAATTTAGGTTTTCCTTCTATATGGGTTAGCCACATCCAAGAATAGGTTAAATTACAAATTCTAATGTTCTAGACTCCTTTCTATTACCAAATAGTATGACCGAAGAAAAAATCACTCTGATACCACTATGTAGCGTCCCACCCCAGGTGCCACTCAATAGTTCCCCAAGATGGTGGCTACATGACCTTCAGTGCATATCTTCAAATTCAGGATCCTATTGACTAGAAATGGTGGCCTATGGTGTTTCCATAAGAAGATTAATCAATCATAGATCAGTGTAAGCACAACAAAAAAATGGCTATTAAATAGAAGAATAATATAAATAATAAGACAACAAAGGATGTAAAAGGGAATATCTAGGAAAGATAAGTAAACAATTGGTGGAAGCATAATATAAATGGAATATGTAATAGTAATCATGGAATGTCATGTGTCGATACAAAAAATATAATGCAAATAATCATGGTTACAAGAATACACCACATGATATCTAACTAAAAAAGATAAAAAATTATCCACAACAGCATCTCAAGCATAGGTTCAATTATCTTCCCCTAAATCTCTATCCTAAATAGTAAGAAAATCAAGTAGCGAAAGTAGCATTATTACTTTTATCCATACCTTTGATAATAAATTATACTAGGGTACCAAACAACTCCTGATAAAGACGCGAGATATAAATATTAGTAGGCCAACACCCATGGTTTCTAGAATTTTTCATTTCATGTTTTAAATTAAAACCAATGTTATAGATATAATAAATACAGAGAAATACATAATTAAGAATTAACAACATGGTTCAGGTTTTGAAACACACACCCAACCCATAACACCTGCTTCAACCTATGCCAGAATTTTGAACAAGGAACTAGTGTAATAATAATAATTATTTAAGGGACAAAAGTAAACAAGAAAATATTGAAAAGTAATACCACAATATAGGGCTTTGACTTGGGGTTTATTTCATATGTCATCAACCAAGTGTTCTAGTAAGAAAGGGATAAGAATAACATGTTCATAAAAAATCCTATAATGATGATTATTTATGATGAATCTCATATAATTAAACAATCAGTCAAGTATATAAAATCATATGGTCGAGTCCCAAGACCATCTAAGGGAATATAAAAATAATCCCATGTATCTCTACGTGAACATATGATATAAGACAATACCCCCAATACTATATTAGACAACTAATACGATGTTCCTAGTATCAATATAAGCATGGTGACTCTGAGTCCGTCCCATGTATCTCACATAGGGGACCATGTATCTCACAAGACATGGAGTAGCCATCTTTCCAATGGGTCCTTCCATAGTTGATCCCCTAGGGAACCAATATCACCTAGGAGTATAAGAAACTTCATGAGAAGAACTTTCCATGAAAGCCAAAACATTTCCCCTAGTGTGTTGAATCCCAACCAGAAGTGCACAAAGAGTCCATCAATGATTCCTTAATTCAGAACACATGTTCTCTCTTGACCCATATCAAGTGAGATATATCATTATGGAATATCACAAAGAAATACATACATATATAATCAAATTCTAGAAATTATTCATCTCAATACCACATAATAACATTTTAATTCAATCATAAAAATTAATCCAACAAAAAAAGAGAAATTCATATAGAAATGAAAAAAGAATTACAAAAGTTAATAGAATGGGTATGAGACATAAGAAAAAAAATTCATATATAAATAATTTCATTTCATCACATGCATTAAAAAATTTCAATCTATAATGATTACGAAAGAAAGGAATATAATTCAAGGAAAAAATAAAGGGTATAAGAATTAAGAAGTTAAAATTAACTTGTATCCATGAACATGTCTTAAAATACATACCATTAATGCAAGACAAAAACATGTACAAGTATCATGTTTCCTTCCATAATTAAATGGTCTTAATCAATAATAATTTAACGAGGAAAAATCATGTGGAACATGGAATAACATAAGGTCAGAAAGCATAAGGCATAAAGAAAAGTTTTCATCAAACTAACAATGAGACATTTAAATATATGGCATGAGAAATTTAGAATGATAATTAACCAACATGAATAAGCATGGGAAAAAGGTCCATTTGTGATGGCACACCCAAAGGGGTGTCCAAAGAGAAGGCGAACACCCATGATTGGTTTTCACCATATGAAAATGTTATTATGGACATGGTAACCCAATAAATGTTTTTAATCAGAGATAATAATGATATTTTAGAAGCATCTATCTAGCAGCACAATATTACTAAATCATAAAGTGATACAAATGATGGGAAGGAGGGTAGAAACCACAACTCATATTTATAGTACTCTACATGTCCAGTAACAAGGTGTGATTAAACCTCTAATTGAATAAATATTATGATTTAACAAAACCCCTCAAAATAGGGGATAAATCCATCACATAAAAATAGCACAATAGATGATGAAGGAACTTCAAAATAGAGGATTGCAGATGAGAGTGTTTACCAAGACATGAACATAGCTTCCGATGGTGATGGAAACAAATAAAAAATCACATAAAAACATCAAAACCCCATAGAGGGAGTATGAGGGGCACCACGGACCATGGGAGGAAGAAAATCTCGATCAAGGCGGAGGTAGGAGAAAAAAATTTGGTTAAAACATTCATTAAAGTAAAAATATTTATTTTACCCACAAAAAGCACTAAAAATTGTTCAGCCACACGGTTTGGCCAAACCACGCACCAACAGTGTGCATGGTTCTGATTCAATGGGGAAACATTCATGGTTTCGTCATAGTTTGACTAACTATGGACAAACCATATCAAATGGCTCTGTTCTATATCTACAAGAGGCTGTATATCTATGCTACCTCAGTCACACAGTTTCATACAATCCATGTGGCCCCTTATATTTTCTCATTCATGGTTTTTAGGGCTTCAAACAGTCCCCAGAAACACACATGGCCTCCTTTAACCCCCTAGGCTTCAAATTAGGTCCATTTTAAGGAATTAAAAAAAAGTTCATGGTATAAACCATTGGTTAAATACAATACATTAAATATGATAATTATTGATGAGAAATGGTGACCCCTAACACACATCATATCCTCTCATCATTATCCATCACCAGTAACTATTTTATCGTCAATGAATATGTTTTTCCACAAACTGCATCATTTTTCAACACTACTACCAAATGGAGAGCAATGAATAGGGGGAAATTAGACATTAATTCCTAAAAATTCATATTTTGAGGAAAATATGGATTATTTCCCCTCTTACCCAATATCCCTTCGATATTAGTATTGATAATCGGTGTTGCTGGTGGTAGAGCACAGTCGTTGATGATGATATAGTTGACGGTGATGCCTGAAGATGAGAGGATATTATATGTGGCAGAGTAACTCTTCTTCATTACCATCCCAGGAGGGGTACTAGGGGGAGGGGTCTCATGACATTAATCCCTCTTTGTTTTAACCCACTTATAAATTCCCAAACTCTCCATATTCTCACTAGATTGTGCCTTTTTTAAAACTCCAAAAATATATTTAATTCTATAAATTTTTTCCAGCTAATATTCTATAGGATTCCAATAACAATTTTGAACCAAATTTATCATGGAAATATTTTTTATTCAAAGGTTTATGTTGGTTTTCTTCAATGAACAATGAATATTCTTTTCTAAATTCAACCATGGTTTCTAGTATAATTTTAAAACTAACCTACTTTTAATTTCAACTATTTAATAAATACCACCTAATAAAAATACATCAATGCTTATCCTCATTAAAAAAATAATTTACCAACAAATGCCTTTGTGAATTAAATAAATACTAAACAGTGTTTTCCTTTACATTTTGTTGGATCATATTCAATTCCCATATTCATTAACCTATTCACATTGTGATAAAATTAATTATGTTGTAATAGTATTGAAGACTCAATATCTAGATTAATTTTCACACATGATATCTTATCATTAATAAAAATATTATTTTCTTGTGATTAATGAAATGAAATATAGTAAAACATCATCAAACATTCATTCAATAATTTTCTAATAATTTGTGAATAAAACAGAATCAGTTTCATTGTAATTCTTTCTCAATTTTTTATTCATAATCATTTGTTATTTTTTTCATGCAATATAGATCAAAATATGATCATAATTTATTAATAATAATTAATTTTTATGTTTTAATTAATTATGTTCACCTCAAGTATGATCAAGGCTCACATCATCAACAATCATAGAAATTCAGAAAAAAATCAATGTTTTCCTAAGGAAAACATCTTACATACTACCTTTGTTCAACATACATTTCACAAATTTGAAGACAATGTTTTCAAATTTGTTACTATATGAGAACATTTTATGCATTAGTTATGAGAGTTCAAAACATATAATGTTCCATATGTAATATATTCCCCTTCGTAACTTCTCGATTCCTCAGAGTCAACATCTTACACATTCTCAAAAAATTCTTATACATGAGGAAAAAATAATAGGTATAATTTTATTTTTGATTTTTTCCTTAGTTCTTCCTAATCATATTTGATAATCACAAAAAAACTTATATATGTATAAAATAACCTTCAAAAAATTACTTTATTAATATTCAACTTCACCATAGAGAAACATCTTACATGAGAAGAAACATCATAATCATCAAATGCCTTAAAATATTTGAGCTCTCTTAACTCATAACATCTAACGTATGCACTAAAAATCATATATTCCAACTCTAACACTATATAAATATCAATAAAAACATATATATCATACATAATAAACATCATCACACATATCAAACAAAACACAAAAACCCTATCTAACAAATTATAGAATGCATGAACTAAGCTTAGAATCATTTCCCATTAGCTCAAATTAACATCAAAAACTTTATAAACATTCTCAAAAACATGAAATAAAAAAAATTAAAATCATTAATAATATATCATTATTCTTTAATGAGTTCCTTCGGGTTCACAGATGGGCCATCAAGTTGGTAGTGGCTCTAAATGGTTCACTATGTGGCTGGTGACCCTTTAGAGGGATCCTAATTCCCACCAAGGACATTATGGCTGGCTAGAATATACATAATGGGTTAATTATATCTTTTTTAATGTTATTGATTAATGTTTTTAATTTGTTAAAAATGAGAAATATTTCTCATTTGTAGTAGTAATAACCTCAAATAAATTCTCCCTCTTATCTCTCTTTTTTTCTTCCAACTATTAGGCCCCCTTATTTGTCACTCAATTCAAGTGTAATTATCCCATGGGAGTTGTATTGGGAAATTATATTCATCTTACTCCCTATCTTCACTATTTAATTTTTTATTTCAATAGTCCTTATTTATTATGACTACTTCCATAGAGATTTTTTGGTTTTTTTATTTCTACAGGTTAGATCAAATTTATTTGATGTTACTCAACATGATAGTTTCCATTAGATCAATGTTGGTGGTCCCTAACCATTACCAATGGTTTATACATGTTTCATGTGATGTGTGATTCGCAGACTTCCCCAACATCAAGGATTGACTCAAATCCAAATTGAATTATTCGACCTTGACCTATATGAGTTGGGAAAGAAGAACTAGAGTCGTGATGGGTCCTTCAACAACTACACCTTGATATCAAAGAGACTTCTAGCCCCAAACCTAAATTAAACTGAGTTATACCATTATTCTAGAAAACCCATGAAGTCTTCTTTGAGTTATGTGATGACACTATAGAACTATTTTTGTTCTTTTATCCTCTATGGAAATTGAAGATGTATGCGATTGGAATGGGTTTGTGTGTATCTTGGACCAGGTTGAATATATGAGATTACCTAGAGCTTTTAAAATGTTTAATTGATAATTGGGCTTAGTGTTCGTTAACTACTAGTTTGATACTTGTCCGGACTGTTAGACCAAAAATTGAGATTTGTAAATGGGTTCGGTATGAGGGGAAAAACTATATTCAACTAAGGTAATATGGAAACCATACCAACTTCAATGTTTAATATCTATATATTTTTCTATAACCATTTATTATACCCTGATGTGAATTAAGTTATTTGTGTGGGATGATATGCACTATTACTCATAATTGTTTCAGTTGAGAGAGAATTACCAGTTATGATATATTTACATTGACGAGGGTCACTATACCAAATATTTATTATGTGAAATACTAAGACAATAATCATGTTATCATTGAAATAAATTCCCCCGTGATCTAAGAAATTGTGTTGGTGGGATACTATGTCTGTATTTTTTAACTATTTCCCATGGAAGTAGTATTTTCTACCCACATTATAATTCATCCAAGGAGATGAGATAGCCATATGAGAATAGTGATAGTGGGATTTGATACCCTCTATCATGACGTGGATCAGAACTAAGGATGATTTTCACTCTTAGGACTACGCCTATGGATAAGTATATCATGCCCAATTCTGATGATATAAATAGATTACATTTTCTTAGGAGGGTAATTTTTCTAGAATGATATTCCCACTTATGGAGTACTAACGTTGAGATTTTATTCCCACTGATATGGATATTTTATCAAAACAAACTACCCATGTATAGGTTATCGTGCTATGAAATAACTATATTCCCATTTTACATGACACTAGATGTGAATCCTAGTATTTGTTTTGTATGAAATGTTCAGAGACCCCCAAATACTATCTGGAGTAGGTATGATCGCACCTAAGTGGTTGTTTAGTAACTGTGGTTATGACGTATTTATTATTATTTCAATTATTAGTTTCTATTTTTTATGATAATATCATAATATAAATGAAAAAAATATGGGTAATGAAAAGACCCAAAATATAGTACCCCAAAGATTATTCCTTACTTTATTACATTGGAAGAAGATATTAGAAATCATATAACCAAGGATTTAATATTTTAGTAGTATTGTTAAACTATATACATATTTGAAATAAAAATTAAATTTTAAGCATATAAAAAATTATTTTATCAACCCCTTATTCCCCTAATAGAAACCCTGTATATCAGTCATAATATAATTATTAGAATCATGGGGAAATATGAAACATAAGAAATAGTGGAGCTCAGATTCTGAGTACGGGTAAACATATAGCCAACGGTATCACAAATAAGCATAGAAAATTGGGGAAATTTAAATAAATAAAACACCTTCCATTATATCAATAACAAGAGTTTTATTTGGCCAGTATAAATTATTATAAAATAATTACATATAAATAATCACATTAGAGTGAAACTTAAACATGGATATTCTACCAGTCGAATAATCTAATGGAATATAATTAACATGTTTTATAATGATAGAACACATTATGGATGACATCTGAAACATGCCATTGAGGATTCATACCAAGAATCTAATACTATCGAGTAATATTGACAAGTATATAATAATATCAATGATTTTTTTGAAGAATCTAATACATTTGAGGTTTTATTCGAAGATTCTAATATTATACAGGCTTCATACCAAGAATCTAAGAAATGCTTAAGACCTTGGAAAAAACCCAATATTGTTTGTCTCATGAGACCTACTGATGAATTGAGTGGCTTTTTTGTCCCCAAAAATCACATAATCAGTCCAATAAATTCCTCTAATGAATAGGATGAAACATAAAAAATATATAATTATGAAATGTAAATAACTTTCCACAATCATTAAACATAATCATAAACCAGTATGAGTAATACGATGATTGGTATCAAAATAAAACATCCATATTCAAACTAATCATAAACCATTCAATAAAATATGGAATATGATATCATAATAAATCATTCTCAATTAATAATAAGATTCATCAATGTTTTTTCACATAGATGAAATAATATAATAAAATAAACGAAACGTTATTGAGGAAAAACTCTTATTAATCCCATATGAAAAACACTTTCTTGTAAATATATTATTTTAATTTAAAAATAACAATTTTAAATACAAAATATCCAACAAATAACGGAATAATGGTTTTCATTTAAGAAAACAACTAAGCAAGTGAAGGAATATCGAAATTAAACAATATTCCCTGTTACAGGAAGTTGTTGTCACCATTTAGGTAAGGGAAAAAACTTTTCTTTCATCATTTTCTTAAAAATTTCATATAAAACACATAATAAGATTCATTTTAGAAACCTTTTATGTAAAATATAATTATTCATAAAACGTAATTTTTAATCATTTTATATCCATATAAATAAATATGTTACATAATATCAATAATATTGACATGGAGAAATAGATGTTATAATTATATCTTTGAACATTCACCATCTCCCATACCACTTTGATCATTTGAAACACAATGCCTAGAAAGAATAAAATTTAACAAACCATTAAATAAAATGATAATAAATTAATGAGATGATATGTCAAAGGTTCTGTATATATACCACATAAAAGAAGGTGGTTGTATAACATAAAACTGTGCCTCAATAAAAGGATATTGAGGAGAAGTCCCTTACCTTGCACTATTATTTAGTTGAACAAGATTTAACCATATGTATACCTAGTTAAATAATATTATTAAATTATACCAAAATAATATCTATATTTGTTATATCATATGTGATCTTATTAAATTGTTTTGTTGATAATATTTCATTATTACCATTATTTTGGATATTAACTACTTCATTTTACTATGAATGTTTTGTCATGTACGTCCTATTTATTATGATTAGGATATATTTATTTCATATCCAGAATTATATTAATTTCATTGATATCATATTTAATCATTATATAAATTTTTATAATCAATATTGTTGGGTTAACATGGAAAATGAATCAAATCGTGTCGTTGAGATGGTATGTCGTATGTACGCATGAGCGATGATATCATTCCCTTAATTGTGAAAGAGTAAGGAATTGGGTGATATATTAATTTATAAAGAATAAATATTGTTTCATAACTATCATATATATCCTTTATTTCCATCATTATACCCATCTAAGTAATATGGTGATAAAAAACAGATTACACTATGGCGTGGTGACATTAAGTCTTACGTACTCACACACAATGTATTCATTTTTTATAGGATGGATAAAAGGTAGAATATGGTTGTAAAATTTTCATAATATTATCTAAAAAATATATATTATATTATATTTATTATTTTATCTTGTAAATAGTACATTTAGAGTATGTATAAGAAGAAATGAACTTGGATGATTTGGAAAAGACGATTACCTCTTCTTTGGCAGACATCCTTTAAGTGTCTTCTTAACGGATTTATGGTTGGTCCTTTTGAAAGACGAGGACCTCCATAAATTTAATGTGGATTTTTGGAGGAGACATTGTTAGAGTTTTTTGAGATACAAACCTCAATTAGGCATGATTAAGTGTGGGAGGAAGTGCCCTTTAAAATTGAGGTGAGGGGAACTTTTGGAAACTCTCAAAATACTAGATTAATATAAATTAATTTTTAATTAAAAATGGATCGAAAGTGAGTTATTTATAATATAATAAGTGGATAGGTATAAATTATCTCATAAAATATTTTTTATACATTTTAGGTCACATATTACCCTTATATTTTGATTTTGGCCCTTATTTAAACCCTTTACCTCTAACTGTGACAACATGTGTTCTCACTCATTTATTATTAATATCATTTCTATAAAACTAATATAGAAATATAAATGAGTCATGGATGAATTTTTAAACCTTATACAAATCCATTTTCTTAATTTCATATTTTTATTATGTTTATAACATTTAATACAATATTATTTCAATTAAGGTATCATTAATTACAAATTTGACCCTAATCATTATTTCAATTTTTAAAAAATATAAAAACAAAATATAACATTGAAAATACACCTTTTATACATCACTAATATTTATATTCAATGTATATATTTTTTTATGACATTAATTATCTCAAAATATATTTATTTTGATTTTTTAAATTTAATTTATTTGATATTTCAATTAATTAAACAGTTTTTTCATCATCATTGTGTAATCCTTTAAGGTAACTATTTATTTGCTAAAAATAAAAAATAAATTAACATGATGAATATAAAAAATCTATATTTAAAATTTATATTTCTATATGAATACATTTTATTAATAACCACATATAAAAATGGAATACTTATTAAAACATGAGTATGACATATTTTACATTCAATAAAATAAAGTAAATTAAAAGTATTATCATTATCCAAGTGTCTCCAAGAGTCTATAAAAACAACCCAATGATGATTTTAGTCAACAAGACCTAATAACATAAAACATGAACAAGTTATATGGAAAAGTTTTAATATTTATAATTTCATTTTACCCTTAATTACCTGATTTACTCTTAACCATGGGAAAATTTCTTTTACAAAAGTTGTTATATTGTCCAAAAATAAAATAAAAATATTTAATAAATTTGGAAATTTTTATTATTTATATGGAACCCATTTTTAAAAATTAAAACCATAAAATATGCTAAAATTAATTTCAAATTAATTATGTTGACGAAATGATAAAATGAGGTTTTGATGTTAAAGTGAAAAAAATGAAATGTTTTATATAAAAATTATATTTGAAATTGATTTTAATGACCTCAATTGGATAAATGAGAAAAAATTATTCAAATTATAAGTTAAAATAATATAAAACTGGAATTTAACAATATAAATATTAATATGAAAAATTTTTTTTCAATTAAAATGAAATATTTTATCTGTATTCATCAAAACATGAATCTTTTCAAAAATATAAAATCATAATATAATGTAAATTATTATATTATCCTTTAGAATAATAAGTTTATTTTCAAATATAAATAATAAAACTTTCAAAAACAAGATTTAAAACAAGTGTGCCATCAAATGGTGATAAAATTTCCATTAGAAAAATATAGATTTTATGATTAAAATTGGATTTTTTAATATATTATGCTTATAAAATATATCAGTTGAATGTAAAAATATTTTAATACATATAAATATTATATTTTTTAATACTATTTATTACTCTAATTTTAAAGGGAATGTTATAATAATATTTCATTGTATGGTTAAGTTGTGTGTTTCATGGTACATATGTTATCTAAGAGATTAAATTTAAAAAGATACATACCTTAAAATAAGTGGGTGTTACATTCTCCCCTCGTACAATTAATTGTGTCCTCAAATTTTTATATTTTACTTAAAAAATAAAAGCTTGATACTTCAATATTCCTTTGTGTGAAACACTATTAGAAACAGGGTTAATAAAACATACTCGTAATTTTTGGGAATGGGTAGTGTGAAGTTCAACACAAAATTAGGATTTCGAATAGGGGAACATAAGAAGAAATTGAAAAATTGGAAGTGGAATAGAAATAAAACTATGAAGTTATGATAGATAGTGATAGAGAATATGATTATTATATAGTTAACAATCACAAAACCATAAATCTATAATTGGTTAAGAGACTATTGATTTCTATGAAAGAAAAGTAAATGGATAACATTTGTTTTCCAAAATATTTCTCATAGATTTAAGGAATTATTTTATTATCATAGTAAACCACTAAATAAAATAAAATTACATTATTTATTTTAAATTCATAAGAATAATATCATAATTTTTTGAGATCTAATCTATCTATAGTTTATTTATTGCACTAGTAGGTAGATCTTAATGATGAAATTTATCCCTAAAACACTTTTAACTAATCATAAAATCCACAGGTCATTATTTCAACAATTAAATTTTTATAAATACTGAAAAGTGTTTCACATTTTATCAATATCTAATATTAAAAGATAAAATTAATACATTCCATAAGTATTTACCTTGATACTGATCATTTTTAAAAAAGATCACTAAATTTCCAAAACTATATTCCCCAAACAGCATAATGTAGCCCTTATTGTTACATACAAAATATTTGATCACCATTAAAAACAAAATAAAAAAGTTAATTCTTCCGAATTCTTATCAATCCAAAATTAGGTTATTGTTTGAACGATATAGGGTTGTGCCCACAAAAAATCCTTCATGAAGATTTCATGTAGTACTATCCTTTTAAATCTTATTATTCTTATAACTTTAGCACCATTGATGAAATAATTCTTGAATAAAAATATCTTCATTCTTAAAGCACAAAATATGCTTCATTATATTATTACTTAATACATATTTCAATTCATATATCTTTTTTATTCTCTTCCTCATCAACAGTATAACTATTACTTTAATAACCACGTTGATTATATCGGTTAACCAAAACCCAAAGCACAAAGTGAGAAAAAAATAGTCATAGTGAAACAGTCATGAATAATTGATTATAATTTGTCTAAATCAGGAAATATTATTATAAATCCACAAGTACATAGGTTTAACCTAGATATTATATGGTATTAAAAAATATATAAGATGATATCTTATACATATACTTTTCCTCAAATTCAGTCATGTGGTTATATTCCGTAATCTATATTTTCTTAAATCATGTTCACAGAGTTTCTATTTAACATTTTCCTATATAATATATAAATACCTAGAATATAGTATCTCAGAGATGTTTCATTACTTTATTACATTTCCAAAATATACAAGAAATCACATCCCAAAGGACCAAATAGATTAGTAGTCTTGTTAAACTAGATACATATTTGAAATAAAAATTACATATTAAACATAAAATAAAAATATATATATTTTATTTTATAACACCATTATTATACTTTGGGTAACCATATATATCAGTCATGATATACTTATTGGAATCATTGAAAAAGATGAAGCATAAGAAATAGGTGAGATCAGATTCTCAATAAGGGTATACATATAGAAAAATCAATCATAAACATGTATAAACAAATATGAAAATGTGATTAACTGAAACAAATTCCACTAAATCAAAAACATGAGAATAATATGGCCTAAATAAAATCTGATCTAATAAATACATATAAATAATAACATTAGAGTGAATCATAACCATTGATATTATACTCATCCAATAATATCATGGAATATCAATAACTAGTCTCATAATAAGGGAACACCCTATGTTAGAAATCTAAAACATTCCTATCAGGATTTATACCAATAATATAATACTAGAAATGATTCATGCTAGGAATCTAATATTTTTAGGGTTTCATTCCATGTATTTAATACTATTAAGGCTTCATGAAATAAAAATCAAACATTATCAATTATTCATACAAAGAATCTAATAAATGGGTATATCCTGGGCTAAAACCCCAACGAGTTTGTTTCGTGAGACACATTGATGCATCAATGGGATATAATGGGACCCACCCATAGCATACTAATTCGAATGAATTCCTCTTATGTATGGGGTGAAACATAAACAACATATGCATATGAAATTTAAATTACTTTCCCTAATCATTAAACATAATCACAAACCAATATGGGTAATATGATGGATGAAATCAAAATAGTATATCCATAGTCAAACTGATCATAAATCATTTAATAAAATATTTTAGATGATATCATAAGATGTCAACCTTAATTAATAATAATATTCAGAAAAGGGTGTTGACATAGATTAAATACTATAATAAAATCATTGAGATATTGTTGAGGAAAAACTCTACATAAACCCATATGAAAAAAGTCATGAAAAATTCCATTTTTATTTAAAAAAAACAATTTTAAATTCCACGTACTTAAAAAATAAGTTAATAAGGTTTTCATTTAATAATACATGTAATCTTGGAAAAGAATTTAGAAATTAAATAATAGTCATAGTGGGGGAGAAGTTATTATCAGTATGTATGTTAAGAATAAAACATTCATCTTTTCATTTGTCAAAACCAACCATATAAAACACTTAAAAAGATTCATTTTTAAAAAAATTGAATCAAATTAAAATTATAAATAAAATTTACTTTATAATTCCTTTAAATCCTTATAAATAAATATGTCAAATAATATCAATAATATCAACATATATAAAAAATGTTATAATTAAATCTTTAAATATTCAATGTGTCACATACCACATTGAAAATTTAAATCTCAATCATGAAAAAACAATAAAATTTAACAAAAAGTTAACTAAAATTATAATAAATTAGTTACATGATTATTTAAAGGGGATGTATATACATCTCACAAAAGAAGGTTGGTATATAACATCAAAATGTGCTTTAATGAAAGGAGATTGAGACATAGTCTCTTACGTTTCAATTTCTGTTAGTTGAACATGATTTAACCCCATGTAAAATGGTTTAAAGAATGTTATTATTTTATACCATAACCATAAACCTATTTATTTTATCATATATGATCCTCTTATATTGTTTTTCAAGAATATTTTTTATGACACTTGTTTTTGGTGTTGACTGCTTCATTTTTCTATGTATGCATGGTTTTGTAAGTATTTTTTCTTATTTATAGGATATATTTATTTCATATCCATAATAATATTAAGTTTTTATAAATAATATTTATAAATTTGATACATTTTTATAATCATTATTAAATGGATAACATGGAAAATGAATCACGTTGTGTCATGGACACTGTAGGTCGTACGTAAGCACAAGTGATTGTATAATTACCATAATAGTTAAAGAGTAAGTAAGTGGATGGTATATTAATTTACACATATTCAATATACTATTATAATAATTATATATATTCATTATTTACATAATTATACCCAACCTACGAAAGTGGTGATCAAAAACGGTTTATAACACGGTGTGGAGATAGTAAGACGTATGTACGCACGTAGAGTGTTATTGTTTTTCATAGGATAGATAAATGGTCGAAAATTATTATACAATATTCATAATAAAATATCATAATATGGATTATACATTAGTTATTAGTTTATTATTTAAAAACACACATGAATTGGAAGAAGAAGAAGAAATGAATTTGGATTATTTGGTAAAAATGATTACCTCTTTTTATAAGGGCATCCTGTGAATCTTTTCATAAATGATCTATGATATGTCAATTTGGAATAAAATGACCTAAAAAACATAGATAAATTTGTTTTGAGAAGAAATTTTTAGGGTTTTGTTGATCTGGAAGTCTAAAAGTGGTGTTAAGAAGTGATGGATGAGGTTCCCTTTTATAATTGATGTGAGGGGTACTTTTGGAAACACTCAAAATTTTAAATGAATATAAATTAATTTTCAATTTAAAATGGATAAAAAATGAGTTATTTAAAATATATTATGAGGATTTATCTAATTAATCTCATAAAATATTTTTAGGCATGTTTGGGCCACATTTTTACCCTTATCTTTTGATTTTTTACCTTTATTTAAGCCCTTTAACTATTACTATTACAACATGTGTTTTTACTATTTGAAGGTCAATACAGTTATTATAAATTCCAAATGAAACATAAATGTGCATGGATGGAATTTTAAGCATTATACCAGTCATTTTTCCAATGATTATCTTTTCTATTAATTATATATCATTTAATAAAATGTTATTTCATTTAACATATCATTAATTATAATTTTGATATTATTCAATACTTGACATTTTAAAAACTATTAATACAAAATATGACACCCGAAAACCATTAATACAACCATAATATACCTTTTAATCTATAAATTTCATTTATGTCATTAATTATCTCAAACAATAATTATTATAATATTTTTAATATCATTTATTTTATATTTACATTAATTAAATAATTACTAGATCATCATTTTATAAGACTATAAGGTAATTAGTTATTTTCTAAAAATAAAAATAAATTTCTAACACAAATGTAAATATTTATATTTCAAATTAATATTTATATCTGAAGATATATTCTGAATTACCATATATAAAAAATGTAATACTTATTGAAAACATGAGTATTAAAAATTTGACTTTCCTTAAAATAAAATACTTTAAGGTGATTAAAGTAATCCAATTATATAAAAGATTCCATAAAGGCTTCAAAAGTATTATTTTGGATTAAAATAACCCATACAATAAAATTAGGATACGTTGTAGTGGAATTTACTATTATTTATAACATTTTTGTTACCATTAATTACACGATTTACCCTTAACTGTGGTAATAAAAATAATAATAAAGTTACAATAATGTCCAAAAATAAATTGGAAATATATAAAAAAATTTGAAATTCTAATTCAAAATATGGAATCCATTTTTCAAAATTTAAAACTAAAGACTGGTGAAAATTAATTTAAAAATATTCCCGTTGGGGGAGTGGGAAAACACGAGTTTAAGGTGAAAATGTTCAACAGAATGAAATGTTTTTATATCTAAATTAATAGTTAAATTGATTAAAATGACCTAAAGTGGATTAAATTATAAAAAACACATCTATATATAATTTAAAACCAATTAAAAATATAATCTAACACTATAATTTATTTAGCCGAAAAAACTATTCTCAATTAAAAACAATATTTTATCACTATACATAAAATAATGAAATTTATCTTAAATATAACTAACATTCATCCAATGTAAATTTTTATATTAAAATTTAAAATAAAAAGTTCATTCTTTCAGTTAGAATTTATAAAATTTTTAAATATAGTTTAAAAAAAATTGAACTATTAAAAGTTGAAAAAATTTCCATTAGAGAAATATAGGTTTTTATGATTAAAATGGGATTTATTCTTATCTTTTTTCTATAACATATATTTGTTGAATATAAAAAATATTTTAATATAGATAAATTTCATAATGTGATTAATATCATTTATTCTCCCCATTTTAACTTCTTGGTTATAATAATATTTGGTTATTCAGTTTAGCTAGGTGTTGCGTCCAACGTATACTATCGATGAGATTAGATTTAGAAGGATACATACCATAGTATCATGGGTTGTTACACTGAATTTTTTAGGAACACAATTGGGGATGGACTAATGAATTATACATGCACTCTAATTCAGTTTCGTTTTACTGAAGAAGACTCTATGGTTCATGATCAAGTAAATGGAAAGGGATCTATTGTCGATGTATAAACAGTGAATCGTGGTCAGACTTGGGTGATGGTTCCATGCATATAATCAAGACTACTTTTATAGTCAATTCATATTTCAAATATTTTAGTTATTTTCGGGGAATATGATATATAATCTTCCAAATAGAGATCCTATTGGTATATATATGACTGTATGACATTTCTGTTATTCGTTTTATAATTTCATGGGTGGAGTTATTACTATATTTGGAATTCAATAACGATGTTTACTTGTATTGGTAATGTTTTTTTGATTATTATTTTTTATCTTGATTCTTTTATCATTTATCTAAATTTATACAGAAGAGTGTATAGTCTCCCAAATTATTGCATAGATACTCATTGTTGACCAATAACTTCTAGCATGTAGGGAGATTTACAAGGGTTATATTGCACTCAGTTGTGTCATAGTGGAGGAAAACTAGATATTAGATTATACTAGTGTACATATCCATAAAAATTTAATGTTTTTATTAATTTTTTCATGTTAAATAATATTATTAAAATAGATATCCAGTTAATGTATTATCAGAATTCATATACTTTAGAGTAACAATTGTGGATTTTTTTTGATAACATTCATGGAAGAATGAGACATTATAAGGGAGATGAAAGATTATATTGATTTATATATTTTAGTGAAAATATAATGGATGAACATCTTACTATTTACAATAATTTAATAATCTCTTTCTTGATTTAGTTATGTGATAAAAATATTAATTTGTTTTTGAGGTTTTTAAATAATTAAATCATTTTTGTATGATCATATTTTTTATGTAATCTAGTAGAAGTATGAATATAAAGAATATATTTTTAAAAATAAAAATTATATCAATTGTTTTAGGATTTTTATATATATAAAGCTTAATCCAGACAAAGAGATTGGAAGTTGACATATATTAAAATTGAAATGTTATTTCATACATCTTATTTATGAAATCCTTAATTTCTTATAAAACATAACATCCTTTTTCAAGATACATGATAAGTTCGTTGGACTGGTTTTTTCAAATGGGACATAATAAAAATTATGTGTGAAACATTTAAATTTTTAATAAAAATCTTATAAAATATAACTTTTATTAATAAAAATTACACTCTTTTTTGGATATTATCCAATTATTCAAGTTATTTTTAAAATCATTAACTTTAGTGTTAAAATTTGTAAGAATAGTTTTACAATATGGATATGAGGTGTTTGTTTCATTTCTATCCCTAGTATAAATATATGAAAAATATTTGGATATCCGTAATTAATAACCTAGATAGTAATACTCTATAATTTCTTCTTTAAAAGATTAAATTTGATTGAAATCCCTTATTATTATCAATAATTTAATGAAATATCTAAATTATTATTTTAGTTACATAAGGATTTGTTTCAATACTATGTTGTTACTCAAAAATTTAGAAAGGCAACTTACAAATACTATAGTTGATATAATAAGTGTTTTTAAAATCTATTTATACACTTGAAACTGTATTAAAAACATATTTAATAATAAATTAAATTAGATTTCGAAAACATAAATGTATTTTTTTTAAATTAAATTTTTACTAACATATTATGGAATAATTAGACTATATATTAATGTTATGTTTTCAATTTAAACAATTTATAACTAAATTTATTTACCCAAATCATGATAAAAGGCTCAAGAGGAAAATTTAACCAAAAAATAGCATACAATAAGTGTTTAATCCATGAATCATCATTACCCACACATATGATAATGACATTCTTTTATGGAAATTAAAATATTTTGGAACCTTAAAATATTTATGGGTATATAAATCTATAAATTAAATTATTCAAGCAATTTAAGAACACATGTCCACACATCTTGTTCATGGGATATAGAATTAAAAAAAATTGATGGATAGAAAAAAAAATAATAATCAATAAATAAAATTCTATAGAGATATAATCGAAATTAATAATTTATAGAATTAAAAAATAATTAAAATTTAGGAAAATATAAACACATGAAACCAATAAATTCAAACAACATTGTAAACACCCAAATTACAATTTTATTCCACCAAAATCTCTTATAATTTCATCCCAAAATTATGAACTCCCAATAGTAAAACATTTATCCATTGGTTTAGATCAAAAAATTCATCAATAGAAAATAAATAACTCAATTAATCTCCCTTTAATTATGGAAATAATATTCCCTAAGGAAATAATTGTTCACATCATGAATTAAAGGCTTTAAAGTGGAGAGAAGGTAAGTCAAGAGGATGGCTCTGAAATGGTTGGGGAGAATATTCAATGAAAGAACCACTTTTATGGGGGTTAAAATGAAAGGAGTAAAATGATAATCAATGATGGATTTATGATGATTGAGTAAGTATTAATCAGTGAAATAGTACCAATAAAAAACTCATTAACCCATGATATACCTGGATGAATCCTAGAACCATACATTAATAAATTAAGAACATCATGTTTGAACCATACATAGTCAAGCATCTATAAATAACTTCACCAATACATTTTAGTAAGATTACTCAAATGAAGCCATTATGATCCCTTCTATATGGTTTATGCATGGGTTGAAAGACTTTCCCATTACAAGGTAAGGACCATCCACACATCCTTAATACACTAGCACCTTACTAACTAAAGGATGAAAAATGAAGAGTTCTTCGATGGGGAAAATGTTTTGGATAGAATATAGGTAAGGAGAATGATAATGTCAATTGGTTTGGTATATATATAAAATTACTTGATTCACTCCTCAGTTAACCATGAATTTAATAATGAATTACTAAAAAATGTGTAAATATTTGGTCATTCATGCATTCATCTCATTAATTTATCATTCACTATCCCATGCATTTCCTCTTAATAAACAATCATATTAATGATAGAAAACATCGAAGATCTCTCAATTGTTAAATATTAATGTTTGAATGCCTTAAAAAACATATAATATGATATGATAAAGGAAATGGTTCAACATATCATATACATTATGCCTTACAATATGAAATAATAAGGAATATGATATGATTTGGACTCATGCATGTCATCCAATATGACATGCCTATATTGTATAATATGATATTATTATTTAATACATGTCTAATTAATTCTCTATATTTTATTAAATACACATATACATAGTATTCTTTCACCTCATATTGTATCTATATAACAAAATTTTAAATCATATATAAAAATCCCTTTAAAAATCTTCCAAAACACTTTTTTGAAGATATAATAAACATTACATTGTATCAAATCATATGAAATACCATGTGAATATCCTTCCAAAAACCCTTTTTGGATAAACTCTAAAACATATTTATAGAATCGATCCAAGATAAACTCAATCATCATTAAAAGTGATGCCCCACGTGCCTTTTTATAATTTAAAATAAATATGAATTCCAAAATTTATAAAAGTAAAAAAATTGAACCCCCTAGTAAAGAATTAGTGTTAATCATACAAAAAAGAGATCCAGTGTTATCTCTATCAAACACATGCATCTATATACTACTTCATTAGTTTAATTATATACAGGGATGAATTTTCATATCATACCTTTATGAATTTCATCAAGTTTCCATGGGACACCAAGTATGATAATTCCATGTATCCTCCTCATACATTCTAAATTCTACAAGTATAGACTGAGCAGGTTGGTGAATATATCTCATGTCATTGAACATTATATGTGAGAGCATCACATCCTCCTCACCCTAATAAATGAACGCATCATATGTGTTACCTTGGTATGATCGTACACTTCTTGGGTCAATATCAGCTGAGGGACCAAATGCCATACTCATCATATGAGAGGGAAAATCCCATATTGGTAATTCTCAAAACGATAACATGATCAACAACATACAAAATTATTCCTTTATTATCTATGTCTAGAGTCTTGTTATGTATGGTATTCAATGTTTCTAGGTTATCATGCTAGGTATATTTTCAACTTCATGTATGAGGAAATCCAAAATGAAACATGCACCCCTCATATACCTAATACAAAGTGTATGATACTCCATGTGGTATACTTGGGGGGTTATCTAGAGTACAAAACTCCATTTTTCCATATGATCATATTCAATATCTCTATATGAAATATTACATAGAATAAACATAAAATTTCATCAAAAAAATAATACCCTATGAAAAATGTTAGTTAGGAATAACTCAAATGAATACTTCATGGGTTTAATTATCATGTCACTCCATGAAATATGCTCAATCAATGTAAAATAATTAAACTATAGAGTTTTATTTTTATATAACATGATAAAATTTTAATCTTAAAATCTATTAAGAAAGGTAACATAACCATAAAAAATAACTTATAGTCGCATTATATATGACAAACCACCACATTGACCTTATATTTATTCCAATTATTGGGTTTTATTAAAACTCACCTCATCTATATATAAATCATGAAACATCTCAATATAAACAAGTGATGATGACTCCCACTAACTCAAAAATGGGGAAGTCTTTGAAGAAAACCAGATATAATAAGGGAGATACTTAGTAAATATATTCCTAATGATAAAATTTTTAAACATAGTCTTCAAACTCTTTTACATCACAACATTAAAGTGTATGATGTCAATAACTCTTTTTGTCCACTTATAATTCCTTCTAATTTCATCATCATAATCATCATCATTTTGGATCCAATCCATAGAAATATTTCTTAGAGATCATATTGGTAATAAATGAAACACATTAATTAATTTATTTAATGATTTTATTTTATCCACCAAATAATGGATTTTGTTTTCTTATACATTAATTAATTTAATTTTTATAAAATTCTTATGATTTTTGGAAATATTTTAATATTCTCCTAATTCATTAACTAAATGTTACTCTTTATATTTATCTTTACCATCATTCACTAAAATCATATGGATATTGAGTGATATAAACATTGGATATTGACTAGGTTAATATTTAATTTATTTACATTGAACTTCTCTATGTCCAAAACATAGTCCCAATATCCTCTTAAAATTATATTTTCTTTATAATACCACGAAAAGATAAAAAAATCATTTTTGTTCAATAAAAATGCTTATTTTATTTAGTGTGAATATTTAACAAAAAATATATGGTACTATATAATATGTGGTATTCTATGTGTTTAAATTAATTTTCTAAATAGAAGAAATTATTCGTTAAAATATTACTTTATTGGGCGGTTAGAACTATTTTCTTGATATTTTAATAAGTATATTTTATTGAACCTTTTATCCTTATCATTATTTCAAACCATGTTATAAAATCTGATGAATCGTTATTATTTTTGTTAAATATATCATCTCACATTAATCATAATGACTCTTATCTAACAAACAACACCCTTATCATATAAGATTAATGATATAAATACTTTTCTTCATCAACTCATTAAAAACAACAAGATATAATAATTATTTCATGGTCATTGATTATTTATATACTTAGAACATTTATAAATAATACAATTGATATAATATACCATTCAAAATGAATGAATTTATTTTTATAACATCTATACTTGATATAGAGTCTCCAAATAGGTTTAAGTATTCTTGATGAATCCATAATACATATTCATTTTCCTCTAGTTATGATTTTACCTTTAGTTTTTAATGTTCTTGAATTTCTACTTAGAAAAATATTTTTGGAATATCTAACTAAATTTTTTTATTTTGGATTAAAAATTTTCTCACATGTAATGAAAAAAATAACACCACAGCCCATACATCACATTCCCCCTACATATCATATTCCATAATTCAAATATCATATACACCTTGACAATATTGGGTAAAAAAATCATGAAATGATAATTACTATGGGAATATTTCCATCATAGAAAACTAAATAAATTTCATATAAAGAGTAAAAATTAATAAAACCTATAATTTCTCAATGGTATACCCATTAATATTGAGTATATTAGTGGATAATAAACTTCATTGTGTAATTTTGAAACTAATGGATTCAAAACCTTGAGTTAATAATTCTATAATTTTTATAATAATTTAGATATTTTTTTTGTAAAATATTAATTATAACGAAGGTTTACTCTAACATCTACAATTGTTTTTTGAGTAATAATTATTTATAATATTTTATAAATTTATAATAATTTTCTTACATTATGAACCTCCATTTTTTTATTATTGATCTCAAATTTATGTTTGATGATGATGACGGTGATGGATTTTATAATTAAAATAATCTTATATCATATGATTATAATGTTTTTCATTTATTTAATATATACTAATATTAAATGTACTCCCACATAAATGATTATGCCTTTTAAATTCACCATATCAGTAACACCCATATTTTTAATCAATCAATTTATTTATTAGTATGTTGGTTACTATTTTCATCATTGGGTTTCAAGTTCCATTACTTCTAATTTTTAAAATTTTAAGGTTTTCTAGATGATCACATGGTTATCGAATGGTTAATGTTAACTGGTTAGTAGCAATTTAAATAGGGTCTCTTTGGTATGAAGCTATTTCAAATGGTTTGATTATTTTTTTCTAAACCTTGGAAGCCTATGGTGTGGTTTACATTGTTTTTTATGGATTTTTCTAATTTTCCCTTCCCCAGTTTCGACCTTCTCACATGAATTACTAGTAACCCCCATTCCTATTAATGATGTTAGATCCCTCCCTAACCCATGCAGCCTTATTTTTTTCCGTCATCCACCCATCCATGGTGATTTATTGTGTGATTTCAAGAGAAAATCCATTCATATGGGTCTCCTTCCCTTCCTCCTCCTCCCCCTTTCCCTATCTCATGATTTTTCTTTTCCCCTTCTGATATTTTCGATAGGTTTAAAACATAAGGGGATTTTTTGTATGATTTCATTGTGTTTCTAACTTATTTGGTTCATGAATAATCTCTAAAGACTTCCACTCAACGTTTTCAAAGGAATTTTATTGTTTATTCAATTTCCATGTAGGGGTTTCCATTATTTGGATTTGTCGTAATTTATCACAAATTCGTGGGGATTTAAATTAGTTTACTTGAATTTATATATTCTTAGTGATTTTAATTGGTTTTAATGAATCATGTTGTTTAGTGTTTATAAATAATACAAAATGGGTTTTATGTTTTCGGTCAGTCTTTTTATCTGGCTTAAATGTATAAACTACGTTATTGTCCAAATAAATTATTATGGTGTTTTTAAAGGTAAATGTTTTTTTAAAAAGTTATTTAATGGTGGTCATGAATTTTTATGAGTGTTTAATAAGTAAAAATAATTATTTAATTAAGGATTCTATTTTTAAATAAACTTTATTAAGTTTATTGTCTTTATATTTTAATTATTTATTTTTCCCATTGTTCTGGATGTCTCCAAGATTTCTTGATTCTTATAATCATATTTATTGGTGTGTCTATATATATGTGTTCTTGTGTATGTGTTCGTATTCACATGAGAATATGAAAATACATAGAAACATACATACATACATACATACACATATATATATATCTATCTATGTGCGTGATTTCATACAAGGATAATGTTTAAAGTGAATCATTGAAATTTAAAAGTGAAGCTTGAATTTGGTTTCTAAAATATGTTTTCAAAAATGTATTTTAATTTTTTTTTTAGAAAATAGATTGAGCTTAATAATTTTTTAAAAAATATATATAAGAAATTATATTGTTTTTCAAGTGGTCTTTAAATTTGTTTTTATAAAAGAAACATGGATTGATAAATATATTTTTTGATTATAGGCTATGATTGATGATGGTTAGAATTATTTCTAAGTTATGGGATTTTTTGTTGGAACATGGGAGACCATAGGTCGGTGGGTAATTGGAATAATGCTGATTTTTTTATGTATGGGTATATAACTATGGGTAATTCCAACGATTCTTGGAGAGGTACAAGTTTTGTTACATTGTTAAGTTCACATAGTTAGCTATTGTACGAGTTTTCTTTTTGAAGCATCCCGGGGGGCTCTGAGCCGTGGATCGCTTACTTCATGCAACGTTTGGGTTTTTTCTATGGAAACCCTATGGGGGGAGGCCATAAAGCCTTCAGGGTCGAGTTGGAGGATCTTTGGCATCGCCTCCCCTGCATCTCGCTCCTCGTTATGGTTTTTTTCGCCTCTCTCATAGGTTTCAGGATAGTCTTATTGGATTTTATATTGGAAGCTTGTTTGGGATTTTTTTGGAGTGGGCATCACCAGAGAGACCTTGTCTATTATCAGTAGTCCCTTCCTCTTGTCATTGTTTGTCCGATTTGGAATCCATTGAGGGTTTTTCAGTGGCTTCGATCTGGTCGGTTTCAAGACCATAGCGGCGTTGCTGGCTTTGATATGCTCGGAACCCTTCAACAGTGATGCTCCCTCGATGTGATTTCTTATCTTATAGTACTAGGTGAAAAATATTCAACTTAGCAATCCTCGGTTCTTCCAATTTGGGATATTGTAGATAGTAAGAGGGTTCTCATGGCTATGGCGAGGTTTTTTTCTAGCACCGGGTTGTCTAATTCGGTGGAGGAGCTTGTTTGTTTTCTGGTTTTCTGAGTTTGTGTAAGTTTCTTTGATGTTCTAAATGCTTTATTACATATTTCTGGACTCCTTTTAGATCATTTAAGGTGTGAAGTATTGTTGTTTAGTCAAAATAGGCGATCACTTCTTGCTCTGGTTGAAATTTTGAAAGGACAGAAGAGGGCCAAAGCTGAGGATTTTGTGACAGATGGTGGATGAATTGCTATAAGAGGAAAACACTGATGTTAAGTTTGAATTTTGGATCATTTTTTAAGGGGTCGTAGATTTTCATTATGGTTTAGGGAAACGCCTATAAATTCTACATGAAAAATATCCAGATGAGGAGTTAGAGCACTAAGCATCACAAAGTGTGGCCATTCAGATTTGGAAGTTTGAGAGGGTATGGTTTTTTTCCATCAGTACCAGGACTGTGCAATACTACACGGGACACATATCTGTGCGGTCATGAAAAGGTGGAACCTCACCATATTGTTGTTACAGCTAGGGAGGGGATTTTTCTGTAGTTTTTATCTAGGATGTCTGTCCTTTTATGTTTTTATTGGTTGAAGTTGTTCTGGTTCACACATACCCATTAAAATTGTCATTTGAAAATAAAAAAATAGAATGTTAGTCAGTCAGTTAGCTATTGTACTACGAGTGAGTTAGTTACCTTTTGAACCTATAGGTCAGAAGTCAATACCATTTTCATTGGATCAAACTCTATTTAGTACCCACAATTACTTTTTATGGATGATGTTTTGTTTATTATTGACCACCATTTCTTATCCCCCTCACTTAATTTTTCTGCACATTATTTTTTATTTAGCAGTCTTTATGTTGTGATTCCATTATTCTAATATTTTAATTATTATGGGCCTTACTTATTAGAATCATTTAAAGTGAAAATGAAAATAAATAATCCAAAAGGTCATGGTTTACATAGGTTGTTTTTTCTAAAGTGATTTCCACTGTTATTTTTAAAACGGTATTTCAAAAATGATATAGTGATATATATACATATGAAATTGGATTTATGATATTTATTTAAAATATATAATAAAATATATTTTCACAATTTATTTAAAACTAACATTTTTTTTTATTTTTGAATGAAAATTCATGGACTCTATGTGTCTTATATACAGGGTTATTGAGCTCACACCCCACTCACACCACTCAGTGTTTGTAGGCTGATTGGACATTTATATGTTTTATATTTGGCCACTGGGATGAGTTCTATGTTTGGTAAGAGAGTGACCATAAGTAACCTAGTAAGTTTTGACTGATGTTAGTTTTTGTTTCATTCATTTCAATGGCCAAGTGATCCTTTTATATAATTTGGTATGAATTGATTTTTTATTTCATATAATTTTTATCCAATTGTTACCATTAAATGAGTTTACTGATTTATTTTTTACAGTCACTCATGCATTATATATATTGTGGTTTTAGTGGGACTCAGAGCTAGATATATGAGAGGGTGTTTGGGGTGAGTAAATTGATTTTATTCTAAAGTTTCATTATTATTACATGTGTTCAGATTGTTAAATATAATTTTAAAATACTCTTGGAATATTATTCAACCGGTAAAATAATCTCCAGTGATTGATATGATTCATATCACACTTATCTTCATCTCAAAGGGATTGGGGATACCCCTTGGGTTTGTGGTAAGAAGGGTAGGGTTACAGTTCACATGGAAAATTAGGACAACATTTTAAAAATTGTATTAGATCCATGGTTCCCAAGAGGGATCAAGTTCTATAGTATCCCTTTATTATTAGATATTTCTAGTATATAGAGGAATTACAACTGGGGATAAATAGCTATTATTGGAAATAGTTTCATGATATTTTGTTTGTTCTGATCCATGAGTCTCCATTAGTAGTTGGGTTCTGATTCTTCAAATGTGGTTATTGTTATACTCTATTTTTATTGACTGATTTAATTTATTTTGGTATGATATGAGAGATGAGATAGTGGTACATAGTGATCTCAAATAGATTGGTAACCCATGTAATTCCCATATACATGGTTCTATATTACCCTTAGTGTCAGTTGTGTAAAAAATACATTGTCCACCAATTTATGTAAGCAGTTCACACATGATCTTTATTCTGGTTTAATTTTCTTTATACAATGTGATATTAGGAAATTGAATTTGGTAAATGTTTGAAAAAAAATATTTTGGAAACATTGAAATTTTTTTAATTAAGGTTTAAATATTTTCAAATGAATGTGTGCATTACAAATTATTTGGAAAATGGGGTTTTGTGTGTGGAAAAATAAATATATGGGAAATATTGTATAGAAATTTTTATTGGAATTTGTATTACTGATGGTTTGTGAGTATATTTTTTCATCGAGAAAAGAGTTATTAAACAATGAAAGATTGTTTTGAATTTTTTATGGAGTTTTTATAAAAAAACAATTATTAGGGATTTAAAAACGTTTTTAAGGGGTGATGTTTGGATTTTAAAACAAAATTCTACAAATAATGATTTAATGTTTGTAAATTTATGGTTTTTAATTGGTAAATAGTGTAAAAGGTGAGAAATTTGATTTTTTTTTATTTTTTACTCCTTTTGGTAGTGTTAATGGTTGATTTTCTTGAATCATTTTTTTAATTGAGATGTAATTATAGATGATGATGGTCATTGTTTTAAATATTTTATTGATTGGGGTTATTAATTCTCCCTATTATTATGAGTATGTCTCTTAGGGACGTCTTGATTATCATCGGGCTGGGAATATATTTTATTCTCAGGGTTTTTCTGATTGATTTTGTGGTGAACCACATTGGACTTGCTTCCTCAGGTACCTTCTTAGTGGATTCCTATAGATTGTGTTAGTTTTGGGTTTATTATGAATACCTAAAGTGAATGAGGCTATATTAGATTTAGTTTTCCTTTGGGTGGTGATGTATTGGTTCCTTTTATTTGATTTTTGGGGAATGCCATTGGGTGTGATTTGGGTACCTAGGATGAATATTGAACAAGTTGATATTAAACGCTGATTGGTTTCAATTTGGTTTGACATGATCACTATGATTGGTGTCCCATGTATGAGGTCGTATGTTTTCCATTATTTTCAATTTTACATAATATTTGAATCCATGTTATTGGAGAGGCATGTTTGTGGTTTCTTTTTTCACAATTTCATTCTAGATGGTTGGTTTTGGAGGGGTCTTGAGATGCTGTTTGTTTTGAAACCATCATTGTGTGCTCTTTGGTCTATGATATTTATTGGGGGTCATTTGGGTGTGGATTTTATAATATATCATCATAAGTTTCCCATATTTTTTTGTTCAATTTTATTTGGGTTATTCTATGTTTGTATCTTCTTAGAGAGTTGAAGGAGTTGGGAATCTTGGATTGTGTTTCAGTCGAGTAATCCATTTGAGTTCTCTTGATTGGTAAATCTTTTCTTGTTTGTTATTGTCATTTTTCACTACTATTTCCACATAGAACCATCATCCCATCTATTTTATTAAATGGAGATGAGACGTACTATGTGTCTCCACCAACTAATTCTCTCATTAGTTGTCAAGTGCGTGTTGTACCTTTTTAATTTTAAGATATTTTGATCTTTTATAGATTCATTTTTATGTATCAGTTTAAATTCTATTTTTGGTAACTCAAAGGTTCTATCATGAATTTTTCGCCTTTTACATTTTAAATTCTTCTTGGAATATACTACTCTGTCATAGTGACTTTCTATGGGTATAATGAGTTATGGAGGGGAGAATTATGACACCCATATTTTTATTTATTTAATTAGTTAATTAATTTACTTATTATTATTTGAATCATTTAGTTATAAGGGATATTCCTATTAATTTTTTACTTTTTTAGGATTTTATCCTACCTCATGGTTAGTTATAACTGTAATACCCTGACCCCAGTTACCCAGAGTCGGTGCATTATTTTAATACATTGGCATGATTACAAGGAATCAAGTCCCGAAGGACCGATCAGTTTAGCAGTTTTGGAAAATAGATTATTTACATGAATGTTACATTACACTTTAAAACATACAAAACAACATAAATAATCCTTTATGAATACCATTATTCCCTTGGTTTAACCCTACATATCAATCACAATAAACTACTTGGAATCCTGGGAAAAATAAAACATAGAAATGGGTGATCTCAAAGTTTCAGTAAGGATAACAATATAGTGGAAACTTTTATAAATAAACATAAACATTTAAAGAAATGTATAACTAAAACAAAATACTTTTAAACTTGAACTTCAACATAATATGGAAAAAATAAAATGAAGTAATTCCATTAAATTATTTACATGGATATTCTACTACTCGAATAATAAAATGCAATATCACTAACCACTTTCATTATGATGGAATGCATAATGCCAGACTATCATAACCACATAGTGAAGGCCATCTGCCAAGACTGAAAATAAGATTTTGTCAAGACCTTGTTCCAAGACACTAGTTTGTCTCATGAGACCTACCGATGCATCGAGGAGCTATAGCGGGCTCCACCTGTTACGTACTAAGTCCAATGCATTCCTCATATGACAAGTTTTAAAGATAACATAAACATTCGTATTAAAACTAGCATATGAAATGCCAATACATTATCCCTAAACCATTAATGGCATAAAAATAACACATCCATAGTCAAACATATCACAAAACCTTAAATACAATATGGATGATTTATATTATAATAAATCTACCTTAGTCAAAAATAATATCCAGTAAAGGATCGTGACAAAGTTGAAAATGATTAGTAAAACATTTTGAGAGAAATATCCTTTTTGTAAAATCATTTAAAAGTAACAAATTTATAAAGGAAGTAATTTAGAAATGGTTTTTGAACCAATGTTTCCCATAACACTTTGATTCTTTTGAAAATAATTATCATTTAAAATCATTCAATTCTATATAAATAAATCCTTAAAATAATTTGTGAAAACATAGAAATTAATTATAAAGGTTTAGAAAGATAAATATTTAAAACATTTAAAATTATGATCATGATAAAGAGTAATTTTTAAAAACCCATAAAATATTCATTTTTAAATAAATTTAATGAAAATGGACGTGGATGAAAATAATTTCCTAGTAAATACTTTCACATAAACAATCTCATATAATAATGAGATTGAGGAATTAACCCTTACCAATTTGGTAACTTACGAAACATACACCCCATGAAAGAGGTATCATACAATGAAGATGTAAAAAAACATAAATTAAATTTTATAACACAAATAATACAATTATGGGCAGTACATACACGAAACAAAAAGTAATAGTGGCAATATGGCACGAATCTCCTAGGAATACGGAGTGAGATGAACACCCCTTACCTTTCACTTTCCTTTAGTTGAGGGTATGTTTAACCTCATTTATGAAGAATAAAATATGTTATTAAATTATAACCGAACCATATTAATATTTATGATATCATACATTATTCATTTATGTCTTTATACTACCCATTTAATGTAACGCCCCGACCCCAGCTACACAGAGCCGGTGCGTTACTTTGTAACATTGGCATGATCACAAAAGATCATGTCTCGAAAGACCGATTATTTTAGTAGCCTTGGAAACACTAGATACATTCATAAATGTTACATTACATCACAAAGTGAAAAACTATAATAATATAGTCTCCATAGTCCACACTTCTATCCTCTTCGGACTATCGCTGCAGGTCATTCATAAAATACTTTTTCACATCCTGGAAAATATTAAAACATTGAAAGGGGTGAGCTCCGATGCTCAGTAAGGTTAACAATATTGCGGAAGCTTTCATAAATAAACATAAAAATATAAGGCAATGTATAACTAAAACAAAAGCCTTTTAAACTTGAACTTCAACATAATATGGAAAAAGTAAAATGAGATAATTCCATTCACTTCTTCACATGGATATTCTACTGGTCGAATAATCACATGCAATATCAATAACCACTTTCATAATGATGGAATGCATAATGCCAGACTATAAAAACCACGTAGCCAAGGCCTCGTGCCAAGACCACAAATTAGATTTTGTCAAGGCCTCGTGCCAAGACACTAGTTTGTCTCATGAGACCAGCCGATGCATCGAGGAGCTATAGCGGGCTCCACCCGTCACTTACTAAGTCCAATGCATTCCTCATATGAATGGGTTTAAACATATCATAAACCATAACATAATCGTATCACATAAAACATGCATGAAGGAAACATAACATTTCCATATTTCAATCACAAGATTTCAATACAACACATTGATATAATAAAAACTCTTTCAAAACCATTTTCAATACCAAAATAAAAGAAATCTAAACTTTGTATTTATTTTTCATAAAAAAAAGTGATGGCTTGTAGAGGAAGCGGAAACTCAAATAATGGTCACAGCGGCGGAGAAGTCATTGTCTCCACATATGTACGGAAAGAAAAACATTCCATTTTTGTCGTTTAGTAAAACGCTTCGTATAAAAAATATTCCTTTTGAATAAACGTAAAAGTCAAAGGGGTTTATACACCGTATAAAAGAAAATTTTGTATAAAACCAAATACGCCTCAATGAAAGGAGATAGAGACGAAGTCCTTAAAAAGATCATTTTTAAAACAAAATAGATCTATTATGTGTATTCACTATAGGTACACATAAATAACGTAAAAATACAAAATAGGACATAATAATATCATGACATAATTTGAAAGTAGGAGATTAACCCAATGAATGGAAGTTGGGTTAAGAAGTTCCCTTACAAAGATCATTTTTTTAAATAAAATAGATCTATTATGTGTATTCATTATATGTACACATAAATAAAGTACAAATACATGATAGTACATTATAATATCGTGATATAATTTGAAAGTAGTAGATTAACCCAAAGAATGGAAGTTGGGTTAAGAAATTCTCTTACCTTGCGTCTTGTCCTGACTCGACCGTTCTTTAACCTCCTGAATAATAAACTAGAGTTAATTTCTATTTACTTAAGAACCTTTTTTATGCTCATTATTCCATTTATATCACTTATTACCATGTTATGATCATTATTTAATTATTTAAGTTAATAACGGTCGTTTTGTCCATCTTTGGTACTTGAGTCAAAAATAAACTTCTTATAATTACAAGTTGTTCATGTGGTGAAATATCCATTATATCCAGAATTATATTCATGATTTAGATATCATATATATCATATATATACAGTATATACATTCATTCATAATGTCACGTAACATTTAGAAGTAAGAAATGAAATGCACCGTTCATGGAGACGGTAAGCCGTACGTACGCATGAATGCTACTTTCATTTCTATTTCGTATTTAATGGAACGGAATCATAATTATATAAATTTATAATATAATTACAGTATAATATAGTGTATAATACCATTTATTACATCCTTTATATATCCCACATATGGCATTAACGATTCAAATCACTTTGAGGGGGCGGTAGTCCGCACTTCCTAAAATGAAATTATCGTGTTTTACCCATAATGGAAATCATAAAGTATGCCATAAATTAAAAATAAAAAATCATAAGGAAAACAAAAACATAATATATATCATATAAAAAAATAGTTTCATCATAATGGCCACCATTAGAGGTGTTATATGAGTGTTGAACAATCTTCGTTTCATGAGGCAAAAATTCGCCATCCACAGAAACAGTATGTTCTTTAACCATTAGATGTAGGTGTGTGTAAGTGTAGCTCGAATCCTTCTTATAACAACATCCTATTATATTGACGATACTGGTTTTGTTACAAAAGAAATGAATAAAATGAGTTTAGGGGGTTGGAGAAGAAAAAAAAACAACATTAGAGAAGACATTACCTCAAAATCGGGTAACTCTTTTTGATTTGAGCCAAAGGCTTCCTTGGGAAGTGTTCTCCCCAAAGTGAGGCTTCTAGGAGTAAGAGGGGGAAGTTGGGAGAGTATTTAGGCAGAGGTTGGCCGAACCAATTGGCTTGAAAGTGTGAATGAGGTGGTAGAGGTGGGGGCCTTTTATAAGAGGAGAGGAGGGGCACTCTTGGAAAGTAAGGAAATGTTACATTATTATACAATGCTTTTCGGATTCTAAAGGTCCCACAATTATATAATTCGTGACTAAGGTGATAAGGGTTCGAAATATACCCATCCAATAGGCTTTGGACAAGTGTAAGCCTTGGATATTGCATTATCTTCTCATTTTATTTAAATCGTTAAATAATGAGGTCATCACTGCATCATAATGATGTCATAAATAATTTAATTTATTTAATGTCTAAAAATTATATAAAAACTACTATGATGTAGGAAATCCTTTTAGATTTCTAATGAATATTTATAGTCAAAATTTGGAATTGTGTAACCCCACTTAAAAACTGTTTTAGTAAAACAACTCATGTTTGTATCAATTTAATTTTAACATTAAATAAATATATATTAATGTCATTTTCCAACTAAAGTGGCTCCATGGGGTCCCCAAGTTGAATCATGGGTTTTATTGGTCGGCCATGACTCATCCAATAGGAGTAGGACAAGTTTCAAGCTCATCTCATATTATGAAAACATTATTTTTACCTTAAACTACACTAATTACCTCTAATCGCGATTAAAAACTTAAAAGTTACCATTCCCCAAAAAATTATTTTAATCTCATTGAACCACATTTTAATTCTTAATGACAACCATGTATGTCGGATTTTTTAAAAACAAATCACAGAAGTGGTAATATTTCATTTAAACGAAAAATCAGTTATTTAACTACCACTTAGTAGTTTCACTATTCATCAAAAATTGAAGTTTTTCAGAACAATGCCAAAATTTCACTCTAAGATATAATTGATATTACGAATTCAAAAATGATGTCTATTTTAATAAATTCCAAACATATAAGTTGCATTAATTAATTTTATAATTAATTCCCGCTGTCACAACAAATATCGTGTTTTTTAAGAAACAATTTATATCAAAAGATTGGCAATTGTTTATGTCCATTTTCAATGTTAAATTAATTCTAATGACCACCATTGGATAAAATGGTAAAAATATATTCCAATTATACTTTAAAACCACTAAATAGTTTAATTTATCACAATAAATTATTTTGATTAATAAAGTTGTTTTATGTATTTTTCACTATTCATAAAAAATAGAAGTTCTCAGAAAAATACCAAAAATTCAACACAGGCTAATTCCGACATTCCGAATCCAAAAATGAAGTCCATTTTGATCAATAAAATTTATAAAATTTCAAAAAGGAGGTATTACTATTCACAACGGCTAGTTTAATTCGTTGTGGTGTGTGTTAGAGCTCGAGGTTGCGTACAAGACACGCTATTGCATTATTCGAAGTGAAACGTACCGTGGAAGCTTGGGGTGTTACATTCTCCCCTCCTTCAATAAATTGCGTCCTCGCAATTTGAAATTTTTCTTTGAAAATAAAAGGTTGAAAAGAGAAAATACCTTTGTGGAAAACCCACATCGAAAATAAGGTTAATAAATATATAACATTAAAAGAAAGCAAGATAAGTACAAAGGTCACCCGATATAGCCCATTCTAGGATTCTATAAAAATATGGATATGGAGGAGAAACAAACCATCAAGGTCTGATGGAGAGTTATAGAAAACAGGATTAGGAGAAAGTTTAACTACAAGAAAATCACGAACTTGTGACTGGTTAAACGGTCATTGAATCCCCAGTTGGAAAAGTTAACCGACAACATTTATGTTTTAAGTTACCTTTTATAATTTTGAGGAATTTATTTATGAGATTTACTAAGAACGTAAGGGAATATACATACTTGTTATGTATACTTTCATTCGTTAATAAATTTTTAACAAAAACCCATCTTTCACTCTAAAAGGTAATAGAACACAAAAATATTATATTTATCATAATTGTATAAGGTTCCAAATATTAACACATACCATTAGATTAGAAAAACTATTTTGTAATAACCAGGGACTTCACGTAGTCCAGTGGTAGGCGATTAATCCCAATCGCACTATGGTTGAGGGTTCGATTCCCACAGCTTTGTCCGACATGATGGGTTGTCACTCGGTCTGCGTGTTGTCCTTTTTATAAATATCAAAAAATAACCTTAACAGTAGTATCCAATGTAAAATATAATCCATTCCAACCTTTATAGTTATCCAAAATACTTCTGTACAACTCACAGTCCATATTTTATGAGGAAGGTAAACATAATGAAGCTCTTTTTTTTCTGCGTAACAACATGTGAACACCTTCATCATGTATTCTTTTAAAACACTCCAACATACTGAATTACCATAAATCCTTATTGATTAAATTCATGATCCCTTATTCCTTATAGAAAACTAGATATACTCCTTCTATCCACAAATGTATACAAATCATTAATCAGTTTCAAGGATGTTAAGAATATCCAACATAATTTATCCGAATCAATCATGTCTTATTTCAAAATCACTATCTCGGAATCAGAACCATATTATGGTTTATATTTCTCTCGACCATATATTTTCCAAAAATTTAACCTACTATGGAGTCACATTTCTTGGATCCACACAATCTCAAGTCCTAGATGAAATAGTACTTCAGTACAATCCTTATATACTCCATAATTATTATAACCAGTACATCATTGATCCAACACTCAAATTACAAAATTCTTTAATAAAAACATAAGAACACTAATCATTCCTCCTCATCTGTGGTAGTATCATAACTTGATTATTATCCAATAACATCATTTGGGGCATACTCTGATGATTTGAACATTGGTTTGCGTAGTGTCCCCACTCCTTGTAGATGAAGCATTGTACATTTGAAACCTTTTTCTTACCCTTGCAGTCACGCACTTGGTGTACTTTTTCTCCACACTTATAACAAACCCCCATTCCCTTCAGGAAAATTCCAAGGTGTTTCTTCCCACAGTTATCACATATTGGAAAATTCTTCATTCCCATCATTCCTTTATCCATCATTCTCTCTTCCATCCCTTTCATCTCTTGCTTCGCTTCAAAGCCATAGGACTCAGAGAATTCTTTACTTATCTTATTAATACATGATACTATTTCTTCATATGTTGATAACACATGGGAGACTATTTCCCTTCGAAATTTTGGCTTAATACCGTGAAAGATACGATACTTCTTACTCTTTGGATCATACGTATTTCTGGAGTTCACATTCCTTCTACTGGGCGCCATTTCTATACAATGGCATAAACTATATTATTTTATGAATCAAAATACATAATTTCATACTTATATAATACTTAACATTAATTGAACTATTTATCGATATAATCCATAATCATAAAAAGGTTTTCTTTGAGGAAGTATATACTCATAACCCTTCATAGTGGTTTATAAAGAAAATGAGAATTATCCAAAGCATATCCCCCGGAGTGTCGTAACCAAGAGTGCAGCAAGGCCCGTTGTCGTGCACCAGTTCCCGTTTGAGTCTAGCTCAAAGCGGTGTTTTCGGGTTTTACCCCTAGGTACATTTGTGCCAGAACCGCCTCTACTTGCTCGTATCCAGACAGGGACGTATTTCTCGGAAAACTCACAAAATCTCTATAATACCAAAATTATAGGAAGTTCTTCTATAATAATACTTAAATTCTATCTTTGGGCTATGTGCTCTAATCAGAGTTTATCTAAATCTAGCTTCCAAGGTTAGTACTAAACTGCCTCTGATACTAACTGTAACGCCCCGCCCCCAGCTACCCAGAGCCGATGCGTTACTTCATAACATTGGCATGATCACAAAAGATCAATTCTCGAAAGACCGATTAGTTTAGTAGCCTTGGAAACACTGGATACATTCATAAATGTTACATTACATCACAAAGTGAAAAACTATAATAATATAGTCTCCATAGTCCACACTTTTATCCTCTTCGGACTATCCCTGCAGGTCATTCATAAAATACTTCTTCACATCCTGGAAAATATTAAAACATTGAAAGGGGTGAGCTCGGATGCTCAGTAAGGTTAACAATATTGCGGAAGCTTTCATAAATAAACAATAAAATTTAAGGCAATGTATAACTAAAACAAAAGCCTTTTAAACTTGAACTTCAACATAATATGGCAAAAGTAAAATGAGATAATTCCATTCACTTCTTCACATGGATATTCTACTGGTCAAATAATCACATGCAATATCAATAACCACTTTCATAATGATGGAATGCATAATTCCAGACTATCATAACCACGTAGCCAAGGCCTCGTGCCAAGACCACAAATTAGATTTTGTCAAGGCCTCGTGCCAAGACACTAGTTTGTCTCATGAGACTTTCCGATGCATCGAGGAGCTATAGCGGGCTCCACCCGTCACTTACTAAGTCCAATGCATTCCTCATATGAATGGGTTTAAACATATAATAAACCATAACATAATCGTATCACATAAAACATGCATAAAGGAAACATAACATTTCCATATTTGAATCACAAGATTTCAATACAACACATTGATATAATAAAAACGCTTTCAAAACCATTTTCAATACCAAAATAAAAGAAAGCTAAACTTTGTATTTATTTTTCATAAAAAAAGTGATGGCTTATAGAGGAAGCCGAAACTCAAATAATGGTCATGGTGGCAGAGAAGTCATTGTCGCCGCATATGTACGGAAAGAAAAACATTCCATTTTTGTCGTTTAGTAAAACGCTTCGTATAAAAAAGATTCCTTTTGAATAAACGTAAAAGTCAAAGGGGTTTATACACCTTATAAAAGAAAATTGTGTATAAAACCAAATATGCCTCAATGAAAGGAGATTGAGACGAAGTCCTTAAAAAGATCATTTTTAAAACAAAATAGATCTATTATGTGTATTCACTATAGGTACACATAAATAACCTAAAAATACAAAATAGGACATAATAATATCATGACATAATTTGAAAGTAGGAGATTAACCCAAAGAATGGCAGTTGGGTTAAGAAGTTCCCTTACAAAGATCATTTTTTTAAATAAAATAGATCTATTATGTGTATTCACTATAAGTACACATAAAGAAAGTACAAATACATGATAGTACATAATAATATTGTGATATAATTTGAAAGTAGGAGATTAACCCAAAGAATGGAAGTTGGGTTAAGAAATTCCCTTACCTTGCGTCTTGTCCTGACTCGACCGTTCTTTAACCTCCTGAATAATAAACTAGAGTTAATTTCTATTTACATAAGAACCTTTTTCATGTTCATTATTCTATTTATATCACTTATTACCATGTTATGAACATTATTTAATTATTTAAGTTAATAACGGTCGTTTTGTCGATCTTTGGTACTTGAGTCAAAAATAAACTTCTTATAATTACAAGTTGTTCATGTGGTGAAATATCCATTATATCCAGAATTATATTCATGATGTAGATATCATATATATCATATATATACAGTATATACATTCATTCATAATTTCACGTAACATTTATAGGTAAGAAATGAAATGCACCGTTCATGGAGACGGTAAGCCGTACGTACACATGAACACTACTTTCATTTCTATTTCGTATTTAATGGAACAGAATCATAATGATATAAATTTATAATATAATTAAAGTATAAAATAGTGTATAATACCATTTAATCCATCCTTTATACATCCCACATATGGCATTAACGATTCAAATCACTTTGAGGGGGCGGTATTCCGCACTTCCTAAAATGAAATTATCGTGTTTTACCCATAATGGAAATCATAAAGTATGGCATAAATTAAAAACAAAAAATCATAAGGAAAACAAAAAAATAATATATATCATATACAAAAATAGTGTCATCATAATGGCCACCATTAGAGGTGTTATATGTGTGTTGAACAATCATCGTTTCGTGAGGCAAAAATTCGCCATCCACCGAAACAGTATGTTCTTTAACCATTAGATGTAGGTGTGTGTAAGTGTAGCTCGAATACTTCTTATAACAACATCCTAGTATATTGAGGATACTGGTTTTGTTACAAAAGAAATGAATAAAATAAGTTTAGGGGGATGGAGAAGAAAAATAAAACAAAACAACATTAGAGAAGACATTACCTCAAAATCGGGTAACTCTTTTTGATTTGAGCCAAAGGCTTCCTTGGGAAGAGTTCTGCCCAATGTGAGGCTTCTAGGAGTAAGAGGTGGAAGTTGGGAGAGTGTTTGGGAAGAGGATGGTCGAACCAATTGGCTTGAAAGTGTGAATGAGGTGGTAGAGTTGGGGGCCTTTTATAAGAGGAGAGGAGGGGCACTCTTGGAAAGTAAGGAAATGTTACATTATTATACAATGCTTTTCGGATTATAAAGGTCCCACAATTATATAATTCGTGGCTAAGGTGCTAAGGGTTCTAAATCTACCCATCCAATAAGCTTTGGACAAGTGTAAGCCATGGATCTTGCATTATCTTCTCATTTTATTTAAATCGTTAAATAATGAGGTCATCGCTGCATCATAATGATGTCATAAATAATTTAATTTATTTAATGCCTAAAAATTATAAAAAAAATACTATTATGTAGGAAATCGTTTTATCTTTCTAATGAATATTTATAGTCAAAATTTGGACTTGTGTAACCCCACTTAAAAACTGTTTTAGTAAAACAACTCATGTTTGTATCAATTTAATTTTAACATTAAATAAATATATATTAATGTCATTTTCCAACTAAAGTGGCTCCATGGGGTCCCCAAGTTGACTCATGGGTTTTCATGGTCGGCCATGACTCATCGAATAGGATTTGTACAAGTTTCAATCTCATCTCATATTATGAAAACATTATTTTTACCTTAAACTACACTAATTACCTCTAATCGCGATTAAAAACTTAAAAGTTACTATTCACCAAAAAATTATTTTAATCTCATTGAACCACATTTTACTATATAATGACAACCATGTATGTCGGATTTTTGAAAATAAAATCACAGAAGTGGTAATATTTCATTTAAACGAAAAATCAGTTATTTAACTACCACTTAGTAGTTTCACTATTCATCAAAAATTGAAGTTTTTCAGAACAATGCCAAAATTTCACTCTAAGCTATAATTGATATTCCGAATTAAAAAATGATTTATATTTTACAAAATTCCAAACATATAAGTTGCAATAATTAATTTTATAATTAATTCCCGTTGTCACAACAAATAGCGTGTTTTTTAAGAAACAATTTATATCAAATGATTGGCAATTGTTTATGTCCATTTTCAATGTTAAATTAATTATAATGACAACCATTGGATAAAATGGTAAAAACATATTCTAATTATACTTTAAAACCACTAAATAGTTTAATTTATCACAATAAATTATTTTGATTAAAAAAGTTGTTTTAAGTATTTTTCACTATTCATAAAAAATAGAAGTTCTCAGAAAAATACCAAAAATTCAACATAGGCTAATTCCGACATTCCGAATCCAAAAATGAAGTCCATTTTGATAAATAAATTTTATAAAATTTCAAAAAGTAGGTATTACTATTCACAAAGGCTAGTTTAATTCGTTGTGGTGTGTGTTAGAGCTCGAGGTTGCGTACAACACACGCTATTGCACTATTCGAAGTGAAACGTACTGTGGAAGCTTGGGGTGTTACATTTAATAATAATTTCCATGTTATATTAATATTTTGTGTAATAATCAATTTCTTTATCGTACGTGTTTTAACTTGTTACTCTCGATTGTATCACATAGATCATGATTTAAATAATTCAAGAATATAGAACATAATTTATATATAATATATATTTATAACATAAATATGTATAATAGACATATATATGAAATAGAAAACACCGTTTATGGAGACGGTAGTCCGTACGTACACATAAACGTTGTTTCTGTTTTCATATAGCATTGAACAGAAGTAAGTGAATATGATATATGTATATACATAAATACCTATATATATATATATATATACCTACAGTAGCATTATTATGTCATATATTACATACTTTTTAGTAATATATATTTTTATAATCGTCGATGAATTGTGAACTTGGAAATGAATCTCATCGCCTCGTGGAGACGGTAATCTGTACGTACGCATGAGTGAAAATATCATTCTTTTGATATAAAAATAATATATAATTGGATGTTATATCATATATAAAGATTCCTTATCATGTAATAATTATTATTTACATCAAATAAATTTCATTATTAGACCCATCCAAATAATAATGTATTGAATAACAATTACACCACGACGTGGAGACGTTAAGCCGTATGTATGCATGTATGGTGACATGTCATTTAAAGGATGGATAGAATAATGAATTTGGTTATACCATTATTATAATAACATAAATGTATATAGAAGATACTAGATTTATTATTTTATAATGGAAACAATGAAGAAAAATGAAGTGGAAGAAGAAAGGAACTTGAAAGAGGGTGGTGAAATCATTACCTCTTCTTTGGGTTCTTTCTTTTGATTTGATCAAAAGGGATTCTTAGGTTGGCTTTTTGATCAAATTAAGGCGTCTAGAATGAATGGGTTATAGTTGATAGGGTATTTGGGTAGGTTTTGGCCGAGCAAAATGGCTTAGAGGGTGTGAATTAGAGTGAATGAAGAGTGACTTTTTATAAAAGAGGTGAGGGGCACCTAAGGAAAAATATACAATATTATTTGTTAATAAATTCATATTCGGTTTATAATGGCTCAAAATTGATTTATTTAGAGTATAAGGTGGGTATGGGTAGAAATCCACTCAACAAAGAGGTTTTAGATAGGTTTTGTTCACTTTATTAACCTTATCTTTTAGTTTTAACTCTTAGTTAATTAGTTTGACATTTACCATGCCTCTTTGTATTTTTATATTATATGGTTACTAAACTTACTATAAACATCCAATAGACCCCCAAGTTGTCCATTAATTATAAAACTATCATGATATAAGTCCTTTTGACGAACCATAGATTTTTAGGAATAGAATATTAATTAATAATAAAATATTTGTTTTAAAAAATCTTTTCTGTCAATTTTGACACTATTGGGTATTTTGTTTTTGAAAAATTCATTAAAGCATTATTACATCGAAAACAATTCATATAACCAATCCTAATATGTCATAGTAACCTAGAAAATTATTTTATTTCATAAAAAGTCTCAAATTACATTTATTTGTGTATTTATAATATCAATTATATTAATAAATCATTATTACGGTAATTACTACATCATTATTGCGTCATAAATAAATTAAAATATTTAATGTTTAAAAATTATAAATAAAATAAAATAATGTAGGAAATCGTTTTATATTTCTAATGAACATTTATAGTTGAATTTTTCTTATGTGTATCCCTATATTAAAAATGTTTTAGTTATTAAATTTTGATTTTAACTCTTTTAACTCTTCTTTGAATTAAATAATAATAAATCTCCTAATCTAATCTAAGTGGACCTAAATCATAATATTTTATTCCTATGGTTGTTTTAGTTTTATATACACTTGTAAAATATAATTAGAACATATTTTAGGGTAATATTAATATCATTTTTACCCTTAATTACCCAATTTACTTTTAACCGTGGTAAATAAAAGTAAAAAGTTACTATTCACCAAAAATTATTTTTATCTTATTGATCCACATTTTACTCTTTTATATTAACCGTGTCACTCATATTTTCGAAATTCCACTCACAGTAGTGATAAAATTATGTTTTATCTGAATTTGCAAATTCTCATAGGGGATGGGTAAAAGACGGTGAAAAGTTCCATAAAATTTTTATATATCTAAAATTATTATAAACTGACTCCAATGAATTAAATTGAACTTATATAGGTACTATTTATCTATTTTTACCTTCAATAAATTTAAATAAAATAAATAAATATTTAAAAAAAATCGGGTTTTAACCTATAACTCAGGGGTTTTCACTATTCATCAAAAATTGAAATTTTTCTGAAAAATACCAAAACTTCACCATAAGATAATTTTGATATTCCAAGTCCAAAAATGAAGTCCTTTTTGAAAGATAAAATTTATAAAATTTCAAAAAGTGGGTATTACTATTCATAACGGCTAGTTTGGTATGTTATGGTGCGCTTGAACTCGGTATTTCCTATAGTAAAAGTTATTGAATTACTATGAAAAAATAATATGCTCTGAAATCATGGGGTATTAAAAAAACCATGTGTTGGATATGAAAAGAAGATATATCTGAAACAAATATGTTTACCACTATTGGCACACAGTTTCCTATACTATGCGGTACCACCGTGCATACACCGATTTTTTTAAATGGTATGTTCTAAGTTAACCATCCTCTATTTTTCCCCTCTCATGATACATCCTCTTCTCCCACATTCCTTGTGTGGTAGTTGTGACCCTCCCTGACCATGAACCCTTCCACTATCCACCTATCTATGGAGATTGGTGGTATGATTTCAATAGGAAATCTATCCGGGTGAGTCTCTTTCGTCTCCTCCTCCTCCTCCTCCCAGTATCTCATAATGTTTTCTTTTGCCTATTTCTTTTCATTACATTGAATAAATGTAGGGGTGTTATGGGTTTAAATTGACCATGTTTTTTTCTTAGGGGGTGTATAGTAGATCTCACAATCCTTCTTCTCACTATTTTCAAAGGAATCACAACATTAGAGCACATTCTAAGTTGGGGTTTCTATTATTTGAATTTTCTCTAATTTACCTCATATTCATGTGGATTTAAATAGTATTACTTAAATTTAGATAAGATAAGTGAGTTTAATTTTATTTAAAGAAAAATGATATTCATGGTTTTTAAATAATTTCAATTGATTTCCAAATGGGGTTTGTGGTTTTGGCCATTATTTTTATCAAACATCAATGTAAAAATTATGTTCTTAGATAATTAAATGTTTACGGTGGTTTCAACAATAGAATCAGTATTTTAAAGACTAGTTCATGTTTTTTATGATTTTTTCTGGTTGATATATATGTTTAAAAAATTATTTAACTAATATTTCATTTGTTAAATAATCTTTATTAAGTTTATTGATTTTATTTTGGCATTATTTATTTCAGTTTTTTGTTACATCTGTGTCTTGAAGTATTGGCTTCATATACTCACATATATGGATACATGTATATATATAAGATATATATATACGTCTACATATTTACATTATAATTTCAATATATATATATATATATATATATATATATGTAATTTCAAATGTGCATAAAAATTAAAGGGGAGCCTTAATATTTAAAAAAAATGTTTAATTTTGTCTTGAAAATGTGATTTGAAATAATGGTTTCTAATTTTTTTTGTTTTTAATTATAAAATTGGTTGAGCTTATTAAATTCTTGTAAAATTAATTTAAGATAAATAAATGTTTTCTAGTGTTACTTTATAGTTTTTTTAAAAGGAGTCATAGTTCCCTAAATTTGTATTTCATTGTGATATGTGAATATTGTTTTATTGAATGATTTCTATGTTATTTAATTTGTGGTTCGAACACGGGAGAACATAGGTTGGAAGATAAAAATAATAGTGAATCTCTAATTAGTCGTAATGTTCTAGTTAGGGGATGTTATGGTGTTTCCTCGAGAGGCCCAAGTTTGTTCACATTATTATATTTCAATTTCCAACTTGTTTACCATGAGAGATTAAGTTACCTTTGGAACTTATAGGTCATATCCCAATAACATGCATCTTTTATTTCACTCTATTTTTTTCTCACTCATACATTTTATGGATGATGTTATGTTTATGGCTAAATACCCTTGTTTCTACTTCTTTGTTATTTATTTGTAGTTTATTTTTTTATTTATCCTTTTTCATGTATTTTCATTGTCATTCAATCTCGACCTATCCCTAGGGACCATGTCATGACTACCCCATGCTTTCCTATGATAGACTAGGGTATGGAGACTAATTCCAAGTAGGCATATCCCACAAGTGGGAGGCATTTTTTTGTATACCTATACACACACACCAACCTCAATGAAAAAGTTGAAACTAAGAATAATAAGTAATCATTGATGCAAACCACGAAGAAAACCCACTTAGAGTAAGGTTCAAAACTGAAAGAAAATGGGATGGAATTCAATCCCAACTAAAAAGTAAATTACAAGCTCCTAGAACTCATCTGAAAAAAAGCCCTACCTAATGTGTTTGTACACAAGAATTTTGAAGTTCGCTGATGTGAACCACATATGTCGGGTCACCCTAAAGCAGTCTCTATCCCCAGCCCACAAAGGACTCTGTCAAAGAATTCAATCGTCTACACAAGACAAAACATGTGTGGGTGAAGCCTGTGTTGGGGTGTGTAAAATAATACTCAGTAGGGACCCGAATACCACAATGGAAACACTACTTAAAAAACACATGAAGTTCACCACAAAAAAAAACTCAAGATGTATACCTCAAAGGAAAGCACTAATAAATACACAAATAAGACTACCATATAGGAACACAAAGTGTATCCTCTATGAAATATAATCATGAGAGTCAATAGAGTCAGCTCACAACTAGTATAGGTCTATGGTACATAAACATGATTGTCATAAGTATCCACCGTACCCTCATGTAGTAACACACAATGCATTGATAATCCATAGAGTTTAAGAAACACACGGTGTGTAAGTTATACACAGATCTTATGTAACACATGGATTGTCGGTAACACACAAATTGTATATAAAACATGAAGGGAAGATAAAAAATAGAGTGTAGATAACACACGGTGTGTTGTCAAAGACAGGAGGACCCACACCCTGGTGAGACAAGGTAGTTATGATTCAGTCTTGGATAGACACAAAGTGAAGATAGGATACATAGTCTAGGTAATCTCATAGCTTATCGGTCGTAGTCAGTCATAAGATACTGTCTTTATCACGCATGTTCTAGGAGAACCTCTTCCTCGAGAAAAAAGTTTATATGACAACATCCACGAAAAGTAACATAGAGTATCTCAAAAGGACCTCGTCATCGTGAGGGTCCCAATTCCACAAACAAATCGTCGAACGTACACACAACTTGAGAGTTATAGGAATTTATGTAAAATTAGGATAGTAGGGTCTAGGTCTAGTCTGAGCCAGTCAGACTAACCTGACATGACCCGACCTGGGTCCCGCCTAACTAGACCTGCCAGGCATAACCCAACATGCCGGGTCCTACCCGACCTGTAGGGTGAAAACCGACCTGATGGGTCGAGCTGACCCATTGGTTTCAGTGTGCCCTATTTAGACCCCACCTGCTATCTACATGGACTGAAGCTTTTCTTGTTCATTGAAGAGGAAAAGTTCATCTCACCCATATGTGGTGGTTGATGTGTCTAATCCTCGTCAATGTGGGGCATCCAACGCATGACCACCCTGCAGTTGTTCCCGCAGGGTCTTACCACCACAGTCCAGTTGCACCATGGCCCCTCAACCGTAGGAAACAACACCGTGATGTGTCTGTAGAGACCTGCCACCAGTCTCTTACCAGCATCCCTTATACACTGCCTGTGGTGGTTTCCATGGGTTCCTCCCACCAAGTGGCCTCGCCTCCACGCAGCACAATAGGTGGCTCACCTTCCGCGGGCTACCACCATCTCTATAGTGGCCCATTTTTTAAACTGGGAAAATGTTCATGATCCATGAGTCACCTTCTTTATTTACATGGGCTCAAGATAATATTTCCATCACTCATGGGCTCCAGTACATTCAGAACCTTATGTCAAAACCCAAGGTGATCATGGTGGTCTGTCGGTAAAGAACACAAGAAAGGGGATATAAAAGTCACTAAGAACACTATTTATAATGGGACTTGGCCTTATTCGTTGGCCTTGGTGTTTTCTTATTATAAGGATCACAATATAAAATAATAAGAATAATCACCAAGAACTAATCACTTTAATCTTGCAGTTTAAACCAACCTCCATGAATGATGGAACTGCTGATCAACCTATTCATGGTATGATCTACGTTCATCGTTAAATATAAAAATAGAGAAAGAATTAACTCAGACAATAAACCAAATACATAGAAACAGGATCAATTAGAGGAGATAAATCATCATTTATGGTGATCTATCTGTGAATGTTTTCAATCCATAGTTTGTCTGTGTTTTTCGTTTTTCATTGCCGGTGAGAGGGGTTCTTTCTCCTTTCTAAGGGAATCTTCCAAGCTCTAGGGAAATTCTACAGAATTATGAAATCTATTATTGGTCCCCAACAATAATTAATAAAGGAAACATGTTAACACATGTAAGCATTACTTTTTTTCTTTGAAATAATGTCACCACACTGATTCATTTATAAGAGGGAAAAATCTCTTCATTGTTACATCGTAGAATTGTTGCATTTCATGAAAAGTAAAACTAAACTAAAATATTTATTTTTATTTTTTATAATCTTTAAAATTTCAAAAAATTACTTTTCGTAGACATCCTACACTGGTCAAAGGTAGGTCTTGAATAAGCAAAACCTGCTTCTATGAAGACAACGATGCCCTCAGATTTTAAATCTAAGAACTCATTTAAATGTTATCAAATCCACATATGAGGGATATTTTTAATTAACATTAAAGTATTTATAACATTTATAAAGGGAACCCCATGCCTTGGAATCACGTGACATCTTACCTTCTTCTCTTGAAATAATTCCATATAATTTTAGAAGAACAATTACATCGAAGATTGAGAACATTAATTTCTCCCCACCTTATGAATTTTGGTCCCTAAAAATCCAAAAAAGGGATAAATAAAAATATGGGGATGATGATAATGAATCTGAGATTCCCGCTCCCATGTTCTCTCATAGAGATTCCTGTGCTTCCACTGAATATGCACTAGAGGTAGAGACTGTCCATGAATGATCCTCTCCCGTCGATCCTGAATCTCCACCAAGTACTCTGTAAATGTCACTTTATCATCAATATCTTTCTCTCCCAAGTCAATCATGTGTGAAGGGTTGTATACATATTTCAACCGTTATGATATGTGAAAGACATCATGCACCCTCTCAAATAGATGAGTTATTTCCATGTGGTATTCCACCTCTCCCACTATATACAATATTAGAAAAGGATTGGTGAACCTCAGAGAAATCATGACGCCCTAGTCAAATCTCATTATCCCATGTCAGGGAGAGGCCTGAATGAACACATGGTCTCCCTACTTGAATTCCAAGGGCCTCTACCGCCTATCATCATAGGACATATGAAGGATATGTGTAGTCTTAATCCACTCATGGATGACTTGAACATTCTCTATAGTGGCCTATACCAACTCCATGCCCATGAGTATTGACTCTCCTAGGTTAGTCTAGAAAATTGGTAACCTGAAGGGTTGACCGTACAAGGCTGATAATGGTACCATACCGATGGTGGAGTGGTAGAAGTTATTGTACATGAACTCCTATATGGGTAGGTGGCCCTCTCAACTATGATCAAAATAGAGGATGTAAACATGTAACATGTCCTCGAGGAACTGAATGGTCATGTCCATATAGTCATCTTTCTATGGGTAGGAAGATGTTTTCAAGAATAGGTAAGTCCCAAATGCTTTCTACAATCACTTCTACAAACGAGATGTAAAGTGGGTGTCACTGTATGAAACTATTGTAGATGGGAATCCATGGAGTCAAACTATCTCATGCGTTTAGTGTCATCCAATGCACTCTGTGGGACTCTACTCTCGAATTTCTAGGAAGTGGGGAAACTGGTTGATTCATTCAATGATCACCCAGATGGTATCATACCCTCTTTAAAAATGTGGTATAACCTTCATGAATTCCATTTATATTCCTTCCCTATTTATCATTGGAACCTCAAGAGGGTGAGTCAAACCTACTTGAACATAGTGCTCGACCTTCACTTATTGACAAGTGAGGCATCATGTGACAGACTCTTCCATTTTCCTTCTTCGTCCCTAGCCACCAAAACTAACATCAGAGGAGTTTGTACATATTTTCCATACCTGGATACCGCCAAAGGGGGTGTATGAAACTCCCTCAACACCTCCTCCCGTAACTTCTCTGGTACAACTATGCGTCCAATGAAAATAATGATGTGCTTCCCTCCATTAAAATATTCATCTGGGGAATTCACTGTGGACATCATAGCAAGTGCAGCCTCACATATGACATATCTGAGTTGTTTCTACAACATTAACTATAATATTTCCTGGGTAACCACCATTAACTGGAGCTAAAAGATTCATCTCCATCTATGGTGGATATCTAAATTGAGGCAAACTTCTATGAGGCCTCGTTCAGTAGTTGTGAACTCAATCCCTAGATAAGATCATATTCCACCTTTCTATACACATGAAGGGCTTCCGTTTCATCATGAAAGAGGCCATGGGTGTTGTTACTATGGAGAAGTTGGTTACAAATACCCAATAGTTCAAAGATAATCCAAGGAAACTCCACACCTAGGTAATGCTATTGGGTGGATCCCATGAAATCACTGGCTTAGTATTCGCTAGATTCACTGAAACTCAATCCTATGAGATGACTTGTCCAGGAAAGTGGATCTTTTGAATCCAAAACTGACACTTTTAGATCTTTGCATAATGCTGGTGCTCTTAGAGTAAGTCTAGGACCATCATTAAGTGTATCGTTTTCTCCTACTCAGACACAGGGTACACCAGCATGTTGTTAATAAAAGAAACTACAAACCAGTCTAGTTAGGGCTGGAAGATCATATTCATTAGTCCCATGGAAACTACTAGGGAATTAATCATGTCAAATGGAATCAATATGTACTCTTAGTGCTATAAAGTCATCTAAAATCCATCTTTAGGATTTCCACATCCCGCACTCAAAGCTGATGATAGCATGATCTGAGGTCTATCATTGAGAACCATCTCACTCCCTTTAGCTAATCAAAGATTTCATCAATCCTTGGTATTGGAGACTTATTCATCACCATCAACATGTTTAGGAACTAAATGTCCAAGTATAACCTCAATATTTGTTAATATTTCTTAGAAAACAAAATTGGGGCTACCCATGGTGATAAACGGGGTCTCATGAAACCCTACCTCTAAAAATAATCAAACTATACCCTCAATTCGTGATAATATGTGGGAGATATCTCATATGAAGGTGTAGATATTGGTGTAATCCTATGGAATACAGTAATGAAAAATTCAACCTTCCTATGAGGAGGTAGTCCTGAACATATTCCAAAATTTTTTCCACATACTCATCCACCCCTGTAGGAAACTGAGGACTCATCTCATCCACTACACTGAGGGTCATGATAGAAAACTGATGTGTGACCAGCTTCAACCTTTTATATGAAAGTTCATATTTCACTACATGTGTCTCCCTTTCACTAAAAAATGAAAACATGGTCATATCTATAGAAAAAAAACTCATTGTGCGCCTAAAACAGTCGATATGGGCTTGAACTATGGATAAACTATCTATACCCAAAATGAAGTAGTAATTCCTTGACACTACCACCATGTAATACACACGGAAAATCTCTCCCGCAAGAGTAAGGGAACACTATCGGCACTAGTGTGTGGTCGTTGAATCTTCTCTCTTAGGAGTCTCTAAGAGGAGGGATCATGTTAAATGTTCCACTGGAATATTCATGTATCAAACAAGGGACTTTTTGAGAAAAGAGTGATTGAAACCCATGTTTTTCAAATGATAAGCTAGGGTGGAAAATGTAAAGATCGTAACTCTTATCATCCAGGGAGTCCGAGAATTGGAAGCCTCCATAACATGGAGATGGCCTCAAACCTATCCACCAGCTCCCAGATCTCGGTGTGGACCACTTAGGGGTAGTGTTGGTGGTTCCTTGAAACTCCATCCCCCTCCTTCCACACATCCCACTCCTCTTCAATGTCAGTCTCCTTGTAGACCACCCTGTTATTTCTTCTTCCATTACCTTGACAATCCATCTACTGTCTTCTATATTGTTGTACTTCTGGTTGGACAATCTTTAGAAAGATTCCACCAAATAATGCACGAGTAGAGGAGTCTATCAATAAGCTAACTTTCTCTACCCTAGGAGACTCACACCATTGATTTCATATAACGAGGTCATCCCCTAGAGTACTCAAAGCACATGGGTATCTACGTCATCGATCAGCTACACGCTGTCGAAGATGCCACTACCTGCTACCCGATGGTATCTCTCACTTTTAGTTCTCGATCTACAAAAAATATCTCTACTATTAGAGGTCTATCAAGCACTGAAACATGTTATGAGATGCTAAATGATATCAATGATGCCCTTATCTTCTAGAGTAGTCCCTCCTTAAAGGTATGGGTCCTGAAGAATGAGTCTCGCACCATGATGGTAGAGTAGCATGAAAGATTAATGAATCATTCCAAGTACACTGCTACTCACTGGATGCCCTGGTACATGTTATGCAGATCCTGTATACTCGTAGAATGTAATGTAACTAAAAATAATTCATCTCTCAAGAGGGCCTTGAAGTATGTCCAGGATGGTGTCACTTCCTCATGTGTCTGAGTCATCATGCTCGACCATCTCCCTAATGAGTATTGAAGAAGGCTCATGGCTAGGACTACCATATGATCGAGAGGCATCCCCACTAAGTGAAAGACTCACTTCATAGCCTCCAGCCAATTCTCAACTATATAAGGATTCTTTTTACCTCAAAACCTAGGAGGACTCCCTCTTTGGAACTCATGAAATTCACTAAGTCTATGTTAATCCTCTACTATTAACTCTTGTAAGAACTTCTATTCTCTGGGTAGTGGTATCATAGGTACACTACCAAGAGGTTCTATCTATGGAAATATTCCCTGCACTAGTGCCTCATTTCATAGTGACAATGCTCATGTTCACACCCTAGAATCCTGGATGGATGACTGTGTGGAAGAATCCTAAAACAGAACAAAATTTACCACAATCAATAGAGTATACCTAGTAAGATAATTCTGATGCAATAAAGACATGATATCTCACTAAATTCTTACATGACTGAAGAAAAATTAATTTCCCATACAACTATAATTTTCACAATCCAATTCCGAAAGAAGAAATCAATGTCCTTATGAAGGGATACATTGGAATCTACACCAACAATGGGTTCTCATGCCAAAAAGATGAACTCAAAACACATTACACTGTTGTCCCAAAACAATATTGAAACTGACCACCCCTTAACCTCTTATTCACAAGCCATCCCCTAGGTCCAGTGTTGTGACTACCCTAAGCCTACCTCCCATAGTCCAGAGGCTGGAAACTAGAGTTATGTAGGAATATCCAAAAAGTGGGAGTTATTTTCCCATGTACCAGTACACAAGAACCCATCTAAAAAATCTAAAATTGAAAACACTAAGTAAACATGGATGAAAAACACTAAAAAAACCCACTCAGAGTAAGTTACAAGATTGAAAGAAAATGGGGCCAAAATACAATCCCAACTACAAAGGAATGTACAAGCTCTTAGATCTCATCTATTGAAAATCCTACTGAAAGGGTGGGTATAGTAAGCTATCTGAATGTCTCTGAAGTGAACCACATCCATCGGGTCACCCTGAAGAACCCTCTATTCTCGGCCCACCAAGGACTTCTTCAAATCATCCGATCATTTTCACAAGAAACCACACGTGCGGGTGAAGCCCGTGAAAGTGTGAGTAAAACAGTACTCAGTAGGGACCTCATAACCACAAAGGTAACACAACTACGAAAATAAATGAAGTACACAACAAAAGAAATCACATGAAGTACACCACAAAGTAAACACACAATGTACACCACAAAGGAAACACACAATGAATACCTTAAAGAAAATCACTAGTTAATACACACATTAGTCTAACAGAGAGGCACACGAAGTGTATCTTATATGAAGTGTAATTAAGAGAGTCACTAGAGTCATCTAAAATCATGTATAGGTTTTTGGTATGTAAATATGATTGTTGTATGTACCCAAAGTACCCTCAAGTAGTACCACATGGAGTGTTGATAATGCACACAGTATAGTAACACACAGTTCATCTGTAACAAACGGAGTGTAGATACCACATAGAGTGTTGTAAAATATTAGAGGAACCACACCCTTGTGGGATAGGGGATTAATGACTCAGTATTGGTAAGACACAAAGTATATATAAGACACATAGTCTAGGTAATCACATAGATTCTAGATCACAACAATCTTCTTGATTCCGTCCATAAAATGCTCTTTCTAGGAGCACCTACTCGTTGATCCAAAAGTCTATTCTAAAACATTGACAAAAAAATCACGTAAAGTATCTCAAAAGGATTTTCTCATCGTAAGTTTATCATTGTCGCAATCTTCTCATCAAATAGACACACATTTTGAGATTTATGGGAATTTAAGTAAAAAGGGTTCGGTTGGGTCTCGGTCCAGTCCGACTGGATTAGACCAACCTGACATGACCTGGGTCCTTCCTGAACCGACCCTCTGGGTCTGGTGCACCCCAGTTGGGCCTAGCATAATACCAATCTGGCCTTGTTCTGGGCTATCCCAAAGACCATTTGATCCACCGACTTTGGCCTGGTCCACTGAAGCAGACCAATTCTTCACACCCAGCTATGGTGGCTACCGCATCTGCTCCCCATCAATGTGGGATGGCCCCCACATTTGACATGGCGTTCCACCGTGTGACCACTATGAAGCCATTGATTTTTGGTCCTGATACCATAGTCTAGCTAGATGTTGGCCCCTCAGATGCATGAAAGAAATTCATACCACATCTACCAAGACTCACCACCGGACCTTGTCCACCACCTGCTGGAAACCCATGTCTGTCACCCAGGGCAGCTTTCATGGGTTCCTACTACCATGTTGTCGCACAACCACACGTCTCCAGCACCGATGCTATGCTCTGGCAGTGGCGGCTCCTCTTCCGTGGCATGCCCCTGTTGATGTGGTGGCCAATTTATCAAACCGATAAAACCTTCACGATCCTTGGGTTTCCATATTAAATATCATGGTATAATGATCATATTTCTAGTTCTTCAGTGGTCTGGTCGCATTCAGAACCACATGGAAAATATTGATGATACCATGGGGGTCTGTTAGTGAAAAACACAAGAACTAAGACATGAAAGGCAACATGAAAACCCTTTTGAACGAACCTTGTCCATAGACATTTTCCATTGTCTATTTGTGTCATTATGATCACAAAATAACATGAGAAGAATAATAAAAAAGATAGATTCCCTTTAATCCTTTAGTTTTAACCATCTTCTATGAATGACCAAACCACAAATCATCATGTTTGGGGGTTGGTCCATAGTCCAAATTAAAAATATTAATAGAGAAATCATTCCCTCAGATAATAACCCCCCAAAAGAAAGTGGATCATTTGGGGGAGTGAAATATTCATTGATGGATATCCATCGCTAAACATCCTTAATCCATGATTTTTTATAGTATTAATTCGTATTATCCAATGGTAGAAATTCCATCTCCACCCTTACGAAAACTTCTGAGATCTAGATAAATTCTCTAGAGGTATAAATTCTAACAGTGGTCCCTACACTTGATTACTTGAATAAAAGAATTAACACATTTTTCTGTTACTATTTCCCTTTGAAACAACATCGCCACACTGTTTCATTTATGAAAGGAAATAGTTGCTTCATCTTTATGTCACAACATTGTTGTGTCATCAAAAATCATTAAAATAAAAATATAATAAAATTCTTAAGTTTATTTTTATTCTTCCTTAAACGTCCTGAAAATTATTTTTTAAAGTGGACCCTCGGTTGTTGAAGTTAGGTCTTGCCTAAGGAAAACCCAATGCTCTGAACACAATGGTGCCCTCAGATTTTAAATCCAACATGTTGTTTTAATGTTACTAAAACCACACAGATCACTATTTTTAATAAAAACAAAAATAGAGCGAACATTTATTCCAGGATCCTCAGGCCTAGAAAAAATGATTCGTCTCATATTCTTGACTTGAAACAATACCATATAAATTTTTTAAAAAATAAAATGTTATATCCTAGACATTATACAATATATTTTCATTATTCTGGGCCTCACTCCCTAAAACAATTTTAATGTGAAAATAATAAGTGGAATTTACAAAGGGAATGGTTTACATGGGTTGGTGTTTGTAAATGGATCTTCAATCTTAATTTTAAAATGTTATATTGAAAAGGAACCTATTTATTTATAAATGATAGTTTATTTATGGGGTTTTTTCAAAAATATAATAAAATATATTTTCTAAATTAATTTAAACTAGCATATTTTTTTTTATTTTGGAAAATAAAATTATGGAATCTGTAATACATACCTACTGGGTGGTTGAGATCACTCCATCCTCACACCACTCAATTTATTTAAGGTGACCTTACTTTTTAATGTTTTTGATTTAATCCTCATGATGAGATCCTAGTTTGTTCAGACAGTGACCTTTGGCCACATTGGATGTTTTTTTGAGGTTATTTTGTATTCTATTCACCACACCAACCAAGTGTTTTCAATGATTTTGTATGGAATTACCTTTCATTTCATAGAATTTTCATCCAATTATTCCTGATAAATGAGTTTTTTTAATGATTTTCATTAATATAATTGATTATTAATTATATATGTGGTGGACACAGTGGGACTTACGGATATCTGTAGGAGATGTTGTTTAGGGGTGAGCTAATGGATTTTATTATTTATCTACATTATTATTATATGTTTTTAAATTATTAAATATTATTTTAAACTACTTTATAAATCATATTTAACAATGAAAATCATCCCCAATGATTGATAAGATTCTTGTGAATCTTGTCTTTATCCTGAGGTGATTGGAGATACTCCTTGAGTCAGTGGAAAGTCAGTCAGATTTTTGTTTCAAGTGACAGCTCAAGATGATTCATAACAATATCCATTGGTCATAAAAGATCTCTATTTTACCAAGAAATTAACTCTAATTGGTGTAAAACTCACTATATAGTTAGGTAATTATCGCAATAATATCATATATGACTCTTGTATTAATGACCTGATATCTTTTCGTCCAATCTATCTCATGGATAAACTCAACACCATTTATATGGTATCCATCCCAAGGGTTTCCCAATTAAGAGTAACCAAAAGAAAACTCCACGGATGAGTTACCTAACTCTAACATACACTGAATTAATTGATTACCTTAAACAAGATAATATAGGGGCACCCTTCTCTATCATAAACCTACCCATTTGGATGATCACTGTCTTGATAAGTGTTCACTTTAAAAAGAATCTAGCACATAGTATTTTAAAAGGGGATTAGATATCATCATATAATATCAGGTATTATCAATAAATATATACATTATTATAATTATTCGGTATATTATATAATTACTTCCACCAAATAAATATGTTTTAATTAAACCATTTGAAAAATTTATGATTCATAAAATAGGGGGAATGTATATCTTAGGAAAACATATTAATTCATTTTTAAAATTCAGAGAACATAGAAAATTTATCCCAATGTAACAAAATAAAATCTAATGGAATTTATTTTTTAATTAATTATAAATGTGAATAAAAACATCTAAATATTATGAATTGGACTATTTCCATAATTGTATGAAAAATTACCCTCAAATCCAAAACAATATAATTGCTTTGAAATGGAAAAAATGGTGGGAATTAAATCATTGAAATTGAATGAACAAGTGATGAAGGTAGAAAATCTCTCAATTCCCCCCACAAATAAGGCTTATGGTGTAGAAAAGTAAATATAATGAACAAAACCAAAGGGGATTAATGTTATAAGCCCATGAGATCCACTTATTTAAACAGTAACCAAAATTAACATGATTCTTCAAAAACATTTAATCAAAATTATCTATTAGGTTCATTCATTTCATTCTAAATTTCTTTATCCTCCCATGTACACAAAACACATAACTCACCGAAATTCCCACTCATCCTAAAAATTTATATTTTTAATTAATATTTTCTCATCTAAACAAATAAAAGTGTCACCATAGTATTCATAAGTTCCTAAATCTACAAAAAAGAGATTCAAGGACTTATTGTAACATACTGGCCTGGCTACCAACTACACTAGTAGCTGGACTAGTTTCCATATGGCCTCAAGAGAACCAACTCATATTCTAGAGGATTCCGATTAGCAGTGACAGTCCAAAAATGGTAAAATGGGTAGACTATACCCAAATGACGAGAGTAGAACAATGGTATAAGTGATAATAAATAATCAGCCAATAGTTTAAGTAGTATAAATGAAATAAACACATGTTGATGATAAATATAATTTATAAATAACATTGAAAACTATAAATATAGTCAAAAATTCATGTCCAAGTGATACAAGAGATTCGATGAAATAATCATACTACATGATATACAGAATAGTATATAATTAAGAAAAGAATAAAAATCATCTTGGGTGATATCAATGATAAACATGAGTATTATCTCAATCCTGTTATCCAAATATCCCACATATAATGTAGAACACATGAAATAAGCCATTGACCAGTGAACACGATGATCTTCTCAAGTAACCCTGTATAAAGGGATCCTGAGAAGGGTGTGATATATACTTAGTTGGACACCACCAATAGTGTCTAAAGAATAAAACAATATCTTGGTATAAAATACAATAGTGTGAATGTATAATGAAAATACAATAAATAAAATAATTCAAAAACATACAAAGTTGTGATCATGTTCCTCACAAGAACCTGTCCAACCATATATGGTTCATCCTAAGCCGAAAAGTCTATTTCTAAGGTAAACCATTACATACATGATATGGATCATCATAAAATAAGTATCAATAAAGGAATGATCCTATAAATTGGATTTTTCAGTAGAATCAACTAAAGAGATTCATAAATGGAATCCCAAGTATCACTCTATGGGGATTATAAATACCCATCACCATCTGATCCCATGCAAGGTGATCCATAATTAGAATCCCATGTATCAATATAATTATGGTGTGAATTAAACCATCTGATTTTATCCTTGATATCGCACATAAGGGATCGAGTATCACTTTAGGCCAGGGGTAACTATCTGTCCATTGATCATGTTCATGGTGCCTCCACTAGGAAACCAATATTTTCTATTAAAATTCCTAGCGATCCAATCCAAGACATATAAAGTATCTCTACTAGAATATTGACAAATTATGCATCCTATGTGCCAGTCTTTAGTGTTATGTAATTAGGATACCCAGGTATCGCTTAAGGCACAAAGAAATTCATTTAATCATTTAATAATGTTACTTTTATCAATATGGAGGGTCAAAACCATTAATCCTTCCAATTATAAAATAAAAGATTCTATGTACATAAGGATTACATTAAAGAAGATTCAAGTATAATAAAAATCCTCCAATCCTACATACCCTTCCTATTTAGAATAATAAGGCCATATACCAAGTTAGGCCATATAAAATTTATCCATTTCATTATCTATATCAAGGCTCAAGTCATAATTAGAATAAGCAGTTCATGTGAAAAGTCATACCAATATTATTACACTCTATTAAAATCACACATTTAAACATAACTCAAACCAAACCCCTCAAGATTTTTTCCCCAACAGTGAAATAGGGTGGAGAGATACATCGATCCAAATTCCAAATAAACAGTACATTAAAATTTTATAATAAAACACACCTCTATGAAGGGTTTTATTATAAAAATCATTAACTTTTTAGAAGAACTATAGGGATAAAACCATAAGGGTGGTTAAATAATGGGGTTCATTACCATCTAAAAAGAAAATTTAAAATTCAAGGCTACTAGAAATAGGGCTTTAGGATCTATAAATTAAATTCTACATTTAATATGATTCACATGGAAATACAGGTGTGCGTCATAAAAACATACTTTGTGAATTGATTTATCCTTTTGGGAAAAGCTATAAACCACCAATATTTTTCTTAGAATGAACTAGATGCCCAAAATCATGTCTTTATTCAATCCAGTTTGAGTGAAACAGAAGAAATGGGTAAATTCCGAGAAAATAGGGCGAATTAGGTCACACCAAAAATCAGAGAATTAGATAAGTTAATCGAATAATGGAAGCAAGATGATTAAATATTTAATAATTAGTTATCCAAGTCTTTTTAAGGTATAAAAAATAGATTTTTAATGTAATATAGGAATTCATGCCTAGAAGAGGTGAGGAGGAGAGCTTGTGGGAGGGTGTTTTATGTGGGTAAGAGGAAAATGAAGGAGGATGATGAAAAAAAATATGGATTGTCATATTAGTATTTATTTAGACCCTTTGTAAAGTAAAAAAGTTTGGCTATATAGTTTGAATAAATGTTCACCATCCATTTGTGAGAAGCAACTACACAAGGGTCCCCCTCACAATGATTTCCCACAAGGTTTGAATAAACATGTGAATGTCATGAAAAATCCATTTGTCAAGAATCTGTAGCATACTATATGGTTCTATATCTCATCTCACATTGATATACTAAACTAAGTGAGATTCCCAACTACACTAGGTCATCCAATAGTTTATCATAGATGTTAGCTTGGTTTCAAAAAACTGTTAACCTTTATAAGCCTTCTCCAAATTTGAGGATTTAGGGTCTGACACTACCGAAATCCGATGGAACCCCAAATACACATTTGGGGCCCCAAACCAAATCAGGAAACAAAAAATTTGAGGGTTCCAAATTTCATAATTCCATTCTGGATCTTGTCTTTCCGTTCATCCCATCCATAAAATTAAAAATTCATGTCCATTCAAAAAATTACATCCTATCCAAAAACAAGGGACATTACAACCTCCCCACCTTAGAACTTCTCATCTATGATAATCATTAAGAAACATATAAAAATTTACCTACTCATGTCATGAGGTTTTGTTTTAAATATCCAAGTTGAATTTCTAAATTCTCAACACACATCCATGAACCACTTTATTTATAAGATTTATAAGCCAATAAAACTCAATAAAATTCTCATTTTCTGAATTGAACATCGGGATGACACTTACCCGAGACCAGAAATCTAAAGACCTGACCACACCAACATTTCATTAATTAACCAACCTATGTTACAAAATTCCATAGGTTTTAGAATGAATAATCCCAACCCAATACATTGTACATCACACCATTAGAAATTTCTATTTATGTATGACCATAGCATTCTAATAATTTCCAAGACATGATTCCTAGCTGGAAAAAAAGGTCGACTCCCAATCGACCCCATTTAGTCATGTTGATCTAGCTTTGAAAAAATCATTGTTCGAACAACAAATCACCCATATAATCCTAAATAAATTCAACAAATGGTTCATCACTCACCAAATTATTATAAAAAAATAAAAAAATTACATCCAACTTCAGAAGACTAATCTAAAAAATGATTGTCTTAGAAAACAGGAGAATCACAACCCAAAACATGATGCCTTCTTATAAGGCACCCTACATTTTCTTTGATCATGTTCACTGAATCCTATAATCAGATTTTGATGATATATAAATAATAAATAATCATTTAAGTTGTTGTAAGACATCTGGAACATGAAATATACATGATCTAGCACACTTTGATCACTACCCTTTAAAACGTTACTTTTGTTCCTGACTGAAGTCCGAGGTTGCCTTAGAATCATTAAATGGTATCCATTGAGATCATTTTAGGTAAACCAAAGTTTTATGTTTTCAAGTGAGTCACCAGTAAAAGGCCAACATCAAAACATCAATAAAACGGATCGATTCAAAATTGGCTTTCTCTTGGCCCTCAAATTAGATGGATGCAACGAGTGTCTGTGAGTCCGTTAAAGAAATTCCTACTTGGGGACCGAAGTCTCACTCAGTACTAACCATGAGTGAATAAAAACATCACTTATGCACTGAAACTCTATAGAATTCCTTTTATCAATATAAAAGGGTATTTTATGACATTAGATTGGTGTTTGACCGCCACTCACTCAATTTATCTGGATGGTGTCATGATAGAGAACATGGACATCACAATGGAAAGAGTAAAATACAAGGATATCAAAAATTACTAAAAGGACTTGAGAAATTCTTCATCAAATCAAATAATATGTTTATTATATGGTTTCCACTAAACCGTAACCCACTACTGTAAGGGAAATTAGTAGAACCACTAATAGTCGACATCTTTTAGAAGAGCTTGGCAGAACCTGTTGAAGCATCGTCATTACCTAACTGACATTTCATTTCCACCCATGGTGTCCTATGATTTCTCAAGTATAATTATATATGTCATAAATAACTGTAAATTTTTTCCAATGATTCATAAATATACATCCATGTCATAATTATGCTACCTAAAAAACACTTACATAAAATCAATTCTCACTAGCCATAAGGGAATATAAAAAACCTGATCACTTCCAAATGGCCATCTTTGGTTTTTTTGCTTCTACATTGAAGGAAAATTTTATCTAGAAGTTACATGATGATCCCAAACATAAGAGTGTCCAAAACGGGGGATTTATAGATTAGGGAAATGATCCCACAAAATATTCTCCTTTGACCACTAACCATGGGTCATGGACATGGCCAACATGTTTTTTCCAATAACCTATTAAAAATATATAAAAAATATCCTCTTATATGTGAAATAGGATAGATTTAGTTTCTATGCATGGATGATAATCCTCCCATGTTATTTCCACACATATTATAACATTTTGCCTAAACCCCAAAACCAGCATACCATCATGTCAAAACACATGCTCCATTTACGGTGTCATCTTGAGCATTAGGATGACTCAAACTCATTTTGGACACCTGTCACTATTTTATATATATGACCTAAGATACATGTGTAAAACATTAAGGATTTAACAATTACCAAAAAACTCAAATAGTTCACATTATCATTTTAGTAACCCAATGGGTACCACTTGTATCAATGTATAATACCCAGAACATTCATCTACACTATGAAACCTTCTTGACAATATCAATAGGATTATTTGACCTACGAATACAACATCTAATTGAACATAATAAGAGTTATCCATGATTCGTGTTATCTCAAAAATCTGTTAATCCATATGGAGACATACCACATCATCCAACACTAAAGAGCAATATGAAAAGGGTTACATGACCCACAAAGAAGATGTCAATTCCATAGGTGTGTCCATCCCACTGAAACTAAGAATTACATGATGTTGATCATTTAATAAAGGTCAATAATCTACACAAACATCCATCAAATTTGAGTATATTTTTTACAAACTAAGTTTCCTACTTGGTAAAAATAAAGCCCAAATGGAACCTAACATTAGGAACTTCTCATCACAAGTATTTAACTAGATTTTTAAGATTTTTAGGGACCTACCTAGATCATACTAGCACCTTACCATAAGATAAAACTTCAAACCTACAAGGGGGAGGGGTTATTATGCCTAAAAAGTGATTATAAGTAAGGTATTATCATTTAATCTTGAGATATATAGGGAAGGGTCTATAGGTAATGCTCACGTTCTTGTTTTTTGGAAAAACCCAGGAAAGAGTTACACTACCCATAAATGAAGTTTTTAGCCAAGGAAACCAGTTGAGGTTCCATTTTATTTAATTAAATTAATTAAAATATAATTTTTAACCATTTAATGGTTTATTTTTAATATAATTACAATAACTGTTCACATAGTAAAATAATTTTGTACATTATTTAGCTAAAATATACAAGGTAAACAAGCATGTTATTTTAACCTTCCTTTTAAAAATTATTATTTTTTTCTAAAATCCTTTTTAATAGGGAAATTTATCATATAAATTCCATTGAACCATTTTATTTATCCATAAGGTTCCTATAAATTGTATAAGTTAAATAAATGTTCAATTGTAATCTAGAGAGGAAAACACCCTTTAGGTTGTAATTGGAATTTTAATAAATAGAAGCCTCATAAAAAGTAAATATCAACTGTAATAAACAATGTATTTTATTTAATAAAGAGGGGATTGGTTCCATAATATATCACAATTATCTTTTTGTAAAACCATATAATTGGTTGTAGACACATTATAAATAATAATCCCAATATAACATACATACCCAATGGGGTTATGTACTAAGACATATCAAAAGAACGGTGACCTATAAAGGTCCTATTAATCCACACTCGGTTCTACTAAATGCAACCCCATTTCATTTTAACCATTTATATTTTTTAAAACAATCATAATGGGTTTATCTCATAAGTACAAGGAGGAACGACTGACATACTTGGGTCAATTTAGTTCTATATCATAAGTGACACGCCCTAACTGTCCTACTTAGGTATAGTTATTCATTTAGTTAATTGGACATATGGGTTTACATTAACAAATCAGAAATGTAAAATACTTTACATGGGAAACCAATCCATTTTTAAATTAAAAATTTAATGGTTTTTGTATTTATAAAAAAGACTCTAGGTATATAAATCTCATAAAAAATGTTCAATTATATGGGTTACCATTTTCCAATTTATAATGAATTCCTAAAATTTTTAAGATTTTAAATTGGCTCCCATTTGATTGAAACAAAAAAAGGTTTCATTATAATATACCAATGTAATATGGATCAAACATGTCTTAATTGATTAGTTTTGGTGCCAACATCAATCTATGTGGAGAAACCCCTTTTAGGTTGATTTCTTCACTTTAATAACAAATAATCTATCAAAAATATATTAACGTATTCTATCACAAGTAGTAAATTTATGTGTGTAAAAAAACACACATAGAAAATGGCATATCACTCAAGAAAGGTAAACAAATAAATATGTCAATCATAATACTACAATTATCCAAGAATGTTATATGGGAAAACATACTAATATAATACACATCATTATATATAAAAAATATTTCTAATAAAATACCTACGAAGGTAATAAATATAACCATTCTACTAGAATACCTATCATGGTATATAGAAGGCATGTTAATAAAAATTCAAGGCACATCAATAAATCTCAAATAGCCAAAAAAATGCAATCTGCATGGCATAACATATGCATGTCATGTGAATCACAATATGCATATAATGATTCATGTAATGAGACATCCTTACCATAACATCCAATGGAAAAATACCATAAATCTCACAAATCATTAAGTAGTGTAAATTACACCAATCAATCATAGAGAATTTAAAATCAATTGTAACAACAATCAATATAAAAAATAATCTCATCCCTAGCCACATGGAATTTTCCCCATGTGTAGGTTGATCAATACTAGACACATATATTTACCAAGCACTAAAACTTTTCAAATCTTGTATCTTCTGAAAAAAATGGTAAGACAATGTAAAAAAAAACTATGATACAACATTGTAATTTCCAAGAATGACTGAAAACTAATCAAATAGCCTGACCATTCACCACATAGACACAAGACCACATCCTCATATGCCAGAGGCTGTCGAATAGTATTAGGGGTCCAATGAAAGTACCATGGGGAGACTCTACCCTCATTATGACAGTAGAACTACATTATTAGAGATAATAAATAATCAACCAATAGAGGATGCAGTATAAATGAAATACAAAGAAATTAATGATAAATATAATGATAGAATAACATGGGTAATGCCAAATAAAATCATGTATACATGTCCATATGTTGATATAAAATCTATGTAACAAACATAACGAATGATATACATAATAATCAAAAAATAAAAAAATAATAAAAACCCTTGAGGGAAATATCTATGAGAATCCTGATTAATAGCTAATTCTAGATCTCTTAAGATATCATGTACAACACAAAACCTGAGAAATAAACCATGGACCTTTGAACATGAATATTTTCTCGCGTACCCTAGTTAAATGGAAGACTAAGCAGTGTGTTATATATAAAATATATTCCACCACCAATATCGTATAAATCATAAAAACATTGTGAGTATAAAATAAAGTAGTATACAGGTTCAATGAAAAATAGGAAACAAAAGAATAGATAAATGTAACAAGTTGGGATCAGCTTCCACAAGGTTACCTTGATGACCATACCAACATTAGCATAAGACATAATGTCACTAAATATATTGAACCTATAAATATATGGTATGGATCATCATAAAATATGTAGTATGAAAAGGCCAAGGCCAGGTATTTGATTTTACCCAATGGCCACATCCCTCAATAACGGCTAGGTAATCTTAGTCTTTAACACATACATAATGATTATAAATTATTGAGAACCACACTGGTCCGATTCAATGATATCCATAAATGAAATCCCATGTATCGATCTAGGGACACTATAAATAACCATTACTATATGAGTTTATCCATTTTGATTCATAAATGGAATCCAAAGTATTACACTTAGTGTGGTGTGAAGAAAACCCTATGATCCCATCCCTAGTATCACACAAAGGGGAATAAGTATAACTCAAGGCCATGTATAACCATCTAGACATAGATACTATCCATCAAACCTCACATATGGAATCGATATATCTCACATGGAGGCAAGAAAAATTCTCAGTGTGTTCTTCCAAGGAATACCATATATCACTCCTGGTGTAATTACAAATTAGGTAACTTATGAGCCAGTCCCTTTTATTTTGTAATTAGGAGACCCAAGTATCTATCAAGGGGAAAACTAATTAATTTAATAATTTAATAATTTTCCTTTTATCAATAAAGAGGGCCAACCCACTAATCATTCCTATTAAAATAACAAAGTGATAGTGCACTTAATGATTCCATATAAAAAAAGTAAAGTATACGTAAAATGGTCCATGCCCATTTACCCTTAAAATTTAGAATATTAAGGAAATTTATTAATTCATTCCATATAAGTTTTTCCATTTAATTTTCTAATTGAAGTCTCACGTCACAATTAGAAAAGAGAGGTCATGTGACATGTCTTACCAATCACTTTACACTCAATTGAAATCACACATTTAAACATAACCCACACCAAACCCCTTAGGAGGTGGTTTTTCCACATGGGTGCTTTTATGTGGAGCACTATATCCATTCACACTATAATTAAACAATATGTTCACATTTTATAATAATGAGAACCTCTATGAGCGGTTTTACTAGAAAAACCATTAATTTATTAAAGGTATTACATGGAAACACCCCTAAGTGTGGTTAAATATTGAGGTTAATGACCATATACCAAGGAAATTTAATATTAAAGGATACTTGAACTAGGGAGTGAGGCTCAACAAATTAAATTCTACTTTTAAGAGGCATCATAAGAAAATATTGGCGCATGAAAAAATGGAATGCTTCATGAATTTAATGAACCTTGATGGAGAATATATATACAAAATCCCATATTCTTAGGATAACCCACACATCCAATATCGAGGCACCATTCTGTTCAATTTTTGATAAATCAATGAAACAGATGAAAATCCTGAAAATAAGGATAATTAAGTCGCACAAATATATAATATAATGAGATAAGTTGAAAAAATAATTAAATAAAGTGGATTCAATATCTTCTTATTATCTATCTAACACATTTGAAGGAGGAATAAAAAAATTTCGGATAAAGTAGAGGCATCCTTACATAAATTAGAGGAGGAGGAGAGATCACATGAGGGTGCTACATGTGGGAAATAGGAAAATAAAGGAGGAAAAATAAAAAGGATATAGGGTAATTTTAGAAATTTCTAGCCTCCTTAAAGAGGATCACAGTCTTGAGACAGTGTTGGCCAAATTACACACCAATCTTGCCTAAGCCGCTACCCAAGGAACTACCTCACACGGGATGGCCACATAATTTTTTTAACTGTGCACATCCCATGAAAAATCCCTATATCAATAATTCTCATCATACATCATGACCATGTTTCTCCTCTCACATGGTTATATAAATTAGTTTCAAACATATACCTACACTAGATCAGTTTCATAGTTTCTCATAAGGGGTTTCAGGGTTTCTGAAAAATTGTGTGCCCCTATTATACTTTTCCATTATTGAGGTTGCAGGGTCTGACTACCCCATGTCAGAACACCCATGGAAAATCCCAATCATCAAAACAAGTGTAAAACCAATGAATTTTCATGTTTTATTCCTCATAATTCCATTTTGAATGTTACATTACAATTTATCACATCCACAGAACTAAATATTCAAGTTCTTTCAGAAAATTCCATTTAGTCAACAAACACTAGAAGTTAAAATAAAGATAATAATGAGGAATTCCAAAGGATATTTAGAGTTTTATGGTATTTTGGTTTTAAAAAATAAAAATATTTGAGGTAGCATAAGGAATCTTGGTTATCCTTGAATAAAATATGCCTGATTCATATTTTCACTAAATAATCGTATTCAACATACACCCCATAGAAATGAATTATTTCTAAACATCTTGAAAAATTTAAGGATGTTTACACCTTCTTCATTTCATAAAAAAAATTATTCACACAAACTACTCCAAAATATTCAATCATTCATTGTTTTATTCTCAAAATCTATCTAAAATTTCAAAAGGTATCAAGGATTATTTGAGTTTTAAAAATTGATGTGGACTTCCAATATCAATTTATGAATGATAAAACATCTTTTATGCATCCCAAAAATGATTTTTATTTATTTTTCATAGAATATTCCGTAGAGAAATATATTTTCATTAGTGTTTTAAAAAAAATATGATTTAGAAAAATTCAATAGTACCTTTTCAAAACATGTCCTTTGCTTTTTATTTTCCCCCAAAGTACCCAAAATTATATATAAAACCACAATACAACACCCCCTACACTTTAGTTCAGGTAAATGATGAATTTTCACCTCTAGATATAGTTTTTATATGGATTATATTATTGTAATATAATTGAATAAAAACATTCGCATAGTTTTTAAGGGATTTCAAGGATAAAATCTAAAGAGAAATTTTGATAAATGGTCATTTTAAAAGTGGTCATTTAAAATAAAATAATTTCCAAAATTATCTCAACAGAGTTTCCTTAATATATCAGGTTTTGAGTGGATGTTTTCAAATTATAGTTATAAAATAAATTCCTCAGTATGACTAAAAATGAGGTAAATGTGAAGTATTTGTTTGAAAAGATTAAATTTCTTTTCAGGTAAAATATTTGAAAATGTGAATAGGGAATTGAGGCATGGGATTTAAAATGTGGATGTATTTTCATGAATTACACAAAATTTTGAATCTGAAACAGGTGTATTTTGAACTTCATTTAAATATACTTCCATTGTTTAAATAAATTCAAACATTTACAAGGGTACAAAAAATGAAAAATCAATTCAATTTTATCTCAAAAGTTTTCAAAAAGATACCTAATTGAAAGAAAAACACAAAAAAAATTTATAGAAGAATTGTAATACATTATAAGAAGATGAAAATTAGATTTAAAAAAAAAATAGAAAGCCTAATATATTAAAGGTTGTTCCTATACCACACATATTTTTTGAAATTTACTCATTGTCTAATAATTTATATGAGAAATGAGATTCATGAAATGTGAAAAGGAAAAACAATTTAAAAGGAAGGACACAAATTGGGTTTTTATTATACATAGAAGATTAATGATTTATATCCACCCCCATAGTTTGTTGAAATATTTCTCTAAAAAATTTAATTTGTTTCTAATAATATTGAATGGTTCTCCCTCTCATGGTTATTTAATATAAACAAAAATAAATATTAAATCATGTGTAAAACTAAAAAGACCAGACCATTTATAATGAAAATAACCTAGAAATAGCTTGAGTCTGGATTCTAATAGAATCAATTTATCTCCATATTTAAAATTGTTTTTGGGGATAATTATATAAAGGAAATATTTGGTTTTCTCTTTTTATATCCTATTGATTTCATATTCACTTATTTTATCTCTTCCAATATATATAAGTTAAATTTTATTTCTTTTTAATAATAAAAATGATTCCTGTTAGATATTTTAACATCATAAAACCATTATGTTTTCACTCTACAATCAAGTAAAAATTTATACCATACACAATTTTAGAAAGTTACATTATTGTTGGAGTTTTAATGTAATCCATATAATCCCAAATAGAATTATCTAATCTCAAACTCATATCTTTTCAATCCATGTTGGAAGACTTATCCAAAATATGTTTCATATATTTTTTTGACAAGTCAAACATTCCATTATTTTAACTATTATAACATGATGAAACCATATGATAAACTCTATATTTCATCAAGATATCTTAAAATGTTTTATTAAAAATATATATCCCTTAATAAGTGATGAAGAAATATTGTAAATGAAATCTTGAAAATATATTTCCATTCCAAAACTATTAATAACGTTTTCATCATTATCTATAGTGGGAATACCTTCTACCCAACTAGGTACATAATCAAAAAATTGAAATATTTAAATATATCCAAAATATATTTGAAATGTTCCAATAAAATCCAAACCCTAAACATTAAACACATCATTAAACAAAATGTCGTTTATTCCTCATGCAAACGTTACCCTGAAACAAATAGGTTATATATTTTTTATAGAATTCAAAAGAATCTCTAAAAATGTTGTGTAAAAAACCAAAATCAAGATCATTTAAAGTTATTTTTGAGTCCAAAGGGATTTCTATCACTCATAGTATTGAAAAAGTTTGACACGGATTAAATTTCATAATTTATAAATCATCATATAATTATTTAGCCACTAAAAAAATATCATAAGTAAGGATAAAACTAAATTTATTAGTTTAATAACTCACAAGATTAAGAAATAGTTACTTTTAATTCTAATGGGTATCTTAACTAGTATAAAAATAATTAAAAATATTTCCAAAACATGGAATTTCACTCTTAACAACATGAAATTCATCATCAGTAAATGTTTTTTAATCGGTTGACAAATCTGAGATTTCTCATCCAATGTTGTAGGAAATAAGTGAAAATGGTCATCCATAATATTTTCACTTACTTATCTTTTTTCAATATCAAACTCTTTTAAAAATATAATCCATATCAATAACCATGGTTTTTTATTGTGTTTCTCTATTAAACGTTTTTTTGTAGTATGTTCTTTGAAAATAGTCACATTAGGGCCTAATAAATAGCATCTAATTTTTTTTAAAGAAATTATAATAAAGAAAATTAAATTTTCAAATGTTTTTAGTTGGATTGAGCATGATCTAAAGTCCTAGATACATGATTTATCTTATCATATTTATTTTCCATTATTTGACTAAAATCTACCTCATAGAAAAAATAAGATGCATTAGTCACTAATTCAGAAGTTAATCTCCATTTTGGTGGTTCAAAAATGGGTGGCGATCCCATAACTTCTTTTAGTACACAAAAGGCTATTTTGAAATACTCAATAAAAAACAAATTATGAAACTTTTTAAGGAAATATAAAATACAGAAAATCATTCTTGCCAAAATATATTATGAATCTCTTATAAAAACCATCATATGAAAAAAATTATCTCATATCTCCCATTTTTGGGTATGGTTGTAGTGGCCCAAATTTCACCCTAGTGGGAGTGAGATTGATTTTGAATTTTGGAAGTCCCTAAACCTTTCTATGGGTAAAATGATAATTTTACTCTATAATACGACATTATAAAAAATTTAAATGGGTTTTGATAGTTTTAAAGTGTTGGTTTTACCCCCTAATTTAACTATCATTGAAAATAACCTGTTATATGGACTCATAGATAATATAATCGAATTATTATTTTTATTCCATGCACTATAATTTCAAAAAAAATTATTTATATCCCTTTTATAGATTCCTATATGGTGTAAAAAAGATCATGGTTTGATTTGGATTGTAATATTTACCTTGGTCATGACATATGTTTCATTCACATTAGGTTCTCCATTGGTGCACATTAGTAAATGGTTTAAAAGGGGGATTAGTTAATTATAAAATTAATTAATTAATTAATTGGTTAATGATATAATATATCTATTTAATCCATTACTAGAAACTCCTCTATGTTTAGACATATGACCAATACAGAGTCTTGAGATGGGATTTATAGTGGGGAGTGAAGTGAGATGAACTCAGGGTTGAGGATCGACCATGAATGCATTGGAGATCACCCATGTCATCAATAGTAATAATGCTCACTTATACTTCATCAATGTTTGATCTAAAATAAAAATTTGTTCATTATTATATATATTTAGTTCCCCAATGTTTACACTGACATAAACATAGATCAATCCATTGTAAGATTAATCCATGTTTGAATATCTACATATCCTTGAAAACATCAATTTTTGGTTGAGATTAGTGGACTTTGATCAATTGGTTAGAAACCTATGATTAAAACCTTTTTTCATTTTCCATAATCATAGAAAATAATCTACCATAAATGATAATAAATTTCACTTATTTTGAGTTCTTCTAGATTTATCTCTTGAGCCTTTATTAAATTTCTAACTACCTTCATTTTGGTTAGCAACTGAACTATTTTTCAATCAAATTATGATTTGTATTCAAAAATTAAATTGTCATTGTTCTTTGGAATAGTCATTTAGGTATATGAAGTGATAATTAAAGTTGTATTATGGTGGAATTAGATTTATTGGCTAGTTTATAATGAAAATTGTAGACATAATATCCGGGGGAAGAGACTATGTGATGAGTTATAAAGAAGAGCTTCGGTTTCTCATTATAGTGTTTCCAAAATTTGACTTATAATAGACTAATGATCTTCATAAACATTATTTTCATCATTTTTTAGAATATTTAATATTGGATTTATATAAGGATTCATTAAAACTTTTTTTTGAAGATTTAATGATTCTAGATAAGACCCAACTACATGCTTGGTGTTCAGATGAACACACATCATGTAACCCATTGCTGTAGTGTCAGGGTTTCTACACCCCATGTACTATTTGAATAATATGATTGATGGAGTGTAACACACATTGAGTGTTGAGAATAGTACCACACACCTTGATGTTCATATCACATGTCATGTATTTAGAATTTTTCATGCCATGTTGAGTGTCAATAAATATAAATTATGTCTAATTCATCCGGCACATCATATGCCCCCTTGGACAGGCTGTGTATTTTTATGTCACATGGATTTAAACCTTCATGTGGTATTTTATGTGTAGGATTTCATGAATAATTCAATGGAAGAGTCTCTGATCTCTTTAGAGAGGATCAAGTATCCCCCTACTAAAAATCCTACATTGATCTTTTACCTATGTGTGGAATTTGGATCGGGTCATGTATCCCCCCATGGTCATAGGGTTGTGATACAATATTTATTCTCCCAAGGTATGGTTATGTAACTCTTAACCTAAATCTAGGGTAAGATATCACCTCTTACCGGCTACTAATGATTGATTTACGTATCTCACTATACCCTAGGGTTTAATCCTCTATCTATAATTTTAATTTTCCACTATATATAGAGTTTGGTATATCCATATATAATAAGTTGTGATCCTCTATGGCGAGTCAAATTTACTTGTTTGAGTTGTCTTTTAGTGAGGTGTATCTTCCCCTTTGATAATTTCCAAATACCATTCGTGGACCTCTATTTTTATTAGTTTGAGGTTTTATTGATGACTCAAATTTTATCGCCTAGTTGATTTAGTGATCCCTCAATTTATTGGAGTTATTAAAGGATGATAATACTTCAATTGAAAGATAGACGTAGTGGATTGGTTAATCATAGTGCAAAAATTACTGATTTATATGGGACTTTTGAATCATAAACACTCTAATACTTTCCTCTAAGATGCGTTGTTGTATACGGTTATTGACTATAGGCTTCATGGACCATTTACTGACCCCAGTTCATTTATCTACCCATTTGTGGTGGCCTTCGAGTAATGGAGTTGTAAGGACTGGGAATCCTCTGGTTCCAAAGACATATTTTGATGAGAAAGTATATATTATTCTTGACTATATTATAACTAATTATTAGTATTCAGGGCTTTGAGATAATGTGTTTCCTTATAATTATTTCTAGTTTTGGGGTGTGTTTATACTCACCCCTACACATTCCTTGGGCCCACACATGTTTTGCCTATGTAGATGGAATATTTTTTGGAGATTGTCTTGTGGATGAGGATTCAATACAACCTATTCAAATCTAATTCTAAGAGACCTTCAGAGTTACATTATAAGAATAACATAGTGGTACTCAAAGATGATAGAAGTAGATGATGATATTGTTTTTATCTATCTTGTAGTGTGGGCTTCTCATCTTGCAAGGATTTATGTCTTATTTTTTAAGCTATTGGACATATATTTTCCCCCATTTAACATTATATATTCTGTACAGGTTATTTATACGGATCTTAGAATTTGTATCATGAATGTGTTGTTTATATTTATGTCGATTATTTATGTATATCTTATTATTGTTGATGGTATCTTGTTGTACTGGATATATTCATGGTCCGTGGTTTAAATTGGTTAAGGCCTTCTATACAGTGAGAAATTAATACTTGATTCTAGTCTCCAAACCTATGCCTATTAGTGAAGGGATTGGGGTAGAACTTTTGGATTACAACTAGACTAATTGAGATCTTTTTGGGTTGGGTTACATAAGAGTTTTATTAAAGTGAGTCTGCAGTAGGGACGATGATTGGAGTCAGAAGTCATGTTATAATTGTATTGGAAAATTGGGTAAACTATTTTAAGGGGGTATAAAGTTCGGTTACAAAACTAGGTAAATTAGTTTAGGATTAGAAGCTAACATATCCTTTATACAGGACACAAATAACCTATTACTCAAACCATAATCCTAAGACATCAATTGTGGGGGGGGGGGGGATAAGTTAATAGATGCATCATATATTGGTTGGTTATCATATTTCATGTTCTTCCTATGTCAGTTTATCGAGATATTCTATATCAATTTTGAGTGTAACCTATTGATTGTCGAGTGTCAGCCACATATATTCAACTTTTATATAAAGGTAGGAATGTGATGAGCCTATTCTTTTTGTTGGTCATATCACCACTGAATTGTGTGCGATGAGAGATTGTATCTTGAGACTTGGTCAAGAGGATTTATTTCCCCACAATTTGTGGTGGTCTCTCTCACTTTCTTCTTGATAAAGATATTTGTTATACAGTTGATGGTTTTACCTACGAGGTTTTATGATACTATAGATATTTTATTAATGAAACATGAATTCATATAGTCCTCAAGAGTTTACAAATCAATCTTGAACCATGGGTGATAGAGGATCTGGTAGAGTCTAGGACTCTAATTTCTACATAGTTTAGACTTATACTAACCAGATGAATGTTCATGTTTTGAGCTTCATAAATGGAACTTCCATCCATTAGAAAATGATGTATTTCTTGAATTCACGATGTTTTTCTCTACTATATTTAGATTTTGAGACCTTTTCTCAGATAGAGTCCTCATATGGTCATGTTGTTAAATTCTTAGTGAGAAATGACAATGTTTAATTACATGTCGGGGTACACTTGATTTGTGATTTGTTTTTATGCATGCTTTTTTAGTGTAGATTTTATAAACTCAGTGACTAAAAAATACAATAGATGATAATATTTTGAGTCTTGAATTGGTTTATTGTAATTCCACCTATACCAGAGTCAACCAAGTCACCCTTGGAAATGATTTACCCTGGATGTGTAGGAGGGATGGTTTGGCATTCCCTTGAATTTATCAAATTTAGTTCTATGGTTGGACCTCCACATTATAGATGAATAATTTAAAAATATCCTTGTTGTAGACACTAATAGTTATCAGGAGGTCATTTTTGGAGGTCAGTTGGTGTGTGATTCATTGGAATTGGGGTGATGTGTGGATTCCTTCCCATAATCACCACCTATGGCATGAGTCTGTAGAGACATTGATTGATGATTACCTAACATTCGAGATAGTGTATGTAGTTCCCATGCATGGGAAGTAACTGAGATAAACTAGATAAATTCTTGTGTGTAATATTTCATAAACCCACTTTTTTTAGTAGTAACAAGTTTTTCACTTAGTATAATATGTCCAAAAATTATAGATTTCTCTAGAAGCATGGGATAGATACTGGTGACCCAGGAATCTTATATTGATGAGGAGAATTATCCACTAACCCTTCTAGTGGAGTGAGATCACCTATGGTAGAGGAAGAGGTATTTTTTAAAATTCCTTTATTATAGAGAATAGTTGTGATATTGCCCATCTCATTATGAATTTGTTTCCATATGTGGGAGTTATTAAGTTATATAGATTTCATCAATGAGGTGGTTTCTATCTATTAATGTGAAAAAGAACCATTAGGCGAGGAAAGTGGAACCAACAAACTCAAAGATAAGTTTCAATCCCACTAGCTAGTGAGCACGTTTTTGTGTAAAATTATTATATTGAACATATTCCCTCCCTGATAATGTCGAAGAATACATGGATGCTTTAGTAAGGTGACATAGAGAAACCCCATGGTGAGAAGTAGTTTAATACATTGACCCACGATTCATGGATGATGATTGCTAGCGTGGGGTTGTGGTTTATTATACCAAATCTCTCTTGGATATAATTCATCCTATAGAATTTCAAGACATAAAGTTCTCAAAATAAGAAATTTAAATTCAAAGTGTTACTTGGTTCTTCAAAAACTGAGGTCATAGCGGTTATGAAGATTGGGGAAGAATTGCTCTGACAAGGTGAATTTCTTTCTCTAACAGATGACCTTGTGTCCATGAAAAAGTTGTATATTGTCAATTATATTCATTGAGTGTTTGATCGTTTCAATGAATGGTATAAATTACTCAACATTGGTTGATGGTGCTATCCTCAAATATTTATTTCATATAAAGGATGGAATGGTTTTGATGTCTAATTAGTTCAATTATGGGATCAAATGATTTTCATGAGTGTGGGGAGAATGTCATGCAAATACAAGGGTGGGTATTAGTTATTCCCTAATTCACACATGGGTAGCATGCTTCACATCTAGAATAGAGACAACTCTAGTAAATCATGTTCCCTAGTGTGTCATTCCCTGCAGTTCTTATTATGTACATACATCACTTAGTAAACCATGTTATATGATGTGGAAGAAGGAATTTGTGGAAGATTTATAGATTTTAGTCACTCGGGAAGGCTCCATCTTTAGGCCTAGAACTGATATGGTAGGTTTATCTACATTATCAAAACTATATGCTTTAGATTTTGTTGGATTGTGTTGCATAACAAGAAGTGGTGCATAATTGATCAATTGGATGAGGTGATTTATGCAACTGATGTTTTCATTGATAACTTTTTTGAATGAGCGACTAAAAATATATTAGGATACCTATAAAATAATATACTAACCTATCAAATATTGTGATATGATATGGAAATTATTTGGTATTCTGGTTTCAAGGATTGTATAGATGACTCATATTGATCTTGTGATTCAAACTAATAATGATGGAGCGTGTGCCTTACTTTATGTTAGTGATAGGATTTGATGAAATGAATTTTGAATGGTCTGTATCCTTGAATCTTTTACAGTTTAATCTTTCGAAGTTTCTTAATATTCTGGTGTGGTTGTATAACATAGAAAGATTACTGATTGTAAAAATCAACTCGAAACACTATTAAAAAGGTAGAAATCAAGTAACTCCCACCAAAATTTTCCTTAACAGTGAACTATTGAGGTTGATAGGTAGAGATACTCAGTGTTAAACTAGACCTATGAGTTTTGAAAAATATTGAATGAAGTGTTGAGGATGAGTAGTAAAAGTCTAAAGCAGATGCATTTTTCTACTTCCTTCTTGAATGTATGGAACAGGTATCTTCATGGATTGAAGGAGGTTATATATTTAATTTACCATAATGTGTTGTGTTCATGTATAGATCATATATATAAAGGTGAAGGAAGTGTGTCCAATTGGTAGAGTTTTCTTTTATTTAAGTTATTATTGAGTTTTTATATAGCTTAATTCTGGATATGCACTTTATGAGGAATAACAGTTTTATGGTGGGATGGATGAAGATCAATTATGAATTTTTGAAGAATATGGACCTTCCTAGGGGTATATTAGTAAATTTACCCTCACAAATGAATTCTGGAAAGAATAGTTGTAGTAATTTTGGTTCTTATTTATGATGTTTACCACTAAGGTGTGCCAATATTAAAAAGTGAATATTGTGTGGCCATAGAAATAATATAATAGAAAAATTATATTATGATTATTTTATATACTATAATTTCTAATGATACTAAAATATCTACTGAATGGATTCTTGGAGGGTGAAAATGAGATAATGGTTGGATATAAAAAGTGGGCCTCTCCTTGGGTGCGATATAATATTCATTTGCATTAGGTAAAACTGCGGTGCATGATTGAAGATGAATTAAGGATTAATTAATTAATTAATTAACTAATTGGATTACATATATATATATATATATATATTTATTTATTTAATACGTTTCTATAAACTTATCAAGGGTTTTCTATACATCCTAGAAATATTAATGAGTAGTGAACCATGAAAGAGAGTGTTGGAGGATGAGAACATGATTTAGGATTGATAAAAAAGCCATCAGATGTAACCCACATCGTTGATGTAAAATAATTATTCTCTTCATCATCAGTGACATATCAAATACAAAATTAGGGTATTTTTATTTATGCATTCATCCACATTTCTGATCTAGACTTGGACATAGATAAATTTTCTATAAATTGAATTAATGTATGACTATTTACATGTCCCTAATAAATTCTTTTTTGGGATGTGATTTGTGGATTGTAATCACTTAGTTATGAACCTATGATTAAACCTAATTTATTTGTTTTCTATTATCACAAATAATTATTAATAATGCATGATCATTATTCCCACTATTTTCTAGATTTATTTCTCCATTATTCATATATTCTTCCATGGTCGACATTTTGGTTTGTGGATCAACTATTTACCTCTATTATTATAATTTTTTTTTTCAAAACATTGATTATTAATATCCATTTCAAACTAGTGCTAAGGTTCATGATTCATGTACAGAGTTTGTATAATGGTGTAACATTATAGATTTATTTTTTTATGATGGGTATTCTATATGTAAATTCATGGGTCATCAGCTATGTGACAAGTTGTAATGAATACCTTTAATTTTTTGACTAAGGATGGATGGAATATGACTTCTAAATATAGAAAAATCTCAATCAATATGCATTGTGGAATTTTCTAGTGGATATCTTATTAGATTTAATAGAGTATGAAAAAAACTAAAATGGGTCAAAGTTGTAAAGATTCTAAAGAAAAAACAAATTTACAACATGTAGATTAGAATATAACACATCATATGCATCATTGGTGTGGAGGTTGGGTTCCCAAACTGAGTTAAATATCACATGATTGTTTATAAGTCCAACACCTCTTGTTTTTAGAGGGTACATGGAGTACAATAATAGGGAACCTGAGTAGCCTACACATTTTGGGGCCCCAAGTTACACCTAATGTACTCCTAAAAGAACATGACTCATGGATTAAGGCACAAAACAAGTGATGAACGCAGTCCCCCATTTCATATATCTAAACTAACATGTTTTGTGTAGAGTCTATAATCCCTCTATACAGGGTTAGGTAACCCACCCTACTACTCAGGATACATGATCCATTATATATGGTTTGATCATGGAATATTTTAGGCATCCTCTCATGGGACTGGGGTTATAATACACTTTTAATTTATCCAAAAGTAGGGTAAGGTATCCCATAACCTATATCTGGGGCATGTGATTCCCTCTTATGAGAATGTAAAGATAGAATCTGGTATCCCCTTTAGTCAATGGCACTATCCTCTATCCATGTGTTTAATTCTAAAGAACAGATGGATACATTTTTTCCCTTTTAGGCTAACTCATTATCCTCTATATCAGAATCAAATTCCCTAATTTGATGTTTCTTTTAGTGAGCTGCTTCACCCCATTATATCATTACATTAGAGGCTTCATGATCCTTTATTTCTATTAGTTATAGGTTTTATTTATTACTCCATTTTAACAACATGATTGATTCATTCCACCCTCATCTTATGGGAATTCTTCATTAAGGAGTAGCGTACCCTTCCAGGAATCTGGTAGAATCATATATCACCAAATTCTTATAATTGTTTAATTTTATGTGAATTGTGATTGCATAACACCTTAGGGTCTACCTTTAAGATTTTTCATTGAGGCTTGCTATAGAATTCAGGATTTGTATATTATTTAGTGATATAATAACCTATAGCTTATTTCGTAAGGTGGCCTTGGAGGAATGGACTAATAAAGACCAGAAAACTTCTATTCCCTAAGGATTCTAGTGATTATCATATATATATATATATATAAATATATTATTCTAGACTCACTTATAGATACTCTTTAGTACCATGGGGATTTTATATACCATGTTTCTTTTTTATTCTTTATGGTTTTCATGGAATCATATTGAGTATGTTTATACTCAACTATGTATGGTCCTTAGGCCCACCAATGTGGTTCCTTTGAAAAAGGAACAACGGTCAGAGATATAATTTTTGATGAGGAGATAATATTTATTGTTCAAAGCTAATGGTATTTGACCTTGGTGGATATAGTGTAGGTAGAGCATAATGGTACTGGGAGATAATGGTAATGGATGTTGATCATATTTAGCACCAGCTTATAGTGAGATCCCCTCATCTAGGATGATTTTAAATTTTACCTTATAGAATTTCAGTATTTTATTTTCCCCTTTTTACATTATGTATCATGTACTAGTTATCTCTATGGATAATTGATATTGTCTCACTTTTTCATTGTTTATAGATTCGTTGATTATTCATGTATATCAAATTGTCGATGATGGTATCATGTTACATTGTAGATATAGATGGTTATAGGTTGAAATAGAAAAATGCCTCCCGTACTGTGATATATTACTACTAGATGTTAGTCACCGACCCTTATCCTATTGAAGGTGGGCTTAGGGTGGCACTCTCAGTTTACCAATGACCTGAGCAGGGCCTGATTGGGTTGGGTTAAGCCAATTAAAGTGTATAAATGACCTTAATGTTATATTTTTTTCACTATAATTACATCTTTAGAGACAACATGAGAAATAAAAATTCATTTATCTATCAAGAAAATAGATTTTTCATAAATACAAAAAAATATTTTTTTCAATGCATGTTAATATAATATTAGATAATATTTTAAAAAAACTTCAAAAGATGATCCAATGACAATAAAATCATCAATAAAAATATCTCTACATCATTATAGAAATTTAGTTGAGATACTCATCAAACATCTTTTAAAGGTTATTAAATAAATACATAAACCAAAATTAATTATTATATAATAAAAAATTATAAAATTATATGTGAAATTGGGTTTATGTAGATGTTCAATTAATATGGGAATATATAGATAACTATAAAATCCATCCAGAAAACAATATTATGTTTTTACATCTAATAATTCAATAACATGGTCAAGAAATTAAAGAGAAAAATCTCCCTTCTTATTCATTGGATTGAGGTTTCTACAATCAATTAAAATTATCTATTTGATTAAAATAAAAATAAGAAAAGGATCAAAAATTTCATTATTTAAGATTTTATATCTAATTGTTTCAACAATATATTGTTTTAAAATCCCCCAGTGGATTTAAAAAATTGGGGAAATGATTCTAGTAGCTGGTAAGGTGGTCATTTAATTTTTAAAAACTTTTTACAGTGTTTTATTCTATCTTCTTTGAAATTTCCTAATTGGTTTTCCATTATCTTCTAGAAAAATTATATGTATGAAAATTGAAGGATTCATTCTAGTTAGAATCATATAAAGTCTATACTAAATCATTCTTGTATGTTTGAATGAATATTAATAGTTTGTACTCATGTAATTTTCAATGTTATTTTTCAATGAATACAATAATTTCCTCATTATCACCTAAGAATAAATATTTATTATTTTAATAAAGTTGTTTTAATTATATCTCAATGTGTTATTTTCATTTGTCAAAAATTATTTATGTTATTCAAAAACTCAATTTTGGCTCTTATTTTATTCCCAAAATGAGAATATTAAATATTTAATTCATGGTTATTAAGTAATTAGTCAGTTCTATTACAAGTATAATTTTTTAAAACATTTCTAGATTCAAAGGATAATATAATATACAAATTCATAGAATTATTATTTTTTTGAATTTAAAATTACTCAAAAATTCTTTTATAAGAAATAATTATCAGATTTTTCCAAAGAATGATAATCAGATTTAGAAATTCCAAGACTCTCAATTTTTTCATAGAAAACAAAACGAATGTATAAAATTATAGTAATCTTATATAAAGCAGTTCCAACATTCTATATCTATTTTTATGCACAATTTACACTCTCATGAACTATAGTTTTAAATGGAAACCAAGGTTCATTTTTAGATTTATAAACTATTGGTTCATTATATTTAAAATGAAGGGATAACACAGTTAAAAAATAATAAATCATATTCACTTGAGGGTTCGAATGATCTTTCTTTAGGTTTTTATTGAATTAATTTTTTTAAATGAAATCAATCACCTCATATTTGTAGTGAAAATAATTATTTGTTAATATTTATGACTTCATTAGCATTTTAAAAAAAAGGATTCCCAAGGATCAGTGGTTGAACTGTACTAAACCAATTATCTTACATATCCATAACATAGAAGCTACTAATTAAAAACATTTCTCTATCCCCAACCAAACCATCCTTTATAACTATAATAGGTTCAGTGTCACTTTAGTTGGATAATTGGATGACAATTATATTATGTTTAATATATCCTACATATAATTATAAATAAATATAATGGGTAATGATATTTATAAAGATTCAAAATCTTGAATTTAAAATTTTAATTTACACTCATCGATAGTGCAAGTAATGGTAAATGTTCACGGGTCTTTGAATTTATCATCATAATCATGTTGAATATTGAAAGATACATTTGTCTTTATGTTTTCATTATCTCCCCCATTGAATTTTATTTTGGGAGGAAAAAATTATTTCAAAAATTTGTCATACCATGGAATATATTTCATGGAATCACATAAATGGATGTTGAAAATAACATTCCTAAAAGTCTCTAATAATTCTTTATCCAAATCAATATCCACACTCTTCCCCATGATTGGTTTAATATTAGGGTAATTTAGTGGTGATTTGATATTATATTGATTATTTTGAAAACTATATTCTGAAATATAAGGTCTTATCATTCTTCTAAAATAATTATTCATTATACCATGAAAACACACTTATTGTGAATTTTATTTTATTTCAAAATAGGTTCTGAATTTTCAGAAGGAACAGTAATAATTGTTCTTTATTTATGAGGGTCTATGTCAAGTAGAAAAGTTTTATAAGTCTCCTCATCATGTTCATGATTAGAATCTGTTTTGGACTTCAGATTTTGGGTTCTTTTTTAATTTAGTTCCACTATAAAGTTTTATAGAACTCATATTTTCTTTCCTTTTCTCTTTAGGATTCACTTGTAATTGTAAAGGTAAACATCCATTGATCTATTTCCTTATGAAACCAATATTAGTGGCCAATTTTCCATTTGTGTCATCAATGTTTCTTCAATACATTTTTCATATTTTTGAATAGGTTTTAAATGATTAAAATCTCATCCATCTTCAGTATTGGAATTTTTGTTGAAGTATCCTGGTTGTGGATCTTATTATAGGCTATAGAAAATTATATTTGGTTATTCCCTATATATAAATCTTCCATGTTACAAATTACTCCAACCTTGGTTATATTTTTCTTGTTGAATAGATAATTGTTGGTTTGGTTGTAAAGGCCTTACAAAGAAAACATCATTACAAATTTTCTAATGTTTCTTGTATTTGAGTTAATTTTTCACAAAAATTTTAACCGGAAGAACAAATTCTAAAATAAACTTTTATTTTAAATGTAATTTTAGGTTTTTTTTGGATTTTTTAGTGTCATAAAACATCTTTGACCTAGATATAGTGGGAGATAACTAAGTTCACTCATAATGATGAATCTTTCCAAAGTACAAGTGGGAATTATTGAGAATATTTGACATGTAAAATTATTCTTATTAATATTTTTGGGAATTTTGGACTATATTTTCAATAGGATTCCTAATTGTAGCTGGTGATTTTTCAACTATAATACCTCCTATATGAGCATCTATCTTGATTAAATCTGTAAGAAAAATCCCATAAAAATATTGAATAAAAAGTACTACACGAATTTGATAGTGGGGGTGGGGACAAAAATAAATTCTATTAAATATTTCCCAATATCCATGTAAATTATCACCTTAAGGATGTCTATTCCCACATATTTCTATATTAATTAAAGTGATCTTAGAATGATGGAACAATTTTTCAAGAAAAAAATTCTAATTAAATACAATATCTAATGTATAGTGTAAAAATAAAAATCCACCTTTTATGCACTCTTTATAATAAGAATGTAAAATAATAAAGTTTAATTTGATATATATTGAATATTAGTGCTTACATATGGACACAAAGGTTACTAAATTCATGAATTTTCAATTGTGTATATTCACCTGATAGTAAGTTATCTTTTGAATGTTAATGAATAAATTTAGACTGGTTTCAAATATAGAATGTGAATCTTGGTATTCAATAAGGTTTTGTTGATTTTATTAATTAGATGAATCCAATTATCTGGGAGTTATATTGTTATAAATTATGAATTCATATTAGAAAATGTTTATTTGTTATGGGAATTGGTGAAATAAGTTAATGTTTTATGTTGATACCCTAAATTTTCCTCACTCAAAAGTTCAAATTATAGGTTTTATATTAAATAAAACTACCAGTTAGAACTCATGAATGGATGGTTTGGTCAATTTTAGGATTTAATGAAAAGAAAAGAGTTTTGAATTTGAAAAAAAAGAAAAAAATATATTATATTCAAAAAGCCCCATTGAAATGATGCCAAATTTATTGGACGTATTTTTTCTTAATCCCAACATTATATTTTTACCCCATAAACAATGCAATATAGATGTCCTAGGGTTGTCTCATGGGGAGGTTGGATGTTAAGTTTAAATTTTAAATTTTTTTCAATTTTCGAATAACTAAAGAAAATTGATTATTTTATGTTTTTGATGAAAATATGAAAATGAAACAATAAAATATGAAATTAAAATGTAATAGAAGATAATTTTGTGAGATTAAAGGAAAATTGTATAACACACAATAAATTTTATGGTATGATTCTATTAAATACATTCTATTCATCACTGTGTTCCTTTGAAACAACACTAGGCTATTTAGGAGATATTCAAATCCTGGCCATAAAATATAAAATTTCCACTTCAGTGTTTTGAATTAGGAAAAAATGGTCATCTAGAGTTTTGATCACTATGTCATTTAGATTCTGATAGAACAGACTTGATTTTTGGTGAATAGTAACATAACCTTATGAATAGTATTATGAATAGTAATATGAACCTTATGAATAGTAAATAATAATAATATTTTATTTTCATAAGGAAATAATATAATTAGATCTTAATTAGTTTTTCAATGAGAAATAAAACTAACTGCAACTTTAAGATTTTTTTTTTTAATTTACAATGAAATTATTTAAAAATTAAATTAATAATATTTAGAAAATTAATTTTGAAAAATGGAGTTCATTTTTGAATTCTACACGTCGATAAATGGTTAAGGTAAATTTTTGGGATTTTTCTGAAATTCTAGAATTTTTCATGAATAGTAAAAATACAGTTTTGATTTTTCGGTAGTTTAATGACTCCATAATGATGTAATAGTTAAATATAAAATTATGGTAGACTTGTGTATAGTAAATTATTACATCTGGTGTCCCAAGTGGCTAAAACCATGGGTAAAAACCATAGGAAAGCCCATTGTTTGGCAAAAACCACTTATGGGGTGTCCCTTTGAAATTATTAAAAACATACCTCTCTTTTTCTATAAATACCCACTCATCCATTCGTTTTATTTCATTCCAAATCCCTCATCTTAGATGATCTGGTGGTTTTACCTCTCTATGGGTCCTCCCAAGGTGTCCCTATGACCACAAGGTCCGATCCTTCAAGATCTAGGAGTTATTCTATAAGGTAAGTGAATCATTCATTCCCTTCTTTAAGTCGACACTTCTTTAATGTTACATATTTAAAATTCTTTTCTCAAATGTTAGAGTTTGATTTTATATATTTTTCATACTATCATTTTGATTTCAATATGATGAGATACCCTTTTTTTCCCATCATTTGATTTTATGAAATTTTTAGCGATGTTGTTAGGCTGCCGAAATTTCGTAAGGGATTACTTAACTCAATTTTCATTCTTTGAGTTAAACATCTATTTCATTGGTTACATTTATCCAATAATATGTGTGAATGACCTGTGATTGTGTTATACTATATATACACTTATATTTTGTGGATTTAGTTTTGTCACATATAAATATTTCATTGATTTATCATCACTCTATTGACACAATCTTTGTAAGGGGTTTCTCATCTAACTTTCATTTCTGTGAGATTTCCATTGTTTCCAATTATTTCATGTATGTGATATATGTGTACTACTATTTGATATATAATAAAATGATTTTATTTATATTCATGTTGTTAAATGATTCATTTTATGTACATTATGTTCTGGTCATATGATTCGACTGATTACATTGTGGTAATGGACTTCGTCTCAACTATCCTTTCGTTGTGACTAACTTTGTATTGTGAACCTAATAATCCTTATGTGGTGTACCTACTTCCCATTTGAGAAAATTTATCACTTTAAATTGTATTTATATTAAATATACATAATCTCATTCCATTTATATGTTTGTTTTTCTAAACCGTACACCATTTTACATAGGGTGTTTATTTTAGAAAAGTTGTTTTAATTATGGAAATATTGATGAATCTGTATACTCTAGTCTATAAGGGTATTGAAAAGGCATATTTATCTTGTATTTAATCAATGTATAAATAATTATTTGGACATGAAGTGGCTGGTGGGGCCCTCTATAGCCCCTCGATGCATTGGTAGGTCCAATGAGACAAATCAGTTGGCGACAAACCCTTCGAGTTTGTTTCCAAAAATCAGACGAGTTTCTACCCATAGAACTAAACCTTCTTTACGATATTATGGTTTCATGTTCCATATATATGACATCCAGTTAATAATAATTCTATTTAATCATTATCAGTTATTATTATCCATGAGGTTTTCACTATGACAAAATCTATGGATGCAGTTTCATTCTCAGTTTATTAATGGCATTAGTTATTCATTAATTCACTATGCCATATTGATTATGTCAGATTGATTAGGATTCACTTATTATTGTAATTATGATTCCACTATTTTTAACCCTTACTGAGCATTTGATCCCACCCCTTTCATTGTTTACTTTCAATAGGTGATGAAGAGAAGGTCTTTTATTCAGTTTGTGTGGTTGCAGTTTTTAGTTTCGTTATGTATTGTATTTTTTAACCTTTTTCAATGTAATTTTTGTTACATCTATGTGTCTAGTTTCTTCAAGACTACTAAATTGTACGTTCCTTCATGATTTTCATACCTTCTAACAATGCCAATATCAGAAGTAATGCAGTAGCTCCGATCTAGAGGGTTCGGGGTGTAACAGTTGGTATCAGAAGAAGTTTAATAGGAAACTTGGAAACTAGAGTAGGGAACAAATCCATAAGGAAATATTTTAGGATAAACATACTAGAACATCCTGGTATTTTGGTAAGGAATAGATTATGTGGATATTCTAAGCAATATGTCCCTCTCTGTATATTAGAAGGTAGAGGTGGCTCTGGCACAGATGTATCTAGGGGTGAAACCGGAAAACTCGTCTTTGAGTTAGACTCGAACATGAACTGGTGCACAACAATGGGTCTTTCTTCACTCTAGGTTACAACACTCCATGGGGATATTCTTATGATAATTCATATATTCTTTACGAGCCATTATGAAGGAGTTTAATGTAAATTTTTCCTTAGAGGAACCATGTTTTAAGATTAGCTATGCATAGAATTTCAATCTATGTTGAGTGATTTTCTATTTTAGATTCATAAACTAATCTTGTGTATCACATTATTTAGAAATGAAATATAATGGAAGAAGGGGAATAAATACTCATGGGAAAGGTAGGGATCTCTCTACTGAGAATGTCAACACAGTCAACGTTGGATCAGATCAGATCGTGAGCATATTGGGAAAACTTACTCATGTTGTAACGAATAACCATTCCACACCTGTGTTGGATCGTTTCATGCGGCAGAAGCCACCATATTTCAGCAGGACTACTAATCCAATGGTATCTGAGCAACAGATCAAGCCCCTTGAAAAGGTATTCATGGCGCCATGATGCAATGAAAAAGAAAAGGTAGTACTGGTGGTATATTGACTCAAGGGAGACACTGTTTAATGGTGGTCCCTAATTCAAAATACCATAGAGGAAAAAGAAATATATGATATTGAATGGAGGACTTTTAGGGAAATATTATTTGAAAAATATTTCCCTCTTGAGCAACGAACTAAAATGAAGAGGAAATTACTTGGATTGAAACAAAGGGAAGAAGAAAGTGTTGCAGAGTATGAGGCTACCTTCACAAGGCTAGCCAGATATGTCATGGATTACGTACATGACTTTGTGGACAAGATTGATCATTTCTTTGATGGTCTTAAGACATGGCTTCGAAAGGCACTAGCTTCTCAATAATTTTCATTATATGATAAAATTATATGAAGTTCCATCAAAACAGAGAAAGAATTTGATAGATCAAATCCTTTCAAAGGAAACCAAGATAATAAGTGGTACTCTGATAACAAAGGAAAATGAGAAGCAGCAAAGAAGAGAAAGGTAAAGAATAGTTTCCCATTATGCAAAAACTGGGGAAAGAATCATCTCAAGAAATGCATTAAAGGCATGGGAGTCTGCTTTAACTGTGGAGAAAAGGGTCATTGATCGGGTGAATGCAAGGGGATGAAACAATTAAATGATATTCAATGCTACAAATGTAGAGGGATGGAACACTATGCCATTGAGTGTCCTAAGCGTTAAGGAAACTTGACTTAGAAAAGGCCAAGTGGGGAAGGGAGGTCCTTTGTGATTACATCCGCGGAGGTTGAAGTTTCAAATGACATGTTGGAAGGTACATTAATTGTTTACTCAAAATTAGCCAAAAATTTATTTGATTCTGGATCATTGCATTCATTTATATCCTCTTAGTTTTCCAAAAGAATTAGATATTTCCAATTTGATTTAATAAAGGAGTTGTCAGTCAATACTCTTAGGGGATGTATCATTGCAACCAAGGCATGTCAACTAGTCCACATCCAGACACAAAAACGGGATCTAGTTTCTAACCTTATCATCATTCCAATGATTGAATTTTATATAATTCTCAGTATGGATTGGATGTCAAATTATGATGCAAAGATTTATTGTAAAAAGAAGTAAGTTACAATTTTTAAAATGGTGTAGAATCCCTTGTCTTTAGGACATAATCATCACCATCTAATTCTTATATAGAACCACCCCCCGTAGCTCTACTGAATGAAATACATGGAGAGGAAGATACACCAATATCTATGTGAGAGGAAAGAAACCATCAAATTGAAGATGTGCACATAGTGAAAGAGTATATTGATGTATTTCTAGAAGATTTACCTGGAAATCTTCTACAGCGGGATGTTGAGTTCTCTATTGATTTAACTCCTGATGCAAGACTTATATCAAAGACTCCCTATAGAATGACCACTGTGGAATTATTAGAGCTAAATAAACAACTAGAAGATTTGAGTAAAAAAGGATTTATTCAAACTAGTGTTTCTCCATGGGGAGCACCATTCCTCTTGGTCAAGAAGAAAGGTGGATCCATGAGACATTGCATTGATTATAGGGAAATAAATTCTATTAAAATAAATAATAAGTATCCTATTCCCCGGATTGATGATTTATTTGACCAACTACATGGAGCTCAATACTTTTCAAAGATAGAACTTCGATCTGGATATCTTCAGTTGTGTGTGAGGAAGGAAGATATTCCTAAGACAACATTTTGGACTAGGTATGGTCATTACGAGTTTACAGTGATGCCTTTTGGACTGACAAATGCACCCTCCATTTTCATGGATTTAATAAATAGAGTTTTTATGAAATATCTTGATAAATTTTTTGTGGTATTCATCGATGATATCCTCGGATACTCAAAAACCCATGAAGACCATGGGAATCACTTGTGGGTTATTATGAGAACTCTTAGAAGAAATAAATTATATGGAAAGTTTAGCAAGTGCGAATTATAGATTCAATCAGTTTCTTTTCTGGGCCATATTGTCTCTAAGGATGGAATCCTAGATGATCATGCAAAGACAAAGGAAATCCAATATTGGACCATGCTATCAAACATAACTGAGGTACGCAGTTTTATTGGCATAGCTGGTTATTATTGGCATTTCGTTCAGGATTTTGCCTACTGGATAACCTGCCAACCAAGCTCCCAGGTAAAGGAGTTAAGTTTGTGTGGACAAATGAATGTACAGAATGCTTCGATGAATTGAAAAGAATATTGTTCAGTTCTCCAATTTTGACTCTTCCATCTGGAAGTGATGGATTTTTAATATACAGTGATGCATCAAAGAATGGACTGGGTTGCATCCTTATGCAAAATGATAAATTTATTGCTTATGCATCATGATAGTTGAAGAGTCATGAGAAAAATTATCCAACGCATGGTCTTGAGTTAGAATCCGTAATCTTTTCCCTAAAAATATAGTGGCGTTATCTCTATAGAGAGAGAGATTTATACGGACCACAAGAGTTTGAAATATATTTTCACACACAAATAACTCAACATGAGGCAAAGAAGATGGCTCGAGTTACTCAAAGATTACGATTGTTCAATACACTACCACCCAGGAAAGGTGAATAAGGTGGTAGATGCATTAAGAAACAAAGATCATGGCCTTCTGACTCAAATGAGGATTGAAAGAGATCTTATGTTCATGGATCAACTGAAGATCGATATGGGAATTGTTAATGAAGGGGAAACTTCACTCCTCTTTCAAATGATTGTTAAACCATATTTACTAGAGAAGATAAAAATTTCTCAATCTGATGATGAGAATCTACACAAGAAATTTATGCAGTTAAGTTTGGGAGACTAGCCTAATTCTTGTATGAAGAAGGATTTCTGAAGTTTGGGAAGAGGTTATGCGTTCCATAAGAACCTGAGCTAAAAAGGGAACTGTTAGACGATGCTCATAGCTCAAATTTCTCTATACATTTTGGTAGAACCATGATGTATAGATATCTGAAGGAATATTTTTTTTGGGATAATATGAAGAGAGAAATTGCTGACTATGTGTCATGGTGTCTAGTTATTAAACAAGTTTAAGAGGAGGGAAAACATCCCAAAGGAGTGCTGCAACCTCTACACATTCCTATGTAGAAGTGGGATAACATTACAATGTATTTTGTCACCGGACTACTGAGGACCCCTAGAAGGAATGAAGCAATATGGGTAATTTTTGATCGTCTCAATAAAACAACACATTTCATTTCAATAATAGAGGATTTACCACTTGAGCGCCTAGAAAGACTATATATTAATGAAGTTGTGAGACTTCATGGTGCACCTCTATTAATTTTCTCTGATTGAGATCCCCGAATTACGTCAAAATTCTAGAAATTTCTCTTGAAGTCTTTGAATACTAAGTTTCATATGAGTACCGCATATCACCCCCAAACCGAAGAAAAATATGAAAGATCTATTCAAACACTAGAAGATATGATGAGGTCATGTTCTCTTGACTTCCAGGATATGTGGGATCAATACTTGCCTTTGGGGGAATTTTCATACAATAATAGTTTCCATTATAGTATTCAAATGGCTCCATATGAAGCATTATATGGAAAGAGATGTCGAACTCCAACTTGTTGGGATGACGTTGGTGAGAGTAAACTTATAGGCCTAGAACATATTAAAGAGACCACGACAAAGGTAAAGAAAATACAAGCCCATATTAAAGCATCCCAAAGTAGGCATAAGAGTTATACTGACAACCAGAGAAAGGAATTGGAATTTCAAGTGGGATATCATGTATTTCTAAAAGTATATCCATGGAAGGGCTTCTTAAGGTTCGGTAAGAAAGGGAAATTGAGCCCCATGTACATCGGACCGTTTGAAATTTAGGGAAGAATCATAGCTATAACATACCTTTTAGCAATATTGCCAAATCTATCCAGAGTTCATGATGTGCTCCATGTATCATTGTTAAGGAAATACATGCCAGACCAAACGCATGTACTCACATATGATGAAATAGAACTCGAACCAGAGTTGTCATAATGCGAAAAGACATTCAGGATTCCTGACACAAGGGAGCAGGTATTGAGGAATCGAACAACTCTTCTATTAAAGGTTCTTTGGAGAAACTAGAATATGGTGGAAGAAACATGGGATCCGGAAGATTTCATGAAGAAGAACCACCCACATATTTTAGGTGGCCTTCATACATAAAATTTTGAGGATGAAATTTTCGAAGGAGGGAATAATATAACACCACAAAAATTTTATGGTATGCATCTATTAAATACATTCTATTCATCACTGTGTTCTTTTGAAAAAACACTATGTTATTTTGGAGATAGTCAAAAGTTATCCATTAAGTATAAATTTTCCACTTCAATGTTTTGAATTTCGAAAAATGGTCATCTAGAGTTGTGATCAGTAAGTCAATTAGATTATAATAGAACAAACATGATTTTTGGTGAATGGTAACATACCCTTATGAATAGTAATATGACCCTTATGAATAGTAAATAATAATATGATTTTATTTTCTTAAGGGAATAAGATAATGAGATTTTAATTAGTTATTCAATGAGAAATAAAACTAATTGCACCTTTAAGATTGTTATTTTTCGAATTAACCATGAATTTATTTAAAAATTAAGCTAATAATATTTATAAAATTAATTTTCAAAAATGGAATTCATTTTTGAAATCTACACGTCAAAAAATGGTTAGCGAAAATTTTTGGGATTTTTCTGAAATTCTTGAATTTTTCATGAATAGTAAAAATACAGTTTTGAGTTTTCGGTAGTTTAACGACTCCATAATGATGTAATAATTAAATATAAAAGTATGGTCGACCTGTGTACAATAACTGATTACATTAGGTTTCCCATGTGGCTAAAACCATGGGAAAAAACCATGGCCAAGCCCATGGTTTGGCAAAAACCACTAATGAGGCGTCCCGTTGAAATTATCAAAAAAGTACCTCTCTTTTTCTATAAATATCCACTCATTGATTCGTTTTATTTCATTCCAAATCCCTCATACTCGAATATCTAGTGGTTTTACCTCTCTAGGAGTCCTCCCATGGTGTCCCTAAACCACCAATGTCCCATCCTTCAAGATCTAGGAGTTATTTTACAAGTGAAGGGAATCCTTCATTCTCTTCTTTAAGTCTACACTTCTTTTATGTTAGCTATTCAAAATTCCTTTCTCATATGTTGGGGTTTGATTTTATTTTTTCTTCATACTTATCTTTTGATTTTAATATGATTAGATACCCTTTTGTTCTCATCATATGATTTTATGAAATTTTATGCGATGTCGTTAGGCTGCTGAATTTTCAAAAGGGATTGCTAAACTAAATTTTCATTCTTTGAGTTAAACATCTATTTCATTGGTTACATTGATCCAATAATATGTGTAAATGACCTATGATTTTTCTATACTATATATCCGCTTATATTTTTTGGATTTTAAATTTTCACACATAAATATTTCATTGATTTATCGTCACTCTAATGACACAATCTTTGTAAGGGGTTTCTCATCTCAATTTCTTTTCTGTGATATTTCCATTGTTTGCCAATTATTTCTTGTATGTGATATATGTGTACTTCCATTTGATATATAATAAAATTATTATATTTATATTCATGTTTTTAAATGATTCATTTGATGTTCATTAAGTTTTAGGAATACGATTCGACTGATTACATTGTGGTAAAGGACTTCCTCTCAACTACCTTTTCATTATGACTAACTTTGTATTGTGCACCTAATAACCTTTATGTGGTGTACCTACTTCTCATTTGAGATCAATTTTCTTTTGAAATTTTATTTTTATTAAATATACATAATCTCATGTCATGGATATGTTTTTTGTCTAAACCGTATACCATTTTACATACAGTGTTTATTTGGAAAGTTATTTTAATTATGGAAATATTGATGAATCTGTATACTTTATTCTATACGGATATTGAAAAGGAATATTCATCTTGTATTGAATCAATTTATATATAATATTTTGGAAATTTAGTTGGGGTTGGGGCCCACTATAGCCCCTCGATACATCGGTAGGTCTCATGAGACAAATCAGTTGGTGACAAACCCTTCATGTTTGTTCCAAAAAATAAGACGAGTTTCTACCCATAGAACAAAACTGTTTTTACGGTATTATGGTTTAATGTTCTAGGTACATGATTTACAATTAAATATCATTCTATTTATTCCTTACCTGTTATTATTATTATCCATGCGGTTTTCACTATGACAAAATCTATGGATGCAGTTTCATTCTCAGTTTATTAATGGAATTATTTATTCATTTATTCAGTATGCCATATTGATTATGTCAGATTGATTATGATTAAATTATTATTGTACTCATGATTCTGCTAATTTTAACCCTTACTGAGCGTTTGAGGTCACCCCTTTCATTGTTTACTTTCAACAGGTGATAAAGAAAAGGTCTTTTATTGAGTTCGTGTGGTTGCAGTTTTTAGTTTCACTATGCATTGTATTTTGTAACCTTTTTCAATGTAATTTGTGTTATATCTATATATCTATTTTCTTAATGACTACTAAACTATTCATTACTTTTGTATTTTCATGCCTTCAAACCAGGTCAATATCACAAGTAATGCACCAGCTCCAATCTAGAGGGGCTGGGATGTTACAAATTGAAAAAAGAGGCATGAAATGTGATTTTAATAGAAGAATCAATAGTCTTGGGATGAACCTTTATAAAATCCCTTAATCATTATCTGAATAAAATTATTAATTAATTTAATTTCTAAATTTATACCTCAAGGTGATCAAAATATTATTTTTTAATATCCAACAAATACCTCAGAATGATTATTTTTCTTCATATAAAAGTTATTTAACTATTCAAAGACATCAAATTAGATAAACCTAATTAAAATACCTATTATCAAATTAAATACCTATACTATAAAATTAAATATAGAAATCTATTATTTTCATTCATATATTAGAAAACTATTCAAAATATATTACTATAATGGGAGTTCAAGAAATTAAAGGACCATCATCATATGAGAAAACAGATTCCAGAAATATTCTAAAAGATTATAATGAAACTCAAAAAAATTATGGAATGTTCCACGATTCACTACATAACATAAGAACATGTAATTTTATCCAATAATGGATAAAAAATATCATATCATCATTATTCTCTATTTCTTTATGACAACCTAGATTATAGCAGAGCTGTACAAACAATCATGCGCATTAAAAACATTATATCCAACAAAACCATCCTTTACATTTTAGTTTATGCCTCTCATATACCTACATGATGTAATTAAACAAAATTTAACTAAAAAAACATTAAATCATATATGCGAAACCTCAATTCATTAAATAGTAATTTCTCATGTTTTTATCCTAGTGATAGTAGCAATGAATATTTCTTTTAAAAGAATGAGTGGGTTTCTAGAATCAAATAATAGGTTTCACTAAGAATATAATCTCTTTTATTTCTCCTTTTATTCTACAATGATCAAAAAACATTTCAGGTCCCCATAAATAAATTCACGTGGTTTAGATAGTGGGATCGATGTATTTTTTATAGTGAAAACGATTGATTCCCAAAATTTCTCAATGTAAAAAAACCTACATGATAATTCCATCAAAATCATAAGACTTAATTTCATGGGAATTAAATTTTATAAAACATTAATCATTTTATATAAATTTAGGAATTTTAAATGGGATTAAGTTGAAAAAATTTATGGCATCTCGAAACATATTACATCTCAAAATAAATGAAATTGTGCATTTCGTAAGACATGATAATGAAAAATGTATGACATTCAAAAATGAAAAACAATAAACCTTGAATCATATGAATTTAATGAATTGTAAAAAGTTTTCCACATTAAAAATTACACTTCATAATACTTTTTGGGGGAAATATAAGGCTTCACTCTAGAATAAATTATTTTAAATCCATATGACTTCACCCCTTTTAGAAATTTCCAATTTGTATGACATTTATATGGAAGAAATGACTTATAAAAATGCATGAATTCCTTTTTAAAATTTCTAAAACATATAATTTTTAAATATATTTCCAAAAATAAAATCTAAATGAACATTTTTTTAATTAATTCCTAATGTTAACCGAAACATCTAAAAACATAAATTGGTTCATATTCAAAAATAATCATAAAATTAAAAAAAAATATAAAAATGATATGATTCCTTTGAAAAAGTAAAAATGATGGGGGTTAAATAATTTAAATTAAAATAAATGGGGATGAATATATCATATCTAGAACCAGCCACCATTTTCTATAAAAGATATAATTCTCCAAGGCAGTGAGTAATTTTACTAATGTCCCTCTACACAAGAATGTTTTACTAAAGAGAGATCTCAATTTTATAATAAATCTATAATATGATATGTATTAACTAAAATTTAAATTTAAATTCCTCGACATATACTTGAATATTATAATTTCAAGGTAGGATAAATCAACATCTATTATGATACCATGAATGTAACTCCTTAGATGCATGTATGGAAATTTATATACATGGTTTAACTCTTTAAACTAAATCATATGTGTGAAAAATCTTAGTTTAATGGAACGTTTTACATTGAATTTTTTTCTATTATAAATATTATTTGTGTTTCTAGGATTCAAGGGTCAAAAAATTAAAATTTGGTGGAAACAACACAAATCTCATAGTTAGTTAACAATTAGTAGTAAATATGTACTTAACCATGTGGGGGGGGGGGATGAGGTCATCCAAATCTATTTTTCATGGTCACCATATGGTTTTTTGAAAAAAGTGAAACATTATAGGTAACTTTACATGGAATTTGATGAAGAGGGAGTGACTTAGATGGTTGGTCCCCAATTTAGAAAATTGTGTGGCCAAACATTGTTGTCTGACCTATTTTCTTGAAAAAATTAAAAATTACTTATTTTCATTCATTTTATTTAACCCTATAAAATTTCACATTCCTCCCCCTTGATTAACAAGGAATACTTTGGACATGGAACCTATTATGCTCTACTCTCCTTGATGATTTTTATTCCTTTTGTATATTTATTCAAGGGAGGATTTGATTCTTCTTGGTTTTCTCCTTATTTCACCTTCCTCATTCATATTCTTCTATGTATATATTATTCATATAACCTTGTAGGGAATTTTTGGGCAAAACTAGGGTTTTGGGTTGGGTTTTGATTATATTATTTAGTTTTTAGGTTTAGTATAATTCTATCTATTCATCTTTGGTGTTATTTTTCAGTGTAAACAGCGTTACATAGCTCTTGATGTAGGTATATATATATATATAGACCTTTATTCTAGAATGAATCTTTTATCAAAATTCTCTTTAAATTAAATAAATATATTATGCTTGAATTTATTTATTAATTTATATTATGTATATGATAATCACTTATGTTGGAAAATGGTGATTTCTCATGGTTTTCCATTAAAAGTGGATTTTATGCCTACATTGTGTTACTGAAAATGGATAAAAGGGGTTCATTATTTTAAATTGTTTTTATGAGAGGATAATTAAATATAACAATATATTTCAATATATTCTCATGGTTAGTGGTATTGTTGACTATATTGGGTGTTGATTTTTCTTGGATATTGATTATATTGGGACATGGTAATCCTTTGGTAGGCAGGTGAACGAATGGATATTGGTCAATATTTAGAAATGATTCTATATAGGGGTTATTTATAGTGATTCCATGATAGGAAAAGGTTATATAAACATTATAGGATCACTGAGTCCATATAATGTTCCATGAGTAAGTCTTAGTTAACTATTGAACCCATAAGTGAATATTCCCCATGTTTCTTATGTGATGCATGAGATGATGCACATTATTTATGATCACACTTTTATAGATATTATGATTTGATTATTATATAATACCCTCATTTATTTGGATATTTCATTATTATTTCAAATGGAAGGGTTTTTCTTGTTTGTAAAACCAAAGGTATTTGTGGAAATTCATTTTAAATGGAATTAGATTTCAAAATGGTGCTCAAACATGAACCAAGGTTTTTATAATGAATAATATTTTTTATATTCATGGTGTTATCCAAATGGTATTTTCTTTACAACCTACAAATATACCTTTCAGTATATTCATGTTTGGTTTTTTATAACACATGTAATGTTGAAGTCACTACTTCACGTAATAGAGCCGCATGATATAACATTTCGTTTAGTGGAATGGGTATGGTGGTGGACAAGGGTGATGAGTAGATAGCTTTATTAGAAATTATGGAGACTCTTCACTTTTAAATTTATAATTTTTCTTATGTATTGGGACAATAATAATTAGATGATTTTTTTGACTCCTGAAATGTATTTATATTTGGTTATTGGATTTCAATTTTTATTCTTACACTTGTAGATGGTTACATATTATTTTTGTGTTTTTTCCCTATTCTATTTGATATAATCATTTATACGATTTTATAATCGTGTGGAAATCTAAATTATGGATGAGACTTTCTATATTCTCAATAGAATATGTTTTGAATTATTTTTGGATTATGATGGGGAATCTATTCTAATATTTTCACTTGTGGCACCATGAAACTAATTTCCAAAGTTGGTTTAGTATAAAATGGAATCAGATCACCCTCATGATATTTGATAGTAAATTTAGAATGGGTATAAGACCATTGGATATTAATAGGTAGGTTTGAGGGGGTTCCTAGAAAAATAATTTTGTGTTGAACCTTGGGTTTCTATGGTTTTTCAATAGTTGTGTCTTAAATTTAAATATAGTTTTGGGGTATATTCAAGAGATTTAATGATTTTTTTTGTATTTTATTAGTTTCAGGAGGAAACCAAAATCCATTTTGAGAATTTATAATTTACAATGTAAAATGTGAATATGAAGTAGAGTCTCAATGGTTTTGTTTCAAGATTAGTAGAAACTTTGTATAACCCATACAACTAGGTATAAAAATTATTCTAGTGAAAATTGCACAGTTAGGGTATGGTTTTCCAAACCAAGAACTATATGAAAATTAATTAGTTTTGAGTTTCTTTACCCATTTGGTATTTACGATCTATATTATTATTATATTTATATGATTAAGATGAATTGGACGATTTTCTTGTGATTTGTTTGATGTTTTAATTTTATTGAATTGGGTATTTATCACATTTTCTATTTCATTTTCAATATATAATGACTACCAAAAAAACTGAAAAGACCTTAAGGGTGGAATTTTAGAGAATATAATATAGAAAAACCATCATATTGATTATCATTTTGTGGTGTCCATATCAATACCATTCAGCCTATGGGGGAATGTGGTGTACTTGGACAAACTCAAATAGGGAATCATTCCCAAAAGATTACAAAGGAAAATACACCATCAATCCAATGTGATTGAAGAACATAGGAACTAGAATAATATATTTAGAATATTTAATGTGTATTAATGCTTCTATACACACTTGGGACTTCTAAATTGGGTTTATCCAATTATGTGCTAGAAGGTTAGGGTCAAAGGTGGTGAAACTCAATCACATTATCCAATCTTCATGAAGATATTTCTTCCTCAATGTTTTAGAAGATGTTTATCAAAAAAATTGACCAAAATAAATTGATAGTTGTAATGGTTAGAGAGTTTATGATTCTCAAGAAAAAATAACATTCAGTTATAAAATACTCCACAAATTATTTAGTATTAGTTTTCATTCCCATGATCTTATCATGAATGATTTTCTAAAGGATCATCATTTTTATGTGGTCTTAAAGAAAAATATCATGTTGAGGATCATCCTAATTTCCCTTAAAACATATACATAAGTTGTGGAAAAGAATATTATTTCCATGTCAAAAATAGATGGTTTGAATGGTTTGAGTGGTAACCTGAACATGACATGACGAAATTAGAGTTCTTTTTTTGGGAAAAGGTGGAAGCGTGAGGTGACTAATTAGGATAGTAGTGGAAATTTCATAATCCTAATTATATATATAGGGAATAATAATAATGTAATATAGTGGTATGTTATCAATGAGAGTAGTATGTATAGTGCAAAAAATTCTTCCTGGAGGGTATGAGGACTTACCACCGGTGTGGGCACATGAGGCATCTCCAGTGATTTTGGAAGTTCCATCCTTGGGGAAGTTAGGTTGGATCCTATCATATTAGAGGTTATCATGTAAAGTCATACACATAAATGAGAGTGGGGTATCACCCTCACGTAAGGGGATAATACCACCCTATGAATAAGACTTAGAGTATTACCAAATCTAGGTTCTTCTACATGGTATTTCATGTCACATTAGAGTTAGGGATTATGTTGATGAGAATTTATGGTAAGGTGTTTATTGTATCATTGATGGATTGAGATTTATCTGATACTAATATATCTCATTCATTAATTTCATTTAATTTTATTGATGATTTTGGAATGCTACCAAGGTTGATACCATATAAGGTTGACCATTCCTCTCCATTGGGGAATAGCAAAGAGTGGGGATTCATGAGATAACAGATATGCAAGGTGATTTCAAATGTTGAGATATTTAAGAATTTATTAGTTCAAGACCTGGATATATATAATATGATTTTTATGGATTTTATATTGATAATTATGACTCTATTTGAATTCCACTACTAGAAGGTTCTATTTCTTACACCCAATGGGAACACTCATGTATTCAAAGGTGATTGGGACCTGAGGCCATGTAGAAATGACCTATTATTAAAGTGATGGAGTCATTATCATGGTAAATATCAAGTATGATACTTAAGTTCTCTAATCAGGATTCATATAGGAATATTATATTAGTTATTGATAGGTATCCTAGAGTATTCTAGTATGCATTCTATAGGTTATCACCACAAAGGAGAGTGGGGTTTAATATAAATTTGCTACCAATAACAAGTTATATATTATTACCATATTATCAAATGGATATCACTAAATTATAACAATTAATTATTTGATTAGAGGTTCACGATATTAAGGGATTTATTCACATGAGAATTTCACTATGGAAATCAGTAGTTCTATTTTAGAATAATTGGGATGGAAGTATCAAGCTTTTCATTGATTAGTAAAATATTAATTTGGTGATTTCCCTGAATAAATAACTCTAACCACATTTTGATGACCTGATATATTAACTTTGGAGTCCAAAATAGTTTTTGAAAATTGATATGAGTATGGTGTACCACCTATTGTATGTTAAAGTAGTTTATATTCCACAAATTTATTTATGAATCCACTGTGGGAATTAAAATTATACAGTTACATATTTTATACTTATTAATTCCTATACAGTCTTCATGTCCCTGATGAACTAGATATTTCATTGGTATCTCAATGCCATTGTTGAGGTTTTTTTGGGTGATATATTGGTCTACTTCAAAACTCAAGAGGACCATCAAGACTATATGAGTATCATTTTGTAATCCTCTATGGACCACAAAAGTTATAAAAACACTTCTAAATTATATTTTTTGATTCAAGAAGAAAGGTTCTTCTGTAACATAATATTTGAAATAGGTATTTCAAAAGATATTGATAATATTTTCTTTGAGATTTCCTGGGAGAAGACCAAGAATGTGTTTCAAAACATGAATTTATTTGGAATTATTATGTATTACCACTTTTTTATTAATTATTTATCTAGGTTACCATCTCCATTTATTCCTTTAATCTAGAAGGGCGTGAAATTTGAATGGGAATAGAAATTTTAGAGATCAATTTATGAGTTGGAGATTAGGTTTTTCTTAGCTCCAGTGTTGGTTATTTCTATGATAAGTACATTTTATGATGTTTTATTTGATTTAATAGGTATGGTATTAGGATTCATGTTGATGCAGGTCAATCATGTGTTGACTTATGACTCCTTCCAATGACACCCCCATTAGATAAACTACCCGACTCATAGCCTGGAATAAATATTTGTGATACATTATATAAGGGTGTGGTTACAGTACCTATTGTGGGAAAGGTTTACCAGATACTCTAAATTTAAAATTTAAAATTACTTATTGAATCAACAAGATCAAAATTTGAGATAGAGGTTATGGTTTGTGTATCAATAGTCATTTGATTTTGATTTAGTTTATATCCTAGGTAAATTGAATTCCATGGAAGATTATTTGAGTAATAATTTTCCTAATCAACTGGTGAAGATTTCTATGGAGAAGTGGTACCAGATGAGAATATGGAAAACGTTTCATATAGACATTTTTGATGAAGATGAATAGGTGTTATTAACTAGTGTGAATATCGCATCCTCTCTAGATGAATGTATTTTCCATGCGCAATATGAGGTTTCATTTTTCAAATGTATAAGTGGAACTTTACATTTATGGGAGACCTTTGGTGATTTGTTAGAGTCTCCCAAATGAAGCCACTATTTTTGAAATTGGAAAGTAGTCCCCTCGACTCAATGGTAGGAGGCGATGCAAGGTAGATGCCTCCCTAGTGTAGTGGTTCACCTTAGGGCTACCAAGATGCATTATGATTTTAAATATTGGTACTGGTAGCACATGATCATGTGATCTAATTTTGATTTTATATACCAATGTCTTACATATAAAAAGATTAAATCCTTGCACTAGAGACTATTAGGTTTGATGTATCGTATTCCCATTCTAATATAGAAGCTGGATGAGAACTCCATAAATTTTTTTATCAGTTGTCATCGATCACATAGTGGGATGGATTCCATTTGTGTTATTACAGTCCAGATGATGATATTTTCACATTTCATGCTTATTTAGAATACAACCATGGATGAGAGACTCAAAAATATATACATATGAGAGATTGTAGCGTTTCAAGATGTTCCTGTGACCATTTTTTTCAACTGAGACCCATGTTTCACTTTAAATTTTTATAAGGGTCTCCAGGAAGTGATTGGATACTATTTTAAATTTAGCAAAAGAAACTATCCTAAAACCAATGGTTAGATAGAGCTAGATATTTTTATTATTGAGGATATTCTATAGGTTTGTGCGCTTTATTTCAATGGAATACGGTAGAAATATATATCCTTGTAGAGTTTTCTTATAATAATTGTTACAATGCCTTGATAAATATGGATCCATTTGAATATTTTTATGGAAATAAATTTTGTTTCCCCTTAAGTTGGGAATAATTAGGATAATACTCTCCATTGGAGATGAGAATTGTTCCAGAGATATCAAGTAGTTTAAATCTAATTAAAAAATGGCTGGTTATGGACTATAGTTTTCTAGAAGTCTTACATTTCTCATTGTTAGTGACTGTTGGAGTTCTTCATATGTGATCGAGTGGTTCTTCGGATAACTCTTATACTATAGAACCATCAACGTAGTAAATTTGTAAATAAATCACCACATTAAGTAGGACTATGTGATATCCTATAGGTTATCAATAAGGTTGGGCACTAGTAATAATTCCAATAAAAGATGATGGTGATTCATGATGTGTTTTATGTATCTCATCTATAAGGTCATTTCCAAGTCTCATCCAATGTGGCTGATTGGGTAGATCTTGAATTGGATCTGAATGCCTCTATAGTTGATAAGATGATGTGTTTCATAGATTTTCATGATAAAATATTTTTTGGTAATTAAATCGTATTGGTTTTTGTGGAGTGAATGTGTAGTCTAGTTAGTCATGAGATGTCATTGTGTGATTCTATTCAAAGAGAGCACTGTTCCCACTTATTTTCATATCATGAACATTTAGTGCATTCTGTGTGTTAGAAAGTGGAATTTTATGAATAATTGTGACACTCAAATGGTCACTAGTATGTTTTATTTTCATTTTTTTATTTCTATTTTTTTTTCATTGGAGTTTTCATGATTTTGTGGTCAAAAGGTTAAAATTCATGGAGAAAGAAAATACAATTTTCACAGTTAGTAGTAATGGTTCATTTGTAACTGTAATTGGGGATTAGGCCCTCTAGAGTTATTTTTCAAGATAATCATATGGGTTTTAAAATAGTTTTGAAATTTATAGGTAACGACCTGAGGTGTTTTATGAATAGAGAGTAACCTTCGTGGTTGGTTCGTGATTTGGAAAATTATTCAGCCAAACTATTTAGTCTCCCCTGTTTTATTGAATGAATAGAAATTTCTTATATCCCCTCCATTATTTAACCCTCTAACCTCTATTATTCACCCTTGATCAACCAGGCATCCTCCAGTTAAGGAACCTCTTCTCCCCCTTCTTCTTTAAGGATTTCTCATTGAAATTGGTGGATTTCTTCATGGTAATCATTGATCCATTAGGGTTTTCTTCTTCCTTCAAATTTATTATCCTTATTCTTCCATTTCTTACCTCTTATTATGAACCTAATTCCATGGATGGATGATCATATGGTTTTGGTTGGGACTTGGATGATATTTGTTTTAGGTTTGAAAGTATCCCATCTTTTCCTAGAGACCCTTATAAAAATATATAGTGAACCATGGGTCTCAGTTGGAAACAATAGTCAAATAGAGATGTCTATTTTCATTTTTGATGATATGATTTGTGTTTTCGTGATTTATTTAAGTGGAATAATGTAGAAATATATATCCTTTGTACTGTTTTCTTATAATATTATTTATTAGGACTTGACAAATATGGATCCATTTGAATCTTTTTATGGAAGTATATTTTTACCCACTTATGTTTGGAAAATTTAGGAGAACACTCTCCATTGAAGATGATAATGGTTATAGAGACATCGAGTAATGTAAATATTATTAAAAAATAGTTGGTTATGGAACATAGTTTCTAGAAGTATTACACTGATCATTGTAAGTGAGCGTTTGAGTTCTTCAAATGTGACCGAGTGGTTCTTTAGATGACTATTATATTATAGAACCAACAACTAGGTAAATTGGTAAACTTACAACCACATTAAGTAGGACAATTCATGATCATGGAGTGTCTCAAGAAGGTAGTGTACCATTTGGAATTTCCATCCAAGATGATGGTGATACATGATTTTTTTATGTATCTCATCTAAAAACGTATTTCCTATACTAATCCAATGTGGTGGATTGGGTAGATCTAGAATTTGATTCTGATGAATCTATATTTAAAGAGATGATGTGTGTCACCGATTTTCATGATAAGATTTTTTTTGGGAATTAAATCCTATCGGTTTGTGTATAGTGGAAGTGTAGTCTGGGTAGTCATGAGATGTGGTTGTGTGATTTTCTTCAAAGGGAGAACTGGTCCAAATTATTTTCATATGAAGAACATTTCATGCATTCTATGGGGTAGAAATTGGAATTGTGAGGAGAATAATGACACTCATCTAGTCACTAGATTGTTTTATTTTGAGTTTTTTATTTATATATTATATATCCTTGGGGCTTCCATGATTTTGGGGTCAAAAAGGTTAAAATTTGTGGAGAAAAAAATACAATTTAACCATTTAATAGTAAATGTTGTTTTGTCCATGTAATTATGCATTAGGTCATCTAGAGTTATTTTTCATGGTCATCATATGGGTTTTTAAATCGTTTCATAATTTTTAGGTAACTATGTGATGAGTTTTATGAAGAGAGTGTAACCTACATGGTTGGTACATTATTTGGAAAATCATGCATCCAAACTATTTGGTCTTCCCTACTTTCTTAAATAACTGGAAATTTCTTATATTCCCTACTCTTATTTAACCCTCTAACCTCACTTATTCCCCCTTGATCAACCAGACCTTCTCCAGTCATGGAACCTCTTCTTCCCCTCCATCCTTAGTGATTTTCAATGACATTAGTGGAATTCATAATGGTAATAATCGATTCATTGTGATTTTATCATTCCTTCACATTTATTATCCTTATTCAACAATTTGTCTACTATTCTTATAAGCATAAGTCCATTCATGGATGAACCTATTGTTAAGGTTGGGGATTTGATGAGATTATTTTGCGTTTTTGGTTTAAGGGGATCCTATCTCTTCCTATTTGGTGTTATTTTTTTATGGTCGTGATGTTACATTACTATTGATATAGGTATGTATACATATATGTACTTTTCCATTAGAACACCCTTATTTTCAAGTTTCAACATTGGTTTAATGAATATTTTATGCCTTAATTTTTTTATTGAGGGTTTCTATTAATATGATCATCCCTTGCACTATTAAAATTTTGATGTCTCATTGTTTTTAATAGAAAAGTCTATTTTATGCCTAAAATGTGTTTGTGAAATTGGTAAAAAGGGATTAGTTATTTTAAACATGATTTTTCAATGAGGCTTTTTAAAGGAAATGTTATTTCCAGATAGGATCTTTGTTGTGAGATACTTTTGTTAGACTTTTGATGTTGATTTGGCTTGGATATTTATTATGTTGTCACATGGAAACTGTGGGTAGATTGGTCTATGGATGGGTGTTTCCCAAGATATTAGAATGATGTGGGTTGGGGGTCATTTATGGGGATGAGTTGAGAGTTATGGGTTATACTATAAATTTTGAATCACATAGTTCAACCATTGATCCAAGAGAGAGTCATAATAACCTTTAAATCTCATTAGTGAAGCTTCCCTATATTTATTATATTATGTTTGAGATGATTCCCATTATTTATACTCACCCATGTATAGATATACTGATTTTTTTATTATATACCTCAATCATTTATTTGGATGTTTCCATATTATTTCATATATTATGGGTCCTATGACACCCATATATCATAATTGTTTTTTATTTAACATTATTTTATCTTATTTTGTGGGTATTTTAATTTCTTTTGAAGTTTGAGGCTTGAAACATCATTTTTCATGAATTATCGCTTTTTGTATGATTTCTATGCACAGTTTTGTGGAACCCATGTGGTTAATCTTGTGTAAGGTGTTTTTTAATTTTTTTCTTCAGTGCATGGTTGGTCTAAAAGGGTAGTATATAGTTTTATCAAAACTGTGTGAAGCCTAACATAAATGACTCACTGTCTTTTGGTGTGTATAGGGTGATGGGTCATTTGTTACACATATTAGTGTAAATGATATAAAAATAATTCAAGAGTCCATGTGGTTTTAATAATGAATCCTCACATTTTTTTCACATGACTTGAAAACCACACATCTAAAACACATGAGGATTCATTTTAAGAATTTTTATCCAGATGGTTGGTGACTAGTTTAAAAAATAGCGTGGTCTAACAATATTTAATTAAAATATTAAAAGACCCTTTTTCCACACTTGGTTTTTATTCTATTTTTCTCTATTATTATCTTTTTTGTATGGAAGAACCTGGGTGAGTATGAGGTGTGGGGTGGGGGGGTCTTTCACTCTTACCTCCTCGATTTGTGGAACAATTTTCCAGATTTATTACCATTTTTCTCTAGTAATCCCACTATTTCCCTTGATTCCTATTTCCCTTCTATCTTTATCCTTAAAATACTAGTTCAGATGTCTCTTTTAAAACCAAATAGTATTTTTTGGACATTTCTAGGGTCAAATGTGGATTCTAATGTGGGGTTTTTGTTGCATGATATTAGACTGGGAATGATTTTCGTTATTGACTGTTCCATACTGTAGGTAATGATTTTTTGTATGGTTTCACCCAAATTGAGGTAGATTTTTTTACATATCATTCAAAAAGATATAATTGAATTAATGTTGGTTTATATTAACCTATTTGTTAAATTAAATTTATATATGATAGTCAGTGTGAATTTGATAAATGTTTTTAGGCTTTTATATATTTTTATAAAGGCATTAAAATGTTATTTGGGGATTATATGAAAATTATTAACTCCTAGTGTCCTTAAATTCTATAGAGGCGTGATATTGAAGATTAAAATTATGTTTTAAGGTGTATGGAATAATTTGGGTCAAGTACTAGGTAATGATGTGGTTTTGTAGATTGAATTTTAAAAAGGTATATTTGAAATGATATATCAAATGATTTATAAATTCTTGTAAAATGGATTATAATTATGAATATTTTTATAGCATCCCATAACCTTTGTACACAAATATTACATCTTATTAAATGAATATTCATTACATTACATTATGATCATTTTACAAACTATTTAGGTTTAGTGTATTTGGAAACTAGATATGTAGAAAATTGGTACCTAAAAGAATGACATCATCACCCATATAGTTCTTTAAAACTAGCACCCTTATTGAATATAACATACTTAAAACCTTTTTTCATATCAAGGGAAAATTGAAAAATAATAATATATGAGCTCTAATTCTTAGTAATGGTAAACAAGAGAGATATCAAATAGCTTTTAAGAATAAAATGAGCATAATGTTATTAGAACATGATTTTAACATTTGAAAACCATTCCAAGTATATCACAGAACATTATTATGAGTCATTTCATAAATCATGGTAGTTCATAAGACTTTAATCATAATGGAATCAAATAAAAGTATTCTTGTGTGCATAAAATTGGTATAATACATAAGTTTCTGGCTTAAACCTAACCATCAAAAGTCATTTTCTTAGTCAAGGATGAGAGAAAAGACTATAATAGTGGATGGGATTCACTCCTTGTTCAATAATATCATTTGTTAAGGTTTACTCATAATAATATCATAGAGAACAGAGTGCCTTACTAAACCAGGATCACTCTATATTCTAGTTTCTATCATCTCATGAGATATCTATCATTTCCCAATGCATTGGATGAATATATAATTCGGGTCCTACCCATAAAAGTTTCATAATATATTCATATATTTTCCATGATATTCTAAAACATTTACAATTTCATCTTATTATAACCCCTTTAAAGGAAATGGGTTTCATAAAAATTTAATCATTTCATAATAGCATAACTTATGGACAATAAAGGTGTTTGAAAAAAATATAATCATCATAATCATAAACTATTTAGAGAAAGAACAACTATGGAATTATTGGTTAATATACCAATTAAATAATAAGTAACATCAAGGGATGTTATCATAGAATAAAAACTCCATTAAAATTCTATTAAAATATCATTACAATATTTATTGATGAAAACACCCATTTTATTTTGAAACCACTTATATAAATTAAAAATATTTAAAAAGCAATGTGGAAAAATTTTATTTGAAAATAACCATGGAATGTTTTAATGTAATATTGAAATCATTTATTTTTCATGATGACACGGAATTATATTTATGTCGTGTATATTAAAACATTGATTCCTTTTATATTTTTGGTAAATATTCAAGATTACCTTTTTATAAAATTATAAGAATATTCCTTTTAATTATTTTTATAGAAATTAAAAAAAAATTAAATTTTTTTAAAAAATCATAAGATAATATAAAAAATCTTTGAATTATTTTTGGGAACTTGGATATTGATGAAAATAGATTTTTTTTGGAAGATAGAAATAACGTTATCTTTCCTTAGAATAATTATTTCAGTATCATTAGTATTTAAAGAGAGGAAAATGAAAGGAATACATGTAACATATAAAAATAAATATATTATATTATAATATATGAGATTCTTGATATTTATATTATAAAATTTCATCATTGGAAATTTAGTCATAAATAATATTGGAGAACAATGTGATTGTAACATAAATCCCATCTCACATTGGTAAATTTTGTATCATAATATCCACAAAATAATAACATAAAATGAAAAATTTAATATCGTGAACATAAGTATATTCATTATATAACATTTAAAATTGGATGTATATAATCCTCAAAAACAATAATATGTGTATAACATCAAATATGTATCAATGAAACAATCTTTAGATGAAGAACCCTTACTGCTTTACTACGTTCTGAATAAAAACCTAATGAAATAGATATATTTATATATATTTTTACATCATCATAATATTCCTTAGATGATCATAAAATTAATTTATTTGTTTTATATTCCCCATACAAAGGAAAAAATGGTGAATTTGGCATATGTCCCAAGGAAATAAAAGTGATATACGAAACTATTTCCTTAAGATAGAATTGATTCAAAAGTGATCTAACATCAGGTATACTAAATATAAATTTATCCTAATTATATAAAATAATAATTTACATACTTATATAATCATATATAATCAACTTATAACATTTCAACACCCATTTATTAAAAATTTATTTTTACAAACATCATTTCTCAATGTTAACTATTACATTATTCATGGGAGTTTTATTTCATATGTTCTAGTCCTTTTACATTGATCATTATTAAAAAATCATCATATTAATATTAAAGATATAAATATTGTATATATTAATTATATACATAATTATAATTATATGTTTAATTTAAAGAAAAAAAACCATTCAAACTATTCATGGATTTAATAGGCCACATATATGCATGAATGCTGGTTTCATTTTCTAATCAAAATAAAGAAAGATGGATAAATATAATATTCTCATTAAAAACCCATAATCATATCATAAATAAAATATATATTTATATATATTAAATATACCCTTTTTATAATCCATGTAAATTAGAAAAAAAATGAATCACATCGCTTTTTGGTGGTGGAATTCCACACGTACACATGAGCGACATTATCATTTTCCAACATATAGGTTTGTTAGAAGGTATTTATGATATTATAATTTTATAAGTATAAATATGTAATAAATATCATATAAAAATATAATTTCCATAATAATAATCATCCTTTAAATGTAGTGATATAAAATTAATTGTATATATGCGTGGAGGTGATAGTCCACATGTATATACGAGTGATAATTTCACTTCACTTTTGATATAAAATATGGTGAATAATGGATGTTACATAATCATAATAAAATTTAAATATATTTGTGAAATATTGTTTATTATTTTATGATGAACACCACTGATGTAGAGGAGGTATAAAATAAACAAATAGAAAGAGGTCAGGTAAGGGGATTGCATCATCTTTGTTGGTCCTCCTTTAGATCGCATCCTATAGAAAAATTAAATTGTATTTTAAGAACAATAAATAACTAAATAATATGTGGGTATGTTTATAAGATAAATGTTTAGGGTTGTTCTAGACTTCTCAAGGTGGTATATAGTGGAGAAAGGTGGTGCCCCTTTTATAAGGTAGGGAAGGGTCACTCTTGTAATTTTTGAAAACTATTAAATATTACACAATAGAATTCAAAGAAAAGTGTTTCCATAAAGACATGGATTAGAATATAAGGAGTATATGGTCTTAATATAACCATCCATTAAAATTAATATATGTCATGATATCATTATAAACCGTATCTTTTGGATTAACCCCATTGCTAACAATTATAAACCTTAATCGTGCTAACAAATTTTTTAATTTAGAAGGGTTATAAATTTACAAAAAAGGTAGATAGTGGAAAAATGGTAAAGGGATGAATTTTTGACCATATATCACCCCATTATCATTTTTCAAGAATTTTAAAAATTTTATATCATTTAATTAAATATTATTACAATAAAATTTCAATTATATTATTTTTGGGAACACTAACTTAATTTGAATTTAAACATAGGAATACAATAATGTATTATGAATATAAAACATTTAACAACTTATTATAAATTATAATTTCCCAAAGAAATATTGTAACTCCACAATTCATCCAAAAATATTTACAAATCCTATTTTCCAAATCATTTACTTAAATTTATCTATTTTATTCACAAGAACTATGTCAGTTTCGTGTAAGTATTTAAGATAATTATACCATCAATATAAATTTAAAATAAATAATGATCATAAAAATAAATTAATAATGTTTTTAAAAAACTTTTATATTCATTCATAACAAATTATTATTCCTATGTGAACATATAAACGAAATTTAAAGAAAGAGAGTGACATTTTTTAATTTTATTTACTTAAATAATATAAATGTCATTATCATGAAAAATGGAAATAAATTTATATATGAAAATTTCAGATGGATATGGTCGAATTTCTATCATAAAATGAAGTAAAATAAAATTTGGGGTTTATTTTGAGGACTTATCTAATGGCCTTAACCCTATTTCCCACATCTTATCTTTATTGAGGTGACAAATTTTTACAAGGATTCCTTATCTTAATAACAAAAAATAGAAAGGTAATATTTATCAAATTTAAAACCCATTATTAAAAATGTGGTTTATATTTATTAATATTCAATATCTATTTGTGGAAGAAATCAATTTTGTTATAAATGGGAAAAATTTAATGAAAATATGTTTTTAGGAGAATGTGTTTATAAAAATTAACATAAACCAAAATCAATTATAATGATGCTTATATGAAATTAATTATGATAAATATAATTAAAGGATAGTTATATTACATTAATATCAACTTAATAATAATCTTGTATTTTGAAATGCATATAATTGATTGTTTTAATAAAATTTGAATTTGTCATCATTTATTAAAAATCAATATTTTTAGAAAAATCCCATAATTTCACCCAAACATAATTTTGATATGCTGATTTCAGAAATTATTTTCATTTGATAAAATACATTTCCCAAATTGGTTGAAATTTTAGAAACATATACATTTCTTATATAAATATACGATCTTATTAGTTGAATATTTTTTACATAACAGAATGATCCACGCCAGAATCATATAGGTCTAGTATCTTTGGATACTTGGATACATAAAAAATAGACTCATAAGTGTCTATAATTATGTTCTTCATAACTATAACCCTTCATAGAAGTACCCCAAATAAAACCATTATTGACAACCTGGGGATATGTTATCATAATAAATGGTGAGCTAAAATGCACAATATGGTTAAACATGGGTGATACAAATGTATTATCATATGAATGAATAAAATAATAATAAGAGTCTGAGAACAGAAACACATTGTACATAGTTTATACCCAATCTATCATTGATTATAAACATGATTCATGACATATATCATTAAAATATTAAAATACATTGATCATATGAACAAAAAATCATCATAAATCAATTATAAATCATAATCTCGGGTTATAAATGTGTGGAACCAACGTAGTTATAAAAACCATTTCATAATTTCAATGATAGCTACCAAGACCATAAAACTAAAATAGAATAATCATCTACACATGCTTCCATCAGTAGATAAAGTATATCGACATACATCCCATAATAGGTTAATGAAATTAACATTCACAATATAATAATATCATGAGATAAAAAAAATTTACCTAATGAATTTGCTGCGTATATATTTATAACCCCTCACATAATGAGAATCATTAAAATATATGACATAATTCATTAATCATTAATTATATTAGAACCCATGAAAATAAATGGGTTTCATAAATATCTTGTCGTCGTAAACATAAACCATCTAGAGAAAGAATAAATATTGTATCATTTGATCATATCCCCAATAAATCTAATGTAACATTAAATGGTCTTATTTTATACTGAAAATGTTTTTGAAATATCACACGGAAAATTTCTTCTAGAAAATAATCTATCCTTTTTTAAATCACTTATTTAATAAAAATGAAGACAATATAAAGGGAAAAAAATTTATTTTCAAATAACTATATAAACATGTAAATAATGATTCAAATAAAAAATTAATTTCGATGATGGAAAAATTCATTTGTTCCATATAACTTAATTTTATATTCAATTCAAACCATTGTAAAATGGTTAAATATTACCTCGTTTGGAAAATGAAAAAAGTTTCATTTCAAATGATTTTGTGAAAATTGAAACATGCTTAAAAATAAAATTAAAAAAATATTTGGAGAATAGTAAAAAAAATGAATTTTTTAAATGTATCTGAGAGAGAAATATTTCCCTAGTTGGTACTTAAACATCAATAATGCCAAATAATAATGATGTTGTGAAATAAAACCATTATTGCTTTGGTATGTTTTGAATTGTAAACCCATTAAAATAAATAAAATTATATGGATATTTAAATCCCTTAATTTTAATGATGAAAATAAATATATATATATATATATTCAGTATATAAAAATTATAAAATAGACAAGTTTTTAATATAACATGTATCACAAAAAAGTAAATTTGGGATGAACCCCCTTTTCCCTGAGTTCCACATTCTTTGAATGTGTTCTGAACTCCTATAAAATAAATTAAAATATATTATAATTATATTATATAATCATATATATTATTATTATATTATATAAATTTATTGAATATATATTTATAGTTATCCATGATGGTAGATATATAAAATTAATTACATCATTCATGGAGACGGTAGGTTGTATGTACAAAGGACCAATGTTTTCAGTTTTTGATGAATGGTATAAAATAATGATAAATAATAATTCAGAGTTACAGATTCATTAATATATCATATAATACAATTAATTCCATCCTTGTTTCAATAGTAGTAAAATGTAAATTAAAAATGAATCAAATCGCTTCATGGATGTTGTAACACACACATATGCACAAAAGACGTTATCATTTTCTAATGGTTTGGATGGTTAGAAGGTAGATATAATATTTTAATTATGTAAGTATACTAATTTAATAATTATAATATACAAACATCGTGTGCATTATAATACATATCCATAAATAATGGTGATGTGAAATGAATTCTGTTTCTACATGGAGAAGGTATGTCATAGATTTAAATACCAGATTCTTTCACTTCCCATTTAATAGAAAGAGTGTAAATAAATATTGTTTTATATTCAGAATAAATTTTAATCATATTTATGACTCATAATTTTTTATTTTATGATAAATAACATGGATTTATAGGAGCTAATGAAACGAGTAAAAAAAGTTATTCATTAATGCAATTACCACTTCATTGGACTAACTCCATTAGATATACACTCAAGGAACCCAGGGTTAGTATTTTGAGGATACTATCAACTATATAATTTACATAAATAATTTTAAAAGATAATTTGACTGGGTAAGATAATCTGGTAGGCTCAAATATGTGTAATGAAGTGAATGAAGGGATGTACTTTTATAAGGGCGGGGAAGGACACACATGGAATTTTATAAAATAGTAAATTAATATAATTTAATATTGATGTCCTAGTGGATCAAAATTTATAATATTAGAATATAAATTGATTATAAGTCTAAACAATCAAATTAAAAAAATAAAAAATTGGATAAAATTTGAAGCCACAACCGTTTGTTTTAACGATTCGTTAACCCTTTGGAAAATTATTATATTATTAAATTTTTATACACTTTAAGGGTTAATAATGCTACTATAAAATGAAAAAATAACCTTAAATGGACCATTGTTGTTTTTTAAAACCATATATAATTATATTTATGAAGATAATATTTTTATAAATTTTATATCATTAAATAAAGTATTATTTATTACAAAATATCATTAATATCATTTTGTCACTAATCGTTAAGCTCGTAATTAAATATAGAAATCAAATGGGGTGATTAGAATATAATTTCAAAAACCTCCCTAATATGTCATATATATCTTTTAAATTCTTGGGACACATTCACCCATTCCAATTAGACCACTTTTAATTTTTTCAAAATCATTTATTATATTTTTCTACTAATTAAATAAATATTGTACTTGTGTTTCACAAATATTTAAGGTCATTATATAATTAATAAAAATTATAAATTAATTTATAACATTATTTTTTTATTAATATTAATATAGATAATTATATTCATTCATATCTATTATTTTTTCCTATATGCACACATAAGATATATTTAATCCCAATAAGGTATCATTTTGTAATTTTGATTTATTAAAATTTTACATAAGTCATTTTTAGGGTAATGTTTCTATTAAATAACTCCATTTTTAGCCTATTATTATAAGGGTCTAATTAAATTCAAAAAATAATAACAATTAAGAAAAAAATTTGTCTTTATCACTTAGTTAAACTTAAATAAGTCCAATTAACTCTTTACGAAGGTGATGCGTGTTACCACTATTGAAATTAATATTGACAAAAAATAAAATATATATATTTACCCAATTTGAACATAATTATTCTAAATATATAATTCAATTTAATTAATTCAATACCTTTAAATGCAAGAAATTAATTTTTAATTTAGTGCACAAAATGTGATAAAAAACTACTTTTTAGAAAAAAACTTTTTAAGCCTAAAACTAGATTAATTCTTATCTTATGCATAGAGAAATAGTTGTTTAATTTTAAAAAAAAATATTAAACTAAAAATATATAAATCCATTTAAAATCATTCAATAATGGTGATATATTTAATTATTTAAGATTAAGATACATTTCATGCATAAAAATGGTTTTTTAGAAACCATTTCTATTTTACGTATAGAAAGTCTATGTAAAAAATTCAAACATTAAATTTATTTTATTTAATTTAATTGAATTATTTATAAGAAAATATAATTAGTTTTACTTTTAAAACATTTTAAAAAAAACATTGTACACGTCTAAAACAAAAAATCTATTTTCAATAAAAACTAGAATTTCACTATTCACTAGAAAATCAATCTTTTCAGAAAATTCAAAAAAATTAATCCTATAATAATTATAATATTCTAATATTATAATTTATTTTCATATTATAAAAAAATATTTATAAACATTTGAAATAATAACTTATATTAATATTCTCACAAAAATTAATAAGAATCAATTTTGAAGAAAACATATATTTTTTAATAATAAAATGAATTTACTAAAACATTGAGTGATTATTTTTAGATATTTTTTCAATAAATTTATATTTATTAGGATATATATATATTATAAAGTAACTAATAGTAGTCATACCCAAGAATTTTACAACCATGTTACAACATCCATATAATAATATTTCATCGTTCGTTTAGACTCAACGTTGCATGTAATGCAAGCTATCAAAGAAATTTAATTGAAAAAATATTTCATAAAATCTTTGGTTATTACATTCTACACCACCGTAATAAATTTAAATATCATAATTTTTTCTTGTGATTTGTAATAAAATGATTTAAATTTGAAAAATCCTTTTGGGAAACTCACATCATAACAAGTATTAATAGAACATCCTTTTGATAAGAGAGAATGGGAAAAAAATAGTCATGGGAAAACAAGGTTTTTGGATATGATGAAATTAGTGTGAAATGTATATATATGTGAAAAATAATATCCATGTTATGATATAGAGTTATAGATAACATGTTATGAATAAAGTCAACATCCAAGAAAACCTTAAATTTGTGAGGTGTAAAGAGACCATAAATTCACCAAAAATGAAGGTTGTACGACAACATTTTTGTCTTAAGATCCTTTTCTATAGTTAAGAAATTCCTATATCATATATTCTAAGAAAATATTTAAATTTAAATACATGATAATTTTAATATAATCCTTTAATCATTATCTACCAGAGCCTATTCTTTTTCTCAAATTGATGAGTATACAAGATGATTTTGTCATTCATTAATCACTAAAATCAACTTAAACAGATCAAATAATTCCAAAAAAGGATAACATGTTATTCCTCATATCTTATGAAATTAAATAAAATCAAAATTTTAGAACAACTTATGATAATTATAAAAATATTTAAACCTTCACACAAAGAAATACAATAATATTAAAAATTCAATATTAATACTCAACATTCAATCTAAATCAATCCATAAATAACTATCCCCAAAATTCATTAAAACACACCCTAAAAAATTTTAAACCCAATAACCAGAATTATTAATCATATATTCTTCTAATATTAATTTAACATTTATTTACAATCATCATTACTCACTCATAAAGTCATATACCCAAATTTATATTCCATAATCACATAGTTTCAAGATATAATAATAATTTCCATAAATAAATAACATAATATCCCAAATAACCTCAATAAATTCAATATTAATAAATTTTTTAACCTCTATGTTTATATTAAACCTTTTATCTTACATCCCTAAAAGTGTAAAAACATTTTTCAGAAATAATAGTAGAAATTAAAACTAACGATTACATATACCTAAACTAAAAAAATGTTTTCTAAAAATATCATTAATCACCTCAAAATACAATTACATGAAACTTTATAAAGGGGTCCAAGACTTTTATCACCTGATAAACCTCAAACATATAAACCCATGATTGTATTCATAAATCTTATGTTTTCCTCACATGAAAAAATATGTTCTTTGAAAATAAAATTCACCTTTCATTCCCTAAATAAGATCTTATCTTAACCACAAATATTTCCATTGAAAGTATTAGTTTATCATTGAAATAATAGACAATCATAAGTTTATTTAGAATATCAAATGTGATTTCCTTATTTTAGAATATATTTGGAGGGAGGTAATTGGAACTTATAACCACTTTAAATATCACTAAAGAATGAAAAATACTATTTTTATTGGGTGTAATCATAGAAATAACAACATGAATTCCCTAACTCTAGAGTAGAGGATAAGTGTTTCCTAATAATCATGATTCACTTATGCTGTTGTGATTTAATATAATTTCCCTTTATTCTTTTGTTTAGATGTTTTTGTGTCTTATTACCCTCATTATCTCTAGGATTAGAGAATTTATTCACATAATGCGAAAACTGTTTTCATTTTAAGCATTGGTGAATTGGTGGTTCATTCAATGAAGATTTTTATCTCCTCACATTTCTAGATAACATCTACCTGTAATTTAAACATTCAGTTTCTTGATGACATTTATTGACTAACATGAACTATTTACAAGTTATATTAAGAGAATTTCCACCATGTATCCTTTGACAATTTATGCATAAATGATGTCTCAACTTATTCTATCCATGATTTGTAAAGGATATTTTGAATTCCATTATTTTTCTCTTATCAAAACCATGAGATTTATATATGACACCCAAATTAATATCTTCCTTAATGACACACCAAACATTTTATTAATAGCTACTAAAGTACCAAATGGTTAACACCCTTCAGAGACTCATGTTTAGGACCCTGAAGAATCGATCAACCTTACATTCAGGTTGGATGCTAATTCTATAAGTTCACAATGGAATCCTTTTTAAATTTACATCATGGTTACAAATAGATTCATCATATATTTATTTAAACTCAATGAACTCCTTCTCTATTTTCATGAGAAGAACAAAAGGGGAGAACTTATTGAAAAATAAGTTCATAAAATCATCCCATAACATAAGTTTAATTTATTCCTATCACATCATATTCTTGGTAGGATTCCAGGATTTATCTATTTTTCCTACCAAAATATAATAAATTTAGAATAAATTTCTCAGGTTATAAGCACTGAAGAAAAAAAAATATTTTCAATATTACTGGTCTATTTCTAATCAACTAGTGTATTTTTATAACCACTAAGAGTGTGGGGGAGTTTCCTCATCATGGACTCAAGAGAACTTTTTTATTTTGATCATTTTAAATTTTAGCCTTATTCATTTCATAAGAATGATCTATGAGTATTTTAATATGACTTTGAATCATAACTTCCATATCATTTCATTTTTGAGGGGTAAAATCATATAATTATCCAAAAAATTCAATAGTAATATAAATCCTTCAGGTTTTATCCATTGTCTAAAACTAGAAAACGTAGTCTGATAAATAATAATCACATTGGAAATCCAAGTAATCAAGATAATTCATTTATCTCATGTCTAGATAACCACATATTATTCTATGAAACTTTTTGTTTAACCTAGTTCATTAATTATCATTACCCAAAAATAAATATTGTATCCTATAAATAGACTTATACCCAAGGTTCTCACAAAATTTATTTCATTATAGTTTCTAATGGTTAGATAAAACTTTCTTATATACCAACTATATCAAGCCATAATTGTCATACATAAATATCACATCATATTAGATGAAGATTCTTTACAAAACATTTCAGTACATCAAAAAATCATATACATTTAGTGCCTTTATAAAAATGGATACATAAAAACCCAGTTCATAAGTGTCTTCCATAATGTTCTTTATAATAGACACCCTTATTAAGAATACCCTACTCAAAACTTTTCTTTATAGCCTGGAGAAATGGAAATATAAGAATTGGTGAGCTTAGATGCTGCATAAGGGTAAACATGGGAGATATAAATCTATAATCATATGACACCGAGAAATTATAATATTTGTATGTGAACCTGAACATAACATACAAGGTTTATATCCAATCTATCATAGATCATGAACCTGAGTTATGGAATAAATCATTATCATTTCTAAAGATATGGATCATGTGAGAAAAAAATCATCACAAATACATCTTGAATCAAAATCTATTGTAATAAATGTTTGAAACAAATATACCTATAAAATAATTTCATAATTTCAAGGTTAACTACCGAGACCATCAAACCACAACAAATTAAACATCCCCACCATCATACCTTAGTTGATCAAGCACATCAACATACATCCAATATTAGTCCAATAAAATTTTATTTCACACCATAATTACCTCATTAGGTATAAATCATTTCCAAATTCATTATAGGGATATTGGGTTCCATCTCGTCACATAATGAAATTCATATATATATATGTGTTGTATGATTATAAATAATTCAGCATATCGGAACACAAGAATAAAATGGGTTCCATAAAAATATTTTCACCATAAACATAAAACATCCAGAGGAATAATAAATATGTTATCATTTTTTGATATCCAGAGGAAAGATCTAGCAACATCAATGTATGTAATTTTCAGTGGAAACTTATTTTTATGTTTCACTTGTAACATTTCTAGTGGAAAATAACTATTCCATTTTTATAAAATATATTTCAAAATTGTGAAAATACAATGGAAAACATTTTATTTCAAAATAAACATTTAAACATGTAATGTAATCTTTATAGAAAAAGTTATTTATGATAGTTTGAAAACCCATTTATCACATATAAGTTAAATAAAACCCTTTTACACAGTTTAAAAAATGGTTAAAAATTTTATCATTCAAGAAATGATAAAATGATACTCTTCCAAATTGTTTTTAAAAAGTAAAACATGGCTAAAAATGAATTTTAAAAAAATCAAAGGCGATTATTAAGAAAATTGATTTCATTTAATAAAATGTACATGGAAGGAAAATATTCCCCATTTGGGGACTTAAACATAAACAAACGAGAATAATTATGTGATTATAAAATAAATCCAATACAGTTTGGTAACATTTAAATCATAATCTCTATGAAATAAAGAACCTATATTGTTATTTGAATCCCATTATTTTCATCATATGAATAAAAAATAAATTGATGTTTAGTTTTTCAATGAAATAAAAGAAATGAGTGGTGAATATAATATTTATCTCATAGAAGTAAAAGTGTGATGAAAACCCATTACCTCGTGTTCCACTTATGGGGAATGAGTTCTAGAAACATGTATAAAGAAGTAAATATATTATATTTCTATATATGAATAATATATTTGATTATTATATAATATATATTGATTACATATAAATTTATACTTATCCATAATGCTAGATATAGAAAATTAATTACGCCATTCATCGAAGTGGTAGTTCATATATACTCATTGATGATGTTTTCATTATTCGGCGAATGGAATGAAAAAAAGGTAAATAATAATTTACCTATTTCAAATAATTAATATATCATATGAAAAATATATATATTAATTCCATCCTTATTAACATACATGTAGAATTTAAATGAAAAATGCTCCATATCGCTTCACGGAGGTGGCAGTTCACATGTGTGCACGAACGATGTTATCATTTTACAACAGTTTTTTATGGTAAAAAGGTAGATATAATATTATCCTTACATAAGTATACTCATATCATAAGTATAATATAGCAACATTATACCCATCATAATACCCATCCATAAAAAATGGTTATGATAAATGAATTGTATTGTTACGTAGAGATGGTAAGTCGTACATACTCATGATCAAAACATTCACTTCCCATTTGATGAAAGAGGGGTAATAAAGTTAGGTTCATAATCATAATAAAATTTAAGAATGTTTATAATACTAAATTTTTAATTTTTGATAAATACCATGTATTTAGAGGATCTAAAATAATAATTAAAAAAAAGTGATCAGTGAAAGAGATTACTTGTTCTTTGAATGAACTCCTTTAGATATCCTCTCAAGGATCATAGGGTTAGTATTTTGAGAATAATAACATTATTAGAAAGGGTTAATTCGAATATAATGATTTAAAACCAACCTAAAATTTCATCATGATTTATAAATTTCATGGTACATACTAACTTATTAAAATTACATCACTTTTAAATGATTCGAAATCACTTATTTTATTTTTTGGTCAATTAAATAAATATTATATTGTCATTGCACAAGAAATTATGGTCATTATATAATTAATAAAATTTATAAATAAATTTATATCATGAAAATAATTTCATTAATCTCAAAATAGACATTTAAATTTGTTCAGAACATTATTTTGTCACTATATGGACAGAAAAGATATATTTAAAACAAAGAGAGCGTCTTTTTGTAAATTTCCTTGATTGAAATATTATATAAGTAATTTTCATTGTCAATTTTCCATTAAAAAATCAATTTCAAGCCTAAGGTAAAAAGGTTTTTATTCCCATCATCTAATAAGAATTAAGATGAAAAACTATTTCATTATTAGGTAGATTTAACCAAAATCAATCCAATTTACTCTTTTTTGAGGTGATATGTTTTACCACAACTACTATTCATATTGACCTAAAATTAAACAAGAATATTTATTAAATTTTAAACTCCTAATTATAAATGTAAACTTAATTGTATCTAATTAAATAATTATAGTAATTACCTAAAATATAACAAATGTTTTAAAAATATATATATTTTAATAATAAGATTGGCTTTATTTTTATACTATTCATAGAAAAATATTATTAAATTTTTAGTAAAATTTGTAATTAAATAATATATATATTATTAAAGAGATTCTACAATAGTGATAAATTTAATTTTTTACGTTTAAAATACATTGCGTGCATAAAAACCATTTTTCAGAAAAATAATGTCTCTTTATGTATAAAATGATTTTAGGTTTAATTGAAATATAAAATGGGTTTTAGGGAATTTAATTGGACTATTTAAAATATAATAGACTTAATTTTTCATTGAAATCATTTTTAAAAAACATTGTATATTTCAAAAAATTATATTGTTTTCAATAAGAATTTGTAATTTTCACTATTCACTGAAAAATCAATCTTTTTAAATTATTCACAAAAATTTGCCATAAGATAATTTTTATATTATTATTTAAAAATTAATCTTATTATTATAAAATAAAATTAAAAAATTTAAAAAAGTAGTTATCATTATTTTATCACAAAATGATATAAGAATCCATTTTGAAGAATATTTTTTGAAGAATAAAATGAATTTACCGAAAAATGAGTTATTATTTTACAAATAAATTAAAAATAAATTTATTTTTATTATTAATTTTAAATATATTTCATATATTATAAAAAATTATTCATAAACACCAATTTATGAGCTAGTTTATATTAGGTATATAATAATATTTCATGGTTTATTTATACTCGGTGGTGTGTGTAATGCAAGTTGTCAAATAAAATTAATTGAAAAAAATATCTCATAAAATATAATTGTTTTATATAAATTAATAATAATATTTTCTAAATAAAAGAAAAATAATTTTTTAGGATATTTTATTTTTGAAGAATAAAATAACTTTAATAAAAATTGTGTAGTTGTTGATTGTGAATTAATCAATACAAATTAATTATATAATAGATTTATATATATATATATATATTCTAATGTGTTTATTCTTATTAATACATATAATATAAGTGAAATTATATAATGGTCAAATTTAAAACATTAAATATTTATACATCATATCTCAATTTTATTAATGTTTTTTATTATGTGTTATGAAAGTTATTGATCATATTAATTTTTATACAAAATTATCAGGGTGTTAAATTTTCCCAACATAAATAAATTGTACCCTAAATTTTTTTATCATGGTAATAGAAGTTTTAACATTTGAAAATACCTTTCGAATACCCGTATTGTACAAAGGGATAATAAAACATCGTTTTTAAAGGGAAGTATGAAAAAAATGATTACTTAAAATGAGAAAAAAATAGGTTCCCATATAAGTAAATCATTAGTAGGAATATAAAATATAGAAATAGAGAAAAAAAATAATCCAAGAAATAATAGAGATTTATAGAGAACATGGACATGTAAAATTTGTTGACTATGTAAGCATAAATAAGTGAGGGATTAAAAGTCCATAAATACATTAAAATTAAGGTAAAGGAATATAATTTTTATTTGAAGATGATTTTCTTAATGATGTGGTATTATTTTACTATCGTGATATAGAATACAATAAAATATACTCACTTGATTTATTTCCATTTTATAAGAACCCTTTCATCCATTATTTTTGATTTAATCAATTTATATTTCAACTCTTACTTTAAGAAATAAATATTAAATATATATGTTTCATACCTGAAGCACATAAATTAACATTCAACGGATTATAAGATCCATAGATTAATGACAAGTAATTAATATTATATATTCATATTTAATAAAAACAAAATGATTAGAATATATTATAAAATATGGATAAATCATAAATTAATATTTAAATCCTTAATAATAACACCCAATGTTTATCTTAAACTAGTCTATTTGTAGTTAACCTTGAATCTCATCTTAAATATGTCTGACCAAATTAAAAATCCAAAAAAATTACAAAGAAGGTCAATATATTTATAAAATAAACTTTTTATTAGTCCCCTAATAAATATAAAGTATTTATTAATGTCATATAACAAATATATGAATACCTTGATCATATATTCTCCCAAAACATGGTAATTTCTAAAATCACCATAAAACATTAATTAGAATAGAAATTATTCCAAAATTTAAATCTACCATTATTAATTAAAATAAAATATAGCTTATAGAATATATTCTATAAATCCAAAAATTTCAATAAACCCCATAAAATGTAGAATATGTCGCTTTGTCATCAAATCACTAATCAGTTCCAAGGTCAAAAATAACATCCCATTTACTTTATCAATACCAATCATCTTGATTTTCACAACAAAATATTATTATCATATCACTGGGAATATAATAATGTCTATCTTTCCCTCAATAATGTGTTTTGTAAAAAATATCACCCTACCATTAAATCATCTTTCCATGTTATCTATATCATCAAACATATGCTTTTAAATACATAATAAGAAACTAATGTGATATAATCCTTATATGATTCATGATTCTAATTCCCAGAATATTTTGGATAACAACCTTGTATAAAATAATTCTGAAATACCAATACATAAAAAATTCAATCATTCCACTTGAAGGATAAACATATTATAGACCCTTCCTTTTCTAGGAGTTAGCTTTTGGATTAGGGCATTGACTCAAATAATTTAAAAGTTCTTCATATATAATATTTCATATTTTTTAGTAATTCATTTCTTTATTCCCAATATTTAAACATATAAATAATCTTCTGATTTCCTTAATTCATTCAGCTGGGATCCTCTTCCTACAATGTTGACATGAAGAAAATTTAAATGTTTTCCTCTATGGTCCTTCCACATGAACTTCAATAAAATTTCATCTTCCTCTCATTTGATGCATTTGGAAACTCATGAAATTTTAGGTTGTTAATAATATATCATGATAAAAAATTAGGAATAATCACATGAATTTTCCTTAAATTTCAAATTTCCTTTAGTTACTCATGAGTATAATCAATCCATTATAATCCAAATTTAGTGTAAACATGAATCCTCTTGACTAAAAAAACCACAGTGTGTGAAACAAAAATCAAAACGAGAGATAAGGAAAAATAATTTATATAATTTGTAAATAATGACCCCATATTCATAATTTATGAATCCTTTGGTTTAACATAGTACATATTTGGTTATCATAAATTTAAATCCTTCATAATGGTTCATAAAGAAAATGTGATTTTACTCAAGGATAACCCCCTTGAGTGTCTCACAAGGTGTACATTTTGGGATCTTTGTCATGTATGATGTCATAGTTGAGTTAATATCCAACACACCCACTTCTGGGTTATTACCCCAAGAGAAAAATGTTCTAGATTCTGCCTCCACTTTCCAGTATCCATATAGGGATTTATTTTCTAGGAAAACCACATTTATTTCTTTACCATAACGTAGTATGTTCTCATATGCTTATGTTTGTCCAAAGGGATCTCACTAAATTTTCCTCAACTTAGTTTCTAAATATTAACTAAACCATTCTATGATACCAAAAATATAAACCTATATTTGTTTATATATATATTACATATTATTTGATAAATATTCATTACATAACATTATAATCCATTCCAAATCTATAATGGTTTAATTTCATTGGAAACATTGATAGATAGTAAATAGGTACATAAAAAAATCTATATCATATCCATTTGAGTTATTTACAAATGGATCCCTTCAAATAAAAATGAAACTTAATGCATTTATTCATATCATAGGGAAAAGTAAAAATAAACGTGGGTCATATGCGATGCTCAGTAAGGGTAAACAAGTTATATATCAATGATCATTTAAAAATAAAATGATCATATTGGTAATAGAACTTGAGGGTAACATTTGAAAACCATACCCAGTATATAAATGGTCATAATCAGTTATTAAGGCCTAAATCTTGGTTGTTTATATGACTTTAATGTTAAATAAATCATTGAAAAATATCCCTGGGAACACAATATTAGAAAAAATCAATATTTTTTGGCATACATATAATCCTGGAAAATAATATCTTTATCATAGAATCACTTCTTAGACTATCATAGTGGATTGGGTTCACTATGATAACTTAATTATAATAGTGTATTGGGTTCACTCTTGATTTTATTATATCCTTATTCAAGGTTCATAGCCTAGACTCTTAGAGTGAAAATATCCCATTATTGATCCCAGTTCACACTCCATTCCTGTTATTATTATCTCATGAGATATCAATCATTAACCAATGATTATAGGGATATTTATTTTCTGTACCACCTATCACATAATGATGATATATTCATCAGTGTTCCATAAGATCCTAAAATATTCATCATATCATAATATCATAACCTGTAGAAAGGAATAAGTTTCATAACCATTTCCATATTTAATCATAATATAACCCATTGAAAATATATTGGCTTCATAAAAATCTCATCATCATAATCATAAAACATCCAGAGAAAGAATTTGTATTTTACTATTGAATCATATAACCATTAAATTAAAATTAATATAAAATGATGTTATCATATATAACAAAATTTCATTAAAATTTATTGGGAATATTTCTTGAAGAAAATATCATTTTATTTTTGAAAAAACTTATTAAAAAAATACATTGAAGGTATCAAGGAAATTATTTTCATTCAGAAGAAACATGGAAACTTGTAAAGTAATATTCAAATTTTTTAGTGTTCATGATGATGGTAAATTACATATATTTCGTGTGTGTTAAAAAAATAATTCCTTTGAAAGTTTTAGGAAAAAAAGTACATTATTTAGAAAATTAATAGTAGATTAATTTTGGTATATATATATATAAATGAATATGAATGAATTTAAATAATAATAGGAAAATATTAAAAATATTCTTCAAATATTTTTTAGAATAGATTGATATATAAGTAAATTAGTTTTCGGCCGATGAGAGAAATAAAGTCAGTTTTTATTAAAATCATTCATTATGTATCTTGATAACATAGATATTGTAAAATTAAAAGAAAATATTCAATCAATATAAATAAATTTTTTTAATAAAATTAATGAGATTCTTGATAGGTAGATCATAAAATTTCATCAGTAAAAACATAATTGTAAACAATCATTGTAAATAATGATATTGTGATATAAATCCATTACCACTTTGGTATCTTTTGAATCGTAATCCCAATTAAGATGAATAATAATGAAACATTAAATATCATAAACATAGTGAGATTAATAATATAATATTTATAATTTTCAGTCTATACACATCATAAACATAAATAGGTGAATAACATTAAAAAATGTCACAAGGAAACAATATTGAGACAAAGCACTATTATGGATTTGGTAATCTCTAAATAAAAATACCATGAATGATAGAAACTTACCCGGGATTTTATATACACAAAATTTTTCCTGGTAAGCATCGTAAAATAAATTAATGGTTAATATAATTTCCACAAACATGAAGAAAGTTCCAAATATGGAATATATATCTGAGAAATAAATGTGAGACGCGAAACCCTTAACTCAAGTTCGACTTGTTTCAAAAGTACTCTAACATTAAGTATATTAAATTTAATTTTTTTATAATTCTATAAAAAAATAAATTAAATAATTATAGTATCATATTTTATCGACTTATATTATTTGAAAACACATTTATTAATAATTAATTATTAAACTTTTCATTTTCAGTTGTTAACAGTTTCATTTTTCATGGATGTTTCAGTTTGAAAGTACTAGTATTTGTTTATTTATTAGGGTAAAATAATCTAAAAACATTATTCATGATATAAATATAATATATATTCATTACATATATTTTTAGAATCATTTATTAAATATTGAGAAAGAAAGCCAACATACAATGTTCATGGAGACCGTAGGTCGTACAAACACATGAATGTTATTTTCATTTTTTAATGAAAAGATAGAAAAAAAGATAAATATTATTTTATAATTACATAGTAATAATTACAGAAATAATATAATATATACAAATTAAATCTATCTTTATTACCATCTATGTTAATAATAAATGAAAAAAATAACATTGCTTCATAGAGGTGGAAGTCCAGAAGTATGCATTGGCAATGTGATAGTTCTGCAGTGGATGGGAAGGTAAGAAGTTTGATATTATATTATATTTTAAAAATAATAAATATATTATAAATAAAAAAAATATATATATATATTAAAACCATCATAAAAATAATCCATGAAAAATGTTAATGGAAAATTAATTTTACCACTTTGTGGAGGTGGTAGTCCACACGTACGCATAGGTGATCCTTTCAGTTCCCATTTGATGGAAAAGATGGCGTTCTATGTTAGTTACATAATAATAAAAACATTTAAGTATGTTATTGAGTAAAAAATTTATTTTTTAATTATAAATACCACTTATTTATAGGATTTATAATAAGAAATAAATTGAAATAAACTATGTAAGGCGATTAACTCTTCTTCAATAGACCTCCTTTAGATCTATTTTTAAAGACCCTTGGAATTGTCTTTTAAGAATAATTGAAACTATAATTAAAGTGAAGGGGTTTTAATAATATTAATCAGTATGTTTTTTCAATCAATATGATTCAAGGTGGTGTAACGAATTGAATGTAGGGGTACCCTTTTATAAGGGAAGGAAGGGTCACCCTTTTAATTTTTGAAATCAATAAAATATTATATAGTCAAATTCATGGGAATGTTGTTCAAAATGACATTTATTCAATGATATGAAGTATATTGTATTAATATAATCATAATATAAAATTTATACACTTATATATATACCATTTCTTTTGGATTAACACCATTATTAACCATTTTTATCCTTAATAGCAGTATCAAAATTTTCAAACCTAAAGAGTTATAAATTTATTGATAAGGAAAAATTTAATAAATAAAAGTTCTAGGGGTAAATTTTCACTCCATATATAACACCCATTATCTTTTTTTAGGATTTTTTATATATCATTTAATAAAATATTATAACATAAAATATCAATAATGTCAATTTTAGACCACTCATTTAATTTGAACTTAATGTTAAGAAGAAAATGTTGTATTTAACATATATAAAATTTAGAAATTAATTGTACATCATAATTACCCATAAAATTCATGTCACACCATAATTAATCAAAAAAATATTACGGATTTTGTTTTTCAAATTATTTACATTTATTTTTCTATTGCTTGCCAAAGAACTCTATCAGCGTTGTATAAACATTTAATGTAATTAAATCATCATAAAAAATAAAAATAAAATAAAATAAATTAATAATTTTGTAAATAAATTTTTTTTATAATTATTTAAATATTCTAATCCCTATTTTAAAAAATAAAATAAAATGAAAAAGATAGAGTTAATTTTTGAATTTTCATTACATAAAATCATAAAAATGACATTATTAAGATAAAATGGAACAAAAATGTCATATATTATAATTTTGGATGGATATGTTCAATTTAGTCCCATAAAATGATATAAATTAATGTTTTGGGTTTATTTTGAGACATTATATCTCTGTTTAGACATTTTTTACTCATTTCATCCTTACCAAGGTGATAGGTATTTACCACAATTACTATTCATAATGATGAAAAATAAAAGGGGACTATTTACCAAATTTGAGAATATTAATTCAAAATATGGTATCAATGTTTTAATATCAATCTCTATAAGGGGAATAAATAAATTTTAATATAAATGCATAAAACATAAAAAAATCGAAAATGCATTTTCAATCCTAAAAAACTACTCATACCAAAATCAATAATAATAATAATTCATATGATATTAATATTATTATATATAATTAAATGATACTAATATTAATTTAATATCAAATGAAAAATATTATTTTACTTTTAAATAAATAAAATTTCCAATTTTATAAAATTTTTTATTTTTCACTATTGAATGTAAAATAAATCTTCTTAAAAATATACCCAAAATATACCCAAAGTTAATTTTAATATGTTGATTTAAAAAATGATATTTATTATATAAAATAAAATTTCTAAAATTGTCATAAATTTATTATAATATCTTATCACCAAAATCATTAAAATCATATTTGGAGAAAATATATTTTTTGAAGCCTAAAATGACTTTAATGAAAATTTTGTACCTATACATTTTGAATTAATTAATAATTTTTCATTATATATAAACTTTATAGATATTTTTTTATAATTTGGTTAATCCTATTCATACTGTATTTTAACATCTAGCTTATAATGGTGAAATTTAATCATTTTAATATTTCTATAGTATATCATAATTACCTTAATGCTCAAGGTTGCGTGTTAAGAACGAAATTGAGCTTATTCTTATTTTAGAATAAACTTTTGGGGCGGTAAAATATTCTTATAAAGGAACATTTTTTACATTTAGGTATTTTTAGTCACATGTGTGTGTGACCCTCAATAAGTTTCCTTATTTTTAGTTGTTTTTTATATATTGAGACCCCTAGGTGTTGTTTATATTAATGTATGATTACTAATGGTTATACATAACTGAAAAAGGGTATGTTCCATTAAAGGGTTTTATAGGTTAGGTTTGAGTTATTTAAAAATTATTTATATTGTTTTATGTGACTTTTTGATTTCTTATCTCTATTGGTACATGTCTCCGGGTGTCCTATATGGCTAATTAGTGGTTTGGATACGTATAATCCCAAGTGTATATTGTGTGATAACTCAAGGGTTTTTCTAGATTAGATAGTAGGAGTTTTTTTTGGTTGATTTAAATGATCATCTCATTGGATGGTTATATGGCCTGGTCAATTCTGCATGACTACTAAGAAGTTGAAAGCGTATTTGAGGATGACCTAGATACCTCACATAAAGTATGTATAACTGTAAATTGAGTCATAATATGTTAACTATGATTCTTATATCCATTTAAAGATGACTTAATGGACACTGTTATACACTTATATTTTATCCCCTACCTATGGATTTTTTATTGTAACCATGGTTTTTGGGCTTTTTAGATTGTTTTGTTGATGGGTTGGAGCCACATGTTCTTATTCGTTATTTTAGTGATTATTTCTAGTTCACATTTGATGGGATTAAAAATAGCTTATAAGGTAAATTTTGAAATGATTTTATTGTGTGGGTTATAAAATAGGGATTTTTGGAAAATGCGTTGGAAATATGAAATGGGTTAGGTGTTTCCTTATAAAAAGGAATTGTGGAATAATGTTTTATTTTATCTAATGTTCATGAGAAAAACAAAATTTTATATTTGTATTCAAACAAGAATTAATGAAATGGTCTTTGTAAAGGGAATATAATAACATCTCTGTGAAATCCTTTTGGGAATATTTATTTCACACTCTATATAAACCATTCGGTGTATGCAGCTCTAATGTTTTCTCTCAGCTTCCCTAGTTGAATCATAATCATAATTTTTTTATGGATGTAAGATTAAAGGTAAGGTTATACAATGACGAGTGATCACATGTTGTGAGAAGGCTCCTGGGTAGCATATTTGGTTTTTATTAAATTTTTGGATCGTTATGTATCATCCTTGTAGGCCTAGGTCATTCTTTTAATTTATTATTGTATATGGATTATTTCTTCCATTCCATTATGGATAGATATTGTACAAGTTGTTTTATTATATGTTATTTGGGGTAATTATATGTAGTCGTTTCATTTATAGTGTTTTCATTTATCTTGATGACATGGATGTGTGAGTTATAGATTTCTAACATGAGATTTTTGGGTGAAATATAGGGTGGTTAATCTAATTTTGAGGGTGAAATCATTATCATTTTTTGTTATTGATACCCAGGTACTAGTTATCAGATCATGTGGATCAAGATTCCTCTTCGGGCAATGTTTTTATGTATTTCAGGTCACATGATGGTTCATCCCCGGTTGTTTCATTACAAAATAGTATGAAGTATTTGGTTTATTAATGGAATATGTTTTATAATACCCCTTTTTTTAATTAGAATGTCTTGTATTTTAGAGTTATTATTGTTTAAACTCAAGAGATAAGTGTGTAAATAGTTTCATAATATCTATCTCATGATAATAATTGAGTTTTCATGGGTAGTTCTGGTTTTCAACTTGAAATCGGGGTTATTTTTTATAATTCTTGAACTCTATTAATATAAGATTGTGGTATTTGGATCCCCATTTATTAAACTAGTTATATTGGGAGTCAATTGAGGCTTATGGAGTGAAAATGGAAAGAGTACCAATGGATAAAAGTTTTCTAAAATAGTCTAGAAAACTATTTAGAGCCTAGGTAGATGGGTCTACAACCAAGAAAATTTATGGTTTCACTATTGGTGTATAGTTATTCAACCCATGCTGCCAAACCATGCATGGTTTTGCATTCACCCCATATTTGTTTATTCCCATTCTTTCCAAATTGACTCTAATGGTGTCAACCATTAGTGATAGGACAATTATGATGTTTTTATAGTGGTTTCATGTTATTGTATAGTGTTATTGATTGATATATCATAATTTATTATTTGGTCTTAGGCCTTGAATATTTTTTATATATTATGGGGAAATTTATTTTTTGATGGAAAATTAAATTTTATACAATTATTTTATTTCAAAACAAATTTTTGTAAGGGAACAAACTATTTTTTTTATTATGAAAATTTTTAAATATGGTTTCTCTTCTCTTTTCATTTTTTGGCGTTCATTTTGTAATTAGAAGTGGTTTTTATGAAATTTATTTATTTTTAAAATTGTGTGTAATGGTTTTTTTAAAATTAATATTTGGCCCAATTCAATATGTTTTGGAAGTGGTTGTTTTTATTAAGAAAAAAATTTGAATTTATTTAATAACTGAGGATAATGAAATGGAAGGAAAGGTGGTTTTTTTAAATAAAATTAATGTTTTAAAGGAATGTATACTCTGTTAAATTTATTTTGATACCTCATACAATATTTGTGGATTTTAAAGGAAATTAACATTTTTAATGTTCAAATTAAGGTTAAATGAATTCAAAATGGTTCGGTTTATTATAGAAGAGTTTGTGTGTATTTTGAAAAATGGATTTAAGAATATTTTTAGAAATATGTGTGGTTTTTGGAAAATATATTTCTAAAGATTATTTATCTATGATTTTCCCTTATATTTTATGTGTTTGGAGTTGTCCCATTAGTGTAAATTTATATTATTTGGTTTAGTTAGGAAACATTAATGGGTTAGATTCATGTTTCTTGTTTCTTATTTTTACCTCCTAGAAAGTTATATAGAAAATATAGATGTCTCGTCTAAGGAAGAACCTTAGTGAGAATCCACTTGTTAGTATTTATATATATATTGTTGTTTTTGTATTTTTCTAAACTACAATGGGAGTGGTTAATCAGAGATATTTTTTATTATTACTTATTTAATCTATATTATATCCAATATGATGGTCAAGGTCCTTTGGATTTGGTGATATAACCATATCATTTTTCTAAATCCAAAATATTTAATTACTTGAAGTGGTATTGGGTGATTGTTTTAGTAATGTTTTATCATTGTGTTGAACTAGATTTATTTTATTGAGGTGATTCAAACTTCATGATTATGGTTCATCTCAGAGAGGTTATATTGACTGTTTTGTTTATTCTTATGTCCCTGTGTTCAATATCATTAATTGATTTTTTTTCACATGATTCTTCCTCTATTTGGTTTTAATGGATTGTATATAGGTGATGTTCAAGTTTGTGTGGTTTATTTGACTAGGAAGATAATGGAAATGATTGAGATTATGAGTTTTTTTGTGTTGGTTTGGATCTTCTTGGGATTACCATGAGATATTAACTTTGGTATGAGGTCTTAGTATTTTTTCCATCCATCGGTTTATGACCCGAGGTCTAGACCCATGTTGTAATGAAACAACTTTTCATGAAGGTACATATTTGTTGTTTTCTAGTTCAAATAACTTTTTGTTATCCTTATTTGTTTTCAAAATGGACTAATTAAGGTCTCATTAGCATCTGGGACTTGTTTGGAGCTTCAAGCCTTGAATTTTTGAGGAAATATCTTTGTCGTACGGTTATTATAAAATGTTCATCCCCATCCGTATGGTTAGTAAAACATTTTTGGGGTGATGCAGATGGATACATAGGGGAAGATGGATTGAACAAACAATGCGACCTAGGCCACATTATTATAAGACTTGTCTCCGATAGGTTATAGAGCCATTTCATACAAGTTGTGTACAATAGGTTATCACCTAGACTATGATTTAAGAGTAGGTAGATAGGTGTTAGTTTTAATATATGAATTATTGAACCATTCCTAATCGTTATCTATATTATTTTCAACAATTGAAATTTCTTTTGAGGTGTGAATTTGGAATTGTGCAATCATGAAACCATGACAACCTCAAGTCATATGTCAGGAGGTTAGAGAAGACTATTCTCTAGAGGTTGTGTACCCTATTCCACTAATGTTACATACCATAGTTCCACTTGAGTCACCATATTTTATTCTTAATATCGACACTAAAGACTAATTTCACGTGTGTTTTCATAATATGATGTAGTCAATAATGTGATGTGCTCAACCTACCCTATATATAGTAGAGTTGATGTGAGCATTCTAGTAGCATCATCCACCTATATTTTTATAGGATGTTGTCCCTCGGGATGCTGAGACATGGATGAAAGACATTCTTTATATATCTAATCATCAAAATATGCCACCATAGTGTAGGGTTGTTCTCATGGATTATATTTTACGTGGTTATTCCAACAAATGGTGGGATTTCATTACCCAAGAAGACCGACATTAAGATATGATATATGATGAATTATATATGGTCTCTTACGATTACTTATTTCTGACAACATTGATGTCTAACTTATCCAGAGAGTTCATGAAATTAAAGAAGTGATATATATCTATGATAGAGTATTCTACCATTTTTAAAAATATCCATGGATTTTATATGACTTTATATTGTGATTAGATCATCAATGAAATACGATTAGAAGCATTACATCATGTTTTATCAGGGGGTAGTAGAATTCATGAAACTCATACAGACAATTGTCTTATATGTCATCAGTATGGGAAACCAGGACACCCCCAACCCTAGTATATATGAGATCCAATGGAGTGTAGAGGTAATATCATGATAAGGAATATCTGGTGATTCTTCGGGAAATTTCGTCCTATTCCTTGTGAGAGAGGGTCTAAACCAACTCCATGTTTTGGAGCAGGGCCAGTAGTACCTTGTCATATAGTTAGTTGGAGCACCATTTGCTACATAGGATGATGTTGTGGTCAATGTAAGAGTAGCTAGACTGAGGTTTCTCAATCTTAGCTTTGAAGGCCTACTATGTGTAGTCATGTTCCAATTCATGGTAATGGTATGAGCCAGCTTCTTGCAGTGAAGACTATTCTAGAGGGGCAGAGTGTTTCCCCTTCAACAATTCAAGGTCCTATTCTTATAGACTCTACATTATTATCATCCTTGTTTGACCTAGGTTTGTCACACTCTATTATATCTATGATAATTATTGAGAGTATAGGACTAGAGATAGTGTATTTATGATGCATGATAACACTCAATACCACACTGTTTATCTAATCAATGAGTTTATTATTAGGTAAATAATTTCCCTTTGAGATACAAGGTTATCTGTTTGGGTTGGATATTTTATTCCTAGAAAAGAAATGGATTTATTTTATATATGGGATGGAATGGTTGGTTCCCTACCAATTCCATATTGACTGTTATCACATAAGGGTGGTGTTGACATCACCATAGGGTGATAGAAATGTTTATAAATAGAATGTGATATCTTTGAAACTCGAGAAAAACCTATGCATCACGGGATAAGAAGAGTGACAACCCAAATCTCTAGTCATTTATTGAATGATAGGGGAATGAGACCTAATTATTTCCCTCCCAAGGTAGATCTTTTTAGTGGTGTCTTCCCTAATGTATTTTCTAGGATACCTCTATGGAGAGAGATATAACTCACTATTGATATTCTGTTTATATAAGCACCAGGGTTTTTTTCCTCCTTATTATATGGAACAAATGGATCTTTTGAGTTAAAGAAATAGTTGAAAGACATAGAAAATAAGGTTTTTATAAAACCTAATACATCTCCATGGGTTTCCCTTGGACTTTTTTCCATGAAGGTAGATAGTAACATTTTTCATTGCCTAGATTACCAATGGTTGAACCAACTTAAAGTAATGAATCATTATCATCTACATCAAATAGGTGACCTATTTGATCAGCTTTGAGGGGTTAGGGTGTTTCCAAAAACTGAATTGAGGTTGGGCTACCATCTGGTACATGTCATTCCTTTGAAAAAACCACATACAACTTTCTGAGTAGTTATGATATTTATGATCACCCAATTTTGACATTCAGTCTCAAAAATGTGAAAACTCTTTTCATTGACCTTATGAATCATTTTTCACCCATATTTGGATTCATTCCTTAATATTTTTTTTGGAGAAATCTTGGTGCATTCTAATACTTTACATGACCATTCCCAACATCTGGAGATCATGTTTAATACACTGAGAGATAATAAAACATACAAAAGGCTCACTAAATGACACTTTTGGATTAAGAAAGTATACTTCATGTGTCTAATAATATTAGATTTTAGAGTATTAGAAGACACATATAAGTTAATAGATATAGTTTATTGGGAGAATCCAAATGAAATCATTAATATACATTGTTTCTTAGGGATATCCATGTATAACATATGCTTCATCAATTATTTATCATGACTATTATCACCTTTTATAAGCTTGACTAAAAGGGTGTGAAACTCGTATAGTTATAAGATTATGAATAAGAGTTTTTGAAATTTTATGAAAGGTTGAAATAATCACCAATGAAAATTCTATCAGAGTTGGGAGTGATATTTATATTTTATTATGACATATCAAGTATCAAGATTTGTGTAGTTCTGATGCGGGACAAGTAAGTTGTGGCATACACATCTCATCGGTTGAGGCCTCATAAGTAGGATTACCTAACACAGAATCTCGAGTTAGTATTCTTAGTTCATGCATTATGATTTTGGAGGAAATATTTTCTTTGATTGAATTTTTTAGTGTTTAAGGATCCCAAAATCCTCAAGTATATTTTTACATAGTGTGATCTGAATCTCAAGCAATGTATATGGGTTGAATACCTATAGTAATTATATATTGATCTTGAATATATGACATGAAAATGAAATAAATTAGTTAATTATCTAAGATTAATGTCTTATATATAGGGAGTTTATGAGGACAATGGTGAGTGAAAATAAATGTACATATTCTCAACAATGCTTGTTGTGGTTAAAGAGGATCAGGGATAGACTATCCTATTATCTTTTTCAAGGTCCTCTACCCTTCAAGAATGGGTAATGATGAGAAATATTTTATACACCATGAGAGTAACTAATGAAACATTCTTGACATACCATGAAATTACATTACTTTTTAGGGATACTTTATACATGACAAAAAAGATGCCCAAAGGTTTTATTGGTTTAGTGTCTTCAGAAACGTTGAATATAATCTTATAAATGGGAGAAAGATCTTCAAAACATCCCATAAATATCTTCCCCTTTTTTTCATATCTAAATCCTTTATTTATATAATGGGGAAAAGAAATATTAAAATGGGTGAGATCAAATTCACATTATGGGTAAACATGGAGAACATAAAACAAACCATAAACATTTGAACGTAAAAACCTGAACATAATGTTTAATCATCAAAATATCAAGTCATGAAATAAATCTTGGTAGTAATTAAGGAATATATCATAAAGTGACATTAACCATGATAGAATATCATTTAAATAAAAAATATAATTTTGGAAATATAATAATCACATAATATGATTTCCATATTAGCCAAGGCATTATAGAAAATATCATCATAGTGGACCAAGTCCATTTCTGAACTCAGTTTACATGTCGTTCCAACCATATATTACTAAACCAGATATACATGACATTATAGTCATGCCCATCTCATGAGATATAATATATTTACCCAATTAAATGTAGGGAGATATAGGTATCAATAATATTATAATTAAATAATTTGTACATATTCCACAAAACATAAATTATTCATCATATCATAACTCAAGATATAAAAAAGTTCATAAATATAACTCCATTATAACATAATACATAAAAAATAATTCCATCATTAATGAAATAAAATAATATTTATAATAGGGATATAAAAATAACCTTATTTAATATATTCATCTTAGAGGGAAAATAATCTTGATAAAACACTTGAACATAATTTTTGAGGAAAATATATTTTCTTCTACAAAAATATTTTCTTTTCTCAAAATGTTATACAATTTTAAAAGAAAAAAATTTAGTTGAACATAAAATTGAAATAGTTTAGAGGAATATTAGTGGAAATAAGGCATCATAAAAATGTAAAAATTCATTCGTGATGTATAAATTAAAAAAAATTCTACGCGTACTTTTGCAGGAAAACTCAAAAAGTACCTCGTATGGTAAGAAATAAGATATTCCTTCCACACCGTTTAGTAAACATCAAAAGGGGTAAAAACTAATTAAAAATAAATAGATTAATATTAAACATTTAATGAGAATATTCTTATAAAACATGGAAAAGGATGCTAAATTTACCCCTGGTAAATACTTACATACTACCAATCTCGGATAAATAAATCGATATTAAAATTTTCTCCCTTAGCTTGTATTTTCCTTTAGTAGAGGGTGTGGTAACCTACTTTATAATGGTTAAATAAGGTTATTAAATTATACCAAGACCATATCCATATTTAATATATCATATATGATCCTATATAATCCAATTATATCATTTGGTTAATAATATTTCATCATTACAATTATTTCAGGTGTTAACTACTTCATTTTCCCATTATTTTTTTCTCTTGTAAGGAATGTTTCTTATGAATTAGATGTATTATATCCATGAAATTAATCTATTAATTATTATTTTCACTCAAAATATAAATTTTATAATCATTCTTGAATTCTTAATGTGGAGAACAAATCACACCACATCGTGGAGATAATAGGTTGTACGTACACACGAGGGACAATATCATTATCTTGATGGTTAAATGGTATGTAACTGGAAGCTATATTAATTATATAGAATCAATATCATGTAATATCCATTTTTTATATCCATTATACTCATCATTATTCCCATCAAAATAATGTATTTTTTGAATAAGAAATTACACCATGTTGTAGAGATGGTAAGTCGTGCCTACGCACGCATGGTGTTATTGTTATTCATAGGATGGATATAATGAGGTATAAGGTTGTAACATAATTATAATATCATATCAGTGTGTATAATATACTGGGTTTATTACTTTTATTATGGAATCAAAATAGAAATAGGAAGCAGAAGAAGAAAAGAACATTGAATGAAGGGATAAAACTATTACCTATTTTTCAGGTGTTTCCTTTTTATTTGAACAAAATGGCTCCTTAGAATGGATCTAAACCCAACATTAGGAATCTAGGATGAATTGAGAGTGGTGTCGAGGATAAATAGGTACGTTTTGGCCTAAACAGATGGCTTTATAGGTTTGAGTTAAAGAGAAATGTAGGTTCCCTTTTAAAAGAGAGGTTAGAAAAACTTTAGGAAAATCATGAAATATTAATTTATTATAAAACAATTTTCAGATTATAATTGCTAAAAATAAATTTATTTAACGTATAAGATGTTTATGGATCTAAATTATTTCAACAAATAGGTTTTATACTTGTATAGGTAATAAAAGTAACCATATCTTTTAGATTTAACCATTTGTAACATAAGTGAACTATTACCATGTCCTCTTGTATTTTGTTAAAAAAAAGCTTGATATCTTTACTATAAAATTCCAATAGAACCTAAATTAGATAAAATATTATAGTTTCATCACTATAATAGTTATTTGGATGAACTATAGATCTTTATGATTTTTATATCATTTAATAAATATGTATTTTTTAAAATAATACATTTATGTCAATTTTGACACTATTTAGTAAATGATTTTTTAAATTCATAAATACATTATTCCTTTAGACCAAAGGAATTAAGTCATAAATAATATGTCAATGTAATTCAAAAAATTATTTAATGGAATAAAAAAGTTTAAATTAAATTTATTTTAATATTTATAATTTTATTTATTTGAATCATTCATTAATGAGGTAATCCCTACATCATAGTTGTACAAGAAAAAATATATCTATCTAATTTATGAAAATTTAAAATAAAATTACATAATATTTGAATTTTTTTTCTTTATTATTAATATTTATAAACCTATAGATAAGTTATATAACCCTATATTAAAATTTAATTAGCATAAGAGATATTTTTATGCTCTAATTATCTTAACTTTACATTAATTCGAATAATATGTCATTTTCACATCCAATCCAACCCATGGCGATCCAAAATAGACCCAAGGATTCCTATGGTCGTAAATATGTCATAAAATTGGATTAGGAAATGTTTTATGTATTTTAATATTATTATAATACTAATTTTTACCCTTATTTACAAGATTTACCCTTTAACCCTGGTGAATAAAATAATTACTAAAGTTACTAATTATAATGTCCAAAAATAAAAGGATCCTATATAAACAAATTGTACCTTTTTATTCCAAATATTGAATTCAATTTCCCAAATTCAAAATAATGAAGTTGCAGAAATTGATTTAAAATTAATTCTCATTGTCAAAATCAAAAAGAGGGTTTTTTATGAAATAATAACTATCAAAAGATAGATGTGTTTTTATGTCCAATTTAAAAGTAAAATTACATCAAATGACTAAAATAGTATTAAATAAGAAAAATACATTCCATTTATATGTTAAAACAATTAAATAATATAAGTTTACCTTATAAATTATCTCAATGGAAAATCTTTTTTTCAGTTAAATTTTAGCGTATTTGAACTATTAATAAAAAATAATAGTTATTAAAAAAATATCAAAAAATCATCCAAATTAAATTTTGGTATACTAATTCTAAAAAAGATGTTTATTTTGTAGAAAAACATATAAATGTGTCAAAACTAGATTTAAAAATTGTTCTCCATAAAAGGCTGTAAAACTATATTTTTTTGGATAATACTTTTTCATCCAAAAAATTGATTTTGTTTTGATATCATGTTCAATAAAATATATATGATTCATTTTAATGGTATAAAATTAAAAATTTTGTTATTAATATTCATAATGGATAGTTTATATCCCATTAAATAATAATATTTTAATATTATATCATTGTTTAGTGAATCCTGGTGTCGTGTACAACACAAGATTTTGAGGAAGGTCGCTCTTGCATGTAATACAAGATAAAAATAGTGTTGTGTATACTGAAAGATAATATAGTGTTTTATATAGCACAAGCTAATATTGATGTAGTTTAAAACACAATACATCAATGAAAAAAAAATATTCCATCCCATAAAATTGTGGGCTATTATATTCTACCCCCCCCCCCTAAAATGAATTTCACCCTAAAAATTCATGAGGGTTATAAATGGTTTACTACATCAATCATTATTTCTTGGAAACCCACATCATAAAAAGGAATAATACAAATTCTTTTTAAAAATTAAGGTTAGAAACATAACGGTAACCCAATGTAACTCATCGTTGGGTTTCCATATAGGAGAACGTAGGTGGGAATTGAAAACATGGATATGGAAGAGAATTCTAACCATTATGTACTGATGAATAGTGATAAAGAATAAGGTTTTCACAAAGTTAACTACCAGAAATCCATAAATTTGCGATGATTTAGGGGCCCATATGATTTATCGAATAATAAGGTACTAGGATATCATTTTTGGTTTCAAGATATTTTTCGTAATGTTGATGAATTTTTACATGAGGAGAAATACGTACATAATTTCAGTAAAATATCACCATTGGTTATTCCCTGAACAATTTCCAATTCATCTATTATTTAAATAAATAATGGTGAGTTTTTCATTCATGATGTGTTATCATCTCATGTGATAGAATGATAGGTCATTCCATCTGTCTCAATAAAAACATTAGAACAGGTTATCAAATATGAATATGTCCAACAATAGTGAGATAATTCATTAATATAACAAAAATGAATTATAATATAACTTATACAATCCATAAATGGATAATATTACAATCCTTCAAAAAATGAAAAAATAAATCATTATATGAAGGTGAACTAAATCAACTTAACATTTGACTCCCATATTTCCTTTGGCAGATCTTGGTTGTCACATTCCAAACATGTGAATACCTTATTCATGTATTCTCTAAAAACATGGTAATAAAATGATTTTACATAGAAACTTATTCAAAGCATGCATTCTATTCAAATTAACTCTTTCTCCACACCGAAAATACCAAAAATTCTATATACTCAAACCAAAATATCACTTTGTCCTTATATCAGTCATGAGCTCATTAATACTATAAAACATCTCACTATCTCATTATCCCTTCATTATGCGCATATCATGTGCTTCCTAAAAATATTTTGTACAATTGAAATGGTTACTAGTACTATATAATTATGAAAAACCACAATAGACCAAAACATAGATATTCTAATATTCCATAGTATGATAAATGTGATTATAGAACAATATTTTGGAATCCCATTACATAAACACTGAATCATTCCACCACTTCATTTTCATACTCAACATCACCAATTGTGATCGTATGTGAGTTCCCTTTGTATTTTCCTTAAGAGGATGCTGATATCAATCATCATTAACCCTTGTATTAGGGCATTGTTAGTATAATGCCCCATTTCCTTGCACTTGTAGAATTGAAGTGTTGGTGGTATTTTCTATGTAGTATTTTCTCCATTCACATCATTAACATCCTTTTCCCCATTATTTGTTACCTAACTACTCGATGACCTTTATTTCCATACATAAAACAGTTTCTAGTCCCTTTTAGACAATATCCACCATGCTTATTTCTAGAAATTGAGCATAAGGAAACATTCATCTTCTTTTTACCATTGTTTTGAGATTTCCCTTCGAATCAATCATTCATTTTTTGTCAAAAGAACGAGATTCATATTTAACACCAAATTCATATTATACCTTGATAGCAGAAAAAAAATCTATTTATAGATATTAATGTAACTTAAAGCTTCTTCTCTTCAATGATTTGGTTTTAACCCACTGAAGAATTGTTCAACTTTAATTTATGGTTGGATGATAAAGCTAGAAGTATACCTTTCTTGTCTTATGAAATTCACCTAATATATACCAACTTATTAATCATTAGTTTGGTTAAAATTAATGAATCCTTTCCTATCTTTGTTTGAATAATAAAATGGAAGTAATTATTGAAAATTAAGTTCTTTAACTCGTCTCATTCCATGGATACAATTTCATCCTTCTACCTTGTATTCTTAATTAGAGTCTACCGCTGGTCCGCTTCACCTTCTAATTGATAGAAAACAAAAATGAATTATTCATGTTTTTAATAGCGATGTATGGAAAATATCTTGTCAATGGTACTATATTGTTCAGCAAAAAGTCAGTCAGAAGACCCACTAAAAGAGGGAGGAAGTTGGCTCACGAATGACTCAATAGAATGTTGTTCCCATCTCTACTCATTTAGAAGTCTAGAATGTTTTATATCGCATGTAAGTATGACAATAAAAGTTTTCATTCCTTCTCCCATAACACTTGGTTGTTCAATAGGATGATCATTGCATTACCCAGTGCATTGATCATTAACACACATTCTTTCAGTTCCAACCATTGTCTAAAACCCAAAAATGATAGGAAGATAGGTACAAATAAAACTAGTAAAACAAAATAATAACAAGGTAGTACTTCAAATCTATAACATATTATGTTTAATTCTAGGTTATTCATGATTGTGACCATAATTCTAGGACTGTAATCTATAGTTATACTTACCCCAAGGACACCCCAAGACATACCTTAGAAATATCTCTTGGTATCTCACTAAAGTTTTCATATCCTAGTTTCCAAAGGATGATTAACCTTCACTCTGATACCAACTCTAAAAACCCAATAATGATGTACATGGAAATTACATTACTTTTTTGGAATACATAATATATGATAAAAAAAGATTCCCAAATACCGTATTGGTTTATTGTCTTTGGAGACTCGGAACATAATCTTCTATCATGGTGAAAGATATTCAACATCTCCCATAAACATCATCCCCTTTGGATTTATTACATAAACCATTCTTTATATCATGGGGAAATTAAATCATAAAAAGTGTGAGCTCTAATACATAATAAGGGTAAACATATAGAGCATAAAACAAACCATAAATATTTTAACATAAAACGTTAACATAATGTTTAAACATCAAAATATTGAGTCATGAATCAATTCTTTGCAGTACATATGGAATAGAACATAAAAGAAAATTTAACATGATATAATTTAATTGAAATAAAATATGTAATTGTTTCAATATAATAAATACATAGTAATATTTCCATTGTATCAAAGGTATTACTACCAAGGCCATCATAGCAGGCAAATTCTGTTACAAAACCGAGTTTTACTTTCCATTCTATCCATGTATTACTGAACCATATTTAATTGTCATTCAAGTCATGTCTATATCATGGGTTATAAATATTTAACCAATCCATTGTATAGATATATAGGTCCCAACAATATCATTTTGAAATAATTATTACATATTCCACAAAACATAAATAATTCATCATAGCATAACACAAGAAATAAAATAGGTTTCTTAAATTTCATTCCATCGTAACATAATCCAAAAAAATAATTCCATAATTATTGAAAACAAATCATATTAATAATAGGGATAAAAAAGTAACCTTAATTAGAATAGTCATCTTAGAGGTAAAATTATCTATATAAAACAATTTAACTTAGTTCTTGAAGAAAATATCATTTCTTCTTCAAAAACATTTAATTTTTCTAAAAATGTTGTGCAATTTTAAAAGAATCCAATTTTGTTTAACATAAAATTGAAATAGTGTAGAGGAATATTAATGGGACTAAGGCATAATGAAACCATAGAAATCCATACTTATGTATAAGTTAAAAAACATTCTCCTTGTACCTTTTTTGGAAAATTAAAATATAACCTTTTTTGGTAAACAAATGAATGATTCATTCTGTACCACATAGTAAAAGTAAAAAACCGGGTAACGATGGATTTAATCATAATTATAAGAATAGTAAACATTTAATAGGAATATTTTTACAATACATGGAAATGAATAATAAAGATACCCCTTGTAAATACTTACGTGTAAACAATCTCAGAAAAATAAAATGATATTGAAAAATTATACCTCACCATGTACTTTTCATTAGTCGAGGGTGTGGTCACCTAAAGTAAAATGGTTAAATAATGTTATTAAATTATAAAATGACCATATCCATATTTATGATATCATATATAACCATATATAATCCTATTATATTATTTTGTTAATAGTCTTTCAATATTACCATTATTTCGGGTATTAACTACTTCATTTTCCAATACCTATTTTGTCATGTAAGTCATGTTTGTTATGAATATGTTGTATTTTATCCATGAAATTATGTTCATAATTATTATTGTCACTAATCATATAAATTTTATAATCATTATTGAATTCTTAATGTGGAAAACGAATCTCACCGCGTCTTGGAGACGGTAGGCCGTACGTACGCACGACTGACGATACCATTCTCTTGATGGTTAAATAGTATGTAATTAGATAGTATATTACCTATGAAAAATAATTATAATTTAATATTAATTTTTTAAATCCATTATACTCATCATTATTCTCATCCTATAAATGTATTTTTTTTTAAAATAAATTACACCACGACGTGGAGACAGTAAGTCATACGTACGCACGCAAGGTGATATTGTTATTTGTAGGATGTATAAAAGAAGGTATAAGGTTATAAAATAATTATAATTAAATATCATAATGAATAATATATCGGTGTTATTATTTTATTATGGGATCAACATAGAAAGACTATGTAGAAGAAGAAAATAACTTTGGAAGAAGGGATAAAATGATTACCTCTTCTTCGGGTGTTTCCATTTGATTTGAACAAAAGGGCTCATTATTATTGATTTATGTACAAATTTAGGCCTATAGGGTAACGTTAGTGTGGATGGGGGGATAAATGTTCAGGATTTTTCTGAACCTAAATTCTTTATTGGTGCGAGTTAAAGAAAAAGGGAGGTTCCCTTTTATAAGAGAGGTGAGAGGCACTTTAGGAAAATCTTAAAATCTTAAATTATTATAAAATGATATTCATTTATAATAGATCTAAATTGATTTGTTTTGAGGATAATATGAGTATGGATATAAATACACTCACACAAATGGTTTTATACATGTTGAGGTCATAAAATTAACCTTATCTTTTAGATTTAACCCTTTGCAACATAGGTTAACTCTTACCACGCCCTCTTGTATTTCTATACTACATGGTTGATATATTTACAATAAAATGACAATACAAACTAAAGTGGCAAATTTATGCCCTTGTTATCACTATAATTGTTATTTGGAAGAACTTTATAAATTTAGGATCATTATATCATTTAATAAATTTTTTTTAAAAAACACACATTTATGTCAATTTTAACACTATTTAATAATTGATTTTTGTTAAAGTAATAAAAACTCGATTCTTGAAAACCAAAAGAAATTAAATCATGCCTAATATGAAAACAGAATCTGGAAAATCCACGAATGGAATAAAAATCTTGAAATTAAATTTATTTTAATAATAAAAATTCATTTATTTGAATCTTTCATAAATGAGTTAATCACTATATCATAATTGTGTTAGAAATAAATATATTTATCTAATGTATAAAAAGTATAAATGAAATACCATGATGTAAGAAATATTTTTTGATTTCTAATAGAAATTATTATACATAGATATTAGTTATACAACCCTATATTAAAATCGGTTTAGTAAAACATAACTGTTTATGATATTATTATATTTACATTATATTAATTCTTATAAAATGTCGTTTTAACATCAATGTGAATCCATGGGGTCCAAAAAACTACCCAAGGATGAAAATGGTAGTAAATATCTCATAAAATAGGATTAGTACATTTTTTATGGTAGTTTAATATTATTATAATATTATTTTTTACCCTTATTTACTAGATTTACCCTTTAACCCTGAGAAATAAAATAATTACTTAAATTAATATTCATAATATCAAAAAATAAAAGGTACCTATTTAGAAAATTTAAAGATTTTGATTCCCAATATGGAATAAATTTTTACAAATTCAAAACATATAATTCACAGTAACTAATTTAAAATTAATTTTTTTTGTCAAAACCAAAAAGCGGGGTTTTAAGAAGTAATAACTACCAAAAGTTTGATTTTTGTTTATGTCCACCTTAAAAGTTAAATTAATTCCAATGACAAAAATTGGATTAAATTATAAAAATATATCCCATTTATAATTTAAAACTAATAAAAAATATGATTGAACCATATAAATTATCTTTATGGAAAAAGTTGTTTTCAATTAAAATTTAGCGTATGTTTACAATTCATCAAAACATGATAGTTATCATAAAAATATCAAAAACTCCTCCAAAGTAATGTTTTATGTCAATATTCAAAATAAGAAGTTTATTTTTTAAAATAGATCATATAAATGTGTCAAAACGATATTTAAAGAGCATTCTCTATTGAAATGTAGAAAAGTGCATTTTTTTTAAACATACTTTTTTTCCAAAAAATTGATTTTATTCACATATCTTGTTCTAGAAAAAATATTAGATGAATATTAATGTTATAAAATTCCTAATTGGGATAATAAAATTCATAATGGCTAGTTTATATCCCATTAACTATTAACATTTTAATAATATATTGTTGCTCAGTGAAACTATATATCGCGTACAATGCAAGCTTTCTAGGAAGGTCGATCTTGCGTGTAACAAAAGACCAGAATAGTATTGGGTATACTGCAAGATAATATGGTGTTTCTTATAGCACAAGATAATATTGGTGTAGCGTACATCACAAGAAATGAAATAATATAAAAAGAATCTATCCCATAAAATCTCAGGGTGTTATAGCATAGTCCCAAGGAAAATGGTTTTGAATTAAAATTTGTATTTGGGATAGACCATGGATGAGGATGATAACTTACTCATACATGGGAATGTCTAGGTTTCTATAGACATAATAGAGATATTGATGTGGGAATATCATACCCCAGTGTTGGTGGCAGATTCTAATTCCACCAAGATGTATCTAGGATTACATACCAAGTATTGGTTTCCTGGTACAAAAAGGAAGATAAACAACTTTGTTACTCATTGTACCACACATCGATAAGTGAAAGTGTAACATTATCTCCATGTGGGAATTTTTCATCAATTATCCATTCCCATATGGAAGTGGGATGAGGCCACCATGGAATTAATGATAGTGTTTCCATGGTTTTTTCAAGGTAATTATATAGTGTGGGTTGTCATTGATTAGTTGAAGATGGCTGCTCATTTCCTAGCTATTTGGGAGAACTTCTTGGTGGACAATATTTGGATTCTATACATTAGTGAGTTTGTATTCCTTTTTTTAGATCCATGTTATATCATATCATAAAGGGGAATATCCATTCACGTCATAGTTCGGGAAGGGGTTGCAAAAGGCCTTTGGTAGATAGGTGTTTCTGATCATGTCCTCTCACGATCAGACTGATGGTCAGATAATGTGATTGATTTAGGTGTTAGAAGACATGCTTGGTGAAATTTTCTTTTACTTTGGTAGATATTTAATGAAAATAATACCCCTAGTTTAATTCCCTTACAATATAAACTTTAACAATACCATCTAGATGGATCCTTATGAGGTCTAAAATGGTAGGCCTTGACATTTACCTCTATGTTGGTTAGAGGTTGGGGAAGTGACATTACCTAGACCAAATATCATTCTAGAGATTTTAGAACATGTACAACTAATTGGGAAACACATGTTGATAGCTCAGTCCATGAAGAAATCATATGCAAACTAATGCCAATGTCATATTGTGTTTGAGTTTAGGGTTTAAATTTTATTGTGAATTTAACCCAGGTTGGTCCATAGAATGATCAGGTGGTTGGGTAAGCTAGATCCTAGATTTATAATACATTTTATGATAATACATTTGGGTATTCCATTGGCATAAAGGACATAGATTTCTCATATACACCTTTCTATTCATGATATTTTTCACATGCTTCAACTTAATTGGTATTATCCAGACCGAACACATATTTTATGATCTGATGAGATTGAGTTAGATATGGATTATTAATTTTAGGAGTTCCATGTGCAAATTGTTGACTAGACCATGAATATTGTTAAAGTTAGGTTAGTTTCTATAGTAAACGTGCTATGGTAAAATGTCCATTTATAAGATGAGACATGGGAATAAGAGGAAATGTATGTGCTCAGTTGTAGATGATTCTCTCAAATGATGTTTTACAATAAATGGAAGGGAAACTCGGGGACATGCTATTTTAGTGGGGGTAGGTTGTAATGACCTGACATTTAAGGATTGTATGGATATGTTTTTCTAGTTTAAATATATTTTCTATCCTATTAAGTGTTTCCAATAAAATAAAGACGGTATTTAGAGTGTGTAGGGATTGTTCAGAGCCTGGAGCATGGTCTCTTAGAGGAAACAATAGGGTCACGTAGTTAGTAGATACTCTGTCACTCAGTCCGCATAACTAGTCAAACTGTACGGGGTGTTGTACATTATTGTAGATTGACACGTGGTTAGAACAAAATATGTGACCCATAGAACATGGCCAATTGATTTTTATTAGACAGGTGACATAGTCGTTTTTCAAAGTTTGTACATAGTTAGTCAAACCATATGCCTCATCCATGCTAGGGGGTTCCTTGGGAAGTAGCTGCCGCATATTTTGTGCAAGGTTTGGCCAACTGTGTAGTCAAACTGTGAACCCACATAGATAAATGGTAAATTATCCTTTTTTATTAAATTGTTTAAGACCCTTTTCTCACATTTATTTTATTCTACATTAAAGTTTAAACCTTCTTCCTCTCCCTTGAATCTCTATTAGTACTTCACATAGATGTTTTTATAACTCCCCCATATGGACTCTATATCTTTTTTTGATTAGATGAATTTGATAGCTGACAATAATCTATATAATCCACTTACATCCATTGTCCATTTATCTATCCATATTATATGCTATTATGGTGTTTTTAATACATAGTTTTTAGGTAATTTATCTATTCTAACTATTTCTTCCATTATAACTCGATTTAAGGTCCAAAAGTGGATAAGGAGAGTGCTACAAACAAATTTCAGGTGTTCTTGCAATTTTTTTAATAAATTTTTTATGTGTTTTTATTTCTTTTATTATTATGTCTCATGCATACAATTTCCATGAGATTCTATAAAATGTGCTTTCCTTTTCTTAATTATTTAAACCATATTTTAATTCACTTATCGAAATATACTAGGCCATTATTGGATTTATAACTCATTAGTCACCACCCATTTCATTGTGTTGATTGAATTTCACTCTTTGAAATAATTGTTTAATTAACAAAACCACCCACTAAGTGGTTTGACTTACATTAAAATGAACTTTACTTAGTTCTTAAATTAAATGTCTTAATGTAAATTTATTGGAACTGAGTGGAAAGTCCAAATCACATATTATAAATGGGTAATGATTTATATAAATTGTGAAACCCATGGATTGATAGTGAAAATTTAATACAAATGATTCAGAGCTATTATATTTTTATTATTATGATTAGACAATGGATATTGGTCAACAGACAATGGTTAAGGGACTTTTTAAACATGGAATTTCCCATTCCCATACGTTTGGGTGTCGAGCATGGAATCTCACACGTTTTACATGGATGATTTTCAGGATATTCCACATTAACTTTTATCAGGGATTGGGAATGATAACCCCGCCAACTATATTGAGTTTCAAGAAAGAAGTATCAAATTATTATGATATTTATGGAAACTACCATTTTCTGGAGCTTATAGCTCATTTGACTATACATGGATGCTTAAGTCATGCCCCAGGTTTAGCTATCACATAGTATCCATGTATATTCCTATAAATATACTCACATATATTGTGTTTATAAATGTATTCACGTTATGTATTATTACCTTTAAATTTAAGAACATGGTACAAAAAGATCACAATCATTCTAGCCTATGCTGATGTAGGCAGTGTTAGTTAGGTGTCCTCTTAGAACCATAGTTGTCTAGTTTATGGTTTATAGTATTTTTTATTATTTTTTTTACCTACACACTATTATGGTATATAAAAAAACCTTATTATTATAGAAATTATTAGCATTTTCCTACTATGTTTTATCTAACACCATGTTCAGGCCACCGAATGGTACCCAGATAGACCATATAGATGTTGGTAGGGGTAAGGGTTAGTGTGTAGTCATGGACAATTGAACTTTTTAGATTATATAATGGGAGAATGGGATAATAGGAATTAAATATTCTCATGATTCTAGTGGTGATGTTTTTTTAATTTGTTTTTGGTATTTTTTACAGCATGTTGTATATGTCTATGATTTGTATCCAATGTATCCCCTATTTTGTATATCATCTTGACATGAAATAATTATTTATATGTCTCATCCACTGGAATGATTATTTTTGTTATTGCATAGATGTTTATCTTCTTCTGTTTAGTATCTTTCTTTTTTTGTTGTGCTATCATTTATATCATGTTTACACTATTGTTTGTTTAAATATTATTAGATTTGTTCTACTCTAATATAAAAGCGCAGAGTCCCCCCAATGCACCACTATAGACGCCATATTCTATTCAGATGCCTATTGTGTATGGGAAGGTTCACATGAGTCCATATGATCCAAAGGCATGGGGAACCATTCAGTGGCTCCCTGGTTGGGACGTTAGACATGTCATTATTGATGAGTTGTTTCTTGGGATGTGGTGTATCTATCTTCTTGAATATATGCACTGCGGTGGTTTTCAGGGAATTGTTTTGGTGTATTACTATGTGGTCATATGTATATATCATTTTTAGGTCCATTTTTGGTTTAGAGTTAGTTTTATGGTAATTGGTTGTGTATGATAGAATTTTATGGTTCCTTTGGCGATGATTTTAGGAATCATCGTGGTTGGGGTTAATGATCTCTTTTATGATTTCCTTGAGATGGTTTTAATTAATACAACCAATTTAGATGAATTCTAAATTTCGGTGCAACACACTAATTTTTTATATGTATTTCTATTGAAATAAACATGTGGTATTTGACATCATTCTTTATACACAACCACGAGTCTAAATGATCCATAATATAGTAATCCTTTATAACCATTCCATTGATTTAAAATGTATGAATAATAATAACTTAATTATGAAAAAACATGTATAAAGGTTTTAAATAATAAAAATTTATTGATTATTTCATAATAAATAATTGTTAAATTTTCAGTAATGTAATTTTATGCTTCAAAAATATGTTTTCATCCAAAATGGTTTTTATTGAATTGTATGCAATGATATTATAACTATTTTAAAACATTTTTAGAAATTTTATTTGAGGAAATGAACATAGTTTTTTAAATTATCATATTAACATTGGATTAGAGTGACTTTTTTGTATTTTTCTAAAGAGATTTTTTATTGAGTAGTGAAAAATATATATTTTTAGGAAAACTATAATTTATTTTCAAGTAAAAGACCCATTATGTTTTTAAATTGATCTTAAAGAAACATAAGTGAAATTTAAATATAAATAATATAATTAATTATAAAGGATTTTTCAATATATATTATTTTTGTATTACATAATCTTTGGGCTTAAATATTCATTTTTCTAAGAAACTTTTTTTATGTACGCATTGAATTTTTCTCTTAATGAAATAAAATAATATCTATTTTTAATTACAAATTTTTTTCCATGTAACACTTTGGAATATTTGAATAATATTTTCAGAGTTCGGTAGAGATTTAATGTGGGATTCTAAGGGATGTGATTCCATGGTGATGATATATTAAATATATTAAATATAATATGTCATTCTCGCATTGTTTTTATGAAATAATGGAATATCAATCGAATAATGTATTAATGAAAAATATGTGATATTATAACAAAATTTCAACTGGTTGTTCCTCATAAGAAAGATCTTCCTCCAGTGGTATGAAATATGATTTTATAACATTTAAAATACCAAGAATATAATTTCTCAAAATAGATGCATGGAATACATTAGGAACAAGAGATATATTTGGTGGAATAACAAATCGACCAACTACCATTCAAATACTATGATGAATTTAAGAAGAAAATATAATCATTTTAATTAGAAATTTCACTACAAAAATCAATGGTGGGTGTTTTATGACTTCATTGTGGGAAACCCACATAATAAATATGAATACAAAAACATCCATTTAAATTTAAAATTTGGAAATATAATTATTATAAAAAATTAAATCATAACTAGGTTCCCACATAAGAGATAAAGGTGGAAAGTAGAAGCATGGATATATAAGAGAAAACTAACAATCATGATTTGATGGAGTGTGATAGAGAAAATGGTCACTATTATGTTAACCATCATAGAACAATAAATCTGTGATGATCTAAAGGTCCATTTGAATCATCAAAAATTAAGGTACTATGTTAAATTTTTTATTTCACGATATTTTTCTTAATGTTGAAGAATTTGTACAAGAATTTATACTTAATTAATTTACTTTCATTTTGTAAGAAAAATATTATCCATCGGTTTTTCCTTTTCCTATTTCCTCTTCATCCCTTACACCATGAAATGTGGTTAAAATGGTAATTATTGAATAACTAGGGGATCATAAGATTCATAATGGAATGATAGATTATTCCTTCTCTCCCTATTTATTATCATAAAATAATGGTTAGTATAAGTAATCCACAATGAATAAATCTTCATATGGAGATGTAACACAATAATCATTGAAACCTAATCCAATGTTCAAATTATACAATTTCGTAAATGGTTACCCTTATAAACCTAAAAAAATAGTAAAATCCAACACTTTCAAAAAAATGTTAATAAATTTACACAAATAAGCATATCATTAATACCCCAAACAACTTAATGTAGATCATAATTGTCACATAAAAACATTTGAAGACCATCTTCATGTATCCTATTGAAACATGATAATAATATGAAAAAACCATATTGAATACAAACATTATTCTTTATTCCTTATATAATCCCATTTATTATATGAAAATATTTTCATTGGATGCTTGGGTTCATCCTTTTACAGATAGAATATGTGATTTCATTAATCCATAATCTATGTAGATAATTGCATGAAAAATCAATAATAGAGGAACAATAATATTTTCAAAGGGATTATTCATTTATAATCAAACATGAAATTCCCAAAAAAGTATAGGAGGATAAGTATTACTTAATTATCTTGGTTCACTATATCCATTTTGATAGCATAATACCTTTTTCCTTAATGGATTTTATGGATTACCATAAAAATTAGTTCTTAGATTAGGAAACTAGTTAGAAAAATGACCAAACTCCAGGAGATTGAATCATTGAGTTGGAAGATGTGAACTATTTAGTGCACTCTTTTTATTCCCATTACATAATACTTTATCCACTCAATAAACATTCTTGCCTCAGTTAAAATAGTTTTCAGTTACCTTAAGAAAATTTCCTTCATGTTACCATAAAAACATTGAGAATAAAGTAAATATAATATTATTCTATGTATATTTTTTATAGTTTCCTTAGAATTATATCATTTATTTCATATCATAACCCTGATATTGATTGGAAATATTAATATCCATTTTCATAATAGGAATATGAGGAAGTTCAGAATAATAAATAAGTTCAAGAACACATATCAATCCATGGAGTTATTTCTATATTATTTCATAACATCCTTGATAAAGTTCCTCCCCTGATTTTCATCACATTACAAGCATTATGTTCCCGAAAAAAAATTAACATTATAAAAAATGGATAGTTTTAAATATATTTTCAGTGGTATAGATCCATTTCAAAGAAACTAGTTGATTAGACGTTCCTCTAAAAGAAGTTGCAAGTTACCTGAAGAAAGATTAAAGAAAATATTTTTTCCCTCAATTGGTCGTTTGGATGATCATCATGATTAATGTATTCATATGGTTGTGTGGTCATATAAATGAGGGTTTTTATTCTATAGTTCATAAAATTTAGTTTCTCAGGTGGGCCATCATTGTATTTTCCATTGTATTATAAATAAGAATAGTTTCTTTTGGTTTTATCCATTGACTAAAACTATAATTCATATCATTAGAGACACTAATCAGTAAAATGAAATCACATTATCAAGGAGAATATATTACAAAATTTAATATATAACATGTTAGATTTAATTTTAGGATATTCATGAACAATACCAAAACACTAGGATTTTAACATATACATACACTTAGGATTATTGATAAGTATTTATCATCCTAGTCTACAATAGATAAGTAATGAATTCTATTGATACTGACTATATTGACCTAGTCTTTTCAAAAATTTGTTTACATATATTTTGAGGAATATTCATTATATTAATCAAACATATACTTGAGGATCGTAATAGATTAATACCATTGGATACTTGGAACATAAACATCTCTTTTGGTGAAAGATCATCAATGTTTCCAACAATGATTTTACCCTTTAATAATACTACTTAAAAATATTATTCATATCCTGGAGAAAGAAAACATGAGAAAGGGTGTGCCCAAATTCTCATTACGAGTAAAAAAAGATATACAAGAATAACATGAACATTAGTGTATGAGAACATGTGAATATCCCTTTAAAAATATACTATTCATATAAAAAACATATTCATGATTCATAGAATAATTATTGATAGTCCATAAGAAATAAATCATTATATAATTAATGAATATGATCCATAAGAGCATAACATTGGCATAAGACATGAAATTGTTTCAAACTCGTAAACATATAATTTTGTGAAAATATATAAATACAAAAATGTTCACTCATTATGTTAAGGGGATGAAACCAGGACCTTACCTAAATATATGGACTTGAAAACAATGTCCCAATATAATCTAATGGACATGAAATCATGGTCTACACATAAATATATGGACATAAAATTCCGGTCAATTCATTGAATTGTGAACATGAAATCGTGTATACACATAAAATATTTACCTCATAAGTTATATATATTTACCCAATTAATTTTATGGAGATATAGGTATCACCAATAAAAAAATGGAAATCATTCATATGTTTTCCACAAGAACATAAATCATTCATCACATAAAAATTCTTGAAAAAATGGTTTTTGCAAACATTTCATCATTGAAAATCTCGTAGAAAAGTAACAGGATTCATGAAAACCATGCCATTGATACATAAACCATTCAAAAAAATATTAATGGTACCCATGGATCATATCCCTAGTGATTAATCATTAACACCAATTGATTTCATCGTTTATTGAATAATAATTTTGAAATACATTTTTAAAACATATATTGAGGGAAATATAGATTCTATATTGAAAAATGATTTTTAAATTATTAAACCTTTATAAAAAAATTATAGGTGAAAATAAAATTGAAAAATTATAATATTTTATTTTAAAACCAATTTAAATATATTTGATATGATTTTCCTTGAAAATGCTAAATGATATTTCAAAACATTTTTTAAAACATTTTTAGGTAACATGGTTTTCGAACAAAAAACAATTTCTGAATGAAGAGAGAATAAAATTATATGAATCTTATAATATCTCAAAAATAATTTTATTCACAATAAAACATGTTAATGGTTATTATATATACCTCATAAAATAATATAGGTGTATAAAATTACATGTGTCTCAAAGAAGGAAAATTATGGCAAAATTACCATACTTATATGGTTACTTTTGAATCATAAACACCGTTGAAGAGACATAATAAAATGGATATGTAAATACCCCTAAATTTAATAATAATAATAATATAATAAATTCATGGTTAGTATATTTACTGCAAAAACTGAACAAGTGGTGAATATGGCATAAGTCTCACAAACATAAAAGTGATACTTGAAATCCCCTTACATTAAGTCTTGAATTCCTTTATATACATTAAATCATCCTATATAATTAATAAATGTCTTATATAAATATCAAAATGAAAAATATTTATATATATAATACCATATATAATTTACTTATGACTTTATATTAATATATTGTAAATAATTCTATGTTTAAGTTATGGTTTGGTTAATATGGATTTGTTTTTTCTATATGTTTTGACTTTTTATTCGTGGAACCTTTAATTAGATCTGATTTCATCATATATATAATCACAATCATGATATAAATATTATATATAATTATTTATGGTGATTAATAAAATTTATTGGTTAAAATAAAATACACCATTAATAAATATTGTAGGCCATACATATTCCTGAACGTTGTTTTCATATTCATGTAGAATTAAAAGAAATAAAAGTATATTTTATATTATCACTAAAGAGTTATCTTTATGTCATATATATCACATATTTTTATTAAAACCTTCCTTAATACATTCCATGTAATTCTTGAATGAATCACATCGCTTCACGAGGCAGTAATATGTTGTAAACACGAATGATGTTATCATATTCCCACAGAAAATAAATCATGAAGTTATGTGTGATATAAAATTTTTATTATAATAATAAAATTTTAAAAATAAAATATATTACAAAAAATATAAAAAAATTATTATTTCCAACCATTAAATTTGGTAATTGACGAATTAAAGACATTGATTCATGACGCGATAGTCCGCCGTACACACGAATGATAAATACTTATCCAATTTTATGAATGTGTGTAATTTTTTTGGTTATAAAATTAAAATAAATAATTATCATTATATTTAATATAATTATTTTATTATATAAACATTATATAATAATAATTTAATGGTTTTATGGCAGGAATAAAATAATGGTCATTGATGGAAATTACCTCTTCTTCGGTATCTCCTTTTGGTTTGCAAAAAAAGACTACCTTGATTTGATTTATGCCCAAAGGAAAGATTATAAGATGAAAGGAGATATTTATGGAGGATATTTGGATATGGTTTTTCCTAACCTAATTGGTTTTTAATTTTGAGGAAGACAGAATGGGAGGATCTCTTTTATAAGAGAGGAGAGGGTCACTCTTGGAATTTCTCAAAATATTACATTATTATACATTAATTTTATTTTTTAAATGATTATAAACATTGTTTTTCAAATATACAATGATTATGGGTCTAAATAAATTGCTAAAATTAAATTTAGTCATGTTTGACTATTTTTTAATCCGTATATTTTTGTTTTAACCCTTATTTAACATCATTAACTCTTACTCTAACAGTGTGTGTTTTAACTATTTTAAGGTTAATATAGTCAATATAAATTGATAAAAGAAATATAAATGAATATTTATGAAAATTTAAACTTTATTACAATCATTGGGATGAATTTTATATTCCAATATATTTTATATCATTTAATAATATATTATTTAGTTTAAAATATCATTAATGTCAATTTTAATACTATTCATTAAAATTAATTATAAATATATAAAAGAAACAAGATATATTCTAAAAAACACTTTTAATATATACCCAATATTTCATGGTAATTTAGAATGTTTGTGTATTTCACTAATTATCTCAAATTATATTTATTTTAGTAGTTTTAATATCATTTATCTGATTTTTCTATTTATTGTATAATCATTGCATCATTATTGTAAAATTACTTAAGGAAATAATTTATTCAGTAAAAATTTTAAAAAATATTTATGATGAATATAAATATTTTATATTTGAAAATAAATTTTCTTTTCAAACGTATCTTATTAATAATGACATATTAATAATTATAAACTTTTTAAAAACACGAGTATGACATAATTTACATTTCTTAAAATAATATACTATAAGGGGCTTAGGGCTATCCAAGTGCCTCCAAGAGGTAATGAATTATACCCATGTATTTTTTTTGGCCGAAAAGAACTCATCAAATAAAATTGATATTTGTTTTATTGTAATTAGATAGTATTTATAATATTATTTTTACGCGTAATTACGTGATTTTCCCTTAACAGTGATAATAAAAATTACCAGACTTACTATTCATATTTACAAAAATAAAAAGGGATTTTTTAATAAATATTTATTTTATGATTAAAAATATTTAATCAATTTTTGAAAATAAAAAACTTATAAGTGGGTGAAATTAATTTAAAATTAATCATGTTGAATTCGTGAGAATGAGTGTTTTTATGTGAAAATGTTTAAAACTATGAAATGTTTTTATATATCAATTTAATATGAAAATTATTATAATGAAATAAATTAGATTAATATCATTTTAATTGATTTAATTTTACATTAATACCATTTTATAATATAATTTATCATTATAAACTATTTATATGAAATTTCAGTTTTTAAATAAAATGGAATTTTTTTCACTATTCCTCTAAAAAAGAAACTTATCAAAAAATGAATCATATTAAATTTTGATATTAGACTTTCAAAAATTAATTTTATTTTTTAAAATAAAATTTATTAATTTGTATTTTTTTTTAAAATGTGAACCATTAAAAGGTGATAAAACTGCTTTGCAGAAAACATGTAGTTTTTGGAAATAAAAATGGATTAATTTCCATAAAATGTATAGAAAAATCATAGGATGAATAAAATTATATTTTGTAGAAACTCAATGTTTTATGTAATAAAATATATACTATTGTTCTTTGTAGTTAAAGATTAACTTAGTGTAGCGTGAAATGCAAGATACCAAGGAAATTTTATTTTCTCGAAAAAGGTTCATCAAAACTTTGTGGGATATATTCAAAGCATGGACCCTCATATAATGTTTAGATTTAGTTTTTCCCTCATATATTCTTCAAATTGTAAGGCAATAATTTTCCAAAGATATTATTTTACTTATTTAATGTTGTTTCTTGACCCTAATGTTTACATAGTAGAGCCTATTGACATTTTATGCATGACTATAATTGATTTCGTATTATTAAATGAGGGATTATCTAGTTTTGGTAGTGTAATTGGAAATAAAAAACTTATATAATTTTTATATATTATTCTAATCATGGTAACCACTATCCATTTAGATGTTTGAGTCAATATGACTCTTAGTAATGAAACTTGAGCTCTGGGTCAGTAGTGAATGTTTGGAAAGTTGAACCTCATGGGGGTATTATTTTGTACAAAGACCCAAAGAGTGTTGGATCTATATCCTTTTATATTGGCATATTATTATTCTTTTATGTTGATAATGAATTTATCTATTTCAGTTTTACCTCATTAAATAAGGTTGAAAGATACAGTAAATTCCTTGAAATAAAACGCCATTAGTGGTATGTGGTTCTCATGTTATATACCTTAGGGATAGGTGAGAGACCAAGAGGACCATAATTTTGAATTAGACTATATTAGGTCAGTGTATATCTTGTTTATAAGTCACCAATTTGATAGGTTATCTTAAGGTTCACATTTTTCATAAAGGAAATGAATATAGATATATGCTTTTTTCGAGGCCAATGTCGGAGAGGTTCTAGAGTTTTATAATATATGGATGATGATTCCTCTAGGATTCAAGAAATCACCATGGGTTATTATTTATTGAAATAGGATTCAATGGAAAAAACTATTTGGGTGCCCATATCAGATTAACAGTGGTTGTATAGAAATTTCATTAATATCTGATGTGATGCCTCTTTAAGACCGATCGGTGGATAAATCAAGGAATAAGTGAGGTGCTAGATTTTAAAGAAGAGTTACAAGAGAAAGAGCATCATATTAGAAATTATGTGTCTTATAGAATGGTAACCATGACATTTTTATATAAAATATTATAGGAGTGTGAGTTGAGTCTTGAAATAGCTGGTATGGTATATACATCTGCGCTATCTGGAAAGTTCGATTCCTGATCTTTGCATGTCATAACTATTCATTTTTGAACATCGGTGAAGAGTCAGGTATGGGTTGTGGATCTATAGTTTTAAATTTGATTCTTACAATCATTATGACACATATTTTGGGAAAACATTAATGTATATGCCAGGTGATGAAGGATAATTTTAGAGAAAACTATATATCTGGAAATGGTTGAGCCATGTTTGGACCTTGAAATTAATTTTTGGAAGACGTGGTGTTATGAGTTAGTTATGGAAAGTATATAATATTTTTATGTGATCATGTCTTTTATATTGTGATGCATTCCTATTGATAAAATCATAATGTAATAATTGTTTAGAGGAAATCATTCCCAACATCTTGACATATTTATGAGTATTCTCTGAGAGAGTCAGCTATACATTAAGCTATATAACTATCCTTTCATGGATTCATGGATGAACTCCTTGGTAGTTACTCTTGAGAAATTGTTTAATGATTTATTCGTAGTTTGTATAACACCCTTATCCATTTGAGGTCAGTGACCCATGTTTTGAATTCAATTGTGATAAAAACCATGATATCTATTCTTGGGAAATCAGAATGGGTGATTGATGAGGTTATGTTAGCACTCAGGGATGAGAGGGATCTTATCCATGCCAATCATTATAACTAGGATGGATGGGGAATGGGTAATAGAAATCAGTTTTTAAATCATTCATGTGATGGTAAGGATGATCTTATAGTGGGGAGTGGGATATCAGCCCCTGGTTGGAGACCCTATTTCGATAAGGGTCTTTAGAAAATTACATAAGTTCCATGATGGGCATTCAACCCCTTAAAACCATTAGAAAATAAAATTGAGTGTGGCTATATTTCATAGAAAATTCTAGGAATGGGATAAAAGGACCCTAAAAAATCTATCGATTGATCCTTATTGATGATGTTCATAGACCTATATCTCTTTAAAATCATGGTCTCAAATGACTGACACTTTGATTTATAATTATTAGTTCTTTGGAGGAACACATAGAAACTTTCAAGTTCCATTTCATGACCACTAGGTGGGATACCACACCTCAGTTCTATGATTTTATTGGATGTGAGGACATCATAAAATTTTACATTTATCCAGTTTTTTAAAATGAATTATAGGCTTCTTTGGATTAGTTCCTTGGGCCCGTGTAGCATCATTAAAAAGTTACAGTAGAGCTATAATTAGTATTGGTTGATATTAATGGTGTTTAATAATCTAAGGGAACTAAACCGGAAATGTAATGGTTCTAGTGTCAAGTAATGACAGAGTTTTTTAGTAATGTATGGTTCAATCAAGATAGAAAATAGAAATTTAGTTATTATATTCGATGGTCATGCTCAGAATAGTCTCAATATGACTTGAATAAATGATTTGTAATTAGTTTTTGATGACTTGATTATCATAAGAGCCTAGATTTTTTATAATTTTTCATTTTGAGGTTTTGTGACTAGAGTTACCTCTAATAGTGGTTTTGGATGATGAGGAACTATATTAACAACATAATTTGTGATGATATAGGTGCAATTTAAATTGTAGGTCTTGTATTTTTAAGGAAATTTTGATGTGACTATTTTGGGAATGTTCAATTGGAGTTCGACCATTTTAAAAATATAGTATTGAAGGTAGAATACTCATATATAACCTGATAAAATTTCTAGGAGTGTAACTAGGACACGAAAGACATGTCTTTAGAGTCAATACTGAGAGTGGGAGTAAAATGACATTGAAATGGAAATGAAATCTAAATCCTTTGGTGGGGAGGGTCATAGGATGGTCAATGAAGAGAGGATAGAGTGATCTTGTATTGGGTTAGAAGAGATTTGGTATGTGATGTATGTTTAATTTAAAAGTGGTTACGATTGTTGACATGTGTTTGGGTGGTTTAAGTGACATATTCTTAAAGGGATTATCGGTGATGCATTAGGAATATAGAAATTAAATGTCATCATTTTGGATAGAACATCATTACTCGTGTAGGTCTGGCTATGTTTTGGTTGTTCCCCAATAATTATCTAGGATGAGAAATTCTAAGGTGGGGAGGTTGTAACATCCCATTTTTTGGATTGGTTGAAAACTAAATTGGAGTTTGATTTTTTTATTTGGTAGATAGGAAAAATCTTAAACCGAGCATTAGAATTTAAATACGAGAGCTGAATCACTAAATATTGTTTTCTTTAGATGATGTTTGAGGCCTGGTATGTGTCTCTAAGGATCGGGTGAGTTTTGAAATTATAAGGCTCTGAAAACGCATTTTTAGGCGAAACAAACAAGGCTGAACTATTTGTTGAAACCATGCGACCCTCTAAGGTAAACCATCCAAGACTAATATAGTTTATTATATAGTTGAATCTCAAATATTTTACAAGGATTATATAACCAATCCCTTATCCTTGAAAGTTGTAGCGATAAGATAGTGCCATGTGACTTATTTTCACATTTTTAGAAACATCATGTGCATGAACCGGGTGGGGGTGTGGCTCTTAGACAGAGTGATCCACATGATTGGAACACTATTTTGAAAATAAATTGAACTTACTGTACACCTCTTCAAAAGTGTAAATTTTAAAATTTTCCCCTCTAAAAATAAATTGAGGTTTCCCTTAATTTTCCCTATTCATCTTGTAGTTCCCTTAATGTGTTCCTCCAACCTCTTAACTTACCATGGTGGGTTCTACTCCATTTTGGGTCCAATTTGAACAATTTTTGGTTAATAGGAATCATAACAGTAAGCCTAAAAATCCTCTTGTTTATTTTTTCTTCATTCATCCATATACGTTTTATTGCTATGCAAGATAATATTCAATATTTTAGGGAATTTTTTTGTTTCTTTGATTTCTCTTGTTTTAGATGAAATCATTTCCTGATAAGGGATGAGTTAAGATATCTATGCAAGAGTTAGATGGTCTAAATTCTGTTCCACAAAATTTTCATTTTTAATAATTTTTTCTCATTGTACCCCATGCCGGTATTCCTTGATGTTTCTCAAAAAATGTAAAATTAGTTAAATGAAATACTTATACCACACACATGATGTTCATTTCCCCCTAAACATTGTTTTTGGTAAAAACCTTAACCAAAACCGCACCATATTGTTGGTTATATTAAAATAATTGTGTTTTCCCTTTGATCTTCTTAAACCACCCATTTTGTGTGTCCTTTAAAACAACCTATCCAATTTATAATTGAATAAATGAATTAAATGGTGAGGCAACCCTCTTGTTCATTTTTCACTTATGGTATGATTGATTGTTATGAGGGATCAAGCTAGTAGAATTAATTTAGTTGATTTTAATTGTATTAAAGCCATTCCCCATTTTATAATAAAACCACTTTCGAGGTGTGATTTTTTATCTAATGAAAATGGGATGTTTAAATAGTTATAATTTAGTTATTATGTGGCATGGGTTCTTACCATGGTATTCTTGTGTGCTTATAAATTATGTGGCCTAATTACATGGTTTGAATTAATAAAGAAGGTATTGTATCCCTTTTTCTTGATAAAAATGATGACCTGGATAATCTCATCGAATGTAATTAAATATTAAATTCTAAATGTGAATTAAGGTAAAATGCACCTTGAGCGATGTTCGGTTCCACTTTATGGAATGACCTGATTAAGGGATCATAATTATGTGGATTACCTCTGACAATATTATTATTGAGGGACCTTGTTCTGGATAGTTGGACATAGTTTTCCTCACCCCTTGGTGGAGAACATGTTTCATAGAGTTCCAAAACAAGTGGTTTTTTGATCCTTCCGCTCCATTCCCCCTAAATTTAGATATTTGGCATGGCCTTCCACTTATATTTTGGGTGATGGACTTCATGTTATATTCCCCTTATTTGGGATATATTAGAATAATAACCCATATCCCATGATCATATACCTGGGATTTTACCTTTATTTATAAATGATCCCCTATTTATAATATTATGCTTCTAGAACCATTGGGCATGGAATCCCTTATTATTCAATGAGATTTTTGGGCATGTCATCCCTTTAATATAATTATGACTCTTGTATTATATCCTTAAGTGGACACCTAGGCACTATACCATAGTTCCCCACCAGTTCACATATATCTATTAATATACACCTATTTTCTTGTATGCATATATATACATGATGGCATGTTCAAGGAAATTTAGCTTAGGCCTAAGAAGGTATTATTAAGAAGCTATCCTTTTAAATACTAAATCATAAACTTGGGTCATATTTACCGCACTAATTAAAATTTATATACCTATACATAGATTTATCTTCTGTTGACATATTGTATTTAGTTGGACTCTATTGGTGGTGGATTACTGAGTATATCACACACCCTATTCGGGCTAGCTTTTGGTACCCAGATAAACCTCGTGGTTGTAGCTTAGGAACTGGATTATGCTCTATGACATTTTTCATTACTAATTGGGACTAAACATGGGAGCTTGGGTGTAGTGGTTTGTAATGTACTCAAGATACCATCTGGAGTAACAATACTTCATTTATTCCTATATTCAGTATAGTCCAAATGTGAAAATTAACTATTCAATTATAGACTGCCTCATATTTAGGATTTATCATGTTCCTGGAAGGATATTAATTGGCATTTTTCTGATGGTTGGTTTCTAATTTTTATCTATCAGTTTACTATTATATTTATCATTCATTATTTATTCTTCTGATGTATTTATCACTTATCCAAATGTTATATCCTCCCCAATGTACTACCATCCAACTCTCACTACTACTCAGAAGCCCCTAGAATATTGGGAGGTGTTCTTAAGGCCCAATGGTGATTCATGGACAGTGGTAAGTGGATCCCATGTCATGATGTTACAAGGACCTGAATTTGAAACTGAGAGACTAGTTTAAGTACCAATAGCTACTTATATCATGGAATTTAAATGTATTCGGCCTCACTTTTGTTTTCATATCCTTCCATGATGAGAATGTGGGGGTAAATTTATTATAAAATGTTGATAGGGAATGAGTAGTGCATGTTGAATGGGGTACAATATTAAATGAAAAATTATAATGGGTTGTTGCATTTTATCCTTTTATCATAAATTTTACCCTTATCTCTCAAGCATAACCATTGTTGAGAGAGAATTTTTTACTTACTAAATTCATAAACTAGTAAAATTTCCTCATAGAAAAACCAATACATGAGTTTGGGTATCTATGTTTAAACATGGTTTTAAAAAAACTATTCATAATCTATACTATGTAACGTAGAGGGGAAATGGGAATAGATAAAATAAAGGGTGATTACTCTAATAGGAGGCTCATTAGAGTTTACATTTAACTCTATTTAAATTAAAAATAACAACACTAATCCCTAAATATGTTCGTAAACTAGAATTTTCAAATGTTTGGTACACTCATCTCATCATTTTGAAAACCAAATCTAATTTCAATTTCGTATATTCAGATAATTTATTAAAACATTATATGTCATTTTTACAATATACCCCATGGATCATGCACTAATTACACTATACTATAGTTTAATTTTAATTAGTTTTAGTTTACGATTTTAAATTTTTAAATTGATTTCCCTAAGATATTTATCAATGGATTTTTGGAGATCATTGATACATTTTGGAATGGTTTTAAAATAGTTCTTTCCAAGTTGATGTATGGTTTTTTTGTATTTCCATTAAAAAATCATATCATTGAATGCTTTTTGAATTATAATTCATTATTTTTTAAATTTAATGTAAATGTGATATCCAACATGAATTATAAACATGTTTTATGGGCATTATCACATGGAATTAAGGTATTCATTATGTTTTATAGGTTTTTAAGGAGTTGTTTTAATTTGATGTGACTTAAAATTCCAAAGAGGAATGTTCTTAATCTGTAAAATGATGTTCTATGGTGTTTCCACATATTTGGATTATGAACTATGTAAAATTTTGGATTTTTAAGATTGAATTTAAAACTGATATTTGATATGATATTTCAATTGATTTATAAATATGGATAAAATGGATTGGTATTTCAAGAATATTTTAATAATGGACTATTTGGAAACTTTAAGGTGTTTTCCTCTTACACATGTAGGCCCCTTGATAAGTCCCCTAGATTTTATTTGTTTTTTAATTAATTTAGAACCCGTAATAGATTTTTATATATATGTATAATTATTAATGGTTAAGCATAGGTGTAAAAAAGTAGTTTTTTCATATGAGGGTGTATGAGGAGAGGTGTGAATTATCTTCAAATGATTTATATTGTTTTTATCATTATATTTTTTAACACTATTGTTATATGTCATCGGGAGTCCTAGGTGACTAAATAGAGATCTAGATAATTGGATGAATTATTGTTTATTATGTAATAACAAGGGAACATTTCTCAATTAGACATGATGAGTACTATTGGGATGATTTCTTAACATATTGTTCCTTGAGTGCTCCTATGATAGTTATATATCCTAGATAGTTCTACAGGACTACCAGTACACTTGCAGGTTTTTGGAGGTTAACCTAATGTCTCTATAACTAGATTGGATCAATTTACACCTATCATAGGATGTTGCCAATGATGATTAGATCTGTTTTATTTGGTCTTAGGGTACCTTGTAATGAAATTCCTGTATTCCCTACCTATTGATTTTTATTGGAATTATTGTTGTATTTGGATATATGATTTATTTTGTTATTGGTTTTTTGTTATTTGTGTTTATTCATCATTTTAGGGATGGGTTTTAGTCACCTTTCAAATTAGACTAAAAATTGTTTTATAGATTGTGTTTTTAAAATGAATGTGATGCAGGTGTTATAAATAAGGATGTTTGAAAAATGTTTTTGGAATGATAAATTCATTTTGGGATTTCTTTGTAAAAAGTAATTATGGAATGAAGTTTCGTTGTATCTTAAGTGAATGTGAAAAATGATATATTTTTATTTATATTAAAACTAGAATTAATAAAATTTTATTTTTAAGGGAAATGATATAAGATCATTGGTTAAATCCTATTGGGTGACTTTTTATCACATCTTGAATACACCATTTTGTGTATAAAGATCTTATTCATTATCTCAAGTACATTGGTTGATTCTTTGTTGTATTTTTTTAGATTTACTGTTAATATCTAGTTTTGATCATAGTGGGTGAATGTGGGTCATGAGGAGGCACTTGAGTAGTGAATTTGGTTTATATTTTAGTGTTTGGATCATTATGTATCAGAATTATAGTCAGAGACCTTTATTTTATTTTAATTTCGCGTTCAAATTCATATGTTGGTTCTATTATAAATGGATATTGTTCTTATTTCTTTAGTATTTTCTGTTGTGAGTACTCTAATTAAATTTTTTCATTTAAATTATTTTGTATTATCTTGGTAGTATAGAATTCCTAGTTACAGATGGGCCATACCAAGTTTATGAGAGGAATCCTATATTATTCCTCTAATTTAGAGGGTGACACCATTACCAAGGTTTTTTTCTTGACGTCCAATAAGTAGTTATTAACCAATGGGGATTGGTAACATCATTCAAACCATGTAGTGAGCTAGGTCAGGTGATGTTTTGTGTCATCCCTTGTCGAATTGTTATATGTCACATTGTTTATAAACCCAAATGGATTTGTGGATATGTTTTGAAAAAAATATATATTTAAAAATACTTTTGTAACTATACCCAAGGATTTTATTATAATTTTTTTTTGTAGATTCATAGTCGTATCCTACATGTATTTTCCTCACAACCTATATATCTATATGAATTTGGGATTGTGTATATTTGGTTTTACCAGACATCTTGGAAAATAAAGGAATAGATTCACATATCGGACCCTACTAATGTATTATTTCATTATGTGGCATGGGTTTAGTGGTATCCCTGGTTCTTGAGAAGATAGCTTGATCAGACTTTTTTTGTATCATCCACTTTTAGATTTTGGGTTTTTTACATTTCAAAGAAGTTTTACTTGGACTAATTTTTGAGACACTTTTCATGTATTTACATATGGTTGAGGTATTTATTCTTTTATTCTTACACATGAGGTTTTTTATAAATTATTTTTATGATGAATTTACTCTATTTTATTTGATATTATCATTTTTTATTAATTGATGGTGTGCACGTCCAACTTATTCATGGGTCATGTTGAATTCTCAACTAAATCTGTGTGCAAAATTTATTGGATTATGAGGGTAAAATGATTCCCACATAGTCACTATTGATACCTAACACTAGTTTCCAACCTAGGGAAATCAAGAATGCGCCATAGTGCTTGTGGGGGAAAGGTTAAAGTAATCCAGTGAGTGTTCTCAAGCCGGTTCATTTTAATAAATCTATTGACAATAAAAAAATTTGACGTCTATGAATAATGTAGGTAAAAACAAATAACTGAACAATTCATATATTAAAAGAGAACATAATTTATTTATGAATAACTAATAAATTAGGAAGTTATTGAAATTTTATAATTTCACTAGATATTGTGGATATTCCATAATTAAATAAACACAATCATTTTAATTTTTTTCTATCTGAACTCTTTCATATTATTCTTTATATTAAATTTACATTAAATACATGATATGGAAGAAAATATTAACAATTTATATTTAAATTCTATTATATATAATTTTACATAATCTTAATCACAAATATTTAATATTATATAATCCTTGATCAAATCAATTATCGAATCCCCTTTTATATGGATTAAATAATTTCTCATACAAGTCCTTTAATTTTCACAATTAAAATTAATTAATTATGAGTAATTCAAAATTTTAAATATAAAAAACTTTAAAAATATTCCTTATTTTATAATTTACAAACACTTTATAAATTAAAAATATAATTTCCATATAAACATTATAAATATAATTTATAAATCACTTTATATAATCTGAAAATTTTATTTTGATATTCACTTTTAATATCATGTATAATTATTTATCAATTTTTTTCATAAACATTTAATTAATTAATTATAAAAAATATATAATTAATTATTTTAAAACTATTTTATAGATTAATAAATTTCTTCAAATAAAATTTAATTTTATTAATAAAAATTTTATCAACCATATATATCAATTCACAAATGAAAATTTAGAAAAATATAAATGTTCTATAATATTGTTTTTTATGATATGCACTTATCTTTTGTTGTAATTGATAGGATTCATTGCATTGAATGACATAATAACAATCTATTATACCCTATGATATATAATGAAGTTTTTTATCATGACTATAGAATGGAAGTAATATATTTTCTGCTACCATGTACCACAATTTAATATTGACCAATACCAATATAAAATTTTCGATAAGGATTATTCAAGTAAAACATCACTATTAAATATGGAATGCATGACCTTACACATATTTATGTATACTCATAACATACAAGAAAATATTTATATATTAATTAATAAAATCAATGATATTTATAGAAAAAATATATTTAAAAATAACATGGGTCATTCTAAATATATTTGTTTATAATTTTTCAAATCAACCAATAATTGAAAATGAACAAAAAGTCACCTTTTATAAACATCATCAAACACACACTTTTAAGAATAATAACATTTTTATAACACTGTAGCATCACAAAAAATTCTAATAACTAAAAAGAGACTGACATAAGTATAATTGTAATTGTTTAACCAAAAAATTTAACACTTAATAGAAAACATTTAATATAAATTTGTCATTTTTCAAATTCCCCATGTAATATCTCCCTTGAAATTAATATCAATTTCCCCATGTAATGTCTCCCATATTTATTGTGTCATCTTGGATTAATAGTTCTAAATATTCTTCATGTGTGTTTTAATTGATCACAATGAAAACTATTTTAATATTATGAGTTAAAAAAATAATAAAAAGAATTATCAAGGGGATAATGCGACGTGGGCTGGCTCATGGTCTGGTCATGGTGGTGTTTGATTGGTTTTAATTTTGAGTTTTAGAAATTTTCTCCCGGTTCTTTGAAATTTGAATTTTTAAGGAGTGGATTTTGCAGTGGGTGAATTTGTAACGTTTGGCTTTGTTTTGGTTTACACATACCCTTTAAAAGTGTCTTTTAAAAATAAAAATATAGACTTTGTAGGGGATAAGAAATATTTAATGGTTATAAATTTTTTGATTATCATAATCGTTATATATAATCACATTCTACTATATATTGACATTTATTTTAGGTATATTCATCACTTCAACGTAAATATTATCATGGGTACTAAGTAGATAACAATTCAATCTTATATTATATAAGTTTCCCTAGATTTGTTTATTGCTATATAAGAAATATCACAAGGTATCCCACAGATTATAATTGTTGAAAAGTGCCTTCCATGGTACATAGATGTACATCTATATCAATATTACCAATTAAAAATAACATCTTATTAGGGATATACTATTATGTTAACATAGAATCATCCATAAAAACATTATCATTTAACATTGGATCAATATGGTGTCAAACATTTATCCCTAGATATTGCATTTTTATAGACTTCTGTTTACAGATTACATGATTTTTTGGTATGGGTAAGTTCATTTGTGTGACAATGAATGAAACCACTTCAATTTTCATTATTTTAGTGAGGCGATTAGGGGTAGTATTGTGTGGATAATGATGTGTCATGACATTAGTGTGGCTTGTTATTGTTAGGATGGATTTGAAAAATTCATGGAAATTGGATACATATGGTAATGTGATTATCATATGATGGCTTACATGGAAATTAAATTGGTCTGGACTATGTGGTCCTCAGGTGACATGGTTTCACTAGTATGACAAAAATGGTGATGCACACTCCCATTAATATAAATTGTGGTTAAAAATATGATTTATGGTCATAGGGTGTCAGCAATGTCATTCATAATTTGATTGAGGTTGTTGGGGTCATATCAGCATATGAAAAGGGACCATGAGGTGGAATTGGACACTAGTTTCTTTTTATAATCCTATATAAAGAAGTAGTGTAAGGTGATGGAATTGAACAGAAAATTGGAGGAGGGATGTACTGTAGGTGGAAATAAGAACAAAGGGGAGTTTTAGATTACTAGATTAGAGTGTAATTCTAACCATGTGTGGTATGTTTTATAGTGAATGAGTTTTGATATGTGGGTTTGTTGATCTGTGAATCATGCGTAGTTGTAAAATGTTGTTTTATTATTTCTATTTTACAAAGTAGCCATGTGTTTAAATATAAAGCCCCTGACCCCAGTATCCCATTGCTGGTGGTTTCTTTATAAAATTGGAATAGGATTTAATAAATTTCATACTAAAGAACCGAATATTTTAGTATTATATATAAACTAGATATATACATGAATTTCACATTACATTTGAAAATTGAAAACTACCATATAGTATTCTTTTCGAGAACAATATTATTCTATTTTTCATAACCATACATGTTAATTTTACTACACCTATTAGAATCCTAGGGAAATCAAAAAAAATAAAGTGGTGATCTTAGATGGTCAGTATGGTTATGTGATCATCCGAAGATATCATTCACAATATTAAAATAATAAATTATCATCTAATAATTCCATAAAAATAATATCATGTGATAGAAACTTTTCAATGGATATTATAAAAGTCAATTAATCACATAGAAATTAACAACTAATTTTATAATGATGGATTTCAAAATTCTAAATATCATAACATAATATCTAGGATTCATTCCAAGATATCTTAAACATATAGTCATGGACTCATGATATGACATATTAATTTAATGGGTATGAAATTGTCAAGAAACTCAAGATTAAGTTTCTCTTGAGATCCACTAATTCATTGAGGGGATGTATTATTTTAGGTAACTCCCTTCATATAATAACTCCAATGGATTCATTATATAAATAATCAATACAACCTAATCAACATGTCATAAAATAAATAACTATATCTATTAGAATAACTAGTACATGGAGTATCAAAACATTCACATAAACAACCATAATCAGTCCCTAAAAAAAATAATTATTTTATCAATAGTACATATCCCGAGTTTCTCATATTTAAAATATAGGTTCCGAGTCATCGAAGAATAAGAATACCATAAAATATTATTAAAAACGTTTTTTAGAAAAATAACCTTTTAATTATTGATGATTACATTTCAAAAAATAAAAAATATCATTTAAAGTAACATTTTAAACTAGTATAGTAGTAATCAATTTAATTAGTGATCATGATGTCTTGTAATAATATACGTGTTGTAAAAGTAAAAAACAATACTTTAACACTATTGTAAAAAGGTTAAAAAGTTACTGGATTAGAATATTATGATAATATTTACATAAAACAACATTGTAAAATTTAATAAATGGTTAAAAATTTATTTAAAAAAACATTTGGATAATTATAAAAAAAATTGATTTTTTTTAGAAAACATGGATATGAAATAAAAATGTTTTTTTACCGAAGACAAATATAAAGTGAACTTTTCATAAAAACAATTCTCAATACATTCCAGTACAAAGAGAGGTAAAATAGAACAATTACATGAATATTTAATGAATAACTAGATAATAAGAAAATTTATGTGTTTTGTAGAGTTAGATCAAAATATTTCATCATTTTAAACTAAATTCAAATCAATCATGATAATTAGAAATATTGTAACATAAACCCTTACAATTTTTGTAACTTCTGAATCATAAGGAAACGAAAGAAACAAAATCAATTGAAACATTAAATACCATTAAAACAAATTAATTCATGATATAAGATGTATAATTGGATGTATATACACACCAAAGAATAAATAATTAGTGGATGTGGCATATGTATCATGGAAGTAAAAGTTATACAAGAAACTCTTACCTCAGGTATGACTTCATTCATATGTGTTAAAAACATATATAATAAAAATATATTAATTATAAATATATTAAATAACCATTATAATAAATATCATAACATATATGATTTACTTATAGTATTTTATCACCCGTTATTAAAATCAATGTTTATATTGATAAATGATTCATTTTTCATGTATGTTTTGGTTTGCTAGTTTCATTAATTTAAATTTTATCTAAGTTAAATTATATAAAAAATGTTTAGAATAATATAGATATCATATATATTCATTATATATATATATTTATTGTAATTTATGAAACATAGAGATACAAAATTGAGTCACACCACTGATGGAGATGGTAGCATGTATGTACACATGATCAATTTTTTCATTATTTGATGGATGGAATGCAAGGAAGGTATATAATATATAACCATTAAAAATTAATTTTTATGTTATTTATATAACCATAATTCATTAAAGTTTTCATTATAACCTTCTATTTTAAGCGTAAGTGAAAAATGATTCACATTACTTCATGAGGTAGTAGTCTATTGTACACACGAGCGACATTATCGTATTCCCATGGAATTTAATGTAAGAATATATATGTCATATTATAATTACAAAGGTTTAATAATGTCATAAATATCATTTAAATATACTAAATCCATCATTATATATATCCTTGAGAGATGTTGATGGAAAATAAATTACATCGGTTCACGAGGCATTAGTCTATCGTACGCGTGATCAACAATTTCATATCACATTTAATAGAAGAGGAGATTGATATAGTTTATTAAATTAAAACTTTAAAATATAATCATATAATAGATAATTATTTTATTATATCAGAATATCTTTATATGATGGTATTAAAAGTAATGTCTATTTTATCAAATAAATTTTAAAAAAATTTCTGAAATTAATTATATCATCTGTTCACAAAAATCAATAAAAATAATTTTCGAGAAATTTGAATTTTTGAAGCATTTAATAATTTTCAAAAAATTATATACTTATTTATCTAAATATTTTATTTATCTAAAACCATCATAATTATTATCAAAATTTTCTTTATTCCTATTAACATCAATAATTTTAATAGCTATGTTATAACAGTCTTGTTTGAATAATAATATTAATAGTACACCATGGTTCACTAAAGCATATTGTTGTATTTAATGAAAGCTATATAAGTGATTATATTGATTTAAAAAATTTCTCATAAAATCTCAGGGTGTTACATTATACACCCTTAAAAAATTAATTCCCCGCAATTTTAACTTGATATTGGTAATCAAGGGTATAACACTTGTAAATTCTTTTATAGAAAACCTACATCGTAAAAAGGTTCCACATAACATCCTCTTGATAAGAGAGAATGGGAAGGTCATATAGAATAACACATAACTTGGTTTCCATATTGGAAAAAATTATTGGGAACATAATATAAGGACTTGGAAGAAAATAATAACAAATCATGGGGAGTGACATAGATCATTGATCACAATAATGTGATTGATCGTGAGAAAGTAAATGACCATAAAAACATAAATTTGTGATTATTAAAATAACCATTAATTCATTGTATATGAAGGTAATATGAATCATATTTTTCAAGAACATTGTCCTAATGTGGATAAATTATTTTACTATTTAAGTAAATATATATATATTCATACATGATAAGTATAATTTTATCCTTCAATTTTTTTTCCACAATCTAATTTGTTTCTCCAAATAAATTGTACTAATGATTATTTTTTCATGGATGAACCACTAAAATACAATTCAAATAGATTTGATGACTCTTTAAGATTGTATCAAGACATTCCTTCTATATTTATAAATTAACCAAAAACCAAAATTATCAGCATAGGTTATCCACCAACACCCAAGGTTCAACTTAATTAATTCCAAAAACAGTTTACAATAATAACTATCCAAAATATAACTGAGAAAATTAAAATTACAATAATTTATAAGGAATGAAATTAGACTTCAATAATAAACATAATATTATATTTCCTAGATAACATAAATTAAATCTTAATATCACATTATAAAAATGTCAATACCTGGATAAATGTAAATCCTTAATACAAAATGTATGCATACAAAAATTATTTATCTCTTCATTCAAAAAATTAAATATCAAATCATTAAATATATTCTATAAATCCAAAAAATTAGTAAATTATAGATTAGAAAACAGAAATTGTCAAATCATTAACCAATTTCATGGTCTCCAATTCTATCCCATAAACATATATTTATCCTTACCATATCAAATTTAGGTGCATATTAATGGTTAAATTTCCCTAAATATTTTATTTCCATAAAAAATAACAGTATCACTAAATCAATTTTTAAGGTCATTAGTACCATTTTAAATATTCTTTAAAATACTTAATGAAAAACCACTACAGTAAAATCATCATACATTTTTGGAATCTTATTACCAAAATATCATATGTAAAATACTACTACAACATAATTAATCAATCCAAATACACAATCAAATTAATAATTCTAATTTGGTTGTAGTAATATAATAATCTTAACCATTTTACCTTATCTTATTCTGTGGTATATTCCATTAAAACTTTGGGATTTCATTTTCATAGTGATGCATATCCTTACAATTGAAACATTGAACATTTTAGGTTCTTTTATTAACCTTTCATTCACATTCCTAATGGTCTTTCTCTCTAAACTTGAATAAAATTACCATTCCCTTCAACCACGTACAATGGTGAATCTTTCAACAATTATCACATGTGGGAAAATTATTTTTTCCCTTATTACCATTATCTATTTTTTCCTATGATGTCCTATTATTCTATTAGCTCCCTTTTGATCCATAAAACATAGAATGTTGTTTATATTTAATAATACCACTTGATACTATATCATCATATGATGAGAATGTTCAGGAGAGTAGTATTATTTGAATTATTGGCTTGATCCCATCACATATTGTAAGAACTCCGATCTTCTTTTCAAGTATGTTTTTCCTCTTCCAGTCGTTTTTTGGAAAAAGAGGAAAATCTGGAAATTTTTGAAGTACATGCCATGTACTTTATGCGTACACACCGTGTATTTCCTTTCCACTAAAGGTCGTGTGCTGGCCGTGTCATGTCCACATAGACGGTCGTGTGGGGTGATGTGGAGGCTTCTTAAAGGGGAGTAAGGAACAGGAAAGTACACACTGTGTACACAAAAACTACACACCGTGTCTTTTCTTTTGTTATTGTTAAACGCACAGGGGTCGCACCTGAAGAACAGAACCATCTTATTCTAGGTTTTCTTCATCTGAGAGAGTTTTTACGACTGCATAACTCCTCCGATCCCCCAAGCCTCTGTCTGTTCTCCAAATCAACCACCGTCGATTGCATTGGAACCACATTAGTAAGCTCTCTCTTCTACTAGATTATCGTTTCCAAAATCCTTATCTTTTCCATGTTATCATGGGTTGAATGTTTTATGAGTCTTCGTATATCTATGAAGTTCAAAGGATATTCAGGCCTCATGGTTCATGTATATCGATCTCCTAACATCAAGGTAGGTGTTTGGTGCCTTTCTATTGAATGTCTTTGAGTATTTTGTGAAAATTCCACCACTATCCATGAATGGCATATTTCGGGGTTCCTATTTTTCCATTTTTGTTTACCTACATTGCTTATATGCCTGAGTAGAGGATATTGTTTATGAATAGGGTAATTTATTGTGCTTTGGATGTTTTTCCCATGCATTTTTTTCCTCTTTATGACTGTTTGGTCTAGTTTTTCATGTTAGTCTGTTGCCAGTTTCCATGACTAGGTTATAGGATGGTGTGACTATTCTTCTATTTTGCAGACATTCCTTAAAATTCTAGCCAAGTAGTTCTTGAGGTTTACTTGGGGCGATACGTGCACTATTCATGTTTGTTTTACACAGGGCCGTGGGAACCTAGTGTAGTAGACCACATGGAGAATAGACATAAGGGATTCTCAAGAGTGTATTATAATTTTACGATGCGAGACCACAGGGGGAATTCATGTTGAGTTCTTCCTCAGAGTGTCTGTAGTTCCTTTTTGTGGTCCATAGGGGGAATAGATGTTGAGTTCTTTCCTATAGAACCTTTATATGATACGAGACTATAAGGAGAATTGATGGTGAGTGCTTCCTTAGAGAGTCTATTCCTTAGCTGAACTAGAGGGGTGAGACTGTGTGTTCCTTCAGAGGGTTTCTAGTACTTTTTGGTTGAACCATAGGGGTTAGGATGTGAGGACTACCTAAGGGGTTACATGTTTCTTCTACTTACTCATTTAGTTTCTTACCTGCTATAACATAAATGCTTGGAAATGTGGATTGTTCCCCATTTAGTACTAGCCTTATTTTTGTATTCTTTACTTTTACCTTCCATATATTCACTGACTGTTAGGCACAGATCTCATGGTGGTGGCGTACTAGGATTTAGTCTCACACCCTATTTGGTCCATGCTTTTCGACTTAAATAGATTATATTGTTGAAGGTATAGAAAAGGGTATGCACCCTTCTACTTTAGGTACTTGACTTTCTTTAGAGATGAAGAGCATGGGACCTAGATATGGCTTGCGATGCTGAGGAATTTGTCTTCATTCTTTTGCACTTTGGTTTAGTACTGTATTTCAGCATTTTGACTTGTTTGGATATTTTCCTAAACATATATTTATCATGCATCATTTATATACATATATGCTAAAGTTTTTTCATTTATCATTCTTCCACTGTTACTGTTGTTTGGTATTTACTGCTTCTGTTGTTGTATATTTGTGTACTTATTATGTGTAATATGCCAATCAGGGCACAGTTTTCCCACTATCACACCCAAGGCCCTCGCTGCTAGTCGGAAGCCTCTGGCATTCGGGAAAATGTGCTTGAGGCCATGTGACCAACCAGGAACAAGGCGCCTCTGGGTGGCTTCTGAAACTGGGATGGTACAAAGAGGTATCAGAGGGTTTATTTTCTCTTGACTTCCTGTTTGGAGCCTATAGTCAAGGATAGGATGGAATAGGTACTTGGTAATAATATGTTCTCGGGTATAGCTAACCAGTATACGTACAGTGAAAAATCTATACTACCTTGTTTATTGCAATTTTTTGGTTTTGCAATTTTACAGTTGATATGATTTAACCTTGAGTGACTCACATGTTTCGTGCTGCTACGGTCGACGTTATTGAGGTTCTATTTCTTTTGAAATTTGATGAGATGAGGGTATTCCGTCTCATGCATCATATAGTCACTTTCTAGAAATCACATGTCTTGTATTCATGGCATGCCATCTAGGATTAATTAGTGATTTCATGTTGTTGTGATAGGTGTTGTGTAGAATATGCATGCTCTTGTGATGGATGCTGTGATAGAATCTCTTCTTCTTGTTAGGGCATTCTTTGTAAGAGGGTTTTGTTGAATAAATGCCAAAATTAGGTTCTTGAGGTGTTATGGGCCCTCATGGATTGTAATTTGGTGGATCATTGACTTGTTTACATTGTAAATTGTAAAAGATGCCAAACTTTGATTGGCGGGGATTATGGGCCCTCACGAGTCGTAATTTGGAACCTTAACACTTGTATTTCTTTGTTTTCTGGGCTCCTGTGCAGTTCAGAGTCTACTGTCTGGAAAAAACTAGAATACACGGTGTGTACATTATGAATACATGTCGTTTTGTTTATGGCTATGTTACTGACTCTGTGAGTAGGGACACGAGGTTATGAAAAATCTTCCAGAACATGCCATGTACCGGATGTACACGATGTGTAGTGTAATCCTAGGAGTCTGACTGTGTAGTTAAAAATAAGGTTGGTGAAGTTTCTTCTTATACACACCGTGTGCACCGTGAACAGGTCGTGTGGGATGAATCAGGTACCCGGTCATGTCACGAACAACACGTGATGGTGTCATCCCTTCTGATACACGCCATGTCTGCCTGGAACACATCGTGTAAGTGTCAGCCGTGTAGCCGGGCATGTATCTAACAACATGGGTTAGTGTTATCTTTTCTTAGTACACGCCGTGTTTGTTTGGAAGACGCCGTGTAGTATAATCTGGGACACAGTCTTTTTCACTAACAACACGGGTCAGGTAAAGCTTGTTGAGTACACGTTGTGCCTACCTTAAAAATGCCATGTAGTTTTGTCTTAGGAAAGCCGTGTGGATTAACCGTATAGAAGGACTTGGTCAGGGTAAGATTATTCAGGTACACGCTATTTGTTAGGATAACACGCCGTGTATTTGGGGTGTTACATGACCAGTTTTGGAAGAAGTACACGCCCATGTAAATGAATTAAGGGAACACATTGTGTAGTCTTTATACACGCCATGTAGTCATGAATGATTTCTTTCTTCTGTTCCCTTTTTACGCTCCTAGTTTTCTATCCATGATAATGTTGTTCAAAGGTGTGTGTTTGACCTTGAAGAGTCATGGAAACGAGACATCCTTCGATTGTATGCCAGTTGTCAGGTGGTGACCAGACACCAAATATGGCTGATCAAGAACTTCACAAAGATCCTCCTTGTTGTGCCAGCCTTGGCACTAGTAGTAATACCAGTTACAGGCGCTGATGCGCAGTTTAGGGATGAATTTCAGAGGATGATGTAGACCTTCCCGAGATAACCGCCTCTTTCCTTGTCTATGGCAGACTTGATGCGGGTTTTCCAGCAGCATCATCCTCCCACCTTCTCAGGGGAAGGAGGACTTGAGGCTGTGAAGTCATGGCTGGAAGCCATGCTGACTATCATTGAGAATATGGAGACGCCTCTAGAAAGGTGGGTCAAGCTCCCTACCAACATGCTCTGAGACTCTACCAAGAGGTTGGGGGATTTCATCTCTCAGGAAGGACGCCACCAGAATATGGCATGGGAAGAGTTTCAACACGTCTTTTATGACTACTTCTATCCGGAGACTTTGAGGGCAGATCGAGCCCAGGAGTTCATAATTCTGGGGCAGGGCACTCTTTCAGTTATGGATTGTTCATCTCGTTTCACCAATATTCCACGTTTCACACCCCTCTATGGCGTAGATGGGTTGTTCATAGCAAGGAAGTTTGAAGATGGTCTCAGACATGAGATCTTCTCACAGGTGAATATCTTCAGGATGGCTTCTATTGCTTCCATTGTCAACTAGGTGCTGATTTCAGAGTGAAATCTGAGAGATTCCGGAGCTAAGAACCAGGATGATTCTACTTCCATAGTCAATGTTTCGTCCGCAGACAGCAAGAAGCGTCGCAGGGAGTCTTCATGTGGTGATCCGAGGAGGCGAGACACATATTTAGGTAGCCAAGTGGTCTACTAACAGTGTGGAAGTGCTGGACATAAGAGACCGCAATGTCAGAGAGACCTAGTGGAGTGCTGATCTTGTAGCAATATGGGTCACCTAAAGTGTTTTTTCAAGGCTATCTCACCAGCATCTGGTGATAGGGGTTCCTCTATGACTCCTCGTTCAAGAGTAGAACCACCAGTTTCTAACCAGTCTGGGAACTAGAGTTCTTCCAGCCATTCGGGACGAGGTAGAGGTTATGGTCGTGGAAGCCAGTCGCCCAGTTTTCTGTGACATCAGGGTAGATCAGCTTAGACCAGTCAGGTAGGGTCACTGGGCCATAGTACAGGTCTGACTTTTGCAGTGGAGCAGACCCAGTAGGAGCAGAATCCCGGACCCTCTTCAGTTTGAGGTACAATTTTAGTATCCTCATTTTTATCTTCTGCTCTTTTCGATACAGGGGCTACCCATATCTTTATCACTATTTCTATTTTGGAGGGCCGTGAGCTCTGCATCTTTTCCTCTACTGATATCTTGATGCTAGACACATCGTTGGGGACTATAACGACTAGTGTACATTAATGCAATGAATTCCCTCTTGAGGTTCTAGGGTGTCACTTCATGTGGGACGTCTATGTCCTAGAGATGACGAGCTACGATTTCATTCTCCCAGTGCACTGTTTTGTCCACTTCAAGGAATTTTTCAAATACTACTTCCAAAGGGTGAGTTTTATATCACCAGACGGTGGATCCTTTCTTTATCATGGTGAGTGTGATGTCCAGGCGAGTCGAGAAGGACCTGAGCATCATTGGCTATGAGGAGTTACAAGCCATATTTCTAGTATATATCTAGATGACTAGGGGAATTCATAGTTATACTTTCCTCCAGTGGTGGATCATTTTAGAAACGTCTTTCTAGAGGAATTTTCATATTTAGCTCTAGAGCGTGAGGTGGACTTTTCTATTGACTGCATTCCAAGAGCGGCACTGGTGTCCATTCATCCTTATAGGATGGTTACACTTGAGTTGCAGAACCTCAAGAATAAATTGGAGGAGTTGCAGGCAAGGGGTTTTATCTGACCCAGCACTTCACCTTGGGGTTCGCCTATCCTGTTTGCGAATAAGGAAGACAACACTCTTGGGATTTGTGTGAATTATCAGAAGCTGAACGAGTTGAAGGTCAAGAACCGATATCCCTTGTTGAGTATTGATGATCTCTTTGATCATCTTTGAGGAGCCTTAGTGTTCCCGTAGATTGAATTGAGATTTTGTTATCATCAGTTACATGTTAGACTATCTAATATACCTCTTATAGATTTTGAGAGAAGTTATAGTCTATACAAGTATATGGTTATACCGTTCGGTCTAACGAACACGCCTGGCATTTTCATGGCTCTGATGAACCAAGTGTTCGATGAATACTTGGATTCCTTCATGACCGTTTTCCTGGAAGATATCTTCATGTACTCTCACAATTGACACGACCATGCTACCCATATTGAGATCATTTTGAGTACACTGTGAGAGACTCAGTTATATGATAAGCTCTCGAAATGCCACTTTTGGATGGTTTAGATTCACTTCTTGGGTCATGTCATCTCAGAGACAGGAGTATCAGTAGACCCAGAGAAAGTGATGGAAGTAGTTTCCTAGGAGTATCCGAAGAACATCATTGAGGTAAAGAGTTTCCTAGAGCTGGTTGGATACTACAGACACTTCATACAAGACATTTCAGGCTTAGCATCACTGCTGACATGTTTGACTAAGAAGGGCACAGAGTTCTTATAGTCAGATTCTTGTGAGTCATCCTTTCAGCAGGTGAAAGGGAGGAAGACGCCAGCACCGATACTAGTCTTTCTAGAGCCGAGAAAGAGCTATACTATTTACAATGATGCTTCAGGTTTTAGGCTGGGAGCTGTGTCGATGAAGGGAGATGGATTCATCGCGTATGGGTCTCGACAAGTGAGGACACAAGAGAAGAATTACCCGATGCACGATCTGGAGTTGGCAGCTATTGTTCATACCTTACGCTATGGGAGACATTATATTTTGGGAGTGAATTTTTTGGTTTTCCCTGACCACAAAAGTCTCAAATACATCTTCACTCAGCGTGATCTAAACATGAGACAGTGCAGGTGGGTCGAGTATCTTCAGTCCTTTAACATTGAGGACGCCTATACACCTGGGATGGGCAACGTAGTGGTTGACTCTTTGAGTAGGAGAACTCAGATATCAGTAGTTTGGGAGGCCAGCAGTGAGCAGTAGCTTATGGATCTGTTTTCTGAGATGCATTTGGAGGTACATGACAGACAGGGGTTGAATTTTCTATCATCTGTAGCTGTTACCTCTTCTCTTCTTAATCAAGATCAAATGAGGAAGCTATCAGATTTTAAAGGCCTAGTCCAAAGGGAGAGTGTGTCAGGAGAGGACTCTATTCTAGGATGGATAGTAGGTGAAGATGAGATCTTTCATTTCCAGGGACACGTATGGGTGCCATTAATCATTATTGAGGAGCGTATGCAGGATTTTCATTCCTCAGTTTGGGAATTTCATCATGTTGCCATCAAGATGTATCGTGATCTACACCATCAGTATTTGGGGCCATGAATGAAGAGAGATGTTGCTAGTTTTTTCATGAGGTGTTCCACTTGTCAGCAGGTGAAAGTGGAGCATCAGCAACCAGTAGGCCTTTTACAGCATTTACCCACTCCTGAGTGGAAGTGGAAGGACATCGCGATGGACTTCGTGACCGGTTTTCCGAGGTCACCTCGATGGAATGATTCTTTTTGGGTTGTCATCAACAGACTTATGAAGTTTGCTCACTTCTTGCCGATCATGGAGAGCATCAGTGTTGATGAGTTGGGGCGGTTGTACATCCGAGATATTTTACATATATATAGAGTTCCACACTCCATTGTTTCAGACAGGGATGCACATTTTACTTATTGGGTCTGGCAGGAGCTTTAAAAGGATTTGGGTACACATGTACTTTTGAGTACAACATACCTCCCCCAGACAGACGACCAATACGAGCGTACGATTCAGGTGCTTGAGGATATTTTCCAAGCTTGCATCCAAGACTTTGGATGTTCTTGGGAGTAGCATATACCTCTTGTGGAGTTTTCCTACAATAATATTTTTCAAGAAACTATAAAGATGGAAAACTATGAGGCTTTTTACGGTAGGCCATTCTGATCACACTTATGTTGGCTGGATGCAGGAGAGGCAACATTGCTGGGACCCCGTCTTGTTCAGGAGGCCTCAGAGTAGATAGAGTTGATTCAGAAGAGGATGACTACTGCATAGTCTCGACAGAAGTATTATGATGATCAGCGGAGACGACCTCTGGAGTTAGAGTCCAGGGATCAGGTCTTCCGGCGTGTCACACTAAGGTTGGGACAAAAAATTATTTGGCGACAGGGTAATCTTTCACCGATGTAGGTCGGGCCATTTGAGGTTTTGGAGAGAGGTGGTCCAGTTACCTACCGGTTTTAGTTAGTTTAGAGGTACCAGGATATGCATGACATCTTCCATTTTTCTTAGCTCCAACATTATATTTTCGACCCATCTCATGTCTTTCAAACCGAGGATGTTGAGCTCGAAGAGGATGCATCATTTGAGGAGCATCCTATATGGATCGTTGATCGCAGTACGAAGGTTCTCCGTGGCTAGTCTGTTCCTCTAGTATGAGTGCTATGGCAGCATGAGTGAGTGCAGGACGAGACTTGGGAGAGGGAGGCTGATGTACGATCATAGTTTCCGGAGTTTTTCGAGGGTTCATCTTCTACGCCGCTTTAGGGAAATTCGGGGAAGAATTTATTTAAGGGGGGAAGGTTGTAAGATCTCGGATCTTATTTTCATGTATGTTTTTTGTTTTCTGGTCATTTTTGGGAAAATTGGAAAATCTAAAAAAAATTAACTACACACTGTATAATTTATGCTTAAACGTCGTGTATTTCCATGTCGCGGAAGGGCGTGTGCTGGCCGTATCATGGCCACACACACGGTCGTGTGGGGTGATGTGGAGGCTGCTTAAAGAGAAGTACAGAAAAGGAAAGTACACCCAGTGTACTCTAAAAGTACATGCCATATACATTCTTTTTTTTCATTAAACACACCAGGGGTCACACCTGACAGACAGAACCGTCTTCTTCTAGGTTTTCTTCATCCGAGAGAGTCCGTATGGTCGCAGAACACCTCCAAGCCCCCTAGCCACTGTTTTTTCTCTGAATCGACCGCCTTCTATTGCGTTGGAACTGCATCGGTAAGCTATCTCTTCTCCTAGAGCATCACTTCCCAATTCCTTCCCTTTTCCATGTTATCATGGGTTCAAAGTTTTATGAGTTTTTATAGATCTATGGCATTCAATGAAGATTCAAGCCTTGTGGTTCATGTACATAGATCCTTTAACATCAATGTAGGTGGTTTTTGCCTTTCTGTAGAAAGTCTTTGAGTATTTTCTGTACATTCCACCAATACACATGAACGGGGTATTGTGTGTTTCTTTTTTTTCCTTATTGTTTGCCTTATTTTCTTGTATTCCTGAGTAGAGAATATTGTTTGTGAATAGGGTAATTTACTGTGCTTTGGATGTTTTTCCCTTGCATGTGTTACCTGTTTATGACTGTTTGGTCTAGTTTTTCTTGTTAGGATATTTCCAGTTTCCATGCATAGGTTATAGGCTGGTGTGACTATTCTTATGTTATGTTGATATGCCTTAATATTATAGCCAAGTAGTTCATGAGGTTTACTTGGGGCAACACACGCGATATTCTTGTTTGTTTTACACAGGTCCATGAGAACCTACTGTAATAGACAATAGGGAGAATGGACGTAAGGGCTTCTCCAATGTGTCTTATAATTTTACGATGTGAGACCATAGGGGGAATTGATGTTTTCTGCTTCCTCAGAGTGTCTGTAGTTCCTCAAAATGGGCCATAGGGGGAATAGATGTTGAGTGCTTCCCCAGAGTGCTTGTTGTAAGATACGAGACAATATGGGGAATTGACGGCGAGTTCTTACTCAGAGAGTCTATTCCTTAGCTGAACTAGAGGGGTGAGACTGTGTGTGCCTCCCTAAGGGTTGCTAGTACTTGTTGGATTAACCAGAGGGGTTAGGCTATGTGTAATACCCAAGGGGTTACCTGTTGTTTCTACTTTCTCATTTAGTTTCTTACATGGCGTGACTTAAATGCTTGCAACTGTGGATTGTTTATTGTTGAGTACTTTCTTGCTTACTGTATCCTTTAAATTTACCTATCATATATTCACTGAATGTTAGGCACAAATCTCGTGGTGGTTGCCTACTGGAATTAATCCTCACACCCTATTTAGGCCATGATTTTGGCCCAAACAGATTATATTCATGTAGGTGTTGACAATGGAAAGCACCCTTCTACTTCAGGTACTTGAATTTCTATGGAGCTGTAGAGCATGGGACCAAGCTATGGCTTGCGATGCTGAGGAGTTAATCTCCTTTATTTTGAACATTGGTTTAGTACATTATTTCACCATTGTGACTTCTTTTTTCTGTTTTCATAGACATATATCTATCATGCATCATTTATATACATATCAGCTCTAGTTCTTTCCTTTATTAGTCTTCTGATGTTACTGATGATTGGTATTTACCGCTTCTGCTTTTGTATATTTGTGTACTTCCACTGTGTACTCTTCCAATGAGTGCATAGGTTCCCCACTATCACACCCAAGGCCATTTACACTAGTCAGAAGCCTCTGGCATTCAGGGAAATGCACTTGAGGCCATGTGAACAATCGGGTACGAGGCACCTATGGGTGGCTTCCGGAACTGGGACATTACACATATATTTGCCAATATTAATCTTTAGATTACATATACAGTCCACCAAATTCCTTGAAAACCCTGCAAATTTATATTAATACCAAGAAATATTTTCTTATTCCTTTTGTCTCATGCTTAGTAATTTTATTTCTATATATTATTATTGCACATGATGAATAATTTTTTCTATGAACAGTACCTAAAAATCAGTCCACTCCATGTTTTATATTTTGAAAACATCTTTAGTATTTTGAATAAATGGCCACCACTGATTCACATATCCTAATATTTGATAAAATGACATGAAAAAATTATCCCATTCATTACTCCCTCAAATCAATAAATGTATTCAATGCGGGAACTTATATATTTTTAAGCTATAAATGGATTTGCAATCCCCTTCAATGATGAAAGATTCTAATACCTGAAATAGTCTAACATTATCACATCATTTGGTGAATCAAAATACTACTCCATACAGAAAAGTCAATATATCATAACCAAATTCATCTTACCAAATATGGTTATATTCTGTTAAATTATACCTATATCTCTATATTTAAAATTATTATATTTCCTAGGAGGGAAATATCTACCTGTATTACATACATTGAATGGTTACAATTACTTCATATAGGTTCAAATTATAAATAATATAATACAATAGATTATTTCATAACATTATGAATCATTATATAAAATTTTAAAACTAGTGAAACATTTAACATAAATAGAAAATTTTATGCATAGATAATATCAGAATAATAAAATTGGTTTCTTTTGTAATGTTCTCAAATCAGACAAAAATGTAAATCTTCCATTAATTTTTTTAAAATAATATGTGAATTAACCAAATTATATCCCCCTAGAGGGTCCAAGTATGTGTAATTCATGGACCATTGTTATTCACCCAGTGATGATTGAGTCAAAGCTCAATGAACCCTTTCCAGTTTTATTACACATAAATACAACTACAACAGAGATACATCAACTTGTAGTATCTAGACATGAATGTATTTCGAGTAAAACCACATAATCTTTATCTTAAAAAAAACTTTATCATATTATCCTATACTTATTGTTATACTCCAAGTCATATATTGGGTTTTATTACCTAATATATGTTTTTAAATCCCGTTCTAAAGGTTCATACTAACCATTCTATGATACTAACTATAAAAACCATGAACCCATTAGCCCAGAGTTAATGGTTACATTAATAGATTTGAAAAAAATAATACAAATCACATACCATAGTGGAAAAGAGTTTAGAAGTCCTGATAAATGAGATACACTCATAAATTAAAAATTACATTTAGAAACATACAACTGAAAATTGTATTAGTTTGAAGAAAAAAATAATTCTTTTTAGTATATCCATTAATGTACATCATAATACACCTCCTAGAAACCTCGGGAAATGGAACATAATAAAGTAGTGATCTTATATGCTTAGTTTGGGTCTGCATAAATTAGAAGTTATCATGAATAATATGGAAAGAATAAATGATGGACAAATAATGTCATATAAATAATGACATGAGCTATAAATATAACCATTGATATAATAACAACTCAAATAATCACATAGAAATCAATAACTTATTTCATAATTTTTGAATGAATAATTTTGGGCATTATAACAGACCACCAAGGCCTCATGTCAAAACATATTATATAAATGGGTAAGGCCTCAGCCAAAACCCCAATATAGTTTGTCTCAGGAGACCTATTGATGCATTCAGGGTCTATGTAATTCCATTCCCACCCATCACTTAATAATTCCAATGATTTTTTCATATGATTAATCAATAAAACATAATCAACATGACTGAAAAATAAATAACTGAACATATTTGAATACCTAGGATACATAATATCAATAATTTTCATTTTCAAAATAATTCTAATCCATCAAGTGATAGAATAATGATGATATCAATAAAATATATCCATAGTGGATCATATATAAAATAATGGGTTGATATCATTGATGTCTCGAAATTCCATAAATTATCGTTAAAATTTTTCATGAGGAAAATAACATTTTCACTTTTGGGTATTACATTTAATAAATGATGAATTTTCAAAATATTGGGAAATTCGTTTTAATTGAAAGTAACCATGTAATCATGTAAAAGAATATTCAATGTAATATATAGTAATGAGGTTGGTTAAATTTATATATATTATATAATTTATATAAAAATGTATTTCACACTATTATAAGAGGTTAAAAAGAAATTTATTCAAAATTCGATGAGAATAATAATTTTAAAATAATTTTAAAAAATTAAAACGGAGGTAATATTTTTTATAACAAATCATTTGTAGAATGTTAAAACTTTTTTGGAAATATATTTAGAAAACAATGATATAAAACCACAACTGAAGAATGAAAAGGGTGTTGTACCTACCACTCGCCTATGTGATGTCCTCTTTAGCAAGACTTTTTATTTAATATATCTAATTAATCAAGGTAAATTTTATTTTTAGGCACATTTGATTTGGAAAATGATTTGATTATTAAGTAATTATTGCTATTTTATTATATGATCTGTATTTTTGGAATAATATAAGATTATGTTAAACATAATATTTCTAGAAATAATGTTTTAATTGTATTTTAGATTCAAATATGATTTTATTGTTGATGTATGGTTATTCAGGTTATTTATGGAAATTGTTACCATATCTCATAAATTATGAAATTTAGGTAATTAAATTTTTTGGTATAAGAATTTACGAGTTATTGATGTTATTTGGGAGGCCAAATAGTCAAATAATTCTTATTTTTTGGCTTCAATATTATTATAGAATATTTTATTAGGATGTATAGTTATTTTTGAAAAGATCTATGTTGAACTTTAGAGTTTTACTATTGAATTTTGGAGACTCTTTTTTGGAAATTATCTTATCTTATCCTAAATATTTTTGTTTATGTTAATTTAAAACGAATATAGGAATACATATTTACAATTTTTTGTATTTATTTGATCTATTTAAGTTGATTCATAATCTTCTAGCATGAAAAATTCTTCATAAATACTCATCATCTAGAGAAACATATGATTTTATGGTGGAAGTTGATTAAAGTATGAAACTCTACCTATATTGTAAGAATGATTCCTTATTTCTTTATTATATCAAGTATATTAATTCTTCATCTCGTGGGAAAAATACTGAAAAAACAAATTTTATCCTGGTATCTTCTTTTATGGGTAATCAAATGTTCCCTTAGATCATTGAAAATTTATAGCATTGAGAATGCTAGCTTTCTCATGACCGTGTTCTCTATCAATCTCCATCAGAACAAGATAGTTATATTTATCTTCCTTGTCCATGTTTTCTTAAATGGAAACCATGTATGTGTTTTCTATGGTGACCTTCATACTTCAATTTCTTTTTTTAAGTAGAGGTTTCATTAATCATTTTTTGATGTGGGATTTCAACAAACATATTTTGAAAAGTTAAACCCGTAATTTTAAATCCTGGAATCAAATTTCGAGGACGAATTTTTTTAAAGAAGGATAGAATGTAACACCCCAATATTTTATAGTATGTCTCTTCTTAAATAATTTAATTTTCTTTTATAGCTTACTTTGCATGAACCATCGAGTATAAATGAATTAGGATATAATATTTATATTATTATTTAAATTGAAATTATAACATAGCCATTAACATGATGAAAATTAATTGTATGAAAAAAATTATAAAATATATATATTATAAATTTTATAAAATGATTTTAACATTTAACCAAATGATTTTATAGATAGGATAATAATAAAACTAATATTACAAACAAAAATCTACATTTTTATAAATGTCATTTTATCTCCTTTTGATGGAGACCCCATTTTAAATATATTTTTTAAATTTTTATAAGATATATTTGACAAAAAAATCCAATTATTTAAAATTGGAATATAAAAATTTACTTTGGTTTATTATTTACTATTTGTTTATGAGATCCCCTAAATTTTAAGGAATACAGAAAAATACTGCATATTAATTCAAAACTTATTTTTTAATGTAATTTATATATATATTTGGGTTATCCTTTTAATTTTATTTTAAGAATAATTAAATATTTTATTATCATTTAATCATATTTATGTTATTGGAATCAATTTCACATTCAAATTAGATATAAAAACATTGTGAACTTTTGAATGTTTTTACTTTAAAACTCGTTTTCTCGATCCGTCAATGGGATTAATGTTAAATTAATTTTGGACACATATATTTTATGAATTAATAAAATGGAATTAATAGTTATTATTTTTATTATTTTTATTATCTAATAAGATCAAAATATTTTTTCTGGAAATTATAAATAGTAGCTTTATTTATTATTTATATTACCATAGTTATGGGTAAATCTGATAAATAAATGTAAAAGTAATATTATAACTAAAATAAATTAACCTTGATACTTAACCTAATTTCATTTAATGAGTTCGTTTCAGTGAAATAAACATTGGGTTGAAGTTATACCTTTTGGAATCCATTTGTGTGTGAGTAAGACATTTATAATGTTATATTCAAAGAGAAGACAATTTTTTTCACACACTTGTTTTTAACAAGTAAAATATTTTTATTTTGGGGTAATATAAGAGATATGATAGACTATACTTATAATTTGGAATGATAAAAGTTTTATCTAAATCATGGTAATTTATTTATATCTTTTAGGAAATAAATGATTAAATTAATGGTTGGGACAATGATGATATAATAATTGTTTCATTAATGAAAGAATCAAATAAATTATATTAAAAATGTTAAAAGAAATATAATTTGATATAATTGATGTCATACCAGAATTTACGGATGAATTTTTCAAGATAGAGATATGTTAATGGAGTTTTTTTTGAAGATATAATGTTCTTATGATATTTTTAAAAAGTCAAAAATTGAATAGATTCAAAATTGACACAAATGATAATTCAAAATATAAAACCAGTTAATATATTTTATATAATTAAAAAAATTATTCTTCCAAATAGTATTTATATGTATTATAATGTCATAAATGTCTCATTTAGTGGTATTTTGTTATAATATAGTAATTATAATAACCCTAGAAGTGTAAATTACATGATATCATAGTAAGAATTAATAAGGGTTCCAAAAAAAATAATGATTAACAAATAGTCAAAACATATATAATTTAATTTTTTTGATAGGTTTTTTACCCATTCTCATATTATATTATAAATAAATCAATTTTTAAAAATTTATAAAATAAAATAAATTTATATTATTTGAAAATTTTTTGAGTTTTCAAAATTCCACCGCACCTTCATTATAAAAGGACACCTCTTCCAACACTACATCACACCTATAAATCCACTTTGAATTGACCACGATCTTCCAAATAAGCCACAAACATCCATTCAATAATAGTTTAATCCTCAATTTTGGATGAAATCCAACCATGTATGTCTTTTTGTAAAATCCAAAAGGAATTACCCCGAAACAAGGTAATGTTCTTCAACGGTTTCTTTAGATTTATTTCTTTCCCCACTCCTTAATTTCAAATAATATCACATTCATATAATAAAATAAGTATCCTAAATATAGTTATATGTTTTTATATTAGGGTTTTAACCTAAACATAGACACTATCTCATCTAATGGGTAATGAACATACATTTTTTGTGTTCAGAGAACTACCACCTCACAATATGATGAATGTTCATTTTTTCCTTTACCACCTTTCATGGTTGGGAATTATGATGGAATCTTATTTTATATGATATATATATGATATTTATATCCTTATTCTTCTATAAATATTTTATTACACAAACCTTTATTCTTTAAATTTTTTGTAAATGCGATAACATCCTTTGTAGAAGTGTGGACTGCCACCTCCTCAAAGTGACATGATTCGTTCACACTATAAATAGAAAGCCTACATGATGTTTTTAATTATAATATGCGATATATAGGGAATATATATTATAATGGAATTATAATATAAATATATATAATTTAATTTTCTTTCATTAAATATGAAAAATAAATGAAAGTTGTGTTCATGCCAACATACATCGTACTGTCTGCATGAATAGTTCATTTCAGTTATTATCCCCAAATTTTATGGATTATATTAAATAAATATATACCGAATTGATATTAATATTTAAATCATGGTTTAAATTATTTTATTATGAAACCATGATATATTTAATAATAATAACAATTAAAAACTCAAAACATACTTGAGAAACTGGGAAAATAACACCCAAAATAGTGAAAACGATGGAAGATTATTAACAAACAATTAATGAGATATTATAATAGGATCGTACTTTATCTCATAGATATTAATATGGTTCTTTTATTACATATTAAAATTCTTAAAACTATTATATGGGTTTTTAAATTATGTTCACGCAATAAGGAAACACTAGGTAAGGGATGTTTGTCTCACTTTTATTTCATTGGGCTACAAACCTTATACACTAACCATTTATTTTGTGTGGTGTATATACAATGCAGGAAATTATTTTATGAGTGATATAATGAATATTATAGTATTTCAATATCCATATAATTTTATCTATTTCAAGGGAATATGATTCTACTAATTGTAAAGTGACATATATTCATTTCACATTCTCAAAGATATTTGGTATTATTTGTCTTTAAGTCCATAATGAGAAATATTTCTCTCAAATGTTAGTGTTTTCTAATAATGTTTTCAACTTTTTTTAATATTTTCCCTTTATTTATTAATATCATTTTTACACCTTTCTACTTGTAAAAAAAATTAATATGTAATATTCCTATCATTTTCCAAAAAAATGTACTTTATAAATTTTCCTGCAAAATTAAAATAAATGTTTTTTAACTTTTATGGAATAAATAGAATTTTCCTCCATCATGATTCCCTAATGTTTTAAATATTCAATTACAAATTTAAATGGTTCTTTTTTAAAAAATATTAAATAAATTCACAACCTTTTAAATTAATGATTATAATGTTGTAAGGGATTTCATCTCTATATAATTAAATTGAGGAAAATTACAATGTCATGAACCTAGGTTCTTTTATATGTTTTACATACAACCCATTGACATGTTATATCATGGTTATAATTATTTTTATGATATTATATGTTTCATTTAATGTTATTACTTAAAGTGGAATTATTATTTAAATGTTTTAATGTGGTTTGGGGCACTTTGGAATGTTTAAAGATTAATTTTCCTCAAGAATGTTTTAATGTAAACTACTTTTTGTGTCATTTATAATTCTATGAGGTATTATAGATAAAACAATATAATTTATTCGTTATGGATATTTTATATGAAATATTGTTTATTTTATACATGAGGAATGATTTTTACATGCAACACGTTGGTTGGATAATATTTAAGGGAGGCCCTACGGGTTGGGGACCAATTAATGCAATCCCCTAGATGCATTGGTAATCTCTTGAGGAAAATTAGTTTGCCAAATAAGAATAGTTTAATGTGTCTCTTGACGATAAATGTATCATGTTCCTGAGAGTCATGGAATATGCCAATTAATCATTTCCTTAATTAAGTTTTATTTATTATTTATCTATGATATTTTTCATCGTTAAAGTTATGGATGTATTCTATTCCAAGATTATTGATTTATATGGAATGAGTTTCAATTTATTACCTTTTTATATTCATTATGCCTTATCTAGTTTTTTAAATGGAAAATGTGTTTAGTTATTTACCATCAAATATTAATGTATTTATTATTTCTTCCATTGTACTTACGCTTAATAAGAATTTAAGATCAGCCTTATTTTGTTTCCATTCCCCAGGTTATTAGGATGAAATATTTTGAGTTCATGGATGAAATTTATTTTTCCATTATTATGTGTTTTGTTTTACCATATTAATAAGGGAACGTTTTATGAATTGAGTTATTCAATACTACTAAACAGATCTGTCCTTTAGGATTTGATTCCTTGTAATCATTCAAATGTAATAAAACAATGCAGTGGGTCTAGGCTACTGGGGTTGAGGCGTTATATGTGTTAAACATAAAGATTCATTATATAGAAAAAATTAATTGCCCTATGATTGGTGAATATATTTTTGATGGTATAGATGGTGAACATATGGGTTGTCATTAGATCATAGCAATGAAATTGGTGGGTCCTTATTGTGAAATGGTGCAGTCTTATTCTTTTGGACAATAATTTGAATGATCAACCGATTATGGATTATGTGACAATGTAGATATTTATTTTATGTACCAGGTGATATATTTATGGTTTAATCCAAATATTTAATGGTGTTAACCTATTTATTGTTTTTATTCAATTATTTTTAGATGTTATTTATTGAGGGTATATTATTACCACTATCCCTTATTTAACCCTGATTACTAGTTAATAACCTACATTGTATGGGGAGGTACACCTAAAGTCTGTAACCCACCATCTTCAGAGTCATTTAGGTGATCCAAATCATTTTTTATTAATGTGGTATCAAATAATGTTGATATAATTCAATGTTCAGTGAGTGTTTTTGTTATATATGAGTTGGGTCAGACATATGTTTAGGAATATTTCATAAATTAGGATGTCTATTGTATTATGTGACTAACTGGGAGAATTACAGGATTAAGCACATGTTTCGATGGTAGCTAGGATTTCTGTTTTGGCTTCAAGATTATGGTGGAGTTATTTGATATAGATAAATATTATATTTATTTTTTTGATATGTAGTTTTGAGGTTTTTTCTATAGAGTCACTACTAAAAAACGGTCTTTATCAGCGCTCAAAACAAGCATTATCACCGCTAAAAAAACACTGTAATGCCCGACGCTGATAAAGGGGGTACCCTTTATCAATGCTAAAAAGGTGCTGATGATGGTAGACTTTATCAGCACTAAAAAGGTGTTGATAAAGGTGGAATTTATCAGCACTCCTTTAGCACTAATAAACTGATCCTTTAAGAGCACTTCTTTAGCACTGATAAAGGTGGAGTTTATCTGTGCTTTTTTAGAATTGATATAAGATCCATTTATTAGCACTAAAAAAGTGGTGATAAATGCCTTGTCTACTACTATGAAAAAATCTATAGCAGCAAACCTGAACACCTGCAAAAAAAATCAGCATCTCAATAAGCTAATTAGAGCAAGTATACCCATGAAAAATTAACACACAAATCATAAGCTAATTAGACCATGAATACCCATAAAACAAGTATACCCGTACACCATTAACACATAATTCATAAGTTAATTAAGTATATAAAGAGTTCAATTCATAATTCAGGGGGTTGGAGGGTTGTTCAAGGGTTTGGGGTGGCTATACAAGGGAAGGTATGGGGAGTCCGTGGGGATGGGGGTGTCCGGGGGGGCTTTCTAGGGGGTGGGCTGGTGTCCAGGTTGTCTGGGGGGCTTTACATGGGGTGGGGGTGTCTAGAGGGGTGGGGGTGTCCAGGGGTGGGTTGGTGTCCAGGGGGGTGGGGGTGGTCCAGGGGGTTGGTGGGGTTCACATGTACACATCAAAAGGACCCATAAATCGTTCTTGTAAAAGATCAACACAATCCGAATGCGTTTGATCAGATTTCCGTAGGTCAGTTGTTGTTTTCACTTAAAATTGTGTCAATTTTAAACCAAAGAGAGACCCTTTGAGTGATACCGGACACAATGTGACTCATATTGAGGTAGGAATTAATCTTACACATCAAAAAGGACCTTTGGGGCATTCTCCTAAAGGATCAACACAATCCAATTTTGTTTGTTCCGGTTTCTATAGTTCAGTTGTTGTTTTCACTTAAAATTGTGTCCATTTTAAACAAAAGAGAGACCCTTTGAGTGGTACTGGCCAAAATGTCCCTTGTATTGAGGCGATTTTGACTTGTACACATCACAAAGGATCAATGGATCAATCTTATAAAAGATAAAGACAATCTGAATGCGTTTGGTCGGATTTACGTAGGTCAGTTGTTGTTTTCACTTAAAATTATGTCCATTTTAAACCAAAGAGAGACTCTTTGAGTGCTACCGACCACAACCTGCCTCATATTGAAGCAGGGATGACTCTTACGTGTCAAAAAGTAGTCGTGGATCTTTATTCTAAAGGATCAATACAATCCTAATGTGTTTTGTCAGCTTTTTGTAGGTCAGTTGTGGTTTTCACTTAAAATTGTGTACATTATAAACAAAATAGGGACCCTTTGAGTGGTACCGGCCACACCGTGCCTCGGATTGAGGAGGGGTTGACTCATAAACATCACCAAGTACCCTTGGACCATTCTGATTAATGTTCAAGGCAATCTGAATGTTTTTGGTCAGATTTTCATTGGTTAGTTGTTGTTTTCAATTAAAATTGTGTCCATTTTAAACAAAAGAGATACATTTTTATTGATACAACCACACCAAGCCTCGGATTGAGGCTAGAATGAATATTACTCGTTAAAAAGGACCCTTGGATCGTTCTCCTAATGGGTGATCACTATCTGAATGGGTTTGGTCAGATTTTCTATAGGTCAGTTGTTGTTTTCACTTAAAATTGTGTCCATTTTAAACAAAATAGAGACCCTTTGTGTGATACCGGCCACACCATGACTCATATTGAGGTGGGGACAACTCGTGAACTTCAAAAAGGACCCATGTATCTTTTTTATAAAATATCAAGACAATCCGAATGTGTTTGATCAGATTTCCAAAGGTCAGTTGTTGTTTTCACTTAAAATTGTGTCCATTTTAAACTGAAGAGAGACCCTTTGAGTCCTACCGGCCACACCATGCCTCAGATTAAAGCAGGGATGACTCGTACACTTCAAAAATGACCCTTTTACTATTATCCTAAAGGATCAACACAATCCGAATGGGTTTGGTCAGATTTACGTAGGTCTGTTGTTGTTTTCACTTAAAATTGAGTCCATTTTAAACCAAAGAGAGACCCTTTGAGTGATACCGGCCACACTGTGCATTAGATTGAAGAGGTGATGACTTGTACACGTCACAAATGACCCCGGTATAGTTCTCCTAAAGTATCAACACAATCCAATTGGGTTTGGTTGGATTTCCATAGGTCAGTTGTTGTTTTCAAATAAAATTGTGTCAATTTTAAACCAAAGAGAAAAAATTTGAGTGCTATCGGACACACTGTGCCTTAGATTCAAGAGGGGATGACTGGTATACATTAAAAATGACCCTTGGATCATTCTACTAAAGGATAAACACAATCCGAATGCGTTTGGTCGAATTTCTGTAGGTCAGTTGTTGTTTTTCACTTAATATTGTGTACATTTTAAACAAAATAGAGACCCATTGAGTGGTACCGGCCACACCGTGCCTCGGATTGATGTGGTGTGGACTTATAGAAATCACCAAGAACCCCTGGAACATTCTTATAAAAGATCAAGGAAATATGAATGCGTTTTGTTGGATTTTTGTCGGTCAGTTGTTGTTTTCACTTAAAATTGTTTACATTTTAAACAAAAGAGAGACCCTTTGAGTGATAGCGGTCACACTGTGGCTCATATTGAGGAGGGGATGACTCATACACGTCACCAAAGACCCTTGGATCGTTCTTATAAAATATCAGGGCAATACAAATGTGTTTGCTCGGATTTTCATAGGTCTGTTGTTGTTTTTAATTAAAATTGGGTCATTTTTAAACAAAAGAGAGATCCTTTGAGTTGTACCAGCCACACCGTGCCTCTAATTGAAGCGGGGTTGACACTAACATGTCAAAAAGGACCCGTGTATTGCTTTACTAAAGGTTCAACACAATCTAAATGGGTTAGATCTGATTTCGGTAGGTCTGTTGTTGTTTTCACTAAAAATTGTGTCCATTTTAAACAAAATAGAGAGCCTTTGAGTGATATCGTTCACACCGTGTCTCAGATTGAGGTGGTTTTGAATTGTACATGTCACAAAGGACCGTTTTATAGTTCTACTATTGAATCAATGAAATCTGAATTCGCTTGGTTGGATTTTCATAGGTCAGTTTTTGTTTTCAATTAAAATTGTGTCCATTTTAAACAAAAGGGAGACCCTTTGAGTGCTACCGGTCACAATGCGCCTTAGATTGAAGTGGGGATGACTCTTACACGTCAAAAATGACCATTGTATCTTTATCCTAAATTATCGACACAATCCAAATGGGTTTGGTCAGATTTCTGTAGGTCAGTTATTGATTTCAATTAAAATTGTGTCCATTTTAAACCAAAGAGAGACCCTTTGAGTGATACAGCCATACTGAGCCTTATATTGAAGCAGGTATGACTCATGCATGTCGAAAATGACCCTTGTATCTCTCTCCTAAAGGATCAACACAATCCTAATGAATTTGGTTGAATTTCTGTAGGTCAGTTGTTGTTTTCACTTAAAATGTTTTACATTTTAAACAAAATAGAGACCCATTGGGTGGTACCAGCCACACCGTGACTCATATTGAGGTTAGTTTTACTCATACATGTCACCAAGGACCCTTGGAACGTTATTATAAATGATCAAGGATATTCTAATGTGTTTGGTCAATTTTCCCTAGGCCAGTTGTTGTTCTCACTTAAAATTGATTACATTTTAAAGAAAAGAGAGACCCTTTGAGTGATAGTGGTCACACCATGCCTTGGATTGAATTGGGGTTGACTCATGCACATCACCAAGGACCCTTGGACAACTCATATAAAAGATCACAGAAATCCGAATGCATTTGGTCAGATTTTCATAGGTTATTTGTTGTTTTCAATTATAATTGTGTCCATTTTAAACAAAAGAGAGACCCTTTGAGTGGTTCCGGCCACACCGTGCCTCGAATTGAGGTGGGATTGACACGTACATGTCACAAAGGACCCGTGGATTGTTCTCCTAAAGGATAAACACAATACAAATGGGTTTTTTCAGATTTCCGTTGGTGATTTGTTGTTATCACTTAAAATTGTTTACATTTTAAACAAAAGAGAGACCCTTTGAGTGATAGTGGTCACACCTTGCCTCAGATTAAGGTGGGGTTGACTCTTTCACATCACCAAGTACTCTTGTATTGTTATTATTAATGATGAAGGCAATATGAATGCGTTTGGTTAGATTTTCATAGTTCATTTGTTGTTTTCAATTATAATTGTGTCCATTTTAAACAAAAGAGAGACCCTTTGAGTGATAGCGGTCACACTGTGCCTCATATTAAGAAGGGGTTGACTCGTACAGGTCACAAATCACCCTTGGATATTTATACTAAAGGGTCAACACAATCCGAATGGGTTTGGTCAGATTTTTGTAGGTCAGTTGTTGTTTTCACTTAAAATTGTTTACATTTTAAACAAAAGAGAGACCCTTTGAGTGAAAGCGGTCACACCGTTCCTCAGATTGAGGTGGGGTTGACTCTTAAACATCCCCAAGGACACTTGGATCGTTTTTATAAAATATCAAGGCAATCCAAATGCAGTTGTTCAGATTTTCATAGGTCAGTTGTTGTTTTCAATGAAAATTGTGTCCATTTTAAACAAAAGAGATACCCTTTGAGTGATAGCGGTCGCACCATTCCTCATATTGAGGCGGGGGTTGACTTATGCACATCAAAAATGACCCTTGGATATTTCTCTTAATGTATCAATACAATCAAAATGTGTTTGGTCAGATTTACGTTGGTCAGTTGTGGTTTTCACTTTAAATTGTCTCCTGTTTTATCAAAATAGAGACCTTTTGAGTGATACCGGCCACACCGTGCCTCATATTGAGGCAGGGATGACTAGTACAACTCACAAATGACCCATGGATCGTTATGATAAATGATCAAGACAATCTAAATTCGTTTGGTTGGATTTTTGTAGGTCCTTTTTTGTTTTCACTTAAAATTTTGTCCATTTTAAACCAAAGAGAGACCCTTTGAGTGCTATCGGCCACAACATGACTCAGATTGAAGCTAGGATGACTCATACATGTCAAAAAGGACCCTTTAAACGTTATCCTAAAGGATCAACACAATAATAATGGGTTTGGTTGGATTTCTGTAGGTCAGTTGTTGTTTTCACTTAACATTGTGTCCATTTTAAGCCAAAGAGAGACCCTTTGAGTGATACCAGCCACACCATGCCTTAGATTGAAGTGGGGATGACTTTTACACATCACAAAGGACCCTTGTATTGTTCTCCAAAAGGATCAACACAACCCAAATGGTTTTGTTTGGATTTCTGTAGGTCAGTTGTTGTTTTCACTTAATATTGTGTCCATTTTAAACCAAAGAAAGACCATTTGAGTGCTACCGGTCACACCGTGCCTAAGATTGAAGCGGGAATGACTCTTACAGATCAAAAAGGACCCTCAGATCATTCTTATAAAGGATCAACAAAATCTTAATGCGTTTGGTTGATTTCCGTAGTTCAGTTGTTGTGTTCACTTAAAAATTTTGTACATTTTAAACAAAATAGAGACCCTTTGAGTGGTTCCGGCCACACCATGCCTCTAATTGAGGCGGGGTGACTCGTACACGTCACCAAGGACCCTTGGATCATTTTTATAAAATATTAGGGAATCCGAATGCATTTGGTCAGATTTCTGTAGGTCAATTTTTGTTTTTCCCTTACAATTGTTTACATTTTAAACAATAGAGAGACCCTTTGAGTGATATCGGTCACAATATGCCTCGTATTGAGGCGGGGATGACTCGAACACGTGACCAAGGTCACTTGGATCGTTCTTAAAAAAGATCAACACAATCCGAATCCGTTTGGTTGAATTTTCATAGGTCAGTTGTTGTTTTCAATTAAAATTGTGTCTATTTTAAACCAAACAGAGTCCCTTTGAGTGCTACCGACCACACCATGACTTATATTGAAGTGGAGATGACTCGTACACATCCAAAAGGACCCTTGGATTGTTATCCTAAAGGATCAACACAATCCGAATGGGTTTGTTCAGATTTTTGTAGGTCAGTTGTTGTTTTCAATTAAAATTGTTTACATTTTAGACAAAAGAGAGACCCTTTGAGTGATAGAGGTCACACTGTGCCATTTATTGATGGTGGTTGACTCGTACATGTCCCCAAGGAACCTAGGATCGTTCTTATAAATGATCAAGGCAATCTGAATGCGTTTGGTCAAATTTTCATAGGTCAGTTGTTGTTTTCAATTAAAATTTTGTCCATTTTAAACAAAAGAGATACCCTTTGAGTGATAGCGGTCACACTGTGGCTCGGATTGAGGTGGGGTTTACTTTTACACATCAAAAAGGACCCTTGGATCGTTATACTAAAGTATCAACACAATACGATTGTGCTTGGTTGGATTTACGTATGTCAGTTGTTGTTTTCACTTAAAATTGTGTCCATTTTAATCAAAATAGAGACCCTTTGAGTGATACTGGTTACCCCAAGCCTCAGATTGATGTGGGGTTGACTCTTACACATCATAAAGGACCCATGTATCATTCTTATAAAAGATCAAGAAAATATAAATGTGTTTGGTCATATTTCTGTAGGTTAGTTGTTGTTTTCACATAAAATTTTGTCTATTTTAAACCAAAGAGAGACCCTTTGAGTGATACTGGCCACACCCTGCCTTAGATTGAAGCTGGGATGACTTGTAAAAATCAAAAAGGACCCTTGGATTGTTCTCCTAATGGATAAACACAATCCAAATGGGTTTGGTCAGATTTCCATTGGTTAGTTGTTGTTTCACTTAAAATTGTGTCCATTTTAAACAAAATAGAAACCCTTTGAGTGGTACCAGCCACACCATGCCTCAGATTGAGGCGTGGATGACTCGTACATGTCACAAGGGACCCTTTGATAATTCTACTAAAGGATCAACAGAATACAAATGGGTTTGGTCATATTTACATAGGTTAGTTATTGTTTTCACTTAAAATTGATTACATTTTAAACCAAATAGAGACCCTTTGAGTGGTACCGAACACACCATACCTCAGATTGAGGTAGGGTTGACACTTACACGTCACCAAGGACCATTGGATTGTTCTTATAAAAGATCAAGACAATCTGAATGCATTTGGTTGGATTTTCATAGGTTAGTTGTTGTTTTCACTTAAAATTGTGTCCATTTTAAACAAAATTGAGACCATTTGAGTGGTTCATCATTCTTGAATGTTGCTGGTGCATATCATCTATTAAAATTGGAAAATGGAATATTGGAGATAGGATGTTTTATTTAATAACAATTACAATTTTCCTATGATCGTTTACATACAACACTGTTTCATCTTTTGATCCCCTTAACCCCTCTCAAAAATGACCACCAATTGTACATGTCCCCAAGTCAGATCATCATTGTATTTATGTAAAATCTCCCATCAGGTATGCGGATACTCAATTATAAACACATCTATATCATCTTGTGAGTATGAGGATTTTTAACAGTCATAGTAGTACTACAAAATATAAAAATAAAGAATTAATAATGAAATGAAATGAACTAGTAGTTATTTTTGAAAATACCTCTTTAGGGATGCTATTTTGTTGATGAAAAATGATCTCTTTCATAAATTTACAAACATAATAACATAAATCATTATCGTTTGTTTGTTTTTGACACTACAAAAAAATTTAATCATTAAGAGAATAAGTATCTTGTGTTGAGATGTGTTTGGATAGTGAAATTTTATTATATATACCATGATATTTGTCTAGATGTTGTACTTTCTCACCTCCTTATGCATAGCCTCTGTCCTCATTCCTTTTTTTAGATGATAATGATAAACCGCCCTATCATTATAGAATCCTCAATTAAAGTTAATATAAATTATATTAATTGATGTTTAGACCTAAAACGTAAGATGTATTTTCTTACAGGTTCACAAACTCCATCATCTGTGGTCGGTTTGATGGATATCCTTGCTTTGAATCCAGAAAATAAATCATTGGAGTATCCATGTTCACCACAATTAGCAACCAATGTTTCCTAAAAACACAAATAGGAATAATTAATAAAATAATTGAAAGTATAATTGATATGCTTTAATCATAGAGTTTTACCCATGCATGGTTAGTATCAGGGAGAGTCAGTCATCTGTAATCTTCCTTTCAAATGTTTTTAACAAGCCTTTCACTATTGAATCCCTTTTTTATGGCTCTAATTTTGTTAGGTGTGTTGATGTGGTTTGAGGACTAATGAGTCCAAATCTTGGCTCATGGGAAAATTCCTTCAACTGTTTTTCATAAATGTGCCTGTCAACAATATAAAATGAATTTAGTCATAATTTTCACATTAGATCATCTTTTAGAAAATCAATTCATGGAAACATACCTCATATATACATTTACAACTATGACGCCTAGCCAGCCGTTTAAAAGGATCTCATTTACATTATCAGCAGTAATGAAATCTTGAATTTCATCTCCATATATATTCTCTTCAAAACCACTATATGAATATTACCATCTTTTAGCTTCGTATCCACATGAGTCTTCAATGCTAGTAAATTTTGATAGAGAACGGGTGGTGTTATTGTGCTTTCAGTAGCTCCCTAGGATCGGTTGGTCAATCCATTAGATGGTTTTGAGGCGACATTTGTCACCCCTTCCCTTTCTCTGTCTATAACATGAATCATTGGTTCAGACCCTTTTTTCATTAATTGTTAAAGATTTAGCATAAAAAAAGAAATAAATACCTCTTTTTCTGCATGAACTCTTACATGTTGTGACGACCATGCAATGAATGTCCCAATAGCCTTTTCGGCCGTATGAATATCATCGTCAACATGTGTAATAGGTATCTTTGCATTTTTCTCATGAGCTATAGTAATTGTCACTTTCATATGATCTTTCGGATGTGGTCTATTATGCAGTGTGGCATCTGGGATATTGAACATTGTATCCATCACTACAAGGTGATATTTGGGTGTTGATAGATATAAATCACAATCATTATCACCGTATAGAAGATCAGTATAGAAAAATTATTAGTGTTTTTATGATTCACATTTCATGGGAACAATTGTTAGAATATTGATTACCATGGCTAAGAGAGTTCATTGAGGGGAATGGTTGGCCTCAAAGATATTGGGGGTGGGGTGGGATGTTCACACGCTGGTTGTTCCTGACTTGTGTCTTCCCTTTGCTTCCCACCCATAAAATTTGCATGAAAATATCCCTGCTATTTCAATAGTTCTTCAATGGTTGCTATTTTTTCTCATTTCTTCCAATTTTTCATCTGTATCATCCATTTTTTTCTTCTTCTCAAAATATACTCAGGGTGTCACCCCAAACCCCGAACCTCTGACAGGACTGTATTTTTCTGGATGCTTCAAAGTCATCAATAATAAGTCAGTATCTGCTACAGGAGAAGCTAATTCATGTGAATGATGGATATATGAAAATAACTAATTATTTTTATGTAATAGAAATTTAAAACAAATATTTTTATCATCATGTCATACTTACACATATTTCCCACACTTTTTTTGTGTTCTCATCTACTAACTTCCCTTCCTTATTCACACTTGCCTCCTTCAATAACACATGACATGGGATGGAAGTGTATTTGGTTTTAGACTCATCAATCTACATATAAACATAGAAAGATAACTATGATTTTGTTTATTGGAACATTACAATATTACTGTAAATTTAAAATACGTACCATTTTCTTTTCCAATGAACCGTACCCCATCCTTGCTTTACGATAGGAGTATGCTGGTTTTAATGCACATTCCTTATTTTCAGTACAGAGTTTCTGTTTCATAAATGAAATATTGACAATCAAAGTGATTAATACAGGTATCCTCAAACAATGTATTATCACCCACAATGTACCTGAAACTTCTCATCCCCACAACGGCCAATAAATGCATCCCATGCTTATTGGGATATCTGGTGAGCGTACGCAATGGGTGGGTGCGGGTTTATTTTACCTTTGGAATAATTCATGTGACATCTTGTTAAAATAGTGCGAAAACCTCAATGAATCCTTCTAACAAGACTTAGTACATAATCCATGTTTGAATCGTCTACTATAAATGTAATCTACAAGAGATTGAGAAGAGTAAGACATTGTTTTATAGGAAATTAAATAATTAAATTAATAATTTTACCAAAATTTCTTCCCAGATCATAGCCTTTAGCCTGGACACAACATGGTGCCATGAATCTATGTCAATCGAAACACGCTGTCGAGTGACAACTCCAATGTATCTGCTAAACATAACCTTGTTGGGATTCAGATGTTGGCCTCGTGCATTCCATCCATCTTAAAATTTGATTCCTTTTCTTTTCACCTTAAGAACGTTGATTAACACCGTCAAACTATGACCCACATATGTTTTCTGTGATGTTGGTCCTTCATTATCGACCATTTCATCAATATCCACATCATCTATATGTTTATCTGAAATGGTATCAACAACATGTGCAGATGGTTGATGGACCTCAACACTAGAAGCAGCAGGAGCCACAAAAGTAGGAGCAGCGGCTGCCGTAGCAGGAGCAACATGAGAAACAGGAGCTGTAGGAGGAGGAGCAGTAGGAGCAATTGGATCCGCAGTAGGAGCAGCAGCAGGAGTAGCATGAGAAGCAGCAGTCACAACAGCAGCAACATTAGAGACTTGTTCAGCCTCATGGTTAGGAGCACTTGAATGTGCAGAAGGCATTATCTACAAAAGTATTTGAAAAGTTAATTTAGAATACATAAATTTAGTAATGCTAAGATAATAACATGAGATAAAAATATCTATATGATAGACAAAATATAACCTATTTATTTAACTCTCATTCTTTTTTTAAAAATGTTGAAGCTATTTGACACCTCTATCGATTATCCAAATCCCATCATTGTGGTCTCCTATAACATACAAAACATCATCTACATTGGGACTTCTCATAAATGATTGTGGCATACCACTAAAAGGATCATCCTCAACTTAATTTTCATCGGACCCTTCAATATTTTTGGACAATAACAGAACAATTGACCGCTTTCGGTTTGTAGGATCTGGAACATAAAAAACATGTACCGCTTGTGATGCCGTTATATCCTATTCTTCTTTGTACCCTTCTTTACTAAAGTAAACTTTCACAAATCCACATTCATCTTTTGTAACACCACTATTGTTATCTATCCATTTGCATTGATAAATCAAAAATTGGAATGTCGTATAATCCAACTCTCATATTTGTTTGATAATGCCAAACTATGACATATTTGCATTAATTAGATTTCTGTCCTTACTACCAGAAACATGCATCGCATCAGCCACTAGTATAACTACACTATTTTTCATGGTATTATTTTCATCATGTTCATTTGTATAGAATGTATATCCATTAATTACATAACCACTATAAGATAATACATACACACTTGGTCCAGCAGCTTTCCATCAAAGTCATTATGAAATTGAATTCGGGTTTTCATCCAACTGCTTAAAAATATAGTCCTGAAATCATACTATAAAATAATTATTATGTGTATTTGATAACAATTTCTCATCCCTTGATGGATTCAACTACCTAAGAATTTCTTGTTGAGTTTCAATATATGGAGAAACCTCCCAACTCTTATGAAAAACATAAAGATGGGCCTACTCCCGATCTGTAATACTGATTGTCACAACTTCTCATCCAAAAATTCCCTCACCCTCAATGCATCCTGTGCGACGAGATTTCGGGAGACCAATGCTTTCCACATCAGATAGATATTCGGTACAAAATTCAATAGCTTCTTCAACAATATATCGCTCCACTATAGAACCCCCTGTCCGACTTCGATTTTTGAAATAATCTTTCAAAATATTCATATACCGTTCAACAGGATACATCTATATAAAGTGCATAGGACCACAAAGTCTAATCTCTCTCAGCAAGTGAATAATCAAATGAACCATCATATCAAATAATTTTGGCGGAAGAACATTTCTAATTCACATAATATGATGAAAATTTATTTTTCCATAGCTGGCAATTTCACCGGGTCTAAAACTTTGCTACATATAGCTTTGAAAAACAAACAATGTTTTGTTAATGTATGACAAACATTCTTGGGAAAAATGCAACGTAAAGCTATAGGAATTAGAACTTGCATCAAAACATGGCAATCATGTGATTTCAAACCTTTTAACTTCAAATCATTCATTAACACAATGTTCTTGATATTTGATGAATACCCCTCTAGAACCTTTACATCATTGAAGAAGTTGAAAAACTGACATCTCTCTTTCCTAGATTGAGTACAAGTAGCTGGAGGAAGAAACATTTGATTTTCACCCTTCACAGGAGCCAACTATTCTCGTATTTCCAATTCATCCATTTCGAAACAGGACTTTATTCCATCATTTGTTTTTTTAGAGGCATTTACCAACGCTTTGATAACACTGTAACATACATTTTTTTCGACATGCATCACATCAAGAAAATTTCTGACGTACAAACAATTCTAGTATGGTAATACAAAAAAAACTGACCTCTTTTTTCAACCAATATTCAAACAGTTTTTTGAAAATGGTTTACCAAAAATAGTGTTCAGGTCATTTACTTTCTCGAACAGCTGATCACATGTTAGTGGATACGGTGTTGCACGTTGTTCTGAACATCCATTGAATGATGTCATCCAATATCCATACTTATTCCATGAGGTAGAAATATATGATTTTCTAGAAAAATAGATTTCGATGAATGTTTCAACCTAATTGATTATGTATCTTCTTTGCACAAGGGACACCCTTGAGTTCCTTTAATGCTACAACCTGATAAATTTCCACAAGCATGGAAATCATTTATTGTACCATGCAACATCGCTCTGAAAGTGAAGTATTCAATTTTTTAAGCATTATACACATAACACCTATATCCCACAATAATTTCTATTCCTCGATCAAAGGATCTAGATAAACATCAATATCTTTACCTGGTTGTTTTGATCCGGATATAAGCATAAATAACCTGATGAATTTCAGCTTCAGGCATAACATGGGTGGCAAGTTATAATTTACCAACATAACAGGCCATGTACTATGAGTGCTGTTTTGAAAACCAATAGGATTCACTCTATCTGTAGATAACACAAGTCGAAGGTTTCTCGCCTCTTTTCCAAACTCAGGATACACATGATCAATTTTCTTCCATTAAGGATATTCATCTGGATAACGTAATTTCCTTTATTTATTTCTTTTATCTGCTTTCCATGACAATTGTATTCCAGTTTATTCACTTCCATATAGATGCCTAATCCTTGTAAAGATTGGAAAGTACCATGAAACTTTTGTTGGATTGGATTTATCTTTCTTGTATCGAGAAGCACCACAGTTTGGCCATTCTATAAGTGATTTGTTCTCCTTGTGAAACAATATACAGTCTTTTGGGAAGGCATGTATTCTTTTAGAAATTATACCCATCGAGTGTAGCATTCTTCTAGATTTATATGTCCGGATTGGGAGCTCATTATCATTAGGGAGAATGTCATTCAAGAGAGCTAGTAGTTCTGTAAAACTGACATTACTCCATCTGTTTCCTGCATTCAATTTATACTACTTCAGTACAGCTGACAATGTTTTATACTTAGTGCAACCAGCATATAATAGCGTCTTTGCACAACTCTTTAACTTCTCAAACAATTTTGGGCCATCATGGAGTTCATCTTAAATTGTCCTTTTCATTTCCTCAATATGATCTTCATCATCATTGACATCTATAATCACATCCTCCATACGGTCTTCTTCATTATCCATATTTTTATTCATATATGATGATCCATAAAACATAGTTTTATCCCATCTAGTAGCTACATTCGCTTTTTCTCCGTGTTTATTCCAACATTTATAACTCTGATCTATTCTGGGACATATCAAATGTTCCTCCAACTCCTCTAGAGTAAGTCGTCTATAATACCAACAACATAAACATGGAAAAAGGATTTTAGAAGGATCCTTTGCGTGATCTTTTGTAGACATGATGAACTCTTTCACTCCGTTCTTGTACTCTATTGTCAAACGATTAGTATCCATCCAATCTTCATTCATCTTCATCCTATTTGAATCTCAAATATTAGTATTTATAGTTCATGTAAACAAAAAATGACTTCCAAATACAGTAGATGAGAACCACTTCCTTATAAAAAAAGAGATTAATAGAGCCTAACCATTAGTATTTATTCATCTTCATTAAATATAATTACTTATGATTCATTATAGTTTCCTCAAATCACCCCAGACCAAACACAAGAATAATCAAGAATGATACATCTACCACTCCTAGGTATCTTCCCTACATTCAATATCATTATGCCTAAATACCCATATATCCACACATACACATGTCACAAACACATAAAAAACATATCCACATTAGAACCAAAGTACCAATATGGATTTCAATCAGGTTACTTGACTCAAGTGGTGGTGTGTAAGAAATAATAATAAAATATAATAAGTATATAGTCACACATAAATATCAAACTGGTGTTAATAATCCAATAAACCAAAGGTATCATTCCATCTATCAGAATACTCTGAAGGAGCCCATATGCAACAGTATTCCTAGGTGGTGAAGGTTCCTGAGGAGGAAGGGGCGAACACACACCTATCAGGGTTCGAGGACAGGTCACTGAGGTTGACGGTGGCCTGATACTCTTAAAAGGGTTCATTCCATATTTCAAAAACAATGTCTTGGTACCCTAGGATGTTAACCCACTGCTAGTGGAAGTGAAACCGTTCATGATGATCATGCCAAGAAGAAATGGAAACCAAGAGGGGGGAGTGAATCAAAATACCTCAAGCAAGATGAAAAAACATTGTACCTGAGAATAGGTTAGTGGCTTTTATGTTGGCTAGACACCTATCCAATTGAATCCACAATCGGTGATGTCCCCTCCAGTTGTTGCACCATTTGAAATTTTCACCTGAGAAGCTGAGATCAATGAGGCCCATCCCAGCCATGAACTGAGCAAACTCCATGATGGACTTCCTGTAGAATGGGATTCAACCTTTCCTTTCCTTTGGGTTGTAAATGACATTAAATTCACCCCCAAGAAACAATGGATGGTGGATGGGATCAAAGGTATTTTTTTCACTCCATAGTGATGCCCTTTGAAGAGGGTCATATCATCCAAAAACAAAAGTCATATGAAGGAGGTGTCACTGTTGGAAACCTTGGTAGTGATGAATTTATTGCAATCTTGAATATTCTAAAAAACATAATTATTTTTCCAAAATACCCATTTGTGTCTGTTGGAGGGGTCAAAGTGTAGAAATTCATGCAACTTATTCATCCAGGATAATTCTATGATTTTTATAGGATTATTTGTGTTATTTGAAAACAACAACAACGATGACATTATGATTTTGATTTTTATAGTGAGGATGTATAATTTAACATGGGCACTAAGACCATGAGCATTAAATATGAAGATAATAATGATGGGTAGGACACGGCTCTGTCATTGGATATAGAGCTAGTAGCCTTATTGAAGTGGGAGGATGATCTCTCATTGAGGTCCCTTGATTTTGAACATGTTCATAATCCCTAATGGTTGGTAAGCTTTATATGAGTGGGAGATGAGGATCAAAAGGGGTAGGGGAAGGATGGGTAATGAAACTTGGGGGCTGGTGATGGATTTCTCTCTAGATCAATAAGTATTTGGAGCCGTATAATAGTCTCATAGCCAAGTGAGACAGAACAAACGCTTCCAGGAAGGGGCATGGCCTCTTCAGAGAAGCAGTCAATAACCTCAGCAAGGGAGAAGGAAAAAGATAGAGGTAGGGGTGGAAAGTCATGAAATCTTGGTGGTCTGGGCACCATTCCATACAAGTGAAATGCCAGACAAAGTCACTTAAATATAATGAAAGAAATAAGTGGGGAACCCCTCTAAAAAAATATGTTTCAAGCATTGGACGACCTAGAAATGCATCAGAATCGGGTGGTGTTGTCCTTAAAAAAAGGTTATCCTTCATTCCTTACTTTACGGTGACATAGTGTTGGATCTAAGGGAATTGATGATACCTAGGAGGAATCTAGTGAAATTGGAATCCAAGTTTGAAGGACCTTCAATTTTTCATAAACATCATTCTGATAGTGTATAACCATTGATCACCGTTGATGATGAGCATATCAATATTTCCCCCAATACTAGGTTTCTCAGGAGATATTTTACATGAATAATCCATGACTTTTAATGAAAATCAACCCATGTCAAACATTCCATAAAAATTCCACATTTTTATTAATAGTAAAAAAACTATATTAATAACAAATCCTAGAATAATGGACTAATGATAAAAGAAAAAAGAAATATGTCATAGCCACATATGTTCAAATAGTATGTGAAATTATAAAAAATACCCCATAAAACACCACTAAATTCAAATTTCAAACAAAAATATGCTATTGAATCATGCATCAAATCATGATGATACTCGTGCCTTGATACCTGCACCGTGATGTGCCTGATCAACATCATCATCAACAACTTCACTAACAAGATAACAAACTAGAATTCATCACCTTAGGAACCTCATCACCCATTTCCAACCCAACAAAACCTAATAATATAACAAAATCAAAGAATATATATTATATAATTCAAACCAATCCGTCTGATAAAGGTTATTGTTGGAATAATTTATAAAACATATCTAGCCATACGACCATCAAATTGAAAGGATTCTAGGATCTAGAAAAAACAAATACCAAATCACCTAAAAACCCACCGTAGTCATTAGAAAAAAGGTGACACCTTAGGAGTAATAGAAATATATTGGATGATCACCCCCAATAACTCCATCACAATATGTAGTAAGAACACTCATGAATCTACGATAAAGTAGAATGATCACCACTGGAGGAAATGAAACCTAGGGATGAAATAATTCAACAAAAAATCCACCAGAACACCATTGATGGGAAATACTCACATCCCAAAACACCAATTAACAATTTTTTAATAATGTGATATGATTTATAGAATAATAGATCTAGAACCATTAGAAGAACAATATTAAAAAATGATTTGGAAAACATGCCTTAATGGGAGGTCTGGAAAACCGAAGCTCGAGGGCGTTGCGGGCGACGGAGGTCCAAAAAACCAAAGCTCGAGGGCGGTGGAGGTCCGGAAATGTGAACTCAGTGGGTGGCGGAGGTCCATCAACGATAAGCGAGGGCGGAGGAGGTCTGGAAACACAAACCCAGCGGGTGGCGGTGGTCTGGAAAACCGAAGTTCGAGGGCGGCGGAGGTCTGGAAACGCGAACTCAGCGGGCAGTAGAGGTCCGTCATAGAAAAGCGAGGGCGGCAGAGGTCCGGAAATGCAAACTCAGTGGGTGGAAGAGGGGAGTCGTAGGTTTCCAGTACCGCGAGAGCTTTAGGTCGCAATAAAACAAGGGCACTATGTGACCGACTTTATAAAAAAATGGACTAAGGTTTTATTAGCACTAATAATGAACTGATAAAGACAACCTTTATTAGCACTAACATTTTAGCGCTGATAATGGTACTCTTTATCATCGATAAAAAAGCACGGATAAATCCTTCCTGTATTAGGGCTAAAAGTTTAGCACGGATACAAGGATTATTTATCAGTGCTTTTCTAGCGCTGATAAAGGGTCGTTTTATCAGCGCTTTTTTAGCGCTGATAAAGGGTTTCCTTATCAGCAGTTTTGCTTAGTGCTGATATAAGGGGGCGCTTCCCTTGCCCATTTTTATAGTAGTGAGGCAAGAGGAAGTGTTCATGAACCATACTAAGAACCTATGAATCATACGAAATTATTATGTGTACATGATATTTATATTCAGTTTTTGTAAGGGTTTGACTATATAAAGCATCGACGATAATCAATAGGGTTCATTCACTATAAAATTATTAGCATAATTAAACTAAGCTAAACTAGGATCAGGATTGATGGTTATAAATGGTTTACGTATTCTATGTGTGTGTGTAATACCTAACCATATAATGGGAAGATGGGTTCATAAGAGTAGATGTAAGAGGGATTATGTGTGAGTAGGGGTGTTTATGGGCTATTGAAATGTTCTTTTTTTTACAATTTCCCCAATTCATGTTATCTTAATTGTTTTAAATGTAAAAAGTGTGGTATTTTGTTTTCGGTGATATGAAACCTCAACAACCTCTATTGAAGTGTTAGGAGGGTGGAGATATTGTTCTGCTCTAGCGTGAAGAAGTCTGATTCTCTAATGGAGGATATGATCATGACTCAAATACAAAGGGTTTGATGAAACCATTGTAGCTATCTAAGATAGATTTTTTTAATGATATGTTCAGGGGGAGTATGATATCTATCATACATTATATCAATTAGGGGAATAAGGGAGTTGATTTATCCATGGACTATGTTCCTTGGGAGTTATATTCATAGCATATATTCATATTTTACTAAGAGGGTGGACCCCAAGAATATGCGTTCTTAATTGAATTGGTTTATACTCTATTTGATTGAACCAATACACCTATATAGTGTATGTTAAATATAGTTATGTATATTCTTATTCAACCAATGAAAAACTAGTGTAACATGCTGGTACATGTTGTATGACATGAGGGGTGACATTGAATGACATTTAGGTGAGGTTCCTCGAAAATTTATTCCATAGGACATTTAAAGAAAAGGAATCCAATGAATTCATGAACACAATATATCGGGATTCCTTAGTCATGTTTTAGTTACAAGGTTCAAATAACTATTTCAGTTTGTTCCAACACTAGTGGGGGATGAGATCCCAAAAATTTAGAGATTTGAGTTTGATATTTCACTTGATATTATGGTACATATGAATATTTTCAAGTGGACATAATTTTGTGTGGTATTGAAAAATGAATTTTACATGTATTAGAACTTTACTAATAATAGAATACCTATTCAGATTGTGTTACCATGTGAGATTAGAAGTAGACCATATAGTAGTCAGAAATATGTGTGTCAGGAGATCCATCAGACTAGTTAAAGTAGAGGATCATCATTAATACCATGAGGTAAATCAACTTTGAGATATTAATAGTGTGGGAAGATATGAAACATATATACTCAATTTAATATACCCCATTAAGTGTTGGTCTTCTGACTATACAGAGTATTTAGAGTGGATTTATTAGATGCTCTTGTTGTCAAGTGGTGGTTAGGGATCTGATCAGACTAAATACTGTGAGGTAGGATATGGAGAATTATTTGGATGTAGTAAATGGGGTTAATTTTCATATACAAGTCATAAAAGAGTACACGGTTATTGGTAATGGGGGAAATAGTTGATGTAGTGTGTGACACCACATAGAGGTCAAATATCAGGTGGTCAAGGATTCAGGTAGTTTTACATAGTTGAGCCGATGTATTCTAACCAGGTCAAAAAGAAATTTATTACTAAGGTTTATCCTGATTCTATTTTTCGTTGATAGACACAAATAGCTACATGCATTATGTATACGTGTATCAAACATGTATTGGTTGATGTATGGGCATCAGGTAAGATGAGTAACTATGTGTATTGTTATGGTTAATGATTGGATACTTTGTAAGTTGGTTTAAGTATAAAAAATTATATATGATTTTAATGTATGATATCTCATACATTTCTAGTAGTGAAGTTGTGAGGTGAAAGAGTTGTACAATTAGATTTTAGATGAGGTTTTTTTCAGTATACAGATAAAGACAACATGGGAGTTAGTTTTTCTATGGTGGAGAGGCTATAAAAAGATGATTATTTTGGTGAAGTAAGTTTGGGCTATGTGTGATTTGATCATGGGTAATTGGGTTTATTTTAGGTTTTGGGGTTGAAGATAGATGCAAAAAATTAAATTTCAAAAAAATGGGTCAATTGTGGAGGAAATACGCTAGTAAAAAATTACCCAACAATGTTTAGATGGTAGGCCGCCCAAGTCCCAATTAACAATATTGTGGGTTCTTTACACTAGTTAAACCAATGGAGTTACAATGAGTTATTAAATGTTTTTTAATTTATCAATTTAATTAATGAATGGTTTTAAATGTTATAAGATGTCCATTTGGCCAGAATAACGTAGATTTACTCTCCTTCATCCTCCCCTTCCTATGAGGGGATCTAAGTTGTCTATGTAGCGCCCCGACCCCAGCTACCCAGAGCCGGTGCATTACTTCGTAACATTGGCATGATCACAAAAGATCAAGTCTCGAAAGACCGATTAGTTAAGTAGCCTTGGAAACAATAGATACATTCATAAGTCTTACATTAAATCATAAATTAAAAAACTAATAACAAAGTATTCATAGTCCACACTCATATCCTCTTCTGACTATCCCTGCAGGTCATTCCTAATATACTTCTTCACATCCTGGAAAATATTAAAACATTGAAAGGGGTGAGCTCAGATGCTCAGTAAGGATAACAATATTGCAGAATCTTTCATAAATAAACATAAAAAATTAAGGCAATGTATAACTAAAACAAAAGCCTTTTAAACTTTAACATCAACATAATATGGCAAAAGTAAAATGATATAATGCCATTCACTTCTTCACATAGATATTCTACTGGTCAAATAATCACATGCAATATCAATAACAACTTTCATAATGAGGGAATGTATAATGCCAGACATTCTGAAACATTTTGTCAAGGCCTCGGCCAGGATGTCTAAAATGATTAAGGCCTCGTCCAAAACCATAAATCAAATTGGGAAAGGGCCTCAGCCAATTCCACGTCTAGTTGTCTCATGAGACCTACCGATGTAATTTTTTAGAAGATACTTACGTTTAAAATTGATAAAATATAATCCAGTGTTTTTATGAAAACATTATGCAAGCTTCTGAAAACGAAATAACTAATTCTGAGACCTCTCAACTAATTACAGGCCATGATGGGTCCATGCCCAATCCCTTCCTGTCTACCACACTCGAGAGTCGGGTTTTCTGAAAACATTTTTAAGCTTGCATTAAATATGTATACATTTGCACTGGCTTTTCATATATTGGAAAGAAATATCTCTTTTTTTAAATCATTTAAAAGTCACATAATTATAAAATAAAACCTTTTGAATAAACGTAAAAGTCGAAGGGGTTTATACACTATATAAATGAAAGTTGTGTATAAAACCAAATATGCCTCAATGAAAAGAGATTGAGACGAAGTACATAAAAAGATAATTTTTAAAATAAAATATATCTATTATGTGTATTCACTATAGGTACACATGAATAAAGTAAAAATACAAAATAAGACATAATAATATCATGACATAATTTTAAAGTAAGAGATTAACCCAAAGAATGGAAGTTGCGTTATGAAATTCCCTTACCTCGTGTCTGAATTGACTCAACCATTCTTTAACCTCTTGAATAATAAACTAGAGTTAATATATACCTTATTAAGAACCATTTTTAATTTCATTATCCTTTTTATATCACTTATTACAATGTTATGAACATTATGTAATTATTTAAGTTAATAACGGTCGTTTTGTCGATCATTGGTACTTGAGTCAACAATAAATTTCTTATAATTACAAGTTGTTTATGTGGTAGAATATCCATTATCTCCAGAATTATATTCATGATTTAGATGTCATATATATCATATATATCCAGTATATACATTCATTTATAATATTACGTAACATTTAGAGGTAAGAAATGAAATGCACCATTCATGGAGACGGTAAGCCGTACGTACGCATGAACACTACTTTCATTTCTATTTCGTATTTAATGGAATGAAATCATAATGATATAAATGTATAATATAATTCCAGTATATTATAGTGTATAATACCATTTACTCCATCCTTTATACATCCCACATATGGCATTAACGATTCAAATCACTTTGAGGGGGCAGTAGTCCGCACTTCCTAAAATGAAATTATCGTGTTTTACCCATAATGGAAATCATAAATTATGCCATAAATGAGAAATACAGAAGAATAAGTAAAACATAAACATATTATATATCATATATAAATATAGTGACATCTTAATGGCCACCTTTGAAGGTGTTATATGAGTGTTGAACAATCATCGTTTCGTGAGGCAGAAATTCGCCATCAACAGAAACCGTATGTTCTTTAACCATTAGATGTAGGTGTCTGTAAGTGTAGCTCGAATAATTCTTATAACAAAATCCTAGTTTATTGAGGATACTGGTTTTGTTACAAAAGAAATGAATAAAAAGAGTTTAGGGGGTTGGGGAAGAAAAATAAAACAAAACAACATTAGAGAAGACATTACCTCAAAATCGGGTAACTCTTTTTGATTTGAGCCAAAGGATTCCTTGGGAAGAGTTCTGCCCAAAGTGAGGCTTCTAGGAGTAAGAGGGGGAAGTTGGGAGAGTATTTGGGCAGAGGTTGGCCGAACCAAATTTCTTGAAAGTGTGAATGAGGTGGTAGAGGTGGGGGCCTTTTATAAGAGGAGAGGAGGGGCTCTTTTGGAAAGATTGAAATGTTACATTATTATACAATTTTTTTCGGATTATAAAGGTCCCACACTTATATAATTCGTGGATAAGGTGATAAGGGTTCTAAATATACCCATCTAATAGTCTTTTGACAAGTGTATGCCTTGGAATTTACATTATCTTTTCATTTTATTAAAATCGTTAAATAATAAGGTCATCGCTGCATCATAATGATGTCATAAATAATTTAATTTATTTAATGTCTAAAAATTATAAAAAAATACTATGATTTAGGAAATCTTTTTATATTTCTAATGTATATTTATAGTCAAAATTTGGACCTGTGTAACCCCACTTAAAAACTGTTTTAGTAGAACAACTCATGTTTGTGTCAATTTAATTTTAACATTAAATAATTATATATTAATGTCATTTTCCAACCAAAGTGGATCCATGGGGTCCCCAAGTTGACCCATGGGTTTTATTGGTCGGCCATGACTCATCCAATAGGAGTAGGACAAGTGTCAAGCTCATCTCATATTATTAAAACATTATTTTTACCTTAAACTACACTAATTACCTCTAATCGCGATTAAGAACTTAAAAGTTACTATTCACCAAAAAATTATTTTAATCTCATTGAACCACCTTTTACTTCTTAATGATAACCATGTATGTCAGATTTTTGAAAATCAAATCACAGAAGTCATAATATTTCATTTAAACGAAAAATCACTTATTTAACTACCACTTAGTGGTTTCACTATTCATAAAGAATTGAAGTTTTTCAGAACAATGCCAAAATTTCACCATAAGCTATAATTGTTATTCCAAATTCAAAAATGATGTCTATTTTACAAAATTCCAAACATATAAGTTGCATTAATTAATTTTATAATTAATTCCCGTTGTCACAACAATAGCGTGTTTTTAAGAAACAATTTATATCAAAAGATTGGCAATTGTTTATGTCCAATTTCAATATTAAATTAATTCTAATGACCACCATTAAAAAAAATGGTAAAAATATATTATAAATATACTTTAAAACCACTAAATAGTATAGTTTATCAATATAAATTATTTTGATTAAAAAATTTGTTTCTAAGTAATTTTCACTATTCATAAAAAATTGGAAGTTCTCAGAAAATTACAAAAAATTCAACTTTGGATAATTTCGATATTACGAATACAAAAATGAAGTCAATTTTGTAATATAAAATTTCTATAATTTTAAAAAGTGGTTATCACTATTCATAATGGCTACTTTGATTAGTCGCGGTGTTTTAGAACTCGAAGTTGCGTACAATGAAAGTTATTGCAGTATTGAATGAGAAGCGTATCGTGGAAGCTCAGGGTGTTACATTATCCCCTCCTTCAATAAATTGCGTCCTCACAATTTGAAATTTTTCATTGAAAATAAAAGGTTGAAAAAAGAAAATACCTTTGAGGAAAACCCACATAGGAAATAAGATTAATAAAATTTAGCCTTAATAAGAGGGAAAGGGAAATGAAAAAGTCATCACCCAATTATGATCTCAATTAGAAGAACATTGGTGGAAATTAGAGACATATAATTGGAGGAAAAACGTAAATATTTGTAGGGAGTGATTGAGGTCATTAATTACAATCAACTGTCAAATTGAGGGCCTCAAAGCCTTCAATCTATGTTGATTTAAAATATCATCATTTCAACAAGACATAAGGTATTAGGATAACACATTTTTTTAATATCCCTTTACTAAAGTTTAAGAATTAATTTATTCATTGAATAAGAGATAGGTATATATATATTTATTCTTGACAATTAGAGTTTCAACCTTCAACTCATCTTTCACTAAAAAAGATAATAGAACTCTAAAATATTATACTTATCCTAATTATATAATGTTCCAAATGTTAACACATACCATTTAGATTAGTAAAATTATTTTGTAATAACCAGGGACTTCCTGTAGGCTAGTGGTAGGAAATAAAGGCATGTCGCACTATGATTGTGGGTTCGATTCCTGCAGCTTTGTCCGACGCAACGGGTTATGCCCCACCCTGCAGGTTGTCCTTTTCCTAAAACTATAGTATCATAATATTCCAAAAATAATCTTCATAAATTTTTTAACCTTAAAAAATACTATCCAAAGGTCAACCTAATCCACTCCAACCTTTATAGTTATCCAAAATACCTCTGTCCATACTTTCTCTAAAAGGTCTCTTAATTCCAAAATCAATTTATCAGATTCCCCAAACAATGTAATGTTTCTCTTATTGTCACATACTAAAAATGTAATTACCTTAATCATATTAAAACCTTACTGAAATCAACAAGTACTGCAGTACAATCCTTATATATATATCACATTAGTCTAATAACCATAATATAATCCATGAGTCCAAAAGCACCAATACATTAGTTATTCTGCTTCAACTATAGTAACAGCATAAGATTGTGCTTGATCCCTTGGCCTTTTCTAAGGTAAGTTTCCCTGATGCTTAGGACATTCGTTTGCATAATGACCCATTTCTCTACAATTGTAGCATTCAACTTTGATAGCCTCTTTCTTTCCCTTGCAATCACGAGCCTGGTGACCCTTTTCTCCACATTTATAACAAACTCCCATTCCTTTTAGGCAAGTACCAGGGTGATTCTTCCCACAATTATCACATAATGGAAAATCCTTCTTTCCCTTTTTCCCTTTATCTGTCTCTTGATCCACCGTTCTCTTATTCTCTTTCTTTACTTTGTTGTCATAAGACTTAGAGAATTCCTTTTCTGTCTTGATAGCACACGAGATAATATCTTCGTATGATGAGAAGGATTGTGATACTAAAGCTCGACGGAGAAATAGTTTTAACCCATCAAAGAAATGATCAATCTTACTCCTTGGGTTACGTATATAATCAGCAGCATGCCTCGCTAACCTTGTAAAGTTTTCCTCATACTTTGCGACATTCTCATCCTCCTTCTGCCTCAGACTCAGAAATTGCCTTTCCATATCCTCTCGATGGTCTCGAGGAAAGTATTTTTCTAAGAACATCTCTTTGACCTCCTGCCATTCCATGTTTGTTAATTCATCATCTTCCTTTGTGTTTTGAATTAGTGACCACCATTGATCGGCATCTCCAGTGAGGCGGTAAACTGCCATGACAACTTACTCCCTTTCACTACTCCCCAAGGCATGGAATATTTTCTCTAATGAATTTATCCATTGCTCAGCTACTATAGGATTTGTACTCCCATTGATGGTTGGTGGTTGTTGCCTCATGAAACGGTCTATCATTGATCCTCCACGTTGCGGATCAGGATGCTCCATATGAGTATGGTTATTATTCATAACCTGCGTGAGTTGTCCCAGTACGGTGAGAAGCTGATCAGCACCAGTTGTATCACTAGCTCCACCATAATTATCTTGAGCAAGAGTGAAATCCCTACACGGAGTGCGTGCATTGATACAGTTTCCATTCCTTCCACTAGGTGCCATTTCTAAATAATGGCATAAACTAGACTAGTTTATGAATCAAAATACAAAATTCCATACTTTTAAAACACTTAACATAAATTGAACTAATTATGGATATAATCCATAATTATAAAAATGTTTTCTTTGAGGAAGTATATACTCGTAACCCTTCATAGTGTTTTGTAAAGAAAATGGGAATTATCCTAAGCATATCCCCCGGGAGTGTCGTAACCAAGAATGCAGTAAGGCCCATTGTCGTGCACCAGTTCCCGTTCGAGTCTAGCTCAAAGCGGTGTTTTCGGGTTTTACCCCTAGGTACATCTGTGCTAGAGCCGCCTCTACCTGCTCGTATCCAGATAGGGATGTATTGCTCGGAAAACTCACAAAATCTCTACAATACCAAAATTTTTAGGAAGTTCTTCTATACTAATCCTCAAAGTATATCTTAGGTCTACATGCTCTAATCAGAGTTTGTCTAAATCTAGCTTCCAAGGTTAGTACTAAACTGCCTCTGATACCAACTGTAGCGCCCCGACCCCAGCTACCCAGAGCCGGTGCATTACTTCGTAACATTGGTATGATCACAAAAGATCAAGTCTCGAAAGACCGATTAGTTTAGTAGCCTTGGAAACACTAGATACATTCATAAGTCTTACATTACATCATAAAGTAAAAAACTAATAACAAAGTCTTCATAGTCCACAATCATATCCTCTTCTGACTATCCCAGCAGGTCATTCCTAAAATACTTCTTCACATCCTGGAAAATATTAAAACATTGAAAGGGGTGAGCTCAGATGCTCAGTAAGGATAACAATATTGCGGAATCTTTCATAAATAAACATAAAAATTTAAGGCAATGTATAACTAAAACAAAATCCTTTTAAACTTTAACATCAACATAATATGGCAAAAGTAAAATGAGATAATGTCATTCACTTCTTCACATGGATATTCTACTGGTCGAATAATCACATGCAATATCAATAACCACTTTCACAATGAGGGAATGTATAATGCCAGACATTCTGAAACATTTTGTGAAGGCCTCGGCCAAGATGTCTAAAATTAATAAGGCCTCGTCCAAAACCATAAATTAAATTGGGAAAGGGCCTCGGCCAATTCCACGTCTAGTTGTCTAATGAGACCTACCGATATAATTTTTTAGAAGATACTTACGTTTAAAATTGCTCAAATATAATCCAGTGTTTTTCTAAAAACATTATGCAAGCTTCTGAAAATAAAATAACTAATTCTGAGACTTCTCGACTAATTACAGGCCATGATGGGTCCATGCCCAATCCCTTCCTGTCTACCACACTCGAGAGTCGGGTTTTCTGAAAACATTTTTAAGCCTGCGTTAAATACGAATACATTTGCACTAGATTTTCATATATTGGATAGAAATATCTCTTTTTTGAAATCATTTAAAAATCACATAATTATAAAATAAAACCTTTTGAATAAACGTAAATGTCAAAGGGGTTTATACACTATATAAATGAAAGTTGTGTATAAAACCAAATATGCCTCAATGAAAGGAGATTGAGACGAAGTACTTAAAAAGATAATTTTTAAAATAAAATAGATCTATTATGTATATTCACTATAGGTAAACATGAATAAAGTAAAAATACAAAATAGGACATAATAATATCATGACATAATTTGAAAGTAGGAGATTAACCCAATGAATGGAAGTTGGGTTATGAAATTTCCTTACCACGTGTATGACTTGAATCAACCATTCTTTAACCTCCTGAATAATAAACTAGAGTTAATATATACCTTATTAAGAACCATTTTTAATTTCATTATCCTTTTTATATCACTTATTACAATTTTATGAACATTATGTAATTATTTAAGTTAATAACGGTCATTTTGTCGATCTTTGGTACTTGAGTCAACAAAAAATTTCTTATAATTACAAGTTGTTTATGTGGTAGAATATCCATTATCTCCAGAATTATTTTCATGATTTAGATGTCATATATATCATATATATCCAGTATATACATTCATTTATAATATTACGTAACATTTAGAGGTAAGAAATGAAATTCACTGTTCATGGAGACGGTAAGCCGTATGTACGCATGAACGCTACTTTCATTTCTATTTCATATTTAATGGAATGAAATCATAATGATATAAATTTATAATATAATTCCAGTATAATATAGTGTATAATACCATTTACTCCATCCTTTATACATCCCACATATGGCATTAACGATTAAAATCACTTTGAGGGGGCGGTAGTCCGCACTTCCTAAAATGAAATTATCGCATTTTATCCATAATGGAAATCATAAAGTATGCCATCAATGAGAAATAAAGAAGCATAAGTAAAACATAAAAATATTATATATGATATATAAATATAGTGACATCTTAATGGCCACCTTTGAAGGTGTTATATGAGTGTTGAACAATCATCGTTTCGTGAGGAAGAAATTCGCCATCCACAAAAACCGTATGTTCTTTAACCATTAGATGTAGGTGTGTTTAAGTGTAGCTCGAATCCCTCTTATAAAAACATCCTAGTATATTGTGTATACTGGTGTTGTTACAAAAGAAATGAATAAAAAGAGTTTAGGGGGTTGGAGAAGAAAAATAAAACAAAATAACATTAGAGAAGACATTACCTCAAAATCGGGTAACACTTTTTGATTTGATCCAAAGGCTTCCTTGGGAAGAGTTCTGCCCAAAGTGAGGCTTCTAGGAGTAATAGGGGGACGTTGGGAGAGTATTGGGGTAGAGGTTGGCCGAACAAAATGGCTTGAAAGTGTGAATGAGGTGGTAGAGTTGGGGGCCTTTTATAAGAGGAGAGGAGGGGCTCTTTTGGAACGATTGAAATGTTACATTATTATACAATGCTTTTAGGATTCTAAAGGTCCCACACTTATATAATTCGTGGATAAGGTGATAAGGGTTCTAAATATACCCATCCAATAGTCTTTTCACAAGTGTAAGCCTTGGATTTTACATTATCTTTTCATTTTATTAAAATTGTTAAATAATGAGGTCATCGCTGCATCATAATGATGTCATATATAATTTACATTATTTAATGTTTAAAAATTATAAAAAAATACTATGATGTAGGAAATCTTTTTAGCTTTCTAATGAATATTTATATTCAAAATTTGAACTTGTGTAACCCCACTTAAAAACTCTTTTAGTAGAACAACTCATGTTTGTGTCAATTTAATTTTAACATTAAATAAATATATATTAATGTCATTTTCCAACCAAAGTGGATCCATGGGGTCCCCAAGTTTACCCATGGGTTGTCTTGGTCGGCCATGACTCATCCAATAGAGTAGGACAAGTGTCAAGCTCATCTCATATTATTAAAACAATATTTTTACCTTAAACTACACTAATTACCTCTAATCGCGATTAAGAACTTAAAAGTTACTATTCACCAAAAAATTATTTTAATCTCATTGAACCACATTTTACTTCTTAATGACAACCATGTATGTCGTATTTTTGAAAATCAAATCACAGAAGTCATAATATTTCATTTAAACGAAAAATCGGTTATTTAACTACCACTTAGTGGTTTCACTATTCTTAAAAAATTGAAGTTTTTCAGAACAATGCCAAAAATTCACCATAAGCTATAATTGATATTCCACATTCAAAAATGATGTCTATTTTAAAAAATTCCAAACATATAAGTTGCATTAATTAATTTTATAATTAATTCCCGCTGTCACAACAATAGCGTGTTTTTAAGAAACAATTTATATCAAAAGATTGACAATTGTTTATGTCCAATTTCAATATTAAATTAATTCTAATGACCACCATTTAATAAAATGGTAAAAATATATTCTAATTATACTTTAAAACCACTAAATAGTATAATTTATCACTATAAATTATTTTGATTAAAAAAGTTGTTTCTAAGTAATTTTTCACTATTCATAAAAAATTGGAAGTTCTCAGAAAATTACAAAAAATTCAACTTTGGATAATTTCGATATTACGAATACAAAAATGAAGTCCATTTCGAAATATAAAATTTCTATAATTTTAAAAAGTGGTTATTACTATTCATAACAGCTACTTTGATTAGTCGCGATGTTTTAGAACTCGAAGTTGCGTACAATGCAAGTTATTGCAGTATTGAATGAGAAGCGTATCGTGGAAGCTCGGGGTGTTACATTCTCCCCTCCTTCAATAAATTGCGTCCTCACAATTTGAAATTTTTCTTTGAAAATAAAAGGTTGAAAAGAGAAAATACCTTTGAGGAAAACCCACATCGGAAATAAGATTAATAAAATTTAGCCTTAATAAGAGGGAAAGGGAAATGAAAAAGTCACCACCCAATTATGATCTCGATTAGGATAACATTGGTGGCAATTAGAGACATATAATTGGAGGAAAAACGTAAATATTTGTAGGGAGTGATTGAGGTCATCAATTATAATCAACTGTCAAATTGAGGGCCTCAAAGCCTTCAATCTATGTTGATTTAAAATATCATCAGTTCAACAAGACATAAGGTATTAGGATAACAACATTTTTTTAATATCCCTTTACTAAAGTTTAAAAATTAATTTATTCATTGAATAAGAGATAGGTATATATATATTTATGCTTGACAATTAGAGTTTCAACCTTCAACTCATCTTTCACTCAAAAAGATAATATAACTCTAAAATATTATACTTATCCTAATTATATAAGGTTAAAAATGTTAACACATACCATTCAGATTAGTAAAATTATTTTGTAATAACAAGGGACTTCCTGTAGGCTAGTGGTAGGAAATAAAGGCATGTCGCACTATGATTGTGGGTTCGATTCCTGCAGCTTTGTCCGACGCGACGGGTTATGCCCCACCCTGCAGGTTGCCCTTTTCCTAAAACTATAGTATCATAATATTCCAAAAATAATCTTCATAAATTTTTTAACCTTAAACAATACAATCCAAAGGTCAAATTAATCCACTCCAACCATTATAGTTATCCAAAATACCTCTGTCTAGACTTTCTCTAAAAGGTCTCTTAATTCCAAAATCAATTTATCAGATTCCCCAAATAAAGTAAAGTTTCTCTTATTGTCACATACTAAAAATATAATTACGTTAATCATATTAAAACCTTACTGAAATCAACAAGTACTGCAGTACAATCCTTGTATATATATATCACATTAGTCTAATAACCAGAATATAATCCATGAGTCCAAAAGCACCAATACATTAGTTATTCTGCTTCAACTGTAGTAACAGCATAAGATTTTCCTTGATCCCATGGCCTTTTCTAAGGTAAGTTTCCCTGACGCTTAGGACATTCGTTTGCATAATGACCCATTTCTCTACAATTGTAGCATTCAATTTTGATAGCCTCTTTCTTTCCCTTGCAATCACGAGCCTGGTGACCCTTTTCTCCACATTTATAACAAACTCACATTCCTTTTAGGCAAGTACCAGGGTGATTCTTCCCACAATTATCACATAATGGAAAATCCTTCTTTCCCTTTTTCCCTTTATCTGTCTCTTGATCCACCGGTCTCTTCTTCTCTTTCTTTACTTTGTTGTCATAAGAATTAGAGAATTCTTTTTCTGTCCTGATAGCACACGAGACAATATCTTCGTATGATGAGAAGGATTGTGATACTAAAGCTCGACGGAGAAATAGTTTTAACCCATCAAAGAAATGATCAATCTTACTCCTTGGGTTACATATATAATCGGAAGCATGCCTCGCTAACCTTGTAAAGTTTTCCTCATACTTTGCGACATTCTCATCCTCCTTCTGCCTCAGACTCAGAAATTGCCTTTCCATATCCGCTCGATGGTCTCGAGGAAAGTATTTTTCTAAGAACATCTCTTTGAACTCCTGCCATTCCATGTTTGTTAATTCATCATCTTCCTTTGTGTTTTGAATTAGTGACCACCAATGATCGGCATCTCCAGTGAGGCGGTAAACTGCCATGACAACTTACTCCCTTTCACTGCTCCCCAAGGCATGGAATATTTTCTCTAAGGAATTTATCCATTGCTCAACTACTATAGGATTTGTACTCCCATTGAAGGTTGGTGGTTGTTGCCTCATGAAACGGTCTAGCATTGATCCTCCACGTTGCGGATCAGGGTGCTCCATATGAGTATGGTTATTATTCATAACCTGCGTGAGTTGTCCCAGTACGGTGAGAAGCTGATCAGCACCGGTTGTATCACTAGCTCCACCATAATTATCTTGAGCAGGAGGGCAATCCATACACGGAGTGCGTGCATTGATACGGTTTCCATTCCTTCCACTAGGCGCCATTTCTAAATAATGGCATAAACTGGACTAGTTTATGAATCAAAATACAAAATTCCATACTTTTAAAACACTTAAAATAAATTGATCTAATTATGGATATAATCCATAATTATAAAAATGTTTTCTTTGAGAAAGTATATACTTGTAACCCTTCATAGTGTTTTGTAATGAAAATGGGAATTATCCTAAGCATATCCCCCGGGAGTGTCGTAACCAAGAATGCAGTAAGGACCATTGTCGTGCACCAGTTCCCGTTCGAGTCTAGCTCAAAACAGTGTTTTCGGGTTTTACCCCTAGGTACATCTGTGCTAGAGCCGCCTCTACCTGCTCGTATCCAGACAGGGATGTATTGCTCGGAAAACTCACAAAATCTCTACAATACCAAAATTTTTAGGAAGTTCTTCTATACTAATCCTCAAAGTTCATCTTAGGTCTACATGCTCTAATCAGAGTTTGTCTAAATCTAGCTTCCAAGGTTAGTACTAAACTGCCTCTGATACCAACTGTAGTGCCCCGACCCCAGCTACCCAGATCCGGTGCATTACTTTGTAGCATTGGTATGATAAAAAAAGATCAAGTCTCGAAAGACCGATTAGTTTAGTAGCCTTGGAAACACTAGATACATTCATAAGTCTTACATTACATCATAAAGTAAAAAACTAATAACAAAGTCTTCATAGTCCACACTCATATCCTCTTCTGACTATCCCTGCATGTCATTCCTAAAATACTTCTTCACATCCTTGAAAATATTAAAACATTGAAAGGGGTGAGTTCAGATGCTCAGTAAGGATAACAATATTGCGGAATCTTTCATAAATAAACATAAAAATTTAAGGCAATGTATAACTAAAACAAAAGCCTTTTAAACTTTAACATCAACATAATATGGCAAAAGTAAAATGAGATAATGTAATTCACTTCTTCACATGGATATTCTACTGGTCGAATAATCACATGCAATATCAATAACCACTTTCACAATGAGGGAATGTATAATTCAAGACATTCTGAAACATTTTGTGAAGGCCTCGGCCAAGATGTCTAAAATGAATAAGGCCTCGGCCAAAACCATAAATCAAATTGGGAAAGGGCCTCGGCCAATTCCACGTCTAGTTGTCTAATGAGACCTACCGATGTAATTTTTTAGAAGATACTTACGTTTAAAATTGCTCAAATATAATCCAGTGTTTTTCTGAAAACATTATCCAAGCTTCTGAAAACAAAATAACTAATTCTGAGACTTCTCGACTAATTACAGGCCATGATGGGTCCATGCCCAATCCCTTCCTGTAAACCACACTCGAGAGTCGGGTTTTCTGAAAACATTTTTAAGCTTGCGTTAAATACGTATACATTTGCACTAGATTTTCATATATTGGAGATAAATATCTCTTTTTTGAAATCATTTAAAAATCACATAATTATAAAATAAAACCATTTGAATAAACGTAAATGTCAAAGGGGTTTATACACTATATAAATGAATGTTTTGTATAAAACCAAATATGCCTCAATGAAAGGAGATTGAGACGAAGTACTTAAAAAGATCATTTTTAAAATAAAAAAGATCTATTATGTGTATTCACTATAGGTGCACATGAATAAAGTAAAAATACAAAATAGGACATAATAATATAATGACATAATTTGAAAGTAGGAGATTAACCCAATGAATGGAAGTTGGGTTATGAAATTTCCTTACCTCGTGTCTGACTTGACTCAACCATTCTTTAACCTCCTCAATAATAAACTAGAGTTAATATATACCTTATTAAGAACCATTTTTAATTTCATTATCCTTTTTATATCACTTATTATAATGTTATGATCATTATGTTATTATTTAAGTTAATAACCGTCGTTTTGTCGATCTTTGGTACTTGAGTCAACAATAAATTTCTTATAATTACAAGTTGTTTATGTGGTAGATTATCCATTATCTCCAGAATTATATTCATGATTTAGATGTCATATATATCCTATATATCCAGTATATACATTCATTTATAATATTACGTAACATTTAGAGGTAAGAAATGAAATGCACCATTCATGGAGACGGTAAGCCGTATGTACGCATGAACGCTACATTCATTTCTATTTCGTATTTAATGGAATGAAATCATAATGATATAAATGTATAATATAATTACAGTATAATATAGTGTATAATACCATTTACTCCATCCTTTATACATCCCACATATGGCATTAACAATTCAAATCACTTTGAGGAGGCGGTAGTCCGCACTTCCTAAAATGAAATTATCGCGTTTTACCCATAATGGAAATCATAAAGTATGCCATAAATGAGAAATACAGAAGCATAAGTAAAACATAAACATATTATATATCATATATAAATATAGTTACATCTTAATGGCCACCTTTGAAGGTGTTATATGAGTGTTGAACAATCATCGTTTCGTGAGGCAGAAATTCGCCATCCACAGAAACCGTATGTTCTTTAACCATTAGATGTAGGTGTGTGTAAGTGTATCCCGAATCCTTCTTATAACAACATCCTAGTATTTTGAGGATACTGGTGTTGTTACAAAAGAAATTAATAAAAAGATTTTAGGGGGTTGGAGAAGAAAAATAAAACAAAACAACATTAGAGAAGACATTACCTCAAAATCGGGTAACACTTTTTGATTTGAGCCAAAGGCTTCCTTGGGAAGAGTTCTGCCCAAAGTGAGGCTTCTAGGTGTAATAGGGGGAAGTTGGGAGAGTATTTGGGCAGAGTTTGGCCTAACCAAATGGCTTGAAAGTGTGAATGAGGTGGTAGAGGTGGGGGCCTTTTATAAGAGGAGAGGAGGGGCTCTTTTGGAATGATTGAAATGTTACATTATTATACAATGCTTTTCGGATTATAAAGGTCCCACACTTATATAATTCGTGGATAAGGTGATAAGGGTTCTAAATATACCCATACAATAGTCTTTGGACAAGTGTAAGCCTTGTATTTTACATTATCTTTTTATTTTATTAAAATCGTTAAATAATGAGGTCATCGCTGCATCATAATGATGTCATAAATAATTTAATTTATTTAATGTCTAAAAATTATAAAAAAACTACTATGATGTAGGAAATATTTTTATATTTCTAATGAATATTAATAGTCAAAATTTGGACTTTTGTAACCCCACTTAAAAACTGTTTTAGTAGAACAACTCATGTTTGTGTCAATTTAATTTTAACATTAAATAAATATATATTAATGTCATTTTCAAACCAATGTGTCTCCATGGGGTCCTCAAGGTGACCCATGGGTTTTCTTGGTTGGACATGACTCATCCAATAGGAGTAGGACAAGTGTCAATCTCATCTCATATTATTAAAACATTATTTTTACCTTAAACTACACTAATTACCTCTAATCGCGATTAAGAACTTAAAAGTTACTATTCACCAAAAAATTATTTTAATCTCATTGAACCACATTTTACTTCTTAATGACAACCATGTATGTCGGATTTTTAAAATCAAATCACAGAAGTGCTAATATTTCATTTAAACGAAAAATCAGTTATTTAACTACCACTTAGTGGTTTCACTATTCATCAAAAATTGAAGTTTTTCAGAACAATGCCAAAATTTCACCATAAGCTATAATTGATATTTCAAATTCAAAAATGAGGCCTATTTTACAAAATTTCAAAAATATAAGTTGCATTAATTAATTTTATAATTAATTCCCACTGTCACAACAATAGCGTGTTTTTAAGAAACAATTTATATCAAAAGATTGGCAATTGTTTATGTCCAATTTCAATATTAAATTTATTCTAATGAACACCATTGGATAAAATAGTAAAAATATATTATAATTATACTTTAAAACCACTAAATAGTATAATTTATCACTATAAATCATTTCGATTAAAAAAGTTGTTTCTAAGTAATTTTCACTATTCATAAAAAATTGGAAGTTCTCAGAAAATTACAAAAAATTCAACTTTGGATAATTTCGATATTACGAATACAAAAATGAAGTCCATTTTGAAATATAAAATTTAAATAATTTTAAAAAGTGGTTATTACTATTCATAACGGCTAGTTTGATTAGTCGCGGTGTTTTAGAACTCGAAGTTGTGTACAATGCAAGTTATTGCATTATTGAATGAGAAGCGTATCGTGGAAGCTCGGGGTGTTACAGTCTAGTTTCGTTTATTGGTTCCATATTTTTTGTGAGGTTTACATGGTTAAGATGACCCCTAATATATTATTATTCATCATCTATTTTTATCAATTTTGTAGTGTTTTAACTAAAACCTCTATATTAGTACCTTTTCTTTGGTTTTTTAATCCCTCCCATATGAAGTTGAATTAGACAATAATATTAAATGTGCAAGATATTGTGTATACATGGAAAGATGATCCATGATATTTTCTTTTTATACGTATGTTTATATTTTATGTGATTCTTAGTAATGGGTTAGGCCGTTTTACAGACAAGAAATGTAAACACTTGTAGTTTTTATTTTTCATGTGAGGTTAGCAGGGGAAGTTATGTGTGGGTAAAATGGGTATTCCATATATTTTTCTTGTTATATCTAAAATATAAATGGTTATTTATTGGTTAGTTGTTCTATATAGTAAATTTATGACTCTTATGATGGATTTTTTGGTTTTGTTATTTTGAAATTATATAGGAATTGATTGTGTAGTCATGGAGTTACATAGTTTTGTTAGAATGGAATGTGTGGTTATAAACGCAACTTTTGGTGGTGATTAAGGTTTTCTATATTACTTGCATCCATATGATTTTATTGAAACTGTTCAGCATGGTAATATGTCCATTGGGGTTGATTGAACATAGAAAAATGATCATTATGTGGTATTGACAACTAGTTTCTTAGAAGTATCCTTCAAGGATATGAATATTATGGTGATTATTCCAATCATTGAATCAAATGAGGGATAAATCATAGGTGTTTATGGGAAAAAATAGGTGATTGTGATCATCACTTTGTATTCTCTACATGTGTTATATGGTTTGAGGTTAATGAGTTAGAAGGTATAAGGATAACGAGCTGTGGAGCATGGATAGTTTTGGAACATGATTTAGTGATGTCTCTTTCATAGTTTTTCAATGGGTATGGAGATTTACTATTATTTAATTATAGGATGAGTGTATTTTCATCATTATACCTCTGGGTGTGTCTAGACCCTGGGATCCTTATCCCACACTTGCACTGACCGAAGCACGTAAAGTTTTCACTCAAGAGTAGTCAAGCATGAAGTGGAGTATCTTTATTATTTTGTTATTTTTCATTTATTATACTTTTTGAACACAAGTATATGTATGGAAATTATCTATGGAAACTATTAGATATGGAATATTATTTTCATACACATATAATTTTTGTCTCTTTGGGATTCTTGTAGAATTATGATTCATGAAGAAAGAAAAGGAAATGGTCTTATGACTGGTGCATAACTTGATGGAAGAGTTTTTAGTACATTAATGGGGTTTTATTGGATATTGAAGCTGGACCAGGTGGATCCTCAATGTTGTCTAGTGTATTTTTATTCATTTGAACCTATATTCTGTTTCAATAATTGGCCTATGGGGGGGTTTGGTTATGTTTTTTATGGCTCGTGTGACATGATGGATATTTCTTTTTTTAGAACATATGATATATATTTTTGTTATTATAATAAGATTACAATGTTTTTGGTCATTTATTTATTTTCTATTTTTTACAGTTTTTATTGATGATATTATATCGCCACTATCTCATACAAAACCCTAATTAAAATTCAATACACTCTGGAATACGGGGAGGCTTGCCTGACAATAGTGGCTCACCTGATCAGGTTTCTTTCAGGTGATCTAGGTTGGGGACCCAATAAAAAACCATAACAAAAGTAAAACAACCTAAAAATTTTGAAAAAAGGAGGCTCTTCAATGCAAAGGTCCTAAAAGGAACACTATCTCACACCGATCACTACCATGAACCACAAAGCTCTAACTATATTGATATAATATCCACTATGATATCCACTATATGCAAAAAAGAAACATGTGGATTAATTACCATGTAGGGGTGAGTATATACATACCAAATATAACCTTTCATGAATTATAAATCATAAATACATAAAAAAGGTTTCTCAAGAACATAAAGATAAAGGAATAAAATAAATGATTTAAAGGATGAGAATCAATGACATAACAACACATCTCTATAAAAAACAATTCTATCTATGGATCAATCACTATGATCAACCAAATAAATCAATGTAAATGATTTTATAATCCCACATCACCTCTCTAAAACTTTACAAATAGAATCACTCTTTTCCAAGGTATAAGATTGTTAGTTGAGGGAGTGTTGACCATGATGGAGTGAATATGCTTGTTGGGAAGTACATTCCAAAAGTGGGTGTACATAAATACTTATTTAGAGGACCTACACCCTAATGGTGAGGGATTTTTGTACACTATCCATTTTACAAGGGACCCATAAATGTTTGGGTCTAAGGGAGTACCAAAACCATGCCCAAATGTAGAGGAATCATACCATGGGTACTTGATGGAGTAACAAACCTCGTGATTATGAAGGGGATCAATGCTCCATTTTTATCACACAGATAGGGGAATATATAAAACCCATTGATTCTCCAATTATGATACATTATTCTCATCATCATCCCTATAGAGATAAAATCTAATCCTTCCCAAATATCCTTATATATGGCCATAAATGGACAAACATATTCACTATCATGTTCTATGTGAAAGAAATACTCATGAATGAATATTTATTTTACCAATGTTAGAAAATAGTGAAAAAATCACAAATAACTCTACATAGGTGAAAAATAGTCCATTTGGTATCCTATGGGCATTCCATGCATAATTTCTAGAAACTGGGGGTGCACCTTTGTGGGGCGCATGCACTATGTGATGGACTGAGAGACCACCGTGTAGCTTGGGTTTTCACTACTGTTCCATTTCAACTTATATGTCACCATGTGTTAGTTTTGGGAAAATATATATCAATTATTGAGTGTTTTTTCACATAGAAATGGTGATGTCATTTTTTCCATTCATATTTCGTTTCATTTTTATATGAGTATGTTTATCTTTTATCTCTATAAGACTGATGATGGGGTTGATGTTTGATGATCAGAGTACCTATGAGGTTTCAATACTCCCCTAGCTATGTTATATAGAGATGGATTGGGTCCCCCACAAACATACATAGTTCGGTACTCCCTCGTGTACTAAATGAATCAGCCCTCCACATTTCGGAATGGGTTTGGTACTCCATTTGGCCTCACCAGGTGTGGATCTAATAAACATATGATAGATTCAACCCCCTCCCAAAATTAAAGCATGATTCCCAAATAAATATAGTTATTTACCCCATATTTTTAAGATATTATTCTAATTATGTTTGTTTATTCCATTAGGTTTAGTACTCCCTTAGTCATCCCCCTAATACCTCGATGAGGCACTGGTTCAACACTATGGGTTTTGAGAGGTGACATGGATTTGGAAAAACCTATATGTTTTGTTTCTTATTTTTCCATGGTTTTTTATCCTTCCATTAAGAGATAGACTCTCTAATATATATGGTTATATATGTTTAAATTATATCTGGTTTGTATTTAAATTTATAGTCTTTATCTGCATGGTCTCTCTATTTATACATTATGATCTATAGGGTGTCTTAATAAGTTTCTATATTCTCACATGTGAATGAGAATTCTTCAAAGAGTGTCACATCATTTATATATGGAACCTGGTTAGATTGTGATCATAGTGGAAATGGTATTATTAGAGGTGAATCATAGTGGTATTTATAGTTGAATGTTGCATGACAGTGTTGGTGATGAGAGTTTTCCACCGAGGTGTCTTCTTCCCATAAATCAATTTTAGGATGGTTTAATTTTTGGAGTGTTGTGATTATATCTGACCCCCTAACATTGCAATAATATTGTCATCATAATATTTTTATGATTAGTGTGTATCATGTCAATTTATATATTATATTTGGTTTTATTATTTATCTTGCGTTATTGTTATATTCTATCACGATAAATGTTGGTTTGTACACATGCATTAGTTTTAGAACTCTCATAGTGTGTGTTATTCTTATTCAGTTCTATTATCGTATTCCTTCATTAGTATAGGTTGCCATAGGGTGGCATAATCAACTTAATGCTAACCCAGGCGAGGTCCTTATTGGTCGAGGTGTGTCATAGTGGTATCAGATTCAATACATAGTTTGAAGTATATATGCATTGTATAGATTTTGGTCATATAGTCTATAATGATGTATTCTTTCCTTAATGGAGGGAGAGTGTAACATATCTAGAAAATAGAAACTTAAATTACAAATTATTACTTCCATGTTTGATAAGGTGAACCATTATTTTTGAGGGACTACCTGATTTAAACTCTATAACTAATAATTCATAGTCGGTATTAGTTTCTGGAATGGTGACATCTTGGGATGTTTCCTAGGGTTTGTCCGATTGAGGAAAAATAACATTGAAATAGCATGTGTTAGAATATTTATCAATTCATTAGTTTGATAATTGACTATTAGGGAACATAGGTGGGATAATACATTGGATGACATGTGCCTTTGAGGTTACTGGTGTTTCTTTGAGGGTGAGGACATGAGTTCAATATTTTATGGAGAATATGCCTTTGATGGTTGGTGGGACCTGATTGATCCCCTAAATTTTCATGTTTATCCTCTCCCAATATTTTCCATAATACACCTATAATCACATTGTACTTATTAGATACAATGACCAATATCAAAAAATCATTAATTTATTTTATGTTACATAAAAACCATGTATTTTCATCAATAATTTCCCCATGAAAATTTAATATATCAATGAAAAAACGTTGTCATCTTTATCATAATTTAAGACAAGAATAATATGTAAGATTTTTCAAACTAGGGGATTAATGATATTCATAAAATTTAAATAAACTAAGAGAAGTGTTTTGTATTCATGTTAATTGATCATGAAAACCCAACTACAAATATAAAACATTTGTAAGTGAATATTTTTGTTAATGTAGAACATAAATAAAAACGAGGAAACTAAATTTTTATAGTTGATTGGACAAACATAAACCCATATTTACTATTCATTCCCTTTTCCTCCTCAATATGAATGGAAGCCGCTAAAAAATCTCATTTATGAAAGGTAATGCTAAAATTTTACATACACCTTCTTTTACAAAACTAGATGTGAAACCCAATGTTTATATAAATCATTCTATGAACCAAGGAGTAACTAATAAATAATAAATTTTGTTTTAATATTTTTATCCAAGAAGAAATTCTTTTAATTTAAGATTATAGCGAATAACACATATGATTTTGGAATGGGAAAAGCATAAGTCAATGACTAAAGTATAAAAAAATGATGAAATGGTGAAAACCATAAAAAATATGAATAAAATGTCAAATATATTGGATATCTGTATTTATTTTATCAACATCAATAATACAGTATCAATTGTTTAAGTATTCAATGATCATAGTATGATAAAATTCGTAGTAACAATAGTTCAACACTCTAAGAAACAACCTTATTCATGGTGTTTCAATTTATTTATATTGATTTTCATGTAATTCATATAGTCAGGAATGTTTTGGTTACTGAGAAAGAATCAATATTTGTTTGAAGATTATTGGTTTGGTCTACCATAGACAATAATAACACCACATTCAGTAAAAACGTGATCCTATGTGTCATGGTTTGAAAGGATAGGGCATTTGGGAGGTCCTCACACCTCATGTGATTCCTAACATGAACCACATGGACACTGTATAATAAATTCCCATGTAATTTTCTTTTTATTTTAAATTAATTAATTAATGGGGATGTTAAATATTTTTAGTATTTCAGCCTCTCCCTATAGGAAATGTCTTCCTCCCCTTTTGGATCTATTGTGCTTCATGGTGGATTTATCCTCTGTTTCTCCATGTAATTGACCAATATTAATTGTGGTACAAATATAGATGTGACTTTATCCTTACACCTTATAACATTCATGGTTATCTTTGTTATCAATATGTTTCATTTATATTTTATCTATTACATCCTATTTCTAGTATATTCTTATAGTTTTTTTATTTATACCACTTGAACTCGAATCAAAGGACATTTTAATGTAAGTGACTATCTATGAGTATAAGGAAGATGGTCATGATGATATCCCTAAATGTGCCTCCATTTTCATTATGAGTATGATGTGTGGACGCACTGATATACCAAATTATTGGAATAAAATTAATAATTGAATGTTTCACCAACTAAAATAAATACAATTGAACCTCTCAATAGGCCCTAATTGGTCTGATATTAGGTTTAAACTAGGAATTTAGATACACATGAGGTGTTCTTGACTTTGAAAAGTGAATGGATCATAAAAAAGGAAACCCTCTCGGTATGTAAGTTTCAGATAAAAATAGTGTTTTTGATTATGGATTCCTACGATGTAATCTTGAATCGGATGCACATGTTTATTATATGAGTCTGTAATTCACTAGTCTAACTGATTTGACAAAGTGAGTTGTATAGGGTTATTTCCTTATATGGGATCCCTAGATGACTAATTAAAATGGGTTAGTAAATGATTGTAAAAATGTTTAACAAGATAATAAATGATTATACTATATCATAGGGAATTATTTAGATGTTCCGTCTAACATAAACTTGGATAATTATTAAAAGTTATATTTAGACTTCATAGGATCTCACTCCCAGGGGTCGATGATAAATCCTAAGATCTCTTGACCACATAGGATCATCCTCCTAGGGGTTTGTGAGGATGCATGAGATCTTTAGACCACTTAGGATCATCCTCCTAGGGTCAAAGATGAAGTATGAGTTCTTAGGACCACATAGGGGTACCTCTTAGGGGTTAGTAATGATATTTGATTATTATTGACCTCCAAGGATCACTCTTATGGGGTGTAAATGATAATTCATTACTTTTAAAATATCAGGGGTACCTCATAGGTACAATGTTCATATGTTTTACATTATAATGTGATTGGAGACATTTGAAACTAGATGAAGCAAGCATGGTCAATATTATGTGTCACCATGGAACTCAATGGTCAGTGATTAATTTATTTATCTAGTTCATGCATTTAATTTTAATATGAACAACTAGATGAAATATATGATCAAACATGATTTGTTTTAGATTTCATTGTTGGTGTCCTACTGATTCATACTCACACCCTATTAAAGATTCCATTTTCTAATTAATTATACTTTACGGTTTTAGGATAAGAAATGGTCAACCACCCTATGAAAGATTCTTAAAATAGTTATCTAGGGCAGTGCGTGGGATATTTAGATTTCCATAGGACATGGGACTATTTTATAATATTTTTTCATTGGTTTGGAATTTTGTTATTTTTTAGATATTATTGTATATTATCATGTAGGGATGTATCGCTAAATTAAATTTATATAGATCATTTGGTTACAATATGGGTTGTGATTAATATTGAATCTTATTGTGATCTTTTTTTATTGTTTTCTCTAGATGTATTTTATTGCTATTATTTACACTCCTTTTTCAGTATAGTATGAGGATATTGTCTCACCATCATACTAATATAGACCCTAATTACTACTTTTATGCCTCTAGCATATATTGAGGCACAACATTGTCACATGGCATGCCAGGGGGACACCGATCGTTGGCCTACAGTTTACAAAACATCACAAAGTGGAAGAAGAACACTTTGTTTTTGTCTTGATATTTGGTCAATCTATCAAATAGATAGAGAATTGTCAGAACATGGTACATATATTGTTTATATGAATAACTAACATAGGTTTTAGGAAATTACCTGTGATTAAGGATAAGATTGTTGTATTGGTTTTTATTTTTAAATTTAATCGAGTTAACCATGAATAACACACAATATTTTGAGGTTTTTGACTTATGGAATTTATATCATTCATGTAATGGAAATAGGGAATTTGTATATACATAATGATATGAATATAGGATTCAGATGACATTTTCATTGTTTTTTTGTTATTTACGACCAAGATTATGATATGGGTGAGTTATTTAAAGTGTATGTATTAATTTACATAGTGTTTTCACATATAAGTTTATGGTACCATAATACATAATGATTCTTCTAAATAGTTAAAAGTGTATTAAAATATATATTATATTGATTATTAAGTGGTATTAACTAAATAAAATTCCATTTACAACTTATATAGTGAAATACTCTATAACAAGTTTGAAACATTCTATTTAAATGTGTCTAAGATAAGAAATGATTATTAAAAATGAAATGATAGTAAATGACATGGATCCTTTAATTATGTTACTCGAACATGGATGTGGGTAGATGGTGCTAGTGAGATATCCTATGTAAAAATATTCCTGGTTTATGAGGTGTTAGAATAATAAGGTGTTATTCCTATTGTTTCATGACTTGAATAGTGATATCAAGAACTACTATATTATTATATTATGAGGAATGTATTTTTAATTTTAGAAAATTTCCTCTACAATGGATTGTGGTTGAGTTATAAGTGGATGGGGATGAGCATTCCCCCTATGTTTTTGGCCCAAATCCATTTATGGCACTAGGAAAGGATATAGATGATCATATCTATGAGGGATTCTTACATGTGGTGTAGTTAATAGAGTAAGAGCCTCTAAATGTGGAATTGATGATGATTTAATTTATGAAGAGTCCTAGTAATATATTAAAACTTATTTTTTTGGTAAGGTGGTCCCATGGTATCTATGTTCACGATTGATTCCATTCAAATGATTTTTATCACAAAGAGATGTCTTGGGAAAGGGGGGTGAAATTGCTAATTTATAAGATTTTATGGTCAACAATGTGATGGAGGAATATTTTAGTCTAGGTATATCATTATTTGAGATTATCCTTAATGGAATTAGAGATTAATTTATTTGACTATTAAATTATAGAGATCATGATAGTTGACCTGGACATGGAATTCATACAACTGTGTTAGGGAAATACATTTATTGTGGACTATGATAATCATTTCGTAGATATTCATTTATTTTCCCCAATAATAGCTGGTGATGATTTGGATAGGGAGATATGTTTTAAGGATGGGATAAGGTATGTGATTCGAGTTCAGGTGAACATTTTCCACCTTCCCAATTTTTTTGAGGTTGTTATTTTATCAGTTACTATATAGTGGTACCTATGTGATTGTAATGGATATGGGTAGGTGGATACTAGTGGGAAGATCGATCGTGGGTCTTTAGTTAGCATGAATAATGTTTTGGTAGTTCATGTCAATGTTGTCGCTAGTAGTGTAACCAGGGAGGAAGATCATATTTTTATCTTTGAGGCATAACTTCAGTTTAGTTACATCAGTGTGTCTATCCTGATCACCTTTGAACACATTTTGATTAACATACCATTGAGTTTCATGTACGTTGTAGGACTCTTTGTGCCACCATTGGTGGGCAGTTAGAGTTCAACCAGCTATCTAGGCCAGGTTTGACGGTGCAATGCTACGACAAGGGGAATAAATTCTAAAAATATAGTGTATATCAAGGAGCTTAGGAAAGGAATCATGGCCATGGTGAAAGTTAGATACTTGATATAAATCCTACTAATATAGGCTTCTGTGTGTAACCCTCTATGATCCAATGTAAAATCAAGATAGCTTTTACATTTTCAATTGAATTTATTATATATGGAATTCAAATTATTTAATATCTTCTCATTTTGTGGATAGAAAAGGATTTACTATAGAGTACCTATGTGAGGTTTTGTATATTGAAATAATATTAGTAGGGCTATCAAAGATAATTAATCAATGTATGGAATGTGACTTTAAAATTAGTGGTTATCGATTCTTATGAGAAATATTACTGTTATAGAAAATAAATTTTTATATTATCTAATGACAGTTTGGTTAGTAAAATATCGAGAATAAATATAATATTACCAATGATGGGTGCCTTTCACATTTAGTAAGGGTGGTGAGTATATTGATATTACAGAATGATATATTCAAATAGGTCATACAAGTTGTGAAAATCGTTAGATGGGTAAGATTTTGGACAAGTTTTCTAGCCTTGCATTAGATGATGGTGATATGGCACATTAAATATTACCCCATGTTATTAACTACTTTTGGTATTTATTCCTTATTAATTTCCCAATATTTACTCCCAAGGGAGAAAGGAGCTTACCATCATTCTCATGACTGGTGAAGTGAATGTTTCTATAATGCCAATAAGACAGATCCTACAGAGCTATGGGATCTTAAGGATCAGTTAGAGGATATATAGGTTTAGGTATTAATTAATTAAATCACTACCCATGGGGTTCTCTGGTCATTTTTTATAATAAGTTTTATGGTTTTTTGAGGTTTCTGTCAAATATCTAAAGTTGAATCGGATAAAAGTTAAAAAACAATCATATATGGTTTGTCACACTGATGAATTATTTGATTATATTAATGGTACTTTAGTATGTTATAATATTTATTTGAGTCCAGGTTATCATCAATTGAGGTTGTGGACATCAGACATACCTTGAACAACCTTTAGAAGTAGGCATGGTTTGTTTCCGTATTCTATTCGGTCGTTCAGCTGATGAACACACGAGTGGAGTTTGTGGATTTGAGTATTTGGGTTTTCCACCAGAATCTAGTGAACATCATGGTCATTTTTTGTTAATTACATTCTCATATACTACAAATAAATGGAGGGGCACACACACGATCTTTATAACATCCTGTTCACACATTTAGAAAAGTAGCTTTAATCCAAACTCTCAAATTGAATCTATTATATTGAAAAGGATTACTTATTTTGGAATGTTAAATCTATGTTGAGAGTGTCTATAGACCTCAAAAATTTCATGGATGTTTTTTTTGTGAGTGGCCCAAGAATTGTTTTAATATACACAGCTTCTTAGGAATACCCAATTACTATAAAAGGATTATATCATACTTATCCTATTTAGCAGTGCCAATGATGGGGCTGACAAAAAGGGTGGTTAATTTCACTTGGGTTGACGCATTTGATAGTGATTTTTAGAAGTTAAATGAAATATTTACTATAACTCCAATCCCAACCATTATCAATCTTGGTAGGGAGTAGACATTGTATTACAATACATTAGGGATCATATTGGGATAAATTTTGATATAGGGAAGTTTAATGGTTGTGAATGGGTCTAGGAAGTAGAGACCACATAAGAAGAATTACTCTATACATGAAATTGAGTTGGAAATAGTGGTGAATACCTTCAGTTACTAGTGGAATCAATTTTTGGGTGAGAAATGTGTGGTGTATACCATAATTAAAAAAATGAAAAACATATTCTCATAATAGGATAAAATCCTTTGAAAATTAAGGTGGTCTGAGTACTTCAATTCATTTTACATTGAGTTGGATTATAACCCAAGGAGGGTAATGTTTTTTATATTCCTTGATCAATAAGATATATAAAAAATTATTCCTATATTATATTAGTTACGGGAGGTTGATGGATTATTTTGCTGAGATGCATTTGGATGATTAGAAGTTCTAGGTTCAAAAAACCCTAACATCCTTTTCTATTGTTCCTTCACTTCTCAATATAAGAAAAATGAGTCAATTTTCTGAACCACTATGAATAGACCTATGGAAAATATATTTTTGGGGGGCCATCAGCATACTATACCATCAATAATGATGTGATCCTCCACGTTTATTTTTATATCGTGGTTCCCATGGATATACTTAAATAATTGATATACGATTCACACACCTCCAATTTGATGGTACACTGAGGGGTAGACAATATATATCAATAAATTCACCAAAAATATAAGTTTTAAGGGTGTAAAAATGATGTAGTGAGTTTTCTTACACAGTGCTACATCTATAAGTAGGAGGATTCCATGCACCAAAGACCATTTCTCTCTAACATCCATTACCCATTCCTTAGTGAAAATATGATAATGTATCTATGAAATTCATGATTGGGTACCAATGATTCCCCAATGTATTTACATATTTTGGGTAATCCTGGATGGGCTGACTAAGGTGGCTCATTGTTTACCTGTTTGGTAGGACTTTTCAGTGGATTAGTTGGGTACACATTATGTCTGACAAGTTGTGAAATTACATGTTATTTACTTAGGTATTATCGTGGATTTAGATGCTCACTTTATATCAGGTTTCTAGTAGGGATTATTGAAATCACTGGGGATGAAGGGGAATCTAAGAACAGCTTATTATGAAAAAATAGACAACTAGTCTATATGGAATATTATAAATATATAGGTAATTCTAAGAGAATGTGGATTTGAAATTGATGGATCATTAGAGAACTAGTTGGAATTATTGTAGTTTTACTACATTAATAGATGTCATGGTTTTATATAGATGGAACCCAATGATTCCATATATAGTAGACCATTCCATTTTCCTCTGTATTGGTTTGAGGGTGGTAGGCCATCCATGATCAACACATTTCTCATGTAGGAAACCTATATATTGATATTGTTGTTCCAAAAATAGATATCGACCTCCTAGATTAGTTAGATAACTTATGTATACTAGAGGCACTACCCTTTTGATTTTGAGGAGGGTAGATATGTATTATTATTAGTGGTCGAAAAGATTGGAAATAATTTGTCTCAAGGGAAGGGAATGATAGAACCCAGGCATGTGGGGATATTCAAGAAGACGGTAAGGGTCATTCTTGTTGAATACTAATTAAATATTAAATAGTTTTCAAATGAAATAAAATATGAGATTAAAATTTAATATCTTTGATTTTATTATCCTAATCCATCTCATGTTCACAAAAATATTAAGCTTATGGATGATGCTTCCCCTGAGGATCGTATAGTGTGCATAGGTGATTGGAGTGAGAAGGTTATTCAAAGAAAGACAGTTCTTATTGTGACTATATAATGGAAACATGTAAATTTCATATATGAGAAATGTTAGTGATGGTAGAACATGAGGGATCTGTGACAATAGTTTTTTTCTAATGAGGCAGGGTGATATTCATAAGAGAAGCACCAGGAAAAACTATAATTTAATGGGGCGGTTGAAAAAAAACCAACCTTATTCAAGGTATATTCCCATCAAAATTTGTTTAAACTAATTTATTCTATCTTATTATGAATTTTTTGGTGGTTAAAAATGACTATAGAGTGGATTTGGGAACATCTAGAGGGTCTATAACATGAAATCTGAAGACTGCATCTATTCATTAAATAAAACTAGGAATATCTATATAAAGGGGTTGGGTTGAGGGAAGGCCCCCCTTCCATGACTAATTCTGGGTTCGAATCACATGTTCTCACATTGAACTAGGATTTTGTTAGTTATTTTTTATTTTTAAATAATCAATCAATTAACAGGTGTGTTTAATATTTTAAAGTTGTTCACACTTTCCTTGTACACAATATACTCCCCTTATAGATATCCCTCTTCAAGATGGATTTCTCCTCTATTTCTATATGTAATCAACCATTGTTAATTGAGATCAGAAGCTATAGGTGATTCTATCCTTCTATCTCCGACCCTTCACAATTGCATTCACTATCACATAGTCTAACACTATTTTAATCCACTATGACTTATTTTTAGGGAATTCTTATACTTTTCTTATTTTACAACATAATCTTGAATATGAGGAAAAATTTTAGCAAGTTTAACTCTACAAGTATAAGTTAAGTGTTCTTCGAGCGATCATTAAAATTATCAATGTTTTCATTGTGTGTATGATGTTTTCTCATACCAATATACCAGGATTCTTAATCTAAATTAATAATTAAATATTGTGTAGCCTTAAATAATAAAATATAACCTCTCCATGAACCTTTAGTAGTCATATTGAATGTATACATCAGAAATATATCCTCCCATGAAATTTTATAGAATTTGGATAGTGAAAAGATAAGAAAATTGTGAAACCATCTGGGTTCCTTGGACAAAAAAATTACTATTTGGTATATTGGGGATGCTTATGATGTAATATTGGATTCGGTTCATTTTTTTCTTTCAAATCAGTAGTTTGGAAATGATTATAAAATGAGTGTTTGGGGTTAGTTCCTAGTAATTGATCCCTATATGAGTAGTTCAAAGTAGTTAGTAAATTATTATAAATAAATATATTAAAATGCTAAAGGAAGTGTTTTTGATTTTTAGAATGATGTGGTTTTTACCTAGGACATTGAACTTTGTGCTTTCTAGATGTCATATTTGGACTTCCTAGGATCATCCTCATATGGTTAAAGATGATACATATGTTTTTTAGATGACTTAGTATAATCCACTTAGGGGTTGTTGACGAAACCTAAGTTCTTTGGACCACTAAGGCTCATGCTCGTAGAGGTTTTAAATGATCCATGATTACTTTATACCACCTAGGATCACCCCCGAAGGGGTTGGAGATAACACATGAGTTCTTTAGAAATCATATGGGTACATTCTATGGATTATAGATGATTCTCCATTATTATAGCTCACCAAGGATCACTCCAAGGGGTCATTAATGATTCCTAACATCTTCTCACCACTTAGGGGAACCACCTTGGGATTGTGTCTTATGGATAATGTTATATTGTGATCATAGATATCCATAACTAATCGAAGAAGGTGTGGTCATTCCCATATATCATTGTGCGACTCGATGACAAACGATGATTTTTTTCATACCTTAATTTTTTACTATGAACAACATGAATCACTATATACTTAAATTATATATTATTTATATTTCATTGGTTGTTTCAAACTATAACACCCCAACCCTAGCCGCCTAAATAGGTTTTGTGCTGTGATAATACATAGCCTCATGAATTCCTCCCTATACACTATAGGATTACGATAAAAGTTGAGGGCCTAACATAGTTATGGGGATACCATTACCTACAATGGGAAATAATAATTTGTTTATATGATTCATCAATCATAACATATCAGTATCGGTAGATAAAAATAACACATGAATAAAATATAAATAAACGACACACATGGTAGTACTACTTTATACCATCCTTTTGAGGCCTCAGCATCCAAAATATTCTTGACCTGTACCACAAGTCTATCTCCAAGAAGTATATTTTTCTGGATATAAAATATTGTATTCTACTCATGTACAGTGATACTCATACAGTGTATGTGGGTAGGGGTAAGTCCAATGACCCATTAGGTATACCTAGTTCCCATCAATACCTTGTATTTCTATGATCAAGTGTATTTTCTATCAATAAATATATTAGTAGTGTAGTCATATCTCTAAAACACACCCACTCATAGATCATGACACACAATAGAAAAAAATCCAACATGCATACCTTCTTCAGAACCATGTTGGGATCCACCTTGTACCACAACCCAAAATATACCTAATTTTGTGCCATACTAGAATATGTTTCATACCATATCCCATATAATACCTACATAAATGATATTTCATAAAGAATACATTCGATTAATTCCATTACCTGACACATAAAAAATGAACTAGAATACAGTGTTGACCAAGATGATTTCGAGCCCACACCCAAAGAAATAGGATGCAATATCATTGAAACCATGACCCACTACATGCAGGAACATCGAATGATAAAACATCCATAATCTCTAGCCAATCCATTTCACATAAGGGAGTTCCTTCATCTATGTGACATGTCAACCCATGACCAAGCCCCCATGAATTTACTCAACTCAAGACTAAAAAGGTAAGGTCACATATTCATTAACAATAAAGCATCCCCATAAACATTGAGTAGGTATATAAATCACCTAGTCCAACCCCTGAAGACACATGAGAGGTCTAAAAATCACAACATCCCATCTTTAAAGACTCTAGGAGGTCTATAAATTACACCAACCCATCCTCAAAGACTCAATGGAGGTCCAAAAATCACAATGACCTATAATTAAAGACTCTAGGGAGGTCCATCAATCACATTGGCCTATCCCTGAAAATTATGGGGTGGTCTATCAATCCGAAAAAATTAGGAAACATCAAAAGAGAATTGTATCCCATCCCACATCTCATCAACTCAAAAATGGGGAACTAGTGTCTTGGGACCTAGTCATGTTTCTTGAACATGTTTAAGACGCATATTAAAGCTCAAAGGGCTTAATCAAATAAATTTATACCAACAATCATATTGATACCACAATTAAAATTCTGAATGGTTACCCACACAACATAAATCATAATGAAAAAAAGTTTTCACAGGGCTACATACATAATAAAAATCATCATGCATCAACATGATCAATGTGAAATCACAAAAAATGATAAAAAATAAAAAATAATCTAGAAAATAGGGAATCAACATCCCATAGTTCAACAAAACAAAAAAACATCAACCAATATCATATGAATTCCTTTGAAACCAATGGAAAACACTATTAAAACTAATTCTAAAGGCATCAAACCTACATTTACTCACACCAAGCCCTTCAACCAAAATCCAATAAATAAATATTTAGAAAATAAATTTCTATTTTGAAATAGCATTTCAATTCCCATTTTCAAAATAACCCATTTCTCATGGGATTTACATTTTAATATAAATTCTCATTTTAAAAAACATTTATATGAGGAAATTTTTTCACTTTGAAATCCAACACACACTACAAACAAACCCCTATGGTGGGCCACTAGAACTCGATTCACTAGGGAACTATCATTAAACTATTTAGCAACATATATGGTTCAAGTTGACATTTGGTTCGATGAATCCTCATCCCAAAATCATGATGAGATATCACATATTATGAAACAAGAAAGAAGATATACTTATTATGACAGAAAACATAAATAACTAAATAAACAAGAGACATAGTATGGTAAAGTCCCCTACCTCACCTAATAGTCCAATGATTTACCTAACACAGGTACAAACCTCCACTGAGTTCCTGAGCACCAATATCATCTATAAACACCAAAAAAATAATTTATTTAATGTCTTTAACCAAAATCCCGATGTGGTGTAATTGGCTCTAAACTCACTAGAGAGTCCATCAACCCTATACTCACAAGTAATCGGGTATAATACACTCATGATGAACACATGATCATATAAAACAAAAACTCCTCCATTAATATCACTAATTGGATGAATTTTTTCCCACATTCAGACAATCCCTAAAAGAAACCCACCCAAAACGTTAATTTACTAAAAATGATGAATGGTATCTTGAATACTCCCTCTAATAACATCCTACATGAGCCGCACATAAAAGATCCACGAAGAGAAATGATATTTAAATTATCCAGTGAAATTATTCATCTCTAAACCCTTAATATAAAACAACTAAAAAAATAAATGTTAATTATAAGCAATAAAGAAGATTGAGGAAATGTTGCCTTGATTCGACCTAACAAACAACCAAGAACCCAACTATATTTAATGGGGAATAATGGAATGGGACATCAAACTACCATTTTATACACGCCTATTCGAGAGGAAATACCTAATATATATATATATATATATATATATATTTTAAAAGTCCCATATCCATTTTTTGAAAACCCACCACACGTGGTTTATATAGTGAACCACAGTATATGTCGTTAACTTTTATGGTAGTATCCCCCTTTACCCAATCACTCCATTCACGACCTACATAGACACCACCAATTCCAATAACCACATAAATGACCCATTAACACCATGAATAGACTACAACTATAATTTTCCATAGTCTTGCCTCCCGACCAATCCTATGAAACCCACTCAAACAACTATTACCTTTCATGGGGAACAAACTCTATCAAAAAACACAATTTAAGGTCATCCAAATGTTCAAGAAAAAAAATTAAATTCTCAGTTCTTGAAAAAAACCCCTCACTCTATATAAAATTAAAATTCCCTTAGTAATTTCCAACCAAAAATTTATAGGGTTATTATAAAAATTCCACCATAATGCTTATCATCCTTAAGAATCCACGATAATCCTCCATCCTTATATACTGACCTGACTTGGTTATGAATTCTCTATGAATCCATTTAATCTTTTCGTTGACTGAAAAATGTTCTTCCACAGTAAAACACATACACTATTACTAGATACTCTAGATATTCCTCCAAAATTCTTGGTTCAATCCCTAAACCATGGAAACCACATCCCATGTGATGATCGTAAAGCAGATTCCAACCCACCACATCCATTTTCAAATTAAAATTCAATTCAATTATCATCTAGATGACCTCACTCAAATGGTTTATCTGTACCCATCGAAACATACTCAAAATAAACAACTACCTATGACTCATGATTTTCACTAATGGATCCAATCAAAGGGTCTCATTCATACAAACATACCATGATACCAACATTCCATCTTCCCCAAGTGTTGATACCCTAAACAACACTTGTACCAGGTTTCATCACATGATTGACACCATGAATCAAGTGATGGATACAATTCACCCATGAAACATTTTATGATTCACGGTTCACCACATAAATCACAAGAAAAAATCCCAATTCATCTCATGAATCACCCTGACACCACAAAAAAAAATTATATTTTTTGGATACAAATAAACTGACTATAACTTGAACCCCATCTATACTGTTAAATTTGGATTATCCACTACCAGTACCTCATTATCATGATTAATGTTTTCCAATACACTTCACTACATTCCAAACCTTCCAAATTGGGATTTTTTCACCTCTGATCGAAATAATTATCCCCACCATATATTACCCTTATCATCACCCCCAGACCAAAACACTGAACCACTATAACACATGATCTATCTATTATCGAATGAAATTATTAGATTTTTCCAGATCACTCCAATCCAAGTGGAAACACCAACCTCGATAACCAAGTGCTAAGACAATTCCTTACCATTCCCGTTGATCCGAAAACACTTAAGTGTCATTGATAATTCGTCCTTGGAATTATGGTTCTCCCTACAAGAAAACTATACTACCAACAACTCGTTTCACCTAATGGTTCTCCCCACCATCAACCAACGAAAACATATCAAGTGGTCCAACCTAAATAGTCATCAAAGTAACATCAAATTTTATGCCTCACTACTCAAGACCAATATTATAACTCATCTAAAATATTTTTAAGGAGATCCCTTATTACATCCACCCGAAGATTACCATAAGAGGATCCCTTGAAACAACCATGAGTATATCCATTTAAATATCAAACCAACCATCAATCCGATCACAGTCAACCACAAAAAATATAGAAAACTGTTCTATATAGTCACAAGTTTTGTTCTCACATAGCACTTTAATCCACACAACATTACTCATACTGACCTATCTCATTTGTTTTAAAGGGGCTAGGGCATCCAATCTAATCACAAAATTCAAACACCCATGTCACCCATGTCACCCAAACCAAAACAATTAAAATCCTAGTAATCCATTTAATATGGTACTCTTTTAAAATTTCATAAACCATTCAAAAACCTTCGCACACACTAAAACTCCCATGATTTTGAAAAAAATTATTTTCCATCCATGAATTTTCAATAAAAAACAAAAATCATTAAAATAACCTACTCAGCTGGTCATTTTCTCAAAAACAATTTCCATTTCGAAAACCCTTCTAAAATATAATTTGAAAAAAAATCCTCTTATTTTCACAAAACCTAAAAAACCTCCACTCATTTTGAAAGTATTAACTCCAAAATCTAATTACATTAAAACAACATTAAAAAACATTTTATACACACCTCATGTTATCGCATGAGTTTTCTTTGAAAACTGGAATTAAAAAAATCGATACATCTTGAAAATAATTACCCTAGAGAGGACAAGAAAAAAATAAATAAATCACATAAGAACATAATATATATATTAATATTATAATACTGTATATTATTAGTGCAAAAACTACGATTATAATATATTTTTATTTAATTAATCATGTATTCTGATGAGGGTTCATGTAAAAAATACATTCCATTGGCATTTGTACCATTACACTATAATTACACTACCATGATTCATGTATAGATACTCAGATCATAAATAATACATATAACTCACCCTGATTCTCATCTATTATAATTTTTATTTTTTGTCCGAACCAACACCTCACATATCCTAGATCTCTTAATCCAAAAATAGTACTTAATGTAGAAACTCACGTTTCAATTGATGTCATGTTGTTTTGGATTTCACTCGATCTACCTCATGAATATTGAAATTCAACAAACATTTATAACTACAAAATCTAATCACTATACACGATCTGATACCATTTTGGTATGACCAAGCCCAATCCTCCTGAACGACTCCCACATGAGGATTCTTCATAGCCTCATGCACACCTTCTCGTATGATAGATGATACCAACTATTAGTGATGTCCTCACATAGTTATGGGGTTACTATTCCCTATAATAAAAATTATATAACAATATATATAAATCGCCAACCATAAAAGATAATAAAAAATAGGTAAAAATAAGAAAAAGTGTCAAATATAAATGAATATTATAGTATCCAACACTGATCACATACAACCCCTCCAAGTCCTTACATATAAAATTTTACAGACATGTATGATATATCCATCTCCAATAAATACCTATTTATAATGAAATAAAATGAGAATATAATAATTTACATCAAACCCCATGTTTTTTACATGGGTAGGGGTGATTTTAATGACCCCACTTTTATCCCTAGTGCCTCAACAATTTTAGTGTTGTTGTAATCAAATGGTTGTGCATTCCATGAATACATAAGGAGTGTATTTGTATCAATGTATCACCCCAAACCCAAAATCAAAACACAAAATGACCCAAAAATCCTATAACAATACCTAATTCAGCACCATGTTGAGATCCACCTTATCTCATAACCTAAAAAATGCCTATTTTTGTTCCATTCAAAAAATTATTCCTTATTGTAACCCATATAGTAAATATTTTAGTACTATTCTAGATGGAATATACTTTCCTCGTAGCATACATCGACATGAACCTTAATACATTGGGTAGGGTACCAACAGAGACGATACCCATCCCATAGCCAAAGACTAAGCATGGGTCATTGTAAAAACCTCATCCGACTACTTAAAGTAATAGGACAGGATCAAATTCCTATAATCAGAAACCCCTCCCTCATCACTTAATGGAGTTACATCATATATGTGTCGCATCAACCCATGAACCATCCCCCTAGGTGGTCCTAAACCAAAACAAACTACAAAAATGTCACTTATTCATGCACACTATCCGAGCCCCATAAACTATAGGGAGGTAAATCAATCACATTCAACCTTTCTTGAAAACTCTATAGAGGTATATAAATCACACTGACCCATCCCGTTAGACATTGGGGAGGTTGAAGAATCACACTAACCCATCCACAAACTCTTTGGAGAGGTACATCAATTACACTAAACCATCCTCATAGTCTCTAGGGTGTATATTAGACCCATTGAAAAATCCCTAAATACTATGGGGAGTTCCATCAATCACGAACACATAAGAAGCATCAGACATGGCACATAGCCCATCCCACATCTTAGTACACTCACCCCTGGGGAGCTAGTCCCTTAGATACTAATCCCACATCTTCAACATGATTGATATCCACCTCAACCCTATATATGGCCCATCATATCTATCTAGCTCAGCTGATACATTGATATTGAAAAAAAAAGTTTCCAATAGGGTACCCACAGAACATGAATCATCATGTAAAAACGTTCTCATAAGGCATCCCACAGAACATACATTATCATGCATGAACATGAAGACTATGAGAGCACAAAAAAGGTAAACACAAATCACACATATAATGGAAATGAAGGCATATCCCTCATATAGACAAGCAAACAAAATGAGTTCAACCAATCCCATCTAGATTACTTGAAGCCATGTCAAAACCCCTTTTAAAACCAATCCATAATTCATTACATGACACTTTAATCACACTAGTACCTTGGACCAAAATACCATAAAAAATATTTAGAGAACACATTTCTATTTTGAAATAATATTTCATTACCCTTTTTCGAATCCCCCATTTCCTCTTGAGATTTCAAATTTAAGAATCCCCCTTTATAAAACATATTTTAAAATGTTTTCACTTTGAAACCCAAAACATTACCCTAAGAATCCCATAAGGAGGTCTACCAACACGTGTTCGACTAGAATGACACCATCAAATCATTTAGAAAGACATGGGGTCCATGTTGACTTTTAGGCCAATGCATGTCCATCCCAACCTCATTGTGATATCAAAAATATCATGAAACATGATGAAAGATATAATAATGATATATAATGAACAAAAATAAGAAAATTAACAAGAGATGCATTAAGGTAAATGAACTGTAACTCAACTAACAATTCAATAATGTAACCAAGGCTTGTACCAACCAACACCATGTCCACGATAACCTATCCCATTAATATATTCAAAAACATAATTTATTGAACAATTTAATCCAAAAATTAAATGTGACATAATACACACCAAACTCAACGACCAGTCCAACAATGCTAAAATAATGAAAAACCATGTGTCATCCACTCCCAATGCACCCATAATCCTAGTAAAAACAAAAAAACTGATTTATATTTCTGATTTAATGGGATATTTTAGTAAAATTCATCTAAAACACTAAATAGACTAACGATTAAACATAACTTATGGAAAATGATGAATGATGTCTAGAATAATCCCTCTTAAGATATCCTCTATGAGACAAACAAGAAAACCCCATGAACTTCAATGATTTGACCATTATCCAATGAAATCATTTATCTTGAAAACCTAGAAAATGAACTTTAATCAATAGTGAACAAGGGATAATTATGTATGAATAATGAGGAGATCCTACCATGATTCGGTATAAAAAACCACTAATAATTTATGTGGATCAACATGGGTGGAATGAAAGAGGGGGGTTCAAATTCTCCATGTTTGTGCACCCATCCAATAGGAAATCATTATGAGGAATCTAATTTTTTAAACCCCATCAACCAATTTTCTAAATCCCTTATTGTATGGTTTATAGTGTGAATCACAGTTCCCATCATGACATTTTGAGGTAGTATCCCCCATCACATAGCCACCCGCTTCGTGGACTAAACACACCCCACATATTCCATTAACAAAAAATCATTAATGGAATTTAAATTCACATTAACACAACCTATGCACTCTAATAATGAACTACCAAACACCCAAAACATTCTTTAAGCCTGAAACCCCATCCAAAAATAAATTTTAGTGATATCCAAATTTTTTTGACATCTACATGAGTGTCAATTCTCAAAAAGATCATATCACCAATAAAAAAACAAAATTGACTATAGAATTTACAACTCCTGATGATTTGGGTGGTTAAACCTATTCATAATACTCAAACCATACTTGGGAAATTATTTGATACATAGGATAATTTATGATTGAAGTACATGAAAAGTGTATTTCACCATGTCCATAATGGTTTTTTAATGTCAAGAGAAATTTTACTTTTTTTTGGTGTAGGGTATGAGTTTGGTATCATAATTAAGAATGCAATTATGAAGGTATAAACCACTCAAATTTTTTTATTTTGACATGTATTTTGATTTATAAGGGATTCTATGGATCTTGGGTGAGATGTGGGGCTAGACAGGGATTTACTAGGCTAATGCACAAAAGTTTAGTATTCACCAATCAGTCACTGGTGGTTGGGCAGTAGAACCCCCTTGAGTAAATGTTCCATTAGATATCTGGTGGTCCTATAATAGCTATAATGTGGGGGTAATAAAGGTTAAAATTTCCATTTTAATCCCATTTAGTTTAAGGGGAGAGTCTCCTTCCTTCCTCTTACAATGGAATGTGCGGTAAGAGTTCTCCTTAGTTCCTCTCATATACCCTGAATGGAGATATTTGTTGTTGTTTAAAATTACTATTGAAGGTAAATCTCACTGTCCACCATCCTTTACTGTCATACTCCCTATATTATAAATCCAAATTCTCTTGGAGAAGTGTTTGGTTCCAATTTCATCAAATCATGGTGTAATTGACCTAGTGTTATAAGACTTCCCTTTTTATTTTGATACGAATATCTCTAGATTCCATCATCACATGGTTTCTTGGAAAATTGATAAGTTATGTCATCATTATGTATTTTCAAAGTTATTTTCAACAAATTTCAATTATTTATTGAGGTTTTGGGGCCAAAGTTTTGGGATTGATCTTAGATTGAACTTATGGGTGTTTCAGTGGTGGATGAAACCCCATGACATGAGGTTTTGATGGATGACTATTGATTGGTATGATATCTTTCATTATTATGAGTTTAATTTTGATGAATTAATAAATAATAAATTTTGTAAATAATAAATTATTAATGTTTGTCTTATGTTAGGAAGTTGGGTCATTGAGATGAGCTAATTCGGCAATGGATAGGCAAGGATGGGCTTAGATGGTCATTGGTAGTGCATATATACCTTATAAATAAATGAAAATAATCAGTATAAGTTACATGGTCTTGTTTACTAACCCTACAGTTTTATCCTTTTGCCTTATGGAATTCTATGTATATTCTCATTATTATGGTGGTTCTCACCAATTAAATAGGAATATTTAATTAAATTAAATAATTAAATTTGAAAAATAAATTAATTTAACTTATCAAAAACTGAATGGGTGAAATGGAAATGTTAGTCCTAGGCCTCAAACCTGACATTCTTAGCCTAGGTGGATAGACCATAGGATTTTATTGACCGGTTGGGTTAGTAGGATGACTGAGAGTGACCCTGCCAACTGTGATGGGTCATGGGGAATCCCTTGACCATTGTGTATGTGGATAACCTAGAGTAGTAAGTGAGATTTTTTAATCACGTTTAATATTTCAAGGTACATAGAATCACTAGAATATCGAGTGTGATAGGATACCTTTAACTAGACTTAGGAACCTTGTAAAGGTGTATATGATGTATTGTGGCCTATGAAACCTGAGTGGGAAACCCATTGATAGACTGGACATGATTGGTTTTGTGGATTCTTTTAGTATCAGAATGTTTCTTCAATTATATGGATTCTTACTCATAAAAATCTCAGACATAAGAATATTTCACATTAGAAGTTCATCAATCAGTAGTTATCTTTAGCCCTTTCTGAACAATGATTGTAGGAACCTTTAGCATATGGGTGAGGAAAATTTAATTTTAGAAACTTTTCACAGATATTGTACATATTTTTCTTTGGGAATAGTGAACAATGTACTCACTATGATGGTTTAGTAGGTTCAATCCTCAACTGAAGGAAGAAGTTAACTGATGACTAACCAATAATATAATAGTTTTGTGTTACATATATGACAAACAGATAACCTCTTTAAAGGGAGGTGGGTCCATCTAATAATGTGGTAATCTCAATTATTGTACTATAAATAAATAAAAAAATTATAACATTGGATTAATAAGCTTAAATGATTGTAAATATTGTACTTCTAGTAACAAAAAAGGGATAGCAGTGTTCTCCCGTGGATGTATGATAAAAGTATGAACCACCTAAAAATTGATGTTCTTTCATTCCTATTTTTCGAATGCTTTATTATGTGTGTAATTACAATTTTGATCACTAATTTGATTTTCCCTAAATTCATAATTCTGGTGAACTAAGATAGAGAAGGAATATTTGGTAGTTTGAAATTATACATTGTTAAACTATCATTGGATATTATCTTTTGCTAAACCCATTGTTCAAATATATGGTATTTCATGTTATATTTTGAGGAGGATTTTTCCTTTTTCCCCAACAAGTGGTTTCATATGGATACATGGTTGATCCCACTCAATAAATTAGGTACATTTCTCACTTATCCTAGATTCATAATAAACTTCAGTTAGTTACTACCATAAAAAGATATAGAAATGGATGAAGGAAAGGTTTGGATTTGTCAATTAATTAACCAACTATTATTTCTAGAAGATTTAGATATAAGAACATCTAATCTAGAAGGATCTTCAATTTTAATTGGGTGATAAACCCAACAATATAGATAAATGTCAATGGGAATTGATGAATAGAGAACTATTAGGCTAGTTAAGGATGTAATTTGATCAAAAAAATTATATTAAAAATATTAGATTAGAAGAATGTAGTTACACTTATGGTGGCCCTAGAAGAGATGTATGGAGATATTATAGCCTTAAGAAAAGTTTTATTGAGGATTAGTTTGTTTATCTTGAGGATATTAGAAGGATAGTTAGTGTATTATCATGTGAAATATTTCAACATGATTAGAATTCATCTTAAGTTAGTGAAAGTAACCTTTATAGATGATTTGTGGGATATAATAAATATCTCATTATTATCAGAATATTAGAATATCATGGTTAACACAGTAATTAATTATTGAGAGAAATATAATATATTTTTATTATTCCCAAAATATTATACTTATTGGCGATATCAATAGAATAGAGGTCCAGAAAACATTCAGTAGTGCATTGGGTACAAACAAGGTGGGATGTTCATCTCATCAGAAGAATCATCAAAAATTGTTATAAAACATCAAATATAAGAGTCACAGAAATTTTATTAGTCCAGGAATTACCATCTATAATTTTTTAAAGTGAGAAATATTCTGTGGAAACACACAAATCGAAAGGGAAATACAAGAGTAATGCATAACAATAGGTAGATATATGTTATCCAAATGTAAGATGGTATAAATCTTCTGCTCATTATTCATAATTTGATAGAGTCATGGGTATTTGTCTTCGGTAAACCATCCACTCATAATCCAATTGTGGTTACATGATAAACTATACATCTAGATTCCTTTAGGAAGTTATTTTGATCGACAATAAATAATTATAAGTGGATAAAAATGGATATATAAATAATCAGATGCAAAATTGGAGTATTCTTCAGTTGATAGGAATGATAAGCATACTAGTTCTCTGGAGGAAATATCAAGGAAGAGGGGTATTTAAATGATTAAAGATTTCTTAGAACATTTAATAATGGATTTTGGAAGTTTAATCTAGGATCCATGGTTGTGGCATGAGGTGTAATGGATATAACCCTTTATCTGACAATATGTTTATACGGGAATACAATTGATTGAATTTTAGCCTCTAAAAATATTAATTTAGGGCATTAAAGAATATGTCACCTCTATGATAAGAAGATGAATGTCATAATAGGAAAGGGAATTCTAAATCTTAGTAATACAACTATCAGATGTTTTGAGACTAGTGTTCTTTTAAATAAAAAGAGAATCTCTATCAATCTGAATTGTCAGAATCCTAGTGCCTATACACTGAAGATAGTTCACTTGGATGTTTGGTGACTCTCTTTATCTTAATCTCATGAAATATTTCTATAAATTTTCACATTAATTAATCATTCCATGATGATGATATGGGATTATTTTATTAAAAAAATTGATTTTTGTGATTCCATTTTACATTGGAAATATATGGTGGAATTAGAAGGTTTCTAGAAATTGAAGTTCTTATGATCCGATAATGGTGCTGAATACAATGATTGAGGCTTCCAGAATATCTGTTGGAAGAAGGGGTTAAATATTTATTGAAAAATACCAATAACTTCACAATAAAATATAATGGCATATTTGATGAATCAGACATTTAAAGAGAGGGATATATGCATGCATATGCACTATAGTAGGATCAAGTCTATTTGGAAGGAAGGAATTAACACAATAAAATACATGGTAAATACAAGTACAATCTATATAGTAGGAAACAAATTACTCCAAGAAAGTTGGTCTGAAAAGATACCAGATGGTTCAAACCTAAAAAATCTTTAGATTCTTTACTTATGCAATTTTGAATACTAATGGTAAAGATAAGCTAAAGAAAAAGTTTAAATATATTTTTGTATAGGATATCTAAATAAACAATTTTCTATTGAAAATATATTCATGATAAATGGAAGATCATGAGAATTAAATATGTAATCATTAATTATAATTATATTTTTGAAAACTCATAACTTGGATAAATTATAATTTTATGGAAAGAAGTCAACTAATGAAGATCAAGTTATTTTGGATGAAAACATCATAAATTCACAACTACTAGTGTCACTGTACACTAAAAAAAGAATAATAACATCAACCAAATGTAGATGTTCTAGAATTCTAGAGAACTATTGATGTTTGAAGAAATTTTATGGTATCATAATATCATAAGTACAAGAACCACAAGTTTGAGTATTAGAAAATGAAATTATGATGAATATAAAAAATTCTATGAGAATATATTCTAGATTCATATGGAATGTACAATAATACATGGTTGAACCAAAATTCATACTTCCAATAGATTTCAGGGAACCTGAATTCCTAGAAGAGGCCACAAAAATTGGTTACAATATGTTATGGGAGTCAGCCATGGATATAAAGATGAATTCCTTATTGTTCAATTAGAATTTGGATCTAACAGAACTGTAAATGGAGAAATGAGAACTAGATAATTAATTCATTTATCATTTGAAATAATAATATTATAGAAGAATAATATATAAGGTATCATTTATTCTCAAAGGATTCTAATAGAATAAAGTAAATATTTTCATATAAATATTTTCACTGGTGGTAAAGCATACTAAAATCTGAAAAATTACAAGAATTTATGAATTTAATAGTTTTCACATTGAGAAGATATATATGAAAACTTCCTTTTTTCATGCTGATTTTGAGGAGGATGTATACATGATTCAACTCAAATATATTTTATACCATCAGAAGGAGGGCCTTGTTAAAAAATTAAATTAAAGCAATTTTGGATTGAAAAACACACATTGAAAGTGAAACAATTAGTTTGATGCTTTAAATAATGAGGAGGGTTTAATATTGAGTTACATTGATCATTTTTTTATCATAAGTTTTAGAATGTTGTATCTTAATTAATATTCTTACTTTACGTGGATGAGAAACTGTTGGAAATACAAAAATTTTTGTGGATTAATGATAAGAAGAATAATTTGACTAGAATTTTTGAAATGAAGGATCTTGGTCAAGATAATAAAATCTCGGGGATGATGATATAGAGGGATTTAAAACCATGTACTCTGGTTTTATATCAAAGATATTATATCATAAAGCTCAAATATTGGTTAGATTTCATGGTATAAATTGGTACATTTTTCACCCAAATATTTTAAATCACATATCCTCTTGCATATGCATGACCCATAAGATTGATCAGTGAACATTGAATAGTGAGCTAGGACTCTTTACTAGTGTTGTGATAGAAGTGAATTTAGAATCTGTTCTCCCTCATATTATCACCATTAATGAGAATGGATATATAACTGATGTTATAAATGAATAAGATAGAAATCCCCCATTTTGTGATCTTTGTAATATCATAGGGAATTCGATTTTGTACTCTAGACTGGTGATAAAACAAGTCACCCAACCAATCGATTCTGAATGGGCTAAAATTAGAAAAAAAGGACAAAGGACCAACCCTTGTTAAATAAGATTTCTCCAATAATAAAAATGAGAAACTGAGGAGAAAGTCAAAGACTTTGTATCTAAATGGAGATGATGTGGGGAAATCATGGGAAGAACTAGTTGAAGATGATTATCATGAAGCTGAAGAACATTGTTTTGTTGAGGAATTAGAATATGTTATAATGGATATCATTAAAAAGCCTCAACAGGAGACAAAACCTATGTTGAATGAGTCACACATGAAGGAAACTAACTCCTCCAAGCAGTCCCTGACTCTTCAAAAAGACCATCTAAGCATAGTAAGGACAAAACAGAGGCAACTATTTTCCTTGCTAGTGATTTGGGTTACCAGTGTCCTGGTCTCGCACTACACATTGGAAATGGGGGAGGGGGTCTTAGAGACACTGCACTTTTTGAGGTCCATATCACACATCCTTCCTTGCATGTTAAGGATGATAACATTATAAATATTGCTGATTTAGAGATTCATCCCACTATTCTTACTGAAGAAGACAATATTCATGATTCTCCCATGGCCATGTGAAGACCCATTAATTCAATTTTAGGTGATGTTAAGGACACACAAACCACTGATTATAGTTAAGTCACCCACTACACTATAATCTCAAACATCTCCTTACCTTGGGAGGACTTTCATACTGTTCAGTTTGAGAGATCTTTGATTGTCGTAAATAACAGACAATTTACTTGTCCATTAGAATCCATATTTTAGAATTATTTAAATATTGAGTCTAATAAAGATAATACTTATATTCCTCATGTTTCTACTAGGAGTAATCATGGAAATAATTCCTAAAAAATATTGGAAAAATCCCCTAGAAGAACTTCTAAGAGGAAGGGTTCAGGTAATAATATAAGGGGTTCCAACCCTAAAAACAGGTTCTAATGAATATTTTTTTTAAATTTTCTTGTAATTACTAACTATAACAATTACATTATCTTAATAATATTTATTAATACTCATAATTCTATTTTTTTCATTTTTGAAACTAGGATATGTTTTCCCTCTCGTTTTGATCATCTTTTTCACTCTGGATATAACTTCTTATTTGTATGTAAAAACTGTTCTTCCCTTGAAACCCTTAGGATCTTTACTCACTCTACTCTTTAGAATGTTAATATTGTCCATATTTCAGAACAGGAGTTCACTTGTAATTTTAATTTTGAACACATGCATACTTACTTTTATCTATGCTAATAATAGATACCAAGACATGAGAAATCTTTGGAATCACCTTTCATATTTAGGAAATTGCATTCATGACCCTTTGTTCATAGTTGGTGACTTTAATGTTATCCTTTCCCCACGTTAAAAAATTGGACGAAATCACTTCACCATATATTCTAGGGATTTTAAATCTACTATTGAGGATAAAAAACTTGTTGAAATTAACCTTACTAGTGCCAAGTATACATGGTACATAAGACACTATAATAGGGTTGTGGCTAGAAAATTAGACATAACTTTCATAAATGATATAGCTCTAGATAATTGGGACATCATTTCTTAAATAACCCACTATAAAAATAATTTTGACCTCCATCCTATCTTGGTGACTATCTATATCAAATATGAGAAGCATGTTCTTCCCTTTAGATTTATCAAATCTTAGACTTCTAACCCTGATAATGGAAACATTATTAAACAATTTTGGTCTTCTATGAATCATTTCAATGATTCATTTTTGTGTACCTCTATATTAAAAAAATATAAAATAGAGCCTTACATGTGGGTGTAGTACCAAATCCAAAGAAATTGGTAACAAAATTCTTTTTTGGGAAGAAGAAGTTAACCAAAATCAAAACACCACTACCGGCAATAATTTTTTCACTAATCCGCAACATGAAATATATATTATTAAAAAACATGTATCCATGATCACATTTAAGGATAACATGCAAAAGAAAAAATTTCCAAACCAAATGCCACATCGATGGTGACGAAAATACTAAATTCTATAACTCCCTTCAATGAATCAGAAAATCTAATAGACCTATTACATTTCTAAGAGATTGGGAAAACCTCTTTGATACTGATAATAACATTACAAATCATGTAGTCTTTTATTTTAAAAACATCTTCAATGGACCTTCCTCTAACAAAGACCCTCTACCAGATTTTATCCTGGTTGTGGTCAATGATAAGGATACTATTTTCTTTCTAGCATCCCTCTTGATCAAGAGATCAGAGACACTATCTTTAGTTTAAATCATAATAGTGCTCCATGACCTGATGGTTGCAATAATGGATTTTGTTATCAATTTGGAAATGTCATTCAAACTGATGTTTGAAGGATAATTAGGACTTTATTTTAAAATGGTATGCTCCCTCAAGGGTTGAATGCCTGGTTTCTCTCCTTGATACCCAATGTGGATAATGTGACACAAAATCACCAATTCAGACACATTTGTCTAATAAATACCCTTTATAAAATCATGACCAAACTTCTTGCAAATAGACTTTAATCTATTATCAATAAAATAGTTTCATAGAACCAATTAGGATTCATTAAAGGAAGGTGTAATCAAGATTTTTTTTCCTCTGAATGTACTAATATATTAAATAGATTTAATAGGGGTTGAAATATTTCCATTAAACATGATATCTAGAGATCCTTCAATACTATGGATTGGAGTTATATTTTCATGGTCCTTTAGAAAATTGGGTTTAATAATTCTTTTATCAGTAGATTTTCAACTCTTTTCAACTCATACAAGAGATCCAACCTTGTTAATGGATCTCCAAAGGGTTATTTTAAATGCACCAAAGGTTTCAGAGAAGGTGACCCTCACTCTGCCATTCATTTCAGTATTTTAGAAGATTACGTAAGAAGATTGATCACCAGCCTTGTCTAGAAAAAAATGTTTAAGACGATAAAGGATTCTAGGAATTTTAATATTCCCACAAACCTTCTATATGTGGATTATGTCATCATTTTTTTTATTGGGATAAATGTAATAACCAAAATCTGAAATGTTCCCTCTCACACTATGAAGTGATTTCTGATCATATAATTAGTGGGAAGAAATATTTTACCTTTTTGGGAAAAGGATTATTATTGATAGAAAATCAAATATTTTTGTAGAATTATGTATTAATGATGGATAATTTACCTTGATCTATCATGGTGTTCCAATTTTCTACGATATACCTAAATCTAGTTAGTTTTCTAAAACTTTTGACCAAATCCTCAACCAACATTTATCTTAGAAATGGAAATCCATCTCTACGGCTGGAAGTATTTATCAAATCTACCATTGTATCTAAAATTTTATACTCTTTGATGATTTATAAATGGCATGTTGGTCTTCATTAAAAAATTAATGTATCCATCCAAAGCTTTGTTTGGAGAGAAAGTAGACATGAAATGAAACTGGTGAATATTCCATGGTATACTTGTTGCAAACCTTTATAGAAGGGTTGTCACAGTATAAGAAATGTAAAACACTTTAATGATACTTTACAATACAGACTCACATGGAACCTTCATCATAATATATATGACTCCATTTCATTCCTTAAAAATATTTTTCAGGATAAAATGAAGAAGGTAAATTTGAATTTCATGACCTCCTCCATTTCGAATTCCATTAAGAATGTTTTTTCCAACATCATTTCTAACTATAGATGGATGGTGAGCATAGACACTTCCATGAATTTCATAATCAACAAAAGGTCTGGTGCTCCTCTCATATCTCTGATTTCCCCTAATCATCTTCCCGATCAAACTAAATATACTATCAAGGATGTTGTTATCTCTCATAGACATAATTTTCTCGACAACTTAAATTATGTCATTAACAGGTACACTTTTACCGACAGTAATGATTTTTTAATTTGGGAACCTTCCCATAATTGCATTCTCGGCTAAATTTGTTTTACAACTATGGAATTATTAATTATAAAAATACATTTAGTTGGATTTTTTTTATAAAGATTCGTTAAAACCTTTGATATTCAATATAATTTGGCATATTTCTCACAAGATAATTCCTATTAAACCTTTTCTTCAGTCTTTTGGGATTCAACTTTTCTCTAAATGTGATCTTTGTAACGAACATCATGAAGAAATTAACCATATTTTTCTTTCTAATGTTAATACTACTGCTCTATAGAATTTTGTGCTTGACTTTTTTGACTATAGATGGTTACTTAATGACTCAATCAACTCTCAACATCAATGTTGTGTAGATATTGAATCCTCTCAAAAAATCAATATCCTTTTCCAAACTATTTTTTCTGAACTTCTTCATGTACTCTTGTATAATTTGAATTCTATTATTCATAACAAACACTCACTTAGTTTAAATTTAGGTTGAATGCAGATCCTAATTTCCATTCAAGAAGATGCTTCGATTCAGTAGGGATTTTTGAACAACACAATGAATGCCATTGGGATTAAACATTAGATTTGGGTTAGTGGTATTTTTCCTCAACCTAGACACACATTTTATGTGTTTTGGAAAGCTTTGATCCCAATATGTATTAAATTTAATGTTGAATGTGCTTATAAAAAATCCAGGCCCTTCGGGTTACGATGCTATTTTTATAAATCACTTTAGGAATATTCTTTGATGTTTCTATGGAACTTATGGAACCTCCTCGACTCTAGAGGATGAAATGATGAACATGATCTATGTTATATCCTTCACCAAGAAACATGGTTGGAAAAATACCAGGATTGAATGTGACTAGACTACCACCATTCAAGATATTTGGAATGGAGTTATGGAACTCGCATGGATTCCTACAACATAATGAATGGACTTTCTTCATTTGCTCAAGGACTTCAACTATATTATAACACTTGTCTTTTTTGAAGAAAACATGGTGTATGATGGTCTTGAAAATATGGTAGTCAACCATGTAACCACCTAGTTTGATTTCATCCATATTGATTTACTACGCCTTATTATACAGATTTTAAAAGAACCATGTCTTTTAGACTCCAGAAATTTCTTTTTTAATAATAAATTTTGTTTTTCGGTCATTGACCAAGGATCCTCATTCTTAAAAAAATATTAATATAAGATGAGGTATGGTATTTGGAAATATTTATATTTTCCTATGTTTTTCAAAACATGATGTATGAACTTTCATATATGTGTCCAGATATTGCCTTTGCAGTGGGAGTGGAAATTTGTTTCATGTCAAACCCTAAAATGAAAAACAATGAAGTTGTAATTTCGGTCATTCGATAATTTATGGGATTGTTGGATACAACATTATTCTTGATAGAATATGATCCATTAAATGCATTTTTATGAGGTTTTTATAGTTTATTTTAAATAATATAAATGTATAACAAGTTTCATGTGTACTTTGAATAGAATAATGATAAATTTTTTGTCATGACTATAACTTGTGGTGACTTTGTGTACAACTAATGAAGAGTATATTGTAGCAACAAAGGCAAGGAATGAATTTATATAGATATTGTGCTTGATGAAGGAACGTAAGATAAAATATTAAGGAGGAACATTATTCTAATATAGTCATAGTTTTATTGACATTATCAGAAATCTTGTATTTCATGCAAGATCAAATCACATTTTCCTAAAATTCCATTTCATATTGAATATTCAAGAAGAAAACTTATTTGGATTCATAATATCATAGGGAAGAAAGATAAATAATATATTTTAATAAATGTATCATTATAAGAATTCCTAATATGGAATTATTCCTCAGTAGGACAGAGATATTCAAGTGAAGTATGGTGAAGATGAGAAAAAAAATGGAATAATGGGTTGGTTTTCCCAAAGTGTTGGACAATGCTGATGAGTTTCCATGAGTTGTTATCCATGTAGAGGATTATTTCTATCATGAATTTTCATCATGAATCTATATATTCACTCATCATAAGTTTAGACCTTAAATGTTTTATCATCATAAGATCCATCTCTGGTAGTTTACTTCGATTGTTTTTCCAATAGTTGTAGAAACCATTGGCATATAAGTTAGAACACTTGAAGTTTGAAAGCTTCTGATGGATATTTTGAAGATTTGCCTTTGAGAATGGTGAATAAAATATTTAATGGGATGGTTGAATCATGGAAGCCTCATATAAAAGAATAACTCAACAAATGGACAACTATAAATGTTTGACTTCGATTTTACCTATTTATCTAATAATAAACCCCTTTAAAAAATTGTGGGACCAGCTGTTGAGGTGTAAATATGAATTAATGTACTGTACTAAATTATGAAATGTGTAATTAAGTAATAATAATTTATAGTGTATGGAAATCATGTAATTAAAGTATTTCAAAACTGTTATGAGTGTTCTCCTTTGGACATGACGAATGTATAAACCATATAAAAACCAAAGTTCTATTTTTCTTATTTTTTGAATGATATATTGTGTGTGTGATTCATCTTTTGTGTATTGATTAAGGTGATTAATGACTTCATAATTTTTGTTTTGTAATAAATAGTGGAATGATATGGTATTTTAAAATTTATTTGTTCTGAAATACTAGTGCATACAAATTATCAATGAACTCGAGGTTCAAATAACTTATATTTTGTAATTGATTGTCAAGAGAAATTGTTATTTTCTCCAACAAGGGTTGGGGTAGTTATGGTTGTCTGTGTATCCCTAGTACCTGACATTATGTTTAAGCCTTATGGGGATCCAATATTGATCATGATCTGGGGTTTCAATCTATAACTTATTATATGTTCATTTTGATTTATATTTGTACTCTATGACATGTGATTTCCCAAGATTCTTGGTAATCGATCATTGGTCCAAGCACATATTTATTTTTCTTGTATAAATAAGAATAACTTGTTGAGATGAATGACACCCTGTGATTCATGGTGTAGATGTGATACATTCTTAGTGAATATTGTGGGTGGATGGCTAGTTTATACAGCATCTGAAGATATGGTTGATATAAAGGTAGATTTCTAGAAGTGTTACCTAGGAGTTTTCCTCAGATATATGTGATTATGCACATATAGTAATTTCATGGGTGATATGGACCTTTGATACAATGATACCACTTTGAATGTCTGATTGTCTAGATTTGATTGGCGAGACTGGTAGAACATTATAAAATCCCATGGTTCATGAGATTTTAATGAATGTATGTGATTTTTGGTGGGAATAAATCCCATAGATGTTTTTAGATATTGAGGGTATCTATTGGTTTCCCTTGATAAATTCCCAGAATACCACCTAGGATAGGGTGGATGTACTCAAGATGTTTTGATTGGGGAAATGTGAGAAAATAGATTCCTAGTTTATTGAATGTGTGATCCAAGGAGGTTATTCCCCTAGATTTTCATTGTCAAACAAGATTTGGTCATGCCTGGACATATATCATTTCAAGGGAATCCACTTATAAGGAATCAAAACACATCCTAACATCAAGAGTTCCAAGGTACTATCGTGGGGATCAATATCAGGGATTGTGGATGTGGTATTTCTAGTTTCATTCAAGGGTCCACTACTCATTATGATGGTGGCTTGGTGGTAGCCTTATTGAGAGAATAGAATTTCTCCTATGGTTTTTCTCATTCTCAAATACACTAATTTTTTTTCCAAAGTAGGTATAGTCAATTGAGGTTGTGGAACTCATGATTGGAAATGGATTTTGATATAGTCATGGATATATGTGCATGACCTTAGTGAATTTCTGATACTTTGGAGTCTCAGTCATCGTGGAATCATCATGAATAATACAGTATTATGCTAAAGTATGATTTGTGGTGGTTAATTTTTTTTTAAGATTTATTTATTTATTTCAGTTGAGCATGTCCCATTCCCATGTAAGATCCTATACCATTTGGTATTTGAAAAAGTTGGTAGTTTCCTAATATGTTTTGTAATCACACATTTCAATGGCTACCATCACACATGGATACCTGAGCATATATCACATGGTTATTGCAGGCATGGGTAGGACTGAGGACTCAGAACATGTTTATCATGGTTGAGTCGGATAACTCTAATGGTATCTGAATATAGGGATGTGTTATGTATTAAATATGTCATGGATTTAGTTTCTTTATTACCCCTTAGTTATGGTATTATATGTAACCAGCCTAATAGGTAGTCAATGTATATTTTGTATAGCTATTTAGGTCTTTACTGCACTTTATTTATTATCAGTCTTGTGTCTAATTTTAGTTTATCATGGTGGATGATATATAGTTATTTATTAATATATTTTTCACTCTAATACATGTGGTATAACCTCCATATAATACATCATTATACACCCTTTTATAGTCTAAAGCCTCGGGGATTAAGGGAGGCGTGTCTGAAGTCATGTGGTGCACCATGGTGTTACACCAGACAGGTAGACTATGACCCAAGTTATTAAAAATTGGTATTAGAGAAATTATGATTTGTCTTTCTATTTATGAGATGGTATACATGATACATAAAAATTAATCAAATATTATGATGAAAATCAGACTGTGACATCCAAAACACCCTTGTGTATTGAATTCTAAGTCACCATGTAATGGGATTCATGTTATTAACCTGTAATGTTAGGGTTATTTGTAATATTTTCCTAATGATAAATGTATGAGGTTTTTATATTAATGGTTAAAGAGTTATTAATTTCATAGATAACATCTTATTGGAAAGTGTCTTATTATTTGAAATTTCATATCATTTCCTGTAGAGGCAAGAAGAATATCATTAATCATTTCAGGAACATAGGATTCATTTGATATATAGACATATATGTGTGATTATTTTCATTGATGACCAATTGTTAACTATTTAATGTTTCCAAGGCTGATCATATGAAATTTTCCTATATAATTTTTTGGAGGAATTATAATTATAGGGACTAACTATTATATGTATTTTTTATTATAGTAATAGGTCGTATGGATTCTATATCAATTATGGTTATATATTCCCTTTATATGAGGTAGAGTATAGATACATATGGTCAATAAAAGGGGACTAAGATCCCTAGATATGAACCCCTTGGGTGAGAGTATTGTCTAGAATTAGTTATTTAATTTATTGGAAATAATCTATATAGTTTTTTCATGCATAGCATGGAATGAAACTCTACATAACAGAATTGTCGGATAGTTTCTGGATAGGGATTATTATACGGTGATTCTAGTTGTGTGTGTATAATTTTATAGTGTGACCAGGTCCTATAATGTGGAGTTAAATATGGATATTCTCAGATAGGTTGAGTGCACTAGTGTTTGTTATTTTACAGTTATAGTAACAAAATATATGGTTTTTCCCCATATATCTTGAAATGTAAATCTATATAATATTATATCATTATGATGGTTACATAAAATAGATCATACTATAAAATGTCTTTAGTGATCAGTATGAGATTATATTTATCATGCAATGTAAGAACCCAGTTTTTGTTCTTGAGGTACGGGTTGATTCTTTTCCTTTTCCTTAATTACTTTATAGAAAACAAGGAAAATGTGGGAAAAATCCCAAATATACTAGTACACACTGTGTACTTTTGCACACACGCCATGTACTTTGGCTTTGTGGAATGAGAATACAGGGTTTGTAGGATTTTTGGTGATTAAGGGTGTAAATAAATTTCTACACGCCATGTACTTTTGTACACACGCCTTTTACTTTGGCCCTGTGGGATGAGAATACAGGGTGTTTTGGATTGTCAGTGTTTAAGGGTGTAAAAAACTTACTACACACCACGTACATAGTAATACATGCTATGTAATCAGTCAGCAGATGAATAGGGAGGTGGTGGAAAGTATCCACCAGAGGAAAAGATAAAAAACAGTACACGTTATGTACTTGAGAGTACACCCCATGTACTTGAGCGTATACGCCGTTTAGTTATGTTTTTTCATTAAAAACATGCAGTTGCCTCCTTATTCAGTTGAGGAGGCAGAAAGATCACCCGGAGCTGTGGGAGAGTAGGCCAAGACTTGTAGGAACTCCCAGTCACTCACCGGGACCCTGATTCTTTCGCCGTTAGTCTTGTTTGAACTACGTGGGCATGTTCTTCCCTCTTCATGAATAATTCATTCCAAATATTTCCCTAAGGGATGATTTTTAGGTTTTAACTTGTAATCATTTATCTCAGATCTATGTCATTCTTGGATGTTTCGGGAGGCGCCTTTCATGTATATCAATCAGAGGTGATCGAGGTAGGTGGTCTTGTGTTCAATTCCAACAGTTAAGTTTATTTTGTGTACCATTGTGCCTTGTTCCCATGTTCAGGGTGTCGTACAACTTGGACATTGATTTTTGAGATACTTATAATTTTATAGGATATCTAATGAATAAGTATAAACTGTTGTTTGAGAACGTTGTTTTGATCTAGGGCCACCCCGAGGGCGTGTTTCCCTTGTTTAGCCATTTGGCTAGGATACACAGGGGTATGACATGATTATAGAATGTTTTTAGTTTTCTTGAGATGAAACATATATAAATTTCTTTCTTATGCGTTGGTATCGGCGCGTATATTTTTTTCCTATGGAATTCATGAGGGAAATGTTTTGTTTTGCCTAAGGGTAAGGTTTTGTTTAGCTCGAGGGAAACATTTCTTATGACTGAGGGTAGTGTTTTGTTTAGGATTAGGGAACAGTATTGTTTAGCCTGAGGGAAACGTTTCTAATGCCTGAGGGCAGTAGATTTTTTGGCTGAGGGCGATATCTCGTATTCCTGAGGGAAATATTCGTTATGCCTGAGGGTAGTCACATGAGGGTTTCATTTCTATTTGCCTGAGGATAAGGATTAACATGCCTAAGGACAAGGTTTACTTTGAATATTCACTGTGCTAATTTCATATGTTGTACCTTCCAAGATAAAACACAGGCTTGGTATAATTATTATCTTTTACTTGTTAGATAGCCTGTTGTGGTTTCTGCTATGGCACTGGAATAAGAGAGTTTCAGTCGAGGCTGAGTCTCAGAAAAATCAAAATTTAATTATATTGAATTGTTAAAAAATTATTAAAAGGATAATGTAACTGGTAGAAATGGTTACTTTTGTGTACTTCCTAATTTACTGCATTTCATTATTGTACACTACTAATGTACATTTTCATGGACAGTTGGGCATGTGCCTTTGGTAGTTTCCTATTGGGATTTATTTCTCACACCATGTTTTGGTCATGTCTTGGGCCCAAAAAGGTTCTATTCTTGTAGGTTTTCATATTGGAAAGGGACCTTACACAGGGACATGATTATTGCAGAGGCGTAAGAGTGCATGCGACCGAGCTTAGGCTTGCAATGCTACTGTGTTCCTATTGCACTGCTTTAGTTTTGTTTTGTTGTACTTTGTACCTTGTGTTGTATTGTATCAGATTGTAGTGTATCATGTTTTGGCTGCTTTCATAGAATTAGAGACATGTTGCATCATCATATATATGACTATTGGTTATCTTTTACTTCAGTTCTGTTGTCCATTTCAGGTCTATATTGTTTACTGCTTCTTCTTTTTTATGATTATAATTTGTTATGATGTGATAACGTTTGAAAAATGAGGGCATATTTTCCCCACTATCTGTCCTAGGACCTCGCTGCTAGTCCGCGGAATCTAGAATTTAGGGAAATGCGTTTGAGGTCATGTGACCAACCGGGTTCGGGGCACCCATTGTGTGGCACCCAGATCTGGGACGTTACAAAGTGATATCAAAGGGATTTATTTTCTTTGACATACGATTCGGAGCCTATAGACGGGGATAAGACATAATATGTACATGGTAATATGCTGTGCCCAAGAGTAGTTAACCCGTGTATAGGGAAAAGCCAATCTACCTCATTTAATTGGAATTTTTCAGGTTTTTCATTTTTATAGTTGCTTTGATGTTCACCATTGGATGACAACCTTGTGGTGTTCTGTATATATTTTTATATACTTGTGTTCTATTTAGTTGCAACCCAATGATATGATGGTATATCATCTCCTAGATCATTTAGGCACATGTTATAATCACATGTCATGAATAGTTTCCATGCCCCTTAGGTGCAATAGAAATTACATTTTTTTGTGATAGATTTTGTGCTATAAAATTCATTTTGTTGTGACAGTTTCCTTGATAAAAATATATGTTGTTTGATGGGGTATTGTCTATAAGAGGTTTTGTTTTAATGAACGTCAAACTTCAGTTCTTGAGGTGTTATGGGCCCCTATTTACCAGAATTTTGTGGATAATTGACTTTTTTACCTTGATTATAACATGTATAAGATGAAAATCATTTATTCATGGGGAGTATGGGACTCCAAGTTTATAATTTGGCACTTTGGTGTTTATTTCAATGTTTTTTTGGGCTCTGGAGTATTTTCTGAGGCTTACTTTCCAAAAAAACCAGAATACATGCCATGTAGTTTTGACTACACGCCATGTACTCTTCTTTTAGGGAGGAAATGAAAAATTTCTAAGTACACACCGTGTACATATATGTACATGCTGTGTAGTCTAAGGTCGTGTAACCCACTATGTGATAGGGAACACATGTCTTTGAAATTTTACCAAGGACACGTCGTGTACCTGTGGCCCACGACCTGTAGTATTGACTGGTGAGAGAACATGTGGACTTGTCCACGTGGCTGGGGAAATAAGGTGGTGTACATGCCATGTGCGGGTGTAACACGACGTGTACCTAGGTTTGAGACACGCCTAGGCAGGTATCAATACTTAACCATCTGAGGGCTTAAGGGTACAGGCCGTGTAGTCTCTTCATTCCTGTTTTTTTGGATCATTCTACTTTTCGTTGTCACTCTTAACCAGAGAAAAGAAACCTCGAAAGTAAATTAAACCAAGTCGTGTGCTTGACCTTGTAGAGTCATGCTTTTGAGATGACCACGAGTTGTTCACCAAGAGAGTGGCAGTGATTATACTCTAGACATGGTAGGCAATGGGCTACCGATGGATCTTCTAGTAGTGCCTGATGTAGTGCCATCCATTATACTGGACGCAGCCATGGATGAAAAATTCCGTGAAGGTTTCATGTGGTTCATTCATACCTTCTAGGGAGCACTGCATGTTGCCACATCTATGGAAGAGCTGGCACGTATATTCCAGTAGCAGCTTCCACCTACGTCTTCAGGGGATGGCAGAACATAGGCAGCAGATTCATGGATGGGTTCTATGTAGATTATCTTAGAGTATTTAGATATGCCTCTTAGGAGGAGGGTCAATCTCTCTACTTACATGTTGTGTAGTTCCTCCAAGAGATGGTGGGATGTTACCACCCAGGCTGAGAATCACTGATATATGGTGTTGGAATATTTTTACGTAGTTTTCTATAAATTTTTCTTTCTGGAGACACTAAGGGTAGAACGAGCTCGAGAATTCATGAATCTACAGTAGGGTTCCGTGTTAGTGATAGACTATTCGGCTCGCTTCACCGAGCTACAGTTTTTTTCACCTATTCTAGTGGGTGATGAGACATTGAGGGATAGACACTTTGAGAATGGTTATCTATATGACATCTGAGCACTAGTGAATATTTCCAGGTTTCCTAAAGTAAATGGTATTGCGAAACCGGCGTGTATTATGGAGCGGAACCTACAAGAAGCTGGTGGTGAAGACCAGGGTAGTTCATCATTGCTCTTTGGTACAATTTCTACCGACAAGAGAAAGAGGAAGATCGATTTCTCTCACGGTGGAAGTACTAGACAGAAGAGTTCGTTAGGTGTCCAGATAATGTGCTACAAGTGTGGTAAAGAGGGGCACAAAATACCTCAGTGTCCACATGACACATTTGTGTGCCGAGCTTGTGCCAAGATGGGTCATCTTTAGAATTTTTTCAGGGTATTTCCACCAGTGAGTAGTGAGAGGGGTTCTTTGAAGACTCTACATGGAGGAGTAGGGCTAGGAGCTTCTTACCAGTTAGGGAAGTGGAATACGTCAGGACGTTCTGGTCAAGGTGGTGGTCGTGGCTGTGGTATCCAGACACCAGGATCTCAGAGCTAGCAAGGCGAGTTAGCTTAGGGTAGCCAAACTGTGTCGCAGGGCCATGGAACTGGGAAGACATATGTAGTGCAACAGACCCAGCAGGATCAGGATCCCAAGCCTTCCACTATCAGAGGTACTATTATAGTTTCTTCTGTTTTACCTTTTGTACATGTTCATACTGGTGCTACACATTAATTTATATTTGTGCCAGTTGTGGAGAGCCTTGGGATATGTGTTTCTTTTTCTTCGGATATCATGATTCTAGACACTCTGTTTGGAATTAGAACGGCTGGTGTGTGTTAGTGCATGGAGTAACCCTAGAGGTTGGTGGGTGTCACTTTCTATGGGACCTCTATTTCTTAGAGATTTCATCCTATTATGTCATTCCCAGGATGGCCTGGTTTGTACTGTTTTAAGATTTTGTAGATTTCTATCTGTGCAGGGTGAGTTTTACCTCACTAGAGGGAAGAGGGTTTCTATACAATGATGAATGGAATGTGAAGCCGAGCCGAGATAGACCTGAGAATTTTGGGTGAGTTCTAGTGATAACCCAGATTGCGTGTTTATATCTGGATGACCAGGGAACTAGTCAGAACGATTTCCCACAAGTGGTTAATCATTTCAGGGATGTCTTCCCGGACTACTTTTTAGTTCTACCTTTGGATCGAGGGGTGGAATTTTCTATTGATATTGTGCCAAGAGCAGAAGTAATATACACTTTTCCTTAGAGGCTGGCTATGCCAAAATTGAAAGGGCTCAAGAGGTAGTTAGAGGAGTTACAAGACAAGGGTTTCATCTGACCTAGTATTTCTCCCTAGGGTTCAACTATCGTTTTCTCTAAGAAAAAGGACGGTACCCTCAGACTTTGCATGGATTATCGAAAATTGAACCAGTTGACGGGTAAGAACTGATATCCCTTACCAAGGATTGATGTTATTTTTTATCAAATTCGAGGAGCACGAGTGTTCTCGAAGATTGACATGAGATCTGAATATCCTCATTTACACGTTAGACCATAGGAAATACCACTTACAACCTTTCAGAGTAGATATAATCTATATAAGTACTTGGTCATGCTGTTCGGACTCACAAACATGCCAGAAGTTTTCATGGATCAGATGAATTTTTTGTTCCACCCATATCTGGATTCTTTTGTGGTAGTCTTCATGGACGATATATTGGTGTACTCTCACACTCTACACGACCATTCCAACCATCTTATGATAATACTGAGTACACTGGGAGAGCATCAGTTATATTCTAAGCTCTCAAAATGCCACTTTTGGATAGACCAGATTCACTTCCTGGGGTGTATTATCTCAGAGGAATGAGTTGTGGTAGTCCTAGAGAAAGTGGGAGTATTAGTTTCCTAGGAGAATCCTAAGATTGTGTTTGAATAATGAATTTTCATGGGGATGGGTGGTTACTATATCCACTTTATACATAAATTCTCCTGCTTAGCAGTGTCGTTGACAGGTTTGACCAAGACGGGTATGAAGTTTGTTTGGTCAGAAGCATGCAAGACAGCCTTTTAGAAGATGAAGTGAAGGTTGACATTAGCACCAGTCCTGATACTTACAGAACAAGGGAAGAGCTATAATGCTTATTGTGGTGCATCAGGTATTGGGATGGGAGTAGTGTTGATGTAGTGCGATCGTGTAATTGCATACAGGTCTTGGAAGTTGTGGCCACATGAGAGGAATTACCCGACACATGATCTCGAGTTGGCTGCAATTGTTCATGTGTTATGCTGCTGGAGACATTATCTCTTGGGAGAACATTTTGGGGTGTTTACGGACAAAAATAGTCTTAAATACATCTTTATCCAGTGTGAAATGAATTTTAGACAGTGAAGGTGGGTTGAATACCTTCATTCCCTCAACATTGTGCTTGCTTATAAACCTGGTAATGGTAACACAGTAGCTGATGCGCTGAGTAGGAAGACTCAGATACATGAAGTACATGAGGCCAGTGGTGAGTGGTATCTTATGGATTTGTTCTCTGAGATTCATTTGTAGGTTCATGATAGTCAGGGGTGAACCTATCATTAATCCTTTGTTGTGACTTCTACGCTTTTAGATAGAGTAAGGATGAGACAAATATCTTATTCACAAGGCCTAGTTCTATGGGATTCTGTGGAAAGTGAGGACCCTTCTCCTTGTTGGACGATATGCGATGATGAGTTAATGCGTATCAATGGAAGAGTGTGCGTTCAAGGAATATATGAAATGATTTTATGAGGAAATTTCATGCTTCAGCTTGGATAGTGCATCTTGGAGTTACAAAAATGTACCGTTACTTGAGACGTCAATATTGGTGGCTGGGTATGAAAAGAGAGGTAACATGTTTCGTTAAGATATTTTCCACCTGTCAGCAGGTGAAGGAGGAGCATCATAGGCCATTCGGACTATTACAACAATTACCCATCCAATGTGGAAATTGGATGATGTCGCGATGGACTTCATGACCGGGTTGTCGAGGTCACCTTGGGGAAATGATGTTGTATGGGTGGTTGTTGACGGACTTATGAAGGTTGCTCAATTTTATCCAATCTAGGAGACATTCGGTGTTGACGAGCTCAGGAAGTTTTATATCTGAGAGGTAGTACATCTTCATGGGGTCCATAGTTCTACAGTTGCAGATAGGGATTCCCATTTTATGTCTCATTTCTGGAATAGTTTCTAGAGCACACTGGGTACACTAGTGCTTCTGAGCACATCTTACCACCCTCAGACCAATGACCAGTCAGAGAGTACAATACAAGTTCTAGAGGACATGTTGTGTGCATACATCCTGGAATTTGGTGGCTCTTGGGAGATGCACATACCCCTGGCTGAGTTTTCCTAAAATAATAGTTTTCAGGAAACTATAGAGATGGAACCTTACGAGGCTTTATATGGTAGGCCATGCCGATCACCCTTGTGCTGGTTAGAGGCAGATGATTCAGCTTTACTTGGACCACGTCTCATGTTAGAGACTTCAGAGTAGGTCTAGTTGATTCTTTAGCAGATGGCTACAGCACAGTCTCATCATAATTATTATGCTAATCGCCGTAGATGACCCATGGTGTTCGTGGTCTGGGATCGGTATTTCTTACATGTTTCAACGAGGTTGGGACACAGGAAGATCAAGATATAGGGTAACCTTTCACCCAGGTATGTATGGACGTTTGAGACTCTGGGAAGAGTTGGGCCAGTTTCCTATCAGTTTCATTTTCCAAATATGTACCAGGACAGGCAAAACATCTTCCACATATCTCTATTTCCCCATTTTAACTCAGACTCATCCCACATTTTTCAGATCGAGGTGGTTGAAGTTGATATTGATGCATCCTTTTAGGTGCATCCGATTTGTATTGTTGATAGGAGCACAAAGTTTCTTTGAGGATGGTCAGTTCCTCTCGTATGAGTGCTATGGCAGCATCGATGAGTGCAAGATGAAACCTGGGAGCGGGAGACCAACATATGTGTTAAGTAGCCAGAATTGTTCCCATAATTATATTCACCACCCTTGGAAGGGAAATTCGGGGACAAATTTCTTTAAGGGTGGTTGTTTGTAAGAACTCGGTTCATATTCTTGAGGTACAAGTTTATTCTTTTCCTTTTCCTTAAGTGTTTTTAAGAAAACATAGGAAATGTGGGAAAAATATCAAATTTATGGGTACACGCTGTGTACTTTTGTACAGACACTGTGTACATTGAATGTTTGGGATGAGAGTACAAGGCATGTTGGATTGTCAGTGATTAAGGGTGTAAAAAACTAACTACACGCTGTGTACTTTTGTACACATGTCTTGTACTTAGGCTATGTGGGATGAGAATACATGGCATGTAGGCTTCTTGGTGATTAAGGGTGTAAAAAACTAACTACACACCGAGTACGTAGTAGTACACACCATGTAATCAGTCATCAAATGAACAGAGAGGCGGTGGGAAGTTTCTCCCAGAGGAACAGTTAAAAAAATAGTATATGTTGTGTACATGAGAGTACACACAGTGTAGTAATGTTTTTTCATTAAAAATAGGCAGTAGCCTCCTCATTCGGCAGAGGAGGCAGAGGGATCACCAGGATTAGAGGGAGAGGATGGTGATACTTAGAGGAACTCCCGATTACTCATTGGGACTCTGATTCTTCTGTCGTTGGTCTCCTTTGAACCGCGCGGGTATGTTCTTCCCACTTATTTAATACTTCCTTACAATTATTTCCCTAAGAAATGTTATTTAGGTTTGAACATGTAATCATTTATCTAATATAGACATCGTTCTTGGTTGTTTCGGGAGTCACCTTTCACGTATATCGATCAGAGGAGATAGAGGTAGGTGGTCTTGTGTTTAATTCCAACTATCGAGTCGATTTTGTGTACTGTTGTGCCAGTCGCCCATGTTCGGTGTGTCATATGGCTGAGACTTTGGCTGTTGAGATACCTATAATTGCATAGGTAATCTAATGAATAAGTATAAAATAATGTTTGAGATCATTTCTTTGATCTAGGGCCACCCCGATGGTGTGTTTCCCTTATTTAGTCATTTGGTCAGGATACCTGTGGGTATGCCGTGATTATAGCATGTTTTGAGGTTTCTTGAGATGAAACATATATAAATTGTATGCTTATATATTGGCCTCGGCCCAATAATTTTCTTTTCCTATGGAATTCCTGAGGGCAATGTTTTGTTTAGCCAGAGGGAAAGGTTTTATTTAGCTCGAGAGAAATGTTTCTCATGTCCTATGGTAGTGTTTTGTTTAGCCTGAGGGAAAGGTTTTATTTATCCCGAGGGAAACATTTCTTATGCCTGAGGGCAATATCTTCTATTCCTGAGGGAAATATCTCATATGCCTGAGGGAAATATTCATTATGCCTGAGGGCAGTCACATGAAGGTTTCGTTTCTGTTTTCCGGAGGGAAAAGATTTGCATGTTTGGGGACAATGATTACTTTCAATATTCACTATTCTGATTTCTTATATTATACCTTCCAAGCTAAAACATAGTCTTGGTATTAATATGATTTTTTACTTGTTATATAGCCTAATTTGGTTTCTACTGTGTCACTAGTATAAGAGATTGTTGGTCAAGGATGAGTCTCGGGAAACTCATAATTCAATTATATTAAATTGTTAAATAATTATTATATTGCCAATATAACTGATAGATATAGTTAATTTTTTGTACATTTTAATTTATTTAATTTAATTATTGCAAACTGCTATTGCACATTTTCACTGACAGTTGGGCATGGGCCTTTGGTGGTTGCCTATTGGGATTTACTTCTCACACCCTGTTTGGGTCATGTCTTGGCCCAAAGAGAATATATTGTTGTAGGTGTCGATAAAGGGAAGAGACCCTACACAGGTACATGATTGTTGTAGAGGATTAAGAGTGCATGGGAATGAACATAGGCTTATGATTCCACCGCGTTCTTGTTTCATTGCTTTAGTTTTGTTTTGTTGTACTTTGTACCTTGTACAGTATTGTATCAGATTGTAGTGTATCCTGTTTTGGGTGATTTATTAGAATTAGAGACATGTTACAACATCATATATAATACTGTTGTTTATCTTTCACTTCAGTTCCGTAGTCCATTTCAGGTCTATATTGTTTACTTCTTCTGATTTTGTATGTATATAATTTGTTCTGATGTGCTACCCATTGACAAATGAGGGTATAGTTTCCCCAATATCAGTTCTAGGCCCTCACTGCTAGTCGGCAGCCTATGGCATTTAGGGAAATGCTCATGAGGCCATGTGACCAACAGGGTTTGGGGCACCTGTTGTGTGGCTCCCGAATTCATAACATTACAAGGGAGAATCCACGTAGGAGGATGCTCAGTGAGTATCAGTGCCTTGATAGGCAGTTAAAATGGAATGTTATTTAATTATTATTGTATACTGTTGAGATAAGTTTTTGAATGTAAACTCATGAAACAATTATTTGGGGTTCATGGGGGATTCATTGGATATGTGACCCTTTTTTTATTGGCCTGGGCTAGGTGGGTGGACCTATAGGCATTGTATGATGACTATGGAATCTGTAATTGTATTGTATTTTTTATTTTAGAGAAACCCATGAGAGGGTTTGTGCTGATATTATTGGTGTATTTGAGGTATGAATAATTGATGTGTTATTAGGGTTATTCTATTTATGCATGAAGATGAAATTGAAGGTATATTATAGGAATGATATTGCCTCATAATTATTGGGCAAGGAACCTTTAGTGGTAGCATTTTGGACATGCATATATGTTTGAGTTAATAATTGTGGCTTTGAAATGGTACCGGATGGTAACTAAATGTGTGGTTGGCTTATTTAGATAATGTTTCATATAGCATGATCACCATTGTTTGGTGACCTATGACTCATGGGTTTGTGAGTCAAGTTTATGTGATCATGTGGTAAGTGATATTAAGGACATCCATTTTTAGATCAAATCATGGTAGTGTGCACAAGGAATCATGGTTCCTATTGAAGCATGTATTAGTGAGGTGGTATATATTAGTTGAGATCCAATGAGTTTTAATTCAGTGCCAGAAGGCCTGAAAACTGGAGGGTTGGGATAAGATTTTGAAATTTCCCATCATGATATATGAGCCTTTGAAAATGGATGAGATATGGTTAAATAATTAATCTTGGAGTTGGTTATAGTAACATGTTGACTATGATGAGGTGAAAATGGATTGGGTGGAGTGCCACACATGTGTTATTAGAACCTACTGAGATATCACTATAGTATTAAAATAATTGATTTCATATGTTGGGGATATACACTACTATATATTTGAGGGTGTTATCCTCAGTATGGTTTGGGAGTAGATTGAAATTGGTATTGTGATGGTGCTCAGGTATTTGTATAATGACCATGCCCAATCCATGTATTTTGTAATGAATATAACATGGGTCTTTGTGGATGAGAAACTATTTTGGTAGTGTGACACTAATTCTTCTCCTATGGCGAGGAGTGGTGTCTCAATCATGTGTGTGTGACCCACATGTGAGAAGGGTCCTGGGAGTATGTAACCGATCAGTATATGATCATTATATTCCATCTAATTCTTGTTAATAAATATAATATGGTACTTATGGATTCCTCATTGAATAAAATGTAAAATTTCAAATAGAAAATTAGTTGGTGCCCAAGAGTAGGCATCGAAATCATGATGAATTATAATGATATTGACTTATTTTATTGAGAATATATTGGGGAAAATGATGAGCATGATATGGGTTTAGTTTATTGTTGATATATTTAAAAAATTACATCCAGGTTTGGATACTGAAACCATTTTGGGTACATGAATTATCATGGGATCATTTGGGATGTAGGGAATCGTGGTAAGGTAGTTTTGTAAAGCATTAGTAGGTGAAGAGAGGAATTTTCAAAAAGGGACTTCCAGAGTAGGGATGGAATGTTTTTTTAATGATATGAAATATGGTGAGCCTAAAACTAAATAAGACGTATCTTTTTGGATACAATTTGTATGGTTTGAGAAATTTTCATCGCTTTTCAAGTGAAATTGAACAGGTTCTCGTAATGATTATAAGAGGAAGGGACATCTATTTATTTAGGAATTTATGAAAGAAGAGATGAATTGGCATTATACAAGTGGTTTTCTGTATAATTGTGTGTATTTTGATTGACACCATACAATATTTTTTTAGAGAACATGACTATAGAGTTCTAATGGGAGATTTCAATGGTTGGGGCATTGAAGCAATAGAATTTTCCATTATGTGTTAAGTACTATGTTAGGGAGCACCATAGGTCTAATGATTAATTGGGGGATGACATGATCATGTTTCAAGATAGAAATTACTAGTAATATGTCATCTAAATATTTTTTAATGGTTACTTGCATTAGATCAATGTTTTGAAGAATTAGTTTTTCAAATTTGAAGTTCCACTTTGGAAGCATGTTGAGAATTCAAGGTTGGAAGGCCATTTTTTGAGATCAAATAAATGGCCCAAATAGGTCGTGATATATGGTTCATTGACCACCAATACTTCTTAAGAATGTTATGTGTTATGGTGTAGATTTTGTAGTTCCTTGTGTCTATACTGGATTTTAAAAGGCAAGAGAAATTTGAAATTTTCAATTTTTCTACCGATTCCGTTATGTATTTGGATTCAGAATGGGATTTTGAAGAAATGGATCCATTATACATGTTTATCTGGACATGTATTAGGGTTTTGAAGTGGACCCATGGGGCTCATGTGAGCAATGGGTCTTGTTGGGGGGGGGGGGTTATCAGTATGTTGTAGAAAACTAGAGCAGCCCCCAACTAGCTGATTGTCAGAAAGTAGCACGCCCTCAAGTTATGGTGACATTGGATAGCCATTTTATCCATACTATAAAGCTTGTGTAGGTATTAAAGGTTTAATTGACCTATATTCCCCCTCATTTTAAGGGGAAATCTTCCTTCATTAATCTTCATATGGAATGTTTAGTAGGGGTTTCCAACATGTTGTTGCTCTCATGTACCATCATAGGATGATGTTTTAGTGGATTTAAAACATGATACAAGGTATATATCACATTTTTCATCCTTTGATTGTATCCACTTCCCACCATTATAATTTTCCATTTCTCCTGGATTAGGGTTTGGGTTCAATTCCTCCAAAACTTGGTGGAATCAGCAGAGTGATATGGGGATTCCCCATTTATTGGGATTAGGGCATCCCAAGATGTCATATTCATTCATTTTCTCAATTATGTGTCATGCTAGGTTGATATTATTTATATTTATAGGATTTCCACTAACTTTCATTTAAATTTATAATGGTTTTGGTACTAAATGATGGTGATTTTTCTAGGAATTCAGAGTTCTTTGGGGGTGGTCAACACCTTGTAGAAAGATTGTTTCATAAAAGAGTATGACTCTATGATTTATATATTATTATTATTAGTTTAACTTTTATTAACTAATTAATTATAAATTATATAATTAATCCGTTATTGATGTTTTGATTATGTTAAGAAATTGGGTCATTATGATGAGCTCAGTTGATCATGAAAGAGATCTATATTTAGAATTGTAGATCCTAGATCACAAAGATTTGATCTATTAAAAACTAGATCAAGATCTAGAAAAAAATCTGTAAAGTATCCATTCAATTGATGAATGAAAAATAGGATAGAGGGAAGAAACCACACGAGATGAGATTATCTTATCTAGAGAGGTGAATATATTCAATTGATTATTTTAATAATTGAGAAATGTGGTAGGTATGCCTTGGAATCTATTTTAGAACATAAAAAATAACATAAATCATGTTTGGGCAGGCTAGCATCAATTTAGGGTTCATTCTATGGGTTTTGGTTTTTAAGATACTTATTTAGAGTTGAAAATCCCTTACACATGGTTTCCTGTTTGAGGGTGCAATTTTCCCTAACCAAGATCCCTAACAGTGCGACTCACCTAGGTTTTTCCATGGTTACTCCTATGATTGTGCACAGTTTTATGAATCTCATTTCATTCATGTGAACCCCCTCTCTTTGTGTTCACATGGTTTTTTGGGTTGGGTGCATGATTTTGGAAAATCATGTGTCAGCCATGAACTACCCCTTTTCCTTCTAAAAACATCCAAATTTTACCCAAAGAACTCAAGGTAAAACCCAAACAACATGTACTCAAAACTAGGTAATAGAGAACCTGAATACCAATTCATCACATCCCAAGAAAAGATCAAGATCTTACAATATCCCCACCTTATAATATCTTGTCCTCAAGCTGCACTCCCAAACATCTCTAAGATTCCAAATCGAAAAGATCGAGCCACCAATCTTGCATATCCTTTTTGGTCTCCCAGGTTTCCTCTTGAACATTGGAATGTTTCCACAATACATGAACTATCAACACATCATTCACCTACAACAATATATCATTGTGATCCAACACATGTATCAGATTCTCCTCAAAGGACGCATTGATATCAATCAATATAGCATCCACATTGATCACATGAGAAGTGTTGGCGTGATACCTCTAATGTTGTGACAAATGAAACATGTAGTGTATAGAAGTATACATTTTTTAAGGATCCAATAATTATGCCACCAAAATGATTCTCTTCACAACTTCATATGGTTCAAAAAACATGGGTGAAAAATTTCCCCATCTCAGTATCCTCTTGTGACCCAATCTAAGAGACACAAGAAGGAGCACATGATCAATCATGGTAAACACTAGGGTTCATCATTGTTTATTAGAATATAACTTCTATCTACTCTACTATGTTTACATGTGTGTTGGAATTAGCTAAACATGATCCGACTTACTTTTCCCGAGACTCGATCCCAACAACTCTGACATACCTACCTCCAACCACTATTGAGGTGATCTTCATAACCTACCATAAAGTGACTCATATGGTACCGTATATATAGTTCAATAATAATTGTTGTTACAGGAGAAATAAAAAAACTGCAGGGCATTATCCCATAGCCCAAAAAAGATTATATACACACACACGAATCATATCATCACGGATCTTTATAGTACACTCTAACTAAGCATATTTTTATGGGTGTGAATCCATAATTTGTAAAACCTGTGTACCAAGAATATTTTAAAAGTATTACTGGATACGTGAAGTAAAATGTGAGTCATGGAATGCAATTATACTCAATGGAACCCCATACAGATGGACTATCTCTTAGACAATCATGTCCCCCAACCAATCCACTGACAAAGTATCACTCCGATATGAAATATGCTACATTTTTTATTCACTCCAAAATATCCCAAATAGAATAATTCTTTTGATGAATCCTCATGAGACCCACTAAAAAGATATAGGTAATGACATTTCAAAGCTATTCCAGAATGGGAAATAGTTGTATTTAATCATTCAAACTCCTAGAAATAATTCTCATAGGATCTAGACAATTCAAACATTATTCCATTCCTGGTCAAATTTGAATGTTTTATTTCCAAGTGGGAATAGTCCCGGATGAACCTCCTATAATATCCTTCCAACCCTAGAAAACTAAGGATGTCAAAAACAATCTTAGGATGCTCCCAGTATACAAATTCCCAATCCTTTTCTGGATCCACTGATACACCTTCCTCTAAGATTGTGTGGCCTAACAAGTGTACCTGATCGATCCATAATTGAATCATAGATATGATGGTTTATAGGCAATACTCTCTATGTGTACTTAGGAATATTTTAAGTTGTTAAACACGATCATCATGAGTTTTTGAGTACACCAAGATTTCATTCAAAATACTACAAAAAATTAATCCAAGTAAAGATGAATGATTATGTTCATTATGTCCATAAATAGTTTTGGTGCATTCATCAGCTCAAATGACCTTGCAATGAATTAATATATTTCATAGCTTATTCTATAAGTATTCCATGGTATATCATAAGGCTGAAATATCAAAATATGAAACCCTTATCTAAATTCAATCTTTATAAAAATAGAAGATCCTCTCAACTGGCCGAATAGGTTGTCGATATACGGATTAAGAAACAGGTTCTTCACAATCATCTGGTTTAACATACGGTAATCAAAACAAAAGGTAAAGGTATTATCATTCCTTTTTTTTCAAACAAGACTATAGAACCATATTGATACATACTCGGATTGATAAATACCGTATCCTCTAACTCTTACAATTGAGTCTTAAGAACATGAATCTTTAGAGGTGCCATTTCATATAATGGAATATATATGGGATCAACCACCAGAATGTGATCAATAGTCAATTACATCTCTCTCTTTGGTGGAATACCTAACAATACCTTAGGAAACACATACTATAACCTAGACATTATGGGTGGAAAGTAACTATGATTTACATTACTATCATCCAGCAATAGACAGGAAATATGGGTGGTGAGCACACCCAATTACTGATGATCATACCTTATATATACCGCCTGGATATCCCACTCTACATGGTCAATATAATTGTAAACCTTATGAGACATAAAATTCATTATTCTATGGTAAAAATACATGTGGCATAAGTATCCTCCTAACCAATCTGTACACAATAATTAGTTCTAATCCTAACATGTCAATGATGTAAATATCCCATGGAAAATGATATTACCCTACCCTAAGAAAAAAAACCTTTCAGAAATAGATGTCTCTTAACCATACTGCCAAAGGTGTATCAATATTCATAACCCCTATCATGAAATCCATAGGAAGGATCAAACCATTCACATGTTCTGTAGATATAAAACAATGAGATTCACCAGTATCAAATAAGGGAGTAGCTTGTGTAGAATATTCAAGAACAGTGCCTCTAACTATCGATGTTAAAGCCTTGTTATCCACAATTGAAGGATTAACTGTATAAAAATATCATGAATCTCTTCCTTGTGATGTTTCATGAGTCCCCTGAGCTACACCACTATACTAATATGGTTTTCTGTCCAAGAAGCTCTGAGTCCACTACCACTACATCCACATTTAGTAGAACTATAACAGATCGGATAGTACAGTTTTAAAGAACCCCTTCTCGTATTATGGTTCTGATTGGATACTCCATCAACACCCATATATCATGGCTATCTATGGAACCTTTGTAGATGACCAATCCTGCGACATGTTCAACAGTATAACAGTGGTTTGGGAAACTATCTATAGAGGTGTCCCTACCCACCACACTGGTGAAAGATCACCTGAGTAAGGTCATGTGTAACTAATCCTTCCATTCGGTCAGTCTACTTTCCACTTCTCTAGATAAAATTCTCATAATGACACTTACTACTCTCAAAATTTGTACCTCCTGACCATCCAGTAGAAACCACTCTTCCTCTATTGGAAGCCTCCATCATGTTCCCCTAAGAAATGTGAGCCTAACTAAATACTTTTAAAAACCTCTTCAACTGGAAGATATTCACCTAGAAATTGATTTCACATTTAATTCCATACTAAATAAAATTTGAAACAGTCTCCTCATCTCTTTCCAGTGCTAAAACAATGAAGTAAAAATCTATAAAGAAACAAGAATAGTATTTCACATACATGTTCCCCTAATTAAATCCCATGAACTCAATTGGTCTCTCCTTCAGGAGAATCTATGGATAAAATTTCAATAGGAATTCCCTGAAAATTCCTTCCACTCAATGTTTTCCAGTTGTCCATCCCAAGTCTGGATGTTTTAACAATGCATTTCTTAACCACATAACATGTAAATAGATAGTATTACTCTATTCTTTAGATGATTATCTAGGTGGTCAAGGATCACCTAAAAAGAATCAATCTATATATTGGTTGCCACATGCCCACCCTTTATTTTTAAATTCAAAGGGATATATTGCTAAAACTCCCATGTCAGGTTAGAGATAGTCTTCACTACTCAGTCTAGGTCTCATTCTTTAAACTGCATGAATCGATAAAATTTCTCAGATAACTCTTCTACGACTTCCCCACCTAGAACTATCAGTTCCTCACATTCCCCGATTGGATGATCATTTTTATCTATATCCTTTTTTGTCATATCATCAAGCATCATAATAGAGGAATAGCTATATAACAATAAATAGGCATCTTAGGACACATTACAATACATTAACATTTTAAAATAATATGGATTCAAAATAATCCATCACATTTCATTCCCCCAAACCTCACCACATAGTCATAAGCGAGGTGATATCACTACCCTTGACATCCCTCATCTAGGTCTAGGTTATCAAAGGTTAAACAGAATCTCATTTCCCAATTTTTCCATTTCGTAACCCATTTTATGTTCTACTAAACAGGTAACGAATAAGATTTCAACTTCAACAAAATACCCAAAACCTTCTTTTCTATGTGTTCCTAAACAAGATGCATGAAAAAAAGTCTTCTGTTCCCAGAATGATTCATGCACAATAAAATATTATTCCATACTAGTCCATTAGTCAAATATTAGATAATCTCAAAAATAAAAATCACATCACATAACAACTGCATCACTCAAGGTGAAATAACATCAAAAGTAACAACACACATCAATAAAAACAATCTCACCTAGGATACGTAAATTTTTTCATCAAACATGGGTTGGATACTCCCATTCACAATATCTTAACCATGTCCTAACTCACCATATTATCCTATATACCCTTACTAAATAGTAAGACAAAATAAAATGATATGAAAACCTCCTTTGGGACTATTTTGGAACATCTCGACCTGGGTTTCACACATTGTGCCCCGATTTAATTGGTTACATGACCGTAGGCATGCCTCAACCTATGCCAAAGGATATTGACTATCAACAAGGGTCCAATATCAATAATGGGGAGACTATGCCCTCTTTATCAATGCATATAAACAACAGATATAAATAAAAAAATCAAACAATATAAACATAACGAGAATAATACCAATAACACATGTTAACCAAAGCTGCAGTACAATATCCAAAACTGGAGTAGTAGATGTGTCATTCCCATTACATGGAATGTGTCAAATGGAAAAACCAAAATGAAGATATTGAAAACTCCAAAAAGGTGTCATAATTAATTCTGGTTCCCTTATCCACGATACATCTTGACTCATTCATATATCCTTGGGAATTTTCCTTTTATCATGTCCTAAAAACATTAATTATATTCAAGTACTAATCAAGACACCATAGTAGGGTGTGATTACAACTCAGTAGGCCACCAACCATGATGTCTAAAATAATACCCCATAAATAATAGTGTATGATTGTTTTATAAAGAATAAAATTCAATAAATAAATTAATAATTTTAAATATATTAAATTATTATTTATTTATCCCCAAAACCTCTTGGGTTCATGAGGAATCCAAATCCATCTATACCTACTTCAGCCCATGTCAGAGTCTGATAGATACCAATGAGATATCACCTATAAAAAACTCATATTTATCATTTTTTATTTTATTTCAATTCATATCACAGTCATTTGGAACCATGTTTCAATGCCAAATTGTTTTCCCTAGAATGCCATATCTAGAAACCCATGGGAGTTTGAAGCAGTAGATCGTACCCCACACTCATTTATAAAAAAATCACACAAGTGGGATTTTGAAGAAGCATTAAATGTCCCACACTAATTATCACTATGTTATTTTGAATAAGTAGTCCATGTCCAACACATGTATATCAGTTTATCACTATGAGATTTTGATGTAGTAGTCCATGTCCCACACATGTATATCAAAGATATCCCAATATCACATATATCAAAATATCACATGTATCAAAATTTCACACATATTATAATATCAAATATAACATAATATCACTTGTGTAATAATTTTATATTAATAATGGTTAGGAATTATTAATCTTATTTTCAAGAATTTCAATTAAAGTGTTCCATTTCAATTTATTAAAAACAAGGATCAATATTTAAAATCATATGTAATACCATGAAAAATCATCATTAAACCATTTATCATTATTTAATCATCAATAAATTTAGGTTAATCCAACAATGTCACAATTTTCATTGTAAATTAATTATTAATCACATTAATTGGATAATTACACAATTCAACTAATCTATCAATTTCATAATCATAATATTGAACCAATTAATTGACAAATTAATTAATCCCATAACACCAATTTCAATTTCCAAAATTGAACCCAAATCATTACCACATAGAAATTAAGTTAATTCAATTCAATGATCAATGTATTTACCCAAATAATGTCATTTAAATTCCATAATTACATACACATAATAAAATCAAGACTATGGTATTTTCAATTTATGACCCTACCCCATGATTAACGATTAATGCTCACAAACGTAAATCCACAGTTGAAGTGGAACAACCCAAACCACGATGAAGAACAAGATCTAGATCTGAAACCTATATCCAAGATAAAATGTATTAGATCCATGTAAAACTGGATCTATATCTATCATGAACATTGTAAATCATTCATTCATAGGATGATAGAAACAAAAGATAGAGGGATGGAATCACACATGATGAGATTCTATTACCGGTAGACGTGTAGATCTACAATTTATGCTTCCAATAATAATTAAATATGATTGGAAGGCCTTGGAATCCTTCTGTGAGACTCCGAGAATGAGATAAATCAATTAGTGTCGGGCAAGGGCTTATTTAGTGTGATTTATATGGGTTTAATTATTTTAATCTAATTTTTAGGGTTTTAAAATCCCACATGCACGGTTTCCAATATGGGGAACACGATTTCCCCTAACCGAGTGCCCTAACCAAGGAACTAATGAAGGGGTATCACACTATTATTTCAAATATGGTTCATATTTTTCCAAACCGGGTACCTATTGTGATTATCCCCTCTATTTTTCTATACATAGTTTTCTAGGTTGTAAATACAGTTTTATAAAACTATGCCCCAACCATGAACTACCCTTTCTCATTATAAAATAATAATAATTTCACAAAAACATACATTAAGTAAATCCCAAACATGAAATACTCAAAAAATGAAAATCATTACCTAAATTCTATCTCAAGACATCTACATAAATGGTTGGGATCTTACAATTGCAAATTAATTTTGATAGGTTAACTATTTTATTTTCACTTCCCTATGATTTAGAACTATAAGACATAGATGAAACTTTCAATGAAATACCTTTACAGTTAGAAATCTCCACATTTTCAATGTTCCTTAATTTAGGTTCTTAATAAATCCATGATCTAATGAGTTTATTCAAATTATATTCCTTAAATTTCATACTCTAAACTCTTTTCACATTCCTCGAATGCCACTTTTTTGGTGTTGAATGTTGCACCATTTCAACAAATAATATATTTTCAAAACCTTTCCCACTGACGCATCCCATTGATGACTCTTGTAAATCTATAGAATATTTGTTATAATGAATTATTATCTCCAATTTTATTGTCTCGTTGCTAAGACAGTGTAATTCCTAGTTTTGTATGTTTGATATTTTCTGAACTGTATGAGTTACTTTTTGTATTCTCTATATTTATTGAATTTCCATACATGTTGGAAATTTGAATAACACATTTCCAATAATGAAACGATATAATTTATTTATGAAATTATAATTAAAACAAACATTAAAAAATAGTTATATACAATAGATTCTAGATCAAAATCTGATATCTTAAATCGTTTTAAAATTATCATTCAATGATTGATGATCAAATGTTTTAGATAAAAGTTTATTTTGGCCTTCGAATATTCATAGCCATTTCTATCAAAATATAATAGAACTTAGGGTATTAGACCAACATTTGAATTAATACCTGAAACCTCATAATAATCTTCTCCTTATGAGGTTAATTTTATGAAATGGTTAACATAATAAATATATAAGTGGAATTATAGCGAGGTAAGCCATTTGAAAATATTATTACCTGGTTTTTAAAAATTTAAATCAATTAATTAAAACACAATTATTTAGAGGCATACTAAATTTGTAATACTATCCTTGTATTACATCAAATCAAATAAAAAATATGGAATCCTTGTTTTATTCTCCATTATGAGATCCTAAAATCCTTTTGAGAACCTAAAACTACATGCGATATCCTATTGAATACATAAAGAAAAAGGTTATATTGAAATCCCAGTAAGAGGAAAAACAAGATATGGAATTAGAACATGTTACTCAATGGTATAAGATGATATCATAAAGATAAGGCGCATGAGTAAACACATGTAATCATGATATAATGAACATGTTATCACAAGATCATCGAATCTTGGAAAATACGTAAAAAACATATAACCTGACATAAACATGAGTCATGTATAACAAGTTAAACAATATCACATGGTGTAAAAAGTGTCAAATTGGATTATATTTACTAATTAATCTCATAAATTTTTCCACATGAGACTAAAACATTTACAATGAATTAGAGAGCTATTTGGTTTCACCCATCATGTCTGCTATATCGAGCTCACCCAATGCTATCTAGGTGCATCCATCATTACATGACCATGATTTATGTGCACCAAAAAAATGAAATCAATAGTAAGGAATAACATAAGAACTACTCATATAAATAAAATTGGTCTTATAATCCTAGCTCACATCATAATCAAAAGAAATTTCATAATGATTGAATTTGTGAGGTAAACATAAGGTATGTATTAACTAACAATTAAAGATACAATAAGATATTTATATATTTGGGATACATATAAATAGAATTTATAGGCAATCCATTTCATCAAATGTTGTTGTATTTGTTGAATATAAATACTTAAAAAGCATTAATTTATTCTGGAGGAAAATAACCTTTTTACATTGAAAACCAATTATGAAAAACAAAAAAATCATAAAATACTTTATAAAACATTTTAATTAAAAATAACCATGTAAAACATATAAAGGAACCATTAATGTATTTAGTGTTCAATAGGGATAGTAAATCCAATCGTGACGTATATGTAAAAAACATTCCCTTCACACTATTGTAAAAAGGTAGAAAAGTAAATCCTTCAGAAAATGAAATGAAGATTCTATTATAACCATTTTGTAAAAATTCATGCATGGAAGCAAATATGTATAATAAATAATTATTATAATTTTCAGAAATATTTGGAGAATGTTTTTATAAAACATGGATATGGAAAAAAATGGATTTTTGACTCAAAAGAAAAATAAAATTTTCTTTTTTTAGAAACATTTTCCTTTTATTTTTATGTTCAAAATAGTGAAACAAGTTAATATTACATTACCAGAAATAAATAAAGGATAATAAAATGAAATTATATTTATTATAAAATTGTCAAATAATTTACTAAAATGTAAATTCATGCCTAGATAAACCTGATTAAAATGATATTGAAACATAAACGCATACCACTTTGGTAACTTTTGAATAAAATCACCAAAAAGTGAATTAAAATAACTGTAATATAAAATATAATTATGTGTGAAGGATTAAGAGTATATAATTTAAAGGTACATTATAAAATAATTCAAAATAAATTAGGTGTATTAAAGAACATGTGCCACAAAGAATGAATTTTTTAGACAAAAACCTTACATATTTATTGACATTCGAATCACAAGACTTTTTAAAGAATAAAATAAAATAAAATATTCTATATGATTAATATATATACATATATATTAATGATATAATATTTCAAATTTAAAATATATATACCACACAAAGGAAATGAGTAGTGAATATGACATATGTCTCCAAGATATAAATGGGAGTCTAGAATTCTCTTTTAGTAAGTCTCAATTTCATTCATACACATTCAAAAATAATATATATTAAATATAAGTTTATGATAAATCTTTTATAGAACCATAATTATATATATAATACCAATATTATACACTTATGACCTTTTATTGACCATTTATTAATAATTATTTTTTGTAATCATGAGTCCGGTAATAATTATTTTATTTTTCATATATATATTGATTCGGTATTTTTTCTACTTTAACATTGATCATTGTTAAGTAATTTCATGAATTTAAAACATTTTATAAATAATATATATATATATATATATTAAATATATATTTATTTACACTAATACACAAAATTTTGTGATTGAAAATTAATTACATCATTCATGGTGACGGTAAGTCATACGTACATATGAACACTATATCCATTTTCCAGACGGATGGAATGAAATGAAGGTAAATAATATATCAAATTAAAAGAGTCTTTATTTTTTCATATATATTACACATATTCATTATATATATATATATTTATTACCTTTAATGTAATGCGTATGGGAAAAAAATCACATCACTTTGTGAGGCGGTAGTTCGTCGTACACACAAGGAAAGTTATTGTATCCCCATGAAATTTAATGAAAGAAGGTATATGTTATATAAAAATTAAATGAGTATATTTTTTCATATAAATATGTTAAATACATAATTATATCCATATTTGAAATGTTTTTAGGGAAGGAAAATTATATCGGTTCACAAAGCAGTAGTTCGTTATACACAAGATCAATAAATTTTTTAACTATTTAATGGAATTGGAGAATGATATAGGTTATTGAATTAACATAATTACATATAAGTATATATAAGATATTTTTATTATTATATTATCATAATTTAATAATAATTTATGAATTTTTAATAATAAATAATACCAAAATGAATATAACGGATTTTACCTCTTCTTCAGAAAACCCCATTAGCTTTATACCTACAACCATATTTGTTTATATATATGATAAAAATATCCTCTATGATGATTGGAGAGAATACATGATGTGATTTTTCTTGGTTTTATATAATCCAATTGGTTTTTTCTTGTGATTAGGAGAGGGGAGGTTATGGCCTTTTATTAGTGGTGGAGGGGACACGCGTGAAATGTTTTAAGAAAAAAATTCATACTAATGTTTTTCTCCTGGAAAAACATTAAAATATGGATTATTTTAGAATCTTAGAATATATAAGATCTAAATATGACAATATATTACAAATTATACTCGTTTTATATCATTTTTAACCATTATTGTTTTATTTTAATCCCTAGTAAACCCATTTTAACTAAAATATTGTAATTATTGTTTACAATTTTTACTATTAAATTTGGTAGAAAATTAAGTTGATCATATTAGATAATATAAATTATTATTATTCAAAATATGGAATACATTTTTTTAAATTAAACATACAAAATATTTAGAATTAAATTTAAAATTAAACCCACTGACGCATTGAATAAAATATTTTTCAAGAAATGCATTTTTCAAGGGAAACATGATTTTACATAAAATCTATAACTTGTTATATTAGTTATATAAATTTAAATTTATATATATATATATAATGTATATGAATAATCTAAATAATTACTCATTAGGGTTTATTTTAAATAATTAAAATTGTGAAAAATTTTGTACTTTAACACTATTGTCAGGAAAATGTGTTTTTAATCCTCCAATTAAACTAATTGGAAAATATAGATTGAATATGAAAAAAAATTAATTAAATTGAATAAATATATCTAAATAAAAATTATTTTACTTTTTAATCAACTAAATATAGTAATTTATCTTTTAAATCAATTAATCTATTAAATAAAATGATAGTTTTCCAAAAAATCGGTATTTTTAAATATTCACTATGAAATAACTATTTTCAAAAAAAACATTTTATTCTATGACAATATATATATATATATTATTGTTTAAAAATTATTTTAATTTTATAAAATAAAATTTCTAGATGTTCCGAAAAAATTATTATATTTTCTTAAAAAACAATCTTAAAATCCTTTTTTGATAAAATGTATTTTCAATGAAAAAAGGACTTTACCATAATTTAAGCACATCATTATCAATATATATTATTTATTCAATGTATTTAAAAGAATTTTTTGAAATATTTTTATTCATATTCATACTTTATAGTTTAGTGGATATTTTATAATGGTCTTGCGTAAATCATAATACTAATACAATATCAAAGTTCGTTAAAACATATTGTTGTGTGTTACAAAAACTATCAAAGAAATTGGGTTTATTTAGACAATAATTATATATTAGATTCTCAGGGTGTTATAATCTCATCTATTATCTATATTAAAATTCATATATTCTATCGAACATAATTTTATGCTTTTAAATTTTTTGGGGTTTTACATTCTACCCCTAAAAAAATTACATTCTCATAATTTGTTCATGATATCCGTTACTATGGGATTGAAATTATAAAATACCATTTTTGTAAAACCACATTATAAAAAGGATTAATATGATATCCTGTTGAGAAGTATGACATGGAATAATGAATTTCATCATAAAAACATGTACTAGGTTTTAAAAAAGTATAATTTTTTGGCATGTGAAGATATGGACCTAGAAGAAAAGCATAAATAATTATAGATATTGACAAATATAATTGATCATAAAGAAGTGAATGATCAATATAAAGTTATGAACTCAAAAACAAATATATATAATGATTTAAAAGATAATTTATTCCTTTAATATTAATTTAATAGGATAATTTTTTTGTTACAAGATCCTTTTCCTAGGGTGAAATATTATTTTTCTATCAAGATTGCGAACACCAATAAATATTCATTATATTTTTTATTTCATGACAAAATTCATCCTCTCATTCTTCTTCGATCATTTTCCACTTCACACTTTACATTAAAGAATGAATACTGAAATTGTGTTTTTTCTTAAGGAGCTAAAATTATCTTTTAAATGTTAATATGATCCCTTGAAGAGTATCACGTTATCCCCCTATCATTATTAAAAAAATTGTTATCACAATGTAAAATAATACCCAAAATTAATATCAATTCATTAATCACCAAAATTAAAAAATAAAACCGAAGGTCTAACATTGATCTTCCATAAATTAATAATCCCATATACAACATTTAATCAATATTCTTGAAATGAAATAATTTTTTAAACATAATAGATATCTCATACCCTTAGACCTAGATCTCTAAAAACACAATAGTATTCATCCCAAATAATCAGTTACATTAAAACGAAACATTATATACACATAGTCCCAAAAAAATATATCCCAAAATATCATTAATCAGTTAAAATTATTTTATCAACTCAATATTTATCCATATTTCCATTTATTAAAAAAGTTGGGTCATATTAATCAAGACATTACATAGTCCAGTAGTAGATAATTGCACATTTATCTCCCTTTGGTTGGGGGATCAAGCCTAGCATCATTCCTTGATACTATGAGTTAATTCCAAGAATGTGTTTTTTTGTTTTTTAAAAATAATATTAATATACTTCCTAAAACATTCCCAAAAATTTGATGGAAATACTAAAAATAACATGCATCATATAATCAATTTTTATCCACTAAAGGATTCTATAGAGATTATTTATTTCCAATAATATCAAATATTATAAACTAACTATAATTACCTCAACACAAATAACTTATCTATGATTATATTTTCCTCAATCATGTGTTTGCCTATAAAATATCTCTTTACCATTAAATCACCTTTCTAGTTCAATACAACCATTTTATAAATTCTAAAAAATACTTAAAGTAAACTACTTCAGAATGATCCTGAGAAGTTTCATAGTTCTTATAACTAGAATAAAATTAACAAAAAACCACTCCCAAAACATGATTATCTATTTAAAACAGCCAAATAATTTATTCATTCCACATTAATGATTTTGATTACATATTCCCTAATGAATTATTCATAGGATTATGGAACTGGCTCAGAAAATTATAAAGTTCCCCACATTTAAGACATTGAATGATTAGTGGTTCCTTAGGTTGTACATTATTTCCTTGTGTCCTTTTAACAGGACACTAAATTTTTCTTTAACAATTGGTGACTTTGTTCACTCATTTTACACACATATAAAATCATTTATTTTTATCATTAATTTTTTCATGGATCTTTTTACCACATTTATTACATGTAAGAAATTGAATCTTATTTTATTTTTCATCGTTAGCACTTGAAAATCCATGATAATCCATCTGTCTCTTTGGTGTGTTTAGAAATTAAACTATGTTCTTGTTTTTAATTTTAATTCATGAATGATCATTTGAAAAAATCACAATATGTCCGACTTCCATTAACATTATTTTAGGCATCAGATTTGGGAAGTAATTATAATTCCCTTAAATTCTATTTTTGGAATTATTTCTCTTATTTTCATCCTTTAAGTAAATTAAATAAATAAAAACAAGATGGGAATACATTAACGTACAAAATGGAAACTTAAATGATAAGTATATACTTCTTTAAGTGTCTATAAGATACAATCTAGGTTACATATGCTTATATTTTCTATTATGATTTCTAACAAAACAAAACCTTTAATCCTTTAAAATAAATTGTAAAGAGTTTGTGAATTTCAAAGGAATACGCCTTGGGAGTGTCAAAACAGGTGCACAATAAGGCCCATTTTCATGTAATAGGTATTTCTTGAGTCAAGAACTATATTAGTTTTTTGGAGTTATTATCTCTAGGTACATCATTTTCAGAATGACATCCACTTGTACTATTCGGACAATGATGTAAATATATGGAAACCACCCACTCTATACTTCAACAAGAATCAATGATATTTTTATATATTTATTCTTTTCCTTAGACTTATCTCTATGGTTCTAAATAATTCATTCTCATACTAGCTCCAAAGGTTATGTAAACCTTTTTCCTAATACCAACTATTGAGACTGCATCCTTTTACACATATTAGTTCATGATTTTTAAACATAAACATATATTAATTACAACTGAATTATCTAGATTTTTAGTGCCTTTGAAATACTAGGATCATATTACATCAAAAGAAACCTAAAACATGGCATCCATATTTTATTCTGCACAATGATAACCTAAAATAAATTTGAGCTAATAAAACTACATAGGTTAACTTAGGGAATACAAAAAGAAAAAGGTGAGATAGAAATCCCAAAAAGGGAATAAATATGATAAATAAAGATGACCTATTAGTAAAAGGTATAACATAATATCATAAGTAGAATTCGAATGGGTAAACAAATGTAATCAAAACATAGAGAACATGGTATCATATATCATGGAACTATAGAAAATATTGTATTATTATATAACATAACATGTACACGAGTCAATGATAAGTACCCAGATAATATAACATGGTGGAAGAAGTCCTATAATAGATTAATTTTACTCCAAAATGCAATACATCATGCCTCATTAGACAAATACATTACCAAGTATATTGGAGCATTATCTAGGTGCACCCATCATGTAATATATATCAGGATCACCTAGTGTTATCTGGGTGAACGCATCATAACACATTCATAAAATAAGTGTGACAAAAAACAAAATCAATAACAAATAATATCATAATAACTACCCATAGAATGAAAATGGGTTGTATAATATTTTGAAATATCATAATGAAAATAAAATTCATAATGATTGTAATTAAGAGATGAACATAAAGAATGTATTACCCCCATCAATGTTAGAGATATAATTCTACTTATATATATGAGAGACATATATATAGATATATTATAAGCAATCCAAAAAAAGGGTTTTCCATAGATGAATAAATATACTATAATAAGATTAAAAAATATTTAGGAAAATTACCATTCCAATTTGAAAATGAATTTTGAAAAACACAAAATTCAAAAACAATTATCGAAAAAAAATTCTTTAGAAAAAACCCTCAAGAATTTATGAATGAAGATTCATGTAATTGTGTGGTCAATATGGTGGTTAAATTCATACATGTTGCATAAGTAAAAAAATCCATTCAATCTACTTTAAAAAGATTATAAAGAATTTTTTTTTAAAAAATGAGATTCATTTCGAACCATTTCTTTTAATTAAAAACTTGGAAAATATATTTATAAAAAATAATTCATTAAAATTTAAAAACATTTTTATAAAACATGGATACAGAAGAAATAATGATTTTTGAATCAAGTGTGAAATAATGTTATCTTTTCTAAAAAAACATTTCTCAATAATTTTAAGTAATAAAGAGAGTAAAATGGATCTATTTATTGAAAATATAATAAATAACTAAATAATAGTAAAATTAATGTTTTTTTATTAGTCAATGATCAAATAATTTCCTCCATTGAAAATTAAATCAATGATAATCCATATTAAAATGAGTTTGAAACATAAACCCTTACCGCTTTGGTAATTTTTGAATCAATACTCCCACGAATTAAGTAAATGAATTATAACAAAATTAATAATTAAATATTTATGATTGAGGATATAATATGTAAAGGGTAAATATATACACCTTTTAAAATTAATTAAGTTCATAAAAGGACATGTGTCTCAAAAATGGATGTTTTAAGACAAAACCCCTAAAACATTGGTAAATTTTGAATCATAATCCCCATTAAAAACTAAAATCCAATAAAAATTATATTTAATTAGAATATGTAGATTCATGATATAATACATAAAATGGGAGATATATATACCATCAAAAGTAAACTCATGGTGAATATGTCATATGTCTCCCATAAATAAAAGATAGAATAGAAATACATTACCTTAGGCCTCAAGTTCCTTCATACCATTAGAAACGTATAGTATAATAAATATAGGCTTATTTTACCACATTTAAAGAACCATAATTATATATATCATAACATTTATGATTTACTTTTGATATTTTATTACCTGTTACTTAATAATAATTTTTAATGTCCCGTTATGGGTAATAAATGATTTTTTTCATATATGTTTTGATTTGGTATATTTGGTCCTTTAACATTTATCAAGGGTATATCATCTAAATAATGTAAAAAATGATATAAAAATAATATATATTCTTAATATTTTTATTTATATTAATCCATATAAGTTAAATATGGAAAATTAATTATGCAATTCAGGGAAAATGTAAGTCATACGTACACATGAATTTTGTTTCCATTTTCTCTACAGATGTGTTAAAAACGAAGTTAAATAATATATCAAAAATAAAGTGTAATTATTATTTAATATATATCACATATATTTATTAAATATATCTGTATTACCTTCCATGTAAATCATAATTTAAAAATGAATCACATCACTTCGTAAGGCGGTAGTCCATCGCACAGACGATCGTTGTTTTTGTATCAGTAAGAAATAGAACACATTAAGGTATATGTCATCTTAAAACTAAACAAGTCTTGTAATTTAATAAATATCATATAAATACACTAAATAAATTATTATATCCATCTTTGAAATGTGTTCTTGGAAAAAAAATCACATCGATTTATAAGACGGTTGTTCGTTGTACACACAATTGACGGTTTCATTCCCCATTTGATGGAAGTGGAGATGGATATAAGTAATGTAATTAAAATAATAACACTTAAATATATAAAATACGTTTTTCTAATTATATTATCAATGATTAATAATATTTTAAGGTAATAAATGAATAAATAAAATAGAAAAGTATGTTAATGATTTTACATATTCTTTGGAGAACACCTTAAGATTTATTCATAAAAAAATCATAAATTACATATTGGATAAAACTTTGTATTATATAATGAGGGGAGAGAATTAAGAAATTTATGTGGGAATGTATTGGATGAAATAATGGGTTTTTTAAGTGTGAATATGAAAGGAGATATTGCGAACTTTTATAAGTGGGGGAGAGAACACCCTAAGAATATTTGAAAGGAAAAAAAGTGACATCCAAGTTTTTATCATGAAATAATGACAAAAATCGATGAATTTAGAGAATTATAAGATATAATTTTTAAATATTACCATACAATAGTAATTATAAATATTTTGGATTAGTTTTATCCCTCACCATTTTAGTATAACACCCTAGTAAACCCATTTTTACATTAATCGGGGTAATTAAAATTTACAATTTTTACTATTTATTAATGTGAAAAATGAATTCTAACTTTTTGAGTAATATGAAATATTAATGTTCAAAATATGAAATCAATTTTCCAAATTCAAATCGTAGATTTGGAGTAATTTAATCTAAATTTAAACCAGCATACTTGTAGAGAAAATGTTCTTTCAAAAAATGCATTTTTCAATAGAAAGATGATTCCACAATAACTCAATGACTATTAATAATTATAATATTAATTATAATTTATAAATATAAATATATAATATATAATTTTAATTTAATCAAATTCATATTGTGGTTTATTTTAATTAATTAATATTGAAAAACATTATGTACTTCATCATAATTTTCATAAAAAACATTTTAAACCCGAGGATAGACTAAAATGAAAATTTATTATAAATATGATTAAAAAATAATTAAATAAATTAAATATAACTGAAATATAATTATTTTAATTTTAAATCATTTTAAATTGATAATTTCACTATTAAATTAATTAATTCCTTAAAATAAATGATAGTCTTACAATAAATTTTTGTTATCACTATTCACTGGGAAATCAATATTTTTTTTAAAATAACAATATTTTAATCTTGGTTACTATCAATTTTTTTATTTTAAATATTATTTTAATTTTATAAATTATAATATCTAAAATTACCAAAAATTAATGATAATATTTTCTCAAAAAAACACCACAAATATTTTTTTTTTGAGAAAAATAATTTTCAAAGAAGATAAATACATTACAAAAAATTAAGTACTTATTTATCAATACATTTTATCAATAGATAATAAAAATAAATAATTTAAAAAAACCTGTTCATTCCTTTTCATACTATTAATCTTAATAGATAGGGTATAATGGTGTTGCTTAAATAATATTATTAATATTATATCACGGTTCATTAAAACTATGTGTTTCATGTTATGAAATATATTAATGAAAATGAATTTATTTAAAAAGGAAATATATCTTAAAGTCTTGTGTTGTAACATTATCATATAAGCTATATTTTTCATTTCATATACACTATTAAACATAATGTTATTCTTTTAAAATATCATGGCATTTCAAGAAGAACCTAAATCAGAAAGAAATGAACTATGATACTATTTATTGGCCTAGAATAATACATAAAATATATAAATAAAGGGTTAATATACCTTCATAAATTTTAAATAATATAAAATAAAAGTATTCAATATTATAGTTATCGAATCATGTAAAAAAACCACTGATGTAAAAACAAGTGCAAGTGCGGATCTGTGTGCATGTGCATCATAAACAAAAATAAATAAATTAAATTTCGATAGTAGTTCAGATCAACCTGATCATATATATAATCATAAATAACATATTATTATATATAATAATGATACTAACTAAAGGAAACACCTAAATTTAATATATAGTGATAGTATTTTATAGACATTGTCTCTTTCACACCTAGAGGAACAACACAACCTACTTGTTGCACATTTATATAGGACAAGGCACGAACAAGAATCATTGACTTTTTTTGGGAGTCACAAAGTAATAAAACATACATTTTTATGAGTTATAACTAGTAATTTGACTTCATTTATAATGGTAAAATCCTAAATTAATGTTTACAAAAAAAAAATAGAAAATAAAATACATAATGGTGAAAACTAGTAATAAATTAAGAATAGAATGTTAAAGATGATGAAACTCTATATAGATTTAATCAATTTAGAAACAAAATATTGTATTTTAACGCATTTAATGATCACAATTGGAAAAAATTTATAGTAACTATTGATTTATAATTTCAAAAATTAAATGTAATTTCGATTATTATGTATTCCAGTGAGTTCTGTTGATCTATATTTATAGACAACATCACCAATAGATAGATCCTGATCTTACATAAATAATTATATGTGGGAATCCAAAAAAGTCAAAATATCTCACATGAAATGGTTATAAATATTACAATAAAATAAACACTTAGCTATATATATATATATATAGAAATATTACACATATTCTGAAAACAATATCCCATGTTTTTCATTATCAAACATTTAAAAACCCACTTTGAATATAATCCATAATATTTATAAGAAATTTAGAAAATAATAAAATGTGTAAAACCCCAGATATAAATTCCAAAAAATTGAATCATTAATGATATACGAAAATAGTGTATCGAAATCTTATTTTAAAAATAGAAATAGGAATTTCATAAAATATTTAAATCATAATCTGTATGACTTTTTAAAACGCATGGAATAAGATCATTTGACTTCAAATCATATAAATATATACATTTCTAAAAAATAAGTATTTAAGACTTTTATATTTATCATGCGATGTTGAATATATTGTATTCCTTAAAAAAATTAACTGGTTTTATAATCTTTTATGACATTCATTTTCTTGACATTGTCCATTTTTAAAAGAAGCATTTTAAGATAAACCAAAACAATAAATTAAAAGTTGAGAATGTTTTAAGATGTTATAATTATCCAATTAGAAATTTTTTTAAAAAATAAATGTGAGTTATTATAATATTTAAACCAAATAAAAATTCAACATAAAAATCAATAATTCTCCAATATAACATTAAAAATATCCCAAAACATCAAACTAAATCCAAGCACAAACACAATTATTGATACTTTCAAAAATATATCGTTATAAGGACCATTGAGGTGACACCCCTACACATACAGTGTGATTCATGAAATTAATGAGAACCCATTTATACAACAACCATATGCAACAAATAACCTTTGAAATATATATTTCTTATGATGTGACCAACTTAGTGATTGTTTCTGAATCAGTTTCTATCAATCTATTACATATCCAAGGTATTAACAAATATTATTTATTTGGAATCTCGACTATCTCTAAAACTTTATATTTTTAGTCTCTCAACTCATGAGAATATGTTAGGAATATACAATAGTCATTGTATAACTCACATTTTTTGTTGTTGGAATATTTTTAAACATTGGATTTCATTCGATCAGAAATGATAGATGACACGACCAACGATTTTATAGAACTATTAGTCTATCATGGGGTGAGTGTACCTGAACATCCTGAAGAAGTTCTCACACAATGAAATAGAGTTAAATACATAAATAAATGTGTTTTTGTCTTCCATGTACAAATTTAATCTTTTTTACATAACAATAATATTTTTAAGACTATTCTTAAAAAATTTATAGTCAAAATTTTGCACAATTCTATACATAAAGATCGTATCTCTATATGGTTTGGTTGAAGGAAAAAAATCCGGAAACATACTCAAACACTTCATTACACTGTGAATCATATAATGTTGTTATAAAAAATATACCACTAACTACATAAATAAATACTTTAAGATCACTATTTGAATTCACAACAATTACTTTGATAATGTAATTAAAATATAAAACCTATGAAAATCAAAAATATATTAATAATATATTTTCTTAAATTTTTTCATTGTTTCATTACATATAATGATCATCCATTTGTGATTGGATTCAATCATTTAAAATCAAAATAATGTACACATTAGAGGGCTACCCATGGTAGGGGGACATGCATGAAGTGGATCCACAATGTAGGAACTCTGAGTATGCAAGCTAGTTTTGAAAGATAAGGTGGTCGCTTGTGGAAAATAAGTTTCTTGAGGTTAAAAAATTAGAATGGTAAGAAAAAATAACTTCCATGGATATGAGGAGTGGGATGGAGATTTTATCAGATTGCACATCATGATTAGGGAAGTGGATGGAGTAAAGGTTATATTGGCCCAATAGATAAAAATCTGAGCATTTAAAAAAAGTTTCTGGTGTGTCAAGTTTTATTTTAATGAATAATAATATTATATATTATATTAAAACAACAATAAAAAGTGTAATATAATTTAAAGAATTATATTTTGAATCGAAATTATAATTAAATTATGTAAAAAACATATGCATTTCTAAAAAATAAACAATTGATATATATTTTTTCAAAAATTTATCATTTCAATAAAATTAATAAAATTAATTTAATATTTATAAATGCATACAATTGTTCTAAAACATGTAAAACAATAATGAGTTTTCTGCATTTTAAAACCAAATATATTTTTAAATGATTTTTATTTTGTTTAAAAAAATTATGTTATGTCTTTTAAAAAGAATAAAATAATAATTATGTGATGAAAATAGATTTTTATTATCCTTAATAGAAAAATTAATAATTTTTATTTGATATCTTGAAATCGATATATTCTTTTTAATGGATGGAATATTAATAAGTTTACTATATGTAAAATACAATTATTTTTCAAAGTAAAATTTACTTTTTACATAAAAAAAGTGTTATTCCATTTTAAGAAGACATAATTTTTTTTATAAATTGTATTTTTAGTTATTTGAATAAATTTAATAACTATTCATTAATATTTATAAAGACATAGAAAAATTAACATATAAGAAATATTTTATTAGGAAAATTATATTATTAAAATTATACTAATAATCATTAATAAGTATTTGTACATAAGTATAAAAAAATTATTCTTTTATAAAAGGATATGGAATATTTATTTTATGTAAACGTACAATGTTATTATTTATTTAAAAATCATTAAAATTTACTTTTTAAATTTATATCAACCTTATTATTCATCATAAAAAATATTATTTTTAAAAAATTATTAAGAAAAAACGTAATTCTATAAAATTATTAAAAATAATTTTTTATGTAATAAAAATCTATAAAAATAATTTATAAAAAAAAATTAGAAAAAAAATTTAGAAGGACGTTTCTAAAAAATTTCTTAAGAAATTTTCAGTGAAATAATAATATGGTAGTTACCATAAAAAATTATAATAATGAATTTTGTCATAATATTTCATTGGATATGTCAACTAAAAGATAAAATTAAATTATAATATATGATAAAACAAGAAAATTATGATTTATATAGAATTTTCACACAATAGTTTCAACACATTTGTGATGGAATTTTCAAAAATAATTTAGTGTTGCATTATCCACTTGAAAATTTCATTGGAATAATATAATATAAATTCATATTAAAGATTTTCAGGAGATAATTTGTTGTAAAATATTGCATTTGAAATTTACTTATGAATTTTATAATGGAATGCTATAATGAAATATTTCTAATGTAAGTGTTAATTAAAATATCTTCATGAATTTTTACACTATGAAATTTTAGACAATATTTTCAATAATATTTTATGATGAAATTATAATAGTAATTTTTTAATTTATTTTTCTACTACAAAATTTTAATTTAATCACAGATTTCTATTTTTTTAGAGAATGTTTCTAGTTGAGTCATTATAATTTTCCCCTAAAACCCTCTTTTGATCTATGTTTTTAGATTTTTATAGTTACAGTTTACATCGAAGATCAATGATTATTTCCACTAGATTTTTTTAGTGGAAATAAATTATAATTTTCCAATGGTTGATTTAAAATAAAATTTTAATGTATGTTTCAATTTGATTTATTTGTGGATATTTAATAAGAATTTTTAGTGAAAGTTTATTAAAATTTACAATTCCAATTTAAATTAAAATATTTAAGTTGAAATTGATGTTACCACATGAATTTTTCAGTAAAAGATTCCACATTAATGTTCTAGTGGAATTTTAACTTGATTTACAATGGAAGTTACATTTTTAATTTTTTCATTGAATATTACACTAGAATTTTCAGTGCATGTTTCAAATGAAATTATCATGTGTAATTTGAAGTTACCATAGAATATTCCCATTGGAATTTTCTACGAATATTTAGTGAAGCAACTATTGGAACATTATGGTTAATGTTTCAACTAAAATATTCAAGTGTAAGTTAACGTTACCAGTGGAATTTTTGAATTCAAGTTTCACTATAATATTAATGTATGAGTTGATAATAATAATGTAATTTTCTTGTTTATGTTTCTATTTTATGTTTCTTATGGAAGTTTAACTAGAATTTATAGTGGAATTCGCATGAGATTTCATATTGGAAGTTTCAAATGATATTTCCAATTGATGTTCCCACTCGATTTTTCATATAGATGTTTTACCAAAATTATCCACTAAAGGTTCAACTAGAATTTTGTACAAGAATATCTAATGTAATTTTACATGATAATTTTATATTGTATGTTTTCAATATAATTTTCAACTATAATTTCCAAAACTTATTTTCAAATGGTGGATTTAAATTGAAATTTTTAGGGTATGATGAGACATTAATTTACTAGTTAATGTTTATGAAAAAATTTTCCTTTTGATGTTTCTAGTAAATTTTTTAATGGATATTTAATTTGTAGTTTTTAATTGAAATGATCAATTGAAATTATTTAGTGGTTGTTTTAACTTGTATTTTTCAGTGGAGTCTGGTATTGGAATTTTCTCCAGTTAGAATTTTCTATTGAATGATTTAGGTGTAATTTTTAGTTGATTTTTCCACTAAAATTTTGTATTGGGAGTTTACTAAAGATTATTTTAGTAGGAATTTCTAGTATAATTTCCCATTAGATGTTTCAAATTGAATTTTCTATTGAAAACATTGAAATTTTCTAATACAATTTTCCATTGTAATTTTCCAGTGAACGTTAATACTGAAATATTCTAGTGGAATGTTTCAACATTAATTTTCCATTGGATTATTGAACAATAATATTTCAGAGAAATTCAAACTTTTAACTATAATTTTCTGTAATTAATATTATCTATTTCACTATAAATTTTCCTCCAAATCTTTTCACACATAATTTGATCATTCAATGTAATTTTTCATGTGAAATTTTTGTTAGAAAATCCAACAGAATTTTTCAAATATATTTTTTAGATAAAAAATTTCAATATAATTTCTTAACTAATGTTTTGTGGGGGAAGTGTATACTATAAAATTATAGTAATTCTTTTATTTGATATAATTGTTTTTTTAAATTTTTTTATTATTTTTTTGTGAACCTTTTGAATTTACTTTTATAGTCATGAGTTTCAATGAATTTTTTTAAAAATTTCAAATAATTATTTTGAGGTTTATTTTTTCAATTTTAAATTACTAATAGAATTTATTTTCAAAATATATATATATAATATATTTTTTCTATGTATTCAAAAATAATTAATTATTTAAAATTGTAAAAATTAATGCATTGAAATTTTGAACTAGAAATATCCACTTTAAATTTTTAATGAAAACATCTAAAATATAATTCTAATGCAATGATATTCTGAATATTTCTAGTGAATCTTTCCATAGAAATTTCCAGTGCTAACATTCCTTAAAAATCCCACTAAAAACTCTAACTGGGAATTTTTAGTAAAAACCTCAACTGTAAAATTCATGTTCACATTTATATTTTAACTTACAACAAATATGTATTAATATATAAATTTAAAATTAAATTTTTCTCTAGAAACATGTAGTGTAATTTCCATTTGAATATTTTTGTGAAAATTTTCCTTAAAAGTTTTTGGGGAAATTGTTAATATTTTTTCGATTATTAATTTACATTTAAAATTCATTCAAAAAAGTTTTTACAAAAAATATAAAATAATATTTCAATTTTTGATGGATATTTTCAATGAAAATTAAATGAAAATATTCAAAAACATCAAAATGAAAATATATATTGTAATATGATGTTATAAATTACATGTTAATATTTATAGTGGAAAATTTCAGTGCATATATACAAAGATCCATGTAATATTATGTCGAATTATTTTTTACATTTCCATTATAAATACCTATAGATATAAATATATATATAAAATATTTACTTTGAATTTATATTAAAAAATTTGAATTTTTTTATATATACCAAATAATTTTACTTGAAAATTTATAATGGAATGTAAATCAATTCCATTGAATACTTCCATTGAAGATTCATAGTGAATAGTTATATTCATCGGTGGAACCAATGTTCATTTATGCATGTGCATTCCAGGTATGATCTCTTTTCAATATTATTCATTATTTCATACATGTTTATTCTATAATGAATAGATTTGTAATGTATTTGGTTTTGTTTTCATTTCCTAGGATCATAAGATGAAAATTTTCCTAAAATATTCAATTTGAATTTCAACTTAAATTACTAGTAAAAATAGATTGATACATAATTAAAAAATGAAAATTTTCATAGGAAAATTATAGTGAAAAATGAGAAGAGAATTTTCATCTTAAATTATCAGTTTGAATATCCTTTTAAATTATGAATAATAATATATTAATATATAAAAAATGAAAAAATCCAATGCAAATTTCAATTTATTATTTCCTAAAAATTTTATATTTTTAATTAAAAATATAAAAAATATTTTTTCAGTGGGAATTTATAATACAAATATTCAATGAATTCACAAATAATATATTAATATTTAAAAAATGTCTAAAATTTTACTCCAAATTATCGCTGACAAATTTCATTTCAACTTTCCACTATAAAATTATAGTTTAAATTTGAAGATGAATTTTGAGAGAAAATTTTAATTACATGTTTTCCACACTGTATATTTCCTAATATAAATATATGACGTATTTCTGGAATGAAAATTTATATATTGAAATTTCTAATAAAAAAAGTATTGAAAAGTTTATTTCCAAACAAATAAAATTTTTAGTGATCTTTTGCATGGAAAAAATATGTTTATATATATTAATGTATACATAATTGATAAATATTGTTTTTGAATTTTTTTTTAATTATTATATACTTATTTAAGGGTGAATAAATATAAAAAATATTTATATGTAAAATAATTATTAGTAACTATAATATATTTGTACATATATAAAAATTAAAAATTATTGTTATAAATTTCTTTTTTTGAATATATATATATTTATTTATACCGGTTACTAATTTATGTCATATTTACTATTAATGATTTGTTATTAAATAATTTTTTAGTAAATATTTATGGGTTTGTGTTTTTCTAATCACATTTCACCAAAATTGTAGGGTATATATGTATAAAACACTCAAATAATTAATTTTTTAAATAATAATTATAATTAAAATTTGAAATCCCTAAAAAATTTGATGCCAAAGGTTACGATCTACTGATTTAAGTGTGGAAGGGATCACCTATCTTTGAAATAGTGAGTTATCTGGTTGGGGTGACCCTATTGTTAGAAGGATTCACTGATTCAATTCATGAATGCTCTACCACCAATCCACAGAGGATGTTTTGAATGCAGGATGGATTTTCAAGATCCAAGTGGAGGCTATAAAAAGGTATTATTACTATGTTGTAGTTAATGGAATTTAATGATAGAAATGAAGTTCTAGGGAACTTCTTCGCGTGATGGAATTTAAATACATTAAAAATAAAATTAAAAACAACTCAAATAATATGGTTTATATCTGGGAAGCATTTAGGAAGTCTCCTGGGAAAAAAAGTATGGAAACATGTCGTTGTGAAAAATGTGGAATCAGAGATTGATGTGTAAAAATCTAGATCACATGGTGGTTGCAACGTTTTTTTGGAAGAGATTCATTTTGAGTTTCATGGAAGATAAAAATGAAGACACCCCATCGTCACCCCTCTCCTTATATTTTTTCCCTACTATTACAAATTTATTTTTTATTTGGGGAGAATATGATCTATAGATAAGAATAACACTAAAGCCTATAAGAACCGAACAATTTTTTTAAAATAAACTATGAAACCGTAAACAAAAATAATAAGATCCATTATAGTAAAAGGAAGAACATGAAGATGTTATTTAATTTTCTTTTGTTCCATGGGGACCTACATGCATGAAAATATACCCAACCAGTATGCACATATTTTATTATGATCCAATGACATTAATGATACAGATGTAAACTAGTAAGATATATAAACATGTTAAATAAAATACAATATTTACAACATTAAATCAAATGAAACTAAAATTTTAACATTTATAATACTGGAGATTGAATAAACTCCAGTGGCCCTAATCATTTGGAACTGTTGTGGTGCATATAAGATACCAGGATAGATGACTCACCTTATTCCCTTAGTGCTTTTTTATCTATCACTAAGAAGTTATCACGCGTCATTCACCATGTAAGGATGCAATCTCCACCATAACAATGACTAGGTAAAGAATATGGGGAGATAATCGGGCTCAAAAAAAAACACCGACAAAGAAACAAGATAGTATTTCATCAATGTAAAATTAGAGAACCAATATAGGAGAGAGGAGTTGAATAGACGAGTGACTCACGTGACACTTTAGAGTGGTGATGAAACCCCACAAATCTCCCCTATCCCCCTTGAAAATAACAAAAAACCAAATCACAGCACAAATCCATGTGACACAGAATTCTACTAGCTTAGAAAAAATAGGTACATAGGTGGATGACAACAATTAGAATGGTTGGTGTGGCTTATACACAAAAAAAAGTAAAACAAACCCACATATCTCTAGGATGTCCATGCTTTCATGAGATGTGGGCTAACCAATGGCCTAGGACCACATAGAAAATCCCACGTGGGTTGAACACGACCCATAAAAAAAGGCCCAGTAGCATGAATATACATTTTTATAACTTAAAATAAACAAAAACGTTTTTTATTCATGGTTATCAGTCCAAAAATAATGGATATAGTTTGAATAAAATAAAGAAAATTTTAATATGAAAACAAATAAATAGAATGGAATAATTCAAAAATCCCAACCATTATCATTTTAAATTTAAAATTTTATTGCACCTAAGGTTATTGAAATGGATCCATGTTTAACCCATAACAACCGAATTTAAAATTATACAAAACCATAACATTTGTAAAAATATCAGCTAGGTTGTCATCATTGTATATCTTATTGAAACAGATAGTTTCAAAATCTATAACATATATAATTAAATTCATCATAATATCTATGGGCTTTGATTTTCAATGGAATTCTATATATTTTGAGATATGTATAGAAGATTGGCTTTCAAAATAGATTTTAATAACATAATAAATTATGTTTAGTTCAGAAGACAAACCCTTCATCTAGAAGGATTATTTTACTTAATTTTCAAGGAAATATACTCAGAATCTATAGTTGAAAGTGATACCATTGGCTACATGATGGAATTCTATGAATGGGACCACTTTAGGTTGTAAACACATAAGAATTCTAGGATATTCTAGTGTGAGCATTACATGGATTGTAAGCATCAACATTCACAGATTTGATTTTAGATGTATCTACATATTTACCATAAAATATTGATAGATTAGATATACAAGTGAGATATCTAAGTATACACTTAAGGGAATTCCAATGGTTATTCCATGTTTTATCCATAAATATGAAATGACTGTAGATTTCAAAGGAAATATCATGCTTATTAAAAATCATAAGTTATATAATGATTTTAGTAATATTAGTATAAGGTATTTTATAAATAAACTATACATCATCAGAAATTATGGGTGCCTATGTTAAAGATATTATAAGGTGATTTACAAGATGTATATTAATAGTTTTGAGAGATACAAACATATATATCTTTAGAATCATTAAAACATACACATATTGAGAAAGATAAAGTATTATATTTGGTATATCTTTAATAATTTCACCACCTAAAATTTCTTCACTTCCTCTAATTCTGTCATTTCAAACTTTTCTTTTAATTGGGATTTTTCATCAACTATAATAAATATATTTTTAAAAATTATAATCATTTCATCAACCAAAAGAAGTATAAAAACCATGCAATTGTTTGTTCATTTAAAATAATCTCATGAATCATAATAAATCCTTATAAATTTGTTATCTGACATAAATGAATCAAATTTCATATAACAATTCCAATAAAATTGTACCAAGACATAAAATAATTTATTTAACATACACACTTCATTCATTTTAAATTCCTTAGAATAAAAATCTGTAGGATTCATATAGATATTCTCATATAAATCACCATAAATGAAATAAATATTATTGTCAAGTTGTTCAATGTACGGATCAATATTGGTATAAAATTCATTAAAAATATGAATATAAGAATTATTAACATTAGTGCAAAAACATTTATAATAATAAATTCATTCTCTTTGAGGAAAAACACTAGAAACTAACCTTTATTTATATTATATTTTATTTCCCATAGTGTTGTATTGTTTTTATCATAAATAAACATACAAAAACTAAATTTTTCATTGAGTCATTTATTACCAACAGGCCAAGTGTGATTGTTTTTTAAAGAGTTAATTTATTTATATGTGGAAAAGAAACACTGCATTGAGTCTTTATAATTTAAGGGTTGCCTATTTCTTTGAGGATTATCATATAAAAGATCATTGTCCACATAGAAAGCATATAAATCCATATCATATTTCATGAACTTAGACAGAGGTCATGTGACTCTCCTTTCCCTTACTCAGGTTAACTGATAATACTGATTTCTAATTGAATATTCAGATTTAGAATCTAAACAAGAACTAGATCATGAATCCCCTCGTAAAGTGGGTTGTTTATCTAGTGGAGTGGGTTGGACCTGAGCCTCAAAAAGGGATTTATGCTCAGTTTTATCAACCTGTTCAAGGGTTGGATCATTGCTACAATATGTGGTAGCCTTAGGTTTTTGAGAAGAAGACTCACGGAAAACAACATACCAAATTATAATGCACCTTTGGTAACTAGTTTTATTTACACAGATTTTATACCATTATAACCCTTGGGATATCCAATCAAGTTACATTTTCGCTCTATTTATTCTAGTTTATCATTTTTAGCATGTGCATAATCTGTATAACCAAGGACTCTTAAGTAGGTATAGGAGGTATGATAACCATTCCATAGTAATTATAGTGTTATAAATTGTTTAGTAGAAGAGGGGTACCTATTAATTAGATAGAGACTAGTTCTGACATCATTTTCCAAAAATGTATTTGAGGAGGGCTGACCATAAAATAATTCTCTAGACTCTTTCTAGGATTGTCCTATTCATTATTTATTCTAATCATTTTTTTGGGGAGTTTCGGTAATATTGTTTTTTTATACTATAATAATCACAGTAATAAATGTATTCAATGTATAGGTATTATATCAATGTATTTATTCTCATGGTTTTAATTTTCATCTCAATTTATTTTTATGCAAATATATCAAGGGTTTTTAAGATTTGAAAAAAATAGATTAATTTTTTAGAATGGAAATCAATATTTTTTTGGAAAATTCATCTCTAATGGTTAGAAAATAGTATTTTTTACCATTGGAGGTATTTATTGATGGAACCCATAGGATAGAATGAATTTATTCAAGGGTGTGGTTGCTATAAATTATGAAATATTAAAGGTATCCTTCTTGGACGTTCCCATTATAGAATAATCAAAAAATAGATGATTGATTGGTGTTATTTCATTCAATAGACATACATGTTGAGTTCTTATAGGACCTTGTAGCTTAGATTCCCCAATATCCTATGCCAAAGAATTGTGTTATTAGTATTGTTGGAAAATATAATATCCAAATTACATTAATGTGACTTTCTATTATAGATATACACCCCATTGATTAGATACCCATTTATCATGGTTTTAGAGCATTTAGGTATTTTAAGACAACTAGTTTCAGATCAAAAAGTGAAACCATATTGATTAATAACTCATAAAGAGACCAGGTTTCATTGATAGTTAGGATCACAACTTATATAAAAAACTATGATGATAGAATATCCATCATCATCAAAAAAATAGAAAATGTTCCTTTAACATTACACCTCTTCTTGTTACCTAAGAGGAAATCTCATTCTACCCTTTCAACTAATTCTATTAATTAAACTGTAAAGTAAATCATTGGAAATGAACGACTTGAATATAAGACCCGCTATTATTTGAGTACATGTGTGTTCACATATAGGACATCAACGGTTTCATATCCTAATTCATTTATAATGGATTAGTCAGTATGTTATTTTGATTTGAACCCATATTCAAGTTTCCTACATTAAGTTCTAACAAACCCAGAATTTTGATAATGGAAGATAGTGACAATCATTTCCCTAGAACTAGACATAATTTTAGGTTCATTATTGTTTTTTTATTAATAAACTATTTCTTATCACCTTTATATTTTTGTCTCCCCCTGGGAATAATATCTCTGCCACACTTTTGATATTAGTATTAGATTGTAGTTCTTTGGAAATAAGATATGACTTAACCACTCTAAGAGGTAATTATTCTTAACCATACATCATGGTTTAAACTAAAGTATGGTAATTATTATATTGAGAAATTAATAGTGTCATTTCTTGGTCCTCATCATCAAAATTTATACTAATTATGTTAATATCTAACATAATTTTTTTAAATTCAACAAGATGGTCAATAATAGAACTACCTGGTTTCATTTTAAATGTAAACATGTGATATTTTATTTGTAAATCCTACCATCCAATGAATTTGTCATTTATAATTTCTTTATCTTATGAAAAATACTAGTAGATGTATACTCATAATAAACATCTTTTACAACATTTTCAACTAATGAAAATAGTAAAGAGTTATGTTCTTATACTATAACATCAGGGGATACATCTATGTATTAAATTGAGGTCTTTCTAGTTTCATTTACAGTTATAGTTTGTTTCTTAATACAATAGAGGGAATCAATTAGGCGCTACATTACAATCTAGGATCTCATATTAATTCCCCATAGGTTAAAGTCATTATCAAAATCAATTTTCTTGATTTCAAATATCATTATTGACATGTTTATCCATATAGTGGATTTTGATTTCTTGAGGATAAAATTAAATCTACACCACCAAAAACTGAAAAATCACTTAGGTAAGTAATAATTATCCAAAAGAGTTATAAAATGTGTATTAAATAGATATGGAATATGGGCATTAAATAGATAAAAATAGACATACAGTTTCTATTTAAGTAGATATTAACATGAGGATATTAAAACTGATGAAAAAAATGTAAAGCATGAAATAATAATCAAATTGATAAGAGAACCTAGTAAAAGATCTCATACCACAATGTGATGGGATATAATGAATCAAATAAAATTTAAACACCAAACCTTAGAAGGAATGAACTAGATATTTTCAAATATAAGATTAAATAGAAAAACCAAAACAATAATATGAATGAATGTAAAATAAAAAACAAAAACACAATACTTTACATGTTTTGTTCCCCTAGGCACATAGAAGAATGAAAAGAACACCACACAGTATGAAAACATTTTACTAAGGTCAAAAGAAAATGATGTTACATTTGTAAACACACAAGAAATGAAAACATGAACAAAAATAGATGATTTATAATTTCGACTAAAACCTAAAATTGTAATACTTACATTTCCGACATTTGAGTAAAATATGTTGTTCCTGATATATTATAGATAGTGCGGTATGTGAAAGATATATGGACCTGAAGACTCAACTTCTTCACTTCAAGTTTGAGAATCTATCAACGAGACGACACCACGCTTCTTGCACCAAGGAAGGATGTTTTCTCCACTATAAAACAGGCTATAAGATGATATCGTAGAGATTGGTAGGCTATGAATGAACTCTAAAAAATTAGCGATATGGGGTTAAATTAGTGAAAACATAGATCCAAGATGGGATAAGATAGTCTAATGATCAATTTACTGAATTGATACCACAAAGTGGTGATAAATCACCATAAAATAGGACTTCCCACCTCTAAGAGAATGTCAAACCAAATCACACCATGAATCCATGAAAAACAGAATTTCATCTGCATAGGAAAATGAGGCGCACTAGTAGATTAATATAATCAAATTGGTGACGAGTCTAATCAATGGACCTCTAATAAAACAACTTATGGATCACCAAGATGTCTAGGAACATGGGAGAAGTATGTCGTCTGAAGGACATGGCCCACACAGAGAACCCACATGGGAGGAACATGACAAAGATTACAAATTAATAGCAACATGTATATAAAATATGAGAATAAAAAATAAAAAATAGTTTTTCATGCATGGTTATTAAACAAAAAATAATAAAAATATCCAGAATAAAATAATGAAGAATTGAATATGAAAAAAATGAAATAAAATTTCATAATTCATATTATTCATTTGGATTTGAAATTTCTTTTTAAATTAACTATTCTTAGGAGGAATTGATTTTTATGTTATTCATATTCTACCGTGTTCTTAATGAAATTTCTTATTAGGTCACTGTTTCTCTAATTATCTATTCAAGCCATTAATTATTTTAAACATTCTGGGTCAATGAAATTTTTCTTGATTTTATTATAAGGATTTTAAAAACCTTTCTTCTAAAAAACCACAAGATAAAGAATTTCAATATTGTATGAGTATTGTAAAAACTGAATGAATTTTTAGTTCTAGTATCCCCAGTTTTGCTTTTTAGAAGAACAAAGGAAATAATTTCAACAATAGGAAAACTAATTTATGATTGTTTGTTAATTATCTGTCATACTGCATTTAATACTTTATTTCTCATTTGTTTCATACTTTCACACTTTTTTCATCATTTTTCATTATACTTCTATTCAAAACATCACACCACCAATGGTGGATAGTTTGGTTTCTTTTCTTGATATTTTTTTGTTTCATGGAATTGTAGACACATTCTCTATGGGATCAACCCATTCTTTATACTACTCTAGTTTTTATGTAGTGATAAATAAATTAATAATTTGAATTGTAACTACCGGAAAATATGGTATTTATGATGTGGAAATTGCAACAGATAGTTAGCACATTGTAAATAATCCCTGAAAAGAAACAATTTGTGAAAGATGATTTAATTCTTTATAAATATTCATTATTAACGGTAGAATAAATAATATGTTGAAAATAATTTTGGCCTGACTTCCCATAACCTAATGTAAAAAATAGTAGAAAAAATAATTTACAGTGGACTACTATTTCCATCGCAAATAATCATTATCTAGGAAATATTTTTGATGGTCTTTAATGACTATCACAAAAAAAATTGAATGAAAAACTACGTGTGATAGAATTATTTCAATAAAACATACTTTTCCACAATTAATATTAAAATTTTGTCTTGTCAACCCCTTTCATACTCTCTCTCCACTTTCTCTCATTTCCCCAAACAACTGTGACGTTTGACTACTAGATCTCCCAACTCCTCCCACACTAACGCACTCTATTGTAACCGATTTGTCACAGATCCGCCTTCGAATCGCCATGGTTAGGATGTCTCTTGTTTCCTTTTTAAGTATTTTTTAATCGTATTCATCCTATTAAATTATTTTGTTTTGGAAAACCATAGGTTTATAAATTTATCTCATTTTTATTCTTTATTTTGTATTTAGTATTTTTTTCAAATTTATTATTCCCTATTTGCATGTTAATTAGTTCTACATGTGTAATTTCAATTGATTTTTAGGTATTTTTTTCATTATTTTATTTGGATATATGTTTATGTGAATGTATATATATATATATATTAACATGTGAATATATATATATATATATTAGTTTTTTAAAAGAAATTATGATTTTCGAGATATATATGTCTTTATATATGTTTTTATCTTTGTATATATAAATTTGATATGTGTATTCTTTTGAAAAAAACAAACATAACATATTTGATGTATTTATATTAATTACAAATTTTATTAATTTATATATATATATAGTACAATATTAACATACATATATAAATATTTAAAAAAACTTGTATATTTTTTAATATATATATATATATATTTATAAAAAATGTGAAAGGTTTTTAATATATATTTATATATACATTAACTTGTGTGTATATATATATGTGTGTGTGTGGGTGGGTGTGTTTAAAAAATGGGTAATGATATTATACACATATACACATATATATAAACATTTAAAAACATATAAGGATTTTGATATATATTTACGTATGTATGTATAAATAAATCTGATATTTATATTTGTTTAAAAAACACATACTAGTATATTAGATTAAAAAATCATGTAATATATATGTATATTAACATCTGAATATGTATATATAAAAATTTAATAAAACCATTAAGTTTTATTATATATATGTGTGTGTGTGTGTGTTTTTATATATATTTGATATGTAAAGTTTTCTAAATAAGAGTCAAATATATATTTTTACATTAATTAATAAATAGTTATATATATAGTAATTATTAAAAAGGTAATAATAATTTAAATAATTAATAATAATAATTAAAAATTAATAATAATTAAAAACTATTTGGTCAATATTAATAATATATAGTAGATATTAGTGTTATTTACAAAATATTATTAATAAATTGATAATTTTATAAAATTACAAAAAATAAGAAACTTTTTTAAATGGATAAATATGAAATTAAAGTAACTCTTAAAAATTAATAATATATATTATAAATTAAGTTATAAAAAATAAATAATTAGTTTTACATAACAAAAAAGTTTATGAAGTAGTAAAAATAAAAAAAAATATTTATAACAATTACATTTTTTTTGTCCCACCTTGCAAAAGTATATTATAAATAAAAAATATTAGAAATTTAAAATAATTTATATAAGTTTTGTATTATTTAAAATAATTGTAACTCAATTTTTTTTATAAATATTGAAATATATATATATATATATAATTTTAGTTATTGATTAAAAATGATACCCTCACCTGTGATGATACCAAACACCCAATATGCACAAATGTTATGTCTTACATAGGGTAAACCTATCATTCACGATCTAACGGTGGTCCCAGATTTTCAATATGATACAGGGTTACAAAGATAATTAATTTTTTAAAATAAAAATATAATAAAAATATTAAATTTAATTACCATCATGAGTGATGTTACCAAACTATAAACACAAAAAAAAATTAGGTTGCGTCAAGGGTAAACCCCACAACCCAGATCTAACAGTGGTCTCCGATTATTCATACCATACAAAATTTGAGAGATACTTTAATTTTTTAAAAGAAATTATAATAAAAATATTAAATAAATTATCCTCATGTGAAATATAACCAAACAGCCGACACACAAAAATGTTTTGTCAAACCAAGGGTAACATGATCATCCTAGACCCGACGGTGGTATCAAACTTCCCATAAAATATATTGTTCAAGAGATATTACAATTTTTTTAATTATAATAAAAAATTAAAAGAATTACCATGATATATGACATTATGAAATGTCAATGTGAACAAATTTTATGTCACATCTAGGATAAAATTCATATCCCAGACCTAATGATGGTCTTTGATTTTTTATATAATAAAAATTTTGGGAGACACTTAATTTTTATTCATAATAAATTATAAAAAAGTTAAATGAATTACCCCCATGTGATATGTAACCGAACACTAGATTCACACAAATGTAATGTCACATATAGATTAAACCTAGTATCCTGATCTACTAGTGGTCTCAGAATTTTGAAATGAAACACTGTTACAGATACACATCAATGTATTTTGTAAAAAACTATAATAAAAAATATAAATTTAATTACCATTGTGTGTGATGATACCAAACTATCAATGCACAAAAATATTATGTCTCATATAGGGTATACTCCATATCTCTAACTTAATAATGGCCTCCTATTTTTCATTTGTTACATGGTTTTGGAGATAATTTAATATTTAATAAACAATTATAATTAAAATATTATATGAATTACCCTATCCTGAAATGTATGAAAACACTTGATGCTCACAAATTTTATTCCATTCATAGGGTAAACCCAACATCCTGGATATAACGGTTGTCTCAGATTTCCTATGTGATACATAATTTGGGAGATACAATAATTTTTTTATAAAACAATATAAGAAAAACATAAAATGAACTACAATTGTGCATGAGGTTACTTAACTCCAAACACACACAAATGTTATGTCACACATAGGGTAAAACCCCACATCTTAGACCGAATGGTTGTAACATATTTCCAATATAAGACACCATTCAATAGATATTCAATTATTTTTTTAAAATATAATGTGTCACATATAAATTATTTAGTATTTATTATTTATCTGTGCCGAGCCTCTATGGTACCTGAAGTCCGTTGTAACAATGTTCCTCGGTTTGATAATATTTTATAAAATATTTAAATGTGTTAAAATATAATAATAATTAGTAATTAGACTAAATGATCAATACTAATAATTATTATTTTGGTTTTTATTTTTAAAAACTATGTGAGAGGACCAGTTTGAGATACACCTAACAATCAGAGGGGGTGAATCAGTGTTGAAATCTTTTTAATCCAATTTCAAATTTTTTATCTCTTTACCTCATAGACCTGTTAGGATCTGAATTAGCTTATTCAAATTTCCCTATAGCACAAAATTACATAAATGTTTTATAGATAACACCTAGTATTTTTATGAGATTTAGAACTCAATAAGTGTAGCTAGTCCTTGGCATGGTCACAAAAATTCATGACCACAAAACCCAAAAATAATTATTTTTATGTAGTTAAAATGGGTAGGATATACCCTAAAACTCATGTGACACTACTAAAATAATAAAATAGTGCATGTTTTACATCACATGGATTGTTATTTATACTACCTCCCAAGATAGTTTTATCGTTATTATTAAGGATTTATAACACCAAGAATATCTTTAACCTATTCAGACCTATTGAATTTGACATTGCTGCATTTATTTTCTACTCTTAACTTTTTACATTTATTGATGCATGAAGTAACTCTTCTTACATCTTAACAATATCAAACAAGATAGTTAAACTTTATTATTCTTTAATAAAACACAATATTATTAATTTATTGTGTACGGATAAACACTAAATCTTATCTGACCCAAATTATGATCAGCTGATATGAATTTGGCCACCATATAAGCTACTCTTCATTCCACATTCTTCTTCAGTGATAAAACAATTCCACTAAGATATCTTCTTATTCTTCATACTAAAATCAAAAAATTCCTATGTGATTATTGAATCAATGAACATCATCTTAACATAACATCATCACAATAAGTCTAACCTGGATAAAAACTACTCATTAAGTGGGAAAACTCAATTCTTCTTAGAGACACAATATTGTGAAATTGTGTAGTAGTGTGTTATTCTATTTCATTGAAACTAAATAATATAACATGATTATTTCAGTTTAATTCTCTTATTCCTTATGAAAATGTGAAATTATGTTCATGTTCTATTCTTCTTTACAAAAAAAAAAACTCTCTGTATTTTATCTTCTCCATCCATTATGTATCAATATTGTACACAAATATTTTTACTTCACATTTATGTGGTATTTTTCCTTGGTGCGATGTTATGAATCCTACATGGATAAACATGAATCATGTTTCATGAGTTCTTCACGGACAACCTTCCCTCCATGAACTACCTCGAAGTCATAAAAAATTGATGCCTCGTGTATTTTCAATTCCTTGTAGACCACCACTTTTATACGAAGGACCATTGTTTCACAGACCACCTTTCCTTCCCTAGAACACATCTTTCTCCATTGAATTCTTCTAATTCTATGAACCATTGATACCCTACACACCAATAACTTTTCTCTACAAACTGGATTCATTCTAAAAATAGCCTTCACTCGGGAGACACCTCTCACTCTGTAGACTAACTCCCATATATGGACCTTTTACATTTATGAGATACATTGCCCCACAAGAACACCATACACATACTAAGATCTTAAAATGTCCCCTTCTCTTATGTGGAAATTCTTCCCTACAAACTACTTCAGACATCTATGAATTATTTATCAGTGATATTTTCTAATGAAATTCACTCTACTGAATCTACCTTATTAGCGGTCATTATATAAGAAAATAGATCTTCAAAATACACCAGTATTATTTACACAAATTTTCAATATGGTACAACCTTCATCATAGAATATGCTCTCCCCATGTACTATGATCCTTCCAAAAACCATTTCTTTCCTCCATGATCGATGTATCATAATTCTTCCTTCAAGGAAAATGATTCTATATACCAACAAATCACCACCTCTCAACCACAAATGACAACATTACTATGAAATATTGGCCTCCTTTGAACTATAATCCTCTCTCAAACCATTTTCCCTATCCGTTCATCATATCATTATTTTTGGTCTTTATAGTTATTCTATGAAGAACCCTTCCCTTTGTGATTTTATTTCGATGCACCGCATACATCCTATGCAGTTCACAAACTATCATTATAGTTCAAAAATATTTATTCAAAAAATATTTTGTAAAACATCCTTACTTCATCTATAAAAAACCCTATTTGGAGGCCCAACAATTTTTAAAACTCCGTGAAACAATGCCACAAAAAATATCTGCTTTGGCAAGACCACACATGCTGCTTCTCTATCATCTGGATTATTCATCAGTCATCTTATTTCATCACAACCATTTTTTATGATGATATATATTCTTTAATTGATCACCTTTATCATCATCAGATTTTCAAAAGAATGTAATTCAAATTTCATATCTTTTAGAAATGTCATTCATTCCAATCAAACCTGAAAATTAATGGCAACATCCTTTTTCCCCTATTTTATTATAAGGCTTATACCACAAGTTCTCCAAACAAAATATGATATTTTTGAAATAAAAATAAAAAAAAGAATCATTATATTTAACTATGAAAATTATTCAACCATGATAGTACCTCAAATTTCATCTAATGAATCCATATAAATTTTCTAGGCATCACCCAAAAACTAAAAATCTTAAATCCATTCACTTGTTTCTTAGAATATCATGACTTGAGGAATTCATAAAATCTTAATTTACTATAGAACTACTTCTTCCTATTAACCAAAAATAGATCTTCTAATCTCATTTAACACCATTTAAAACTAATAAAAATTAGTTGAAAATAAATATATTCCATAAAAAAAGTGGTATCTAAACTACGGACTTAGGAAGTAGACACCATTTCCAATTACACGGTTATGATTGGATAAATCCTCATAAAAATACAAATTGATATATTATAAATCCTATCTATATTGATGTTATTGAATAATTATATCATTTACGTCATAAAATTCAGATTTTGTATGAAGGAAAAATTAAATTTTCATGTCATAAATGTGATCATGGGATATTTGAAACGTTTGATAATGTTGGACTTCAGGTATGAAATTTTATATTTTGGAATGATTATAGTGTTGGTATAAACATGGGGAACAAAAATTAGTAGTAAATACAATTATTTTGGTTTTGGATCCATATATTTATAGATTAGTACAAGAGGATGTAGGTCTATCTATTCCGGAAACAATAACTCAAAATGATATTCTAATTCCTAAATCTAAAACATCCCAGTATTATAATTGTTTGAAATATACTAAGGAGGAATTATATCTGGGATTATAAATGACAAAGACATTTTGTTGATACAAAATTTATGGCCATAAAATCCTATTTTGGAATGTAAAATAGGGGTTTTAATTAGACATTATTATCAGTGAAATCATTTTTTCCTGATGAAATACATTTCATTTAATTTTCTATAAAAATAGCGGTGGGTAAATAATTTGGGTCTTACTTATCTAAAGAGTCATGAATCTTAAAATTAATTCATATTATATTATAGGGATTATGAATCCTTAGTTAATTTTGCAACAAATGGAGAATTGAGTTATAAAGAAGAACCACCTGGGAAGTCCAGATTTCTAGTGAAATAGTTGAGGTATTTTTAAATTACACATCATTTAGCATTTATTTATTCCTTGAAAAACATATTCATTTATGACATAGAATATATCACAAATTTCAATCAAAAAACTATATTATCTATGTGATAGTGAATCGTTGAAACACTTTGATGAGATGAAACCTTTTTTACTTCATAACTTCATAAAATACGGTTGGGTCTTTCAATTAACTAGTTTAGTCCATTTGGTTCCTAAAGAGTCAAATAAATTCATTGGAAAATGAAGTTCCATGGTATTGTTCAATGATATATGACTCTCTAGAGGTCATGAATTTAAATAAATTAAAAATAAAAATAAAAATACCTTAATGAAGATGGTGGCTAATTGGAAAATAGTTGGGATGTCTTGTGGAGACAAAAAATTATGGAAACACATCATTGGGGGCTATGTGGATTCAAATCATACAGTATAAGAATCCAGATTATGTAGATTTTGCAATTTTTTGGAAGAGGATCATCTGACTTTCCTGGATGAGGTTGACGAATACCCCCTCTCTTCACCCTTTTCCATATATTTTTGTTATACAATTTCGAATTTATTATTCATTATTGATTTGAAATTCATTGTTGGATGCACCATTATTATGGGAAATATATTTTTCAATTACTCATACAGTACCTTTTTTTATTGAACTTTCATATTAGGTCACCAATCCTCTAATTTTATCTCAAAATCATTCAATCCATAAAATGTTCAAGGGAAGTTAATATTTTCACGATTGAATTTTAGGATTTTAAGAAACATTTATTCTCATTAACCTCATGAAAAGAAATTTTGATATTGTGATGGTAGTCTAAAAAAACTCAATGATAGTTTAGTTTTGATATTGTCAATCTATCTTTTTACACAAACCAAGGAAATAATGTCTATAATAGGAAATCTAATTTCCTAAAATTTGTTAATTCCCTATCATACATTCTTTATTTTTGTGTATCTCATTAGTTTCATGGTTTCATACATTATTCATCATGGTTCATCATACATATTTTCTACACATCAAAACAATAATATATTAGTGTTTTGTTTCATTTCATGAGATTTTGTTTTTTTCGTAGAATATCAGTCACATTCTTTATTGGCTCGACCCTTTATTACTACAACTATAGTTTTTATGTAAGGATAAATAAATAAATAAATAATCATTTATTAACGATAAACTAGTAAAATATAGTCATGTTTTAGAGATATGTTTTTGTGTAGTTTTGATATGTTAATGCCTTCCTTGTGAGATATATGCCATAATGGTTCATATCGCCAACAATTTTCTTACTGGAGACTAGCTTGTGGTGACACACTTGACTTACCACCAACCCAAGTGTGGTTCAACTTAGTCAAGCTCTGTCAAAATGGTATTAGAGTTTTTCGATTACTAGGGATGGATTTTGATGATAATAGTCATGTGAGTATTGGTTTTGGATACATAGGGATGCATGTTAAGGGGAATTCTATTTGATTTACAATCCACAGAACCAAGTGATTAGTGTATATAACCAACATAACCCACTACGGGAAAACTGGGCTATTGCAATTAGATATATATTCCATTGAAAATTTTATGTCACCTAAATGAAATATTTTAAAGGCATTTTTAATTTATTTTCTATTCATGATTTTTTTGGGGGGTTGAAAAAATTTTATAGGGGAATGCGTGAGTCTTATGAATTTATCCAAACCGTGAGCCCAATTCCAGATTTAAAAATAAATTTTTTTTGTTTTATAACTAATTAATTTTTCATCATTTGTCATACATTATAATTCCTAATTGGACTCCCATGACCTATTAACCCCAAAATGTCAATTTTAATCCTTTATAAATACATAACCAAGGTTTATTTGGGTTTTTATTTAAGGGATTGGGCCTTCCCGAAAGCCCATTTCCAGTTTTAAAAAGGAATATTATTTATTTAATAACATATTATATTTTAAGTATTTTTTGTTGATTCCAAGTCTCACCTAAGACCATTGATCCTAGCCACGCGCCCAAACTCTTTCCCCCCACTTTGGATCTCTTAGTCATCTCGATTTAGGGATGAACTTCTTAGGATTTCTCAAATCGTCCAGATTTGAGGAGGTATGTTCATTCCATCATAACTCTTTCAATTATTAATCATTTTCTCCCTTATAAATTAAGTTTCAGCTCATTTTATTGAATTAAAAAATTTCCAGATGGGTGGGTTTCAAACCTAGGATTTACCCTTGGGTTTTCTTGGTCATTTCTTGTGATTTTAGGTTTGATCTATGTCCCACTTGGTGCGGCGGGGTTACGATTTGATTTTCGCACAATGGATTCCAGGTTTAACTAATTTGGTGGGTGATTCCTTTTGTTATGAAATATTTGTGACCTAGATTAGTTATTTACAGTATAATCACGTCTATTTAATTTTAATCTTTCTACAAAATGTTCTTTTAGTGGTAATTATAAAGCAAATGAATTGTAAGTGCCAATTTTTGGTGAAATTGGGGGGTTTTCATATAAATATTTTATTAGTTCATTAAGTGCTGCCCTATGATTATTTAGTGGATTTTATTGAGATTTATTATGTCTGAAAATAATGTTTTAAATGTTCTTATCCTTTGTATGTTTCTTTGAAATTGATTTTGGGTGACGTTTGTTAAGAAAATGATTTTTGAGTACCAATTTGGTGTTGAATTCGGTGCTTTACATGGCTATTATAGGTGATGCTTATTGGGGGTTGTTTTATAACTCATTTAATAGGTTTAAAAAAATTAAGGTTATATTAATTCTATTTTGGTTAATGTGATTATGCACATGGTGTTCAAGTGGGGTTTTCAAAGAGTTTTGAGTGCAAAACAAAGAAAGATTTGGTGAAGTTGTTTTATTGAAACTCAAAGTGTTTTGTTGTGTGGTTTAAATGGTATGAAATGTGTGTAGCTACTGTACTTGGATTATATGACCATTAGTGTAGTTTTACATGAAAATGGATATTTTCTTCATGCTGAAATTGTTTGATCACAAAGGGGGAAGCCCGAGTACCTAGGTGGGGAAAATGTGTACTGGTATTGCTAGTGGACCAGATGGGTATTGTCCCTGTTTCATATAGAGTTTGTATAACGAAAACTATAAATAAACTAGGTTTATAATTATTGGGGACCACTAGGTTATGGGTATGTTCCCTACTAGTGGCTCGGGCACGAGAACAGATTTTACTATGGTTACTTTAAACCAAGGTATGAGGTTTATGGGGCCCGAGACTATCTAGTGCCTAGGGGTGTTTTCAGTTTCGTTACTCATTGTATTTGTGGTAATTTCCATTGTCTTGGAGTGTTTATAGAAGTAAATTATATTATCAAAGATTTATATTTAAATTTAGGAACATTTTGAAAATTTTATCTTGAAAACCATTTTCAATTGAAAGTTTCATTTCATGGAATTTATCACTACTTTTCTATGCCTATTAAAAATGCGTGATTTTTCACATTGTATTGAATGCTCTTTGGAATAATTGGGTGGTATCCTATTTGGATTTTTCTGATACCCTACTTACACCCCTTGTGTGTAATTATAATTGGTTATGTTTGACTCAGGTAACAGAAGGGCTTTGGGTGGTGGTGATTCTGGGTGATAGTTCTCATCCTTGGTGCAGACTTGTGGAGATGACTTGTGGGTGATGAACCTTGATGTGTGGAGTACTTGGGGCAGTCATGTTGCTATATTAATTTGTATTTGGACCACTTTTATTGTCTTTAAACCGATGTATTTTGTTCTGGTTTTTTCTTAAGACTTGTCTGGCTTGAAAATTTCATATTTATATTTTGGATTGTTTTTAATGTTTTATGCTTTCATACTCGGGTAAATCATTTACAATCCTAAATTAATGATACCCGGGCACTAGTGCCAGACCATGGGGATAGGGAACGCCCCATGGGCCTTGTCATGGGATAGGTTTGGTACTGGTATTGGTGGCGACTAGATTCATTTCGTGACAAAATGGCATCAGACGTGGTACCCAACCATAAGTGTTGTACACTGCCTGGGTTGAGATATAGGGACCACAATGAGGAAATTGTGCTCTAAAGGGGGGGGGAGTAAATGTAATACCCAGAATGATAAAGGGTTAAATGAATAAATTATATGACTCATGAAAACTAGGTTCACCTTCATTTTTGGGATCCAATCTGATTAGAACTTCACATTTAAGCGTGCATGGCCTGGAGTAGTGATCAGGATGGGTGAACATCTGGGAAGTTTCCCAGGGTGTGTGTGAGTGAGGAAAAATCACACTCGAAAGGACATGTGTTTTACTGTGGGAACAATTATTAGTTAGATGACCCATTCTATCATGTGGGTGGATCCTTGGGTGGGCCCCGCGTGTCTGTGTGGAAACTATGGGTACTTGGCGGGCCAGGACCCGATGACCAAGTTAAAGTGGGGTGTCTGTTCTATCACCGGGACCCAGTTGTCATCAAATCATCCCACTTCATTCAGATTAGTGATATAACTAAAGTGGATGAGTTGGGCCATTTGTATCTTCAAGAGGTGGTGAGACTCATTTGAGTTCCATCAGTAGTTGTCTCAGATTGAGACCCATGTTTCACCTCTCGGTATTGGGAAGTCCTTTAGAAGGCCTTGTGGTCTTAGAATAAGATGAGCGTGACATACCATCCTCAGATAGATGGTCAGATAGAGTGGGAGAATCATATTTGGAGGAAATTCTCTGTGCATGTGTTCTAGAATTTGGAGGTTCTTGGGAGAGCCATTTGGGGATGGTTGAGTTTTCTTATAATAACAATTACCAATCCTCAATTTGAATGGCTCCTTTTGAGGTGCTCTACGGTCAACCTTGTCAGTCCACCTTGTGTTGGACTAAGGTAGGTGAGACCTCACTGCTGGTGTCGGATCTGGTGTAGAAGATGTATGAGAAGGTCAAATTGATCATGGGGTGCTTCTTGACAGCTTAGAGTTGTTATAAATATTATGCTAACCAGATGCGTCCAGACCTTGAGTGTCTGGGGGCGATAAGGTATTCTTGAAAGTGGCCCCTTTTTGGGGCCATCGTCGATTGGGGAAGAAAGGGAAGATGACACCATAATATGTTGGCCATTTTAAGATCACTGAGAATATTGGAAAGGTGGTATACAGGTTGGCCTTACCTTCTCAATAGACATCCATCCATGAAATCTTCCTTGTCTCCCAGTTGAATAAATACAACCTGGATCCGTCCCATGTGATGAGTTAGGAAGAATTGGAGATAGAGCCTAAATTGTCAGTTTTTAAGAAGCCAATGCAAATAGTAGAGTCCAAAGAAAAGGTTATTCGAGGTAAATCTATTCTGCTAGTCCAGGTTCATTGGTAGCATGGTAATCATAGGCATGGGTTGAGGAAGGGTATTCGTTCCGGTTTTTCGATCAAGCATTAGGTTGACTTTCCAGGATGGAAAGTATTAATGATAGAAATAATTGTCACCTACATGACATATTTTAAAGGTATTTTTATATTATTTATCATTCATGATTTTTTTTGGATGTTTCCCAAACTTTTTGTGGGGGAATGAGTTAGTTTTCATGAATTGGGCAAAACCGTGAGCCCAATTCTAAATAAAAAAATAAATTCTATTCCATTTATAACTCATTCATTTTTCAAACTTTTTCATCAATTACAATTTCTATTTGTCCTCCCCCAACCTATTAACCCCAAAATGTCAATTTGGATCCTTTAGAAATCCATAACCAATGGGTAGTCGGGTTTTTATTTAAGGGATTCGGCGTGACCGAAAGCCCATTTCCATTTTTAAAAATGAATTTTATTTATTTAATAAATAATTCAATGTTAAGTATTTCTCGGTGATTCAAAGTCTAAACCAAGACCACTGAAACTAGCCATGCTCCCAAACTCTTTTTCCCCAGTTTGGAGCACTTTGGTATCACGAGTTAGGCACGAACTTCCTAGGGTTTCTAAAATCAGCCATATTTGAGGAGGTATGTTCTTTCCATCATAACTCTTTAAATTCTTACTTTATTTTATCCCCTATCCATGAATTTTAGAATAATTTTCATGATTTACCAAATTTATATAGGGTAGGGTTTTGATCCTAGGGTTTAAAATGGGTTTTCTTTGTCATTTATTGTGGTTTTAGGTTTGATCTAGGTTCCTCTTGGTGCGGCGGTGGTGCGATTTGATTTTCACACAAAGGATTCAAGGTTTTATCTAATTTGGTAGGTGATTCCTTTTGGTATAAAATATTTGTGACCGAGATGATGTATTTATGGTATTTTCATGTCTATTTAATTTTAATGTTTCAGCAAAAATAATTTGTGGAAATTTAAAAGCAAATGAATTTTAAATGCCAATTTTCGATGAAATTGGGTGTTTTTCGTATAAATATTTTATTAGTTCATTAAGGGATGACCTATAATTATTTAGTGTATTTTAATTAAATTTATTAGGTATGAAAATAATTTATTCAATGTTAGTATCCTTTGGTTTCTGTGAAATTTATTTTGGGTGACGTTTGTTAAGAAAGTGATTTTTGAGTACCAATTTGGTGTTGAATTTGGTGCATTACATGGATATTCTATGTGATGCTTATTGTAGGTAGTTTTAAAACTCATTTAATGGGTTTAAGGAAATTTTTAAGGTTCTATGAATTCTATTTTGGTCAATGTGAGTATGCACATGGTGTTTTAATGGGGTTTTCAAAGAGTTTTGAAAGCAAAACAAGGTTTGATTTGGAGAATTTCATTTATTGAAACTCAAAGTGTTTTGTTGTGTGTTTCAAATGGTATAAAATGTGTGTAGATAATGTACTGGTTGTATTTGACCAGTACTGGTGTTTTACATGAAAATTTTTATTTGTTTTATGGTGAAACAGTTTGATCACAAAGGGGGAAGTCGGGTTACCTAGGTGGGGTGGATAAGTATTAGTACGACTAGTGGACTTGATGGGTTTTGTCCCTGTTTCACCTAGAATTTGGATAAAAACAACTCTAATTAACTATTTAGATGATGATTGGGGACCAATAGGTTATAGTTATGTTTCCTACTAGTGTCTCGTGCACGAAAACAGATTTTACTATGGTTACATTACACCGAGGTATGAGGTACATGGGGCCCGAGACTATCTAGTGCCTAGGGGTGTTCCCGATTATGTTGCTCATTTTATTTGTGATATTTTCCTTTTTCTTCGGGAGTTTTTGGAAGTATATTATATTATATAACATTTCTATTTAAATGTGTGAACATTCTGATATTTTTAGCTTGAAAACTGTTTTCAATTGAAAGATTCATTTCTTGTAATTTATCACTACTTTTCTTTGCGTATGAAAACTACTTGCTTTTTCACATTGTATTGCATGATATTTGGAATCATTGGGTGGTATACTATTGGTCTTAGGCTCAGACCCTACTTAATACCCTTCGGTGTAAGTATACTTGGTTATGTTTGTCTCAGTTAAGGAAAAGGCTTTGGGTGGTGGCGATTCGGGGTGTTAGTTCCCATCCATAGTGCAAAGTCATTGAGACAACTTCTGGGTGATGACTCCTTGTCGTGTGGAGTACTTGGGGTTGTCATAATACTGTCTTTATTTGTATTTGGACCACTTGTATTTTCTTTAAACCAATGTATTCTGTTCTGGTTTTTTCTTATGACTTGTTTGGATCAAAAATTTCAGATTTATATCTTGGTCTGTTTTTAATGTTTTATGCTTTAATACTCGGTTAAACAATTCCCAAACCTAAATTAATGAAACCCGAGCACTTGTGCCAGCCCGTGGGGATATGGAACATCCTTCAGACCTTGTCATGGGCCGGGTTTGGTGTTATTATTGGTGGCGACCAGATTCGGTTCGTGACATTGTATGTCGGTTGTTGGTCTTTTGCGATGAAATCCATCACAGAAGACTTTTTTAATGAGAGGGTATTTGTGATGATACCTATCACAAATGTTACTATTTGTGAAGAATTTCCCATCGAAAATAACCCCATAGAAACTATTCTAACCTATATATACCCTAACCCATTTTTTTCTTTCAGTCCATTCCATTCTCTACTCTTCTGTCACTCTCTAGGGAAAGATTTTCTCTAAAAAAATGCAGAGTTTAAAGTTATAATTTGGGGAATTTTTCGCAACTAATATCATTCGAAATCTTCAATTGTATGGTATTTACTTTATTTTATTTTTAAATAATTTATTTTATTTTAATTATAGATATTGTTAATTAGCTGTAGTTAAATTAAATTATAATTAGGTAGTTTCATTTATCATTGTTAATGTTTATTTTCACTAATAGTTATGTGTGATTAGTATAAAACAATATTAATTAATAGTTAATATATTAATTAGTATTTATTACTATTAAACTGAAATAATTAGTATAAAATTGTAATAATTAGTATTAAATTGTAATAATTAGTATTAAATCGCAATAATTAATATTATATATCAATAATTAGTAATAAATGGAAATAATTATTATTAGATTGCAATAATTAGTATTAAATTGTAATAATTTGTAATAAATTCCTATAATTAGTATTATATTGCAACAACTAGCAATAAATTAAAACAATGAAAAATAATTTGTAACAAATTCTAATAATTTGTAAAAATTAGTAACAATTAGTAATAATTATTTATAATTACTATAAAATTCTAGTAAATTCTAATAATTAGTAATGAAGTAGAATAATTTGTAATAAATCCGAATAATTAGTAATAAATTCTAATATTTAGTAATAAAATTGAATAATTATAAATAAATTCGAATAATTACTAATAAATTCCAATAATTAGTACTAAATTTGAATAATTAGAAATAAATTATAATAATTTCAAATAATTAATAATAATTTGTAATAATTAATAATAATTAGTAATAAATTATAAAAAATATAATAATTAATAATAAATTATTATAATTAGTAATAAATTATAATAATTAATACTACATTCTAATAATTAGTAATATTTCTGAATAATTAGCAATAAATTTGAATAATTACTTATAAATTCAAATAATTAGTAATAAATTATAATTATTGGTAATAAATTCAAATAATAAGTAATAAATTTGAATAGTTAGTAATAAATTTGAATAATTTTTAACAAAGTTGAATTATTAATAATGAATTCGAATTATTATTAATAAATTACAAAAATTAGTAATAAATTCAAATAATTAGTAATAAATTCAAACAATTATTAACAGATTTGAACAATTACCATTAAATTAAAAAACTTTGTAAAAAATAGAAATTATTAGTAGTAAATTTTAAAAATTAGAAAGAAATTGTAATAATTAGTAATAAATTATAATAATAAATATTAAATTTTAATAATTAGTAATAAATAGAAATAATTAGTAATAAATTGTAATAATTAGTAATAAATTGAAATAATCAGCAACAAATTGAAATAATTGGCAATGATTTGGAATAATAGGCAATAAATTGAAATAATGTGTAATAAATTTTTATAATTATTAATAAATAGTAATAAATTCTAAAAATTAGTAATAAATTCAAAAAATTAGTAATAAATTAATGTAATTAATAATAAATTACCTTAATTAGTAATAAATTTCACCAATTGGAAATAAATTGCATCAATTACTAATAAATTGCACCAATTAGTAATAAATTACACAAATTAGTAATAAATTACCCCAATTAGAAATATATTTTAATAATTAGTAATAAATTACAACAATTAGTAATAAATTTCAATAATTGATATTAAATTATAATAATAATTAATAAATTTTAATAATTAGTAATAAATTGTAATAATTAGTAATAATTTGTAATAATTAGTAAGAAATTCAAATAAATAGTAATAAATTGCAATAATTGTAAATAAATTGTAATAATTAGAAATAAATTGTAAAAATGAGTCATAAATTATAATTATTTGTGATAAAATTTATTAATTTTTAATAAATTTTAATAATTTTAAATATATTGTAAATTTTTTTAATAAATTGTACTAATTTACAATAACATTTAATAATTTGTAAAAAAATCAAATAATTTTTAAGAAATTTGAATAATTTGAAATAAATTGAAATAATTAGAAATAAATTGTAATAATTAGTAATAAATTGTAATAATTAGTAATAAATTCTTATAATAAGCAAGAAAATGTAATAATTTGCAATAAATTTTAATAATTTGCAATAAATTGTGATAATTAGTAATAAATTTAAACAATTGGAAATAATTAGTAATAATTTCATACAACTTTTATTAATTTGTAACAAATTCTAATAATTAGTAAAAATTATAATAATCTTTAACAAATTCTAATAATTTTTAATAATTGGAAATATTTTTTAATAAATAGAAATAATTATCAATAATTAGGATGAAATTTTAATAAACTGGAATAAAGGGTAATAAATTAAAACAATTTCCAGCGGATTGGCTGCTCTCTTTTGCTCAATGCCTTATCTCCATTCCATTTTCAGCCACTAAAATTACTATGAAAAATGTATCCTCTTGTATGAATATTCATTTTCATATGCATGATAATGGAGTGTAGCATGGAAAGGCCTTCCTGATATCCATTATCGTGCATAAAAAATAGATATCCGTATGTTGGATAAAATGTTTCATACTAATTTTAGTCTAAGAATGTTTCCAGGATATGAGCCTTCGAGAAAAAAGGTTGTCTTTCCCAAGGACTCATATGAAAACTCTCTGACTAAAATCACCATAAAAAATAAGCTCAGATGTATGTGCATCCATTTATGTATTCAAAAAGATGGAGAGTAGGGAGGCTTACATCATTTCTCTTCATCTTCATGCATACATAAATAGATATACATTCGTCTTAGGATATTTTTCATAGTGATTTTAGACAGAGAAAGTGAAGATGAGTCGCCGAGAAAAAGAGGTTCTTCCAATCCGTTTGAGATAATTAAAAATTATTAGTTAAAATTATCTATAATTAAAAGTAATTAGTGAAAATTAATATAAATTATTATAAATTAGTTTATATTATTATAAAATTTTAAAAAATGTTCTATAAATAATAATTATATAATATAAATTATTATAATTTTATAGAAATTTTTATTATTGTATTCTATTTTTTGGATAGTGTTTTTCTTAATTTAATTTATACAAAAAAACAAATTATTTTATATTTTTTAGAGAAATATGGAATAATGAAGTTGAAAACAATCATCATTAGATGATCACGCTTGAAAAAATCATCACAAGACTCCAAACAGTTTGGGTTTAAATCCTGTATATATTGAGGGTGTTAAATATTTCTTATAATTTGAATCATTAAAACTAGAATTTGTTTCATAATGTGAAATTATGTGTCCTGGTAAATAAAATCTGCTCGGAAGAAGTTTGACACATTTGACAACATTTGCAGTCATTTATTACGTTTTGGTTATCAACAAGATAAGGTTTTTGGTATCAAATTGGTGAATGTAGTTCCACAGAAGATACTAATAATTTGTCTCCAAATCCAACACAGTTTCAAAATTTAGTACATGATGTGGAAGCTCCATCTTTTAAACATGATGGAACCTAGGATGATATTAATTTATCTCCAGAGTTAGAATGATCTCATTTTTATGAGTTGTTTCTGTTTCTTAAGGATGACTTATATCATGTTTTCAAGATAAGAATATTTAAATAATATAATAAATTTATACATATTAAATCAGATAATGGAATGTCAAATAGCTGTTTTGAAAAGATATTAACTTTTACAAAAACCCTGAGACCTGAATGAAATGTTTTGTTTATAAATTTCCATGAGATCAAGATTTTTGTTCATAATATGGGTCCTGGTTATCAAATGATTCATGCATGTTAAAATAATTTCATGTTATATTATGTTGAAAATGAATCATTGCATAGTTGTCCCAGATTTGGACAATCGATGAATAATAAGGCCCAAAAAGGTATTTATTGATTGATTCCTTTAAACCAATTGATATATTTTCTACTAACACCTAGATTTTATCATTTCTTTAGGTCTTAGAACATAGTGGCTTTGATGTCATGAAAGAAAACCAATATTCCAACAGATAAAACCTTAAATCATCCATCTTATGGTAATTCATTGAATAATTATGACCATGTGAATCTGTTTTTTTCATTAGAGACCTAAAACATGTCATTGGGACTTTATAATGACAATTTATATCGATTAGGTTCGTATAGTAGTCAGTATTCATTTTGTTTTGTCATTATTGATCTGTAAAATTTACATTCTTGTATGTTGATGAAGGAACCACATATATTTGTGACCTTATTAATCCCAAGACATATGAAAATTAATATTGATGTTTATTTGAAACCATAGATTAATGAGTTAAATTCATTGTGGAGTAATGGTGTTAGTATATTTGATGTTGTTGAGAAAAACAAATTCCCACTAAAAGCTGCATTGATGTGTATAATTAGCTACTTCCCCTCCTATGGGATGTTATCTTGATAGAGAACAGACGGTCCAAAATCATGTTTTTACTGTATGAGAGACAACAAAGCATTTGTCTTCTTTAATGGAAAAACCCTTTTTCGACTATCATCACAAATTCCTTCCAATTGATCATCCCTTTCAACTGAAAAAAATCATTTCCGAAAAAGAACAATTGAATGACATGGACCTCCAAAAATGATCTCAGGTTTAGATTTGAAATCAATTGTCACTTTATAACCTCCCGTCACATTTGGAGAAAAATAAACCAATAAAAATGATAGATTTGTGAAAGGACAAAATTGCATAAAATAGAGCATTTTTAGGGTCTGCCATATTGGTCTGATTTGTTTGTCTGTAACATGTTTGATGTCATGCATATAAAGAAGAATGTTTTTGATAAATTATTTTATATAATTTTGGATACACTATGTATGACCAAAGATAATATAAATGTGTGATTAGATCTTTCCCAAATATATATGTGACCAGAACATGAACTGTTTGAAAATGTCAGATCATAGATGTTAATAAAGAAAAAAGAGACTTATATACTATCCATTGAGAACCGATTATTATTTTCACAGTGGATCGAGTATTTGAGACTTCCATATTATTAGGCTTCTAATTTGGGAATATGTGTCAGAAATGGTCATATTACAAGATTAAAAATTAATAAATTTCATGTTATAATGGAAATAATTTTGTGTATTTGATTAATAGGTATGTTGGATTCAATTATTTTTGATACGCTAATAAACATATCAAATTTTTTACGAGACATTTGTGTGGCAACAAGTTTGTATGATGAATTAAGAAGACTGCAATAATATGTTGATCTAATTTTAGTTAAACTGGAAAAAACATCCCTCCAAATTTGTTTGACTCAATGCAACATTTGATATTAAATTTTAAACATGATGAAAAACGTGGAGGTTTAGTATAGTTCAGATTCATGTACCCATTTGAGAGATACAAGCAAAAATTGAAGAAAAATGTACTTAAAAAATCACTAGTTGAAGGTTAAATTGCAGAAGCTTACTTGAACAAGGAAATTTATTTTTTCTATTCTCATTATATTTAATTTTAATATCTGTTAAAAAACAACCATATGATACCTAATGATGAATCTATTGAAGATGAAATGGTTAATTATTTATTAGTATTCAATTAGCATGAACATGGATTCAGTAGAGTTCCTAAATGATGGCTTTCCGATGATAAACATAACAGAGCTCATACATATGTTCTTCTCAACAGTGAAAAAATGAAAACATTCATAAAGTGAGTGCTCCTATCACTTATTCAATAAAATTTTTTTATAGTGTATTAATCTTATTTTCATTATTCTTTATATGATAATAATATCAACAAACAACTTCCACAAAATACACCTACTACTCTTAAAGAGCATCGAAAAAAAACTTTTCCTACCAGTTTCAAAAACTGGTAAAATAAATTATTTTTTGTTTAACATATAAAATAAATTTACTATCTATTATGTTGATAACTATTTTAATAAATTTTAGTTATGTCAATATGCTGATAAAATTGAAAATCTATTGCGTGTATTGAGTAACCCACCATAAAAAATGGTTAAATCTAATGATGAATATGTGGTTAATAGTTTTTGAATTCATACGTGTGAATATGTGTAATAAAAAACAATGAATAGTGGAGTATTCTTAATAGTGTCTCATCATAAAGAAACAGATGTACACTTTTAAAGAATTCTAAAAGAAATTATTGAACTGTGTTATCTCGTAGAATATTACATAATGTTGTTTAAATGACAATGGTTGGATACTGAGAGAGTCTTGTGTGATCATCAGACCCATGGAATCATTGATATTTAATATAAAAGACATCATGGAGTAAATAAAACATTTTTATATGATAATTAGGAACTTGAAATTTATTATTTAAAATATTGTTCAAAATCAAGAGAGTTGAGAGTTTGGTTGAGTATATTTAAAATTAATTATCGGGAAAATAAGTTTACTCAAAGTGAATGTGCTTCCACTAAAGTGGAAGGGGTTGAAATTTTTAAAGAGACTACTCCAAGTCCCTATTTTTTGTGAAGAGACACGAATATCGATAATGACACCAAACAATTAAGGGTTAATGGTAACGATGATGTTAATGATGTTACAGATGAATTTGAAATGAAAAGAGATGATGAATCTAAAAGTCATATGAGAATTTCTAATGCTAAGGAGGAATATGAAGATGAGGATAAAGATGAACATTGAAATAGTTATATATTGGTAATAATCATAAAATATGTATTTATATATATATATTTTTTCAAGTGTTATCTAACAAAAATAATTATTTATTTTATATGGATGAGGGTCTGTATCATCTGTTTCAAGAAGATAAGTTACCTCTAGCATCAATCCATGCTCAAAGAGGTATGTTTACCTATATATTTTTGTCAGTTTTCAATAATATATTTATATACTAATTGATGGATTATTTTTTTGTTTTTTCAATACTTTACGCATATAGCTTCTGGAAAGGTGAGCACTATACTGCCCAACTATTTCTCTAATGCATGGTTCTCAGGGGATCATATTCTTGTTGATGTACATCACCACATGTTCAATCATTACCTGGTAAGTAAATAAATAGTATTTATTTTAAAACTTATTTAATTAATATCTTCGTATAATAAATTATTTGTAGGCTTTATGGTATGTCTTGGATTAGACCATGCATGATAGTGGATTATGTGTCAGCGTTGCAAGCGGTTCTTACACAATTTGAGTAGGAAGGAAATGGATAATGTAGGAGTGGTAGTGTTTGATGACTTTGTAGTCACCCACCATACTTATTACATTTCAACTCAGGTTTGGGATGGATTATGTTAAGACTGGTTATATAGTTTTTTTAGAGGAGATCATCGATAGGGTTAAAAACAGAGGGATATAAGATGGTAGTCATACATTCAGTACACATAGGGATAATATGGTATGTATTTTTGTAAATATTTTAAATAGTTTTAAATGTAAATGGTTTGTTTTACATTCATATTAGAAATTGAATGACCTAATATTTAATAGTTTTACCTTTATAGGAGGTTGTATAGTGATCTGATCACTGGAGAGATTTGAGGTGCTCACCAATGTCAGATTGTAGTTAGAAAATTTTCTTTTTTAGTTTATAATTTAACTACAAATAATATTTTAACTATTTTAATTTTAAATTCTAGTTGATGGAGTCATATGCCGCCGTGAATTATCAGAAGCATACCAATAGTTAGGTGGAGACCGAAGCTCATACTGGTTCCCATAGATTTGATAAGACAACATAGATGCAGGTGACCAAGTATGCTTTCGAGTAAGGTCGTGCTGTTATCATCAGCTCCCAATTAAAGCATGTGGATTAATATGGTACCACTCCGATGTTGGAATCCATCTCGAGAGGGGATCATGGAGAGTCATCATCATCTAATGCACAATATTAGGAGAAAATGAGACTTCAAAGTGATTTTATAAAGAGTATTCATAGGGAGTAGGAGAGGATGTGTCAATGGTAGCAGTAGTAGTATCAAGTGTTCCTGCGACAACAGCAGTAGCCTCAGAATATGCATTGATAGTTGTAGTATCAGTAGTAGGAGGAGTTGGAGTACATGTGACCTTTGAATTTTCATTTAGGGATGGAGTTACCTCTTCCATCTCTTCATAAGTCCCTCCCTCTCAGTGATCTATTTATTTTATACGATCAAACATTTATTGTAAATTTCTTTTCCAATGATTACTATCTACATTTTTATATAGATTGATTTTTGTATTACTATGAATACTAAATTATTATTTTTTATATAATTTTATATTACTTTCTCAAATAATTTTCATATTTTTATTCTTTAATTAATTAAATTAATTTATTTTTTTTATTTTATTATATATTTTTTAATATTGAGGTTTTGATTATTTTATAATTTTTTATTATATTAGTAATATTAATATTAATAATATCATTATATTCATATTATCAATATTATTTATTATTATTATTATATGAATATTATTTTATTATTTTATAGTTTAATTTAATTTTCGAATATTAATATTATTATTTAATTGAAATTTATACTATTTTATTATTATTGTTTAACTTTTTTCACTATTTGCGATGGGACCACCAAAAATAGTATTTGCAGATATTTGTGATGGGAATATTCGCTAATAGTATTATGGGTGTGTCCTATTGTAAAAAATATTTGTGATGGTCCATATAAATTTGGTATTTAAAAACCATGGTGAAAATATTTGGAATGGGTGAGTATCTCGTCAGAAAAAACTCTTTTTATAATGTTGTTTTCTGCAACGGGTCATTTGCGATAAGATCCCATCGCAAATGACCTGTCAGAAATGACCTAATTTTTAGTAGTGACGTTTTATAATGACTTTGATAACATATTAGTAAACTCAAAACTCCAAGGATTTAGTTGCAGGATTTAATGGGGTAGATCATTGACACACCAGTCCTGGGGTGTGAAAAATATTATTCATATTTTTCCTAGTATAGAAGAGTGGTTGATTGGTGTCATCTCTCTTGATGAGATTTTACTAGAAATCACAGAATAGCCAATAACTTATAATAATAGTTGATTTTTCTTATTTTTGGTTGAATTAATAAATTTTTATTTTGAATATGAGATGAAATACATAAATGAAACATGCTATTGAAAAATGAAAACATAGTAACTTTGGTTAGAAATAAAGATCATGGTCCTAGAGTTTGAAAATTAATTTCCTTCGTTATTTGTTATTATTTTTTAATTTCAATTTGATAATCCATCCCATCATACATGAACTACTATCTTATACTTTGAGTTTGAATTTTTTCATGCTTTGGATATATCTTTTACTCATCAATCATATCCTCATATAATATTTATGAATACTGAACACACTTCAATCAAGAGGGTGAAATCATTAAGGAACTAAATCAATTGTATGTTGTTTCATCTCTCAAACACACTAAAATCCATCAGAAGAATAATATCCTCAAGAGAACACATGGAATACATATTTTCTAGGGAATCTGGTAAAGTAGTGAATAATATTTCCAAATGATGAAAAATTTCTACACCACTCTTTAATACACCCACTTTCTCATTATAAATTGAAAATTAATTTATTAAAATAAACTGAATGAATTTGGGAACACCCAAACAACCTCCCACCCAGATGTTTGTGCCTCGGGATAGTGTAGCATGCTTACCTGCATACCACACACCGGTTTCCCAAGAAAGTCAGCTACGTGACATCTAGTGAACCTCCCCATATGCTCGAGGATACCGCCTACCAGTAGGATCTAATATTGATAATAGGGAGACTATACCTCCTTTCTCAAAGCAACACAACAATTGAAATAAATAAAAATTTCCAAATAGTATAACCATAACCAGAATAATAATTTTATATTATAATTACCAATAAAGGAATACAATATCCAAAAGTAATGAAATAGATATGGAATGAAAAAATTTGTTTCAAGTATCTAATACAAATCCATAAATAATAACACTAAAAACTCCAAGGGGGTCCCAACACAAAGTCTGGTTCTCTCATCCATGTTCCACCCAACTCATCTATCTAACATGGGAATAATACCCCTTTACTGACATGAATATATGAATTCTATTCATGTAATGATGAGGATGCTCAGGTAGTGTGTGAGTGTAACTTAGTAGGCCACCACAAATGATTTCTAAAACAATATTTAATCGATAACTATTTATGTAATTTTATAATGAAGAAAACATGATAAATAATGCATATAGTTTAGAAATATTCAATTATTCTTCATTGAACCACATAAACCCTTATGTTCTTGGGGACACTGAAACCTTCAATACCTTCTTTGGACTATTACAGAGTCTAAACTATATCACATAGGGATTTATAATTCCTTATCATGTGGTCTTTCATTACCTATTTAATTTCAAATCATAACACAACCAATTCAAACCACTGACCAATGGAAATTGTTTTGTCCTATAATGCCATAGCTAAGACCTCAATGATATTTTTTGTATCATTCTATGTCACACAACCCATTTATCATGAAATCACACAGTTGGGATTTTGAATTAGTAGTTTACGTCCCACACTCAATATCACATGTATCAAACAAATGGGCTTTTAAAGCATTATTCTATGTTCCATAATCATTATCACATTAATGAATTGGTTTTATAACACCATATAAATCACCCCTTGGGTATTGTAATCATTAGTCCATGTCCCAAATACCATTTCTCAATCAAAAAAAAAATATCACACACATCACATTTAACAAGGTTAATCAACATTAATACTCTCATAAAAATATCACATCATGGTCTACCATTTTAAATTGATATAAGTTTCACTACTTTAATCACTAGGAAATAATATGAAAAATTCATCATTATTCCATTTATTAATATTTAAATCATATATCCCATTAACCTAGTAAGGTTAACCCAACAATCTCATAATCATCATTGTAAATTAATTCACAATAATATTAATTGACCAATTACACAAACCCATTAATTAACCAAATAAACAATAAATTAATCAATCAATTCAACAATCACATCGTTCCATTAATTAATCAAACAATTAATTAACCTAATTCCACAAATTTCATAATTAAAATTACCAAAATTCAATTTTTCCTTATTGAATTCAATTCGTGATCATATGGAAAATCAATTAATGAATTCCATGATTCCATAAATTAATTAATTCAATTCAAGATTCAAATATCGAACAATAAAATTGAAATTTAACAACACATACATGCAATTGGAATTCAAGACTATGGGAATTGAATTTTGACCACCGACCACAATATTGATGACCAATGCTTTCCAATGAGAATCATTAATTGAATCGGAACAACCAATATCACGACGAATAATGAGACTATGATATGAAACCTAGATCCAAGATAAATATAATTAGATCCATTAAAACCTAGATCTATATCCATTATTAACAGAGGAAAATGCCTCCTCAAGGGAATATTGAAAGATGATAGATAAGGAGGGAACCAAGTGGTATGAGAATCTCTTACCGAGAGAGGTTTAGATTCATAATAGAATATTATATTCATAAAAAATGGAGTTTCCAATGCATTGTAATCCATATAGTAGCATCAAAAAATGAGATAATTTTGTTTAGGGTCAAGATAGGGTGTTTCAAGATATTAAATGGGGGTTTGACAGGGTTTTAATGATATTTCATGGGTTTAAAATTATGCAAGCATGTTTGCTTATATGGGGAACATAGTTTCCCCTAACAAGTGACAAAACCATGTACCTCCTCATAAAGGGTATCATAGTCACTACTAATATGGAACATAGTTTGATAAACTATGTGCAAACTGTGTAATTCCCCACTTTCATTGGTTGCATCGTTTGCTGGGGAAAGGTACACTGTTTTGAAAAACTGTGCGCCAACAGTGAACTACGTAAAACCTTTCCAAAAATCTCCAATTTTACCAACAGAACTCCCCATGCAATACCAAAACAATATGTTGTCAAACCAAGTAAAAATAGTACCAGAAAACTCGCTCAAGACATCTCTAAAATAGTTTGGGATCTTATAACTTCCCTACCATATAATATCTCATCCTCGAGTTGTACTCCCAAGAATCTCTATTATTCCGAAGTAAAAAATTTCCGACCACCTAGCCCATATATCTTCTTATCTATCCCATGATTCATTTTGAACACATCCATGTTTCTACAATACACGAACTATATACATGGTCCTTCACTGCAACAATTTATCACTTCAATCCAACACACATATCTGATCCTTCTCGAAGGAAGTTTCGGTATCAAGCTAATCATCATTCACATAGATCACATGATAAGGGTTTGGTTGATACCTTCAAATTTGTGACACATGACAAATTTCATACATGGAACAATACCTCAGTGGAAGGTATAATTGGTATTCCACTATAAAGATTATCTTTAATACCTCAAATGGTTGAACAATAAGGGGAACTGACTATCCCTACCATCGAATCCTATATTGAACTAATCTACACATCACCTAAAAGAACACATAATCACCCACCATAAACTCTAGGTGTAATTGATGTATATCAACATTATTATTCATCCTACTCGGAGTTGTATCCATACACTTATGAATCATCTAAACATTCTATGAGATATCCTATATGAGACTCTATCCTTAAAGCTCTGACTTACTTACCTCCATCAAACATAAAAGTGATCTACACAGCCTAACATAAAGAGTCTAATATGATGGCATCTGAATTATTTCATCATAAATATTTATGTAGGATAACCCCACTAGTACTAGGTTTTTGTCTCAAGTCCCACCAAAGTCAAGGACATGTGCCCAAAGCATATCCTCAAGAACCTATATAGTGTGTTTCGACTACCCATCTGTCTGAAAGTTGAATTTCATTCTTAGTAAAGCATATGTACCAAGTACCTTTTGCAGGACCTTTTTGAGGAGAAAAGTAAAACATGAGTCATGATATGAAACTACACACCATGGTACCACATACAAATGGACTATCTCCTGTATGTACATGTCTCCCAACTAGTCAGCTGAAAAAGTCTCCCATATAGGAAGTAAATGTGATTCCATTTTGGAACGATCCACAACCACCGAAATAGATTCATTCTTTCAAAGGGTCCTTCAACGACCCAACTGAAAATTCATGGTAACATCATCAAACATCCATTATAAAATGAGCCTTGAATAGGTTAAACAAATAGGTCATTGATGCTCAGCCATCACCCATTGATTGGTATAGCATCGTGTCACAAACCCTACTATCACCTTTTTATTCCTGACCACCAATATTTTCACTGTAGTTCATGGAACATTTTTTTAAAACCCAAATACACAAAAAATTTAACGAAAGAGCTTCACACATCAGTTTATACCTTATACACATTTACAAAATAACTTGATTCTGAACGTAGATGATTTCATCCCCATCTATTGTTTAGTATGTATCTGTCTCTGCACCTTTAGGGCTTTCCCAGAAGGAAAATTTTTGGATTCCAATATTTTTAATCCCTAACCTAGATAAATAGTGTATAATCTACTGAAACTGATGGAAGATTCATAATTATCAACCCCCCTTGACCACAACATGCATATCCTCCAGTAAAGTCATTATCTTCCACTTAGAGATGGATTCCTAACCTATCAGAGTATGTGTTTTCCGGATTATAGAATCATAGTCACCTATAACCTTCTCGGGTGTATAAGCCAACTCAAAATAAAAAAAATTCATATAATCAACCCATATGAACATATATAGATTCAAATCTCATTGAGAAAACATATGCATTAAGATATTTTGATTAGTATACACTATATAATTATTCACACAAATGGTAATTCAATCAATACTTTAAATATTAATCTATTAAAGCTAACATGAGGTCATGTATAGGTTAGTTCCATTCACTTGGACTCAACTACTGTGAACTATAAGTCAAAACTCAATCTCTCTACATTAAAACTACTCTAAGCCCAATCCTAGAAGCCTCACAAAGTACTGTATACTCTTAAACTAGATTGATTAGGATCCAGATTGGTGCCATAGTCAAATTATTATTCCACTCATGGAAGGAATTATCACATGCTCTAGAATATTCATACATAACTCCCCTTTTGTTCAAGACCAAAAGAGAAATATTAAATCCTGAAAAGTCCTGCATGAACCCTTCATAATAACCCTATGATCCTAGAAAATTGTTGATATCAAAAACATTCTTTGGCTTCTCCCAATATACACGTGCTCGAAGCTTCCCTATTTCTACTAACATACCTCCCTTTGAGATTATGTGACCCATGAAGTGTACTAGATTAATCAATAATTTACACTTACATAAATTGAAGTATAGAATATCCTCTCTTAGTGTACTCAATATGATGTTAGTATGTTGGGAATGGTCACCATGATTCTTGTTGTACACTAAGATGTCATTCACATAAACTAAAACAAACTGATCTAGTTATGAGTGGGAGATTTAGTTAATGAAGGATATAAATATAATTGGTGTGTAATTTAACCCAAAAAACATCATTACAAACTCATAAAGGCCTTACATAACTTTGAATGTAGTCCTTAGTATATTAGAATCTCAAACTCTCAACTAATGATACCCTGATATCAAGACAATATTAGAGAAGATTTTAGCTCATATAAACTAGAAAAATAAACATTCAATACACAGTAGAGGATAAGGGGTTTTCATAGTCTTCCATTTCAAATTTGGGTAATCAACACACAAAATCAAGGTCCCGTTCTCATTTAATAATAAAAATATTGGATAACCCCAACAAGATGTACTCAGATGGATAAACCCCTTATCCATCAACTCTTCTAGTTGAGACTTAAGCTATTGAAGCTATGCTGGTTCCATTATATAAGGTGGAATTGAAACTGGTTCAACCCCAACATGAGATAAATTATAAATTCCACATCTCTCTATGTTGGAATTATTGATAAGTATTTAGTAAGCATGTAATGGAACCTATACAATAATAATGAAAATACATTGTTCTTTATACCTATGTCATCCTACAACAGATTGGAATCCTGGGTAGTGAGCTACCATAATTGTGGTGAACTATCCCCGCATAAGACCCATTTACATCCCACTACCCATGGTGAATATAATTATCACCATAAAGAGACAAACAAGTCACTCTACAATGGTAATAATAAATGTGGGCTTGGTATGCTACAAACCAATCCATACAAAAAATTAGGTCAAACCCTAACTTATCAAGGACATAAAGATCCCATCTGAATTGATACTCTCCAACCTCAAGAGAACACCCCTCTAACAAACAAATGTCTCTCGACCACACTCTCAAGGGTGTATCGATCATCATTTCCCCACTCATGAACTCCACCACTATGATCAAACTATTCACCAGTTGTGAAGATATAAAAGAATGAGAGGCCCTAATATCAAATAAGGAACTACCTGGAAAAAAGGTACAAGAATAGTACTTCTAATGGTTTACATTCAATCCTTACCATCCAAAAGTGTATTATAATGGAATAAATCTATCTTTCCACTCTTCTCTATGATTTAGTTTTATCACTCTAAGATGCAACACTATACTGATATGTTCTCTCTTTCCCAGAAGTACCACATCGACTTCCTTGACCACAATGGGTAGTAGAATTATAACTACTAGATTGGTGTCATGTGGACGACCCCCTTCTAGAACTATTATTTTTCCTAGAGTCCCCATCATTACCCATTTATCATGGATTATTGTATAACCTCTATAGATGTCTCATCCTGCCACAATATCTTTACTCAACTGATGATCAGGGACAATTCCTAACAATGTGACCTAAAATATTGCACTAGTGATAGGTAACTCGGGTAACTTCTTGTGTGAATGACCATTTCCCATGACTACTATTCCTTATATCACCCTAGGTTGAATTCTCATAGTTAATATTCCTATATTCGGAAGATTTACCTCCTCATCGTCCACTAAAAACCAAATATCCCCTACTAGAGGCCTCCTTCAGTTTACCATCAGATATTAGAGTCATATTTAATACATCTAGAAAAATATTCCACCTGAAGATGTTAACCTATGACTAAATTTATCATTTAATCACATCCTAAAACAATTTATCTATAGTAGAATCATCTTATAATAGTCCTAGAAAAAATCATTGAAAATCTATCAAGATTCCATCATATTCCATCATATACATAATCCCCTAATTCAATCTCATGAACTCAACTACCATTTCTTGTCCCAAAGTCTCTGGATAAATGTGCTCTAGGATCTTATATTATAATACCTTCCATACCATATTTTCTATTTTTCATTCCCGAGTCTGGATGTTGAACCAATGATTCACTAAGAGACGTAACATATATGAAACAAGTCTAACTCTTTTCTCAGTAAGAGTCTCAAGGTGGTTATGTATCATCTAGATAAACTAAATATAGAATTCTATTTCCTCATGTACACCATCTCTGATAAATGTCAGAGGTTATTGAAACAATAAATCCCATTTCTAGTCATACATAAAATTCAAAACCCACTCTTGTTATCTATCTATAAACTACATGATCTCAGAAATTTTCTCATAAAACTTCTCTCCATTTCCCCCACCCACCACTACCAGTTCGTTTGGTTCTACTACACGAGGATCATAACCAGGCACATTCTTCCATCATCTTATCAATAGGAATTATCATGAGGCATATTTTTTCAATTCCAGATGAACATTTCCGGACTAATTACATATAATTTACATTATTATAGGGATTCATATAAATCAATAAGAAATCAAGCCACACAACCTACCACATGATAAAAACCTTGATGCTATCACTACCGTTAACCATAAGACATGTATGTCAGGGTTAACAAAGAGTAAACACATTCTCATATTCATGTTTTACATTAGACACCCATTTATCAAATTTTCATCATTTTTAAAAAATTCAATTCACATTAGGAATTTTTTTCATTTAATTTTCACAGAATAAAGAAAATAACTTTTATATAAACAACTCATCCCTAAAACTTGATTTTCATATGCATGCCTCAAATGATGCACGTCACATTAATTCTTGAGTTCCAAGGATGATTCAAGAAAACTAAACACTCGTTCCATATCGAGACAGAAGTAAAATCGAAAAAATAGTATTACATAATAAGAGAATCAAAAAAGTTTTAAAAAAAGTCCAACTATAATATCAAAACATCAATAAAAACAATCCCACCCAAGGTACCAGGACATTACCCTTGTACATGGGATATCTACACCATGCATGTTCTTTATATCAAGGATGAACTCAACATGTTCTCTTTTCTAGTATTCTAAAACAGTAAGAAAAAAATAAAATAAAAGAAAACCCCTTTGATACCACTCTGCAACATCTTAACCTAGGTGCCACACAAGGATTCCCCGAGCAGGTCGGTTACATGACCTTAGGCACACCTCCCCATACAATACATGAATCCAACTATTTGGTATGGTCTAATAATGATCTTAGGAAGAATATATTCTCTTTATGAATTCTTCAGAATATTATAAATAAATAACAATATCCAAATAAAATTACCATAACCAGAATAATACTAGTATCTCATAACAACAAACAATGTAATACAATATTCAACACAAACGTATTATAAATTACATAACAAATTAAGTTTCATGTGGCTAATGAAAAACCAAAAATAAAGACATTGAAATCATTATGTGGGTCCTTCCACTATGTACGATTCCCTCATTTATTCTTCATCCCAACTCAAAAATCTAAAACGGGGATCTTTCCCTTATCATGTCCTACAAACATAATATCTATTTGGGTGCCGATTATGCATCTCGGGTAGGGCTTAATTACAACTAAGTAGGCCACCACCAATGGTGTCAAAAACAATATACAGTCAATAATAGTGTATTTATTTTTACAATTAATAAAATACAATGATAATATACATAATTTAAAAATATTCCATTATTCTTTATTTAACAATATAAAACATCAGTTTCATTAGGAATCCTGAACCTTCAATTCCTGCTTTAGACTGTTATAGAGTCCAAACCAAGTCACATAGGGATTTATAATTTTTAATCACATTGAATTTCATTACCCATTTAATTTCAATTTATAACACGTCCAATTGGAACCATATTACAATGCCAACATTTTGGGTCTTGAATGCCCTAGCTAGGACCCCATTGGTATTTGAAGCATCATTCTATAACCCAAAAACTATTTATCATGTAACCACACAGGTGAGATTTTGAAATAAAAGTCCATGAACCACACTAATTCTTACATGCATCACACATGTGGGATTTTGAAGCATCAATCTATTCCCACAATGATTACCACGAGCGTGAATTTGGGTATAGAATGACAGTTCTAACACCATAGGGGTATTTTATGTATTAGTCCATATCCCAAAAACCATTTATCAATCAATCCTAAAATATCATAGACATCACATTTATTAGGGTAAATCAACATTAACCCACATATCAACATATAACATCATTGTATACCATTATCAATTTATAACAACTTCATCACATTAATCACTTAGAATGTATATGATCAATTCATCCTTAATCCATTAACCAATATATGAATCATATATCCCATTATGTTTAATCCAACTATCTCATAATTCCCATTTTCATATTCTTCACAATCACAGTAATTGAACAATTACACAAACCCACTACTTAATAAAATAAACATTCAATTAATGAATAAATTACACAATCAAAACATTCCATTACTTAATCAACAAATTAATTAATTAAATTACACCAATTTCATAATCACAATTACAAAAATTTATCTTTACCTTATTCAACACAATTGATAACCACCTGTAAATTCAATTAATCGATTTAATGATTACATGAATAAAATAATAAATTAATTTATTCAATTAAAGATTATATTTTAAAATGTTCCAATTTAAACTTCATAACACATATATACAATATTAATTCAAGACAATGGGAATTGAATTTATAACACCTACCTAAATATTGATGAAGAATGATCACCAATGAGAATCCCCAATTGAAGCCGAATACCCAATATCAAGACAAAGAGTGTGATATAGATCCAAAAACTAGATATAAGATCTGGTGGATTATATAAGTACAAACCATGATCAAGATCCATTGTCATTAAAGGAAAAAATCTGATTAGTTGATGTGAAAAATATTGTAGAGAAGAAAGAAACTATATGGGATGGGAATATCTTACCAGGAGTGGTGCTGATCCATTAATGGAACATGGATTTGTCAATAATGGAGGTTATAATGGATTTTAATGAAAATTAGATCCTATAAAAATGATAGAATTTTGGTTATGTTTGAGGAAGGGTGTTTCAAGATATAATACGGGGGTTCAGAAATTTTTTAATGAAATTACAAGGGTTTAAAATTTTTCACACATGGTTTCTTGTACGCGATACATGGTTTCTCCTAACCATGAGCCTCCTCCAAGGGGATTTTACACTTACTACTAAGAGGGAACAAATTTTTAAAAACCTTGCACAAACCATTAAATAAACCTTTTTCATGGGTTGAATGGTTTGTCAGGGTTAGGCAAGTGGTTTGGGAAAACTCCAGGCCAATCGGGCACTACTAAAAACCCTTCCAACATTATTAAATTACACCAAAAAAACCCCAAGGTAAAACAAAAATAATATGTACACAAAAAAGGAAAGGGATTACCAATAAATGAGCTTGATCAATCTCCATAAAAGGTTGGATATTTTAGTTAGTCACTCGCCATGGTGACTCTGAGAGGTCATAGTAAAGATAATGTTGGGAGAGATGAGAGAGAGATAATGAGAGATAGAAAGAGATAAATAGACAAAATAATAAAATTTATTATAAATATATAACATGAAATTATATGTAAAGAAAAATATTAAGGAAGAAATATGAAACTACATGGCCATAATAGAAATCTAGTGAACAACCCAGTGTTTGAACTCAACAAGTTCATGGTCAGTCTGTGGACTTCATATATCTGTTATTTTTTAACATGGTGAAGGAATCCATTATTTATAAATGTTTGGAATATTTGAATTCTTACTTCCCTATCATGAACTTCCATTAAAGTCACAATTTATTATTCTATAAAATCTATGAGTTTATACTTTTAAAATATGAGTAGATATTATCTCATATATTGTGATTAATAAATTTCATTATTTTCCATGAGGACGCTTGTGATTTTTTTTGTTTGTATGTTTATGTTGTATCCTAGTGCCTTGGATTAGAATGAGTTAAATTTTCACAGGATTCCCTTGACCTACCATTATAGTGACTAATTTTCCTATGGCTAGAACCGTATATGGTTCTATGTAGGGATCATATCAATTTTACATTGACCCAATTTCCAAAATCACCTCCTCCTTCAACTATATATGGGGCGAAGAAAACATTACATTAGGTGACATAGAGTTCATGACAACTCTATGTGGGAAACATAGAGTTCATTCCCTTATATTTTTTCGACATCCTCTATATCGATTCCATAATATTTAGACTTCATAACATGACTTAAAAGATTCTTGGACACCCAATTGAGTTCAATCAAGATAATCCTTTGTATATGTTAGCCTAAATATTAATAGGATTATAGATTACATGTATAGATTTTCAACATGATTTCGGAAATGAATAAAAATAGTAAATGATAAATAATTATATCATATCAACCTTAAATTGAATAATCCATTTATAATTTAAATATGTGACAATAACCCATAAAATAATGAAATTTTAGGATATAAACCATTAAAATATAAAGTAAAATTTATGAAAATATTTGATTTGTCATAAATGCATCATATAGCCTATCATTTGTGTATTCATTCACCTATATTGGACTCACATATTAAATATATTAATTAATTATACATAGATTCATCACTTGAAATTTATGATGCCATAATAAATACAACCAAACTAGCTATCGAGGTAGGGTTATGGGGAACCCGTTCCAGTGATTCAACATGTATTCATTGAATAACTCAGTGGTGAGGATTCTATCCATGGACCTAAAAGAGTTGTGTTTCCCTTAATAGTGGATAAAAGGGTTGATTGTCCACTAGTTTCTCCGGGAGGAGACTCACCTTCCACACATGAAGTAGTCATCATAGACCAATACAAGACAACACACAGGTTGAGTGCACTATATGATTTTATGAGACAATGAATTCCCAAATTTTAGGGTGAGCAAGATCCTCAAATAAAAGATAAATTTTGGGAGTCAGTCACCCATGACTTCTATCCAGTTTACACTCTAAAAAATGATTTTTCTTTTCATGTGTCTTCTCCATTGTGTGATAAGTAATGGGACGATGTTGATGTGAAATATGTATTATTAGGATACCTTATAATTGAAATAGTTTTAATGCTTTTTTCTAAGAGTTTTATTATCTATATATAGCGAGGATTATTCATGCACAAGAGATATTAAACTCACAAAAGGGGAGAATGTCCATACATAAGTATTCTCTATATTTCATAGTTCATATTCGATATTCACTGGGAATAATAAATTATGGTTACCTATGATATATCATGTTCGAGTGTTGTATTATCTGGGAGATATGAGTTTGGATAGTACCTCATGAGGTTAAATTTAATATATGATATTTTTATTTTTTTTTATTTTTTGATAGGGGTTGAATTATTTACTAATATGGGGTTCGAAAGTATAAAATCATTTATTACTTATGGGGGACCTGAAAATAATGAAAATTTTCACTATTTATATTAGTTATTTTAGTTTATCTTGTCGTAATGATATTAATCATGTTATATTAAATTTAAAAAAAATTATAACATAAAAGTAACATAAGAAATATCAAATATTTTATATTATATATTTAAATTTACCTAACCTGGCCCATCATGGTCTTTCTTGTACTGGAAATAAGGTGAGTGTGCCTCACTAATCCTAACTCCAATAGGTCAGGGGATCGTGACTATCCCCGAGAATGAATTTCAGACAATATGGGAGGTCTTATATTATATCAACCCACAATAAACTCATATCTTAAATGAATAAAATATACATCAACACCAAATATATATATATATATATATATAGCACTAAAATAAATATAATGCATGCATGAGATAGAAAACAAAGTAACATTTTCACAATGGTCACCACCACCATCATGAACCACCATATTCCATCATGTTTCCCTAAAAATCCCCATATTTAAGCTCTGAACATGTGACACAAACTCCACATCCACTAATAACATCTTTAATGCATCCATTATCTATATATACACAAATTATGTGGGAAAAACTATAATGGATGAGTGAGTATAAAAATAATTAGTAGGACACAAGGGAACTATAATGGAAAATAATGAAATAATACATCTCCAAAATCAGAATAATAAGGTAACTCAGAGTAATATATAAAAATATCCAGTCATTCTCCACCAATAGAAAACTCAAGGACTAAAAAAATTCCCAGTCATCTTTTCTCTAATTCATGAAGGTTATACCTCATGTGAAACTAGGGATACTCAAAATATTGAAAAACATAAAATGTCTAATGTTGATATCTCTACAGTAAAAAACCACTTAGATAAATCAATGGTGTGCCTATGGAGTCACATTTCTGGAGTAATCTGATCTAGAAACCTCTATAAAATCTAAATCACTATTAGAAACCCTTAAAATGGACATGATCCTCACTAAATCATTAATGAAAACCAAGGATTACCACACCTTACTATCCACCATGACCGAGTCTCCATTCATAAAACCTATAAGGAAACCCAAACCTTGACCGAGGATGGGTGTGAGATAAGGCAGTATTGATCCCTACCATTATAACTACCCAACTATGAGAAAACCAAGGCCACCTCACAAAAACTATAGGCGTGGACCCCCAAATACTTGAGTATCATACAATATAAAAGGGAGTGTGTAACCAAATAGATAGAATACCCACATATTATTCAGTAGGAAACAACAAATGAGGGGGTACCTAACTCAATAGGCAGAGGACCTACACCTCATCGAGTAGCAAGAGAAATAGGTTGGGGTACCTAACTCTATAAATAAATGACCCATGCCTCATCTAGTAGCACACAACACTAGAAGGGTTACATAATACCATAGATATAGGACCTATTATCCAAGCGTGTTAGATATTTCTGAACTCTATTAGTAATATGGGGGGCTTGCCTCACTGTATAGAAAATAACAGATGAGGTATTTACTGACCCCATGAACACTTTGATCACCACACACAATCCCCATCTTAGACCTTATATATATCAATATGATAAGGTTATTTTATCACCATTAATCTCAAATATGATAACTAAAATAAGTGTACCACCACATCCTATGTGAAATAATGGTTAGGATGGACTAATTTCACACTATAATCCGAGTCCTGAGCAAAGTGATATGAAAATTTTCTAAAGTTGGAAATGTATATGGGATTTACTATAGGGGAATATAAACTCTATCCCCTATAGGGAATAATCATCATGTACTTCAATTAACTTGGTGTGTGAGGCCACACACATGATTTATTATATTATATACATGGAATGTGAGACCAATAGGGTACTCATTGTATATCCCTAATACATGAGTCTTAGACACCTCAAGGTACATGGTGTGTTACTAGTGTACATGATGTGTGATTCCTCCATGAGAACTCAATGCGTACTTTGAATAATCCAATTTATGCAGTCTCTGACTATAGTGTGTGTTGGTTTTGACATTGGGAATGTGGTTTACAATTTCTTCTTAGGAATGTATTATTGTTTGAGTTTTATTATATAGGATATACATTTTTTGTTCTAATATTACACATCATGTTAATGGGTTTGTACTTATCCACCCAAATTATTCTAACTATGAAATATGTGAATCCATACAACATGTTGTTTTAAATTTATAAAATTATGGAATCCCAGAGCCATAACTTGGGAGGCACAGAACATGTGTTCCTCTAAACAACAGGTTGTGTAACCATGTTCTTTGATAAAATTTTTAAATTCTACCAATTTTCATTCCATAACCTTCTAAAATCGTCTCCAATATGGAAAATGTGCCACCCATCACTATCAAGATCACCAACGATCCTTCTAGACACTAAATCATCAACTACCTTCCTTCTCCCGTGGGATCAGTTTGATATGTCAAACCTGAATCGCTTTCGTCTTTCCCAAATTCATATATTCTATAATTTCATTTATGGAAATTAACAAATTAATAGATTCTTCTAAATAACCATTTTTATTGTCACAATGTCAAACCATCGACTAAGGTGATGGATGCCAGAAATCATTCGCAGGGAATCAAAGAACGGTAGTAGGTGAAAATATTGAACACTTATAAATTAATTTTCAAGGAACACCATAGATATGTGGAATAATAAGGGACACTTAGAGAAGAATATGAGAGGGTGTCTATGGATAAAATACATTGAGAATATTTTCATGATGAAATTTAGTGATTTAAGAAATTTAATTCTCAAAGAACAACAATAAAAACAATGCGAATAATATATCATACAGTCTATATCATTGATAACAGTATATAACAATGTGATTTCACAAATAATTATCATTAGGAATGTGGAATTAATCCAAAGGAATAATCCTTGCGAATGGACCAACAGTTTTTTCTTCAATCCATCACTTATGTTATGGTTCTATTTGTCATCACCACACAATCTGACCATCGATGTCGTTGAGGATCTAATTCCATTCCCTCGATTCGATATTGGTTCCACCAAGATTATATCTGTATTCCCTACTCTCCATACAAGGGTTATAATGATGAAACTAACATCTAACATCTCTTATAAAGTTTTTTAAGTATTTAGTTGGGGAAATTGTTTAACCATACATCAAATTTAATTAAATAGAAATTAAATAATTTTATTTAACTTCAAACCTAAAATGGGTAATCCTAGGACAACATGTACGATCCAAAATATCAAATATCCTATGGTAAACCCTCTATTTTGAACAAAATCAAAGCTTCAATTTCCCCATCCAAATTCTATTCAAGAGGAAATTTTACTAATTCATAGGCTCACTTGAACATATTATAAATTAAATATTATTTTTAATATATTATTATCAATGCTCCACAGTACTCAAAACCTCAGTACATCTTAGAAACCCATCTCAAAAATTCTATTGGGAATATTTCAAATGGATGGTTCACAAAAATCTAGGTTGCTTCATTATCCCCATCTTAAAACCTTTTCATCTATGAAAAGGAAACAACTAGTGCTCCTTCATAAGTAATATCACAAAACAACCTCATATGGAAAACAACCCACCTTCACATTGACTTCCTTCATCTATAGAGGTTTGAACTCTAAACAAGATCAGAACAGAGTAACCTAATAAAGGACCATTCTCTTTCATCACTAGATTTATCAACTCCAAATCCTTTTGAAGAATGTAATTTATAGGGACATGTATTCTCTCTATGTGAGTCTTTCCAAGACTTAGCATCTAAAATATTTTGTCATCTGTTGATTTCCTCACCACATGGTACAAAAGTGAATCCACAATCCACAATAATCAATTTAAATGATTAATAAATAAGTAAATCACTGGTGGGGTTTATTCACTCCCCAAATTTGATGTAATACCCCAGCATTTTGAAATATATATTTCTTTAAAACTGAATTTGTTCAATAGTTTACTTCACAAGTAACACAGAACCAAAATGAAATAAATAATGTTATATAATCATTAAAATGTAGTTGTAGGGTTGGAGAGTATATATAGAGAAATCATAATTATGATATATATATATATATATTTATATATTTAAATAAATATATATAAACATATCATTTTTTATTCAAATTCATTTTTAAAATTCATCTTTCACAACAACATATAAAAATAAAATAATTTTATGTGTAAATATATATTATCTTAAAAAATGACCTTAACATGCATTATGATGTTTATTATATTTTCGATAAAAATTGTTTTACAGGAAATTATTATTATTATACATAATAAAATAACATAATATCCATAAAATAGTTATTACAAAGAATGTAATAAATTTATGTTATTCTTATACGATACATTTTCCATAATATTATATTATGCATTATGAATGATTATACAATAACTAATTTATATCAATTTAATAAATTTAATCATATAAAAGGATTTAAAATTTCGTATTCATAATTTTCAAATCAGGTATTGGGTTCATTTTTATTTTAGGCATAAAATTATGTTACCAAGGTAAAAACTCGTTACCACAGTAAAATAAATATTTTTCAAGAAATTATACTTCAAAAATATTATTATTTCAAAAAAAATATAATTATTTTAAATTAAATAATTTTATATTATTTTAAAATAATTATATAAATTAATTAAAAATAATTTAATTTTTAATTAATGTTAAATAATAATAATAAAACATAATGATTAAAATGACATTTTGCTATAAATGTAGATATCACGGAATTATATCATTCAATTTCAAAGTTAATTTTCTCATATTTAGAAATTTAATTTGATTAAATGGATTAAAAAATAATATACATTAAATAAAAAATTGGCAATAGGGGTTATATTATATTTTTATTTATAAAATAATTACCATGGTTAAATTTTAATCTAGATTAATAAGGGTTAAAATGGGGAATCTGACGTGGATTTAATTTTTAAAAATAAATTTGACACATATACATTATAATATAAAATTATTAGGTTTTAAATTAATTCCAACATGTATCTCCAATATTACCAACCTAACTCACCCACCTGTAATGAAATTTCACACTTACCCCTCACATACCATTCATTTCCAAAGAGTTATAACTCTATTTCACCTACAAAAGGATCTCACATTCTCCCATTTTATGATGAAAATTTAGTTCAAAATTCCTAGGAAAATATGTCCAATTTAGATCTCTTATATTATCTCTAATTTTTTGGAAGGATATATTCTCATTTTTTTTCTCATTCCTTTATTTTCAGTTGATACTAAAATAGAAGATCCAAATTCTCTATATAATAATTACTAACAAATTAAATTCTTTTCTTTATCCTTGTCATACAAAATCCTATGAATCCAATCTAATCATATGATCATAATTACATCAATATTTGTAATATAATTAAATACCATTTTATTGATAGTATAACCATTATACATTACCCTCCCCTTCAATCGGAAAAATTAAAATGTTGCTCATGTGTGTTTGTAGACTACCACTTCTATAGATAACACATTTCATATTTCATCACAACATTTCAAGGATGGATAAATAAATTTTTTTATCGAATAAAAATGTTATTAATTTTATTATTTATCATTTAAAAATAAAAATTAATAATTCTATAAGTAATATCTGAAAAAGAAATCATTGTAAAACTAACCGCCTAAAACAATCATACCAAGAGGAAAAGTGATTTAATTATAAGAGATTTTTTTTATTTTCCTTTATTCATATAGCTATTAAGAATGTATCTTAGCACCTTAAAAAATTAAAATATTTATATTATAATTTTTTTATAATATTATTATAACAAAATTATATATTCCATATCCATTCTGACACAGGGATTATAGTTTGTTCTAATTGGGTTGGTTTGACAACCTAAAACACTATAAATTTATATAAATGATGTATTTATAAGATTAATATTGGATATTAATAATTAAATAATGATTTTTGGGTTATGTAATTGTAATATAGACATTTAACTCATTAATGAATACAACACCATTAGTTCTCTAGAATTTACCAAAACAATCTTGTTAGAATATTCGTTGTCATGAATTATAACAAAAATATTTTGGAAATGAAATAATATGATTATAAATAAATATAAATCATAAGTTAGAGTACCTTTTTTATTTCATAATGATGATCTTTTGGATATGAATGAATAAAAACACCAATATTGTCAAACTAGTTCAAAATGATTGAGATTACCCACACCCGATACTGAAAATAGAAAATATATAACTAACATACATGTATATAATAATTATTAATAAATTTGATAAATGTTTATAGATATGAATAAGGTTATAAAATTGGTTTTTATGATGGAAATTGTTTATAAAGGATATTCAAATAAATTTTTAGAATTCACGAATTAATTAAAGATATTTTTGGTCAAATTTATATAATGAGATATATTTATTATTATGTAATGTGATATACTTAATATAGTGAGCTTATTTAACAATGATTTTATTTTTAAATTTTCAAAAAAATCATGTATTGTGAAGAGATATATCACATTATTTATTTAAATGAATTTTATTCAAAAAGATTCCAAACCTGCAAGGGGTTTTCTTCTCGAATTTAACTTCTTGAGGAATATTTCATATTATATTGAATGATATATTTAATATTGTGTTATTAAATACTAATGAATTTATGCTTCCATATTCTTTAAATTAATGGGGTTTTATGATATATATTATGTTATTTCATTAAATGGATTTCGATTCAAAATATAGAAAAATTATAAGGAGTTCTTTGTCTCAAATTTAATTTATAGATAAATTTTTCATATCATGCGCAATTTTATCTCCAATATGGTGTTATTAGTTCCTAATGAATTTATTTTAACATAGTGATGTAATTAATAGTGATTTAAGATCCATATCTTGTTCGATATTCAAAATGATTTAATTTTAAAAGATAAAAGGGGTTGTGTTTACATAACACTATTCGTTGAGTAATAATGCATCTTTGTAATGGGATAGATCCTTATAAAACCTTAAATTTTATTTTTTTCGTTTTTGGTAGTTCTTGGAGGAAGCCTAGAGTAGGTTAGGTGGAGTTTTGGAGAAAAAATATGGAAGAAAGGGATGTTCATGGTTTGAATTATAGTTCATGATGTGAGAGTTTCGTTTGCTGCCTGAATTGGAATTCGTGGCTGGAGAAGAGAAGTTTATGGGGGTGAAATTAATAACATGAACTATTAATTCATTAAATAAATGGGTAAGGAGTTATATTCCTCAAATATATATTTTATAAATCATGATTTAAAATTATTGTTTAGGACATGAATTAATCCTCAGTTTTTGGGGATCTGGGTGATGGTTTTTTAATAGATCTTAAACATGGTCCATTCAAGACATGAATAACCCATGTATGCCATGAATGTGGAACTATAAGTTAACTATAAATCCATTATTAGTGATAGTTTTTTCCAAAATCCTCTAATTTTATCCCAACTCTAGTAATCCAGAAGAAACCTCCCAAATAATTTCTGTGTGCCATCATTAGGTATTGATTTTCATCTTCTTATGTTCAATCTGTCAAGATTCTAGATTATTTATTCTTCTTTTTATTGTGGTCTATTCTCCAATATATATTGTTTCCTCCATTTTATCCATGATATAATGGTTAATCTACCCTATTTTTGTACAATTTTTTGATGTACTTATGGCATGGAATTGTCAAAGTGTTGTATTTCCATTGATGGAGAGGAAATGGGTGATAAAGATTGTTTCTAAATTCTCACTCAAGAACATTCAAAATATTTATGTAGGTTATTAAATGATTATAATAGTATTTTTTATTTAAAAACATAAAATTACCATTATTTATTAATTTTGGAGATAGTGGAATTAACATTAATAAAAATTAAACTAGATTAATGAAAAGAAATGATTTATGGTTGTAGCAATCACAAGTTTTTTTCCACCATGTTAATACTTTTCCACTTGATTTACAATTTATTGTTATATATTTTTAATACTTTACTATTATGTTTGTTATGATTTTGTTAGTGTGTTAATTTGAGGAAAATGGGTTAAGAACATAGAGATGGTAATGTAGCATAGATAAATAATAAAAGGTAGGTTTTTATTAGCTTTTATTCTTATAATTTTATGGGAATAAAATGATGATTAATTCTTGTTTAATTGAAATTATTCTTCCACTTATCAATGTAATTGGATAAATAAATTAAAGTGTAAATTCTTGTTGATGATAATAATAATGCGACATGTAATTTGAATTGATATTCATTAATGCTTTTTGAAACCAAAATTTATTCTTGAGGGAATGTTTAAATAATTAATAGATTAAAATAGCATATTTCATTGGATTATTATTGATTTAACCTATGATAAATGAATTTATTTATTCAATATGGTAAAAAACATATTGTTCATAAATTTTTTTTGGTGTCAGATGATCTTATTTTCATATATAGGCTGGATACCTTAGTTTTAGGGCCTAGATAGCCTATAGAATATGTTTTCTATTTTCTACCATATATGTTCTTATTTATATGTGATAATTTTGTTTGTGACGTGATGTGTTCTTGGGATGAATATTTATTTTTTTATGTTTGGGTGAAATGTACTATTTTTGTGGAAGTAGTTGATTCATGTTGTGGTGGGATTTATGGTAATGGGAATGGTGGTGTTTCAGATGGAACCGAGTTTTATTAGATTGTTTGAAGTTGGGATTTACATTTTTTGTGTTATAAATATGGTTTTTTATTGTTTATAAATATTGTAAATGATTGGTTGACTAGGTTATACGTTTACACATTCCTTTCCCCACTACTTGAGGCAGCTTGTTTGGTTTATTTTATGCATATCTTTTGTGGTATCTTAGAATTCTTCCTAGAGTACCTTAAATTATAGATTAATGATGGTTAATTTTTTTTAACCCATGGGGCTAGTTATTTAATTGAAAGATAAATATTTAAAATTTTATGAAACCATAAATCATTTAAATTAAACATAGAGTGAATATAATTCACCTGGTTTTTAATGAAATGTGAATATAATAATGTTAATTATTATTTAATGAATTAATTAATGTAAATTGAAATTTTAAAAGGAATGAAAGAAATGGAATTCCTCTTGAATGATTTTGTGGTTATATGATATCTTGTTCTAAGTGGTGAGATTTCGGTGTTTGAGAGATGATAATTACAATTTACTATAAATCTAGGTTATTTACCATAGGGTTGTTGTGGCCTATATTATATCTTGTATGGTTTTTTATTTCATATGTTACCCCAACAATATAGGTAGGGTGACTGAGATCCAGTGGACATTGGGAGGGTCTTTTCATAAATATCTAGTGTAGTGACGAATGGACGGATGAATACCTTTTAGCCCTGATATCATCTCCTTGTTGTATTGTGTGTTGGTATGCATGTTGGTTATCTTTCACCATCTATGAATTCAGAGGTATGTAATGTCTTATGGTTATTTCGTACACATGTATCTATTGATATAATATCCTATCAATTATTATTGGTATGACGTGTGTAGCCTGGGATGGTTTTATGTAAAATACATGACATACGGGCTCTTGTGGATCCTAAAAACTGATCGGTTCCTATCTGGTGATGTATAACGGGATTATGTGATGATGTGATGCATGAGTTGCATGATCTTTGATGAGATGATTTGATGTACATAGTGCATGGTATGTATCACTAGCCCATGTGTGTTCAGGATGCCTAAAATTTACAGAGATATGGATGAGGATGTGTGATGTTAGTAATGTTTGGAAAACAATAGGGAAGTGGTATAAGAGTACCATATTTTTATATTACAATATATTATCTATCATATGTGATACTTATAGATATATATCCATGATTTGGCTATAAAACTAAAGAACATATTTAGGAAATGAGTTAACTTCACTTGTTGTTCACTGGGCATTAGAGTGATCCCATTATCTTTTGCACAAGAGGCTCCATGGAGGATCCTACTGAGTATACCTGTTTGTTTACCCTTCATACATATAATCTATTTTTTATATATGGAGGAGTTTTTTGGTGGTCGAGATGGAAATTACTAGTTTTTGGGTTGTTTAGTAGATGTTTACAAATTCATAGTTTCTACCAAGGATTATCTTTTGGTATATATTGTGTTCTTATAGTTGTTTACTTGTATGGAATTACATACATGAATTCGGGATCTTCTTTTCCTTTTATCTTCAATATGATTCTTTTTTTTCAATCACATCTCTCTCATTTCACATTTTACCTTGGGTGATTCCTTCTATATGTGTGTACTATATAGCCTCCATGCTTTTCTCCAACCCATGGGCTATTAGTGGTGGGATTCAAGTGTAATTATCTCCCATATCTCATTAATTCCATGGATATATACCTTTGGGGGGAGGTGGTCATGAAATATTTGTATTATAATTTTAGTTTTGGGATATGATGATGTTTAGAGGTAGGAATCAGTGATGACTACATGAGTTAGTAAGAAAATAATGGAAGCTATGTTTGTTATGAAATGAAAACAATTGATACTAGCTGAGACATGGGTATTAAGGACCAATTGTTATCTAATTCATAAGCCTTTATGTTTATCGATCCTACTATGAAAAGTGAAACATATTATGGGTAACTGACATATGAAAGGATCATGAATAATCATTATTTAATCCAGTGTTTGAAATTGGTAGACCATAGTATTAGGTTGAACCTTTTATAATTAATTAAATAAATCTTAACTATTATATATTCTTGTATTAGGAGTCCCTAAAAGGTTTTTATTTTGTTGGTATGGCTCTATTTCAACATCTTATTCATATTCATTCCAATGATTTTTAGTAGAATGTCCCAAAAGATCACTGCATAGTATAAGTTGTCATTGAAAACACATGGGGATGCTCAATGTCAATGTTTCGGATCTAGAGTCTATAAAACTACATGGGCTCCATTTTGAACTAAAGGATAGATTCCATATTGAAGGATATAAGTATAGAATTTATTTAGATTCATGCTCATAAGGATCACAAGTTTTCATTGGCGATGATGACCCTGCATACAGAAGTGACACAATGGTGGTTCTTATTCCTCGGGGATCGTGAGGAGTCAACTATCTCATGTGAGAATCTCAAAGACCAGTTTCGATTTTAGATTCATTCTTCAACTTAAAATTGGTATGTATACAATAGATAATTACCCTTTTACAGGGGGTTGTAGCATGCCAAAGTTTGAGATCAATTTCTAGACCCTTCTATGTTATTCTTCATTTCCATTTCTAGATAAGGAATTCATGATGATGTACATTGAGGAGGCTCTTTTTACAGAGATTCAGTACCAGGTTATCCAATTAACAAATAGAAATTTAGATATTTGAAAAGTTGAAATTGAAATGGTATCCCATCATAATTGAAATGTGGATGGAAATGGTGTTTCAAAAGTTTTTTTATAATGGTCCATCAATAAAAATTCAATAGAAGCATGTCTCATATCAAATAGTTTCACCCAAATATAAAATTATTTTTTATATACGATAGAATAGGATTTAAATCATAATAATTTATTTGTGGGGATATGTAATTCCATAACAAATAACTTATTATGACCAAAATAATATTATGTCACAAATAAATTGAAAAAATCAACAAAATATAAAATATAAAATAAATTTGAAATAATAAATTTCTATAAAAATTAAAGTAAATAAATAAAATTTTTAAAAATAAAATATTTAAAAATGAATAAATTTGAATTAATAAAAAAATTAAATATAATTTTTTCATATAAAACTCATTATAATAGGTTTTTCTATAAACAATATCAATCCCTATGGATATTGTGGATCATCTAGTGGACCAGGTGGAGAGAACTATATACCTATACCGTACACAAGTCATTGCATGTACTCTATCATATATTAGTGTTTCTACTCTAGTAGTTGATTCTACCACTCATCCTACTAATGTAGGTGTTGAAAAACTCCTCCAACTCTATATATAGGCTCTCCATAACCTCATTAATAGGTCACAACTTCCCCTTATACTTTGCATTGGATGCTGAAAACTCTACATGGGAACCCATTGTTCTGGACAACGATCACATGAAAATTCCATAATATTTGGAAGGAATTGATCAGGAACAGATATCAACAACTCGAACGTTATCGATACCATACTAAGTCTCATAAATTCGAGCCACTTTATCATATCCTAGTGTATTGGTATCATAATGCACAGTCTCAATCTAACTCTCCTCAAGTGTGTGAGAATATTCATCCTCATATGACTCCTTAAAATGTTATTGGGTATTAAAAGGTAAAATACTAATTTCATTAAATTTTAAAAAACAAAAAATTATACTGACAACAATCTAATGATTTTGGACACTAGTAATCTCTCCAGGGATAGGATTATTGTAAATCCTCTTAAAAACATTAATCTCCATAATATCATGATTCTTAACTACATATATGAATATAAAATAAAAGTTTTAAAAATATTTTTTTAATTAATGTATTTACCATATATAATCAATGAATACTAATTGTAAAAAAACAAGCTCTATGCATGAACTTTTTTCTCCCCCAGTTCTTTTAGCCTGATGATGATCTCCTCTAAAAATTATCTCCCACTTAGAAATATCACAGTACATCCCAAACATGATATGAAATGTAATTATGTCAATGGTAGTTTTAATAATAATAAAACATTGTGTCTCCAACATTCTCTATAGATATCATTATCAAATTGTGAAAATAATAATAACAATGATCATGCATACAGATCTCCCAAGACTCACAGAAAGTAGCTATCATGCCGTCTTTTATGGAATTATATAAACACTACAAATAATAAATATCAGTAAGTTATCAATTAAATAAACATAAAATTAAGTATGATTTAATTACATAACATCTAATCATAAAACATGCGAGGGAGAAGATTAATGGGAATACGATACCACATCACCCATGGTCAGGATAAATAATTTAATAGAATCATACCCCTATCCAATAGATACATGTAAAAACATATAACAAATTGAAAAAATAATAAAAAATAGTGCATAAATAAATTATAGAAAATTTATTAAAATAAACTACTGAACATACCTATACATATGTGTATTGAAGTCAAGAGGATTACTTCAGTCACGAATAAGGTTGAGAATCCCTAATATCGCTAGATCGTGACCCCTATGAGTCGATGATGAGCTGGAAGTAGCCTTTGGATCAGATGATGTGGCATAGAGATGATCATAAGGAATAATAGACACTTCGATAATATAGATCTTCTCATCAAAATCATCACCATCCATTTGAAATAGGAAAGTAATGTTGGATAAAAATAATTGAAATAGGGTATTATATTTTAAATATTACTATAACTAGTATAAAATTATATTATTACTCTTATTCATCCTCATATTCATATTTTATGGTTATAATATCATTATATTTTTTCTGAACATCATCAATTTTCATATGATACTCAGCTTCATCATCACATTCTATTTAAAATTCATTTGTTACATCATCATCATTATAAACACAATCAGCCAATAACTGTGGGGTTTTGATCATCAATATTGTTATATCTTTTTCAAAAAGATGTATTTAGAGTTATCTGTTAAAAAGTTTCATGTACTCTAATATTTATAGGAATTATTTCAAATTTCATTAATAAATTTTTTGAGATTTCATTTTTATAGTTCTTCACAAATCCACTAATTCACTTAATGCAGAATAATAAATTTTATAATAAATTTTATATGATTAATGAGAAAATAAACATGGTTTATTTACTATAATAAGTATTTAATATTTATTAGTAGTGATTCCGAGTGTGGATGAATACACATGCCTATATCAGTATCAAGCCAATGAGTTTTAAATTTTATTACATAATTCAACCACAGATAACAAAAGTCAATTTTTTCATCTAGTATGCCCTAAAATTCAAAATAAATTTAAATTTGGTGATATAATTTTATTAAAACTCTTCTATTCAGTATTTTTTTTATTCACTACTTGCACATTTATGAAATCAATAACCATTAACCACATTTAAATTATATTATTTAAGCATTTTGGATTGTGTGTTTCTAAATTAACATAATCAATTATTATTTTTACAGGTCATGATACCTCAATAATTGAAAAAACGTTTCCAATATAAAAAATAAAAAATTTATTTCATATATTTAACCATAAAAAATTGCTTTACAAGTCATTGAAACAACTAGGGAAAAGTAAGTTATAGACATTATTTAAGAAAAACTACTGTAATTTTTTGGAAAAAATATCTTGATATGCTCATATTTTAATCTATAATATTAAAAAAAATTAATTTACTATAAAATGTAAATATTAGGCGAATTTAGACCTCATTGTAAATATCCTGGCATTTAATAATAATTAAGCTTAATATATGTATGAGATTTGGGTTGTTCTTCATCTGAATTTCTTCGTTCAAGAACTCCTCTAAATCCAAGATCAGGTAGATTGAAAATTGTTAATTGATGGTCTATTGAATCATTAAAATTTATCTCATTACAATCCAATAAATTATGTTTCGATTGATAGTCAGGTTAAAAATAATGAGGTTATATAAAAATGAATCTTTCTCATGAAAATATGCTTTTTGAAATTCACCATTAAACCGATTCACTATATAATTCATTTTATTTAATTTTCATATGCATCACCTATATAGGTAAATAAACTAGAATTGTATTAGAGATTAATATTTTTCTTCTTATGGAAAATTTAAAACTAAATGATCTACTAAATCAAATAAAGTAGGATGATTTATTTTCTAGTTTACATAAAATTATAAAAACATATTGTTTCATCCTACATAGTACATCTTATTCATCATGTTGGCAAAAAAATCTCAACAAATATGATATTTATTTTATAATATCCCTAATATAAGAATTAAAGAAACATCTGAGGCCTATTGATAGTAGTGTTTCCATTGTACCACAATAATATGGACTTTTTAAATTTAATATAGCTTTCATTATAAAATAATATTTTGAAATAACATCATATGTACTAACACCATTACTCCATAAAAAATTTAAATAATCAATCAATGTATTCAATTATTCATCAATATTATTTTCATGATATACAAGAGTAGTAATTATAATCATATATATAGTCCATTCATCCACATGCAATTAAAAATGTTATAGAGAGTTAAAAACATGGGCCAATAAGAATTTTTAATACAGTTAGATCCAAATAGATAGAATCATTTAATAGAATGATCCAATCACGTTATATAAGATTCTGAAGAAAAATTCATATTCACCTAATAAGAATATATCTGTGCATCATGATCATATGTATTATTTAAGATTTTACTTGTGGAAATATTTTATTTATCCAATGTCAACAAATATTATGTGTTATGAGACATAGAAAATTGGAATAACCTAGTAGTAAGTTGGAAATAACTCAAATCCTTAATGTGAAAATTTAGATATCCCCTAATATTCCTCATTGTTCCTTTTTTTCCACATATAGTAAAATTATGTAATGACTCTTTTCCCTATGATATATGATACAATCATCTGAGAATGCCGGGATTTTCTGATAATCATGACCCAAATTACCAATCAACCTCTTTCTTTCATAAAAAATTATATAATACACATTTCACTTTGGTAAGAGTGATATAAAAAAAGAGATTATTTAATAAAAAATAATATTTTTACATTCCATTATACAATTTAATAGGCATAAATTTATATCATCTTTATATTTTATTATCATGGAACTGAGATATAAGGCATCAACAAAAGACCAGGGCAACTCAAAAAATTGCGATAGTTCTAACTTAGGAGTTGAGTCAGCATTTCATGTTTCAATTTGATAAAATTATTGAACAACAACCTAATGTACTAATATCTAAAACTATGATGGATCTGGAACCAAATTACTTTTATCTTCTTTGGAAGTATTCCCACCATATTGATACCAAACAACATAATATTTTTCAAACCCAAAATGAAATAGATAAAACCCAATACTATCAAAGGTGTCAAATATTTTAATCTCACATTTCTTATGTGGACACTTAATTTTTTACTTTTGAAGAAAATTATGGGTTTGCTGATTCAAATGATAAAAAAAGTATCCACAACCTCAATATATATTGGATTTGTACCAGAACCATTTTTATTTACGTGAAGATTTATTCATTCGTGATCTTATAATAAAAACTACTATTTACTTATATTATATTTTTTCTAAAAAATAGGAAATAAAAATATTGTCTTTGATTAATTTGATTGTATGCGTGATCAGAGAAAAAATTATAAATTCATAAAATAAAAAATTACTTGTAATTATTACCAAATATGGATAATTATGAGTAATTATAACTAGATAACATAAAATTAAAAGTCAATAGAATTACTGAAAACTAATTATTAAAAATTAATACAAATTATTACAAATCACTACTAATTTTCAGTAGTTTTTATTAATTATTACTTATTATCACTATTTATCTATATATATTACTAATTATTAACAACTATGACTAATTATTCCCAATTAACAGAAGATATGACCATTTATCGATAATTATCACACATTATTGGTAATTATCACCAATTATTAGTAATTATTCATAATAATAGATAAATATTGTAAATTATTACTATTTATTTATAATTATTTATAAGTATCATTAATCACAACTAAATGTCCTTCAATATTACTAAGTATTATATATTATTACTAAGTATTTTTGATAATTACTAATTATCATTAATTATTACCAACTATTACTTATTATTACTATTTATTACTAATTATTACTTATTATTGGTAATTATTAATAATTATGTGTAATTATTACAAATTATTGATAATTATTAAAAATTATTAAAAATTATTACTATTTTTAATTAATTAATGATATTTATTATTAATTATTTGATATTATTCCATATTATTGGCAATTATTACTAATTATATCCAATAATTATAATTTTTTACTAATTAGTACTATTTATTAATATCTTTTATTGGTTTTTACCAATTATGTGCATTTACTACTGATTATGGGTATTTATTAGAAATTATTGGTAGTTATTATGAATTAGGGATAATAATTATTAATTATTGGTAATTATTGCTTATTATTTGTGGTTATTACTAATAATTAGAATTTATTGCTAAATATTTTTAACAGTTACTAATTATTTCTATTTATTTGTAGTTATTACTAATTAATTTCTAATATTATAAATTATTTGTAATTATTACTAATTATTACAAATTATCACAATATTTTACTAATTATTATAAATTAATGGATATTATTACTGATTATTATTAATTATTTGTAATTATTATTTATTATTATGAATTAATTCAGATTATTACAAATTATTATTGATTTTTACTAATTATTCGTATTTATTACGAATTATTAGTAATTATAATAAATTAGAGCTAATTATTGTTAATTGTTATTATTATTATTAATTATTTATAATTTTTATTAACTATTTGTAATTATTACTAATTATTAAGAATTATTGGTATTTATTGCTTATTATTATTATTTATTATTATTAATTGCAAATTGTTCAACATTGTTTCTAATTATTTCTAATTATTACTAAGTATTACTTATTATTACAATTTATTCATAAATAATCATAATTATTGGTAATTATTATAAATTATTTCAAATTATTACTAATTATTACAAGTTATTACTAATTTTCATAAATTATTACGTGGTATTGGTATTTTTTTATTACTGATTTTTTTAATTTATACTAATTGTCACATATTTTCAATAATTGTTTGTAATTAATATTAATTATTAGTATTTATTTATTATTTTTACTAATTATTAGTAATTATTTTTTATTATTAATTAAGAACAATTATTGTTATTTCTTACTAGTTATTTAACAATCATTGATAATTATTTCTAATTTTTTCAAATTATATATAATTAATATCAATTATTAATAATTGGTACAAATTATTCTTAAATATAAAAAATATATAATAATGTAACAAAATAACTATTAAAAATGTTTAAAATAAATACCTTAATACAACTTTTTAGAAGAATGAAAACTATGACACAATCTCCTAGACGTATATGAGTAAAGTTTCTGTAAAAATTCAATGTTTAATGTAGAGAAACTAGAAGAGGGGTTCAGAACATGTAATTAAAGAATGGTTTTGGGGGACCTTATATAGGTAAGATTATTTGTAATGGAAATTTCAGCCGAAATAATGTTACTTGTGACGGGTTCCGTCACAAATAAGTCCACTTATGGTGGCCATCCAAAGAGCATTTGCGAATGATTTGGTCACCTAACACAAATGACGCCCACCATAAATACTTATTTATAACTATGCCAAAAAAGTATTTGTGATGAAATTCTTACTTTTGTCTCAAATACTATTATTTTGTGATGAAATTCTATTTTTTTAATTCACATCTTTTTTTGTGATGTGAAAGGTTCTCATCAAAAAAAATTATTTGCGAGGAAATTTTGTATGCAATTGAAACTAAATCTTTTGTGTGTTTTGGAAAATAGTCGCACTATTAACTTTTACGACGGGGCTCGTATCTCTTCAAAAATGATACAAAATTTATGGTTAATTGTGACAGTTTAATATTCTCATTGAAAAATATCCATCATTTTTAATTATTTATGATGGGATCCTCCCCTAACACAAATAACCCATTGAAGTTATTGATTTTCCTTATGTTTTTATGATATTGATGTATCTTGAGGTGTTAAAGAGAGAAGAGGTTGTCCAGAAGATGTTGTCCAGAACCATATCATATTGAGAGGGGAGTTGTTAGGATTCCATTTATAGTATACATGTGGTCTGAGGTTCAATTTTTGGACAGAGGAGAATTTTGAAAGCTAGGGGTAGGTCACAACCCATGTCATTGCGTTTCATCGAGGGTGGCAGCTCTCAGGAACTTATTAAGGGACCATACACATGTATTTTCTGTGGATTCCATGGTCACCATTGGTGGGAGTGATCAACCTTTCTATGTCTACATCACAAAGTAGGTGTTCCACATCAGGTTCCATTGTTGAGGATGTTTCATTCGAGGCAGCAGTAGCAAGGTGCTCTTGCTTTGGATCAGCAGAGAGGAGATAAGGTAGGCAGGTGAGAGCCCCAAGATTCTCCTCATCCTCAGAGAGTATAGTGTTTCCATTTTTGTGGTATCTACTAGGTTTATAGATTTTGTGTACTTGTTCATGCTCAGCTAAATGCTTTGGAGTACCCAACGGTAGCCAAGTCATTCGTCGTTCGAGGTACTCTTTTCTAGTTTTTTACTCTGGTGATTTTGTTGTTTGATTTGGGATCTATGTAATCATTTATATCATGTTACCTATTCCATTATTTGGGAATTGATGTATAAAGTATTTATATTCGGTTGGAATTTACTACGCTAGTTTCAAGCCGATCTTCATTGTATGGTGTTTGTACAGATTATGTGTAGGTGTTGGGGTGGTACCACTCTTGGAAGGAATTATGGTTTTATAGATACAAATAAACACAATCATTCATGAAATATAGTTGTTGTATTTGGTTTAAGATATTTTTGATTGTTTTAGGATAACCATTATGTTCTATGATGCAGATGGAGAGCCTATAGTATTCATTAGTGACTGAGAACATCATCTGTGTCAAAGGCGTATTTATTCCTTTACTTCCTTGATGGTTGAGCTGATGCAGAATTCATCTATGTTTCATCAGAAATGGTTTCATAGCTTTGTGGAAATGTACCCTAATTTATTTTATTTTGGAGGATATAGTGGTATCTCTTTTATTGGAGATCGAGTTTTGGATAGAGATATAGCTATGCACATCAGCAATCTCGATGTCTCAAGATAATATGGTTCCTTATGAGTTCTGAGATTTGCGAGTACAAATTCAATCATCTATTTCAGTGAAGTTTTGTTTACCCGAATGGGTCACCATGGGGTGATCTAGTTCTATTTGTGATGAAGGAGGATGCCTATCTATGTCCTGAAACCTTCATTGAATGCTACCCCTCCTAGGTCAACATTGAGAGAAGGGAGATAATGATTCTTGTATAACACCTACAATAGACCATATGTTGACACAAAACATCAAGGGAATTTCAAACACACATATGGGAGTTATTACCCAATAAGATATGATAAATAAGAGAAATGAGATTTAAACACCAAACTCTTGAACAAGATAAATGCAATGAAGGATCCCAATATAAGCATGTAATGTCATATCATTGTACAACTTCAGAGGAATCTACAATTACTAAAAGCTAACCCGCACCATCAACTGAAAAATCCCAAACAACACCCGAATAACCATGAGCTAGTATTGTCTCTTAGAATCACCAACTAGATCCTACATACATGAAAAATAGTTTATATATACATATGGTGTCTATAGAAGGTCAACTCAATAAGATCCTCCCCAAATCCAACCGTACAAATGATAAAGAAAGCATGCTAAAGCCTAGTGAACAAAAAGTTATGATAACTTCTCTCCTGAATAGGTATTCTAAATTCTCATCAAAACTGTGGCTATATCATACCATGTATCATATTAGAGGGATCATATAAAATAATATTATAAGAGCTTAAATTTCCACCACTCCCATTCTAGTTTTCTCTCTCCCCCAATGTCGCACGTCCTAGGACATATCTCTCCAAAAGTAATTCAGCCTATAGATACCCGGCCTAATGTATCACAGATATGTATCCAATGCATCAGATAATCTCATCAACAAATACCAATTCTCCATTCATCACATCATCAGATTATCGATTTCTACATATCTAGATAGTAACTGATTAGTTTTCAAGATCCACCACAACTCGTATGTAGTGTATTACAACCCAAACCATCGTATACCATAAACGACATTCCAATAATAATCAATAGTATATTATATTCATGAATAAATGTTTGTGAAATAACCAAAATCCATTACAGACCTCCAAAAATATATATTTTGAATGATAAACACCATACATACTCGTACATAAAACTAATAGGATAAGAGATCATGGCTAGATGGGGGTTTTCATCCATTCATTCCTCACCAGCTTGGATATTGGGGAAAACCCCTCCCATAGTCCACTATGTTTTAGTCACACTGCTAACCTGGGTGGGCTAGAATAGGAAATCACATAACATAAATGATATACTATAGATCATGTCACACCCATCCGTTTTTTATATATTATTTATTTTATTGTTTTATTGGACATCAGATAGTTTGGGTCAAGGCCGAACTTACATTTCTGAGTTTTATTTTGAAGCACACTTTTTGGCATGATCAGCGTTCAGCGCACCGCTGTCGAAGCCACGCAACCTCGCTCGGGTCACCGCGTGACCTCACTCGGCTCTCCGCACGCTTGCTTGAGGTGAAACAAATTAAATAAAGAAGTTATTAATAAAGAAATAAATTTTTAAAGAGGGATAAAAAAACATAATTAAGAGAAAAAAAATTAAGAAGCACGATAAAAATTTAATGGTTTGTTTTAATATTTAAGAACGTTATTATCATTTTCATTTTCATTATTTTTATTATTATTATTATTACTTTAATTTAGTTTTAATATTGAATTTATATTTTATTCCCTTTTTTCTATTTTAATTTCTTTTTATTTTATTTTATCATAATATTTTTTCTTTCTTTTTTTTCTTTTATCTCTTTATTTTTTTTATTCTCCTCCCGTTTTTCCTCTCCCACTCCTACCTATTCCCATCACGTGGCTCACCCCCCTTCCCTCTAACCCTAGTCGCCGCACTCCTCTCCTCTTGGAAGCCCATCAGACCCCTCTGCCTTCCTCTTGGTCTTCCTCTTTCCGTCGAACCATGCTCCCCTCCCGACTTCCCGGTTTGCGCTGCACCTCCCTCACGTCCGGCCTTCACCCGCAGCACCACTCGGCCACCCGCACTGCGCTCTTGCCCAAGACCTCGCACCCTGCCTCCCTCGGCTTCCTCCCGTGTCCATATTACTTCGGCGCCTCACACCCCACCGGTGAACCCCAGCCGCGGCCCCCCCTTGCGTCGTGCCCTGTTTTCCCCCGTGACCAACCTCTCGGCTGACCTTTTTTTCATGGTGCCTCCCACGCGAGCAGCTCCACCCCGCCCCTGGTCCGACCTCCCTCCCTCTTGGATCGCACCACGGACCCCCCGCACCCCCTTGCCTCTTGCCCTTCCCTTGCCGACCGACCCTGTTCCGACGATCGGACCTTCCGGCCATTTTCCCCTTAGTCTGACAATATCCTCCATTTAGTTTTATTATTATCATCATTTTGCATTTATTATTATTATTTTTTCTTTCTTCAGGTTTGCTATTTTATTTTTCTTTTCCTGCAGATATGAGGTCCGATTTTGTGGTCCTAACTTGATGTTTTTAATTTGAATTCATGACATTGAGTTTGTGCGAGGTTCCATGTGGTGCAAACGGAGCGCAACTGATGTTTCGCGCTAGAATTTGAAGGTTTCACATCAATTGTCGGGTTTATACGTCGAGGTAGGTGGTTCCATGCCTTTGCATCATTTAGATAATTTAATTTGTTTGTTTAGTTTAATTTAATATGTTCTATGAATTAGTTGGATGGTGCGATCTATGTTTATAATGTGTTGGCGTGTTCATTTGATGAAAATTGGGTTTCCAAAATATTATGTGTTTGTTGTCTATATGTGTGATGTTGTATAAATGATTTTTTGTGTTTAATATGTTGTGAGAAAGGCGTTTTAAAATTTGTTTGACATGTGTGCGTAATGAAAATCTCACTTTCTTTATAAATGATCATGTTTTTTTTTCAATTTGACCTTATTGGGGTAAGTCCTAAAATTGTTTAATAAATTCATTATATGGTGCAAATTTGGTTTTAGAATAGTTGAGTGTGAAATTGATTTTGAAGTGGTCTTTGCACCTAAAAATATGTGTTGTTTTGGTGCAATGTTTTCAAGTTGGTTATAGGTGATGTTTGGTTGGTGCGAACTTATTTTTTGAGGGTAATTGAGTTTTGTGTGTCTAAATGAGGTTTTTTAATGTGTAGTGAATCATTGTAAGCGTGTTGTCTTGCCCCCGTGGGCGTGGTGGAGTGGTCGAAGGCTCCGCTTCCCTCAGGGGAGGTCGGGGGTTCGAACCCTGTCAGGGGGTATGCTATAAAAAGCATGTTCACCACACGCGGTGCACGATTGCACGCCGGTTACCCAAGCGTTTACGCGGCGCCAGCCCCCGTTGGGGAACTGGGCTTCACCCCTTGGGTGGACCTAGGGAAGGAAGGGGATTCGCGGGCCACTGCATGCCTGACCGCGTAACCACTCGGGGGCTGGGCCATCACCCGCATTGTTTCCCGGCCCCTACCTTTTAAAAAATAATAAATAAATTGTAAGCGTGTTGTCTTGGTTTTTTTTTAAATAGCGTCTTGTAAAAAAACGGTGGCTTCTTCAAAGTGGTTTTTGGTGTTTTACAAGAGGTGCAGATTGTTCAGATAATTGTGTAGTTGGTGTGAAACTAGTTTTAAGGACAATTATTAAGAAAGTGGTTGGAACGACTACCTTCTTTGTAATTGGGTGTGTTTATTTGTGTTTACCCTTGTTGTGTTACTAAAAATAATGCTTCCTAAGTTGTGCGAATTATATATGTTCTTGTTTGAGTGTTTCCGAATGGGGTTTTTGCGAAATGATTAGGTAACAAAAAATATATTTTCAGAAAGGTATTTTTGTGTGGGTGAGTTTTTTTATGTTGTTTGGGTGTGTAAATGGTGACTTTTGTGTGCAATATCTTGTTTGGACTGCGATATGAGAAAGAAATATACTAAGTGAATGTGATACTTGTTTGAGCACATGGAAAAACCCTGGGTATCTAGGTGGGCGGACTAGAACTAGTGCGCTAGTGAACCGGATGGGTGTTGTCCATGTTTCACATAGCTGGATTGATGATTGAAACACTGACTAAACATATAATATCTGAGGGTCGTGGCCTTCTAAGCCACGTGTTCTGAGGGTCGTGGCCTTCTAAGACACATTTTCTGAGGGTCGTGGCCTTCTACGCCACGTTTCACCAAGACACGAGGTTCTAGGGTCCCACTCGAGCTAGATGATCCTTAGGGGATTTACTATAGTGCTCTACCATCGATGGTGTGGTGCCTTCCGTCGGCATATGGAGGACCACTTGTGTGTGTGTGCGTGTATATGTGTGCATGTGTGTGTGTGTGTGAGTATGTGTGTGTGTGTGTGTGCCCATGATGAACCTTCCTCTTCTTCTTTAAAATCGTGTTTGTGAAATGAATCCTTTTTAGTGTTTTCCATTAGAATTTGGTTTGTAGATGTTTTATTTAAAAATCATTTCGAAAGTATAACTTGAATAAGTACATTAAATTGTCCTTTTGATGATGTGGCATGGAACCTTTTTATTGTGTGACACCCTACAAGGCCTTTCACTCACACCCTGCATACACCTTCGGGTGTGTGTAGACCTTGTTTCTTGTGTATTCCAGGTTGTGACATCGTGCTCAGGGGTGGTGGTTCGAGTTGTTAGTGGAATTCTCATGTAGGTTGGTGTTGTGGTGTGCGTATGCTACACCACTCTTGTCGCTTGGAGGTTTGGGTTATAGTTTTAGTCTCTTTTGTTGTCGTTTATTTTTTTACTTTGGTTCTAGTTGTAAACCTTTAAATTTTTATTTTAGTTTAATGGTCTCTTTGGTTGTAGATTCCTAGTTTTTTTATTATCTTGTTTGTGTTTGTGTATTCCATTTTGGGTAAACCATTCCCACAGGTTACTCAAGATACCTGGGCACTTGTGCTAGCCTGTGGGGATCGAGAACGCCCTTCGGGCCTTGCCACAAACCAGGCCAGGTCGCCGCAGTCACCCGCTGACACTAGTTTCCTCTTGCCTCGTTTTTCGTCTCTTTGATTCAGATTCGTGGAAACTTGGTTTTTAAGTAAAAAAGATTTGGTCTTGGAAAATGTTTTGGACAATGTTTTGAAATAAATCACTTTAAAAAGAAAATGGGGAATGAGGTTTGAAAAGTGTGGGTTGGATGTTTTGGTTTTGAAAAATGGAAAGGTTTGGTTTTGATCCTTGGTGCTCTCATGGGCAAACACATGCATGAGTGTATACAAAAAAAGGGAAATGGTAAATGACACGAGCAGATGAGTGCCTGGATGGACATGAGGTGGGTGCAGGTGCAGCACAAGAAAATGCATGTGCGAGGCTCATGGGACTCCATTGGTGTTTGTACAACCCACTGGTTTTACTTATTTTCAAGATGTTTTGGTTAAATGAAAACTTGGTGTATTTCAATAACTGGTGATTGTATGATGTGTCCTTGTAATTTTGAAAGGTTGGATATCAGACATTTTGAGCTGAGAAACCTTTCTGACTGATTTGTGTCTTGAGTTTGAATTCTAGTTGGTTAGTTGGTGTGAAAGCGTGTTATTGATGGTCTCTTTTGAAGAGTACGTCAGGGAGCCCTTGTAGTGGTTTCCCCTGCACGTTTGGTGTTCGCTTGCGGTATGTCCTGAGCATTGGACCAGTTCGGTTGGGTCCATGGTTTTCTTTCTTGGCTAGTGTACGCCCCAATAAATAGTTAATGTGCAAATGGCCTGCGACCATAGATGGTTCGATGTTGTCCAACCCTCCAGTTGATTTGATTAAGGGCTCTCCCTTTTGGGTGATAGTGCTAAGTCTTTTCCTTTCTCCTTTCGGTTATGTAGATCCTCTCACAGCGGGGTGACATATGCGAGGGGAATTGAAGGGTGTTTTGGTCTTTTTGAGTTATTTGACTCGTCGGGTATGAAGTTGACATCGTTGAGTCTAAAGGTTTCCCTGGAAGCGGTGAACGAAATTCCAACGGGGAAAGATGGAGGTGGTTTAGAATTTTCAGTGTTGACCAGTGTCTTGAAGGGATTTTTAGTATTTACATTGGATACAAGGGTATTGTTCGGTGATGTCTCGTAGCGTGAGGTCCCTTTGATAGTCAACAGTGGATTGGAAGTGGTAATGGAGACTCAAGTGGGAAAAAGGTGGAAGAAACCCTAAGTTGTGGGTGCGGTCTATCGTTCTAAATGACCTCAGGTCTTTGATAGGTTTCATTTAAGTAAAGGTTCGTGTTAGGCTACTAGTTTGGTAGACCCAGTCATATGAGGCTGCTATGGTCATTCGCAGGAATCACGTGTTGTTAAAAACGCGGTTTAATGTCCTTCTCAGTGTAAAGTTCCTCTCAACAGAAACGATCATGTTCAGGTGATGATTGGTGGTTTGATGTTCTCATTCTGTGTGACAAACGGTGATGCGCATGCACCATTTCGACTCTGGTGCTGGTGAATGTTCCTCATATGATCAGTAAGATGCTGTAATGTGTTTTGTTTGATGGTGTTTCCTCGGGTGCAATATGATTGCGCGTGGCACCAAAAGGAGAAGCTCCTCTCGGGAGTCTTCAATGCCTAACTGCGAGGCACAAGATGCTTCAAACATCAAGGATCCACCCATAGGCCTCGGAGTGAAGCTCGTGCGTGGTCAGGAACCCCGGGAGTGTATGGGACCCCAACTCTATTTCTATCATCAATGTTAAAAGTAGAGGTAGTAAAAAAAATCCAGGGTTGTTCCACTCCGAATGAGCCGTCTGGTTGGATAAGGTTTTCACAACCATGTGGAGGTGTGTTCGTCTCTTTGCCTTAAAGTATTGGGGGTTTCATTCCACTGGATGAAATCACTTGAGTGGTCCTTATGAGAGTCTATTGGGTAACTCAGTCTCAAATATGAATGGTGTTTATATAGGAAATTTTAATATATTTGTTGGGGACGGCTGTGGTTTCAACACCTATTCATCGGACCCCTCCCTCCCCACCTCTTGTGGTGGGGTGTTTGGTCACCATCAAGAATTTTTCAAAGTGTTGTATCATCTGTTCATTCTAATGGCAGCAAGACCCACAATGGGTCTCGCACAAAGGTCTCTGGAATAAATTGGAGTTGGCCTTTCCCTAATGGTGGGAAGTCCGCCCGGACCTTTCCAGGTTGGTTTTCTAGTCTCTCCTTGGGTGTTAGTAGGTTCTTAATGGTGGGGAGACCCACAGTGGGTCTCGCACAAATGTCTCTAGGACGAATCAGTGCTGGACTTTCTTTAATGGCGGGTAGTCCGCTCGAACCTTTCCTATTTCAGTTTTCCAGTCTCGTCTTGAGCGTTAGTGAGTTCCTAATGGTGGGGAGCCCCTCGGGCCTCCCCATGTTGATCTTTTTATTTGGTTCTTAAATATGGCTTGGTGATAAGTGATAATAGTGTTCCTTGGACATGGTCTGACCTTGTCTGTTGATTCCAACCAAATGGTGTGGTTTTAGTTTAATAATGTTTGAGTTGTTTCATCTTCTGAGGTTGGTTTCCGCAGGTGCGAGAGTCGTTTTCCGTGATCAGTCAATTGGAGGCGTTCTAGCTCTTCGGGGTGGGCATCACATATCAGAGAGTCCTTATATGAGGTTCTCGAAGTGAGCACGATACTTTTGTCTCTCCTGCATGGTGTTTGTGGGGATCCCCTTTAAACCTTAAGGGATTGTGGTTTTCTACTTTGGGGGTTTGGTTCTGGTTGTGGCTTTCTGGGGACGGAAAGCATTATGGTGGGGATAATTGTCACACCCATACTTTTTATATATATTATTTATTTTATTGTTTTATTGGACATCAGATAGTTCGGGTCATGGCCGAACATAAATTTCTGAGTTTTATTTTGAAACACACTTTTTGGCCTGTTCGGCGTTCAGTGCACCGCTGTCAAAGCCATGAAACCTCGCTCAGGTCGCCCCGCGACCTCACTCGGCTCTCCGAATGCTTTCTTGAGGTGCAAAAAATTAAATAAATAAGTTATTAATAATGAAATAAATTTTTAAAGAGGGATAAAAAACATAATTAAGAGAAAACAAATTATGAAGCATGATAAAAATTTAATGGTTTGTTTTAATATTTAAGAATGTTATTATCATTTTCATTATAATTATAATTATTATTATTATTAATACTTTAATTTAGTTTTAATATTGAATTTATATTTTATTCCCTTTTTTCTATTTTAATTTACTTTTATTTTATTTTATCATTATTTTTTTCGTTTTTTTCACTTATTTTTTTTCTCCTCCCGTTTTTCCTCTCCCCCTCCTACCCATTCCCGTCGCGCAGCTCACCCCCCTTACCTCTAACCCTAGCCGCCAAACTCCTCTCTTCTTGGAAGCCTGTGAGACCCCCTGCCTTCCTCTTGGTCTTCCTCTTCCCGTCGAACCATGCTCCCCCTCCCGACTTCCCGGTTTGCGCTGCACCTCCCGCACGTCAGGCCGTCGCCCGCAGCCCCACTCGGCCACCTGAACTGCGCGTGTGCCCAGGACCCCGCACCCTGCCTCCCTCGGCTTCCTCCCGAGTCCAGCTTATTTCGGCACCTCACACCCCTCCGGTGAACCCCAACCGCCGGCCCCCCCAAGCGTCGTGCCTTGTTTTCCCCCGTGACCAACCTCTCGGCCAACCTTTTTTATTCTGGTGCCTCCCATACGAGCAGCTACACCCCACCCCTAGGCTGATCTCCCTCCCTCTCGGATCGCACCATGGACCCCCCCCCCCCCCCCCCCGCACCCCCTTGCCTCTTTCCCTTCCCTCGTCGGCCGACCCTGTTCCGATGGTCGGACCTTCCGGCCATTTTCCCCTTAGCCCGGCAATATCCTCCCTTTAGTTTTATTATTATCAACAATTTTCATTTATTATTATTATTATTATTATTTTCTTTCTTCAAGTTTGCTGTTTTAGTTTTCTTTTCCATAAGATATGAGGTCCGGTTTTGTGGTCTTAACTTGATGTTTTTAATTCGAATTCATGACATTGAGTTTGCGTGAGGTTCCTTGCGGTGCAAATGGAGCGCGATTGATGTTTCACGCTAGAATTTTAAGGATTCACATCAATTCTAGGGTTTCTACGTCGAGGTAGGTGGTTCCATGCCTTTGCATCATTTAGATAATTTAATTTGTTTGTTTAGTTTAATTTAATATGTTCTATGAATTAGTTGCACGGTGTGATCTATGTTTATAATGTGTTGGCATGTTCATTTGATGAAAATTGGGTTTCCAAAATAGTATGCGTTTGTTGTGTATATGAATGCTGTTGTATAAATGGTTTTTTGGGTTTAGTAGGTTGTGAAAAAGGCGTTTTAAATTTTTTTGACATGTGTGCGTAATGAAACTCTCACTTTCTTTATAAATGATCATGTTTTTTTCATTTTGACCTTATTGGGGTATGTCCTAAAATTGTTTAATCAATTGTTTATATGGTGAAAATGTGGTTTTAGAATAGTTGAGTGTGAAATTGATTTTGAAGTGGTCTTTGCACCAAAAATTATGTGTTGTTTTGGTGCAACGTTTTCAAGTTGGGTTCTAGGTGATGTTTGGTTGGTGCGAACTTTGTTTTTAATGGTAATTGAGTTTTGTGTGTCTAAATGCGGATTTTTAATGTGTAGCGAATCATTGTAAGCGTGTTGTCTTGGTTTATTTTAAATGGTGTCTTGTAAAATAATGGTGGCTTTTTCAAAGTGGTTTTTGGTGTTTTACAAGAGGTACAGATGGTTCAGATAATTGTGTAGTTGGTGTGAAACTAGTTTTAAGGACAATTATTAAGCAAGTGGTTGGAACGACTACCTTCTTTGTAATTGGGTGTGTCTATTTGTGTCATCCCTTGTTGTGTTACTAAAAATAATGCTTCCTAAGTGGTGCGAATCATATATGTTCTTGTTTGAGTGTTTCCAAATGGGGTTTTTTCGAAATGATTAGTTAACAACAAATATATTTTCGGAAAGGTATTTTTGGTGTGTGTGAGTTTTTTTGTTGTCGTTTGGGTGTGTAAATGGTGACTTTTGTGTGCAATATCTTGTTTGGCATGACATATGAGAAATAAATATACTATGTGAATGTGAAACTTGTTTGAGCACATGGGAAAACCCTGGGTATCTAGGTGGGCGGACTAGAACTAGTGCGCTAGTGAACCAGATGGGTGTTGTCCCTGTTTCACTTAGCTGGATTGACGATTGCAACACTAACTAAACATATGATATTTGAGGGTCGTGGCCTTCTAATCCACGTGTTCTGAGGGTTGTGGCCTTCTAAGCAATGTTTTCTGAGGGTCGTGGCCTTCTAAGCCACGTTTCACCAAGACACGAGGTTCTAGGGTCCCACTCGAGCTAGATGATCCTTAGGGGATTTACCATAGTGCTCTACCATCAATGGCGTGGTTCCTTCAGTCGGCATATGGAGGACCACTTGTGTGTGTGTGCGTGTATATGTGTGCGCGTGTGTGTGAGTATATGTGCGTGTGTGTGTGCCCATGATGAACCTTCCTCTTCCTCTTTAAAATCGTGTTTGTGAAATGAATCCTTTTTAGTGTTTTCCTTTAGCATTTGGTTTGTAGATGTTTTCTTTAAAAATAATTTCGAAAGTATAACATGAATAAGCACATTAAATTGTCATTTTGAAGCTGTGGCATGGAACCTTTTTATTGGGTGACGTCCTACTGGGCCTTTCACTCACACCCTGCATACACCTTTGGGTGTATGTAGACCTTGTTTCTTGTGTATTCCAGGTTGTGACATCATGCTCAACGGTGGTGGTTCAAGTTGTTAGTGGAATTCTCATGCAGGTTGGTGTTGTGGCGTGCTGATGCTACACCACTCTTATCGCTTGTAGGTTTGAGTTATAGTTTTAGTCTCTTTTGTTGTCATTTATTTTTGGACGTTGGTTCTAGTTGTAAACCTTTAAAAAAAAATTTTAGTTTAATGGTCTCTTTGGTTTTCGATTCCTAGTTTTTTTTATTATCTTGTTAGTGTTTGCGTATGCCATTTTGGGTAAACCATTCCCACAGGTTACTCAAGATACCCAGGCACTTGTGCCAGCCCGTGGTGATCGGGAACGCCCTTCGGGCCATGCCACCGACCTGGTCAGGCGCCGGATTGGATGGCGACCTGGCCTGGTTCGTGACAGCTCAAAATCAAAGTAGAGGTATTGAACTAATCTTAGTATCATCTATATCAATCATCTCCCCGACACCCGAATGCCACCGCTGGGAACTAGATATCCTTTATGAACATAAGAATTCAATAAGATATCTATTTTTTATTTCCTTTTTACATTTCATTTTATGTTAATGAATTCATTATCTATTAATTAAAATTATTCCATTTGAATTTTATTATCCACAATGTGGATTCCATACCCTCTAGGAATAATCCATCCAATTCTACTGTTCGACAAGATTAAATAACATTTTCCTTCCATTCGAGCACCAACCCCATGGGTTACACAATTTATTACTCATTAAAATTTCATAATTCCATGTAATCTATGAAACCTCCCAATATACCATAAAAAATGTGATGCATAACCATGAAAAACTAGCTACCTCAAGAAGTGGTGAAAGTAATGAAGGTAATGATGAAAGACAACCATCTAACCTTTTAAGATTAAGATTATCAAGGAAGCATCTAACGTTCATCACCATGAAAGGAAAAGACAAATTCAACCCATTCCATCAAACATGGTGCCATCCCCAATACAACCATGCATATCACCATGCATCAAACTGTCATAGGAATCAACTATTCTTAGAAAAATAGGCCTCCCCACCCATATCCTATCAAATTAATATCCATCCCAAACCCACATTGTGTTTAATAACAGGGCTCACATATATAGATAAACACAATATAATAAAAATCGAACATAGTTAACCGAGATCCTGGGTCCTAAAAACAAGGCATCCATCCATAAAAAATGGACTCGCCCAACCCAATAAATTTATTTTCTTTAAAAACAGAATGTTTTCATACAATATAGGATTAAAAAATTCATTTATCATAGTTTACAAGAATACAAATCCTAATGCCTCAGCTATAAATAATATTAATTATTTAAACATGATCTCAAGTATAACTTACTTTTTAAAAACATTGAGGAAGAAATATTCTATTTACATGAATATTTATTATTATCAATAATAATCAATTCCATATTTATATTATTTATTTATTTCAATTATCATATGGATGAAAAATTAAACTAAACATGCATTCATAAAAATTTCATTTTCATAAAAATAAAATAAGAACGACTAATAAAAACATGCCAAATTAATTCTTTAACCAGTAATCATTATCGTCATTACATTATTTAACACTTTTCATTAAATGAATCATTTTAAACCTGATAATTACAAAATTTCTAACAAAAACATAATCACATACAGAACACTATCTATTATATAAAGTGCAAAAATATTTTCATAGTGGAAACAATTTTGATCGATACAACCATAAATCTTTTCTTTTTATTTATATAGTTTAATATTCAATAAGGTTAATTAAACCATCACCCAAATAGATAAAGCATGATTAATTTAAAAATTCATATAAATAATAATAATTGGAGAAGTAATGAATCCACTGTTATAATGGTTTTAATGTTTTTTAATGAGAACATAAAAATAAGTGGATCTCAGACCACATATCTTATAAGGAAACTACACCCACTACAATGATGACAGAACAAAAACAAATAAAAACATGAAAATTACTACATAATTATAATGGTGATCACCCCCATAACATGGAAAAAATATGGGAGGTGTAAGACTGATCAAGGAAGTAACTAAAAGGACTGAGAAAATAACAAACCTCAAATCACTATAGATCAAACACGGGAAGCTATTGATCAATCCCCTTTGAAAAGGATTTAAAAACCATAAGGAAGATCTTTTGGTCATCTATAGTTGATATAAAATTATATTATTTTAGGAAGAATTGATGGTGAAAACAACTTTATAGGTACATAGATAGATTAAGTTCATGGAATGAACATGAATTTTTAATGTGAATGTTTCAAATTTCAAGTATCACTAAAAATCGTATCACATAAATCCAATCAATTCAAATCATGAAATTAATGTTCACACCATAAGATTTTTTGGAAATATTCATTAGGTATAAACCCCAATCGATTCACATCATGAATATATCATTTGTGAAAGGAATCACACCTCATGAACCACTCGCACACCAGTGAAAAACTACACTTATGGAATTGAACTTACCAGTCATGACATGAACCATATTTTATTTCGTGAACTCCACTTACAACCAAATTTTAGCTCCATGAAACTATTTAATTTTCTATTTTCTTCCTACAAGAGCCACATTCCATTGATAAAATCAATGGAATGGGCTTGAAATATTTGAACTCTTACATAATATTTCTATAAAATAATTTTAATCCATGAGAATTTAAAATCAAACCCACAGAGAATAAAAAGAGAAGGGGTTGTCTGAATAACCACCTTGTAGGATACCCCTCAAAACTCTCACTATAATATGAAGTCAACCACCTCACTCAATGAAAAAAACCACAAAATTTCATAACAACAACAATTATCTCTTAAATAGTCTCTTAGGAGAGATACCTCTGCAAAAAAGATCAAGGGCACAAAGCAGTCATCAAATAAGAGAAAAAATTCTTAACAACTAGATAATATTAACAAACCTTAACACTAAGCATCCCTTGAAGAGAAATGAAAAACATTAAACAACTCTGGATACTACGTATGAATCTATAACTCACTTTCCAAGTTGCTTTCCAACATTCAAACTTTTCAAAAAATGAAATGAACTAGTGGAATATCACACCTACAAATCACCTTCTTCTAGAGATCCTCGATCTCAACAGTTCACACCTAAAAGGTTACATCATCATCAACATTGATCTCTCCCCAATTGATGATGTGAGAGTAATCATAATGATAATAGTGAAGCTATGATAATGGAATACATCATTTATTTGGATTATCTTTGGGAGAAGTGTTATCTAATATTCAATGAATCCAACATGATCAAAGACATCAAAATTCCCAAAAACAAGGGAAAAAATATAATTTCACATCTAAACCCTTATTTCCCATGATAAAGAGTCACATTCAAGAACACATGATCTAAATAGTTGATCCCCAAACTTATCCTACTATCATCAACATAGGAATTTTGTCAATCAAACACTACCTTGATCCTCTTGTGAATCACCTAAAAAATTTTGGTCATTTTTTGTACTAGATATATTATGAGATGTACAAAAACTATTCATGTAGTCTAGAAAAATGGAGATTGATATTCTTATTCATTAAATTATTAAAATGGTTCCATAACAATGGTGTATTGAAAACTATTGTTCTAAAATAACTCAACTAAAGGTTGGTTCCTCATACTTGAACCTCCATTATCTAAGACACAAGCATGAATGACGTCTTAGAAATTATGGATATTATTATTTTTCTAACCATCCATTTATAGATGAGATTTTTTAATAAGTAAAAACTAATGATAAATTTTTTGGGATACTTCTATACACCTTATATGTAAAATAAGGATCATGACCAATAAGTGTAATTAATAGGACTATGTGGAGTTTCACCACCTCCTCTAGGTGGTTACTCAAAATATATTTCTGTTGGGATCCACTCATTGGTCTCTATATTATAGAATAATTTCATCAAATGGTCCACTATCACCCACATAGTATCAAATAATCATTTTTCTTGAGGTAAACCAGTGATGAAGTAAATTGATATTTCCTCCCACATCTACATCGAAACATCAAAAGGTTGGAAAAAACCACGGCGAATATATTACTCAGCCTTCACATTCTTTCAAGAAATACAATGAGACTCAAACTATGAAACTGAACTCTTCATCCTAGGCCACCAAAATTGACCTCTTAGTGCTTTGAAAATCTTTGTCTCTATAGGATATACCACCAAAAATGAGTTATAGAACTCATGGAGAACCAAATCTCACATCACTAAATGGATAAATATCCTTCCCTTGAACTATATAAAATTTCTTTCATCCCTATACCATCCATCAAGGGAATTCCTCCACGTTGAAATCCCACAACCGGGACTCCTCCACCTATCTCACAAAATAATTATACGGTATCATCTTAAAATGAAAACCACTTCCACAAGGCTCTCCCATATAAATATACAACATTGAGATATCTACCATAACTCCATTGTAATATCAAGATTCACATATGAAATCACAGTAGGACTTTCTTGTTATTCAATTAGCTAAAAAATTACCCTTTCTTTGTGTATATGAAATATCTATGTAACAATACTATAGTTATTACATCCACCATTTATATCACATGTTCTATTAATTCTAATAAAACACATACCTCAACAAATTGTTATCATTAAAACCATAAATGCTCACCTATGTGGTAATGTCACAAAAAATTTAAGGAAAACAAGATTATTGATAACATGAGATCATTAGTGGAATAGTTATTATCATGGGGATGTAACTTATGAGACCCATAAGAAATAACTAATCATTACTTAATTAGAACATATCCTAAACCATGATGTGAAGAATTATGGAAGCCCTTGAACTAAACATCCTTCTCTAGAAAATAATGAACTGAGACACTGAAACACTTCTCCTTCAGGTACTCAAAATCTACCTAACATGGATCAGTACATAAGAATGTCATATATGTTATGTTTAATTCATTCATAAGGATCACAAATTGAGATAAATTGGATATTAACCTCCTATAATAACCTACAAGACTAAATAATCCCCACACCTTTACAAATTTCTAGGGGATTCCCATAAAGGAGTACCTTGATAGTTAAAGGATGAATAACTACACCAATCTAGGAAATGTAAATCCCCAAGAAACTAAATTCATGATCTCATAACTCACAATTATATAGCTTCTTATACAGTTTATAATGATAAAGAACTACAAAAAAACATGTAGATTCTCTATATCCCACTATATAGACATGAAATACATAAGGATTTCATCAACAAAACCCACCAGAAATGATCTTGGAATTATTTTATAATTGAATTCATCAAACCCATGGACATAGATGGATCATTCACCCCAAAGAAGTATATCACAATGAACTTTTGATTTCCATAATATCATTGAAAAGATGCGTTCAATATAAAATCATTATTAACCCAAGTATAAAGATATCATGACTAATGATTGATGTTTGAGAGCCAAATGGCCCCTTTTAGATGAATGATTAAATTGGAAATATATAGAAGATGATATTAGTTCTTTATTTTCACCTGATTCAGGAAAAAATCATCGATACATAAATTTATACATCCATCACCCTTATTCACAAATAGAACTGGATCACCCAAAGGTGACACACTCGGCTAAACAAAATCTTACTACGAAATATCACTTAACTACAACAAAAGCACTCATAACAATGAATTTTCCATCCTATATGGATACATTGAGATCAAATAAGCTCTTGAATATATCTTTATCCCACCTAAACCTCCCATTGAGTGGGTAACATCAAAACCATATCAAGAACAAAATTAGTGTGCATTTTCACAACCTTGGGAAGAAACTCCTTCTGTGTAAAGACCAATAAAATATATTATACTCCTCATTAAATAACTATTCCCTCTCAAACACAGTATTATTTATATTATAATGTTTTAAAATAGTTACACATAGAATGACTGTTACATTCCACAAGAACATTACACATCAATAATGAATACAGACCAACACTACTAGTAACAATAAAGGGATATACACATGGAAGAATAGTATATTTACTAAAACAAGCTCTGGAGGATTGAATTCACCAATAATATTTCTATTTCTACAATTTTTGTGAAAATAAAGATATGTGTTAACAAATCAATTCACATTATCAATAGATGTGTGAAAACCATTGTATGTGAGGTAGTGAATGATGAGAAACGAATTATATTTTATTTATAAGGAAATATGGTCATTAAATTTTAAAAAAATTTAAAATATATCTGATGGTAATTATTGTAATTAATTAGTACCATGGTTGGTCATTTTTATTGTGGGCGTAATAAAGTGACATTTGGATTATTTTTATTTTTAGAAATGAAAAAAATATTTAATTTATATTAAAAATTTATTTTATGTTATATTGAAATGTTTTAAATAAATGGTATTTTCTTGAAATAACATTTTAATTTTTTTTTCATTTTTGTATAAATTAAGGAAGTCTGAAGTAATTTTTATAATGATCAGACAATTAACTATGTCATGAAAAATATTAGTTTTCATGAAATTGGGATTTCTATTTAAAAGATAAAAATATTTTATTTATATAATTATTTTGGTAAAATAAATATTATTTTTGGACTCAACATATAAAAAATAATTCAGGGTGATATTTTTATAATTTTCTGACAAAGTTGATTTTTTGGTGGAAAAGAGAAATAATTGTTTTACTTGTACTATGATTTTATGACATCGTTATGTTGTGAGAAAGATAAAAAATTTACGGAATAATTTTTTTAAATAAAAATTTAATATAATAATTATAATTAAATAATAATAAAATATTTTGAATATATAAATATATACTTTACATATTTGAAGAAGAATTAATGTTTTGATATTAAAATTATTTTCGGATTAGGTGCAATAAATGGGTTGGTTGGAAGGTGTTTTTTGACATGGTAAATCATTTAACATCCAAACAATCTCACTCACTTATTAATAATTAAAAAAATGTTATAATTTATTTCACCCACTAGTGGTAGAATTATCAAATAAAAAACCAATATTTTATCCTATAAACCACCTCTCATCATGTATAAATTTCCCCATTTCATCCCCATTCACCGAACAATGCCTTTTAGCATGAATAATATCTATATTTCCCTAACAAGAGTATCTCGAAAGATTTTTATGGGTTTACAGAGTCTCAATATATCTTATAGAATCATCCTCCCAAGGTAAGGGTTTCCTTCCTCCACTTTTTTAATTCAAGTTACTCTTTTTTATAAGCCATTTTTTTCAAAACAATTTCAGTTTAAAAGGGTTTATAAACACCACAATTAATATTTAATTATGTATTTATACTAAGATACGCCATTTATCCCTCGTTAAACTAGATTCTTGATCCCTTGTTCATACTCGTTATGTTTGCAGAATCAACCATTTATTTTCCATGAAATATTTTTATATAATGAATATCCAACCCTATTTTCATTCAAGAGTATTCATTTAGTTATATAATTTGACTATTGATTGGGTAAATCAATTTATCTAACACGTTCACAATACTAATGGGTTATAAATGACATGTACTAATGATTATTTATTGATGTGGCACATATAATATTAGACATATGATGTGTGCACCCTGATAGCTCTCCCATGCATTTGTTAAAGAAGTAATTTTGAGACATGACATGTTCACGATACCTTATCATCATGAATTCGTAAATTTTTATTATTCATTGGTCAATTGACTTGGTAAAACGTTTTATGAAACTTTTAGTGATGTGATTTGGTGATATGATTATAAATGTATCATGTTTATATGGTAACCATATTTCCATGATGTCCCTTATGTTAAAAGTTCATGTACCAATGTTATTCTTATTATTCATAGAAACATGATTAAATATAATTTTTATTATTTAACCTATGATTTTATCTTAAATTTTTTATCCATTATTGGTTTTTAGTCTCACCCTTTTCATTTTATTAATGTTCCCTAAATTTATTATACAATGGGATGATCTGTGATGGATAATAAGGATTCCTATCTAGAGGATTTTAATTTTTTTTATAATTTTATTTATATAAAATGTTTTTCTTGTAATATCTACATAGATTTCAAGACACTAAACCTAAAAAATAAATTTTAGAGATACTTATGTAATGTTTCTTCATGTAATTGTGGTTTGGCTCATGTAATAAAAAGTTGTGTTCCCATAATTCATTTCAAATGATGGTTTATTTATTTATAGAAATTATGACTAGAATACCCTTAGTTTTTACCCTAGGAAAACGTATCCATTTAGGAAAACCTTGTAAAATATTGTTGAAGTATAAAGCGATTGGTTCATAATTAATAAAATCTCTATCTGGATAATATAAGTAGATGTGGATATGGAATTACAGTATATAGGGGTATTACACAAAAAAGGTCACATTGGGTTTTATCCAATCATCATCTGGTGCATGAAACTGAGTCCTTACTATATACATATTTTGACACTCTATGGGGATATTCACTGTTCATTATAACCTTTTTACAAACTAGTATGAAAGGATGTAAATAATGTGTAACTTTTTCACTTTAAAGAAATATATTTTTAATGTATATGATCCTTGAATATAAATGTTTTAAAAAAACATTAAGGTTAAAATACCATTTAAAATTTATTATCATTTTGGTTATTGAAAGAAAATTTATTCTTATTTGATATCTTTGTTTTAAAAAATGGATGTAAATAGAAGTTCCTATTCGAAAAAAAGGTAGACGATGGAAAGGAAATTATGAGAATCATAATTTTATGTAATTTGATTTATAAAATTTAATGATGATGTTGTCCCATGTTATGAATTACATAGAGAGTCTATCTTGACATAAAAGATATCAAATTAGCACTGAATCATTAATGCCTCAGAGAACACTGATATATGGTAGACTCTTTGACCCTTTGAAGGGGGAATAATGGATTAGTATTATAAAATTATATATTTTCAGGAAAATAATTTTATGATAAAGATATGATCACTATGGTTGTGTATTATTTGGAGGGGGATTAAGATAAATTTTGGAAATTGTTCAAAAATACAAACCCTAAGGTAGAAATTGGGGCCATGGAGTGGGAACATTTCAGAATGGTATTTCCTAATATGCATTTACCTATCACACTATGAATAATGATGGAAAGGAAATTCATTGAGATAAATTTAAAGGAACATGAATATATCTAAAATTATGAGATGAACATTATAAGGATTTAAAATTATTCTTAAAGATTGATGATCGATTTTGTTGGGAAGATCTATCAATTCATTCGAAACATGGAACCTAATATTCCAAAAGAATTAGAAATTTGGGGCTTCATGAAATGTGAAGAAATATAAAAATGTTACCTCATGGTGGGTATGGAATTTTAGGATTCAAAGTTACTTTATGATAAAAATTTAAGCGCAAATAATAACCTATGGATGAATCCTAACCAAATGAGAAAAATAAACTACATTTTACCTTATGTGAAAACAATGGAAAAAAGGAACTCATGGTATAGTATTAAAGGAACGTGGAAGTGTTAAAAATGTGAAAAGGATGGCCAAAGTGCATAAATTTTTTAAGGACGTGTAAATCCTTAGTATCCTAATGCAAATGAAAAGGGGAATATGGTAAAAGTTCATCCACTGGTGAAATGATTCAAGTGTGTGTGATTGGTCACCTTTATAACCATTATCTAAATCTATAATATCCTGACTAAAATGCCACTAATTTTTTTACCCAAGTAGGTTTTCCAAAAGGCCTCAAGCATTCATCTTCATACTCCAGACGCTACTAACTAGCAGCGAGGACCTAGGGTGTGACAGTCTGGAGAGTATTCCCTCATATCAGATGAAGAAAACTAAGGGAAATCAGATATCATCCATTGAAATAATAAATAAGGAAAAAAGAAATAAATAAGATAAAAAAATAAGAATAATATAATAATAAATGTTATGTATAAAAGGTCTAAAAACTAGGACATACATATATATCTGACCACCCACTTGGCTGATCATATATATATGAGTACTTAAAGTAACTAAACGAAATTTACAGGGATCTCTTACTAGCCCTAATCCAAACCAAATACCAACTCTCTATGACACTATCAAGCTACTCCATCCGGATAAAAAATAATCCACATAAGAGGATCTAATCAATCATTCATCCCTAGGCCTCATCCATTTCTATCATGCATCAATTCTCAACCTAGAAAGAATATATAAATTCTCCATATACATTGAGGTTCATGAATAAGGGAGAGAAATAATCTCATGAGGCCACCCCCAATGATGATCATATAAAACTACTATAATAAGATCATGATCATAAAATATTGTCAGCCTATCTACGACATTTCTTAATATAATAAATAAAACATGTAAAGTGAAACTACAGTCGATCCCTAGGTTCATGAACCCAATCAACTGGGAAATCATCCATCATGTCCATACACATATATATATATATCTATTTGTGTAAATATATTCCCATATATATATATGTGCGTGTGTGTATATATATGCATTGGTAAGGTGAAAAGTCAATGAAGCTAATTTCCATACCACTTAAGATGTCTATAATTATGTTGATCATTGGGTTCGTAATTCTGATTGAGAATACCTACTTTAGCCAATACTGGAAACCCCTATGATAAATCCAGGTCACCATAGGGGGATACATGTCTTATCCCTAGCATATCCCATACTGACCTCTAATCACTGTAATGAATGATGTCGTATACGATATAAAATCTTGTAAAGATATAACTACATAAAATATGGTATATTTTGGGTGTATCATGTATCAGAACTAAGAGGGCCAGTACCAAGGTACATTATCAAAGAAATCTGGTTATAGTCCATGGATTAAATGTATAGGGAACTCAATATAATACATGACTATATGGGCAGGACCTATGACCATTGACCAAGGATTCCTCCTTGAATCAATAGGGAACATTAATATCAAACATGGTATAATACTAAACTACATGGGCCAGGACACAAGTCCATTAACCAAGGCATCCTCCTTGATTCGACATAGTGGATCCATAGAAATATTGGTTAAGAGTTCCATACCATCATGCATTGTCAGTGTCATACCACAATGTACATCATTAGTGTTAGACTGTGATTCCAATAATCCATTAGTTAGGCTTAATAAGAGAGTAATAGTAATAATAATTTCTTCAATAATAATCACGTGAATGAATAATTAAACGAGTGAGGGTGGAAGATGCCTAAACATACCACTATTGCCATATCCTCACAAGATCACAAGTTTGGTGTGGGTTATAAGGGTATACCATATACAATATGTACTCAAACACACATCACACTAGCTCTAGTGTGGCCAAAGACATGGTAAACCACATGTTCTGCTAAGTAAAAACACTAGAGAGGAATACTAATAAGGATCCTTGATGTCTGTACATGATCAAAGGAATCCCCCTTTGGATCTATGGAAGAAATAATCTGCCATTGTAATCCTACATGGGATCATGAGAATAAGTATGTAAAAAAATATTTCCTACATGGGAATATCTAGGTAAATTATAAGAAGATGAATACTAATCAGGATCCTTAGGATGTCATACATGTAGTGTGATCCTACAATTATTCCATATATAAACATGAATTCAAAGGTGCCCCACATGGGACCCTCAGCCAAAGTAGTAATGTTGAGGCATCCTTCACAGGATCCTTTTGACCAGAAGATAATATGGCCTCTTTTCCTAAATGAAAAAGTATTTGAATATTAGTCTAGATTTATGGCTTATGGACCTCCCCAGATCAAGGGTCTCTGCCTAAAAAGATATAAGGACTTTATTACAGAGGGGAGAAACTCATCCTTCAATAAAAATACCGAATTTGCTTCATGGAGTCCTCAAATAACCTGAAGGGTATTACAATAGTGATTAATGTAGAAAAAAACTCAAAATGAACTAATCGTGTATCCAATTAAAAATTCATAAAATAAAACTAGAAACCCCCTATAAAAGATATAAAAGGGGAAAAATGTAGTATGTTTTCCCGAGTACATGACATGTACCCTCAATTCATTTGAAGCATGTGTAATTTAAGTGAAAAAGGAATATATATACCTTATATACATTGTTTATAATATATAAAAGGAATATACTATACAAGCGGTACCTTCTTATGTATTGCACATGGACTAACCATGAATATTCTCTGGTTATGTACATCTGCACAATGTGCAGCCTTCCTGGGGTCTAACTGTGTACTTTACATGGATATGTACCCCTACACGAGCTACCTTGAAAGGTACTCTACTACATGGTAGAGAATCGACGCATAATTTATATACCCCATACATGATTTTTACTTCTGAAAATTTAATCTTCCACACATAATAAAAACAAATAGTGTCTGTTCCTAAACAACACGCCATGGGATTGGTATTACTGAACAAGAAATCCCTCAAATCTTTTCGAAACACCATTTTCTCTCAAAAGATATAGATCAACCAAAGTAGGGTATTACAAAGTGAAAAATTGCTCTATAAAACAAAAAAATGGTTAATATATATGGATTTATGGAAAAAAAATAAATACATTCTACCTCTAGGGGAAATTCATTGAAGCGTTACCCGTTTTCCCAATCCGTGATTGCCGTACACTGATATTGCTCCTCTTTAGCACTATGACAACATCTCCCTTCCTATATAACTAATTCTCTCTCCCTCTTACTATCATATCATAACCACACTGATGGAATCCCCTAGGGGGAATACATTAGAATCTTGGGGAGACCATAGAAAATAAAAAATTAAAAGAAAACAAGAATATTAAATGAAAATAAAACAAGGGTCTGAGGCCCAGCGCCGGTGCTCGACATGAGTTATGCCCTAGCTAGAAAAAACCCCATGTTCTAGATAAAATATAGGAGATTGAGTTCCCATATGATTCTATTTGTAAAATAAATCACCAAATGAACCTACTCAAATAAATTAATATTTAATTTTTAAATATTAATTATTAATTATTCTGCAAAAATCCGAACAACTTGGAATTCCACAAAACTCATATCTTAAGGTAAAAATCTAATTTTGGAAAAAACAAAGTTGGAAGAATAATTTCATTAGATAGTATGATTGGGGGAAAATATCATTTGTCCCTTAAATGATTCTAAAGGAAAACATTCATATTTACTCCCAGTTTCAGAGTCCAAAAAAGATGGGTCCTTACTGTCTCCCCACTATAACCCTTCTCATATTGAGAAGTCTTAGTGATAAAATAACATCCATGAACCCATCTTGGGCATATAAAAAACTCAAATATCTTTGCTATCATATTACTAGTCTCACAATGTATGAAACCCTTCTACACATGAGCCATTTAATAAGGATCAATATGGTACTCCCCATTATAGGATACTCTTATACTCATCTCATAATCGAACATCAAGATCAATGGCCCATAGAAAAGGTAGAATTAAACTAAGAATGAATGTCACCACCCTAAAATGGAAAACTGTATACTCCCCACCATATAGATTACCTTATAAGGATCCTTGATCAAAACCTCAAAAAATTTAATTTCCAAATTATGATATATTTTTAGACGATTAGCAAAAATTGGATGCTCTCTTAGCATACTCGAGAGGATGTCAAGATATAGGTCATGATCATATATAACGAGGAGTATGCTCATATACTATTGATAGGAATGTATCATTATATTGATTTATACACACATAAAAATGATATACATTCCTTTAACAGCCTCCTAATATCACGTGTCTTGACAATTCATGTTCTGGTGTAGACACTGGTTAACCACCTGATGAAACCCAATTTATTTGTAGTGTATCATCTACTATAGAGGTACATTCCACATTTCAACACCAAAATAATGAATCAATTCCCAATTATTGAAAAAATTTATCCTTGGCTCACATATGTCTTCTCTCCAATTTAGAATTTAAACAATATCATACATAATTGATATGTACCTTTATCAACCAACTCACACTCCAATGAGTCATCTTCTATATAGAGAGCTAACTATTCAACATAGCACATCAGTATCATTAAACTATAATCTTCCTTATAAATTCTCTTTAAAATTAGGAACCTCAACTGATCCATGATATAATCTATGGTCTCCCATCACACATTTTCATTTTATAAAATTTATGCATCAAACATTCGACTACTAGTTTACAGGTCTGGGAAACTCAGCAGTCCTTCCCACCAAAGCCTATAATAAAACACCAGCACCGGAAATACCTTATGTAATTTTATATAATCTAAAGTCATCTTTAATCCTATACCAAAAAACCAACCACTAACAACACATTTGTCTCAAATTATTGTATAACCAAGAATAGTGCTTAGAAAGAATACATAAACTCAATCCAACCTCTCTCACACATTTCCCTCCATAAAAAACATCAACCTACAATGTTCTGAGTCACATTTAAGGGTACCTAGGTATTCCACATATCCCAAATGATCAATTCTCATAAATGGATCTTATGTTCCTACCACTATTCCTATAAGTAAAACATATCCACAAGGTAACATTTCATAGACCATTTTCTATGCACCTGTATCAACATAAGTCATGTATCAACCATATCAATGCTATATCTCTAGAAGGGGAACATAAAACATCGACCTTCAAGGTTCAAAAATATCAAGAATTAACATAATAGGACGATGATCCCCTCTATGTATCCTCATAAGGTAATTCATCATTGAGTTCATGATAATAACATAGAAAAGAATGATGAATTGACACTCATTGGGAAACCATATACATTAATACCCCCTATCGTTCAGTTCACAATAAACATTTAGGTTTCAATATGAAATGAAATAATAGACCCAACTATTTCTCCTAAAATGAAAGTATCATCTATTGATGTTGACCTACGAGCGTCAACAATATACACACAACAATATTTGAACAACTTGTGTCATATCATATCCACATGGTTCAGATAAATAGATTTTCTTTCCAAGATATGTAGGAAAATATTTTATTAGTTCTTACTAAATAAATAAATACATAATCCAAAAAAACAACACCATATGCGGGGTACAACACATGATAATCATGTGCCTTATAAACCTAATAAGGCCACAACACCTATTATACAAGAGAGCTGAGTGGTCATACTCACCATCAAACATCTCACTATAGATCCATATATCCTTACATATAATGAAAATATATATTAGTTGGATCAATTGAGTAGTGTTTTCCAATGAACCAATATGAAAAACACCACATAGGGTGTTTTGACTGTCTCAATAATTTTCCTCTATAATAATTATAAATCACAAACTAGAAACCCTATAATAGGGGAAACCTATATGCTGAATATGATTCATGAGTCGCCTCTTGAATTTTCCATCCAAAATTAAAAATCCTTCGATGAAATCTATAAATGGGAAGATAGATATAAATCCATAACAAATCATAAATAAATCCAACATTTCCATTAATCGAAGAAAAAATCATATAGAATTGATCATAGATGGAGAATAGTAATCTCATAACAAAAAACTATGACTTCATTCCCAAATAGGTGTTTTCATCACCTCTATCGGATATCCATCATAGGTTCTGACACATTACTAAAAATAATTTATACCATATCCCAAATACTAACACAATAGGAATGGAACAAATCAAATATCGATTTGTAATAGCATGACCTAGATTCCTCTAATATAATTCCTCAATCCAGTTCACCATAAGGACACAATCCCCCTCATATACATGAGTCTACCGACTAGTAGTGAGGGCATATTGTGTGATAGTGGGGAGTCTATGCCCCCATATTAGAGAAATTAAATAGTATAAATTACCATATATCATCCATATTAGTAATTAAAAATGTTTTTTATAAGTACATAAAGAGAAACAAAAGCATGATGTAATAATATATCGAATGTAGTAAAGTATAAAATGTATGTGTCTTATATACGTATATAATCACCCACTAGGTCATTCACCTATACAAGAGTATATAAAATAAATGAATATAAAATTAGAGAGATCTCGTAGTAACTCCGTGCCAAAACACATACCCATTATGCAAGACATTTTTGACCTTATCCAACCAGATAAAAAGAATCCACACAAGTGGATCCTCTTGATCATAATATCTTATGCCTTAACCCTATCCATCATGCATTTTTTCTCAACCTAAAAAGTATACATAAGGTCATTGTGAAAACCTAGGTTCACATTCAAGGGGTGAGAAACATTCTTTGTAGGCCTCCCCCAAAGATGGACCTAAAAATCTAATATTATAAGTGCATGTTCATATAATACGATCATATTATATAATACACATCAAAATACAATAAATAAAATAAATAATGTGAAATCACAGTCGACCTCTGTTTCTATGATCTCAAATAACATGACAATGTGCTATCATGTATGTATGGATATATATTTACATGTGTATATATATTAATATATATATATATATCTCTACATAAAATTTTACATGCATGAGTAAGTTCAAAAGGATATTAAGACAGATTTCATATCACTCAAGCCATGTATAATTAATTTGATCCACGTGTCTATAATACCAATCCTTAATACCTACATTATCCAATAATAGAAATGTATCTATTCAAGTCATGTTACTATAGGGGAATACATTTCCTAGCCATTGGATCATATGTAATCACCTCCAATCACTATCATTAAGGATTAAATATACCCATGGACAATCCTATAAATATGGAACTACATTTACAATGGACTATACTAGATGTATCAGGTATTAAACATACAAAGGCTAGGAACTGGGTCCATTGTAAAATAAATACTATTCCATTCCATACACAACAACCGTAAAAAACCTAATATAATATATCCCTATATGGTCTAGGACCCAAATCCATAGAGAAATGAATAATCCTCAATTGAACAAAGAGAATCCATAGATATTTTAGTATAATATTGACATACATGGCCTAGGAACCAAGGCTATTTAATAAGGAATCCTCCTCGAGTCCCCATAGTGTGTCCATAGAAGTCTCTGTAAATTGTTCCATACTGTCATCTGTTTTTTATTTCATACTATAATTCCCATCATCATTACCATACCATGACTCTTATAACCCATCAGGCAGGCTCAACAGCCAGATCCTAGGATTTACCTTTGGGTTTCCCTATTATGTACCACATCACATCAAGCTAATCAGAAAAATACTAGGAAGTACCTCAAATAGTCATAACTATATCAATAATATTCATTTGAATGCATAAAAAGAGTTAGGGTGTCCAAATACATTAACCCACCACTATTTATATAACCTCATAGGATTACATGTTTTTATGGGTTATAAGTTGACACTTACTACCATCTTTACCCAAAATCACATCATAATAAATCAATTTCATTTAAACACTGGGGAACCCATGGGGATTGCTAAGTCAAAACACTAGAGAGTAATCCTACATGGGACCCTTGAATTCTATACATTAGGCAATAAATCCCTATTGTATACCTCATATATAATAATCTATCAAAGTAATCCTACAAGGGATAACCAAAAGAAGTATGTAAATGGAGGCATTATACACGAGATCCTCTACGTCAAACATTAGTGGATGAATCCTACTTGGGACCCTTTGGATGGTATACATGTTGAGGGATCCTACATGGGATTCCCTAGACTAATATTTATGTGGATTTATCCTATAAGTGTCCCCCTGTAACAATAGTAATGTAGAGGCATCCTGCATAGGATCCTCTAGGTAAAATGACATGATGTCCTCTTAGAATTAATGAAAAGTATTTGAATACCAGTATAGAATGATGGATCATGGACCACCTCAATTGAAGGGTCTCACTCTCAATAGATATCTAAATTTTATTACCACAAGATGAACCCCTCTTTTTTAATAAAAAGTTAAAAATTCCACTTAGGAGTACTCACATTATCACAAGGGTTTTACCATCATGATCAATATACAAAAATACTCATGACGGATTAATCAAGTTACCAATTCTACGTCCAGGTTATAAAACATGAAAACATAAAAAAGTGTGTCAATGGAGGTGTACATGATGTGTATACTTGATTGCATGGGTTGTACCCTCAAAGCCTTAACTAGGCATGTACTTCAACTGAAAATGTTGTGCAAGTCCATGTACATAGTGTGTATACAATGTACATGGATTATACCCCACATAGGGTACCTACCCATATACCTCACATGGTTGGGCCATGTATTTTCTTAGATGTGTACTTCTATATGATGTACATACCACACAAGCTCTGAACAAGTCCTTTACATTTCCAAGTACCCGTACATAGTTTCTATAACCAGATACTTGACTACATGTCCATTTACCATTACACAGTGTGTGTACCATATAAATGATACTTACTTTTAAAAATTCAATCATTCCTAAATGAGATGAAATAATTATGCATGTTCTTAAACTACATTCATTGTGACTGGGATTTCAAAATGGGAAATCCCTCAAATCCGTCTGAAACCCTATTTTATCCCCAAAAGAAATATTCCAACTGCAAAGGTCCCTAAGAAGTGAAAATAAGGATCTAATACTAGAAAAATGTAAATATATGGATATTTTTGGGAAAACCTAAAAATGTCCAAAATATTGGTGGAATCAGTTGAGGCTTTTCCTATTTCCTTGATATATGGTGGCCACATGACAATATGGATAATGCTGAGCTCCGCAAAATCACCTCCCTTACAATGTCACTATTTATTTATATCCCTTTATCTGTCATATTTTTTTTCCTGATAAAAGATTATTATAGGGTGTTTGTGTGATAATACAGGGGAGAAAAGAGAAAATAATAAGGGAAAAAAAATAAGAAAAAGAAAACTAAAAGGAAATAAGGACCTAAGCTAGGCAATATTTCCTGACATGAGTTTATTCCTTACCTAGGAAAAAACCCTATTAAAGAATCCTCAACAAAGATAGAATATAAATAAAACTCCCTATTCAAATTATGTCATTTAAAAAACCTACATGAATAAATTAATATTTAATTTTTTAATTATTAGACTAAAACTCAAATGACTCATTATTTCACCAAGCATCTTTCCTAGGGTAAACTCCCAATTATAGTACCAAAAGAGTGGTCATAATAAATATACAAGAACATATTATATGGTTAAAATACTATTTTACCCCTAAAGAGAATTTGATGGTATAAATTCAAATATCTACCCAACTTCATATTCTGTAAAATCACGTGTCCTTACAGAATCCCAGAATGGTTAAGGGAATCTGTAATTAACTCCAATAGAGGCCAACTGATTGAGAATATTAATTTTCTAACAAAATGGATAAAGTTGAGGCTCTAAATAATGTCGATGCATTTACCCTTGTTGTTCCACTCAAATCATTATAATACACCATTTTATTATTGTTAAACGTATTCCTTTATTTTTTTTATTTTTGTAAAGAATATTGAATGAAACCACATTCTGAAAAAAACAAGTGTTATCATTTTAAACTCCTAGAGGGTCTATTCAATCAAAAGGTGTATATATGGATGACCCTAATAACATCGTTGAGAACAATCTCATTATAAATCATGATGGTATCCCATTGGTGGAATTAGAAATAATATTAGGGATGGAATATATCTCAATGTATAATGAAAAGATCAATTACAGAAGAAAGGAAATTTTAGTTGTATTGGGATGAAAACCAAAAATCATTTTAAGTGGATAAATATCCCAAACTATGTATTGTTAGGAGGTAAATACAAAAACCTTACTTATGGAAATGATTGATGAATAAGAGGATGATATATAAAATAAAACGACAAAATTTTTAAAAATTGTTCAGGAATACATTAATGTATTTCCTGAAGAATTATCTCGACCACCTCAGGAAATATAGAATGAAATATCCCATAAACTCAAACATGGATTTAATCCGTTAGGGAATACCCAATATAAAATGGCACCATGGATCTATAAGAAATAAATATGAAACTTCCAGATCATTTTAAGAATGGTTTTATCTATAAATGTGTGTCTCCTTGGGGATAACCCTTTCTCATTATGAAAAATGAATTATGGAACAATAAAATTATGCATTGACAAAAGAGAATGTAATGTGATAACATTAATGGACAAATAACCTATTCCATGAATTTATCACTTGTTCAACCAGCTTCGTGGATTATATATTTTAAAAGATTGATCTTTGATCTGAGGATCATCAACTAAGGGTTAGAAAAGAAGATATCCCAAAGATATATTTTCAAATATGGTATGAAAATTATTATTTTATTATTATTCCTTTTAGTATAGATAATTCACTTGTAATATATCTATATTTTATGAATATAGTGTTTGGGGACTACCTCAATAAGTTTTTTGTAGTCTTTATTTATGATATGTTGATATACACCAGCATTCTTGAAGAACATGAGGAACACCTAATATTTATATTAAGAAAACTATAGAAAAAGAGTAGTTTTTATAAATTTAATATATGAGAGTTCTAATTATAATAAGTGGAATTCATATAAACATCATATCTTGCAAAGGGATATCATTATATTCAAAAATTACTAAGATTGTAGAGGAGTGGCCTCATCTAACAATAGTGACAATGATTCATAGTTTCCTTGGTTTAGCTGGGTACAATAGATGATTTTGGAAAAAAAATAAATGGATTTCAAATCCACCAACTATGTTAACTCATAATGATGTCAAGTTCATTTAGATGAATGAATTCAATGGAATATTTAAAGATATCAAATAGTGGTTGGTTTGTTCACCCATGCTAACTTTAAACTTCTTCATAGATGAATTTTATTTTTATATTGAAGAATCATTGAATAGTTTTGTATGTATTGTCATGAAAAATGAAAAAGGTGATTTCTCATGCATTATTAATGTTAGAGCCTCAATAGAATAATTATCCTATTTATGACATGAAGTTAGATGCAATGATTCTTTTCTAATGATATAGAGACACTATATCTATTTAAAAAATGTTATGTATATATATATATAAACCATGAAAGAAAAAAATATGTTTTCACAAAAAGAAACTAAACATGAGGCAAATGAGATAGTTAGAGATTCTTAAATTCTATGATTGTTCAATTCATTATCACCCCATAAGAGAAAATAGATTCATATATGCATTGTAAAGGAAAGATATGGTTGTTTCATTAGTTAAGTAAATTAATGGAGATCCAAAAATCAAGGACACAGTAAAGATGTTACTAAGAATCATTATGGAATATAAATTATCAATCCTCTCCCAAATGTTTTCCAAACCATAATTATTAGAGATGATCAAGAAAACATGAAGAGTTGAAACATTGATGAAAATTAATAATATGTTTTTAAAAAATGGTATGATTCCAAAATTTAATATTTACCATATAGGAGTTATGAGATTTGGTAATTGGAAATGTATCACATCAATTCCATAGATAAATAAGGAGATGATGGATAAGGCTCATAACTATATATTTTCTATTCATCCAGCAAGAACTAAAATGTATAGGGACCTTTCTGATCATTATTGGTGGGACAATATGAATGTGGATATTTCTTATTATATTGGAGGGTTCTTATTGTTTTAATATGTTTTGGGGGGGAGAAAACATTACAATGGGGTATTACAACCTCTAACCATACCTGTATGGAGGTGGGAAAACATCACTATGGACTTTTCACTAGCCTACCAAATATATCCAAAGGGACAGTCACTATGGAAAAAACAACCATTTGCAATGGGTTATTTGAAACGCGTTTGGGGTCCATCGCAAATAATAGCTATTTGTGGGAGGGGGGGTTAGGACCCATCACAAATGGTTTGGCACCAAATGTGCACCAAACTGTGGAAGTGGTATTTACGACGGGTTCCTATGCTCATCACAAATGCCCAACAGATGTTTTCTGTATTTGCGATGGGATACTTGTCCCGTCCAAAATACTATGGTGGTAAGTACCAATTTTCAACAAGACCAATCAAAAATATTTTTATTCGATTGACTCTAATTAATGTCGGCATTGGACATTTGTGACAAGCTACCATCACAAATAAGCCTATCACAAATAATCTAACTTATATATACCACAATCCGTTTTCCACTCATTTTACTTCTTTCTCAACTTCTCTCTCAGTCAGTTTTGAAAAAATTTCTTCTAAATTTTATCACTGTTTAAACTATTAAATCAGAGAATAATTAGTTGCTTTTATACTCCAAAAGATTTAGTATCACTGTATTTATCTATTTTTATATTGTTTATTTAATTTAATTTATTTCAAATTACTTATAATTTATGTTAGTTAGATGTAATTAAATTAAAATATAATTAACTATTTCTTTTTATAGTATTTATTTTTATGAATAATTATGTTTCAGTGTCAGTTATAAATAATTATTAATAATTTGTAATAAATTGTTATAATTACTAATAAATTGTAATAATTAGACAATAAATTGTAATAAGTAAGTATAAATTGTAATAAATTTTAATAATTAGTAATAAATTATTATAATTAGTAATAAATTAAAATATTTAGTTTTAAATTGAAATAATTATTATTAAATTTAAATAATTAGTAATAATTTTAATAAATAGTAATAACTAGTAATAATTAATTATAATTAGTAATAAATTATAATAATTAGTAATAAATTTTTTTAATTTGTTATAAATTTTAATAATTTGCAATAAATATTAATAAATATTAATAATTTTTAATAATTAGAAATAATTAGCAATAGTTAGTGATAATTATTGATAATTGGTGATAATTAGAGATAATTAGTAATACGTAGGGATAATTAGTAATAATTTTTCATAATTAGAAATAATTAGAAATAATTAGTAATAAAATTTAAAAATTGTATATAATTAGTAATAAACTGTAATAAACTGTAATAAATTGAAAAAATATGTAATAAATTGTAATAATTAGTAGTAATTAGAAATAATAAGTAATAATTAGAAATGATTTGTAATAATTATTAATAAAATGTAATAATCATTAATAAAATGTAATAATTAATAATAAATTGAAATAATTAGAAATAAATTGTAAAAAATAGTACAAATTAGCAATAATTAAAAATAATTATTAATAATTAGTAATAACATTAAGTAAAAAAGTAATAATTAATAATAAAATGAAATTATTAGTACTATAATGTAATAATCGGTAATAAATTGTGACAATAAGTAATAAATTGTAAAAATTAGTGATAAATTGTAATAATTAGCAATAAATTATAATAATTAGTTTTAATTAGTAATAATGCGAAATAATTTGTATTAATTAGTTATAATTAGAGATAATAAGAAATAATTAGTTAAAATTAGTGATTATTCGTAATAATTAGTGATAATTAGTGATAATTAGTAATAATTAGTGATAATTGGGAATATTTAGTAATAATTTGTATTAATTATAATTTATTTAAAATAATTAGAAATAATTATAAATAACTAGAAATAACTAGAAATAATTATTAATAAAATGAAATAATTAGTAATAAACTGTAATAATTTGTAACAAAATGTAATAATTAGTGATAAGTTTTAATAATTAGTAATATTAGAAATAATTTGTAATAATTCGTAACAATTAGTAATAATTTTTAATATTTAGAAATAATTTGTATTCATTAGTTATATTCTGTATTAATTAGAAATAATTTGTTGTAGTTAGAAATAATTTGTAATAATTTGTAATAATTAGTAATAATTTTTAATAATTATTAATAAACCGTAATAATTATAAATATACTATAATAATGAAAAATAAATTGTAATAATTAGTAATAAATTATAATAATTATTAATAGTTAGTACTAATTAGAAATTAATTGTTATAAATTATATTAATTAGTAGTAAGTTGTAATAATTAGAAATAATTAGTAATAATTAGTAATAATTGGTTATAATTAGTACTAATTATCAATAAATAGAAATTATTAGTAATAATTAAGATTAATTATTAATAATTATAATAATTAGTAATATTTAAGAATAATTGACAATAAATAGGGTTAATTAGTAATAACTTGGATTAATTAGTAATAATTACTAATAATTTGGATTAATTAGTAATAATTTAGAATAATTAGAAGTAATTAGGATTAATTTGTAATAATTAGTATTAATTATGATTACGAAAGTTTAATTAGAAATTATTATTATCAATTAGTAACAATTAGAAACATTTTGTATGAATTAGGATAAACTAGTAACAATTAGTATGAATTAGTAATAATTAATAAATATTAGGTTTAATTACTATTAATTATTATTCATTATTAATAAATTAGAATAAATTCGAGTACATTGATAAAATGGAATAATTTATAGCTAATTGGTGTCTTTCCATTTCATCGATGCCTCACCTCATTGGAACTGTGTCTAACTGAAATTAGTATGAAAAATATGTTCTGACCTATGTCGGCCCAGATTCATCAAAGTGATTTAAGTTAGAGAATGTTGTATGGAGGTGAAGAATCAGTCAAAAGAGGCTCTTTTTTATGACAACTCAACTCGTTGGAAATTCTCCGACTGAAATCAATATAAAAATTATGCTTCGACCTACTAATATCAATTTTCGTATGCACTGGGACGGAGAGTAGTGCAGCGAGGCCTCCCTACTCTCCATCCTCGTGCATACTAAAATGAATATTCATACGTCAAAGTATAATTTTCATAGTGATTTTTGCTTCAGAAATTTGCAAGGGGATGAATCATCTGGAAAAAGAGTTGTCACCAATCCATTGGAAAGTTTTCTACTAGTAATTAGAAATAATTAGTATAAAATACCTGTAATTAATAATAATTAGTGGTGATTAGTATAAATTTTTATAAATGAGTGTATATTAGTATAAATGATTAAAAATTTTAAAAAATTATAAAATAATTTCAATTGTTATAAATTTAAAGAAAATCAAATTTTATTTTATTCTCTTTTGTAGTTAGTGTTAATTTTATAACCAATTATTTCATATTTTTTGGAAAAATATAGAACAAGGATGTAAACAAAAGTCATTATTAGATGATCGTGCATGGATAAATCAGTGCATGAATCCAAACAGTTCTGGTTTAAATCCTATATATATTGAGGTTGTTCAAGATTTATTATCATTTGAATCATCGTAACAAAAAATTTGTTTCAGAAGGGATAATTAGGTTTCCTTATAAAAAATGTGATATGAGGACGTATGATACATTTGACAATGTTGGTGGGAAATTATTATGTTTTGGTATTGAAATAGATTATGTTTTTTATTATTGATATGGTGAATGCAGTTCTAGAGAAGATACTAATAATTTGGTTCTGTATCCAAAAAAAATTCCAAATTTAGTACATGATGTGGTAGTCCCAAATTTTAAACAATCTAAAACTCATGATGATATTTATTTATCTCGTGAGTTTGAACCTTCACATTTATATGATTAGTTGAGGTCCTCTAAAAATTCCACATATCCTGGTTACAAGAAAATAATTGTTTAGGAGTTGATAAATTTATGGATTGTAAATAGGATAATGGAATGTCAAATAGATGTTTTGATCAGATAATATCCTTTTTAAAAAAACTTTTGCATGAAGGAAATGTGTTGCACAGAAATTTCAATTAGAGAAAGAGGTTGGTACATAATCTGGGTCATGGTTATTAGAAGATTCATGAATGATAAAATGATTCCATCTCATATTATAGTGAAAATGAGTCATTGGATAGTTTTTTTTACATGTGTAAAATCAATTTATAAATAAGCATAATATGGGATGTCTAGATTTGTTCTTATAAAATAATTGAGATATTTCCCACTCGCTCCAAGATTGTAGCATTTATTTATTTCTCAAAACACCACATCTTGGATGTCATTGCACAAAACCAACATTTCAACTAATAGAAGCTAAAATCATCCCTCATATTGTGATTCATGGAATCATTTTGACCAAGTGCATCCATCTTTTGATTTAGAATCCCAAAATGTGTGTTCGTGTCTTTTTACTGATGGATTATCTCAATATGGTTCTTACGGTAGTTAGTATTCATGTTGGACTGTCTTTACAACTCCATACAATTTACCCCCATGGATGTTGTTGAAGGATCCATATAGCGTTTTGACCTTATTAATTACATGTCACACAAAAAAGAATATTGATGTTTATTGGAAACCATTGATTGAGGAGTCAAATTCACTGTGGGAAAATAGTGTCAGTACATATGATGTTGCTACGAATTTAACATCCTAATGAAAACTGCATTGATGTGAAATATTAGTGACATACCAGTATATGACATGTTATTTGGCTAGAGTATACATTGTCCCAAATCATATCTCATCTATTTGATAGACAACCATGAATTTATGCTCATCAATGGAAAATCATTTTTTTCGATTGTCAATTCTAATTTCTTCCAACCGATCATCCTTTTCAAAGAAAAAAAATATCATTTTAGAAAATGGAAAATTGATAAAGATGGACCTCCCATAATGATCTCAAGAAATGAGTTGTAATCAATTATCTCATCATTACCTCCAATCAAATATAGACCAAAAATAAAGAAATAGAAATTATATAGGTTTGTAAAAAGGCACAGTTGGATAAAACAAATCATTTTTTTGAGATTTTCCATATTGGTATGATTTTTTGGTCTGTCACATGTTGGATTTGATTCTTATCGAGAAGAGCTATTCTGATAATTTATTTCATACATTTTTTTGATACACCCGGTAAGACTAAAGATAATATAAAGTAATGATTAGATCTTCCCCAAATGTGTAAGCAACAGTAACATGAACTGATTCAAAATGTCAGATCACATATGTTAAAAAAGAAAAAAGAAGCTTATCCACTATCTAAAGAGAGTAACTTATTATTTTATTAGTGGATTGCAGATTTGGGACTTCCATATGGTTTTGTTTTTAATTTGGGAAGTTGTGTCAGAAATGTTCATATTACCAGATTGAAATGTAATGACTATCATGTTTTAATGGAAAGAGTATTGATGATTGGGTTAATAGTTTTGTTAAATTCTATTATTTGGGATGTATTAATAGACATATGATTTTTTGAGATAATTTTTTCATCCAAAATAGACTATGATGCAGTAATACAATTTTTAGAATATGTCATTTTAAATTTATGTTAATTGGAAAAAATCTTCCCACTTAGTATGTTTCACTCAATGGAACATTTGATATTACACTTGTTGCTTGAATCAAGATGTAGAGGTCATGTACAGTTCTGATTGATGGATGCATTTGAGAGATGAATGCTAAAATTGAAAAAAAAATGTAACAAAGCATCAATTGAAGGATCAATATCAGATGCTTATTTGAAAGAAGAATATTTTGTTTTTCTGCTCTAATTAATTTCAATCTAAATATCTCCCAAAACTCAACCGTATGAGATGTAATGATGAAAATATTGACGATGAAATGAGAAATCAATTATCACTTTTCAATTATCTCAAACATGGATTTAGTGGAACTCATACATGATGGCTTTCAAATGATTAACATCACAAATCTCATATATATATTCTACTTAACTGTGAAGAAATGACACCATTTTTACTATGAGTTCTCCTATCACTTTTTCTAATTTTTTTAATAGTACGTTAATATTATTTTATCTATAGTTTATATGATATTCATATCAAGCAATGGTTTCAATAAATTATAGTAATTGAACATTAATAACATCGTCAAAAAAATCCTACTAGTTTCAAAAACTGGAAAAAAATTTCTTATTTAACATAAAAAAAGATTTAATACATGTTATATTGATGTTTATTTTATAACTAATAATGTATCTCAACATGATGACAAAATTGATGATTAATTGTTTGTATTGAATAACCCACTATCCAAAATGGTTAAATCTTATGTTTCATATATGGTGAATGGTTTTCAATTTCATACCTATCCATATGAGGAATCAAAAAAATCAATGAATAATTGTATTTTCTTGAGAGGATCTCATCATTGAGAAATAGAATATGACTTTTACAACATTTTGGAAGAAATCATTGAACTGTGTTATCTGGGACAATATTATATTACAATGTTTAAATGTTAGTGGTTCGATACTGAGAAAGGTTTTTGTGTTCATTCGATCCATGAAATCTTCGATATTAAATATAAAAGTATTCTTATAGTAAATGATACAATTTTTATTAGCTAATCAGGAACATAAAAATTATTTTTCAAATTACTTTGCTACCTAAAGAGTGTTGGGTGATTAGTGAAGCATAATAATAATAATTAAATATCGAGATAATCAGTTTATTGAATGTGAATGTGGTTCCACTAAAGTACAAGGAATTGAGATTTTTCAAGAGACTACTCTGAATCCATATTTTTCACCAAGAGACATGAATATCATTGATGACACCCCATAGTTAAGGGCCAATGGTGATGATGTTGTTAATGACATTAAAACTGAATTTGATATGACAACATATGATGAAATTGAAAAGAATATGGAAATTGATGATCCTAATGAGTAATATAAAGGCATTAACATGGAAAACTATGAATATGACAATGAAGATAGACATTGACATAGTTAAATGATATTTATAATCTTATATAATATACATCTATATATAATAGTTGTTTTTAACTATTTTACAACATCAATTATTTCGTGTTTCATATGGATGAGGATTTTTATTATTTTTTTATAGAAGGAAGATCTACCTTTGGACGAGTAGTAGGTCAAATCATCCAAACCTCAGACTGCTGGCAGTTCATGGGGCACTTGGAGGGGGTTTGGTCTTTCCCGATTGATGATTCCTGACCATATCCACAAGCGATGTCCACATCATGGGTTAGATCCATGAACATAGAGGTATGTTTATATATTTATTTTATTTAGTTTTCATTAATTAATTAACATTATAATAGTTGCATTAATTTTTTTTCATAGAATTATGCATATAGCTATTGGAAAAGGGAGCACTATATTGCACAATTATTTTTTTGTTTCATGGGTGTCATTGGATCAGATTCCCATTGATGAACAAAGTTGTATGCTTGAGAATTTACTTGTATGTTAATAAATAATATTTATTTTGAAATTAATTTTTTTATTAACTTGATATAATAAATTATTTACAGGGTTTATGGTATTCCATTGATTAGAGCATGAGTGAGGCTATTTGGAAGGCATGAGAGGGAGATAGGAATCTATGTTTCATTTAGATTTTGAATAATTTTAAATGTAATGAAATGGATAAAGCAGGAGTGGAATAGTTTGATGTGTATCATGCATCGACCTGATTATATTTCTTATATGTTTGGGGATGGATTATTTACACACTAGTTGAGTAGGCAAATTCAGAGTAGATCATCAGTGGTTTAAAAAAATTAGGATAGATTGGAGTGACACATTAATCAAGAAATCGTACATTAAATACATATAAGGATCATATGGTAAGTATTTTTTTTTAAAATATTGTATATAAATTTAAATAGAAAGAGTTTATTTTATATTTATATTGGAAGTCCCATATCCCGATATTATGGAGTACTATGTATATATGAGGATGTAGAGTGGTCTAGCCACTGGAGAGATTAGAGGTGCTCACCAATATCAGATTTTGGTCAGTATGTTTTTCTTTGAGTTTTAAATTTAACTACAAAAAATATTTAAACTATTATAATTTTAAATTTCAATTTAAGGAGTCATATGAGGCCGTTATACATCAGACACATGGTGAGAGTCATGCTGAGACTGATGGTCAAACCAGTGCCTCCCCAATTTGATGAGGCAGTATGGATACTGGTGACCCAGTATGCCTTCGATAAAGTCTAAGTTGTTAGTATTGACTCTCTATTAACCATGAATGTTTTTATGAAACATCTATGATATCTACATCTAGATCGAGAGGAGATCATGAGGAGTCATCAACTTCTCATGTATAGAATGAGGAGCAGCTACGAGCTCAGAGTGAGCATATTGAGACAATGTGTAGGGAGGAGGAGAAAATGTGTCAGTGGAAGCAAGAAGTGATCCTACGATAGAAGTTAAAATAGGAGGAGGAGATGTAGGATGAGATGCGTCGATGGTGGCATCATCAGGAGAAGGAGTCAATGGAGTTCATGCGACGTCTGACACACAGTTTAGAGATAGAGTTCACTCCACCATCTCCTCATCTCCTCCAACTGAACCTCCCTCCTCAATAATGTATTTTTATTTTATAGTGAAACATTTTAATGTATTTTATTTTCAATATACACAATTTAATGTTTAAATAGTCTGTTTTTTATATTAACTCCAATATTATAGTTTTTATTATCTGTTTAATTTTATTTATAATATTTAATATTTTATTAATTAATATAAATTTATATTTTTGTGAATAATAAATTTTTTATTATATTATAATTATTAATATTATTATTTCATTAATATTAATAATAATATTATTATATTATTTAATAATTTAATAATTAATTTTATTTTATGAATATTAACATTAATATTTCATTTATATTAATAATATTATTTTTATTATTTTTTTTTATAATTAATTTAATTGTAATAATATTAATATATTGTTTTCAATTATATTAATATTATATTATTATTAATATTATTTTAATTATTTTTTTATCTTTTCAACTATTTGCGATGGGCCTGTCCCAAATACTAATTATGACGGACCTATCGAAAATAAAAATTATGGTGGTCCATCGCAAAAAGGTTTATTTTTTATACTTTCTACAGTATTAGCAAGGGCCCCCTCAAAATGCTAAAAATAGGAAAACAATAGACGATGGGTGTCAGCCCGTCATAATAGAGGTTTTAAAAAAATTACCGAATCATTTTGAGATGGTGGTACTACCCATTTAAAAATAGTAACTTTTTATAACAGACTATTGAAAAAGATAATATTTGAGATGTCCTTTTCCACAACGGTCCATTTTCTATGAGAGCCCATTGGAAAATAGCATTTGTGACGGGATCCCGTCCCAAATGGCCAATCGTAAAAAAAACCATTTTTCCATTAGTAATGCTATATCCGTAACTATTTATATGATGAAAAATTATTCCCATTTAATTTCCATTATAGATTATTTCTCCCTCAATATCCTATCTAATCTCTATATTCGAGAAGCAGTAAGACTCCATAAAGCTCCACTATCAATTAATTTTTTTCAAGGTCTAATATTTATTACTCAGTTCTAAATGGGCCTTCAAAATGATATTAATACATAATTAAACATGAGCACATCCTACCATCCTAAAATTGATGGGTTATTATAGTAGAAAATTAAAACATTTAAAGAAATTATAATGGAATGATCGCATCATTTTCAAGGGAGGTGGGACCAACATATTTCACTGGTGGAATTTTCCTACAATAATTGTTTCTATTTGAGTATTCAAATGAAACATTTTCAATCCATCTATGAAAAGAGTTTATAAATCCGAAACATTGAGGTGATATTGGGGAAGGTAAACTATTGGGACCAGAAATTGTGAAGGAAACTATATAAAATATACAAGTGATTCAGAAACACATTAGATATTCTTAGAGTCAACAGAAGGGTTCTGTATAAAATCAAAGAAAGGTATTTATATCTCTTATTGGGGATTATTTATTTCTCTAGATATCATCATGGGAAGGATTTCAATGATTTATAAATAAGGTAAAAATGCATCCAAGATATATTTGTCCTTTTTGAATTCTTGAGCAAGTTGGAGCAGTTGCATATCGATTAACACTAACTATAAATATTTTTAAAGTATACGACACCTTCCACATATCCCTACAAAGAATGTATATGTATAACCTAACACCTATTCTTGATATTAATATATTGGAATTGGGACCTGAATTTTCATGTCAATATGAACTAATCCAAATACTTGATTAATGGATAAACCGATTGAGAAACAATATAACATGAGTTGTGAAAGTCTAGTAGAGAAATCACATGTTTGAAGAAGCTACATTGGAACCTGAAGATGTAATGAAGGAAAAATATCCCCACTTATTTTGAGAAAATAGTAAAATTATGAGGGTAAATGTTTCTATGGGGTAGAATGTAATGACCCAAAAAATATTCTTCTATTAATTAATTAACTCTTTCTACTAAAAACATATTTTTATTTTTTTATGTTTTTTACTTTTCCCACCAAAAATACTATTACACATAAAAATAAAATTTCATGTCTTGTGTAAATATAGAATATAAAAACTAGTAATATTAAAGGGATATATGAAGGAATAATTGTACATTATTTAAACAAACCCCAGAGTCTTGAATTACCCCCAAAAGACCACTACTTCCATAATTTCCATGAGAAAAGAGTAGTTTCAGGAATATAATTTACATCATTAAAGTATGTTTAGTACCCTTTATTGAGAAGTAGTAAATGATGAAAGGAGAATGATACTGTATTTATAAGGAATACTTTCCATTTTGATTTGAAAAATTTGGCCAATATTTCTTATGTGAATTAGGAACATAAATCAATAATCAAGTTAGAGATTATTATTTTTAAACAATAAAGTGAATGCGAGGATTATTTTATTTTTTTGGAAACTATAAAAGTATTTGGTTTCTGTTTAATGTATGTTTTATGATAAATATCAATGTTTTAAATAAATTTTATTTTGATGAAATAAACATATAAAACACTTCTTAAATGATAAAATAACTTATATAAGTGTAAATAATGTTTCATAACAATTAAAAAATTTCTTATGTCCTAAAAACTGTTAGTTTTTAATGAATGAATATTTTTATTCTAAAGATAATTATTTCATATTTTATGATTTATTTTGATATAATAATTTTTTTGGACTCATAAATTTAAAAATTACATAGGGTGGTTTTTTTATTTTTTTAAAAAATGATTCTTTGGTGAAAAAGTGAAATTACTATTTTAGGAATATCATGATTTTATGAAATCATTATAAAGTGAACATGATTAAAAATATTTAAGCATTTGTATTCAATCAATTTATCATTTAATAAGTATAAAAAATTTATTTAAAATTATTATTTTGAATTTTAAAATTTATACATTAAATTTTGGAATTAAAAATTGAATCTTTTTTATAAAACTTATTTCTGGATTTGGATTATTAAATGTGATGGATGGAGGGTGATTTCCAAATTTGGAATACTTTTAACATCCACCCACTTTCACTCACTCGTTAATAATGTAGAAAGATAGTTATAATTTATTTCACCAACAAATGGATTCCTTTATAACATAATTGCTTATATTTTTTGCTGTAAAACCATCCCTCCTCATATATCAATAACTCTCATTCCCTCCCGACTCTATAAAATAAGACTTTGAGCATGAATTATCACTAAATTTTCACTTATAGGGTCACTAAAAGGACTTTTTATACTTATAAGGAGTCTCTCTCTATCTTAGAGAAGCATCCTCCCAAGGTAAGGGTTCTCTTCCTCCAATTTCTCAATTATAGTGCCTCTTTTATATGATCTTTATTATTATTATCTTATTTTATTGTAATTTATTTTAAAACCCCATTATTGTGTTTATTAATTCCTGATAACAAGAGAGTCCATTTGAAAATGAATGTACTTATTTCAATGTCCCTTTTTCCTTCCTTTAATGCTTCTGAAATCAACCCTTTATTTTCCATGTTATATTTTCATATCGTGAATATCCAAACCTATTTTAATTCAAAGTTATTCATTTAGATGTGTCGTTCAACTATTTATTAGGGACATATATTTATTAAAATGACATTCCCTATGCATGGGTTATAAATTACATGTATGTATGATTTTTTATCAATGTGCCACACATAATATTAGACATATGATTGATGGTTCTTTATAGAACTCCAAAGCATTGGGTAAATATGTAATCTCCAAAAATGACATGTTCATAATACCTTGGTATAATGGCTTAGTAAATTTTTATGACACTATAGTCAAAATACATTGAAATATTTCTTACGAAACCTTAGTATTTTTTTGATATATTTATGAATGCCTCATGTTCATAACATAGCTATATTTCTATGATATGCCTTCGTGTTAAATGTTATTGTACTTACATTATGCTTCATGTTCTAACATCCATGATCCTATGTTTTTCTAATTTCTCACCTATGACGCCCTCTAGCATTTTTATCCCTTCTTTGGATATATGAAAACCACTCATTTGATAAATATTCCCACGAATTTATGCAGTGATGTTCTCTAGGATGGATGATAATGAATCCATTCATGATGATTTTTTATGATCTCATTTATGTACCTGTTATGTCATGTAATATGTATCTAGTTTCCAATACACTAAACCCAAAAAGGTCATTTGGGGATAATAATTTAATGTTCTTAAATGAATTATTATTTAAATAATTTTACAAATGGATGGTCCCCATATTATGAGCTTATAACAATGTCAACATCTTCTTGAACATCAAGGATGATTGGGACATGACATGCCTCTGACCAATATGAGTGTCTCATTCAAAAATAAAATCACCACAAGCACACCATTAACATCATAAAACCAAATCTATTTCTTGAATAAATCTGTAATAGCTTTCACTTAATTATCCCTGTGCATAATGGTGATAATGGAATATGGCATAATTCACAATCATAGGTAGTCTCCATTAGAGCGGTATATCCCCAACACTAGATTGTAGTCTCTACATTCTTTGTAAAGATATTCTTGACCAACAAATGGCCTAGTCAATACTAAGGGAACTAGGAGCCTCTCCCCCTTGAGTCTTAATGAGCTGACTAAAGAAGGTGATTGGAAGGGGTGTATATGTTTTGAGTAAAAAAAATAATTCACCCATGTTTACAATAAGAAAAGTTTACCTTGAATTACATCTAGCATGAATGACATGAAAAATTCCAAATAACACAACTGAAAAATAACTACTCCATAACCTATATGAACCTGATGGTGACCTCCTTCAAAGCCACACTCTTCTATATAAGAAATAGGATCATAAAAAAATATTACTATACCATCCCCATATCCTCTTTTATAAATTAGAGTTCAATAACTGTAGTGATAATTCCAGGAATGAAACTAACACAATGAAGGAACTTGATGAGTCATGAAATGTGTACTTATTACTATTAAATTTTGGGAACTATATCCTATAATGACCTCGGTCTCCATAAAAAACATACATCATATCCCTTGGAAGGTTTCTAATAAACTAAACCCTTAAAAAAACATGATTATGAGGGATTAGACCTACATTTAAATAGATGAATAATATTATGTATAGGAAATTAGGAACCCCATTTCATAGATTTACCAAGTGAGTAATCCTAATGACTCCCCTCTTACTATGATATGGCCCTAGAAAATGTCTGCCCAACAAATATTTCTCTCTTAAACCCTACGATATATGTTGATAGTATAAATGGGGTAACCTAGCACTTGATCTCTGGATGAAATGCATCCTCAAAATTCTGCACCCTAAACACCTAATATGGTATTAGTTTCAAATAATAATTGATAAGGGTTCAAAAATTAAAACCAATATTATATAGGCTCAAACAACCCTATCAAAGGGTGAGTATCCCCAGGTGACTGACCAACAATATAGTCATCCAAAGAAACTCAACATGAATTTTCTCTCAAAAATTCTCCCATGATTTAGATGAATCATCATGATCCATGAAGAACTAGAACAAACAATGCCTCACAAATCTTTGTAACATAACCACTATTAATGACGCATAGTGATCCTTCTGAGCATGTATGAAGCTGAAATCTACCGTCACCTCCTCTAACCAGTCGATTTTCATTCAGTGACTAATGGAAACCCCATACTTCTACAATCTATGACACCAAAACACCGAGACATTCCACCACCAAGTGTCATCATTGTCAACTTGGACCCAAATTTATAATCTAAAAAACTTTTATGAAATCCTAAACCTAGAATATTCAATATATTATATTTATTTATTTATTTAAGGTTCAAATTTAATCTAATATATAACCCTTCCAAACATATTCAGAAAATATTAATGATTCCGGATTATTTCCTTGGTGTCTACCTCCAAATGAGTATCATTTCAATTAGGAAGATTAGTAAACATAATGTTCTATGCATCATATAATAGGGAACCATTAATATCAATGTCACATCTTGTATCCCATATTTACATTTCCTTCTAGGATTAGCTGAAACCATTGTCCTACCATCCCATATAGTCCTCACATGTGCAAACTGATAAACCCCATGCTATCCCATTGACATAACCTTTGATACCACTCTTTCACGACCCCTCCCCCATAAAGGCACCCATCATAGGATGATAATGATATAGGGGATATAACAAATACTTACAATTATATCCAATAGGACATGGGTTGGTGAAAATAATTGATAGTGTATCTTACCAATAGATGGGAGATATTACCCTCTAAGATATGAGATATAATAGAGACAATATAAAAACAAAAAACAACTCCAAATCAAGGTAATAGTAATGAAATATTCCAATATATTCATACAATGTCATATATCTGAACAATTATAATGGAAGCCATGGGTACCGAATGATAATCCGCAGTAGTGACCAAAAACCCCAAATAACTCCTGAAAAACCCCATGCTAGCAATGTATATACCAATCACCCAACATCTCAAGTAGTCCTGAAAAAAAATATAGTGATAATAAAAGGTATACTCAACATGTTCCTTCATTAAGACTCTCATAAAAATGGTAAATAAATCACACTAAAGACCAGTGAATAACAAGTGATGTTGACTTGTCACCTAAACATGTATGTTACGTTCTCAACCTCACAATGACTATATCACACAATTTACCACACAAAAGATATATTATATTGTAATATTATAATAAGGTACCACATTACAACTTCTCCACTGGTTCGTCTCTTTTTACCAACATCACATGTCCAGATCCATCTCTCTCTAAAATTAATCAAACCTGAAGTCACCTATGTTAATGTATAATATATTTCATCCCTTGCAACACATCATATCATAAGAACATACCATGAAACCCAAAAATCTATTCATCTCACTATCCCATGCCTCATATCTAGATAGTAACCGAGTAGTTTCTAATAGAAACCATAGAAATTATGTCATGTATTACACCTCATGTAATCATATCCCAAACACATCATACCTATAATAAATCATAGGATACAATATATGGATAGACATGTGTGAAAAAAACAAAATTCAATACATACCTATATAAAAATATATATGTAATGATTACCATCATGAATACCAACACATTATACTTCCAAGAGATACCAGAGTGGCTAGAAAGGGAAATCAACCATCTGATCCTTGCTAACTTGGATGTTGGAGAATGAACCCTCCTAAAGCCCAATGGGTTTCAGTCACCTCACCGAAATGGGTGGTATAGAATATGAAATCAAAACCACACTATTAGAATCAACCTAGTCCTAGGATCCACTAAATCTATCATCTCTCGAAAACCCGACTACCACCTCAATGATCTAAATAACATATAAGTACCCAATAATTTAATAATACAACCATTTATTTATTTCATTTTAACATTTCACTTTACCATAATCTTTTAATCATGAAACAGAATATTAGAGAATACATCCACACAGTGTCCAGTGTGAGTTAGTCACCCCACAGGTATGGGTTGGGTAGAATATAAAATAACATAGAAAACAAGATATAAGATATCTTTCAACCACAATATGGACATTAACCTAGTATTAGGATCAACTGTAGCTATCATATATCAGACAACCAACCATTATAATTATGAATTATATATCATATATGAACCCATTAATTCAATAAGACATCTATTTATTTCATTCCCCTTTACATTTTAACTTATGTTAATTAATTCATAATCCATTAATTAAAACTATTCTATTCATATTTCATTATCCACTAGGTGAATTCCATAACATCTTAACATAATCCAACAGATTCCTTGATAATAAAAGATTAAACAAATATCTATCGATCCAAGAACTAAACCCATGAGTTAAATAATTTGTTCAACATTATCATTCCATAATTCTAGGAACTCTATAAAACATCCGAATCTTCCATAAAAAGATATTGATAACCATGAAAAACCAACTACCTCATGTCGTGTGGAAAGGAATTCATGTAAACAAGAAAAATATTTCCTCCATCCTTCTAAGAAAAAAAATTATCATGAATGAATATGGAATTCAACATTATAATGAGAAATCCTAGATTCAACCTCTTCTATCAATCCCAATTCCATCTCTGACACAACCATACATATCACCATGCATCCCACCATTACAGTAGTAAAATGATTCTAAAAACCTATAACACCCCACCCATATCTCATAAAATAATAAACCATCAAATTCAAACATCATGTCCCTTTGTAAGGATCACATCCATAAAAAACATCGAATAAAGAAAACATAAAACATAGTAAACTGGGAATCCATGCTAAAAAAATAAGGTATCCAACCGTCATAAGAAAATAAGATTTCTTGACCCCAAAAATTTTTCTTTATCAAAAAAATAAATTTCTTATCATCTTATATTAACCGATTCATTTATCATAGTTAAAAACCACATGAAAAATATAAAATCAGTTAGTAAAAGCTAAAAATTATTTAAACATGCTCTCATGAATAACATCCATTTTTCACAAACATTAATGAAGAATAATTATATTTATATTACACTTTATTATTATCAGCGATAAGAATTTACCCTTTCATTTTTTATACAATTACATTAACATATTAAAGAAAAAGATTATTTAAAAATTCATCAAAAATCACTTGATTTCCATAAAATTATAAAAGAAAATTTTAAAAACATGCATATTAAAGTTTGAATCCAACCAACGTTACTGTATTTACATTATTTTTCAATTTTCATCAAATTAATCATTCTAAACTATTTAACAATAATAATTCAATCCCAAACATAAACATATATATAACACATAGTCTATTAAATCAAGAGGAAAAATATTTTCATGGTGGAAACACATGGGATTTCTTTAACAAAAAACCATTTATTTTGCTTAATCTAATTTAATATTTACTAAAGTTAATTACACTATATCTCAAAGAGATAAATCATGATTAATTTAGGATTTTATATAAATAATATTATGAATAGTAACAAATTCTGTACCACCAGTATTTCATCAGTATGGATTGATGAAAAAATCATGTAGATCTTTGATCAACTATCCCTCAATGAAATTACAGCCATCCAAGTAATATGAGCCAAAAATTCCCCAAAAAAACAAAAATAACATCATAAAAAGGAATTGTAACTACATAAATTTTGAATATAGAAGAAGATAAGACATAATAATCATAGAAGAACTCACACTAAAAGAAGAGAATACTCATCTTAGATCACTATAGATAGAACATACGAAGTATGGGATCATTCCATTTATAAATGTATTCAAAATTAATTAAGATATCTCCCATAGTAAACTGGAGTTGGGAAACAAAAAAGATTATTTTCTGAAGAACTAAATGTGCGTCTGACTTTATAGTTTAAATTCATGATGGTATGTCATGGTGTGAATGGGTAAATCCATTACGAGGGGTTTAAGTTTAATAATCACTAAAAAATCACCTAAATACAATAAAAAATTTATATTCACATAGCTAACTTATTAGTCACAAAATGGGTTTTGAAGGCTACATTCATCAATTTCAAACCCCCAATCCGTTCACGATGTTAATATAACATACAGATCAAAAATCCCACCCCCAAAAACCTCTCCCATGCAAGCCATAATACCAAATTCAGGCCATGAACTACCCACTCATGTTGTGTATTTCAGTTCACAATATGAACATATCCTATGACCATATTTATGTTCAAAAAAACTAATAATCTTACTCTTGGCTTAGTCCAAGAACCAAAAACCTCAGAAACATTCAAGGGAACATGATAGAAGAATTTGGTTCATTACAGTCTATGTCTATGTATCAGTTATCATCACTTGATCAAGGATACAATGAATAAATTATGTCATATTCAATGTATTGGTGATTTATTTGATCAAATTAATTAATTTAGTTGGTTATATAAGATCTATATGTAGTAGGTATATCATTAGAAACAGTCAAAATACAAGAATATTCCAAATACAAAATCATTATTTCATTATATGAATTATGAGTTCATTGTGATGCCATTTTGGTGTAACAAATTCTATATTTGTGTTGATGGGTTTGATGAAAAAGTGTTCAAAGAGTCCCTAGATAGGTTCATTTCAGTCTTTATCAACTGAATCCATGTATACTTAACATACAAAAAAGAGCACAAAGATCATTTACGGGACATTATTGATGTTGTTCATTATCGGAATATATTTAGGAATCTTTTAAAAGTGTGAGTAATGTGTTCATGAAGTTCATTTCCTGGGTAATTTTATTTCCCAACATGGTGAATCTATGAATACATTGAAGATGAAGGTATCCAGATCACAGGAATCGCCAAATAAATTTGTAGAGGTACAAAGTTTCTATGTTATTTTATGGTATTATTGGAGTTTCATAGATTATTTATACCAATTTTTGACACCTATATCAACCTTTAATATAATGTATAATTTATTATTAGGGAATGATAAGTTTTAGGAAACATTCGATTACCCGATGGAGATATTTTTCCGCACTTGAGTTATTCATTTTCAGAAGAGGGAGTTTTGATTTAGGTTTTCTTTGATGATTATCATCTTTTTTGGGATACGTTCTGATGCAATAAAGGTCAGCTATTTATTATGAGTCTTATAAGTTATTTAATCATGATTGAAACTATTCCACCCATGATATCATGTTTTCTTCAGTCATTTTTTTCCTTTCGGTTTCAGTGATATTACCACAATGAATACCATTTTTTCATTTTATGAGTCATAAAAACGTGAGGTATGTATTATCCTAGTGTGATATCAACTTGATATAATGATGGGTGATGATATTTTTATAGTATTAATAATTTTATAATTAAAATACACTAGTAAAGTGTAATGTTGTAGATAATGTGCTGGATAATAAGTCACACACTGATATCATGCATGAATCTATATATTTCTTGATAGTAATGAAAGAGATCTCGATGATGAATATTGATATGGGAGAGGTTGGAGGAAGGGTATTCCTTATTCATATGATAGAGAATTCATCATTAGTTTAGTAGGTCTAGTATTCCTGGATTCATTATCCGAAGGTTGTGATTGAAGATATCATTTAATCATTCATGATACCCCTGATGGTTGGTCTGAGGAAGAACAACAAATTGATTTATTCTAGTGGTTTCCTTTCATCCTTTTTAAAAATTTTGAGGTGGTTATTCATGAGATTTTTATCTAAATAATTATAATAAATAATGGTATGATCAATATTTACAATCCATTAATCGTTTTGTTTTGGTGGGTTGGGATGTACATTTCAGATTCAGAGTATGTGTCTCGATGTTTAGTCTGATAGAAGTTGAAGGCCGATATAAAGACCCATAAATTCCATATAATTTTTTTAATTTATTTGGGTTATGAAGATTCTTCAAAAAATACCATCACTTGATTCTGAGGCCTGATGTGCCTAGAAAAAAATTGTAAACTTTTTTAAGGTATGTTCAGTAAACGTGCGAGTGACATTTTTTATCTTTTGAACCATTTCTGGGATTAAATCCGGATTTAATGCCCAATATAGTTCTTATATTTAATTCATGGATGCACAAAACTCGATCATGTTAAATCCCATGTAATGAATCTACAAATTATATCCAATGTGGAAAAACGAACTGAAATTAAATGTTTAATCATTTGGCTATACGAATTTAAAGATATTAGGTGCGTGTCATGCATAAACCAAGTGCACAATATATTGATCCAATATATATTTAAGATTTATATCTCAGGCATATTGAAATATTCCGGGGTCAACATACTCTTAATCCTTTAATAATAAATTTTCAGAAACATATTGTTAATATTTTTATAAAGTATGTATTAGAAAAAACATATCCTCAAGCCAAGCATTTAGGGAATATCATCTACTTCAATCTCCCACTTCTACTAAAGCCAAAAATAATTTCATCCATTTCATATTATATTCTATCATATATAACAAATTTTGAAATGATATCCCAAAATCCTTTTGGATATCATCCAAAACACTTTTACAGAGTTATCATCAACCTCACAGTGTGTAACATAATATGTAAGACGTAATAAAAACCCAGAAAAATTCTTTTAATTAAATCTAAAACACTTATGTAGTAGATCTCTAATAAATACTCAATATTAATTCATCCATCAATAATGTGTAACCACACAATCCTTATAGAGATGAAAACAATATGTATATCCAAAAAATAAATGTTATTATAGTGTGGTCTCTAAAAAGGAATCAATGCTACACAATATATAAATGGATTTGGGATGATCTCTAATAAACACATGCATCTTTATACTTGTGTCTGCTGGTTGCATCATAAGCATGAATGAATTCTCATATGTACCATTTTTTCAGGAAATCAAGTTTCCAAGGGATACATAGTATCTCAATACCATATATACAACTCATATAATCTCAATTATATTTTTATATAATGACCAGGTCAATGAATACATCACACGTTATTCACTTTTATATATGGAAACAACAAACATTCCACCTGAATAGATAATCAAATCATATGTACTATCTAGGTGTGATAGTACTATCCCTATTCTATCTCAATTAAGAAACTAGATTTCATAATCATAATAAAAGAGAATAAATACCATCTTTATAGACGTCTACCTTTTTACCGGATCAATGCCATTCCCAACCACCCCCTGATTAGCTAAGCATCAAGGATTACAAATTAATGGAATCAAAATTTCAAGGATCTGAAGCTAGGTTTATCTCTAGCCTTAGATAATATGTACATCTATATGATACATTCAACAGAAAATATAGTACTTTTAATATTTATTTTCCCCTTTAAATATTTCATTTAATAACATAATTAACATGAAAAACATAACTAAAATCATCTATGATATATTTTTTATGATAAAATTATAATTATTAAATATAACTGTTATAAGATATCAATTGATCTAGATTGTATAAATAAAAGTGACCAAATTATGAATCCAATATATAAAGAAAAATAAAGGTATTTATTAATATTTATGCATTGATAAAATTGAATTAGTATAACTAAATAAATAAAAATATTAATTTATGTTTGAAAATGTATTTTTGTCAATAATTTGTTCTTATGCACTATGAATTTTATATTTTAACAAACAAAAAATATTATGATTAAATTATGATAAAATATATTAAAATATAAATAATATATTAATACTAATTAAATTAGTAATTGATTTGAAATAATAAAAAGAATAGTTAATATTTTAAAATGAATTTATCTGACAAGAAAATTTTCACAGTATTTTTTATTTACATTTAAAAGTAAAAATTTAAAATTTTAGATTTTTTTTTGAAAATATTATATTTATTTTTGGTCTCAAAATTAACATATTATATTAATATTAATTTTTGGGATTTTATGTAAAATTTAAATTTAAAGTGAATATTTTCAAGTAAATTTTTAGTAATGTTGTAAATTTTATGACATCATTATGATATAAGGTTGACATAAAAATATATGATTTTTTTTAGAAACAAAGAAATATTTCATAAGTTAAATATTTCATTTAAATATTTTTACGACTAATTTTGAAATAAATGTTTGACATTTTAAATCATATGTTATTTTTTTCCTAAAATTATTATTATTTCATTATTTATTTATTATTTTATAATCAAATTTAATCGATTTTAGAAATTTAATATAATATAATTTTTGTAATTTTTTGAACATCATAAAAAACTAGGAAATAAGGGAAATTTTATTTTTATTTAAAAAATAAGTTACCAAGGTTATAAAATGGGTTACCGTGGTAAATGTAATTTGTTGTAAAAATTTAAAAAATTGGAAAAGGACGTAAAATATCTAAAATATTTACATTATTTTTTTTATGTGAGCTAGATCAGGCAAGAATCATCCAACCTCTATTATTTTATACTTTTGGAGTAACATTCCTTTGAATGTGACATTTCTTTAATATAAAGTTATGAGTATTTATAAAAGTGCAAACCATCTTATAAATAAAAGGAGGAGTTTACCTCCCCACATCTGTACATCTCCTCACCCCACAATCCTTTTATAGTTACCAAATTTCATCCAAATAACTCTCATTATCTCTCTCCCAAGTACTATATGTGAAGACCTCTCAAAAATACCATTCCAATAATGCTAAAGGAATTATATCAGGGAGTAAGTTAAAAACTAATAATAAATAGTTTTTCATTTGGGTTAATTTTTTATTCTTTTACATACTGAAAATATATTATACCCATGATTTGAAAAGAGTGGTGATAAATAGTTTTGTGTCCATATTTCTTTATAATGATGGATATTAGGGGTTCCACCTCCAATGATACTAATTAAAAATGAGTATTTCAATATGGTATATGATTTTTATTGGTCCTTAAAATTATGTTGATGTTGATTAATGATTATTTTTCTTGCATTTCCTCCCAATAGTAGAATATCATAATCATGTGAGGTTTAATCACATTTCTAGATATTCTGACTCTAGGGATCTAGAAAATCATGTAGTTCTGAATGTTGTGAATGTGTCGTTGGATGGTGTGCTTTCCAGTGATCGATTATTTCTAGATATTTGGTGTGGATCATTTGTTATAAGAATCCAGATTAAAATAAAAGGCTCCCAAGATTTTGTAGAAGAAGTTTATATGTTTTTATATGGGTTGATTACATTATTTCGGTATTCTATCATTGCGAGAATCTCCCCTAAAATAAAGAATCATGATTTGAAACATAAGGATTTGAGGAAGCATCTGCTCTAGATTTAGGGATTTTATAGTTGGAATATGGTTTCAATAGGTATAAGATCTTTACGTAATAAATTTAATTATCATAACATTATGTTTAAGGCATGGAGTTGTGATTTTCTCAATTTCAAAATAGGGGAACTTAGATTTCAAGACTTTCATCCTTGGTTTGGTCTCTTTTAAGCCATGAATTATGTTGCACACTCATGGATTTTGGTTAATTGTTTGAATTCGTTTTTTAGGAACCCAAAAATTATATGGGATGTATCTTTGTTTGTTATAACCCATTTAAATAATATCAAAGAGACCGAGATTTCAAATTGAAGGCATTATACATTAATTTTAGAATAATTTTATCTTAGTACTACTCTTACTAAGATGGTATATTGGTTACTGGTGATATTAAATTCAAGATTTTGAATAAATATGAGCATGTTATTGAATTTTTCATATATTTATTGTGCATTTGAAATGCAATAGAATATTATCCCACAAGTTTGAGATTCTCCAGTTATAATAAATATCAATACTATGTTGATTTTTGTTAATATATATTTCCCTTTTCTTGTGAGATGAAATCACAAAATTATAGGCATTATTCGAACATGATAGGGAAGAATATTTATGATGAGGTGTATGATAGGGTTGAAGATGTTGTTTTACCTCCTCTTAAGGATACATGGCTATCTAGAACCATGAGTGAAACTGGTGCATTCCCTATAATAAAAATTGTTTCATATGACCATGTGGTTGTCATATTTCATCAAATGTTTTGGTATAGTTTAATTTTAGTTTCTAATTTCCTAGATCATTCTCATAAATCTATTGTCATTAAGGATCAATATAAAGGCTCTAATTCTTTATTGAGGGGATCTTCATACAGGCTATAGGGTGATGTGGTTACCAATAAACTTTTAGGTGATATTGATATGGGTTTTAGTGGAATGATTCCTTTGTATATGTAATAAAAGGAAGAAAATTCCATTGTATTTTAAGGTATTTAGAGTGATATGTTTTCCAGGTGTGTTGATGTAGAGGTAGATGTGCTTTCTAAATAGGAATATTGAGCGGAATCACATGCATCTGGTATTTGAAAAGACTTTTTCTTCCATATAAAGGAGTTGTTATAGTGGAGGTTGTAAAGGGACCTCTGAAGGTTTATATTAGTGGTTCTTCTTGATGAGAAGATATATCTGGCAGCAGTGATGTAGCTAGACATTGTTGTAAGGCCTCTACAGCTACGAATCTTGATCCATGTACTTTAACTATGAATAATACAATAGAAAAGGATGGAATACCAAATCTGGGAAAGGAGGTGTACTCTCCCACTAGTGTCACCCAGAAAGGTAATTTATTTTTGATTCTTGAGTTGATAAATAATTTAGAATTTTATCAATTTTATCATGATGGATTGGAGTTTTCTAGTGTGTGGAAGAAAAGGGAATCTATAGGTAGTGTTATTTCATTAAAATACTATGTTGTTGTGCATGTAGAGGATTCTATTGAGTTTGGTTCCCATATTGGAGAGGGTCTTAATATCTCTATAGTTTAAGGTCCTAGATATGTTTATACAGGTAGGGCTACCCATTTGACTATTCAAGAGAGTATTGGTGTTGAATTTGTTGTGTGGTTTCATGATCTGCATGATGTGGTGGATATTAAAAGACCTTAGGTGCATTTTATTTCCTTTACGTGTGCAGATACTGGAAAAATAATCTCTTTAGGTATTGGTGCATAATATTCTGATCTGGAAGTGGTCCTGGATCAAGAGGCATGTGGCTCTAAGGAAAGGGACATCAAAATCCTGGATGACTGAGTTATCCCTTAGGATAATCCCAAATGGAGATGGGATTTCATACTCGAGGACATGATGCACTTAAATTTGGAAATCATAATTAAGGTTTCTTTGTCTCTTGGAAGTTGTATAGTTTCACTTGTTCTCTTATTTGTTGGTGTACATGTTTCACTTTTTTTCAAACAATTGTTTAGTATTTTAACATTTATTAATAATGTTTTTGGGGTTATGGGATTTTTAAATAAATATTTATACCATTTTTATAATATTATACCGATGATAAAATACTTACATGAATAACATAGTTATAATAAAATATTATTATGCTGATTGAATAAACATTCTCTACCTTACTCTTAACTATCTAAAAAATTAATACATTGCTCCTATAACATGCGCACTGCCGCCTCTACGAATGAAATAATTCATTATCATCACCACCATAAATGGATTATTTAAAAAATACTAGATTTATATATATGATATTCAAGAATAAAATATTTCATGAAAATTTTTCTGTTAGGATAACATAAAATGGAATGATCATTATAATGTAACCCATTGATATTAATAAATTACAGGAAACAAACTCGTATTGGAGGTAATTATCGAGAACCATTCCTAATGTGACCACCATATAATCATGGGGATGAATAAATCAATAAAAAATGATTTAAATATATTTTCTAATCTTGTAATGATTAAATTTTTGACAAATTTATTTTCGACATTACTATTTAAAAAATGTGATAAATACTCCAAATTACCAACATCCAATGATGAAATTAAACATCAACTTGATAATGAATGTATAATGAGTAATAAAAATTTAAAAATTGAAAATGAAATATATATGGATAAGGTTACGCATTTATTTATTAACATGTTCATGCTCATCATATAAGAGTTTAAAATGAATTTTTAGAAATTGATGTAAAGATAAGGATTCTTAGTCTGATCTCATTTTGATTTCAATATTGATATGAATAAATTAAAATATAGAGAAATTTTGTGATATTTCTATCTAAAAAAATTTATTTTTATATCCTCTACTTTTTCATAATAGTTATACTTCATCATACTGTGTATCTTTGTCTTTGGTTCATAATTTACATAAAGTGATGTAATAAGAAAAAGCCACATTATGTTTTCTTCCCTATCATGAATATTTCAACTCCATGAATATATTATCCAATCATTCCAATATTACACTTTATTAGTTTGAAATAAAAATATTTGTTATTTTTTTTAATTCTTTACATTTAAATTTACAAAAATTTGAAAGGAATATTTATCAAACTTTTAAATATGTGGTGTTTGATAAAGATATGTTAAATTAGTATTCACATTTATATATTTTTTCTTCCAGTAAAAATTTAAAGACATAGAATTTATTAATCTCTAAATTTACATTATTATGATTTATATTTTAAAATAAATTATTAATTATTTTTCATTCCATCTCCTTGAAAGTGATATTTAAAAGTTACTTGTGTAATAAATTTTAATTCATTATGAATTTTAATACTATATGGGAAACACATTTTTTATCATTATTTGTATTAATATATTTGATAACTACCATTTTTAAATCACTTTGCGAAAATTATTCCTCATGTTTTCATGTTTATCTATATTGTTTCCCCTTATTATATATATATTTTCTAAAAAGTCATAATAATATTATGAGTATTTATACTGCGTTCGCTATGAAAAATACAAATCTTTTATAAAATATTTTTTCATCTATGAAAACATCCTTTAATGTTTCCCATGATTTAATGGGAATATTATCTTTGTATACCATCAAATTTTCTTCTCTTTATATATTATTATTATGTTATATGGATGTTTTCATTACACCCTTAGTTAATCAAGACATGATGAAATGTGAACTTTTTTATGTTCTTGTGGCATATATATGTTTGATTAATCGTTATGTGACTGGTGGAGATGTAATTATATATCCCTATAATAAATTAGATAAATATTTATATCACATGAGGTTACATGTATTTAAGAATGGATTGTGAACCCAATCCCATATGGGACACTGTATATTATTTTTATGGGAATAAGAGTGAAGCCAATCTTCAATTGGACTTTGTCCATGATGTGATGGATTTCCTAGAAGTTATCCTCAATATGAGAAATTATTTTTCCCTGATCATATATTAAATAATATTCTATGCCTCATTATAGTGTCATATCGTGTTTTCATAGCACGTGGATAATGATTTACATATTTACACTATAATTACTCATCTTTTACTCTATACTCAAATTATTATTCCATGACTTAGGTTTTATGATATATTATTTATATGGTATGAATATCTCATGTTATTATATGAACATTTATTTTGTTCTCAGGACCTTATGATCATTTTATGATCACTTAATATATTCTATTGATGAATTATATGTTTACCCTTACTGTGAAGCAGATCTCTCCCTTTATTATGTTGCCATTCCACAAGTTATAAAGGATATTATTTTTCTCATCTGTTAAATATGGTATCAGGTGACAAGACTTGTTGGGTGAGATGTTAAAAATTTTGTATAATAAATTTTTTATGCATGTAGTCCCCAAAGACACTATACACATAGGTATTTGGATGTGTTTAACTTTATGATGAAATGAATATTCATGTAATATGACTTATTATGAATGTATTAAATGTTTGAGCCACCTATGCTAGTATAAGGTAATGGTGTAGTTATCATGTGGATTAGGACTAGATAACATCAGTGAAAACCCAAAGGGAAATTCCTAAATGTATGAAAACATTCTAAAATATTAGTAAATCATTGTATGTGTATAATTCTTGTAATAAAATACATATCTAGAAAAAATAATAATATAGCCTATAGAGAAGATGCAACAATGGGTAAAATATCTGAAAAAGTTTAATGATTATTAACTCAATCTTCACTTAGAAAAATACAAGTGGACCTAACTACCCCCTGAGTTCCAAACTCTTGTGGGTTATGATTTGGTTGATTACTATTCTTTTTATAAAACATTATGAAGGTTTCAAAAAATATTTAATGATATAATATATAATTTCTTATGTTGGAGAATATAATAGGAATATTACCATAAATACTCTAAATTGAGTCCTTCAAAATCATACATAATTAAATATTTTCTACCTTAACATTCGACAATTTTATAAAGTGGTTGGAAATAGGAGTAAACAAGTAAATAATGTGTGTTTGGATAATGGAATGATTTTCACAATGAGAAACCTGAATGTTTGAGAGCTAGAGTTCAAAATCACATAAGAATTACCGCTTAATCAAACCATGCAATGAATAATATTGTGATCCATATTGATCTTTTTAATGCACCAAATAAGAGAAATTTCAATAAATAGATAATATGAATTTTTTTTATAAAAACATAATGTGTAAATAGAAACTATATTCTCACATCATTTCATTGAACATGAAGATCAGAAATGAAAATAGGATTTTCGTTGAAAATTGGATGATAAATAATATAGTGAAAATAATAATAAATAACCTATATTTCAAAAAATGTGAGAATAATCACATCAATAACTTCTTGAGAGGGGATATAAATTGATTCATGTGTGTAATTTTATTTCCACAAACATCATGATTTATAATTTTGGACGAGGAGGCTAAATAATATGGATTAGGGTAAGAATATAAAAATAATACACCAACCACACTTCAACAGTTCAAATGAAATGTTTTTAGGGATTATAAAAATAAATTCCCAAATATAAATAATTGTGGATAATATAGGTCTTTGAATAATATTATACTAATTGAAGAAGTAAGAGCCTTTGAAATCACAACATCAACCATAAAAGTTGACATTAAATTTGTGAATGGTATACTTTTCTCTACTCAAGAATTGTGAATGTATTAGTTTATTCTTGTTCTCCACATTCTATACTATCTTGAAGTTTTCTAATATTTTTGATTAATCACCTCAAACATTGGATATGGAATTATTAGTTTAAATGTTAGGTGTTGTGATGATGGCATAGAAAATATACAACTTTTATCCAATCAATATTTGTGTGAAGATACTTCCTACATATCTAGTTATTCTTCCATTAATAGAATATAATATGATAATGGGCATGGTTTTCTCTCCATATATAGAAATTATATCAATTGTTGAGATATTGAGATATAATTTAATATCCCAAATCATCCCATCATCAAATATCAATTCAAGGATGAATATGAACTACCTTTAGAATTAAATTCAACAATACGGGTCTTGATACCCAACAATAAGGGTCTCTTTGGTAAAATGGTTTGGAAGGAAATATTTTTTTGATATATAGATTATATGAGATTATAATTATGTATTTACTGATGAAATACTTGGTCTTACACTAGAATATGAGGTTAAGATTTCAGGTGACTCATAGTATGTTCTATGCCCATATCAATGAGTCTTTAAAGAATAACCCCCACTGAGTTGTTAGAGTTAAAAAGTCTCTTCATGAAAATTTTTAAAATGGATTTTTATGCACATGTGAATCACAATGGCTTGAAATATTAATACTTTTCAATAATAATTATGAATCAATGCATCTATTAATTGATTATCATGAGTGTACCAAATTCACAACCAGGAACAAGTATTATCTACCCTAAATTAATAGTTTTTTTGATCAAATTATCGAAATTAAATAGATATTAATGGTTGATATTTAACTGTGATACCATATATCATAGAAGAAATTGATTATATACCCATTATATATTTCCACATAATTTATGGAAACTATAAATCATTATAATTCCTTTTAGACGTACAGATTCTACTAAAATTTCCATGGATATTATGAATAGCTTTTTTATATATTAACAGCATAAATTAATGGTGGAATTTGTTGACTGTATTATCATATATTCTAGGAGTAATTAGATACATTAATAGAATTATAATATTTTACTAATGACCTTGTGAAACAAGAAACTATATGAAATTATTAGTAAGTGTGATTTTTGGATATTAAAAGAATCCTTCTAAGGTCATGTAATCAAAGGAGAGGATAAATATATCTACCATTAGAAGAAATAGGTGATTAAATAATGGACTATAATATACAATATAATATAGATCCATAGTTTCTTTGGTTTATTTGGATACTGTCGATACTTCAAGAGAAATTTCTCATCATTGTAAAATCCAATAAGTTAACACGTAATGGAGTCAAGTTGCATGTGATAAAATAATATGAAAGAATATTAAATTGTAGCACCTAACCTCAAAACATTACATAATCTTTAGTGATTTGAAAAATATTACATTATTTTACATTTAAGATCTTTTTATTTTTATAGTTCTTGATAATTTATCCATAACTCATACATAACAGAACCATAAAATAAAAAAGTGCAACCTTCCAACCATTGTCAATTTTTATAACAATATAAAACATTTAAAATAATTTATGACATATTGTATGATACAAATCATAACAATCTATATTAATTCCTCAAATCCTTTAATCTTCTTTATGTCTTTAGAAAAACATTTAAAATGTGTGATGATCATAAACATCTAAATAAGGGATATATAAAGAAGGAAACCATTATTAAATTGATAAAAACCAAAACCCATTAAATCCATATGATAATTTAATAATTTTCATCTTTAATGAGTAGTAAAACCTTTCATTTGAAAAAAATATCATTTCATAACTTTTTTTTTATCATTCGATTTCTATAAAACCCATAAGAGTTAAAGAAAAATTATAAACATACCTTGGGTAATAATTATACTTGTCACTATTATAAATAGAATAACCATGTGGTCTACTTCCATTCATGTAAATCCTATAAATGTAATATCCATATTGCTGAATTCTATATCCATTGCATTGGAGTTCAAAACAGAACCATCAATCTTTGGTTTAATACAGAACCACCCATACATGGTTTATCATGGAACCACCCATACAATTTCCAAGTACCCTTATATAATAATAACTCATAAGAATGAAATTTCAAACATGTCACTCTTAAAATTATATTTTCATTCATATGAAAACATTTCATGATATATAAATATTCAATCTATTTTAAAAAACTATATTCAATAAAAACATTTCCCAGAAAATAAAAAAATTGGGAATGCTTTAAAAATATAAAGGCTTATAGGGGACTCCAACTATCATAATATACATAAAAATTCGATTATAATCATATTATATCCTTATAAATAAATATATATAATAATATCATGAATATTTACATGGATAAAAAGTATTGAAAATTAAATATTTAGAGATTAAAAAATCCCATGGCACATTAATCATTTAAATCATAATCCACCTGAAATGAGAATGTTTAAAAAAATTAATTTACATTTAAATAGATATAATATGGATATTAAACTTAAATTGGATATAGAAATTATAATATAAAAAAGGTATATATCATCATGAAATGTCTCAATGAAAGGATATTGAGATTAAATCAATTACCTTAAGTATGATTCATAATGTAAGTCATTTACCATCTTAAATACTAAACTTATGTTAGTTATTTTATTTATTAATGACATTTTAATTTTAATTATTTATTTTATATCATATATTACCAAGTTATACGTGTTAATTAATTACTTTTGATTGAGTTGGATGTTTTGATAATATTTAGTATATGAGTCCAAAATGAATTTAGTTTGATTTAAATAGTCAAGGTGGAAAAAACTCCAACATATATAGAATAATATTAAGGAAATAATAATAAATTTAATATGTCATTTATAATTAAAAAAATGAACTATATTATAATCTTGGAGATAGTAGGTCGTACGTACGCATGAGTAATGTTTCCAATTTTGAATGATCATTATATAAATAAGTTAATTGTAATTTTATAATTCCATAATTATTATAATATTATAAATATAATATTAATAATTTAATTATACTTATATACTTATCCATGTGTTGTGGTAAAGAAAAATTAATCACGTCACTTGGTGGAGGTGATAGTTCACATGTATATGTGAACAAAGTTATTATTTTTATGATCATAGATAGGTAGAAATAGAAATAGAAATAGTATATTTTACTTTCATAATAAGAAATACTTAATGAATATAAGATAATAAAATTAGTTATATCATCTTAACCATTCTTGAGAGATGGTTATGGAAACCACATTATATCGTTTGGCGAGGTGGTTGTTTGTCGTACACACAATTGGTAATTAGTTTTCCATTAGATGGAAGTGGGTATTGATTTAGGTGATGATATCAACATAATAAAATCATAGTATATTGATGATATTAGAGTCATTATTTCATTATGTTTCAAGAATATTTAAAGGAAGTGGATGAAGATATAAAATAGAAACACTAAATTAAAAATTATACCTCTTTTTCGAGTGATCTCTTTTGATTAACAACTTATAACCTATAATGAAAGTGATTTTCCTAAAATAAGCATACTGGAATGTGGGGAGCGATTCGAGTAAGGTATTTGAGAATATATTGGCCCAAAAATAGGTTTTTTTAAGTGTGAAAGAAGGAGATAAAGGGATTCATTTTTATAGGATAGGGGAGGGAAATATTGGAATTATTCAAAATATTAAATTAATATAAGTTAGTATTCAATTACAAATGGTAACAAACAAATTTATTTCTAATATATGATTTATTTAGGACAAAATAAATTCATCCAAGGAAAATTAGACATGTATTGATTATTTTATAACCCTTATCCTTTTGTATTAACCCATATTTACCCATTTATCTCTTACCAAGAAATAACGTAATTTAAAAATATTAGATTAATATAATTACTAAAAAATTCAAAAATACTAATAAATGAGCCCTTTATGTAATTTGGTGACTTATCCCAATATATTAAAAGAAATTGAGTTTTTTAAAAAAACTATACCATATAATATAATATATTTTTTAAAATATCAATAATGATAAATTTTACACTATACATAACATGACCTTGTAAAAATATATTAAAAATATTAAATATAAAAAAAACTATTTAAAATAATAATTAAAATATCAAAGTAGTCGATAAATTTTTTGGATGACATTAATTATGTCAAACTATATTTATTTTATTTCTTCTAATATAATATATTTTATATTTCTTTTAATTAAACTATTAATTAATCATCATTGTGAAGGACGTTAATTTAGTTATTTTTTTCCTAAAATTTTTAAAAACAATTATAATAATAAAGATAATGTTTTAGTTTTCAAAATATTATTTATAGCCAATGATATCCCTTGTATAACCCCATTATAAAAATATCATAATTATAAAAAAATGATGATAAATTTGTCATTTCATTGAATAAAATAATATCAATGGATTAATATCATCCAAGTGGCTCAAACAGGTCCTAAAATAGACCCAATTATTATTTTGGTGAATAATAACTCATGAATTAAAATTTAGAAAAGTGTTAGGGTAATTTTATAATATTTATGATATTTTTTTACCCTTATTACATGATTTACCTTCAACCATGGTAATTTAAAAATATTATTAATGTATCTATTCATTTTTTCTTAAAAAAAGGGAATTTCTTACAAAATAAATTTTATGAAAAATAGTTTTCAATTAAAAAACTTTATTTGTTTCACTATTTATCAAGACTTGAAACTTATTAGTGAAATTTAAAATATTAAACAATAGTAATTTTCATACTTTCATTTCAAATAACAATATTTTTTGTTTCAAATGAAATATATAAAATTAGAAAAAATAAATTTAAAACAATAGCATCATCATAATGCAGAAAACAATCATTTTCGAAAAATACTTCTTCGATGCATAAAATAGGGTTTATTCTTATATAATTTATAAAAAATATATTAAGATTCTTAAAGAAAAATTTAATTTATATATATAACATTAATATGATCCAATAAGAGTGAAATTTGTATTTATTAGTATAAAACACACTTGTTCAAATATAAATTGTGTTTTCGAAAAAAAATTCCTTTTATTTAAAAAATGGATTTATTTTAATTAATAATTAATTGGTAAATGAATTATATATACAGATGTCAAAAATATTTTCATAATTCAGGTAATCATGTCCATACCTATCATTCTAATGATTAGGTTATAACCGTAACATTTAAATAATAATATTTAGTTGTTTTCTTAGGATCGATGTGCCATATCATGTATGATATCAAACATAATGTTTCTTTTAAAACATGGTATGTTACAATATACCCCAATTTAATACATTTTTTCCTCCCAATTTAAATTATCGATCAAAAACTAGGGGTTTTATATTTTATAATACATTTGTTAAAACCCCATATTGGAAGAAAGAATAATGAAACATCCTCTTTAAAATAAAGAGAGGGAAGTATGAAGGTCACGTGAGATAAAAATTAAAAGGTTTATGTGTAAAAAAACATAGACATTTAAGTGAAAACTAACCATCATGTTCTAATGGAGACTCATTGGGAACTCTGTTATGAGAATATTATAAATAAAAAACCAGAAATCTATTATGGGTTAAAACTTTATTTATTTCATAGAAATAAAATCATATTGACATCATTTTTGTTTCACGATTAATTTGAGAAAATGTTTTACAACATGGACTAATAACATAAATATATATGAATATTTGACATATTGATTTTTTACATTAATAAATTTTCAATAGAAACTCATTTTTTTCTCTAAATGATTAGTGTTCAAGATGGATTTTTCACACGTGAAGAACTATAATAAGCTTATAGAGAATCAAATAATACACAAAATTTTCACTATATATTTCTTATATATTAAGACATTAACCGATACCAAAATGGTTAGTATAGAATAAGATAATTCCCCAAAAATCATAATCATTATATAATGAAATAACCTATCAATCACCAAAATTCAACAGTAATACCGATATATTAATACAGAAAATTCAAGAAATAAATTTCCTAAAAATTTCCCTAAATAATATTTTAGACAATTATTGAAAGAAAAAAATATTTGATCTCATAATCATCCAAGATAAATTTTAAGAATTATCTCAAAATGACATCAGTTACTGGTCAAGTCTCACACGCAAATTAAATTTCCCTCAAAATCATCAAGATACAGTAACCATTTCTATAAATAACCTAAGTCACCATAAGTCCAAAATTAAATAATAGATTAATAAAAAATATAATTCAATAATTATAACTCAAGTAAAATACCATTGTATTATATTTACCTTGATCATATAGGATTCTCAAAATAGGGAACTCCGTCCAAAATAACATTTTTTTTTAATCTGAATATTTTTCTTCCAATGTGATAATTTTCTCCCAAAAGTAAACATATTATACACCCATAGAATCATTTAACTAAAAATAAAAATTCATACTACCTGGGAAATTACATAGTCCAGTGGTAGGTGATGCACCTTTGTTTCTATTTGGTATGTGTTCGATTCCCACAGCATGGTCAAATGTGACGGGTTGTCACCCATCTTGTGACATGTGATTTTCTTAAACCTATTGAAATATTATTACATTCAAAAAATATGATAAAATCCTAAAAAATAACCATATAATTTTATAACCTCAATGGCTATCTCATACCCCTCATTATGCATCCTAGAAATTAATAACCCACAATTATCTTAATAAAATTTCTCAAAAAATACTATTAATCACATTCATATTTAATAAAATAGATCTTAAAAAGGGGTTTCTATGTTAATTAACTTATGATAAAATTTAAAATTATAAACCTATGATGATATCCATCACTCTTAAGAAGAAATAATAGTCTATAATGTTTTCTAAAAAATCATATGATACCAACTCTAAGGGAACAAACATAAAAATTTACATAATATTGAGATAAGTCATTAATTTTTACTTTATATCACATTGAGTATCTTTCTAATTTTAAATATTTAGAGAAATATTCCATAACTCATTAATAAAACCATAAAATACCAATTGAACACTTCCAAATAGTTTCCAGTTTTACCATAATCTAAAAATATTAAAATAAAGCATCATATTTATTAATACTCTTCATGAAATTCTACATGAATTCTTCCAATCCCCTACTCATCCTTAAATCCCATGAAAACATTAGAAAATGTTGGATGTCCATAAAAACCCAGTAATGGATATATAATCACAGAATATGTTAGTCAATTGATAAGCATTAAAACCAATGAAAACTATTTCATAAAGTAATGCTTTCAACAATAATTAATTGTAAATACTTTCTTTTGATAATAAGAAAATTTCATAACTGTTTTTGTAATCATAATATTACCATAAAACATATAGATAAAAAATAATAAAAATAAATGTATATTGTGACATAAATATACATGTCACTCTTATAAAAGGAAAAACCATGTGGTCGACTTCAATATATGTTACTCTTCAAAATTGGTTGTCTATAAAACTGACTTCCATAACCAATGCATTGAAGTTTATACTATAACCCCCCATCAATTTTTTATCATTGAACCACCCATCCTTGGTTTATCATGGAATAAACCATCTAATGTTCAAGTACCGTTAGATAATAATAATATATAAAGCTTGAAATTTTAAACATTTCACTCCAAAAATTTCATTTTCACTCATATGAAAACACTTAATGTTATAAAATTAATCAATACAATTTCAAAAACCATTTTCAATAAAAAAAATACATAAAAATGAAAAAGAGGGGGTTATTTAAAAAATTAATTCTTCTAGAGGACTAAAAATATAAAAAATTTCATAAAATTTCTTTTATAATCATTTTTCACCTATATAAATAAATACGTAAAAATATATCATGAATATAGACATAGAGATTAAGAAATAAAAATTAAATCATTAAACATTCAACGCATCCCAAGCCACATTGAACAATTAAATCATAATCCACATGAAATTGGAATATTTTAAAAATTAAATAACATTATAATAGATATAATATGGATATACAATGTCAATGTTTCTATATATACAGTTTATAAAATAATAAAAGTGCATATCATCAACTTATTTATCAATGAAAAAAGATTGAGATGAAATCCCTTACATTGAGTATTATTTTTCAAGTATATCATTTACCTTCCCAAATAATATATTTATCATAATTATTTACATGATTGGTAACTTTTTAATGGATATTTTTCATTTTTATATCACTTATTACCATGTTATAATAGTTAATTAATTATTTATGTTCATGTTGGATGTTTTGATGATATTCATTATATGAGTCCAAAATGAATATGGTATGATGTCAATAGACAATGTAGTCACAAAACCATCATATATAGAATAAAAATTATGTCAAAATAATAACTTTTAAATTTAAATTTTAATATAAATTAAGAGAATTATGTATTATTATTAAGAATTAACTACATTATAATCATTAAAACGGTTGGTTGTTTATATGCATGAGTAACGTTTCCATTTTCCCATGATCATTTTCGAAAGAAGGTAATTATTATTTTATTATTAAATAATTATAATAATATCATATTAATCATTAAAATATACTTATATATATTATCCAAGTGTCATGGTGTTAAAAAATGAATCACATCGCCTCTTGGAGGTGATATTTCACATGTACGCATAAACAACATTATGATTTTTATGATCATGGAATAGTTTGAAACTAAATGATATATTTTAATTTATTAAAGATAAATATGTAATGAATATTACTTATTAATAGTATTTATACAATTATAACCAGTATTTAGAGACAGTGATGGAAAATTAATTATATTTATTCACGGGGTGGTATTTTTCCATACACACAAATGATAATTATTTTTCCATTTCACAGATGTGCAGACTGATTCAAGTGATGATATCAAAATATTATAATAAAATTATATTGTAAATACTAGATTTATTATTTCATCATGGATGAAAAATATTTTAATGAGGTTGAAGTGAAATAAAATAGAAACACTTAATTAAAAACGACACCTCTTCTTCAGATGATCTCATTTGATTAATGCCTAAAAACCTCTAAAGTGGGTGTTCTACATAAACAAAGGCCTATGAATTGTGGGTAGGGTTTATTGGAATGGAAAAGGTTCGATATTTTCTAAAAAATAGGTTGTTATGTGTGAGTAATATAGGATAAGGTGTTCCCTTTTATAGGAGAGGGGAGGGGCACTATTGGAATTCATCAAATATTAAATTAATATAAATTAGTTTTCTATTCCAAATTTTCCAAAAATGAATTCTTCAGAATATATGATAATTTTTTGTCAAAATTAATTCAAAAAATGAAGATTATGTATGTTTTGACTATTTTTTGACACTTATCTTTTTGTTTTAACCCCTATTTTACCATTTTTACTTTTATCGTGATATAATGTAATTTACACATTAAGGATAATATAATAAATATAGAATTAAAAACAAAAAATAAATGATAAATTTATGAAATTGTTATTCTAATACGAATAATTTGGAAAAAATAGATATTTTTTGAAATTCTATATCATTTAATAAAATATTATTTATTTTAAAATACCAATAATGTCAATTTTGACACTTTTCATTACTAGAATATTTTAAATATCCTAACAACCTAATATATTCAAAAAAATGTATTTAAAAACTTCAATAATAGGGAAAAATATCTAGTAAAGTTCCTAGATTAAATTAATTATATCAAATAAAATTTATTTATGATTTTTAATATAATTTATTTGATATTTTCATTAATTAAACAATCACTGTGTCATCATTGTCGAAGCCTTTAATTTCATTATTTGTTTCCTAGAAATTAAAAATAAATAATCATTTTAATTTTTATATTTTTATATTTTATAATACTATTTATAATTGATGATATTCCCCTTTATTACCCCATATAAAAAATATTTCACTTGTTAAAAACAAAAGTATAGAGAAATTGTATTTTCATTGAATAAAATATTATAAATGGATTAAAGTCATCTAATTGGCTCCAAGTGGTCTGAAAATCTACCCTAGGATTATTTGTTTCTGAAATAGCTCACCCAATAAAATTATGATAATTTTGAGGGTAATTTGATAATTTGTCTAATATTAGTTTTACTTTTAATTTCTCAGTTTTCCTATAATCATGGAAGCTAAAAGAAATTACTAAAGTTACTATTAATATTATACAAAAAAGGGAATTGTTTAATAAATTTATAAATTATGATTCCAAATATTAAATTCATTTTTCAAAATTTAAATCATGGAAATTGAAGAAATTAATTGAAAATTAATCCCGTTGACAGAATAAGAATGATAGTTTTAAAAGTAAAAACATTAAAATCCTCACAATGTTTTTATATCCATTTTCAATTAGAAATTGATTATAATTACCTAAATTAGATTAAAATTGTAAAAAATGATCTAATTACACTATAAAACAATTAAAATATATAATTTAACACTAGAAATAATATTTGGAAAAACTATTTTGAATTAAAATGAAGATTTTTTTAACTTTACATAAATATATAAAAATAACCAAAAAATACCCAAAATTATTCCAAATTAATTTATGATATTTATATTTCAAATAATATGTATATTTTTAAAAATATAAATTATAAATGTGTCCAATACTATATTTAAGAAAAAGTGTTCCATCAAAAGGCCGCAAAACTACCTCTTTTGAAAAATAACTCTATTGTGCATAAAATATGATTTATTCTTATATAATTTCCAGAAAACACATAAAATGAATGTTGAGGAATACATTGAGTATGTTATATATTTATATTTCATTGATGTAATCCAATAATGTTGAATTTATTTTATTTGTAAAAAAACAAGGGCACATGTAAGTAGTATTTCAGAAAAACATTTCCCTTTATATTAAAAAGAGAATTAAATTAATTTATAATTAATTGCTAAAATAATTATATATTAATGTGTAAACCAAAATCTCATAATTTATTTAATCATGTTCAGACACTTCATTCTAAAAACTGTGTTATAATAGTAACATTTAAATAATAATATTTTGTTGTTCTTGTAAGATTGATGTGGCGTATCATTTATGCTACCAAATATAGTGTTTCATTTTAAAAAAGAGGATGTTACATTCCCTCCTGAAATATTACATTTCACCTTCCAAATTAAAATTTGTTATAAAAAACTAGGAGTTCAACTTTTCAAAAAAATATTTCTGAAATCCCGCATAATAGTAAAGATTAATGAAACATCCACATTAATATAAGGAAAGTGATGTATGAAGGTGAACTTAGACAACACATTCCAAGGTTACATGTAAAAAAACATGGACATGGAAGTTAAAAATGACTATAATTTTCCAAAGGAGAGTGATGGGGATACTATCCATGAGAATTATAACAATCACAAAACCATAACTCTATGTTGGGTTAAGAGGTTATTGATTTGTTAGTAAGAAATCTAAACAGATAATTTTTTTCTTTCATGATTATATTGAGAAAATATTTAACTACCTGGACTAGGAGAATTAGAAAATATACATACTTGAAAATTATATTGTAATCTATTAATCAATTTCCACCACAGACTCATCTTTTTTTTCCAATGATGAGTATCTAAGATGGATTTTTAACACATGAATCACAATATTCAACTTATATAGAATCACATAATAAAAAACATATTATATATATATATTTATTCAATCATTAGAAATTAATCCAAACAAAAATAATTATAAAAAATAAGATAATTACCCAAAAGAATATTCCTTACATGATGGAAAACCTTATTTAATCTCCAAAATTTAACAGTAACACCAAATGTTCAACATTGACCATTAAATAAATAAATTTTCTTAAAATTCTTCAAAAAAAATTCTAGCATAATATTGAAAACCAAAAATTATTTGATCTTGTTATATTAACATATAAAATAATAATATCTAAATAACATCAATTACTCTTGATGGCTCATACCCAAAAGTAATTTCCCAAGAAATCTTCAAGATACGCTAACCATTTACATAAATTACCTGAATCACCATAAGTGAAAAATTAATTAATAGATTCTTACAAAATATTAATCAACCATTATTCCTCAAATATGATACCATAGTATTCTATTTACCTTCATCATATAAGATTCTCAAAATAGTTAATGCGTTTATAAATAACATTAATCACTGAATCCTATAATACATTTTCCAATATGATAAAAATCTAATCACCAAAATCAATATATTCTTCATCCATAGAATCTTTTAACTAAAAATAAAATTACATGCCAAATATTCTCGCATGTAGGTAAATGGTAAGAAATGCACCCTTATCACCATTTGGTTTTGGGCTTGATTCCCGAAGCCTTTCCAGGTGTGACATGTTTTCACTGATCCTATGGGTTGTCCTTTTTATGGAACTAGTTAATTCTTATAACATCCCCAAAATACTATAAAATCACAAAAAATAAACATAACACTTTTTAACCTAAAATTTTATGTCACACCTGTTAATTTTAATCACAAAAAATAATAACCCATTATTATATTAAAAATAAATGTCTCTAAAAATACCATTAATAATCTTAAAATTTCATAACATAATGCCTAAAAAGGAATTTCTATGTCACTAAACATATGATCTACCATAAAATTATAAAAACATAATGATATCCAAAACACTTAATAAGACATCCTAATATCTAAATACATGTAAACTATACATTGATACCAGCTACATGGACCTATTTATAAAATATTACAAAATCTTGAGTTATGTCATGAATTTGTATTTATTTCACTGTGAGGATCATTCCAAGTTTCGAGTTTTAGATAATTTGGACATAACACATATATAAACAATCTGTAAAATAGTAAGTGGCATGTTTCAAATAGTATCGAATTTTCCCAAAGTCTAAAACATTTAAAATAAAGAATTATCAGTTTTATGATATTCTTTATGACATTCTACACGAATTATTCCAATCCCTTAGTCATCCTTAAGTCCTGATAAAATCAATAAATTTTTTTGGATTAGTATAAAATGATTATTATGGGATATATAAGTAACTAAACCCTTATTCCATTGATAAAAATCAAAAAACACTGAAAATATATCACAAATAAACACTTATCACCCTTAATAAGTAGTAAATACATTCCTTTTTAAATAAATTCATTGTATACATTTAATTTCCAATGAAAATATTCGTATAAAACCTATAAGAAACATAGAAAATATAAAAATCTACCTTGGGAAATTAATATAAATTTTACTCTTATAATTGTAATAACCATTTGGTCAAATTCCATTCATGTCACTCTTACAAATAGAATATCCATACGCCTGACTTTTATAAACATTGCATTAGAGGTTATAATGTAACCACTCATTCTAGGTTTATCACGAAACCACCCATCTTTGGTTTATCATGGAATGAACCTTCCAATTTCCTAGTACTTTTACATAATAGAAAACACATAAAGTTTAAAAATTTTCCACATGTCACTCTTTGAATTTCATTTTCACTTATAAGATAACATTTCATGTTATAGAAATAATTAATCAATTTTCAAAACACATTTTCAAATCAAAAAATAACCAACTTAAGAAAATGTGAGGTTTATTAAAAAAATTGAAGGATTGTAGAAGATTAAAAAAATAAAAACAAAATAAATTTTTTTATAGTGATTTTATGTCCATATTAATAAATATGTAAAATAATATCAATAATAATTATATTGAGGAAAAGTTATGAAAATTAAGTATTTAAATTTTCAAAGCATATCATAATAATTTAAAAACTTAAATCATAAGACACATGAAAGATGAACATTAAAAAACATTAAATAACATTATAACAGATATAATATATATATCTATTGTCAAATCGGTGTTATATTAACATTATAAATGAATAAAAGTTCATATATTCAAGAAATGTATCAATGAAAGGAGACCGAGATGAATTCCCTTACTTTTAGTTTGAATCATCACGTGTGACGTTTAATTTATTTAATAATGAAATTGTGTTATTTATTTATTTTCTTAATAAAAACTTCAATTTTATTATTTATCCTATATCAATTAAGAAAATGTTATACCAATTACATAATTATTTATGTTCATATTGGATGTTTTGATGATATATGGTACTTGAGTCCAAATTGAATTTGTTGTGATATCAATAGTCAAGGTGGTCAAACCTTCATCATCTATCAAATAATATTAATGAAATAATATTTTATTTTATATATCAATAATAAATTTCCTTCTAACCATTACATATGGTTATGAAAAGTGAATTACGTTTAAATCATAGAGATGGTAGGTCACACAAACGCATGAGTAACATTTCCATTTTTCAATGATCATTATGGAAATAAGAAAAATATTATTTTATTCTTAAATATTGATAATAATATAATTAATATAATGTTAATCCTTTAAATATATTTATAATTTTCATCCATTTGTTTTGGTGATGAAAAACGTATAATATCACGTTGTGGAGGTTGTAGTTCACACATACACATGAACGACGTTATCATTTTTATGTTCATGTAAAGGTAAGACCATAAATGATATATTATACTCGAACACTGATAAATAAGAAATTTATCTCACATATAAAAATTAATTCTATCATTTTATCCAGTTATGATATATGGTGATGAAAAACAAATTATATTGGTTCACGAGGTGAATGTTCACCTTACACAAGAAAAATATTTTTTTCCATGTGATAGAAGTGGAGATTGATTTAGGTGATGAAAATAACATACTAAAATCTCAGTATATTGATGTTAGCAGATTTATTATTTTATAATGGTTTTGTACTATTTTAAGAAGTGGATGAATAATTAAAATAAAAACACTTAATTAAAAACAATACCTCTTTATTTCACGATATCCATTGATTAACACCTTAACACCTCTAAGGTGAGTGTTATACCTAAAATAAAGGATCAAGAATGTGGAGAGGGATTATATTATGGTATTTGGGTATAAATGTTTTTGAATAATAAGGTTATATGTGTGATGAAAATAGAATAAGGGGTTCCCCTTTTTAAGAGAACATAGACGCACTTTTGGAATTATTGAAAATATTAAATTAATAAAAAATAATTCTATTTTTCAAATGGTTCAAAGATGATTTTCTTCAATGATATGATGATTTTTGGAAGAAATTAGTTCATAAAATATAATCTTTACATATTTTTATTATTTTTTAACCCTTATCTTTTTTTAACCTTTACTGTAAAGACCCATAATTTCTATGTAATTTTTTTAAATATATGGGAATTTTACGAGTTCGTGAAATGTGACGGCGTGCGATTCCGTGGTCCGGAGTGCCCGAAATGATCTTTCGAAATTTTTTTAAGCTTATGTTAAGGCACATAATTAGTTTTCATGAAAAAGTGGAATACCTATTAAACAGTTATTTAGATCAAAAATCTAAGGGCACCGTTGCACTTAGGATTGCGGGTTTACCTTAGGCGCGACTTATGATTAGTCAGCTCGGACCACCTGTTAGAGAACCCAAAAATGGCATAATCGTAAATAAAATAATTAAATAAATTATTTTATTTTCCAAATGCCTATAACTGACAAACCGTAACTCTAATTAAAAATTGTAGACCACCATTGAACTCATGATGGTATGATTTCTTTAAAATGATACTAACTTTGGCTGGCGTGGGCCACCAAATAAAGTTAGATTTTGGCCGCAAATAAAATAATTAACTGAGCATTATTTTTATTGTAAATTTCATAACGTCGAAATGGTAACTCGGTGTGAAACTCAGAGAGTACCGTTGGGTTTGTTGTGGTGTGTTTCACGTAGACAGAGCCTAACCTCGACTGAAGATAATTGAGGTTGACTGATAATAAGTTTTTGAAATGATTGTTGGGTACGTTCAATAAACACGCGAGCGACATTTTATAACTTTTGAACCGTTTCATGGATTTGAAATCTAAGGGCACCGTTGAACTCATAGTGCTAATATTTGCTTAATGATACTTTCACCTCGATAGAAGTTAGCAGAGGTTGAATGTTAGTTTTTTGTTTTTTTGTGGAATTTATTAAATAAAATAAACATCTTTTTATTTTTATTTTAAGCTTCCATGTTGATATTTCAGGTGGGTTCCACCAGAATTGAACCTCTAGGTGTATGTTGGATGTTGGGAACACCAGACCTTAAATTCCCATGAGAGTTTAAGGTGGTGGAGACCACCCTAACCATAACCACCCATGAGAGGTTATGGTGGTGTGAACCACCTGAGATGAAACCCCCCTTCAATTTGGAGAAACCCTCATCTCCCATAATTAATGAGGTGGAGAATCTGGACCTCCTCCAACTTAATTGTGCCAACACACACACCTTTAATTTTTCCAACGCACCGCATCATTGCGCCAACATAAATTAATTGGATTCCCCTTTTTAAATTAAGTAACAACGTCGTTTGAATTTCAAAAGTTTCTTAATAACTGAACCGTCACAAATTCCAATGATTGTTGCCTACCTCTCCCCCCATGATATATATATAGATCATGGGAAGAGGATTTGGGATGGCTTCACTAAGAGACGATGCGCTGGTAATGTGACGTGACACCCAACACTTGAAAGATTATGCCTTCCAATGAAGAATGCGTTATCCCAGTGAAGAACACTCTCCCGACAAAGAACAACCTCATCTTCGAACTTCTTCCTCGGGACTGCCTCCGACGTAATACGTCAATGACTATGATGATCCAGCACAAAATCCGACGATTGAGGAAAACTCAGATGACAATGACGTCTGTCTTTTCCCAACGATCTGTCTTCTCGCTCGAGACTTCATCAACGAACTATAAGAAAGGTAGGTGTTTAATTTTATCAAAGAATGATCTCTACCTATGTTCTTACTTTCTCTCAAAATGAAGAATGAGGGTTTTTGTCCTTTATACTTACAAACCAATTTTTACCACCCTAAATGCAGAGGGTGTGGGAAAAACTGAAATGGCCCGACCCCTCCGCCAATCTTGTTTTTGTTGAACTTTGAAAATGAAACGACAGAGAGGCGATGAAGGTGGAAACAACAAAGGCTGCGCTACCCACAGCCTCCGCGAACGGCACTACCCCCGCGGCGCACTGATGATCCCATTTGAACACCTCCTACTCGCGGCCTCCCGGCAACCTTCCAGGTGCCCCGCGGCCTCTCGGAGCCATGCCTGGCATGTGGACCACCTACCTGCGGCACACCCGACTCCCCCGAGGCCTGCCCGGCCCCTGCTGCGCTCTTCCTGGTGCCCCCGCGGCCTCCCATCTCCCTACCCAGCGCGGGGCTCGCCTGCCTGCAGCCTACACGGTGCCTTCGCAGCCTGCCCGCCCCCTACAGCTGTAAAATCCCAGGTAAATAAATAATATTACATTCTAATTTTTATCAATATTTGTGAATAAAATGTTAATACTACTTTAAAGGGAATGATATGCTCGATGGCGTACCCAATACACAACAACGAGTTTCTTTGAAATCTTACGTTGCACACTAATAATATAATAATATTAAAATAGTTAACGCCTAGCCGTTGTAATGGAGGGAATGAACAGAAATAACTACAAAATGATTACATATGTTTTGTTAAATATTTTTACATTTATCCAATAAATGTTAGAGGCTTAAAATCCAAATGAATCCAATTTTAAGAATAAATACTCTAATATTTTTATAAGATTGTTTTACCGCCTTTTGAAGGTGAACCATTTTTAAATATATCTTTTGACAATTTTATAATCTATATTTGTCAAAATAAAATTATTCTTTATGATTGGGACATTGAAATTTACTTTGTATAAATTTCTGGTATTTTTCAGATAATGTTCATTTTTAATGAATAGTGAAAAGTGTTGTATTGTAATTCAAAACCTTTTTTAATCTAATTTATTTATATAGTTAGATTATCATTTTAATTGGTTTTAAAGTGAAATTATTATATATTTTTACCATTCAATCCAATGGTGGTCATTTTAATTAATATCACATTGAGATTGGACATAAATGAGTGTCAATATTTTGATAGATATTGTTTTTTAAAAACACGCTATTTGTTCTGACAATGTGAATTAATTATTAAAATAATTATTGTAACATATATGTTTTTAATTTTGTAAAATAGACATCATTTTTGAATTTGGAATATCAGATATAGCTTAGGGTGATGTTTTGGTATTTTTCTGAAAAACTTCAATTTTTGATGAATAGTGAAACCTCTAAGTTGTACTTAAAAAACTGATATCTAATTTAAATGAAATTTTACCACCTCTGTGTTTTGAATTTCAAAAATCCTATATACATGGTTTTCATTAGGATGTATAATGTGGTTCAATGGGATTAAAATAATTTTTTGGTTAACAGTAACTTCTATGTTTTTAATTGCGTTTAGAGGTAATTAGTGTAGTTTAAGGTAAAAATAATGTTTTAATAATATGAAATGACCTTGAAACATGTTATACACTTATTGGGTGTTTTATGGCCGACCAAGACAACCCATGGGTCGATTTTTGGGACCCCATGGAGCCACTTGGGTATGCTAATGACATTAATTCCTTTTTTTAATGTAAAAGTAAAAAATGACACAAACATGTATTATTTTACTAAAACAATTTTTACATGGGCAAATACAAGTCATATTTTTTACTATAAATAATCATTAGAAAGATAAAAATATTTCCTACATCATAGTATTTTTTTTATAATTTTTAGAAATTATATAATGTAAATTATTTATGACATCATGATGATGCATCGAGTACCTCATTATTTAACGATTTAAATAAAATGAAAAGATAATGTAAAATATAATACCTACACAAGTCAAGAACCTATTGTATGAGTATATTTAGAACCCTTATCACCTTATCCTAAAAATACTTCAATGTGGGACCTTTAAAATCCGATACTCATTTGAAAATAATGTATCATTTTTTAACTTTCCAAGAGTGCCCCTCCTCTTCTCTTATAAATGGCCCCCACCTCAACCACCTTACCCACACCTCTCAAGCATTTGGATCGGCCAACCCCTGCCCATATCATCTCTCTACATCCCTCGCCTCTTCCTAGAATCCTTATAGTAGGTAGGAAGCTCTTCAAGAAACCCTTTTGGTTCAAAACAAAGGGAGTTACCCGATTTTAAGGTAATGTCTTCACTTGTGTTATTTTGTTTTATTTTTCTTCTCCAACCCCTACACTCTTTTTATTCATTTATTTGGTAACAAATACAGTATATTCAATATACTATGATGTTTTTATAATAAGGTTTCGAGCTACACTTACACACATCTACATCTAATGGTTAAATAACATACTGTTTCTGTCGATGGTGAATTTCTACCTCACGAAATGATGATTGTTCAATATTCTGTTAACACCTTCAAATGTGTCCATTAAGATGTCACTATATTTATATATGATATATAATATGTTTATGTTTTCCTTAGTCTTATGTATATTCATTTATGGCATACCATTATGGCTTCCATTATGGGTAAACGTGATATCTTCATTTTAGGAAGTGCGGACTACCGCCCCCTCAAAGTGATTTGATTCGTTAATACCATATGTGGTACATATAAAGGATAGATTTAATGATATTATATATGATACCATACTATAATTATAATACTATTATGTATCATTATGTTTTAATCCCATTAAATATGAAATAGAAATGGAAGTAGCATTTATGCGTACATACGGCTTACCTTCTCCATGAACGGTGCATTTCATTTCTTACCTCTAAATGTTATGTAATATTATAAATGAATGTATATAATGGATATATATGATATATATGATATCTAAATAATTAATATAATTTTGGATATAATTGATATTTTTCCACATGAACAAACTTGTAATTATAAAGAGTTTATGTTTGACTCAAGTAGCAATGATCGACAAAACAACCATTATTAACTTAAATAATTACATAGTGTTCATAACATGGTAATTAGTGATATAAAAGGAATAATGAACTTGAAAAAAAATTAATCAAGTATAAATTAACTCATGTTTATTATTGAGGAGGTTAAAGAACGATCTAGTCATGTCGGACAAGAGGTAAGGGATCCTTCCCCTCTCTTTCTTTTTAAGTATACTCTTTTATGTCATTCCTTTTAAGATCATCTTTCTAATTGTTGGGATGTTCTTTTATATTACTATTACTATTCTTTTTTACGTTCATATGACGAGACACCCTATTTTCTCTCATCAATCCATTTTGTAAGTTTTGAGTGGTGTTGTTAGGCTGCCGAATTTTGGTAAGAGATCTTACCTCTCTCTTTCTTTCCAAGTACACTCTTTTATGACATATCTTTTATGCTCCATGTTCTTATGTTAGAGGATGTTATTTTATAATCCTCTTGATTTAATTTTTATATTCATGTGATGAGTGACCCTATTTGATCTCATCAATCAATTTTTTGAAGTTTTATGTGGCGCCGTTAGGCTGTCAAATTTTCATAAGGGGATTTTCATCTCACTTTTTATTCCCGTGAGATTCATTTGCCACTATTTACTTTTGTGTGGGGTATGTACTGAACATTATTATAATATTTTTATAATATAATCTCAATTAAGGGTATTTACATCTTCATTTTATGACCCTTCTTTCATGGGGTGAATGTTTCAAAAGTTGCCAAAATCGGTAAGGGAACCTTTCACACTCTTCTTTTTATAAGAATTATATTGTTATGTCTTTTAATTTACATCTTTTTATGTTGGTATATGTTCTCATATATCCTTATCAATTTAAATTTTATTTCCAAATGATGTGATACCATTTTCTCTCTTATCAACTAATTTTATGAATTTTAAAGTGACGCCGTTAGGCTGCCGAATTTTACCACGGGAACTTCTTAACCCAATTTAGATTTCGTTGGGTTCAACATGTAGTTATTGAAAATGTCATCCTTTGAATATGTGTGAATTAACATTTATTTTTTTTACACTTAATATCGAATTATATTGGGTGTATTTATATTTTTCACATAGAAATATGAGATTTATTTATCTTCAATTTAATGATACATTATTTATAAGGGATTTCATCTAATTTTACATTTCTATTGAGACATCATTGTTGTTATGAACCAATTCACTATTATATGGTGTATGTACTGTCCCTTGGAATATTATATCATGAATCCATTTATTCTCATGATATTATAATGTTTTGATTAAATGTTATTCTTCAATTATGGTATTCAAGTGTCTCTCGTTTTGTTAAAAACCCTTTAACTAAAATATCGTTTTAAATGTTTTAATGATTTATTCATATAAATATTTCTCATTAATATCCATGTTTTCAAAATGGTTTTAAGGATTTAATTATATGGATTTTAATTGTTTAAAATGTTAAAAACATCAAAGTGGTATGGGAAACTTTGATTCAAAAATCACTTTATTAAATGTTTTAAATGGTTTTGAAAATGGGTTTTAGAATGGATTAATTATCTTAAAATGTTATATTGTCATTTCAATGTGCGAATGTTATCTTTCTTTTAGGATTAAGTTATGTGCTATGATTATATTATGGTTCTTGGGCATTGTTTATGAAGATGTGTGGTTCCGTGATAAACTAAGGGCGGGTGAACCCGATATAGCTCTCCAATGCATTGGGTAACGCAATGTGGTTAAATGTTAAGGATTCTCCAAAGAGATTTAGGGAATATAATGTGATGGGTATTCCAAACGTAACTAGGAGGGTTACTCCCCATGTAAGAATTTTATGAATGCCTCAAGTTACCTTTATGTCTTATGATTTCTATGATTTATTCATGATTTGATGAGGTATGTTAAAGTGATTATGTTTTATGAGTAAAGTATGATTTCATACATGGACTAATGTTTTCATTTCGTACTTTTATATAACTTAATGAGCTTTTTATGATTATCCAAAGTTTGTGAAATGTTTTTGACAAGTCAAGGGAACGGTACATGATATGATGATAGTGTCAAGGAAGTATCATAAAAAAATCCATGTTTTATTTTAAATATATTTCCATTGATAGGAAAAATGAATAATATCTTTTATGTAACCACATTGTTTAAATGTTGAATGTAATGCAAGTTTTATGATCTAATTCTCTAAAACTCTAAACCTGAAAAGATCTGCAATGTGTAATCTTGTAATAACTCAAGATTAAGTAAGGTTTAAGGCTGGGGCCTTATAACTGCGTCCTTCCCGGTGCTCTCGTGGCCTACCCGGCGCCTCGCGGCCTGCCTCGACCAAGCTTTGCCCTACCCGGTGCACCCGCAGCCGGCCCGACATCCAGCCGACCTACCCGTGCCCCGCACGGCCTGGCTGCTGGCATTTTATCCAACTGGCCTCTCGGGACGACTCTCCTGAGTCGCGCCCCTCGCGGCGCTAGCCGAACCGTCCCTGACCTTCAGGCCTAGCCGCCTATGTGGCGACATCCGGACCGAACCACCCGCACAGTCGGCTGGATCGGCCCTAGCGGACCGTGCCATACATAACGGACTGACCCACCCAACATACAGGGTCAGACCAAGAAGGTCTGACTGGGTCTGCCCAGACTGGGTTGGTCCGAGTCGGTCTAACAGGGTCGGGCTGGGCCCAGGCCCATTACTGACCCCTTTCCATTCTAGGGACATATCATTGGCACCGAACGACCGTTTGATGAACTGTCAGCGGCTCCGATATTCTTAGAGCGAAGCCACCCCTTTGAGAATACTCCACTAGAGTTCAAGGTATAGTTGAGATACAGTCAGGTTGGATCATACACGAATCCAACTGGGCCCCAAGGACAAAAAGGCTAATATCTAACAGATCGAGCGTCCGATTGATGTGTCGTCTATTGCGTTGACACCCCTATGATGTGCCAGAACATTGAGATACTTCTTCATTGAATTAAGTGATAGATGGAGTGTATACCATTATCTTTTGCAGAAGAGCTTCTAGAGACGAGCATGCATCTGTGCGGGAACCTAGTAGCTGACTGAGACATGACGACTGCTGATCGATTCGACTCGAAGTGATTCGACTAGCCCAGTGGGGAGCACCTCTTTGTGAGCGCAACAGACCCACATTAGGGAGTGCGTCTATGGTAGCGCGGCAGACCCATTGTACTCGACATGTGGAGTACCTCAGCAGGCTATGAGGGGGAGTGCCTATGTGTGAGCGAATCATACCCATGGTGGGGAGTGCCTCTATGTGAGCTCAACAGATCCACATTACTTGACAGGGGGAGTACCTCAGTAGTCCATGTTAGTGGGATGTGCCTATGTGAGACGCGGTAGGTCCACTGTACTCGATAGAGAAGTATTTCTCTAGCATCCAAGGGTTCATATTAATACTAACCCTAGAATAAAAACCTGGTTGATCTATGTTAGTAAATTTTGTGTTTTCCTCATGATTGAGTTGGGTTTCTAGATAACTTAGGTATATGTATAAGCATATAACTAAGTAATGGTTATCTATTGATTTCATACTTTATGGTTTATCTTTGTTTAATTTTGTGAGACCTTGAGGGTCTCAGGGTCTCTACTGAGTATCGTTATACTCACCCCTATATAATCTATGCCCACACCCCGTTGTGTTGGTTGTAGAAGAATGACATCGATGACTGAGGCAAAGAATAGCCGGACTAGATGGTACCCAGAGGTGGACCACTCGGTGTGAAGGTACACGGAGGAGGCGGACAGACGAGAGTGCTGAGGAGGCCATATATACCTACCCTTCAGGTAGGAACCCCGGAGGGCGACCCCGTAGATGCTTTACTTTTCTGTAGTTGTACTTGATTTTCAATTGTACTTGTACTTTCCTATTGGGCTTGTATTTCTGACCCATTTACATTCTAGAACTTATTTTTTATAAAGTTTTACTTAGTGTTTTTCTTCCAGTTGTGTACTCTGATTTGATTGTTTACAGTTATAAAGGAAATTCCATCAAAGTTTAAGGATTTACTCCTTTGTTTCTAGTCCCCAGCCCCTGGACTATGGAAGGCAGGCATGGGGTAGTCGCAATATGGGCCCCAAGGGATGGGTCATGACATTTAGTTTACCCTTTTATCCTTTATCTTGATACAATTCAATTTACTCATTAAGAGTCAATATAATTACAATAAATGTCAAATGATAAATAAATGGGTCATTAATTACATTTTTAGACTTATTCTATAATTTTTTAGAAATTTTGTTTTTCATATAATTTATATCATTTAATAAAATATTATTTATTTTAATATGTCAATAATTTTAATTTGGACAACATTCATTACATGAATTTTTATAAATATCTTAACTTGAAAAATTAGATCCAAAAATTTAAAAACATCAATAAAATATAAAATGAATATGTAAAATTAATTTATTATATTAATTATATATAATTAAGTTTATTTTAATATTTTTAATATCATTTATTTGATATTTCCTTTAATTAAATTATTATTTCATCAGCATTATGCAAGCCTTTAATTTAATTATTATTATTTAAATGATTAACATAAATTATTATGAAAATGATAAAAAAATTATACTTCCAAATACTATTAATAGTCTAATATATCCACTATATTACCCAATATTAAAAATATTTCACTTGTTGAAAAAAAAAACTATTACAAATTTGACTTTTCATTGAATAAAATAAAATAAATGGATTAAAGTCCTCCATATTGTTCCAAGTTGTCCTAAAATCAAACCACATATTATTTTGGTAAAGAATAACTCATCAAATAAAATTAGGACAAGTGTTAGGGTAATTTAATAATATTTATGACATGATTATGACCCATAATTTCCCAACCAACCCTTAACCATGGTAATAAAAAATAATACTAATGTAACTATTCATATTCTCTAAAAATAAAATAGATATATTTAAAACATTTAAAATTTATTATTCCAAATATTAAATCCATTTTACAAATTTCATAACACATTAATTAGAGAAATTAATTTAAAATTAATCTCATTGATGAGATGAAAAGACTTGTTTCTAAAGTCAAAACATTATAATGTCCACAATGATTTTATATCCAGTTTCAATATAAAATTGATTATAACTACCTAAATTGTATTAAATTAAAAACAAATATATATTTTTACTTCAAAACCATTAAAATATATAATTTTATAATATTAATAATTTGACGAAAAAGTAATTTTCAATTAAAATGAAGTATTGTTTTCACTATTAATCAGAACATGAAACTTATAATAAAAAAATACCAAAAAATAATCAAAGGTAATTTTTAATATTTAGATTTATAATAAATAGTCTTATTTTTCAAATATAATTTATATAAGTATCAAAAAATGATTTAAATCATGTTCTATATTATAAGGTGGAAAACTTCCTTTTTAGAAAAATACTTCTTTCATGTGTAAAATAGGATTTTTTCTTATATCATGTATATAAAACACGAAAAATGAATGTTAAAGATTATATTTAATAATATATATATATATATAATCTAATCCATCAAGAATTTTTTTTATTGGTATAAAATAAACTTGTGTGGATTTAAATATTATTTATTAAAAACATTTCTTTTTATTTTAAAATGGTTTTACAATCATTAATAATTAATTGGTCAAAAAAATTTCTATACATATGTGGACAATATTTTCCAAATTTAGTTAATCATTTTCATACCTTTCATTCTAATTGATAGGATAGAACGGTAACATTTAAATAATAATATTTAGTTCTTCATTTAAGCTCAATGTGGTGTATAATATACGCTATCAATCATACTGTTACCCTTAAAAACATGGTATGTTAAATTAAGGATCTTAAGTAGTGGATGGTCCTAAAACCTATACGCACAGTAATATAAAGTGTATAAATGATTTTCATATGTAGTGATGGTTTGAATATGGGATTGAGATGTATCTCAAGAAGAATTATAAGGTAATTACTTATGTATCATGATAATTAAAGATCCATGAGTACAATTACCCAAAACATGATTTATACAAGGGTAAAAACATATTTTCATTTCATATTTTTAGGTATTATCACTATTGTGAAAAAATATCCCACACACAAAATTATATATATAGATTATAAAATATTAGAGTATACATTCACATAGACCGAGTTGAACATGAAAAAAATGAGTTACATGTAACCAGAGGAAATGATTTCTCAATACATTAACATTCAGGAAAGGATAACAGCGTTCTAGATTCCCTAAATTTGATGGACCATTTCACACCATCATTAATGGGGATTGAAATAAACACTATATTCCTGGAAATTCACAACGTGTTTTTGAAAATAATAAGGGAAATGATAAAATAAAACCATTACTAAAAAATTTATTAAGCATACATCCATGTGATGTTTTAGGTTTCAAAAAACATGTAATGGAGTTACAAAATAATGTATGATGTAGTCAAGACATCAACATTTAATATGGTGGATTTATAAGATATGGGAATCTTATATGTGTCTATTAAAGACTAGAATTAATGTAGTTGTTTTATTATGCACATAACTCACAATTATTATCTAGTCTTATAATCACAAAAACGTATAGAGATATTAAGCATAATTTCTGGTTGGACAAAAGGAAAATATAGATTGTAAAATTAATATCTCAACACATGGTATACAATAAAATTAATTCTAAATAATAAAAGTCTAAGGTAATTATGATATCATTTCTCTTACCTATATGTAAATTGATGAAAATTACCTGAGATTTCGTCGTAAGATTCCCCAATACATGTATAGGTTTTAATTCCATTTTTTTGGTTATCGATCACATTATAATGTCAACACATTTTATTGATATATTGGTATATATTTTTCTTAAAACATTGTCTAGGATATACAGAAATGAAGTGGTTTGTCTATATAGAGTACCAAATTCAATTGTATATAATAAAGATCATATATTTTCATCATGGTTTTGGAAAATTTTTAAAAAAGAATTGAATATTGGGATGATATTCAGTGCAACTTATCATCCTCAAATGGATAGTTTATTTGAGAGGATCTTTTGAACTCTACATGATATAATGATATGTTGCCCAGTTTATTTTAATGGAAGATGGGATCAATATATTTCATTGGTTTAATTATTATATAATAATAGTTTACCATTTACCCTACAAATTTCACAATTTTAAGCACTATATGGGAATAGATATAAAACTCAAACATGTTGGGATGATGTTGGAGAAAAGACTCTCTTTAGACATGATCTTTTCCATGAAATAATTAATAATTTGCAATCAATTATGTGACATATGAATGTAGAATGAAGTAAACATAAGTGTTATGATGATAATCATCAACAAGATTTAGAGTTTGAAATGTGTGATAGAGTATTCCTTTGAATATCTCCATAGAAGAGGATTATGGGATTTTGGATGAAGGGAAAGATGAGCCCTATCTTTATTGGTATATTTTTCTTTATTTACCATATTGGGTATTTAACTTATGAATTAGTGGTTCCACAAAACCACTCTCAGTTTTATGACATTTTCCACATATCACTTTTGTAGAAAGCATCTTCCAGATCTGTCACATGAACTAAACTAAGAAGTTATGAATCATTAACACTAACTCTCTTATAATTAATAATTTCTAGAAATTATTTATTTAACATAGAAGGTGTATAAAAACAATAAATCTCACTTGGTTAATGAATTTTTGGATAAATCATAAGCTTAATGAAGCTACATGAGAACCTGAGGAAATGATGAGACAATAATACCCTCACTTGTTTCCATCAGATTAATAAAGTATCAACGATTTGTCTAAGTTGGTAGCATATAACATCACACAATTTTACTATTCATTTCCCCTTTAAATATTCCATTGACTATGTTGTTTCACACACAACACCAAACAACAACGAATTGCGATACATTTTATTATAATCAAAATATAAAAATTAAATGTGATGGGTGTAGACATTGAATTAATGGGTATAATTATAAGTAACTGAAATATGAAAACTATGTAGAAATATAAATAGTTGTTATTTTTTAAATACTAATGCACTAATAAAATTAATGTAGTGTCGCTAAATAAATAATATGATCATTTTATGCTTAAAAATATACCATTACAAAACAATTATACCCTATGAATTTTTCTTTTTTGTAACTGAATACATTAGAGTGAAATGATTATAAAAAACATTTTTTATATAAATAATATTCTAACACTAATTTAATTAGTAATAAACATATAAAAGAATAAATACCATTAAAATTTTAAAAAGTAATATTTTTATAAAATAAATTTTTCATCATATTTTATATATTAATTTTTAAATTAAAACATGATAGAATTGAAATTCTAAAAAATGAAATAATTTTTTGGACTCAAAAATAGAATATTATACAAAGATTAATTTTTTAGCATTTTTCAAAAAAAATCATTTTTGGTGAATGGTATAAAATAATTTTTTCACAAATACAAGAATATTTATGAAATCATCATGTTATAAGTATGATTTAAAAATTTAGTAATCATATTTAATGAAAAAGTAAATATATAATAACTAAAAATATAATTTTGAAAATAAATATTGTGTTTAATTTAGAAACATATGTTATAAATTTCCGAACCTAAGTTATATTTTTCCTAAAATTGTTTTTATGAGTTATACATTTATTATTTTAGAATTATTTTTTATCACTTTTAGAAATTTAATATTATAATATGGTTTTCAGATATCGAATCATCATATCCAAATTATTTAATATGGTAAAATTTATTTTTATTCGTAAAAATAAGTTACCAAGGTTAAAAAATGAGTTAGTGTGTTAAAAGTAAATTATAGTAAAAATTAATTTGAGGTTAAGAAAACTAAAATATCTCAAACCATATACATTATTTGTGTGTATGAGCGGTTAATCAACCAATACTTGAACTCTCTCCATTATTTTCCACTTTTGGAGCCACATTCATTTATGAGTGACATTACTTTAACAAAGAGTTTTGAGTATTTACAATATATCTACCACTATAACTTATAAGATCATAACTAGAACAATTATCCTAAAACAAATTCTATTTATCCAAATAAATTTCTAAAAAACTGTATCCCATACTATCTCCAAAATACTAGATGTTTTAGTCTCACCAAAAGACTAATATATGAATTCTCAAGGAGTCTTCCCAAGGAGAAAGTTAAAACCTTCTAATCAATTATTTGTCATTTATATTTTATAGTTATTCAAATAAATATAAAAAATTATTTTAAAAATGGTAAAATACATACATTTATATCAAAGTTATATTTAAATATTATTATTATTATGAATAACCTTTTTCTACCTTATTCTAGACCATTCAAAAAATTAAAACATTGCTCATATTTTATATTTCATCATCACATTATATGTATGGTTATAAAATTAAATTTATCAATATATATTATATTAAGAAGTAATATATTCCATGTATATGGTTAATAAAGTATTATAAAAAATAAATAATGATCCTTATAATATAATCTATTGATATGAGTAAATTACCTCATAAAAGCATGTCAATGATCAAGTTCTCACAAACCATGCCCATAGTTTTTCAAAAATGAACACTATGGTGTATAATTAATTAAAAAATGATTATAATTTCATTTATAATCTATTAAAGATGAAATTGATATCAATGAACATGTTTTGATGTCTCTATTATGACACATTTGTGAAATAATAAAAATTACTAACATATGAAAAAGTAAAATAAACATTAAATAGATAATGAATGTATAATGAATGATTATAATTAATGAATATAAAAGGTAAGGTATATTAATAAGGTTCATGAATAATTTTTAATGATATTTATGATTATTATTTGATGTGTTAAATCACATTCATGGAAACTAGTGTGATGGAAATGGTTTTATTTCCAATTTCATTTTAAAATCAAGATGATATGACAAAATTACAATACTTGGAAATTGTAAGATATTAATATCTAAAACATCCTTTATTTTATTCATCATTGGTTATTAATGGAATTTAGACATCCTCCTACCATGTAACTTATCCTTTGGTTTATAATTCACTTTAAGAGAACCTAGAATGAAAAAATTAACCTTACATCTTATTTTCATTCATGAGGATTTCTTATCCACTCTCATATACTTCAATAATTATAATTCAATCCATTGTACTTTGAATCCAATTATGTATTATTTATTATGATATTCTTATTTCTCATTACCACTTTTACAAAATAATATTATCACTTTTTTTAACCATTTGGGTGTCAATAAAGATATTTTGAAATATTATTCACATTTAATATTTTATCTTTAACTTCACATCGATTGAAATAGAGCTTATTTAATTTAATGGTTCTATTATTTAGATTTATATTTTTAAATAATCCATTAAGAATTAATCTTATCATCTCATTTATTTTTGTAATGTGACTTATGATATCCTTTTATATTAACTTTGACCTTATTTTAAATAGTTTGGATGGAATATTTTTTCAATATATTCCATAATAGTTTATTTTCCGACCTCCTTTATCTGATATATTTAGGAAAATTTCTCCACATGTTTTAAATCCTTTTCAACGAAATCCATATTCCATTTGTTTTGTAAACATGCTCTCTAAAAATATAAAATATGTACATAGTGATTCATATTATTTCTTAAGTAAAATCTAATTCTTTTATAAATGTGTATTTAATATATAAGAACATCTTTTAATATTTATCATGCATCAATGGAAATGTTATCTATGCAGACAATATAATTTTTTTGAATAGATTGTGATTATTCCATATAGATGGTTACCTAAAACAAATATTTTCATGGGTAAATCAAGTTATAATAGATTTTGAAAGTTTTCAAGTTCCTATGGAACAAATATGTATTATTTATCATTATGTCATTGGTTGGAATGATATTATATTTCCCTCAAATGTATTTGATAAAACATTATATATCTTTATATTACATGGTTATGGGAATGGGTAGAGAACCCAATCCCTTATAGGTCTCTGTCCTCTATTTTTTTCTAGAAATGGGAGTGAACACAGTCCTCTATGGGATACTATACACTATGTGAATAATGTATCATTGTTTATTATCAATATATGTAATGGTTTTTATATACTAATTTTTTCACCACACATTTATCCCTCATTCCTAGACATTGTTCTTTTCATAGTTCATCTATAATTACCCTCGTTTTCACATTAAAATTTGTAACATTTTATGATATTCTTATATCCATATTCCATGAATAGTGATTTATGATATATGATTTATTGGGTATGATTATATTATGTTATTTCCATAAAAATATTTATGTTCTCATAAACTTATTATCATCTTAGAATAACTTATAATATTCAATTTATGACTCTTATGTTTACCCTTACTGATCATCTGAGATCACACATTTTTATATTTACATTCACCATGTTATGAAGGAGAGTATTATGTTGTATTTCTAAAATATGGTATAAAATTAGAATACTTGTTATGGAAGATGTTAAAAAGGTTTTATAATTTTTTTATGTATCTAGTCCACAAATACACTAATCCTTTACTTCCAGTGACATATTTTATTATAATATACAAACAATAATCATATAAAATGATGTATTATGAATGTATAACATTCTTGGGTATACTCATTCACACCTAGTATAACAGAGATATAGAGTATGCCACTCCATGTGGTATAAATCATGGTTCATCCAACACATAAAAAGAAACATTTCCTCTATTTTTATACTCTTTATCATATTTTATATCTCATATAATAATCCCACTCATTGTATCCTAAAAATTTCGTCAAAACCTATAATACCCTATGAAAAATATTAGTTAGGGATAAAAAATATTTAAATTAATGGGAAAATAATATTTTAACTTCATGAAATGTATATATATTTTTACCTTTATGTATGAGAATTGAAAGAAGCATAAAATAGATATTTCATTTTATCGGATACATTATATATTTTTGAACTCTTTTAAGAATATCATACAAAACCCTATGTAATATAATGTATATCATATCATATATAACAAACAACAAGATCATCCTTATGTTTATTATTAATTTATGGGTATTTTTTAACTCATGACATCATGTGAAATTCCTACCACATCTCTATGTGACCACCTATGAAAACACGCCCACTATTCTCTTATGTAATTTATAAATATATAAAAAATAAATTTTGAATAATGGTGATATTTATGAATCATATTCATAATTTTAGACTCCATAAATATTTTTACTTATTAACTCTACAAAATTAAATGTAAAAATATAAATTTATGTTTTTTACTTAGAACTCATTCTAAAGTCTTCATCATCATACATGATCCCATCCTATCAAAATCTTACCTAGAAATATTTTGTTAAATTTTGTTATTATTGGATTATAAAAATAGATTTATTTTATTTTTTTCCAATAGAGTGTAAAAAATTCCTTGATTATATTAATGAACATTATTATGTTTCTATTAAGGAGTTCCATAATGAGATTCATAAGGATTTTCCAAATATGTTTCCTACTATGTTTCGAATGAATATTTATGTATTTATTTTCCTATAGATTTTACTATTGATTTTTATAAGAATTTTACTATGATGTCTAATATGGATTATCATAAGGATATTTCTATGGAGATTCCAATTAAAGTATGAAGATACCTCACTAATCCATAAGTATTCATCAATCATTACTACTATATGATATCATGGTTTTTGTTGAGTTTATTCAACTTGTTTATAAATAGAGGAAGTATGTACATAGTTGAATTTATGAATGCATGAAGTTGTTGTGGTGTGATGTTTTATCTATGAAGTATTGATCAACCAAAAACTGATTAGACAGATACTATATGTCTTGAAACGATGAGGAGTTCATTACATTGTAGGACACAGAAAATCTATTAAGTTTTACCATACATAGAAATATTTAATGTTATATGAGAAAAAAATCATCAAGGTTGTATTGGGAATATAACTCAATAATTTTAGGTCATTAATATAAATCACTAATGTTATACTAGATTTATAAATAATGAAAGCTATAATGGATAGATAAATATCTGATGTTAATAATTAAAAATAAATATATAATGTTTATCAGATGAAGAAAAGTGATCATAACAAACATAGAATTATAAACATATATTTAAAATGTTCACCAAATGAAGTTGAGTAATATTATATCCCTTATCTACAAAGTTCACTAGATTAATTTATGGGATCATGTATCAAATTTTTAAAATGATTAATTTAATATGTTGTAGTTTCACAATGTTTTAGTTATAATGTGGTTTGTAGGAATTTTGGCTTATATATTTGTTCTCTAAAATATTTGAATAACATATATGTGATAAATTAAGTCTAAATGATAAATTTAACCTCTAATTTTTTATTTTATAAAGATTAACATTACATATTTTGATTTATAAATGTAGGATATGCAATGTTCATGTGGTGAAGTCAATGACAATGTTTGTAATCCATAAATATGTTTTATGATATTTAAAAAACATTGTAAAGAAAACAAATTTATGATGTCGATATGTACATTGAATGTTCATAAATCTCTCATATATTTGATATGTATTTGAAGAGATTCTTAATGCGAGGATTTGAAGAAATATTTTTGAATAATATTGAATATTACTTATTCATGGAATTTAATGGTATTAAAACAAGGTTTGAGTTGAATGGTAAATTAAAATTTTTATATCACACTTATTCCTTAATTTTTAGAGGATTGTTTTCATATAAAGGGTCCAATCTCAATCAGATAATTTTTTTGATGGTAAGAAAATATTACTGAGGTGAATCTTCTCACCATGTATTATCAGGAATGATTTAGTTTGGTCAATGAATGTTCTGAAAACCATAAGATCAAGTTCTGATGACTGTTTTGAAGACTAGAACATAAATTTATAAGTAATGTAAGAGATATGAAATTTATTTTACTTAGAAAATATGAAGGATGATGTGTATAGAATCCAACAGAATTAAAAGTTGGAATTGAAGACCTATTCATGTTTTTGGAATCCTTAGGATGGACAATATTTATTTTTATCTAAATTCATGAGACTTTTTAATGTTGGATGACTAAGAGTATAGAATTAACATAGTGGGTTAATAAGTTAACTCCCCACAATTTTTATCATTATTTAAAATTATTATTAGCGGAAAAATATTTTTCTTGATGGGAGTCAACATGGAAAAGAGAAGGATCTCACATTGAAGAAAAACCTCTTAAAATACTTATGTATTGTTTACATTAAATTATATAAAAAATTATAGAAAATTGGTGAGGGTGATTTATAAGTATCCATAAGTTATATCCTATAATAGAGGTTCGATCAACTAAAAAAAATTATGAATTTATCTTTACATAATTGGTAAAAGTCAGCCACCCATGATTCACCCCCTCATAGGGTGTCTAAACTATAACCCAGAACTCAATGTTAGTATTAGATAATTCTTCTACCAGTTTAGATTTGTATATTTTTTCCTAGTTTTTTTCATTGATTTATATGTTCTTCATAATTCTATAATTAGAACAAATATTCTCTTTGAAAGATAAAAATGTTATGCCCGAGATAATGAAAAGTGATGTACATCCTTTTGATAGATACATTTAAGGATCAACCAAAACTCTAAAAACCAGAAGATAAAAATAAACCAAAATTTAATAAAGATAGAATCTTGAGATTAGTTTATGGAGGATCCACCACTACTGGATGTTAACGTGTTAATATTATTGAAAAATCTGAAAAAAATAATCCTATAAAATAATATTTCTACATATATGGAAATTATGAGTTAGTTGAGTCTATTGATGATTTATACTAATAAATAAAATATTACATAAAAATATAAGTCTTGAAGTTGTTACAGATATAATTTCAGACATCAATGGATATTAGGAATAAAAATCACAGTTGGATTTAGAGATTGATGAGATAGAGAATGAATTATGAAAGATGATTTGAGAATGTAAAGCTCTTACTAAACTCATTCATGACAAGGAATAAAAGTTATGTCATTCTATGTAAAACAATAAATTTATGGAAGATGCACTATAAATAATGTATTTTTAATAAACCTATAATGAAGGTTGATTTTTAGGATATATTACATGAATTAAAAAAATACTATTGAAAACATGTAATCTTAGATGGAAGAAAAATCAATAGTAATAAAATATCATTAAAATAACAATAATAGGAGAGCAAAATGCATGATGAAAAATTTAGAAGGAGAATATATGGGACACCTTAACTAAAAATAATACTATTTAGGATCAATCAGTAACATCCTATGAGGAAAAATTTACATTTATAGAAGAATATTTGTTGTAGAGTTTGTGTGAAAAAGTTATGTTAACAAAATTTGTTAATGAAAATATCCATTAACTAAAGGATACTCACAATGAAATATTTAAGGTTTAGAAAACTCAACTACAAATCGTGGAAAAATTATTAAGGTCAATTGATCATTCATTGAAAGATGTGAGTATGTTTATGATGAAATGATACAAAAAATAATAACTTGAATGTGAAGAAAAATTGATGTTCTTTTATGTTCATAAGAATTATTTAAATTTAATGCCTTGATATAGAAGTATAATGAAAAAAATGATGTCACCCAAGTTGAAACTGCACATGATGCTGAGAAAATAGCCAATTTTATAATTTTTTTTGGAAATAACTAATTCTCAGTGGACTCAATATAGAGACATTAATTATGGAATAACATCAAAATATCTATCTTATAATATATAAAAGAATAAGGTAACCCCACATTCTGAAGAATTTGAATGCACTAATTCCAATACATTGAATATTATAAGTCATAGATCCACATATTTGTGGGTAAATAATGATAGGTATAAACCCAACAATTCTATTTTGGTATAAGAAAGATTTAAATAACTATGTTCCTCACAATGTTTTTGTAAGAAATATATTCTATAAGTACTCTCAACTAGAAGAAAGAAAAATCAATGGAAGAAGAACAAATTTATTATCTACTATTAGTAAAAAGGAAATATTGGACAAATGGAAACTAATTACTTGAACAATATTATGTCATATGAAAAGAAAATAAGTTGAAAATTTAGGTGGATAAATAAACAAATATGGACAAATAAAAAAAATAAAGTCAACCCTCTCAGAAAAGGGAAGTTTTGTTGACATCAAATAGATTTTAATATCTTGATAATTAATATGGATGTTGTGGATGAGGTGGTCATGATGACTTAGGGGGGTGGTTTATGTCTACTAATCATAAATAAAAGGCTAATAATATAAGTATATCACAAACGTTATAAGATAAAAAATGAATTAATTAATGTAAGCCAACATTGTAGTGATAAAAAAACTAGAAGCTACAAAGAAGTTTTCACCGAAGAAGAATCTTTTATAGGATTACATGCCTAAGAAAGGGTGATACTTATATAGAATAAAATTAAACATATTGGGTATTTTTAATCATTCCATGAATGTATTTGATAATTAAAGTGATATTTATAACTAAATAGAATCAATTTAAGAAATACATAAGTGAATTCCAATGATGGAAGACATATTTGATGAAGTGGTTGAAGTTCCCTAGATGTTACCTATGAAGAATAATTTAATAGAAGATAATAATCTTTATGGAAGGTTTAATATAGATGAATACAGTAATGAAAAATATATTTCTTGGATACCTAGAAAAAATGAATTTTTAAACAAAAAATAATGGAATCAAAAGGTGCTTTGAAGTTCACAATAATTACATTTCAGTACAATGTCAAATGAGTACATGTTCCTAATTATTTCTTGGATATATAACATGATCAGTTGGAAGAAACAAGTATGTTACAAGAAAAGAACAATATGATGAACACAATAAGTTTTCTATAATTTCATAAATTGAAACCCCTATATAAAGTAATGAGTTAATAGGATAAGATTTCCATACCACCCAATAATATTGACTTTTTAGATACTAAGGGAATCATGATGAAAATTTAATTTTTTAGAATGAGTTTTTGGTTTTGGAAAACCACATTAGACTTGTTTCTTGATCTAATGAGATATTAAATGCATACTATATTCCCTCATTTTTTCTAAGGAACTAACATTTATAAGGGAAAATAATGTGATTAAATTTAGTGGGTAATTTTCTTTTAAAGGAATAGAAGTTGAAATTAGTGATTCAGAAATCTAATGAAACTAAAATATAGTGACTAAATTTCAAATTAATAATGTTTATGAAATTGGATAATACATTTTTGGTATAGTAAACAATTTAGTACACAAATATTAAGGTTCTATATGATGATAAAGTTCTTGATACAGAACATTTTGTGAATGGATGTTAGTTTCATTTGAGGTATGCTCATATCATTCCATACACTTTATAAATATGTATTGAATAAAAAAGGTGGATAGTATTGTTTTTTGAATAAAAAGTGAAACTCTTTTGTAAAAGTAGATAAATAAAATTTTTTATACTTTAATTTATTGATCTTCTTATAGAGATGGATGTGGTTGGGTAAGTTGAATGAAAACACAAAAATCATCCCCTAAATGAAAATTTTGTAAATTTCAAGATGAAATTGTGAATTTGTGTTGATAGATATATTATTTGAGTTAATCTCCCTTGTTTTATACAATGAAAATTCTCTTATATACATAAGTTTTGTTGATTTTGGTCTCATTGCATTACGAAAGGTGATTTTATACACCACACATAAAATTCAGGATTGTGGACAAAAAGTGTAGAAGAAAAAAAATGTGAAAAATGTTTTCTATTTAACCCATGATTTCAAATAGTTGGATTCAAATTAAAATAATAAATTATAGGGGAGGAAAAATAATATTTCTTATAGAATATTCTTTTAATTTATTATCAATAAGGGGGAGACAAAGACCATTTATTTTAAGGGGAATTTTGTATTGAAAATAAATCTATAGGGGATATTGAATTTTCTATTGGACGAAGATAATGGAATTATTGTTCTTTTTTTCAGTATATTTTGGAAAAGGTTATGAGTACATTGAAGATATATCATAAGGAGTTTACTAAAGTGTTTTATAAGGAATTTTCTATTGAATTTATTAAAGTGATTCCAATAGAGTTTATTAAGATGTTTCCCAAGGAGTATCCTATAATGTTTCTTATAGTGTTTAATATAGAGTTTCTTAATGAGTTTCCTATGTAATTTCTTATGATGTTTCCTATTTCTTTTAATATTGGCTTTAATATGAAGTTTTCTAGGGATTTTCCTATACAAGAAATTTGATGAATTTCTAATCCACTAGGATTCTAACGTTATAATTACTAAATGTTCTCATGGTTCATGTTGATTTAATTCATAAATGTTTTTGGATAGAAAAATATTATTAAAAGAAAGAATTGTAAAGTTACAATGTATATGATTTATGAAGTTTGATATTTGAAATTGGGATCAGACATAGAATGACCAGGCATAGACATTGTTCCTCTATTAGATGAAGATTTTGTTAGTATACCAAAAGAAGTAATATGTAAAGTAATATTATATTATTAAATCTATTAATTTATACAAGAAGGATAAATAAAATAATTTAAATAGGGTAATGAAATTTCTAAAGTTATACTTGATAAATAACCATCTGCTGGTATATTAGAATAATAAATCTTTAATGATATACTGAAAAAGGAAATCTATAAAGATTATAGGATAGATAAATGTGAGTATACTGAATAGATAATGTTCCCCAAATAGATTTAAAAATTTCATTAGATGATGTAGTGGAATCTATTATAAATGGTCTATAAGGGTAAATTTAATAAGTTTCACCTAAATAATGTTTGAGTTATAAAGTTGAGATAAAAAATGTTTGAGTTATAAATTTTTGTTATAAAATGATCGAGTTATAATATATTGTTTTAAAAATTTAGAGCTGTAAAGATGATATGTGTGAAGTTTGAATCATAAAGTTGATATGTTATATGTTTTAGTTATACTGTATTTTTAAATGGATATCCTTAGGTCGAAAGAGAAAAGTACTAAATTATATAAAATACAATTAAATAAGTTATAAAATTAGAAATTTAGGAATTTTATTACAAGAGTTTCATGGAAAGATGTATGATCCATTAATATGTTGTCGAACCACATGAATATTTTTCTCTCTTTTTTTTTCTGATAATCTGACACTGCATTCGCCTATTGATAAACATGATTGATTATATGATTGTTCTCAGAAATTTGTGGGAATAATTCATTCCATTTTTTAGTGAGAGGATATGAAAGGTCTGTCACACCACTTCAAAGAGCATGCACAATAGTTTGGGAGTCTCTTTCAATCAATATGTTATTTGAATCCTTTTTTATGATAATCTATACCGCAATAATGATCTAATAAATCTATGATTATAAGGAAAAGGTATAACTAAAAGTACCAAAATAGCATCCAAAGATTTCTCCACTATAATCTCTACACAACACTCCAAAACCTTAAGGACCTAGGTTTACATTTTAATCTCAATCTACATTGATATTGATCCAGCCAAGAATATGAGATTTCCAGAAGACTTCTAGTAAGACCATTGGTTGGTTGTACCATCGTTGCCTTCCAAGGTGGTGAAGAAAAATAAGGTATTTGATGAAGTCGTGGTAGGTATCAGTTTTCATCATACCATCTTTACAGATTGCAATGAAAATATTCTCTTGATATGCATGAAAATTGAATGTATTATTATGATGAATAGTCGAATTTTTATTATTTCATATTGCATGCTTAGGATTAGCTACAAAAATTTTGAAGTGATGTCTGATTTTTTGAGAAGAATCCACATATGTGCATCTTTGATGATTTAGGTAAACATATTCCAAAACATTCTATATGATATCAAAAATGTAAAAAATATATTTCTATAGAGAAGAAGATGTAGCATAAGATATATATAGATGGTCAGTATCCTATCTCTGTTGGTTTTAGATATGACATTTAGAGAAAATATGGATACCCAATGATTAATGATAGTTACTAGCAGGAACATGATTTTGGTCAATCCTATAATAAATGGAGAACCAAGAAAATCGAAACCACAACCCAGCAATGACATTGAACCCAAGAAAAATCTGGATTTTCATAAATTAATATATAATTTTAGAAGGGTTTTTAGTCAAAAATACTTTTTTTATAGATCCCAAACTAAGAAGTAATTAGTATTAAAAAGGATAATTTATCATTATAATTCTAATATCAGTGGATAAATCCAAGTTTGAGAGTGTAGATAATAATTTATATAAATAAATGTGTCAGTAGGTAATTTCATAGGGACATCCATAGAGATGAAATGAAATCCATTCTAGTTATCCACTGAAGCATTCAATGAGGATTCTCTATTAAGTATCCACTAAAGGAGAGAAATAATTCTTTTTATGGAATTAATGATAGATGGCTAGATAGAATAGTGGATGTTGAGACAATTACCTTTCTTTTATATGTTCAGAAATCTACCTCAATGGAAATTTAAATCCATGTATTTATTATTTAAAAATGTTCTACATGATCCTAGCCTTAGGGGAATCATTAAAATGAATAAGGGTTTTAAACCCATCACAGCATTGGATAAAGGCTTTTAATAATAAATCCATGAACCCTTAAAATATTTAAGGGTTTCTACTAAAAAAATATTTTCATACTGATATTTAGATTTTTTATAAAACCATTGGTCTATTTATAAAAGGTCATGAAATAAACCATTTTAGAAACAATTATGTATTTAAGAGGAAAAATTCATGTAGCCATAAATAGATATTTTCTTTTCCCTAATGAGATATGGGGTTTTATTCGATCAACGATATTGGAAAAGTAGGTACATTTAGGTTTTTCCTATAAAATAGGGACCCCAATATAGGTCAAGGGGAATGATCCCTCTTAAATACCATGTTCATTCATGGTACTAATTTTTTCATCCATGAGGAATATTTTTCCAATGAAAATGTCATATTTAATCTAGTTAATGGTTTAACTAGACACATAATCATAGTTTGATAAGGAACCCCTATGGTTTTGAATGTTTCTGTTTTCATCTTGTATAAACAAAATAAATTCATCCACATATAAGATTTGAGAGGTAAAAATCAGGTTTCTTTAGGAAATAATGGGATTTATTTTACCTTGATTAACCATTTTAATGAGGAATCTACTTAGGTAGTTTTATAAAATAGTGAAAAGGATTATAGAGAGCAGTTCACCTTTTCTAACACATTTAGTGTAATTTAATCAACCTTTTGGTGATCTATTAATCGGTATATAAATGTTAGAAGATGAAAAGAGGGTTTTGATAATACTATAAAATGTGTCATTAAAACAAAATTTTATTAAAAACATATTTACAAAACTCTAATTGATATTGTTAAAAGCGTTCATAATATCAAGGTTAATATAAATGATGCATCCCCTACAAGAATTATTTAAAATATTAGTACATTTATTGGAATAGAATATGTAATCCTAGTTGATTCTTCATATAGGAATCCAAACTTTTTTTAAGAGAAAATTAAAATAACAATGGGGATGAGTCTATTATTTAGTAGTTTCTAAATGATTTTATAGAGAGTTTTTATGAGGTAAATGGGACTAAAGATGTGAATTTCAGAGGAATTTTCTAATTTTTGTAATTTGAGGGATAAATTGGTCATTAATGTCATATGGAAGGATAAAATTTATAATGAAATATTTTATAAAATTACATAGATCCATTTGAAGCATATCCCAAGAGTGCAAGAAATAGAAGTTAGGAAATCCCTTAGGCCTAGAGCACTATCATGTTTCATACTAAATATTATATATATTTTTCATAGAATAGGGGAACACTTTCTAGGGAAAGGTTATAATTAATTCTAACTATGATAGGGAATACATCATGGAATAAGTTTTTATCAAGGTCATGTATATTAAATATATTGTTAATTTTGGAGACAATATAGTGATCTACGATCTTTTTATTATCAATTATAGTGTCCTCATATTTATGAAATGTGAGAGGCCTAGAGGCTTTTCTAGTTCTTTAAAGAGAACTGTAGAATTATGTGTTCCTATAACCACCATAAGGCCACTTTTTCTTTATTGATTATTATGGTAATCTTTTAATGTGGTAAATTTATTTAGTTTTTTATAGAGATCAATTTCATGTTGTGGGACAGTAGTGAAATTAGTGTTGGAAGAGGCAATATAAATCTAGTTCATATTCTCTTCTTTGGACGTTATTTAATTATAAATTTGACTGGTTTTTCCTTTCAAGCATCCATAAATTTAATTGTTTAAATAATATTAATTTCATGAAATAGGTGAAGGTATCATTTCCAAAATTCATGGATTTAAAATTTTCTTTTACAATGTTATAACATTAAATAAGTGAGTTCAATTCATTATTAAATATAAATGGGAATATAGGCACATATATTTTGGTGATAAGACATTCAAAAATTGGATGATGGTTTGATTTTAGTCTAGGATGGGTAATTATGGAAATACTATCCCATTTAGCAAGGGAATAATTATTAGAGAAAGATATATCATGTTCACTAGACACTACCTATTGGATTTACATCTATACCATGCATATTTTTCCCCTACTAGGTTGACCTCAATCAGATTATTATCTATAATAAAAGATCTAAACTCAAAAAAATATATATTAGAATGTGTAGGACCCATCTTTTAACTAGGAAAAAGGATGGTGTTAATGTCTCCAGTGATGATCTAAGGATATTATATTATGTTATTTAAAGAAAAAATGTTCTACCAAAGACTTATCTTATCCAGATATATATTTTTTTAAAAAATAAATGTGAAAAGTATAATAGTGTTTTAATTGTTCACTTCATAGGTAACAGATTAATCACCAGAGTTATATAATCTAACATTGTTGATAAAGAAGTGATAATAGAACCCTATGGATTTTACTGAAGGTACAACAGAACTATACGAATAAACACATAACCAAAATGATCACAAAAAATTTAATTATAAGAAATTTTAATTTTGGGATTAGAAATAGAAAGGATTTTGGGTTTATGAATGTAAATAAATATTTTTATAGTGATTATGAATTCAGGGTTTGTAAGACAGTAACGATGATAGTGAAAATATTTATTTGAAACATTGTTTGGGGTTACAACCCCCTTTATCCTCCAAATCTATTCCTTCTTCATGATTTTCTGACTGGATTAACCATTCTTTCACTTAGAATAGAGGAGTATTTTTCCTATATGTTCAAAGAATAGTTAGCTGAATTAAAAGTTCAATATTTTCATATATTGGAGTCCAAGGGAGTTTTTTTTCATTTATAGTGTTCTATTTCAAGATGATAAATCTTTTATATGTATAATTAATTGTGTTTTGTGCAGAAATAATGACACCATAATGAGGTTATTCATATCATTGCATGATGGTTTCACTCATTCCATAATAAGTGTTGGTTTCAACATACATGATAGTCTATTTTAATGGAAACTAGAATAGATCTTTGATTCCTTCAGTAGTTCACATTCCTTCAACATCATTTTATTGATGTGGACCATCAATTTATCTCTATTTATTCTTTCCATTATAGAACAATGTATCCCCATCTCCGTCTTCTAGTGTAGGGTAGTTTTTATAAGTCAATGAATCTCTAAACCCAGCATCCCGTGTAATTCTATTCAACTCTTCCTAAAAAGAGTCATATTTTTTGATTTGTTGAAGCAAAGAAATACTCATATTTCCCTTCAAAAATGCATGTGACTTTAAAGAATCATTGTTTAGGCGATAAAATGCTAATTTAATTAGTTTTGATTTTGGTACATATATAATGTTCATATCTAAAATCATGTATAGAGGTAATAGGAAATAAAATGATATTAAGAGTCAATGTATATGAGTTTTATTTAAGAGAAACACATGTCCATTCAATTTAGTCTTGAGAGTGCTTGGATTTTCTTTAAAAATTCTCTTATCTTTTGTATTGTAATGCTGAGGGGGATATTCCCTGTCCAACCATTTATTTCTCTCTTCACAAAGAAAATAATATCCAAATATATCCTCCTATATAGGGGAATTAATTATTAATATGGAAATAAGATTACCCATGACCAAAGAAACTGTGGAATCCACAAAATTTATTTCCTTGGTGATCTGTGAGTGATCAACTAAGTTGTATTGCAATGTATTATTAAATATATCACTAACAATCTATCAATTTCATCAGAAATTTCTTGATATTAGGTTTCAATTTTTCCACTTCATCCATGTTATCCCTAGAATTTCTAGAAGCATCATTTGAGGAATCTTATCACCTTTCCCTTTTACTCATCATTCATTGGTCTTTTTGGAGGGCCAACTATATAAAAAATAGGGGCCCTTCCTTTTTTATGAATTATTACTTCATTTTATACCTTGTTATTGGGTTTAAGGACTTGTTTTTGAACCACCCTATAGTCTTAAATAGAGAACACAATTATCATGAAAAATTGAAAAAATTGGGGCTTCTGTTTATAATCTACCTTAACATCCATTCAATTGTTCTTTTCATTAAAACTAATGACATATGGTAATTTTAAATCTAATTTATCCTCTACCAAGACCCTTTTATTTATTTCTAATTCCCCATTTAGTGTGTGTTGATATATATTCAATGGAACACCAATATAAGAGGCAGTATCATTAAGTATCATTGGATCCAAAAAACCCAGTTTAGAACATGTAATCTGATCCAAATTTGTGCCATGGGGTTCTTATATGTACGAGAAATAAAGGAACTATCCCACTTAGGTAAATAAAAAAATCACGATGATGTTGATGGTTTACCAATTTTTAAATGAAGTCAAACTCATTTTTGGGAGTTTAGTATGTTGTGGTAATGACACTTTCTAACTAGAAGAATTTTTCAATTGGATTTTCCTCAATAGAAATAAATATAGGGTTTGAGTTAAGTTGGAGACCAAAAGTTTCCCAATTTTAGATATGAAATGCACCCTAAACAAAGAAAATATACATATTCAGTCATTATTGTTGATATTTTGGATCTATTTCAATAATGAAACTTCAATTTTGATATTTTTCTTGTTCGTATGGATCATAGACGTTGTCAGTTTTTGTGATGATGTTGAGTTATGAATTCAATGATCTTAAAATAAGCTGATATTTGAGGAATAATATAAGATTTTTCAAATGTTGAAACATCAAAAAAATCATGAAAAATATTAAAATTTATTTACTTGGATTATTTTTAGGTATTTAAACCATTATTGGGATGAGTGTGGAATTCAAATTTAGCACTTTCACTAATTACTTAATTTTTTGATGATATTTTCTTATAAAAATGGACAATATCACTCAAAAAAAGTTATTCATTATAATAAAATATCAGTTAAGGGATTATTATAAAAATTTAAAATCATGAAAGATTTATCTAGGTCAAGGTATGTTGAGAGGAATTAAATATAGTGTTTTTAGGTCATTAAGAAGGAGAAAACGGTAGGTTGCATGTAATTTTTAGAATATTAGAATTGTTGGTTGAAGGGAACTTAAGAATTCTGTAAGATCAGTTCATATGGAAAATAAGAGATATATAATTTTATTACATGGAGGAGAATAAATATTATCTTAAAGTAATATATTGGAAGAAGAAGTTACAATCGAATACATATTAATGTTTTTGGAATCTATAAGACTGACAGTATAGAGACCCATGATTTTAATACATTTTATTACATATTTATAGATTAATGTTTAATATATTTTACAAATACGTGCTCAATGATCATAATGGTTTAGTGTATTTTGAGACTAGATAAAAAATATTGTTATTTCATGAAACATATTCATTATCTTCCATATAGATCTTCAAATACTATACACTTCATAGACACACTATACTTAAAACCATTTTTCATAACCCGAGGAAATTAAACATAAGAATGGGTGATCTCAGATGATTAGAAAGGGTAAAATAGGATATAACAGTGATCAAATAGATATAACATGGGCATAAGGGTATGATAACTTGAGAAATACATTTAAAAGACATACGCTACATAAAAATGATCATAATCATAAGTCGTGGAATAAATATTAGAAGTTCGTAAGACATGAATCATAAAGGATTCGACGAACAAAATCCATGAAAGAATTACATAGGCATTATAATGTGGAAAATTGTTTTTATAACATTATAGACATGTATAAATAGAAACATGTTCACTAATTATGATAGGTATATTAATTCAGTCCCTCACAAAAACTCTTGTACATGAAATATGGTTTGCACATATTGTTATGGACATGAAATAAGTTCCATGCATAACATTATAGACATGAATGTAGGTCCACATATAAACGTTGTGAATTGAAATAATGTCCACAAATAAACTTAAGTACGTGAAATATGGTCCATACATAACCTTTTTTACATGAAATCAGGTCCACACATAACCATAGGGATGTGAAAGTAGGTCTGTGGATAACATTCCAAACATAAAATCTGGTTCACACATAAAATGATTAACCCATGAGTTACCCATATATTCCAAATGAATTAAAGGAATATATAGGTCCCACATCTCACATAATCCATACATTGTCATGCCAATAGATCATAATACATTCATTATATCATAACCTATGAAAATTAGATGGGTTTTAAAAAAATCTCATCAAAACATAACCTGTGGAAGGAAACATGAATCATAAAAATCTTTTAAACATAACAATTTTCCAACCAATGAATGATTAAATATGGTAACATCATATCATATCCTAATTAAATCACAATTAATATCATAGAATTTCATCATATATGAAAAATTATGTTGAAAATATACATTGAAATTTTCTTGAGGAAAATATACTTTCCACTTTAAAATAAATTCTTTAAAATATAAAAAAAATCAATAATATTTAAGAAAACATATTTTTAGAATAACCAATGAAACATATAAATTAATCTCAAAATCATGTAGTTTTCATAGTGTGGGAAAATATATTTCATTTCAAACATGTTAAAAGGTATAATAATTTCACATTTTTCTTAAAAAATTTCAAAAGGGAGATGTTAAGAAAATGACAGGAATTTCCATTTAATCAATTTTTGTAAAGAAAACTAAAAATGATATTTTTTTAAAAAAATTACTTTATAAGAGTAAATACATTCTTTAAATACTTTTTTTGAAAACTTATTCACAAAATAAAAATAATATTTCATTGAAAAGATAAATAATGATTGACTTCATTAAAATTATTATTTTAGTATTCTTAGTTTATAAAGATATTAAAATGAAATCAAAAAATGTGTTCTCTATAAATCAAAATAATATAAGAAAATTAATTATTTTCATGAGAGATATATCAAAATATTTCATAATCAGAAACATAATAATAAAGAATTTGGATAAATAATGAGATTATTACATAAAACCTTTACCACTTTAATAACATTTGAATATTAAGACCCATGAAAGAAAGAAGCATATTTAGATATTTATTTCTCATAATTATCATTATAATAAAAATAAAATATATTAATGGGTATTATATACAATATAAAAAAGAATCATGTGGTGAATATGGTATATCTCCTAAATAAATAAAAGTTAGAAGAAAATCCCATACTACTTTGAAACATTTGAATCATACGACACATTAACGGATAAAAACAAATGGAATTTTATATATAAATAAAACATTTATATTCATTATATAACTTGTAAAAGGAAATATATAAAAACCATAAAAAATAAATGAATGGTGAAAATTGAAGATGTCTCCCATAAATAAAATAGAGAATAGAAATCCCTTACCTTAAGTATCATCTAACTTTGTACACTTTGAAACCCTAGTATAATAAATATGAATATATTATAAATATATTAAAGAAAAAAAATATTTATCATTCCAAATAATATTTACGTATAACCTTTTATCACTATTTAATTAATAATTCTTTGATAAATTCATTGTTTTGAGTGATAATTATTTCGTCTTTTATGTATGTGTTACATTGATAATTTTGGTCTTTGTACTTTTATCATCTTTAAATAATCTATATAATTTAAAAGAAGATATAAATATAATATATATTTATTATATACATATTTAGAGTAATCCATATATTTTATAGAGATAAAAATTGATTACACCATTCATGGAGACGACATTTCTTACGTACAAATAAACGTTTTCCATTATCATAACAAATGAAAATTTATAATGGTAAAAAATAATTCAAATTTAAAAAATATATTTTTATCATATATATCATATATATTTATTTAATACCCCCTCATTACCATCCACATCAAAATAAATCTAAAAACACATCACATCTCTTTGTAGAGGCAGTAGTCCACAAGTACACACTAGTGATGTTATCGTTTTCCAATAGTTTGGAAGGTAAGAAGGTAGATGTGATATTATAATGACATAATAATGGTAATATAATAATTATCATATATATATATATATAACTTTGTGTTTTTTTGGTATATCATTATATCCATCTTTGATAGGTAGTGATGGAAAACAAATTACATCGGTTCAAGAGGCGATGGTCCATCATACAAATAAATGATAGATTCATTTTTGATTTAATGGAATAGGAATATATGTAATTACATTTAAATAATAAAATATATCTATATAAAAAATATTTATTTTATTATATCATCATATTTTAATTTTATTTCAAAGAGTTGTTAAAAGAAATGAATTAAAAACACACTGTTAAGAATGATACATCTTTTTAAGATATTCTCCTTAGGTTAAATACAAAACCCTTAATAGCTGGCTTTAAAAATCAAAATAGGGATCCTAAAAAATGGGTAGGTAATTAAAGAATATATTTCTGTGGGGAATGGTGGAACAATTTTTTTTATAACTATAAACATTAGAGGAGCGGGGTGGCCTTTAATAAATGTGGGAGTGGGTGTACTTGGAATTGTGGAAAAGAAAACGTCATACAAATGATTTTCACATTCCATATGGGAAAAAAATTAATAGTAAACACAATGTTATATGGAAAAAAGTTTCCATAAAAAAAATTTATAAATTTTTAGCATATTTTAACAGTTATATTTTTAATATATCTCTTGGTAAACACATTTCAACCACAATCATGATTGTTACATATTATCATTTTTACCATTAATTATTCAAAAAAAAGTATTTTGAACCTATTATATAATCTAAATTATTAAAAATAATAATATTTAATCAAATTTAACAATTTAACTTAATATATGTTGTTTAATTTAATTTCAAATAAAACCTGCAAACGCAATGAAAAATAGGTTTTACAAGAAATGTATTTTTCAAGAATAAGATTATATAAAATTAACTCTATAACTAGTAATAATGATTTTATGAATTAAAAATAATATATATAATAAATAAAACTAATTTAAAGAATTCATTTTTTGGGGTTATTTTAATTAATTAAAATAGAGAGACATTATCCACATTAAAACAATTTTTATTAATATGTGGTTTAAGCCTAAAAATAAAATTTTACTAAAATCTTATATAAATATGATTAAAATGTAATTAATTAGTTTATATATAAATATATAATACTAATATTACTATAAGTAAAATTTATATGAAAATGGTAATTTTAAATTACTTAATTTTTTTGCAATGAAATAATTGTTTTATAAAAAATAGTTTTTTCACTATTCCCTAAAAAATAACAATTTTCCTGGAGATCTAAAATTTCACCCTAAGTAAATGTTGATATGAATATTGAAGAAATTAATTTAATTTTTTTAAATACATTTTCTAATTTATTTTTAAAAAAACTAAATTAATTATTCATAATACAATAAAACTGTTTTTTTCGAATAATATAGCTCTTAGCATAAAAAATTATTTATTTTTATCCCATGAAGTGAAAAAATTTTGAAGAACGAGAAAACATTTTATTGAATATTTAATATATAAATTTTATTTAAATACATCCCCTATATTGACTAATTATTTTATTATGATAAAAACCCATTTCGTGCACAAAAACACTGTTTCAGTATATATTTATTTTATATACAAATTACTTTTAATTACATTTATTGTCAATTAAAAAACAATGAATATATTTTATACAAGTTTAAACCACATTATTTTTATAATTATTTATTCCTATTAATACCTACTATTGCATTGTCTAGTCAGCAATTTTCAAATTAAATATAAATATTTTAAATGTATAGTGTGGTTCGTTTAATCATTATGTTGTGTATAACATAAGATATAAATGAAATAATATTTATTTAAAGATTAATGTTTTCTAAAATATAATTTTGTTACAATATACTACATAGAAATATTTCATCCTCACAATTTGAACTTGTGCTTGGAAATAAAGGATTTGAAATTTGAAAATCCAATTATGGAAAACCCACATTTTAAAAAGGATTAATAAAACATCCTCTTAAAAAGAGGAAAAAAAATTCAATGTTCTCATAGAATAAAAAATAACTAGGTTTCCAAATATTATAAAGTTATTTGTATATGAAAACATCATTGTGGAAGAAAAGTAATTTTCTTAGATCATTTATCAAAAGAAAGTTATTGGTCATGAGAAATTTATCATCCAAAAAATTGTAAACCGACGTGGCGAGAAAAAGAACATTAATCAATTGAAAATTTGTTGTCACGAGACCCTTTTCCTATATTCATGGGATTGTTTTACTATCACGATATAGAACATGAGAAAATATACTCACTTGATTTCTTCCCATTTTATAAGCACAATTTTTTAAGTCGGTTCAAATTTGATCGATTTCACTTATATCTCATATCTTAATCAAAGAAATGAATATTCATTATGATTTTTTCATACCCATTGTACTAAAATTTATCTGTTAATGGATCTTAATACACATAATTAAATCCATTTGACCAGAAATATTTATTAAAACCAAAATGGTTGGAATAAGTTATCCAATATATATATATACATTGTATTAATTTCTTAAAGCTCAACAATTATGCCCAAATATTAATTTCAAATATTCCATAATTAACTAACCTAATAATCATTCAAAAAATTATTGACCAAATTTAGAAACAAATAATTTAATAATAATTTTAATAAATTTCATAAATCATTATAAGGTTAATCCCCGAAAATGTAAATATTAATGTAATATTACATGTATGTGAATAATTTGATCAAATATTCTCATGAAACATGTTAATAACCTGAATTACCATAAAAATTTAATTAAACCATACATACTCGAAAAATTAACATTATACTCATTCCCCAAGTAAGATCACAGAGTGTTGAATATATTTTTTAAATCAAAAAATTCAATAAAACTCATCAAATATGACCTAAATAACTTTTTAATCATATCACTAACCAATTAAATGGCCATTAATACATTACTATTCACTTTTTGAACATCATTGATCTGTTGACCAAAAATAAGCATTACTATATCTATAATGAATACATATTAAGTGTAATATTTCAGCCAATCTTGTTTTTTTAAAACGATCATGTCAACACTAAGTCAAATTTCATGGTTATCGGTACTATCCATAATATTATAGAAAATACATAATGTTAAACTACTATAGAATAATCCTTATATGTTTCATCATTCTTATAACCTAGAGATTCATTGAAAAACCACTCATACAATAGAATTATTAAATGCAAAAACCAAAACACATCAATCAGTACACTTCCATCATAATCTTTTAACAAAAAATCATCATCTTTTTATTAATACTTATTTTATTTCATATTTCGTTCATAGTATATTCATCATTAACAATGAAACAATTACTCAAAAAATCTTGTTAATACACTTCTCTAGATTTCCCCTTTGGACATCGATCTTCATAATTTTTATACATACCACATTTAATACATTAAACTATTTATGGTACCATATAGAAACCTATATTCCCATCCATTTCATTAACTAAAACATTCAATTTACTTGTATGTTACTTTCTCTATGAACTTTTTTTCACACATATATCATCTTCTTGTTTTTTTTAGAAATTCCCCCCATTGCTTCTTTCCTACATTCTTCACATGAGGATATCTAAACATCGATTCCTCTATGGTCATCAATGAACTCCATTTCCCTCTTATTAGGTGTGTCTAAAATCGTACCTAAGTTGATATTGTAAATCATATTAAGATATCTATGAATAAGAAAAATAAAAAGGTTTCACTTTTTAGCTAATGTTTCATTAGGTTTCTCTCAAGAAAATCATTCCATTTTCCATCACATATAGTATTAACTTGAATCCTTCTGTTTCTTGCTATTTACTAGAAAAAAAATATAGTGTTATTAACAATGATCATACTATGAAACCACCTAATAATGACAAATAATTTATCGAATTTCAAAATTATGACCACTTCATTTCAATTCCTATCTCCGTAGGATTATCCTAGGTCATTCATGGTCATCATCTATTCCAATCCTTCATAATGGATTGTAATATAAAGGTGAGTAATATAATAAATATTACATGGTAGTGCCAAACTAGGTGTGCAAGAAATCAATCAATCATGCACCCAATGGATATTGAGTCCAGATCAGTGCACACTTTTGAGGTTGCTACCCCTAGGTACAAATACACCTGATCCACATCAACTTGTAGTGATTAGATAGGTATTTTTTTCTAGTAACGCCACACTAATTTATTTACCATTACATAGGTTGTTCTCCAATACTTATGATGATCCAATGTGTTTTTACTAATTTTTTATCATCCTAGTTTCAAATGATTAACTAAATATTTTTTTGACTCCAGTAATAGAGAACCATGATTTTGAAATATAATATTACATATTTTTAATTTGATATTCAATAAATTTCACAAATATATGTTCACATACCATAGTGTTTTAGTATCTTTTCTTACTAGATATGAAATCTTTTTATATCATGAAATATATACAAAATTTCATATAAGGACCATCTCATATAGTACACGTCATAAACATACTCAACATAAAATCATTCTTCATAACCAAAGGAAATGAAACATAAGAAAGGATGAGATCAAGTGTGATTTAATGTTAAAAAGGTATATATAAATGATAACATTGGCATAACATGATAATAAGTGTATGAGAACTTTATCTTTAACATTTGAAAATCATACACTAAATAAAAAATTTAATGTATCCGATTTTTTGTGTATTATTTTTAAATATTATATGGAATTATTACAAGACCAGGTGTGGAGACAGCACATCATACCGAGGCCCAGAGAGCCTGGAATGATTTTTTGAACTTTATTTATATAAATTGAGTCGTTATATGTGTGCGATTGTGGTAGTTTCTGAACGAATGCCCAGATTAAAAATATGAGGGCACCGTAGAGTCTAGGACGATGACTTTACCTATGAATGGGTCTAACCTCGACCAGTGCGGGTCGAGGGAAAAAGTTAATTTTAAGACATTTTTAGTAAAAATAATTAAACTAAAAAATAAATTAAATTAATTTGAAAATTTTATTTATTTTATTTGGAAACATCCATTGCAGCGCTGTGATGGGGAAATTGCTTTAGTAATTAATGAAATTCTATAATAACTCTGAAAGAGCAATGCTGACTCATTAATGCCGCATCATAACGACCACAAATCAGCATGATAGAATACATAAACATGTTCCCTCCTTTTTATGGGTTAATCGAATGTAGCTGGTTGGAAGAAGGTGAAGAGAAACTATTTTTAATTCATGGAGCGTTGGTGGAAACTCTCGGCGATGAACAACGGTGAATGAATGCTGTGAATCGCTGTTCCAATGAAGTTGAAGGATATCAACGACGATAGCCGCACGAACCCTTCATCAGTGATCAATCCCTTATTGAGGTAGGGATTTGTTATTTTGATTATGTTCTTCCCCGTTCTCTGATTAAATGACGGACACAGTTCAACCCACGAACAAGTTGATCCGTGGATCATGAATTCTAAAGGGAGGGTTTTTATTGGGGGGATTTTGGGGATTAATCCATGATGTTAAAATCCATGTTTTAGTTAATTATATTTAATACTTTTAATGGGAGCGGATCAACTCCGTGATGAATGATGGTAGAGGTTTGTTCCTCTTTTTTGGATTAGATTTCTTTGACCTCTTCTTACCTTGTGTTCTTCGTATTCTTCATGGGGGGAAGAACAACAGATCGTTGTACATCCATTTGAAAACACAAAAATCTGAAATTAGAGACCTGACATCGCAATGAATTAATGGAGGTGTGACAGCAATGGTGGACGATGAACCAACTCGGATCGAGAGACCGTTATTCAAGATTTCTTCGTGCGGGAGGATCGATACGCATTTTTTGAGTCAATCGAAGGCCGAAAATACAATGGAGATGGCTTTGGGACATCGGGGTGACCAAGAATCTGGTGTTTCATTCCAAATAGATTGTCAGAACGAGGATAAGAGCTTCACTGGACGAGCTCCGGTGAGAAGCATCGTTTTTGGAAATAACTGAAAAACAAGGCATGTATTCCCAAAGAACACTCCGAGTGGTACCGGCTCAGTGGATCCTAGGGTTTCGTGATGAACAAAGCGATGAAATGGCATGTTCTCAGGAGAACACAACATGTGGGTCCTTATCTGGGAATCAGAGTGTAAATCGGGAGATACATGGACACGGGATGGAGTACACGGTCGTGTACTCTACCACACAGTCAGACCAGGATGGCTACATGGGTTACCCCATGTACCGGTTACACGGGATGATGCACACAAGATAAAATTGGGTATGACACATGGCTGCATACATGAAGCCGACCCTAGCTACTCGGACACTCTGTGTTTTCTGTACTACATGCCATGTACTGACTATTTTACACGACCAGCCTTGCAACACAGGATGTAGTACACGAGAAGTACCTGATGTCAAAATAATTGATGTGTGACATTTCTACACGCCGTGTAATTTTCAGTACATGGCTTTATATTCTTGTCTACTATATCTTGGACATGTTTCATTTTGGTTAGTGCCCCTTTTCCTCGTTCCCCTGAGGGTCATGTATTGTTTACTACTACAAGACTGTGATCCCTTCAGTAGGAATTTTCGAGATATGGTTAGGTATCCATCTTAGAGGCCCGGAGCGAGATCCTATATACATTATTGACACATGGTAGAGTCAGGTATTGATATGTCCGCTTCCACAGGGCGCCGATCCACTACCTAGCAGGTGAATTCGGATGAGCCTCGGTATCTGCCAAGTCCTTATTAGTGATCCTCATTTGTGTATTGTGATCTTTTCCCCCTCAGAAGTGTGTTCTACCATAATGAGTGTATCTTTCTCTCTTTACCTATCCTAATGAACAATACTTGTCAAATAGACGTCATCAGAGCCATCAGAGTTGTATAGCGAGTTCTCTCGGATGAGTTCTTGGAAGATTCTTTGAATAGAATCACTAGGGGGTATGAGGTTGCATGACATGACACTAGATAACGGGTTTGGGATTATAGTATATCTGGATTGTGTTCTCCTATTATATTTTCACTATACATATACTGTGTGGAGATGAATATGACTTCCCTTTGTGTATTTCTCTGTGGTTTTCAGGGTCCTCTACTGAGTATTGTTATACTCACCCCTGCATGGGCTTTTTTCGCACATGTCATGTCTTGTGAAGAAGAGAAATTTTTTGATAAAGTCTAGGGAGGACCAGGATAGGACTGAGCTTTCTGAGTTCCCTACGGGCCGAGGTGTTCCTATGACTATGAGCAGAAGTCCCGGTACATCTTGTGTTTAAAGTTGGACTTTGTAATTTTCAGACTCTTTCATTTTATGGGCTTGTGTTATAGCCCATTTTACTTTTAGTACATTAATTTCTATCATACTCTATTGGATGGATTTGGTTGTATCCATGCATTTTTTTCCATATTGGTTTTTACATTTCAGGATTATGGGGTTTGAGATGGGTGCATGTGTACATGTACATAGGAAATTCCTCCCATGTCAGTAATATTCCTAGTCGGTTCTATTCTCTAGCCCATGGCCTATTGGAGGCGGTCTTATGGAGTCACAACGCATGCTCCACAAGGATAGTTCATGAAAAAGTGGTATCTGAGGTGGTCAGTTCTACCTTTGGACCAATAGTCTATGAGATTGGTTTTGGGAAATAGTGTTATGTGTTTCGAGCTCAACTTTCTGGCCAGAGACTCCAGTGTTGGTGTCTGTGGCCGACTTATCCATACACCATGACTATGATAAACTTATTTTCGACTCAGTACAAGAAAACACTAGTTATAGGGAAATAAAATAATGGTACATGAATCATATATGAATGGGTTGTGTTTTCCAGGTACATTGTGTTAGCTATCTAGATATACTCATTAACAATGGTATATCTTGTTTTCATACAAGATGCCTCCACGATGCATTACAACTAGGTTTCAGCATCATGATCATAATGATGACCCCCTCAGTGATGAGTCCTCGATATAGGGACCCGTTCCTTGGGTATTTCCACAAGGTGGTGCACCTTCCATATCAACACCAGTGGAGTAGCCCATGGTACCTGCAGTACTGACTGATGAGGAGAGAAGGTTGAGCATGCTCCATGAGTTCCAAGGACAGATACCCCTCCGGATCTAAGGAAAGCCCAACAATCATGTGGATGGGGACTGGCTTGAGGCAATGACAAGAGTTTTCCGTCTAGTGAGGATACAAGAAGATCATATGGTGATCCTAGGAGCGATCCTTCTTCAGGGTTTTTCAGGAAGATGGTGGAGTCTGACGAAATAGACTCATGATGAGGAGACTATTTATTGGATGGCATTTGAGAGACTCTTCCTGGAGGAGTTCTCTCTGGTTTCACTAAGAGTAGTGTGCATCCATGAGCTTCATCTGCTCCAGTAGGGCAGTTTGACGGTAGAAAACTATTCATTGAGGTTCACCAACTGTGCCTGGTACTTCATGGATATGGTTAGGGATCAGTAATTCAGAGCTCAGACCTTCTAGTGAGGTATACCAAGAGACATAAAATCTAGTGTCATGCCTCTATGCATTCTGACGTATGCTGGAGTTCTCAAGTGAGCCTTGCTGATCGTGAGACTCTTGGCGGAGTAGAGACAGCCGACGGTAGTCAGCAGTATCCAGGTACGCACGGAGACCCCGACATCTACGATTCGATGTCAGAAACATGGATTAGGACATGGGAGATGTCATAGAAGGACCCATGATATGGGATCGATAGTGTAGGGATCTCGGGCTGGATCCGGTCAGCCTAGGGAGAGGCGGTGATACTCGTGCGATGCTAGGGGACATATCACTAGAGATTGTCTGACTCATCGAGCTGCTTATAGGGAGGTTCTGGATGGAACACAGAGGTAGAGGCATAGAGTGGAGTAGGCATTCCCTCCCGGTGGCGGATGTGGTAGAGGATCACGGAGAGCTGCAGGTGGTGGAAGACGCTTTGATTTACTTCTACCACCACCCCAAGAGGTCCACACCAGGCTCAAGGAGCTGGGGGATAGGGGTGGGGATAACTGCATGCGGTCGAGGAAAATGACCCAGGGACTCTAGGGATTATTTGAGGTAATATATGTGTATTATATACCTTATATTCTATAATTATAGACACAGGTGTCCGTCATTCCTTCATCGACAAATGTCTTGTGTGAAATGTTGAGATTCGGGTAGATCCGTTGAATCGATCCTTACACTTGGAGACACCTATGGGAGGAGACTTGATGATCGCACACCTTTGAATATAGTGTGATCATACCCTTTTAGGTGAGAGTTTCGATTAATACCATTTGGTGGTAGCGTCGAGGAATTGCAATGTCATTCTCGGTATGGATTGTTTATCTTCAGTCCATGCCTAGATTTACTATTTTAGGTGAAGAGTACAGTTTTTCCATAGTGATGGGATGTGGTTTTCTTTTGTCGGAGAAAATGAGACCCAGGAATCCCAGAATATTCTCATGCATATGATGGTGCAGCCGATCACTCATGAGTTGGCTAGCCTTACCCTCAGATCAGTAGATGTAATGAGCTCCCAGTTCCTAGTAGTACTGACAGAGTACATGGACATCCTTCCCAAAGATGTTCCAAGAATACCTCCCCTCCAGGTAATTGATTTCTTCATCGACTGACACCTCAGGACATCATCGATTTCATCATCAGCATATCGAATGGGGCCCACAGAGCTTCATGAGCTAAGGTTGCAGTTGGAGGATTTATAGATCAAGGGTTTCGTGAGACCCATCGTTTCACCCTGGGTGGCCCCAGTCTTGTTTTCCAAGAAGGAATACATGAGTTTGAGGTTGTGCATGTATTACTAGGGCCTGAACCAAGTAATGGTGAATAACAAGTATACAATGCCGAGAATTAATTACCTCTTCGATCGTCTAAGAGGGGAACAATGGTTCTCGAAGGATAATCATTGATAAGGTTATCACCTGATATGATTATGGGATGAGCATAAACCGAAGATGGATTTAATATGCCACTACGGTCACTATGAGTATGTAGTGATGCATTTCAGCATGAGCAACACCCCCACAGTGTTCATGGGACAGATGAACCAGATCTTCCAGTCATACATGAACCAGTTCATTGTGGTATTCATTGAAGACATCCATGTGTACTTGGAGTCAGAGGAGAAGCACTCAAGACACCTGTAGATGGTTCTGGGCGTACTCCAAGAGCACCTACTTTATGGGAAGATCTCGAAGTTCCAATTTTTCATTCAATAGGTCCACATTCTGGGAAATTTCATCTCAGCTGATGGTGTAGCTATGGACCCAGCCACGGTGGATGGTGTGTTATCAGGGAAACCACCTCGATGAGTGAAAGAGGTGTGGAGCATCCTTGGGATGGCAGGATATTACCATAGATTCATTACTGATTTCTCACGAATATCATCACCATTGAAATCCTTGACCAGGAAGGGGAAACCATTCATTTGGACAGAGATGTTCCAACTGGATTTTTGGTAGTAAAGACAGTGTTTGACGAGTGCCCTAATCTTGCGATTTCTTGAGGAGGGTGTCGAGTACATAGTTTTTTGTAACGCATCAGAAGCCGGGAATCACTGTGTCTCAGTTTAGAGACAAGATATGACTGCTTGTGGTTCACACTAGCTTAAGCCACATGAGCAAAACTATGCAACCCATGATCAAGAGTTGGAAGTGGTGGTATTTGTTTTGAAGTTGTGGAGACACTAACTTATGGGAGAGATGTTTATCGTTTACTCTAACCACAATAGCCTCAAGTACATCTTCTCGCAGAAGGACATGAATCTAAGGAAAAGGAGTTGACTAGAGTTCCTCTAGGACTATGATTTCTAGATCATCTATATTTATGGGAAGGGGAAAAAGGTTGCAGATTCTCTTAGCAGAAGGTTGAGCTCATAGCAGTTGAGTGAGAAGACAGTGCAGTTAGCCACGTTGCTTCTATCCTTTGTGGATCGCAAGGATGCACATTACCTTCAGGCGATGGTTGTCACCCCTACACTCTTACAGAAAGTTAGAGAGGAAAAACATGGGGATGTCGACTGTGTGGATTTACATGCTTAGTTATCCACAGGACATGCTCTTAATGAATATTCGCAAGGTGGGGAGCACATACTTTTTTTCAGTGGATGTACAATTGTACCATTGGTGTTGAGAGAAGAGGTCATGAGGTAGTTTAATATATCTCCCTTGGTAGTACATCCTAGAGTGGTGAAGATGTCCAGGATCTTAGATGATAGTTCTAGTTGTCAGGCATGAAGAAGGTAGTAGGAAAGTTCATTTCTTGATGCCGTACAAGCCAGCAGGTGAAGGCTGAGCACCAAGTTCCAGTGGGATTAGCTCACCCCTAGAAGTTCCAGAGTGGAAGTGGGATGGAATATCAATGGAAATCGTGGTAGTCTTACCACAAACTTCAAAGGGGAGTGATTCCATATGTGTGATAATTGACAGACTCACCATGTAATCCCACTTTATAGAAATCAGGGTGCAGTGTTCCGTATAGATTATGGGACGCCTCTACGTGCAGGAGATAGTTCAGCTTCATGTCATTCCATCTAAAATAGTCTAGGATTGGGATGCCCACTACATATTCCGGTTCGATAAGGTATTAAAGGATGATTTTGGGACACATATATGCTTGAGCACGATGTTCCATCCCCAGAACAATAGTTAGACGGAGAGGACCATTCAGGTTCTGGAGGATATTTTGCGGGCTTTTATCATGGACTTTGGTCTGAGTTGGGAGAACCATCACTACTTGAAAATTGGTCTATACCCAGAGTATTCCCAAACAATGTGGATATAGACTCACCTATTACCATAGTATTCATAAACCATTGGTATTGGTGACATTTTATGACCTATACCCATGGTTCTTGGAAAACCGTGGGTATAGGATACCCGTGTAAGCACGTGATGCCAAATACATTCATGGGAAAACCGTGGAAAAAACAATACCCACGATTTACATTGAACTGTGGGTATATATGGAACCTATACCCACGGTTCTCACGAACCAAGGGTATAACCATCAGCATATAATCTTATACCCACTATTTTCATAAACCCTGGGTATATATGGAACTTGTACCCACAATTTTTCTAAACTATGGGTATATCCTTTCATATTAAAGCTTTCCCCATGGTTTTCATAAACTGTGGGTATATCTTAAACCTCTACCCATGGATTTACTAAAATGTGGGTATATGGTCCCATATTTTTTAATTGTGAAAAATATATATAACATAATAAATGTACCTGTAATTAAAATTCCACCTAGTGTAGTGGTAAGCCGGTCCTTCCTTCTATGAGAAATGGGGGTTTGAAACTTCCACTGGTGCTTTTGTTTAATCCATTTTATTTAAATATATATATATTAGAAGATATATATAAATATTGAAATAAATCTATGTTGCGTAGTGGTACAACACTTCTAGTGCATCGCTGGAATGTTGGTTTGAAACCCAGATTTTATTTTATTCTAAAGGCAGTTAAAATTAATATTATTAAACAGATATATAAATAAAAAAAACGTAATTAACACAGCTGAGTTAGGGATATGGCGAGGTTTGGTATAGAAAGTCGCTGGATCGAAACTTTCTGAAATATTTTTTTCCAAGTTGGATGATATATATAAATATATATAGCGCGATACAGATATATATGTACAAAGTTTACACAGACCAGTTGGTTAGGCTATAGGATCTCAGGTTGTAGGTCACGGGATCAATATTAAGGGAATTGTTTTCACTGATATTTGATCCATTTTTCTAATATTTTATTCCAATTGTTATTAAAACCACGACATTAGGAATTTTTGTCATATTTATACTCACAGTTTAGAACCATGGGTATATGTCAATGACACGGTGGAAAATAGCTATATCCATGGTTTTACAAACTTTGGGTATAGGTTGGGGACCTATCCTAACTCTTTGGTTTCCCACTGCTCCCAAAACCATGGGTATAGGCTATACCCATAGTTTGGGGGGCTATACCCACGGTTTAAAAATGTGGGTATAGGATAATTTTCTAGTTGTGCATTTACCAATGGTGGAGTTTGTGTACAACAATAGATACCACTCGAACATTGGTATGGAACCATTCAAGGATTTATATGGGAGACACTTCCAGTCACCGCTTCCCTGGACTGACCCCGGAGATTCTTCACTCATGGGTCCAAAGTTTGTACGAGCAACCACCAAGAAGGTGCAGATCATCCGGGAGAGGATGAAGAATGCACATAGCCGTCATAAGTCTTATGCTGATAGGCGATAGAGACCTATGGAGTTCTAGGAGAGAGACAAAATCTTCTTTCCGGTGTCACTGCGGAGAGGGTTACGATGATTTGGAAGTGGCGACAATCTATCTCCGAGGTTCATTGGACCTTTCCCAATTCTATGTATAGTTGGCGAGGTGGCGTCCTCTTAGCTCTGTCGCCACAGTTGCATCAGGTACATGATTTCATCCATGTGTCTCAACTGAGGAGGTATGTGCATGACCCATCACACGTCATCGACTAGGGCGAGCTGGACATCGAGGATGGAATGACCATTACTGAGTAACCGGTGGAGATCGAGGATCGGTAGGGGAGGATACTTCATGGGAGACCAATTTCCTTGGTGTGTGTTTAGTGGCAGCATGGGAATCATCAAGAGAGCACGTGGGAGCGGGGGGATTATATCTTTTCCCAGTACCCACATCTATTTTATTAGCCTTTTTTTGGCTTTTAGGTGATGAAAATCCCTAAGGTGGGGAGAATGTAATGTCTCAGATTTTTTGTGAATTATTTTTAAATTTTAGAGGGATTTTTTATGAGACTAGGTGAAGAGAAGACACATCATTCTGAGGCCCAGTGAGCCTGGAATGGTGGTTTGAACTTTTTTAAGTAATTTGTGTTGACATATGTGGGAGGTTGTGGAATTTTTCGAACAAATGCCTGGATTAAAAATATAGGGACTCCGTAGCATCTGGGATGACAATGTTACCTAAGAACAGGTCTATCTTTGAATGGCGTGGGTCAAGGGAAAAAATTTAATTTTAGGATGTTTTTAATAAAATCAAATTAAACGAAATTAAATAAATTAAATGAAGTCACAATGTTTATTTATTTTATTTGGAAATATCTATAGCAGTGAAATGAAAAGGCAAGAGTTTAAATAATTAATGGCATGCCATAATCACTCTAAAACAGCAATGCTGACTCATTAATGCCAAAACATAACAATAGAGACTCAATGTAATAGAAAGCTGAAACATGTTCCCTCCCTTTTATGGGTTAATATAATGTTGCCCATTTGTAGAAGGTGGAGAGAGACTCTGGAGAAACCATGGTGATTTGGAGAAAACTATCAGTGATGAATGACAACAAATCAAAGCTGTGAATTGATACGCCACTGAGGTTGAAGGATCTTACCTACCACTACAGAGTGACCCCTTCATCAGTGATCGATACCTTCTTGAGGTATGGGTTTGTTATTTTAATTTAGTTAATCCTCGTTATCTAATTAAACAATGAATCCAGATAAACCTATGAGCAGGTTGGTCAACATATCATGTGTTCTAATGGGAGGTTTTTTATTGGGATGATTTTGGGGATTAATCCATGATGTTTAAATACATGTTCAGTTTCCTCATGTTTAATCCTCTTAATGGTATTGGATAAATTCCATGATGAATGATGGTGGAGGTTTGTTCCTGTTTTTTGGATTGGATATTTTTTCCCTTTTCTTACCCATCATTCATCATGTTCTTCGTGGGGTGACAAAAAAAATCATTTCATATCGTTTGTTAATACCACAATCTGAAACTGGAGACCCAACATCGCAATGGCTCAATAGAGGTGTGATGAATATGGAGAACAACGAACTGGCTCTGATCGTTAGAGATCGTTCATCAAGGGTTCTTTGCGTGGGCGGATTGATGTGCATTTTTGGGGTCGATCGGAGGCCTAAAAACAATATAGGCGACTTCAGGACATCGGGGCGACCTAGAATATGGAGTTTCATGGTGAAAAGATCATTAGAATGAGGATCAGAGCTTCATGGGCAGTACAATGATGAGAAGCGTCATTTCTAGAAATTTTCGAAGAACACGACCTGTATTCTCGAAGAACAAGCTATGTGGTACCAGCTCAGCGGTGGCTTGAGTTTCACAAAGAAAGAAGCGATGACATGGAGTGTTCCCCAGATAACATGGAGTGTGGGTACTTATGAGGGAATCAGAGTGTATCTTAGGTGATACACAGACTCGAGATGGTGTACATGGTCATGTACTCAACCACATGACCATACTAGGTCTGCTACACAGGTTACCCCATGTACTAGTTACATGGGATGATGAACATTGGATGAAACTATGTACATGCACACATCCGCGTACATGAAGTCGACCTTAACTAGTCGGACACGGTGTGTGTTTTTTACTACATGTCGTGTACTGACTTTTCTACTAGACCAGCTTTACGACATGGGCAATAGTACAAGTGCAGTACCTGGGGTCAGAAGACACGCCGTGTGACATTTCAACACACCGTGTACTTTTATGTACATGGCATGATCTTCTTGTCCACCGTATCTTGGACATGTTTCTTTTGGGTTAGTTCCACTTTTCCTCATTCCCATGATGTTCAGGTATCATTTACTATTATAGTAGTATGATCCCTTTAGCAGGACTTTATGAGATCGAGTCAGGTATCCCTCCGAGAGGCCTGGAGAGAGATCCACTATCCACTCTTGACCCTTGGTAGAGTCAGGTATCGAGGTGACCTATTACATAGGGCGCCAATCCTCTACCTAGCAGGTGAATCTGGATGAGTCGCGGTATCCAACAAGGCCCTGATAGTGATCCCCATCTATGTATCGTGATCTTTACACACTCATGAGTGTGTTCTCCTATAATGCCGGTATGTATATATCGTGACCTTTCCCGACAAAAAATTATTCTTGTACGGACTTCATCAGAGCCGTCATACTCATGGAGTGAGTTTTCCCAGATGAGTGCTTGGTGGATTCATCAGACTGAATCCCTAAAGGAGGTATGCGGTTGTGTGACTTGACTCTAGACTACGGGTTGGGAATTTTAGTATATATGGATTGTGTTCTCCTATAATATGTTTAGTAGACATATACTGTGTAGAGATGATTGTGCCCTGCCTTTGTGTATTTCTATGTGGTTTTCGGGGTCCTCTACTGATTATTTTTATACTCACCCCTACACGGGCTTTGCCCGCATGTGTTGTGTCTTTTTTTAGATGAGCATCATTTCAACAGAGTCCAAGGTAGACCAGGACATGACTGAGCTTTCTGAGTTCCCTACAGGCCGAGGTGTTCCTATGACTATGAGAAGCAGTCCCAGTACCACTTGTGTTACAGTTGTACATTGTTGTTTTCACACTCTTGCTTTGGGTGGGCTTGTATTCGGGCCTAGTTTACTTTAAATACATCACATTCTATTGTACTCTATTGGTTGGATTTGGTTGTATGCATGAATTTTGTTCCTTATATGTTTTTACATTTCACCATTGTGGGTTTAGATATTGGTGCATGTGTATAGGTACTTATGCATTGCCTCCCATGTAACTAATATTTCTATTTGTTGTTAGTCACCAGTTCCTGGCCTATTGTAAGAGGGCTTGGGGATTCGCATCTTGCGCCCCATTGGGACGGGTCGTGAAAAAAATATCATAATTGTGAGTGACAACATAATGCTTGGAATATCATAAGACATGGATCATAAAGGAATCAATAGAATAAACCATGAGAGCATAATATAAACATAATAATCTATAAAAACATAATCTTATAACAGTATGATGATTTATGAATAGAAACAAGATCAGTCATTATATTATGTATATTAAGTCAGGCACTCACATAAACATACGGACACAAAACTAGGTCCATGCACAACCTTATGGCCATGAATGTAGGTCCATACATAACATTTTATATATTATATAAGGACAACACATAACCTAAGTGACATTGAATTATGTCAAAATATAACCTTATGGACAAGAAATTCTTTCAATGCATAACCTTATGGAGATGAACGTAGGTTTACACAGAACATTATGAACATGAAACCAGGTTAACACATAAGATAATTTAAACATTAGTTATCAATCATTACCAAATGAATTTAAGTGAGATATACATCCAAACCATGAAATAATCCATATATTTTTGTACCATAATATCATCAAACATTCATCATATTTTAAACCATGAAAAGTAAATGTCTTTTATAAAAATATAATTGTATCATAATCCATGGATGGAAACGTTTTAAATAACTTATTATCATCATAATTATAAACCAACAATAGAAATAAAAAATATGTTTAAATTGGATCCTATCACCAGTGAATCTAAATTATTATCACGGGATTTATAATTTTATGGATAATTATTTTGAAAAATTACATGGAACATTTCATAAATAAAATTTCATTTCCACGTTGATATTACATATTTAAATTTTTTTAAAATTAAACATATTTTTTAAAATATTACTTTGAGAATACTATTTTAATCATAAAAGGTAATATTTAAATAATTGAGCAGTCAATATGATGTGAAATATCATTTATTTCCTTCAGGTTAAAATGATGATTCCTTTGTCATTCTCAATAAAAAATAAAAAGGGAATTATTTGAAAAATGATAATATGATTTTTTTGGACAATAAAATTAAAAATTCAACATGGGATAAATGAATATAAAAAGTAATCTTAGAAAAGTAAAATATTTATTTATATATTATTTATAATTCATAGACATTGAAGAAAAGGGATTTTCGACTAAAGAGATAAATAATTCTAGTTTTCCTTAAAACAATTCATTTGGTATGTTTAGTTCATAAATAGATGAAAATAAAATTAAAAAATTTATTCTCTTGAAATAAAATGTTGATTAGAAAATTCATGAGTTTACTGAGAGATATATCAAAATATTTCATCATCAAAAACTTAATTATCAACAATCCTAATAAATAATCATATTGTAACACAAAGCCTTTACCACTCTCGAAAATTCTAAATGAAAAGGCACATGAAATAAATAACCTTATATAGACATGTAAATCACATAATTATCATTATAATAAGCATAAAATATATTCATGAGTACTATATACACAAAAAAAAATAAACAAGTAGTGAATATTGCATGTGCCCCACAGAAATAAAAGTGGGACAAAAACTCTTTACAACTTTGGAAACATTTGAATATAAGCCACATTAAAGAATGAAATAAAACGAAACATAAAATATCATGAAATTTATTATATAATTTACATAACTTGTCAATTTTTAATTATATACTCCCCACAAAATAAATAGGTGGTGACTATGGCATATGTCTTCCATAAATAAAAGCGAGATTAGAAATTCTTTACCTTAAGTCTAGAATTCATTCATACGCATTTAAACCTAATGAATAAAATAATAAATCAGTGTAAATATATTACATAAAAACCATATTTATCATCCCAGATATGATTTACATAAAAACCTTTACAACCTGTATATTAATAACTATTTGTCGAAATCTCTATTTGAGGTTATAACTGTTTCATCTTTCATGTATGTTTATGTTTGATAATTTGAGTCTGCATAATTTGACCATGGTTCCAAAATCTCCATAATATTAAATATTATATAAAATTAATATATATTTATTATAAACTTATTTATATTTATCCTTAAATTCTATAGATAGAAAAATTGATTACACCGTTTATTGAGATGGTAGGTTGTACGTGCACATGAACACAATTTCGATTATCTCGATGGATGGAATGAAATAAAGTTAAATATTAAATAACCTATATATAATCATTTTTGTATCCTATATAATTAGTTAATATATACATATAATCATCACATTTTAAAAAAAATGAAAAATCATCACATCACATTGTGGTGGTGGTAGTCCACACGTACGCATGTGCGACAATATTATTTTCCAAAAAAAATCAAGGTAAGAAATTATGTGTGATATTATGAAATGAGATTTATAATAATATAATAAATATCATATATATATATGTTAAATGAATAACTATATCCAATCAAAGAGGTGGTGATGGAAAAAAATTACATTGGTTCGTGAGGCGGTAGTCCGTCGTACACATGATCGACAATTGTGCGTTCCCATTTGTTATGAGAAGAGATAGATATATTTATTCAATTTAAATAGTAAAATATCAGTATATTTGATATTTTTTTATTATAACAGAATATTTATATAATATTTGAGGTATTATTAAAAATAAATAAAATAATAATGCTCAATTATGAAGGATTCCTCTTCTTCAGACAACATCCTTATGTTAGCACCTAAATCATTTTTATAATGGTTTACTAATATAAATAAGGATTATAGGAAGTGGTGGGGGTGTTTTTTAATGTATTTATTCTGGTCTCAGTCAAACCAAAAGGATCTGGAATAGTGAAGAGGAGAGGATATGTGGTGGCCTTTCATAACTGGTGGAGAGTACATACATGGAATTTTTGAAATGAAAAAGTAATAACTAGGTTTCTCAAATGAAAGAAGGCTAAACAATTGGTCATTATAAATCATTAGATGTTTCATGGTACATATATGGCAATAAATTAGTAATTTTACAAGTATTTAGGTAATTATAACCCATATCTATTTTAGTTTATGCCCTGATAATCCCATTTTAACCTTAACTTTGATAATTAATTTTAAATATTTTAATTATTCCTTATGAAAAAAAATTATGTTGAAATTATTAAAATAAATAAATTATAATAATAAAAAACATGGAATTAATTATATAAAAATAAATTCATATAAGTTGTGTTATTTTGTTAAAATTATGCCCACATGCACATTAAAAAAGTGGTTTTCCAAGAAATTAATTTTTCATACATAAAATGATATTTTATTAACTCAATGAATAGTTATCATAGGTATATTTATTTCATTTTATAATTATAGATATATAACAATTTTATTTAATTTAAATCATTCCTGAATAGGAGTAATTTTAATTAATTAAAATGGATAATCATTGTTTACTTTAAAATTGTTTTTATAAGATTGGATTTTAAGCCGAAAAAAAGTTATAAAAAATATAGTGTAAAGAAGATTAAAATTTAATTAATTAGGATAAATATAAGAAATTGGTAATTTTTTTACTTTAAAAAAAGTAAATTAAAAATGATATTTTTAAATAAAAAAATTTAATTTAAAAAAATCACAATTTCACAGAAATTTATATTAATAATTATTCAAAAAAATTAATATATTCTAAAAAGTCAAAATATTCCACCCAATTTATGTTTTTATATTAATTAGTTCCAAAATATAGATTTTTTTTTCAAATAATGTTTATAAAATTTTAAAAAACTACTTTTAAAACATTTACAAAAAACACGATGAAATGAATTTTTAAATTAATACATCCATAAGCACAAAACATGATTTCTTATTATCTAATAGCAAGAAAAAATATTTTAGGAATGATAGGACATTTTATAGAATATATAATATACAAATTTTGTTTTAATCATTCCACAATAGTGACTAATTGAATTTTTTATGATAAAAATGCATTTCAACCACAAAATATTTTTGTGAAAAAATATTTTTTTCATTTAAATGATTATATTTTCATTTCTAATTAATTGATAAATATTGAATTTTTTTATACATCTGTAAACAATTTGTTTTTTATAACACAGTTAATAATATTCAAACCCAATGATCCAACTATTAAGAGACACTTTTCACATTAAATAATAATACATAAATAATATATCATGGTTTGCTTAAAATTTGTGTTGCGTGTAATGAAATCTATAAAAGAAATACAATTTATTTAAAGAGAAATACATTAAAAATCTTGGGTTCTTATAAATAAGTGTTATTGTAATATAAATTAGTGTGACATAGTGCATGGTATTTAAACTGTGGGTTAAGAAGGTATCGTCTCCAACCACATTGTAATATTTGGAAATGATTATTAGTAAAAGAATCCATGACTAGATGGGAGAGGACATGACAAGAATAATTTTATCACATTGAGGCTGAAAATTTTATAAATCCATATGTTTTGTTTAATTTATATTATATTAATCACATTAGGTAAAATTGGTGTGTTCTGTCTATAAGTATCATAGCATCTGGTCTGAAGATTTAGGTTTGACTAAATTAACGAAAAATAGAATTTATGCTGAAATTAATTAATAAATGTTATAAACCCCTAAATAGACCCCTCAAAGGGTGACTACACATTCCCCTAGGTCTCTATGTAAATAATGTTACCATCAATATTATTTATCTACCAATATATCCTAAACATTATTCAGATGAAATTAACTTTTTTATTGGTAACTAAATATAATTATTTATTATTTTCATTACCACCATATCTATAACTCTTTTAGTATATTATGTAATGATTAATTTTAATTTTTACTATAAAAATATTTTACTTTTTATCTTTTAACTTCTATAATTTCAATTATATTCCCACTATCCTCATAGACACTATTCCATTTTTGTAATATCATGCAAGGATACACAAACTAATTTTTTTTGGGAATAATACTTACTTAATTAGTACGATTTTTTTACCATTAAAAAATTGTTCTTATATTATATATAGTACTCTATGTGACTGTATTAATTGATTTAAAGAAGAATATTTCTAATATATTCCATTGATGTGTTGTCGAAATACCATTCCTTTATATTTTAATCAAATATCTAGTTAAATATTTTTTCCAACAAATTTTTTATCCTAGTCTCATTTTCAAAACATGTTATAGAATTTAATTAATTATAAACCTTTTGTATATAATTAATCGTCTAATATTTTTCATGTAAACAATATTTTAATTAATAACAACTATTATAAAATAATAAATAAGTGAGAAAGATAATCATATTTTTATTAGATTAATTTAATATAGATAATAAAATTTATATTTAAATCATTTATACAACAACTATTTGTTTCAAAATTTGAATGGAAAATAAAATCTATATCAATTATTTCCTTTATTTTGAACTCTTATATGTTTAAAACAGTTGTATAGTATACATTCTCTAAAACATACTATAACACCACAAACTTGTACTCTTGGATCTTATGTAAAAACATATTCCTTACACATTGGATTTGATACCAACTATAACAACACTAAAATAATCACTCCATAATTATATGATTAATATAAAAAAAATTATATTCATATATTTTAGGGATATTTTTGTTTTATAGTTGTAGATAATTACGATAATCCAATAAAAGTAAAAAAACCATACTTGTACATCCAAAAAACATTTCTCCATCATATTCTTTTAATTGATACCATGACATATTTCAAGGTCATGCTCTCTAATGTATACCAAGACATCATAATTGATTATATTCATCCTTGATCTATTTGAAAATAAATATAAATCATGGGGAAAGAAAAACACTCAGAAAGGGGTATAAAATAAAATTAATCCCTTTAGGTCATTGAAATAATTGAAAACCGTTGAAGAGAATTGATTATTTTTATGAAACCATGAGCTAATATAAAAACAAATTAAATCATAAAATAAACATATTTCCTACAAAAATTCTATAAACAATCTCAAAATAAATCATAGAAAATGGAAAGAAATTGAATGTTCCATAGGAAAACATAAAAACCCTTAAAATTACTTGTTTTAGACAATTGTTTAGCATTTATAGAATAAAAAAATACATTCAATCCATTACTTTTGAAAATATCATAATACGTTTATCCATAAATTCAACTTATTATTTCATGAAATTCAATAAAAATATTTTGAAACAAATAATAAATCATAGAATAAATGAGATATAATCTTTGTAATCTTATTCATTACCCTTTCATATAACTCTTTCAATAGAAATAATCTTTTTGATTACTTATAATGGTTTATCTCTAGATAATAAATCATTACCCAATGTATCTGAGTGATATATCCATGCCTCACCAATAATTATAAAAAAGTACAAAGTACTATACCATGATCCAAATATGAAAAATATTTTATTTTCATCATTAAAATTATATAAACTCTCATTTTATCCCATAAAAAAAATTTATTTGTGTTACCTCATAAAAAATTATAGGGAATAACAATTTCCTTTTAGGAATCATTAAAAAGTCAATTTTATTGGACACGATAATATTATCTTCCTCAAAAAACCATGGAATCATGAAAAATAGTCTTAATAATTATGAAATAACATAGTTGTGGGTATAAATCATTCATATAGAAATGTAAAAAAAATCTACACTTTTCATAAAAAAATTAAAAAAATAATTTGTATAAAAATATTAAAATGATTCATTACAAATAAGTATTACAAAGTAAAAGATAACATAAATTGACATTAGAGAATAATTTAATTTTATTAATGAACATTCTTGATACAAGGTAATAAATATAGAAATTTAAGAGAAATGTTTGAAAGGAAAACATCGAAACATTTAAAGAAAGGTCTTAATGAAAAATAACATTACATTTAGTCTTAGATTTCCTCATACATACTCTCTCCTCCTAACATATATTAACTAATTACCTTCTTAAGAAACCTTTTCATGTATATTTTTTATTAATGTTCCCTTTATTACATTTATTATTATGTTTTATTTAGTTACAAAATTATTTTAGTTCATGTTTGTAATTTTGGTTTTGTTCGTATCATAATCTGAAACATCATTAGTATATGTTTAACAAAAAATATTAATTTTAAATGATTCCATATGCTTTATATTTTTCAATATGTTGTTTCTATATTATTAATAAAATAAAGGTGTTTTATAATGTTTGAAATAGTTACATTTCCTTGATTATTCTAAGCTAAGCTTATTTTTATGGTTAAAATAACCATAATTGATTATTTTTAATTCTATTCGTATGATGAATTTTATTACATTTCAAAAAAAAATTATTTATATATTTATAGAATCTCATATTCATCTCGTGGAACTCATGGTGATTATTTACATAGATAACATTAAATGTTATATTTTTAAAAATAACTAACATCATAAAAGATTTTTTTTGACAAATATAAATATATATTTATATATATTAACTTTCTAGAATTATGAAAATAATTTAATTTATCATTATTAAATCTAGTTCATGTAATGAGTATGGGTTGTGATAGTGGAAATTATGATGTTTCACATCGGCCATGGTGATTCTCTAAAGATCTAGATCTCTATTGGGTAATGGATTTGTTTGATCCATCCCGAGAGTTCACCATAAAATATTAGACATAGGATATAACCGATGAGGGTGAAAAAAAAGGTGTGGATCATTTCCAATCAATATTAAATGAGGTAAGTATTATATAAGCACTTGTAGGTCTTCTAAATAAGGTCAATAAGAACTGTCAAAAAGCCCCTAAAAAACCAAACATGATGACATTTTATTCTACATAGTGGTGGATTTAGAGGTTCTAAAAATTTGTTTGATTTTTGAATGGTCTCCCTCCTTGTTCACATCACCAACATAGAGGGTGGTAAACCATGGTCCTTTACGGAACTAAAATCACAGATCATACACTGGTGGAGTGTCATCAATTGGGGATTTATCTCAATTGGAAAATGATAATTACACTTCATTCTAATTAATTAGGATTATCTCATCATGGAACAAAGTATTGGGAATCTAAATCTAAAATGATGTTTTCATGGAATATTTTATTGGTTTTTTAATTTGAATTATTTTACATTGAGTAAATACGATAATCATATATAGGTCATGTTTGATGTCTTGAATTGGGTTTATTTTCACCCAATATTTCTACATGACATTTCCTCATGCATTATAATTCATATTAATCTGGACTAGAAAACACTTTATCTAGATATCATATTTTATAGTGATATCTTTTTTTATTTCATTTTTTAAAACAACATTTTTTGATATGATGAACCTGATTAAAAATGACAATATTATCACCATCAAAGTGGAATATAATTTTATCCACACTTCTTTATGTTTTATAAATTGAAAGGGAATTAAATTTCAAATTTTAGGACTATAAATTATAATTTCAATGAATCATGTGGTTTTAAACAAAAGAGGAATGTATGTAGAACTCATAAATCATCGAATTTTGTTTTAGGAAATGTGTAATCATCTGCGAGGTTAGTGGATATCTTTTCCATCCACTAGGACATGTTTTATCCAAATCCCACCATAAAACATCATGGGATGTTATGGTGAAAGAAGTTTAAAATGAATGTACCCCTTTATATCATATTTCTGATGGTGTCAAAGATTATGAGGTGTATTATTCCAGGGATGATGAACTTCTAACCTATGAAAACACATATGGAATGCATGTTATAATACTCCAATTGTATATGGACACACATAAAGGTATGATTATTGATAAATCAAATAATAATTTCACTCCATTAGAATGATGACACTTAAGTGACTCCTAATATAGTGATTTTATAAGAATTAATTCTCTTGGAAAAGATGATAGAAGTGAATTTATATGTCAACCCATGGAAATTACTCATGCTCATTAGGATTCAGAATTAGCTAACTCCTCTTCTATTAAATTTAATATGATTGATCATAGCCAGAGTAATTTCACCCATCTACTGATTAATTTTATTAGAAATAATATGTTTAATAAACTCTCAAATCCTCATATATATTACCCTATGAAATCATTGGATGATTATTTTGTTAATACATATGATATCAAAAATAAGATGGAATACCCCATTATAAATTCATGGTATTCTTTGAAATATGATGTATGTCATATCATAAAAAACAAAAATATTGAATCTATTATAGATCAGAATTACTTTTTCTATAAGAAAACAGAAGCATTGGATCTTGTCACAATTACTTATACTATTCCAAATAGAGTTTCTGAGTCTTGTCCATCTCTAAAGGATGATTTAAATCATAGTAGTAAGCCTATAAAAATCTACAGTTTGAAATTCATTTGATATCCTGGTTTATGAGGTGAAAAGGATTGAATGAATCAAAAAATATAATAGAAAAAAGAAACTTAAAGTTATTAAACATAGGGTATAAAACATAAAATACAAATAATAATGACGATATTGGTCTAGAAATATCATAGTCTTGCCAAACATGAAATAATTATCACTCTTAGGATATTTATTCTTAAATATAAACCAGAATTTCTCATATTTTATAATCCTAAAGGGTTTTCTCCTCAATGATTTCCTCTCTTTGAGTATTAGGACACACCCTTCATTTCACATACCATACATCATTAATGGATAAATGAATATGGGTTTTTTTGGAACATAAAATACTTATGGGAACTAATTTTGTTCTTCTCTAGGGAACAAATGAAAACGTGATTCATGAAATGCATAGAAAATGAATAATATTGTTCCATAATCTATGCCTACAACCTATATCATTATTATTGAGATTTATGGTAGGATATTCACTCTTTTTAAGATATGACAAGTGTCCTTAGGACCCTCGATAGGAATTGCAATGAAATTATCAATTTTTATGATAAATTGGGTGTTCAAAATCTTTTTTTATCACCCAAGGAAAATAAATCATATATAGATAACACCAATATGTTTGTATTTAACCTTACGAGGAAAAACACTTATTTCAAGAGGCTTCTTAATTCAATGGTGTCTAGTAAAATGGATAGATATTTTCTCTATGAAGTAGCATGAGACCATTGAACCCCTATCTCGTAATCCACCATGTCATGAATAAAGAAAGGTCACTATCCAATATTGATGAGTTTACTCAATAAAGACAAGAAAACACCTTTCCCATTTAGATTCAATAATACATCGGATGCACTCCCTGATCGTGGAATGATTTTCTAAGACACTTGGTCCACTACGGATTACATGGTAGATTTTTTTGATTGTGGTCTTTAGCTAACTTTTCAAAAGAGGAAAATAAATTATTTGAGTAGGGGTCATTTTAGATCTATTAAAAAGATGATTATTCTCTATAATCATCCCACTAACTTATCCAAGAAGGAAAAACCTATCGATATATCTATTGTGATCTTGAACATGAAGTTGAGGTTTCTCTTGACTTTATTATCTTGTTATCTATTAAAGAGAATATCCAACGAGAAACCATTAAATTCCAATAGCTCATCGATTTGGATATAAAGAAAATAAATATTCAAAATTATAGAAGGTTTTGTAAGCCCATATCCCTTCTCATGCCTGGTGATCGTTTTTTCTGAAAATAAAAATGAAATTGATGACCTTGTTGTTTTGTAATACATTAATCTATTTATTGGACCTTCCACTGATAGTGATATGTTGGATGATTCAACTCCAATGTTGGACAATCTTGATGACAATTTTATGTTTTCCTTCGTTTTCTGAGATTTTGAGATAATATAGTGAATCTTTGATCTTAAAATTTGTTACCCCTAGGCTTAGATGGATTCACTAATTATTTCTTTCAATATTTTGGGTAACCATTCACCATGATGCTTCATGTTAGATTCTCACTACACAAAAAGTGGTTCCATTTCTTATGAAATCAATGATCCATTCATTTATCTTATTCCACAATTTCAAAATTAAAAATAAATACATTTACTCATGCTTATTTATCTTGTTAACAATTTTTTAAAACTTATTTTAAATATTATTGCTAACATGATGGATGCGAATTCGTATAAGATTTTCTCCCTTACTAGTTTAGTATTAATAATGTGCAGACTATCTTGAACTATATCATCTCTAACATAGAATGTGTTAATATTTTTATAATATATACTATAGTTGTTAATATTTATCTAAATATCTATGTAAAAAATTAATTTAACAATATGTATTGGGGATTCATCTACAAGGTTTTAGAAAAATTATCCTTAGATGAAACTTTTATCAAATGTGTTAAAATTATGCTAGGTTCCACTTATAACTCATTTTTATATCAGTGGATCCCCATATTGATATTTAACTTGATTAAGATGAGTGAGATTGGGTTAACCACTTTCATCCATTATATTCTCCATTATAGAGGATTTCTGGAGTAGGTTTCTAATTATCATGGTTGAAAACGGAAAGGTGAAATCCATTACTTCTACTAGTGGTATTTTTATCCAATCCACTTGTTTTATGGTGATTATATCATTAATTTCATTTATGGTTACTAAAATATTTTTATTAATATAAATTATATAGTTTTAAACTATTTTATGGTATCTGGTGAGATATTAGTTGGAAAAAATACTACATTCATTGGAATTAATACCTCATCTTGAAGAAAGAATAATTTCATCAATATATTAGGAATCATAAAATAAAACATCCCTTTTATTTATCTTGGATTCCTTGTGTTTTTGGGAAGGAGAAGTGATTCATATTTTATTTTTATTATTGACCATATTTGAAGAAAATTCACTTCATGATAGGGTGAGCCTCTTTAAATGGGTGGTCAAGTCTGTCTTGTGCAATATACTATTATCTATACGTTGTTGTATGCTTTTATGGTATATTAATTTATGGATTTTTTATTTAATAACATTAAAATATCTATCAAAAAATTCATCTATTGTGGAATAATTATTGAGTGAAGAATTATCACTATAATTTAGAACTAGTGTCGTAAACCTAGTGCTCTTGGAGAAATTGAAATCAAGAATACTTTTAATTCTAAAAATTATGTGTAGGAAAATATAATGTGGATGATCATTATGGAATAATCATATACTCTTAGATATATGATATTAAAATTTATTAACATGTGACATAATGAAAATTGGAACTATATGGATTCCTCGATGTGGACAACTCTTAAGGAATCCTTCTATAACATCGCCTCACATGTACACCAGCCAGTCAACATAAAATAACCTCATAATTTTGGGTTTGATAATTGAATAAAAAATCCCTTGTTAAACCTCCTAAAATATTTTTACCTAATGATGGACAACAATACAAAGATTAAATATCATATATAGTTTTCTTCTATTGAACTATCTGATGTGATTAGAGTAGTGGTAAGAAACTATAATTTCATCAATTAGCATGATCTCTTGATATTGGAAATAGCTACCAAGGGGATTCTAACCTCAAATATTTTTTATACAAATAGTACTAATTGGATTAATCATGATTTTATTTTTAAGGAAAATCAATTACTCCTTCCATATTCATGAACTTGTGGAGACTTGTTCATTCCAAACATTTAGTCAACTCTTATCTCCTATCGGTTGTTATTTTCTAATTCTCTAGAAAAATATTATTCCACCAACATAGGGAGGACCACTGTCTCCTAATTTTGAGTTAATATACGGATTCAACACTTTTGAATTCAACTTTTTTATATCTTTAAAGTGCATCCCTCATAGAAAGACGCTATATAAGAACAACTCAAAATATTCTTGAATATTTCCCTCTATCTGAAGCTCCTCAATTTATTCTAAGTATCTTATTTATAAATCATTCACTTTATCTATATTACTTGTAAAAAATGAATTTATGAGAATTATACCATTAACCTTAAAACATATCTCATTCACATAAAGGTCATGGTGAACGATTGAAACTTTATTTCGCATAACCAGTGAGAATATTTTGTGCATCAATTCTCTATTCTCAGGTGACATGGAATATCATGTAATTTCCCTCCAACCCATGAAACCATATTAATAATATGGATCTATCCATTCATTGGAATGATTAATTGAATCATAGATGGGTCTTCTAGAGGCAATCCGGGACCTTCAGATTCTATAGCTATCTTTAGAGTTCACATTATTGATATAATGGGTTGTCTTTATGGTCCTTGTGAAATTTATTATTCCTTATTGCCTAAAATTCTTGGGTTGATTAATGTGGTTGATATGGAATGATAGAGATTATTACAGAATCATTAGATTGAGTGTAATTCTTATACCTTTGGGAAATCTACGAGAATCGGCCCCTTGCATATCTCATGGATGATTAATTATTAGTCGATAAGATGTTTGGAGCTCTTATCAAAAATGAGTTATTTTATTACACATACATAATGGAATACAATTTCTTAAATAATGAGATTTCAATGAAAGGGGTGTGTTTTGATGAACTCAGTTTAGCTAATATCTTACCCAATGATCGCTTTCCCATTTTAACATGTTTTTTTATTTCCGTACTTTAGGATTCTATATTATTATATATTCATAATAAAAGATAATCTTCATTAAGATAATGTTTTCATCTTTCTAAAAAACAATATTTATGTTTTTATTCAATAATTTTATAATCATTATAAAAATATTCATATAGGTGTTAAAACCATCCCAAAAAAAGAACACATTATAACAGTTGAATGAGTGTGAACATGTTATTTTATTGTGATAATATCACTTTCAAATAATCTTAATTATTTAAAAAACATGTTAATATTGTTATAAAATATATTCAAAATGATGTATATGAAGATGATAAATGAGATAGAATGGAATGACATTATTATTTAGAAAGTGTTTCAGTATGATCAATTTATAAGGTTAACTATTATGAGGACCAATTATTTTTCATATAATAAATATAAAGGTGAAATTATATATCCATAACCCTAATGACGTTATAAATATATTATTATTCATTAAATCCATTTGTAGAACCAAAAATGTAAGGCAGTGATGAAAAAAGAAATGTGTTGTTCATAGAGGTTGTATTCCAAAAATAATATGTAAGATGTTTTCATTTTATAATGGAATGAAAGGAAGTTAGATTATTCTTTATCTTTCCAAAATCTTATTTATGTCATAAATATTCTATTTATCCATTAAATCTATTTTTTGGGTCATCGTTGTAAGGCGGTGAAGAAAAATGAAATATGTTGTCAATATAGTAGGTAATCCTCAAGAAACACAAAAACAACTTTCATTATTAAATTAATGGAAGGAAGGTAGATAGTGAATGTTCCATAAACATAATTAAATTTTAATATTTATAAGTTATTTTAAGGATATAGATGAAGAAATAAATTGGAAGGATAATGGTTAAGACAATTACATATTCTGTGGATATATTCTTTTTGGATACTCGTAAAGACATATTTGTCAAGTCATTTGGGAAGACCAAAACCATTAGGATGTGATAAATATATTTTTGGTCGGGTTATTTTTGTAGTTATTAGTTGATGTACAGTTATTATGGTGTGTGGAGAAGTGAGGCGGTGACGAGTTCCTTTTATATGTGAGAGGGGTGACACTCTTGTATATACGAGTTTTTTTTAATATATAAGAAATTTCATATTCATGGATAGTGTATATAAATTAGAAAAAAATTAAATAATATAGGGAGAGTTGAAAATATATTCAACTAATTAGTTTTATATATGTTTTTTATCTTATCACTTAATTTAAGCCCTTTGAAACCATTTAAACCATTATTGTGGTGACTATATTTCACCATCATTAAAAATGAAATTGAAATAATTAAATAATTGGAATAAAATGTTTACAAAATTAAAAACTTGTTAATAAAATAAAATTTATAAATACAGACAAATACTAATCATAACACCCACACAAGGAATACCAAAATACAATTTTAAAAAAATATTTTTGATTAATAAAATGAATTTACACTAATTCATTTCCATATAATAATTATTAAATGGTTGTTATTTTATTTGATGATATATTTTATCATTTTATTTAATGAAATATCTTATCAATAGTGATTAATTTACTTTATAATGATAAAATACATTACACACATAAAAAATTGTTTTACAGAAATATCACTTTTTTAATATCAAATGATTTTATTTTAATTTATAAGAAACTTATATTTAATTTATAAATGGTCATTAATTTTTTTTATATGTAAAAAAATAAATTTATTTAATTTTAATTGTCTAAAAATATAAATTTAGTTTACATCTAAATTTATATGATATTTAATAAAGAGAATGTTTATAAACAAAATAGTTCTATTTAACAATAATTATTATATTATAATTCCTTATAATTTCATAATAATTACATGGTTGTTATTAAATTATTTTACTAATCATAACATGAATAATTATAAATATATATTTTTTGATATAATTTATAATAAATGAATACAATAGATGGTTCAATTCCATTTCATGAGAATCAATGGTATTTTCTAAAATGAATATGAACCACGATTTAAATCTATTAAAATAACTTATTTTCATAATAATTTTTCATTTAGATAAATTATATTTATTTTAAATATTTATTATAAAGAGTTAAATTTAGTTTTATTTTTGGTGTTTCATGTATCACATGCATCTGAATGCACTGGATTTATTTAAATTGAATTGATTACTATGATTTTAGGTTGTTAAATTATACCCCTTAAATAAATTGAATCCTCACAATTTTAAATATTTTATCACAAAAATGAATGTGTATTGAAAAATTCATAGTTTCATATGTGGATTTTATCAACATCAATTATTTATAAGTCACTATTAATGAAATTTGTATTTATTAAATAAATATTTCAAAAACCATGTATGTCCCATTAAAATACACATACTTGTGAATGAGTTTTCAAAAACATACCTTAATAGATAATTGATAAGGTATGAATGATTTTTCATTATTTTTATAGAGGAATTATTTATCATTTAAGATACACAATATGATAAAATATACTCACTTAATTTATATCTATTCTACAGACTCAATTTTATCATTTGGTTGTGTATTTAATTATATTTTCACATATAATTCATCTCACATTCTTATTTATGAATTAAGAAGATGAATATTTCATGACTAATAAAATAAAATAAACATTTAATTGATCATGCGATATAATTAATGTTAATTTTATAAATTATTTGAAGTATTTTATTAACAATTTGTTCCTCCTGTTTAAAGCCAATGGATATAATGGTTAGCATGAGTAAAGATAATACCAAATTAAAAATGAATAAACCTTCATATGGAAAAGTAATACATTAATATTAAAAACCAAAGTATAAAAAATTAAAACCCATCTTTTAAATAAATCATTCCACAATTAACTAAACCCTAAAACTATCCAACACATGCCTATTCAAATTAAAAACCCCAAATTTTAAACAAAAGATCACTTATACTTCTAAAATAACAAAATAATGTTAAGTAAAAAAGATAATGTCACTCATAACATCAAAAACCAATCATGTATTTACCCTTATCATGTATTCTCCCAATTAATAGATCATTTTCCCAACATAAGTATATTACCATGAAATAAATCAATAACCAAATTAAATATTTTTAATAAAATTACCTCTATATTTATACTTCAAATAAAATAAAAAAAATATGATTTGAACACACAAACTAGAGAAAAACACACCACAAGCATTTATTGTTATAAAAAATAAAGAAAAAATTCAAAAATAATCACATTTCATCTTATCACTAATTTTTTTTTATTATCTAAGTGTTTCTATACTTCTCAAACACACTTTCTCAAAATCAAATAAAAATGTGTCTCATTTACCCATAATTACCTCAAAATAGAATAATATAATAACCATAAAAATATTCTTTTAATCTTACATACCAACAAAATATAATAACATTCTTTTCAAATAACCTTCATAAGATATCATATGATAAATATAAGGGTTATATATACCTCAATCATGTATTGTTCCCAAAAACCCATATATAAATATCAAAATATCATTATCCAACTTAAAATACCATTACATAGAACCTAAAAATGGTATATATACATTTAACTATCTAAAAATTAACTTTTCTTTATTAAAAACCACTTTTAAAGAAAAAGGGTAAAACCAAGAAACATGGATTCAATAACTTAGGGCATCAAACTGTGGTCCAACGGTCCAAATTTCCAAAAACAAGTTCAAAAAACAAAGAATCACCCCTAACCAACATAAATAACGTTAAGTCCAGTTTCCACCAATCCAATGTGCACAGAAAGATGTCCCATACAAAGATGGGCCGGTACTAATAGCCAAGGCCATACCCTCTCAATCATCGAAAACCAAAATACATAAATCTGGTGGAAACTTGCAGATCTAAACCTCATCTAGAGTAGTCTTTAAGGATAATCTAAAATCAAGAACCATTGAACAGTAGGAATCTATAAAACAACAATCATAGCGAGCAGTGACACCCAGACAGAAATCCACCATCATTTCAGCACAATAAATGCAAAAATCACAAAAAAGAGAAGACACCCCCAAGAAATACACAAATTCCGCCTCAATTTCACTATTATCAACATCAAATAATAAAAATACCAAAGGAACACCTTCAATGAGAGCTGCATGGAATTGGAAGCCAGAAACTGGAGACCATCCCCCTTCGCACAATACTAGGGCCAGCACCGAGCCACGCCCAAAATGAATCCAGCCCAACTGAATCAAACGCCCACCGATGCCAAACCGAGGTCCAAAAAAAGCCTGAAACTCACCGATCTGGAGAGGCAAGCCCAGATCAGTGCCGCTAGACCCTTCGCATGGGCAGACGAAGCCGAGTCCGACACGCCGCTGAGTCACTACTTCCAGAAAACAAAGCTGAAGCGTCACCTTAACCATCATCGATCCGACATGGTCAAATGGATCCTCGCCAGCCCTCACAAGAGTCCTACCAAATGGATAATATTTTAACTAATAATGTATACAAATGTTTAAATTATTTCTTCAAAGATAAAACTCTAACATAGATATGTATAATTCATAGTATGTTATAAACATCTGTAAATATTTTGAAAATAATTTTAAATAATGGGATGACTAACACAACCTATATTGGGTTGTAGAAAAACAATTTTATTTCTATTTAGCTAAATAAAATATAAGTTGAAACCTACAGTAGTCTCTAAGATAGGAGTTAAAAAAAATTTATGAAGAATGATGTTTTTTTGGAATTTATGGTTTAAACAAAAACCAAGAAGAAAATATTTGAAAATAGTTTGATGAGAAGGATGATTGGGTGAAGTTCAGAATATTTGTTATAGTGAAATAGAATTCCTAAAAATAATTTCACTTTTGTTTTAATTAATTGAAAATTTTATGATTCCTCAATATGTTCACCAAACACCTTATGATGGAGGTTGATGTTTAGACTAATCTAGTAATTGAATCTATTTGATCAATATCCCTTCATGTTTGTGTGAAAAGTTAATATCCCACACTTAAACTACCAAGGGAAGACCCAATCGAGTGTTGGTGGTCCTTAGAAATCCAAGAGTAACTCACCAACTTCACACATGTTTTTGTAATTTCATGACACCCACACCCTAATAAAACATATTCAATCAACACATTACAGACCAAGAAGAGGGTCATTATTGATTAAAAAATTATGTAGTATGAATGAAAAATCTCAAAAGCCCAAACATAATTTCAATTAAATTTATAAAATAGTCACTAATAACTGAAATTAAGTAATATGGTAGATGTTTTATTCAATAAGTATTGAGGAATCAATATTTATAATGGAGACCCATCCCTAGCCTAATAAATCTTGAATTACCCCTTCTTTTGAAGGGTATAATATATAGATGAGGAAGAATAATCCATAATAAAATTAAAGAAAATTTAAAATAATGAAAAAATATCAAAAGATTCTCCAGCCTTCATCAAACACACTACTCGTTGGAAACCCATGACTCCTTGGCCCCATGTTATTTTTATAGGTCCTTTGTATAGATCCTTGATCCATTATTGATCTTTATCTTCTATATTATTTCATGGATTCCAATCTTCTATGTGGTTTCAAACCTCCATGAGACTTAAATTTTAATTTTTGTGTTTTCATATTTCCTTAGTTGTGATTTCATTAAACTGTATCCATATAGAAACGAAATATTGGTAGCATGTATGCAAACATGGTAGCCTAAATACTTAACCCAAACTATAGATCATCCTCATGAATACATTACATCAACCTTACTTATTTTTATTATGAGGTTCTTACATTTTGTCTCATTATCACACAAACCAGTTCATGACTGGTTTAATGCATACATTGGGGAAATGTTATAGATGATGGTTAAATAGGCCTATATCATGGTAACACATAACGAGATTCATTATCACACAAGGTGTGAATGATACATATACATCCCCTCAATTTTTCCTTCATATCTTGTAACTTTTTTATTTCATTAAGCTTATTTCTTCAGTGTTTATCGAAATATTATACAATTATTAAATCACTGTGTCAGCCTATGATTTGTATCATGCTTACTGAAATGAAATCCCAATGTCTTGGAATAAAGTGTGGATGAGCCCCTATAAGGGTAATCATGATCTTCTATAAATGTATTTCCAGAAAAGTGGTTGATTAAGTTTCAAGAAGAACTCAATAGATCGATCATGAGGCACAATTCAATGGATTTAATATACAATGGATATGTGAAAAGATGGTATATTCAGAGTTCCCTTGATTATAGATTTTATTTTATTGATATTTTTTTCAGTCTAGAAATGTTATGGTTCATTTTTTCTATTCTTGATGTACGTATTATCATGGTCAATCTTTACTGAGCTAATATTCAAATAGTTTATTATAATGAACATGTTGTCGATTATTGGGATCTTTTTAAAATATGGTGAGAAACAGATTCAATTTTCTAAATAAATTCCAAAATTACCATATTAAGAAAAAATATTAATTTAATTAAATTAAACTCACCCTCATAATTAATTCACCAAATCATTCATTATTATGTATCAGATTTATTCTAATAATTCAATTGAATGATTAAAATAATTTTAAAAGTTATAAGAGAATTTCATAATTCAATCACAAATGATCCAATATGGTAAATATGTTAATATTAACTAGTAAATGATAGAATTATGGGATTATGATAATGAAAATAATAAATTAAATATAAAAAATTATATTCTATTTCAATTCACCCTCACTTGAACCTTGAAATTTGGATTAGTGAGATTAAAAGGATTATAAAAACCAAATTCAAATACATTGACAATGTGAGTTCATTTTTTGACACCATATTTATCATGATCATAATGCCTATCTAATTATCAAGACTCCATTTTCTTCATTAATTCCATTTAATTAATTCCTACTTATTTTATCCCCTCATATACAGTTATACCTAGCTCCCTATAATTATTTCACTAAACACTCGTGTATGATTTTCAAGAATTTTTTACCTCATATATAGTCTATAATGTGTTCACCATAGTCATGATTAATTTCTTTTTACATACCAAATATGTCAATTAATTTCCCCTATCATGAGGGATTAGTCAATGTTTTTATGAGTTTTAAGGGTTTGTACTATTTTAATGTTAAAATATTGACGTTGAATGGCGAGGAATGACATTATATTGATTCTTAATGAATATGTTTTAGTCTCACCCAAGAATGTATTACCTTTATAAATACTCTTACACTAAATCATATTTAATTCGTTGAATTCTCTATGTAAATACCAAACCACATAACAATTTAGCAGTAACAAGTATTCGTTTCTCATTTTCTATTAGCGGGTTGTATATTTTTTCATTTTTTTTCTTTTTGGTTACATTGATAAAGGAAGAGAGGGACTTATGAAATTATGTAGTAGATGTGATATTGTTATTTCCCAATGTTCGGTAGTATTATTCATTTTTTTTGATCTGTTTTGGGGAATTTCATCAAGAAAACGTCACCACATCCTTTAAAAAACTTATCTTTAAAATGATTCATTGATTCCAACATTTTTAAGCTAATTTTAGATCCAAAAAAACATTATCAAACCTTGAACCTTCTCATTAGATTTATGGGTACTCTACTGATAGTGTGATTTAGAAAAAAAGTAATTTTCTTCCCTATTTCCTACTTTTTTTGTATCAATTTTCAACTTTTTCAATCCTAAATATTCTCTTCAAAATCAAATTTTCGTGGGAAGGAGAGTGACTTTATCACTTAAAAATATTACGTAACATTCATGGATATCCTTGGATAACATGAATTTTTTTTCCATTCCATCAATATTTATTTTCTCTCCCAATATAAAATCACAAAACAATCATCTACTTATCCATTAAATTCAAATATATTTCTCTAAAAATATTATTCTATATACTTGTTTACATTCCCCAAAAATTAAATTCAATATAAATCATGCATAAAAATCTAGAGAAATATATATTGAGTTATTTAGATTGTAATGTATGTGCTAATAAAATTCATTAATAGATGATATAGGGTATTTGGATTAAATTTCAATGTTGTTTTAAAAATTTGGTTAATTAAAAAATCATATTAAAATAATAATATTTTCTCATTAATTTTAATGCAATATCCTTAAATTATTCATAGTTTTGAATATATTAATAAAAAATTTCTCATTATTCATTCATATCTTGGTTCTCTAAAAAAATGGGCTTTGTGAAGAAGATTTAAATGTTTTTTTATAACCCTATCATGAAAGTGGTAAAGATAAAAATAGAATATTGTACCATGTGGTAAAAAAAATTAGTGGAATTTTCTAGAATATCCATCATTGAGAGTGCGAAATCAATTATATTTATCCATTAATATAATATGAGTGATGGGTCAAATTATTTTATCATCATTTTAGTAGATTCAAATTTTATAAGTTTATTGACATTAATTGCACTGGTTTCAAAAATTTTCTAAAACTGAAAATGGCACAAATAATTTTGTTTTTGAAAAACACAAAAAAATTGAAAAAATAGATCCAAAACATTGAAATGTTCTAAACTATTAGGTTCTCTCACCATTAATTAAATAATGTGTTGTCCCCAATTCTATTGAACAAATTTAATATACGAGAAGATTTTAAGTATAATAAAAAAAACATTGTTCAGAAATCATAAAACCTGATGTTATTTGGTGATAAACAGGTCAGAGTAGTAGGATATCCTTTGGTGGATATTCTGATAAGTGTCCATGGAACTTCAATTTTCCTTTCCCAATAATAGTGAGTTTGTTCTAATTTCATTCATTCAAATTCTAGTAGGCCAGACCATACAGATTCAAAATTCAAAAACCAAACCATAGAGACCAGCGGGAAAATTGAACACATATTCGAAATCTGATTTCATTCATTCACAATATACAAAACACCAAAATGGAAATCCGGAGATACATTAATAAGTTATTCCCATATGAAATTATTTTTACATTGAATCTACTTGAGTCTTGAATAAGGTAATAACACTTTGTATATTTGATGGATATATATATTATGAATAAACTTTTCCTGACCCACTTGTTCCCTTTCACTGTAAATTTTATAATTTTGAAAATATTCTATTATAATTGACTATATTTAAGAAATCTAAAATTCCTTTTCTTTTCCAACTTATAATATTTCTAGATTTATACCTCTCATATCCCAATAGGATTTGTGTTCTATTTTTATTGGTTGGTGATAATATTTTATATAAATTATATTCTATTTGATCATTCCAAATGGTATCTTGTGGGTTGATTTATAATCCCATATGGTGTATTCCAAACATTGGAAAAAATAATTTATATTTTTTATGATAATATTATAAAATTCTATTAATTTTTTAATTACAAACCTGTTTTTTTACATTTTTTTGGATGGTGGGGTGTTGATGTCATGTAATGTACTCTAAATTTTCATAATAAATTGTAATAACTCATGTCTTTATGGATTATAATATGTTTAAATAATTTTAGTATTTTCACTTTTTTGGAGAGTAATTTTTTGAAAAGATATTCATTATTAAATTATAATATTTTTTAGAACTGTTAGAGGTGGGTTTGGTCATGAAAGGAGCATTGAGAGGTGATTCAAGAACTCAAGAGGGAGGATGAGAGGTGGCGGAGTTAGCCAGGGTTTGACTGCAACCACTTGCTGGATCGAATTTTTTTTGACAATGATATCAACGAACAACATCTTATATTATTTATTTTTGGCCTCATATTTCACTATCCTTATTTTTTTTGAATTGGGCAAAAATTTTGTGATGATTTCACTAGAACATGGAAACATCATCAGTGATTTACGGGTCTTCAATATGGTGTGTATAGAGGATGACTCAAGATTCTATCTTACATCTATCTATAGCCATTTTGGTATAATTAACCATTGGAAAAAATTTATTTTTGGTTTTCGATGAAATTAAATAAATTATAATGTTTCCCAAGTGTCTAACAATAGGAATTTTGTGGATGATGGTTTCATGGGTGTGATGTATTCCTTCTAGGTGTGTGCAGTCAAGGTTCCAATAATGTTGTGCTTCTCATTGATCATTCCAAATATTATTTCACGTAGAATTAAAAAAAATATAAATGGTTATAATTAATTATTTATGTCTTATGGAATGAGTAAGGATTCTAGGAGGAATGTAAAGGCTTCGTTATCTTTGATAGGGTTTGATGTATACATGCATAGTTTTGGCCAAAGCTCTATGGACGAGGTTGAGGGTATTAAATATTTTTTAGAGGCAAGTGTCCCTTTTTATAGAAGATAATATATTTGTCATTTATGATTTTTATACTTCATAATTGTTTCAAGGGTTTTAGTAGATAGTAGGTGATGATGAATCTCTAGGAGTATGATATTGGGTGCTGTGATTTCCATATTTCTTTAGATAAGTTCTCTTTATCCCTTGGGAAGACTGAGAATGCTCAACCACTAAGCTTCTATAGGGTGAGGATTATATTTATATGGAATGAGGCCTTCATAAGATATCATGGTTCATGTTGTGATGTGGGTACCCTAGGATATGTTTCTAAGGGATAGTTGGATAACTTTAGAGGGCTTAGGACTTGTTATTATGGATGAGATGGTGAAACATATCATATGAGATGGGAAACACCCTTAGAGGGTGGAGCGAGATCATGAAAATCGATGTGAACTGGATTAGTCCTCAAGTAATGAATGAAATATTATATTTGGATCACCTCTATATGAAGGGATGATATATCTCCCTTGAGAAATTATAGTTAAATCAAGTTAGGGTTATGGGAATTTCACGAGGACATGGTATATGCTTTCCAAGGGTCCTTAAAGTGGGTAAACATGGGATAGACTCAAGGTAGCAGGAATAGAACTACTGATATTTTTGGTTGATAAATAACACAACCTTGGTACCTAGATCAAAGGATCTTGTGGGATGTAGTGTCACTATTACATTATGATTGTGAGAGGACATCAGTGAGGTGAAACCAGTGTGGGTATGATGGACATCATGGATACTCTGATATGAATGCTTGACATATTCGTGAGAAAGAGATTTGTTGTGAGTGAATAGATCTCAGGGATACATGGGTCATATGTTTTGAATGTTTGAGGTCGTTGGAGATAATACAAGTTTCGATGGTCCTTTCCTTGTAGTCATGGGTGCATGGGGCTAATGGTTCATTTCATAAGGCGTCTTAGGTTAGGGTTCTTGAGGTAACCTTCCTAGCATTTCTATGCATGGGTCAATGTGATGACCACTCCCTATTCCCTAATGTATTATGTCAAAGAAGATTCCATCTGTGTCTATGTCGGGGGAAAACCATGACCTATCTCTTTTGGAACTGTATTGACTGTTGATCATTCCTTTTTTCCTTTAATATTAGGATGATGAATGGTTGTTCCCTTGTGATCGGGTATCAGGTCTGGGACCATGATAGATATGGTTGGGTTAGTGTGCATGTGTGGGAACATTCCAAGTGTTTCTAATGTTTGGGATAACCCTTAGGACTAGATTTTGGGAAGGCATGAGATGTGACTTATGGACCATCCATGGGTGATAAAGGAAGGTTTGTTCCATTTAGAGAAATGACCATGCCCCATGCTTGTAGGTAGTGCGTCGAGATTTTTAACACCGACCTACCATGATTCTTTGGGTATGGTTATGAGTATTATTATGAATCTATGATAAGTGATGATGGTATTTTAGAATGGTGTAAAATAAGGTTTGATCGGGTTCTATGGCATCATGGTAAGCACACAGGGACCCATGGCCCATTAAGTCATTGTGTCCTGGTTAAGAGGTGTTGTCTAGGGAGCTTGTGTGAAATTTCTATTTTATTCCTCATGAATGAATGTGTATAGTGTAATATACTATGTGAACAGAGTGATAACCTATTTATATGTGTTTCTTACAACCTGTATAGGCACCACAGTGAACATGAATACCTTATATATTTTTTTAGTTTCTACGTAGGTTGTAGAGTGGATCAAGATCGTGTAGCTCAATAAGTTTGTAGATAGGGATTGTGATCCTAGGGATGTGTGTATGGATAGTTTTTATGAATTTTACAATTCGTTAATTTTTTATTTGGGATCATTCTAGTGATAATTCATTGATGTATGATTTTATGCTTCTATAGGACACATTTTGTTGTATAATTGGGTTTATTTATTAGTGTGTAATCTAAATACACCTGTGTATTATTTTTAATTTACTCTATTTATAAGAATACAATTTGAGGAAATAGAATCCCGATTGTATGGATTATATATTCTCTACTAGTCAGTAGCCTCTAACATAAGGTAATATGAATTAGAGGCTAGGTGACAACCTCTACTCCTGGAACTGTTGAGTGGCTCGGGGTGGGTCATCAAAATTTTGTATAAGAGTATTATTTTTTCAAAAAAATTATGGAATTTACAGATAGGTAGTCTAGAAATGTGTTAAATCATGATATGTCCCTTGAATGGAGAGTCATGAAAACCTTTTTAGTGAGAATTCATAGTTATTAGGGGTGAAATATTGTTATTCATGGTAGTATTGTTATGATTAAGATATAATTAAATATGATACATTAATATATATATTTTATTTGACTACTGGAACATTTCCAAGAGGCTATGCATGTACATCATGAGAAGCATGTAGGTCTAATTTGAAATTTCCATTCTTATGCATGATTATATTTTTCTAATAATGGTTTAGTTTCTTAATGTATTGGTAACAACATAAATGTGTTTTTCCCATAAAACATGGAATGAAATATTAATCCACAGGACCGTATGAATTTTCACTAATTTATGGTAATGTAGATCATATTTTAGGATATTCTTTAGTGTAAATAATGTGTTCTCTTCATCATTGGATACATGAGGACACTTGGATGGTCCATTTTGGCGTTGGAATCATCGTAAATAGGACCATGGTAGGTTTAGTTCATGAATGTAGTACCAGAGGATTAATCCAAGGATGGGAGAAGGCTATACTGAGTATATGGAAACCCAGAGGGGTTGGGGTGAAAGGTATAAATATTTTTACATGGATATGGATTTGAAGTAGTTAGAGTGTTTCTAGCATAAAATTGTTGCTAGTGAGTAAGATATATTGGATTCTTGTCCTGGTTGGTTCTTGATATTCTCTTTTAGCAGTATAGTTGGGGTGTGGGTAGAAAATCAGGATTCTAAATAGATGCATGTGTGATTTTTGGTCATGTGGTTAGCCTTATAATGAGGCGTGATGGCATGGTATGTTATTTGTAACTAAATCATGTTTGGATCATGATTAATGTGTTGGGAATATGATCCTAGGTTAGATGGGAGATGACTCATGGGAGCGTGAGTCATTTTGTACGATCAGATTGTATAAGAGCAGACATTAATTGGGTTCAAGTGAGATATAGAAGGTCCATATGCGAGGACCTATGAGATGGTTCTTTGGGAGACACTATTACAGTGAAGGGAGTGGGTTTTAATGATAAATTTTTAAGAAGTCTCAAGGTTTGAGGATGGTGAATAGTGGGTATGTAGGATGCATGGTAGGGTTGCAGATTAATGAATGGGGTAAGAGAATGGTGGTTATGAATTGGTATGAACTGTGTAAGAACATGGGTGTTCCTATAATGGTAGTGAGGTGGTGGTTTTTGGATTCGGGCCACTCTTTGGGTGAGGTGATTGGTTTGATCGATGATACCCTCATAGGGATAGAAACAAGGGTTGTTTGATAAAAATTCAGGGTGTCCCTAAAATTGTAGGTGACATTCGTGATGGTTCTAGGTATCAAGGAACAATATATTAAAGGTGATCATTGATGGGATTTCTCAGGGAGTAATATTTTTAGGGGTGTTATGAGGAAATGTTTCTTTGGACAATTAAGAGTAATACCAATGTAGTATCAAGAACCAGTTGGTGTATGTTCTAGTGGAGTAGTTTGATGGAATCCCTATGGCGGGGAGAGCACCCTTTCCCAGTTGGAGGGTGTGACCCTTGATTTGGATGAACTATAGTTGTGGTGAGGATGATATCCCTGGTGATTCAATAACATGTTGAAGTTATTGATAATGTATGCATGGGATGGATATGTGTCATTATTGTGTATGGCTATTTATATACCATGGGACGTAGAGTTTGGGTATTTTATTCGATGGGTGATTATAATGGTACTTAATTGGTGGATATAACCATATTAACTGCATATTGATGACCTTCAGTTTGAAAGGGACATGGAGGTAGTGAATGACCAGTCGATGAATGGTTTTAAAGACACTGATATGTTAATGTGTTATAGGATTCAATGTGATATAGTTCCATGTTAAATTTAAAAATGGATATTTATATGATGTTTTGGGTGGATTAGCTATATTGACATTAGAATTTAGTAGGCTTGAGATGATTTGAGTGAAACAAAGAACAGTGAGGAACATGTGATTCACATGATATCACGATTCCTGAAGTAAATGGTTAATGTTATAACATTGGAGATACACCAGGATTATGACTTTGACATTAGAGTCAATGTTTAGATGATTTTATTATGCCACTACATGTTATGGAATTATGATCAGGTGCATCTTTTGATGATACAATGGACACTCGGGCTGATAATGCTGTTGAAAATTTTCTAAATGATGTCTAACTAGAGATTTTATGTGAGTTTAGATGTGAAGGGATGATAACTACATAGGAGGAGTTTTGGGGGTGTATTTAGGGGGTTGGAGAACCTCATAATGTTTAATTTTTGGACTCCCATTCCAATGGTGGAGAGAACAAATCTTCGAATTGGCCATTGTGAGTGGAGTTTTATGGTGGGGAGAACAATAATATTTTCAGATGAATTGGATATTGGCACCAAGGTGTGTTTGGAGAGATATATGTGGTGAGTTCCCTCACTGTGTTTTTGTTAGTAGTGAGTGGGTACGTCAGCTTCTAGTGGTTAGTGTGTTTGGAATATGAAGATGGAACTCAACATTTTCTCAGTGGTTTTAAAACCTTTACAAGTAAGGGGATATGTTTTTGGGTTTACAAAAAATTATTAAGGATGATAATAATTATGGTGGATATTTTTAAAGAACCGTGTCTTTATAGATTGAAATATTCCATGGGAATTTGAGTATTTTTGGTCATAGAGTACCTGTTTTTAGAAATGATTATTAAGATGGATTTTTGGTATTTTAATCACCATTGGAATGTTGTTTAGGAAATTAATAAGCCATTGGGATGTTCCTTGGGAGGGGGGATGAGAGGTTTTCATTGTGGTTGGGGTTGTACTCCAACCATCGTCTACTGAGTGGCATGGGCACTATCTTAGGAGCCATACTTATCTCTCTAGATGGTTGGATATCCCCGAGAATCTTGTCATATGTACACAAACTTTTTTTGGGACACACACATTCCTATGATCCCGGAATGGAATGTTGGTGGGGATGAATTAGAGGCATTTCAATAGGGGAATACCTTTTTCCCCTATTAGGGTTCCTTGGGTTTTAGATGTGAGCGGTGATGTGAGATGATATTTTTGACAAGAAAACTCTCTCTTGTCCTCTCTTGATACACTTGGTGAGGGGGATGGATCAAAGTTAATTTTAGAGGTAATATTGGGTATGTTCCCACTCTATTATTGGTTTTCAGTTTTCACATTTATTAACCTTAATTTTATTTTAAATTATGATATTTTTTATTTATAATTTCACTAAATCATGGTAAAATTGTAAGTGATCGATGGTGATTCTGTGTGATGTGTGTAGAGGTTATCCTGAGATGCTATCTGGATGCCATTAGTGGTCGATTTGGTGGAGTTAAGACACTTCCCAAACATTATTTAGGGTTTTTGATGATATTGGATAAATTTATTGGTTTCCTAGTTAACAAAAATATTAAGTTCGTTTTGGATAGTATTGGGGGTATGTTTCAGATCATCTTTATGTCATTAGTCAAGGTTACAGAAATGAAGTGGAGCTAGTGAGATATATAAGGATTATACAGTGATGAGTTAAATAAAATAATAAATTGTAAAGGCTTATAATTAGTAATTTATCTTGTGTAGTGTGATGAATTTATATAATAGGGTAGGTTAAGCGTTATCATCATGGATAGGGTTTTATATACACATGTGAAGACTAGGGTATTTTTTTTGTAAAGCTCATAGAGGGTGGTCACTTGGTTTCACTAGAAGGTGTTCCATTTTTTTCAAGGTCATATTCCTATTATTTCTATGTTTATATTTTGACACATGTTTCATGGGTTTAGGTATGTGGATAATGGATATGGATTCATTGGGAGGATAAGATATTATAGAATTCAACCACTTATGCTCAGGATATGTTTTTCTTATAACTTTGGATGACTGAGACAACCTGGTGATTATACAACCATAGAGAGAGGTTGATATTAAGATAAAATGAGGCCATTGGAATATATCTAGTCTCATGATTTGATGTGGGTATCCTATGATGGTGTATCTATGGATTACCTTTTATGGTCAATTATATGGTTAAATATTTTATGTTATATGGGAAATATACCTCTAGGGTTGATAATGTTCTTGGTGAGTGATGTGGGTTGGATGAGTCCAAAAGTATTGGATGATCTGTGATAGTAGGGTCACATTCAGAGTTTGTTTGGAGAGATCTCACATCGGATATTACAAACTAGACCCCATAGGGATCGTGGGAATTATATGAGTACCTAGAACAAGGTTTCAAAGGGAGATAAAAGCAAGTTGACATGGGATCATCCCTAGGTAGAAGGACTAGAACTGATGAGAATTTTCAATGATGATTGACCGGACCATGGGGTATGTGATGGAGGGTATGTTAAGATATGTGGTATGAATTTCTTGATGAACATGACAAAATATCCATGATGTGAGACCACGATAAATCTGGAGTACCTAGTTGACGTCCTGATGGGAAATATGTGACTAGTTTGAGATGAGTGGCTTGGTCCACTATGACTAGAACCTTGGGATTATCAGGTGAGTTAGTGTTATGATATTAATCCTTAGGTTATGTTGTGGATGCTGATAGATCATTCCAATGAGTATAGGATGTGGGTGACTAATGTAACATTCATTGAGGAGGCATGGGTCGATATTCTTAAGGGAGTCTTCCCCAATTTCTATAGGTATGGGTTGATGTGATGATTTTCCCTTGTTTCCTTGGGTATTAGTTCAAGAAACCTTTCCAAGATGTCTTGGGTTAATATATTTCAATTACCTATTTATTTAGGAATTTATTCAATGTAAGATCATTCTATATTATTTTAGATAGTGTGTCGATGGATGAAAATTCACTAACACTTGAGAATTAGGTTAAAAACCCTGACAAACATGGTTTAAGTCAGTGTGTATGCATTGGAACATACCATGGGAGGGTTGGTTTGGGAATTTTATGGGATACATGGTCATGAGATGACATGATATGGGAATTATATACATTTATTGAGTGAGAAGGGATGGGTTTTGTATTTTTAACATATGATTGTGCCCGATGTTTGTAGGTTGTGGGTTGGAGTATTGGATTCGAACCTACCCCGAGTCTTCATTTATGGGAAATAAATTACTATCTTGGTACGTGATGTATCAATTGGATTCCAAAATGGAAGTAAATAATGTTTTATCTTGTTTCATGGTGGTTTGGTAATAGAACATGGATTGAGTTGTGTGGGAGTCATGGTGGTTCGGTTAGCACATGATGTATGGGGAACTTGTGTGACTTGTCTATTTTAGTACAGATGCATACACATATCTAATTATGTATACTTGATGAACATAGTGAAATCCTAATAATATGTATTTTTGACACCCTATAGAGTCACATCATTATGTGTTCATTACATTTCCATGCTTTCTGTTTCAGCATATGATGTTATATGGATCGGGTCGGCACAACATGATGGGTTTGTAGATAGGGTGTGTGATCCTATGGATGGTGGTTAGTAAAGTGTGAGTTTGTTTCAATTTAATTTTAATTTTTATTCTGGACAAAACCAGTAGGTGGCCATGGTTTTATACTTCTATTCTTAATCCTGGTATATTTTGTCATGACATCATGTTTAATTATTAATTTGTACACTCAATATTCATATTTTAGTTTGGGAAAATGATTACTGATTGTATGAATACGATTCGAGGGAAAAGTCTACCCATTATATGTATTAGAACCTCATATTTGATCATGAAAATCTATTGTACAAGGTAGTTCTCTTGAGGCTATGTGAAGACCCTAGATCCCATAACTTATGATTAGTCCTGGGTAGTGCATTAAATAGCTCAGTGTAACTCATAACGCTTCTTAATTGAATATCATACCTAGGGTTTCGATATTGGGTTGCAGGGAAGGAAAAAAGCCTCATTTCGAAATGGACAGTACCTAATAAATGTATCTTTCTATTAGAGGGGTCCATGGATGATGACATTTTTCTTGGACATTATTTTCTAATGGTAGTTAGTCCATGATCATTAAAAATGTTTCTTTTTTATGTAACAATACTTGACATGATATTATTGGCCAAAAATGGTTGAGCCAAATTATTATCATCTAAAACCATCACCATAAGGTAGGAAGTATTAATAGGTATTATTACATACCCTAAAAGGTTTTATTTCACCTTCAATATAACTTAATCCCATAACCTCAGTCATAACATCCAACCTAGAATAGATATGAGTACCACTAATCCAAAAGATGTTAGACCTAAAAAAATAAATCACCATTTTGGATTCATCTATTTTTCTATATTTGGATTTCAATAATTTTGAAACAAAATAAACAATAATTCTTATATAACAATTGACTAGTGACATGGTAAATGATCGTACAAAAACTATTACTGAAACATAATAAATTTCACAAGAAATGTTTTGTATGAATTTATTGTTTCTCAAATATATTTATATCCTGTTTAAAATTTTCCAAAATATTATATAATTCATGTGTATCTCTTAATAGTGTGGGATAATAAATTATAAATTTTATGCCTTTCATTGCTAATTTTTGAGCTCAAAAGTGATATCAAAAATCTAGTGTGTGATTAAAATATAAAATAGGTTCAATTTCACTAGAATGAAAACATATTTTGATCACATGATCATTACATATCTTACAAATGTACGGATCCTCCGAAATTTAAAATCTATATTTATATTTAATACTTCGTATTTTTTTGGTGAATTTAGATGAAATTGTACCTTGGAAGTAACCAACAATTACCATTTCTATATACTAGGGTATTTGTCCATCATCCATGTAAAGCTTCTCCCCTAGAATGTGATCATCCATTAGATATGTGGTATGAATATATATTTTATCATTATTTTGTATCCTGAATATGCGATCATACACATAAGATTCAACTCCTTCCTTTTTTTCAATCTATAGGAAGAATTATTCTACCATTAGAATCAATCATACACGCCTGATCATTTCATATTATTTCTTCATCAATTATCTCAGTGATACATGATCAAAGAATAAGTTACTTTATAGCCTAAAATATTTAATAATAACAAATCTAAAGTAAAAAAAAACTATAAAGAATTACAATTTAATGGTTTTTAAATTGATATGGGTAGTATCCATGATTTTGAAGCATATGAAATGTATTGTAGTTTAGCCTCAATTCGTTCGAAATAAACTGTTTCAAATTGTTTTTTCGATGATTAACAAAGTTACTCAAAATTAGTATCCAAATTTAGGGGCATCATCACCGGTTGGGGGATTACTATACTCTATAGTTCAAAAGAATATTTTGAGAAATCATCAGTCAAATCAAACTCAACATATTTTAAAATAAATCAAGTGACATGAAGATAAATATTATTGATGTCTGTGTAAAATCCACTAAAAAAATAACACATGTCCAAAAAACGATCTTTCATGTTTCATAAAAGTTGGATAAGGAAGAGAGGGTATCAGTTAAATTTTTTATTTTTCAATATCAGTGAATTATTTTGAAATGACATTCTCTAGGACTATTTATTTTTTTTTACCATGAAATGGATATTTTAAAAAACTAAAACCAATATTTTTTTAATGAATATTTTTAAAAAAACTTCTATTTTTTCCGAAAAATGATCAAGATAATTTCCAATTATATATAAATAATCCAAAAATATCACCATATAGTAATCAATATATTCTAAATATATACATGCCATGAAACAATAAAATCTACCTAAGGAATTGAATAACATAAATGTTATCATTTTTTAGTTAAATGTGCCAATCTAGAAAATAAAAGTGGGCTAATCCTAGTTTTGTGGGGAAATGGGTACCTAGAAATAACATGAAAATATCTCAATGAAAAAATAGTGAGTTTAACTTACCAATCATTCCAGATGTTTTCTAAATAATGTATTTGGAAATTGATATTTTTTAGTTACCTATTTTTCCTTCCTATAATCAATACACACTCTCCAACTATTATAAATTCTAATAGTTAGCAATTCATTTTTTTCAGTCTTCACAATGGTCAAACCAACCTTCATAGGAACTATATGGATTGGTCTTACCCATTATGATTCGTAGATTGGGTAAATGACTTTTGGTTCCAATATATTACCTATTAATTTTTTCACCACTTCCATTATGTATGTATCTGTCTTTTGTTATGCATCATAACAAGCTTGGTGTCCTACAAGAGCAAAATTCAATGAAATAAAATTTTGGTGTTTATTATTGTGATGTATCCAAAAATACCAACTGTTTATTTAAAATTATATTTCAATATATAAATTAATATTTTATTTTATTTTGGGATTATGTTATTATTAATGATTAATCGACCACTTTTCCCTTCCATCAGATTCACATATATGAAATCATTGGGTAGTGGTTTCAATTATAGATTAATTTTTATTGTTCTAGAAATGAAATTAAAATTGTGTTTATAACTTCAATTGATTGTTTTTCTTAAAAGAAGAGGACATATCAGTTGAATCATCATTAAACAAGTAACCAAATTCATCAAGGTATTCAAGGGTTACCTATTCCTCCAAAATGAAGACATATTATTCACAGTTTAGAAAAAATCATCTTTTATGAAGTTCAATATGATTATGTGTTTTATTAATATCAAAATTAAATTAAATATACCAATATATTTAATGTTTTCAGGATCATCAAAGTGGTACAATGTAAGAAGTGAATGGCCAGCTTAAGGGTTCTCCATAGAGTCCGATAGTTTGAAATGGATTGTTTTTTTCTAAAAACATTATATTGAGTTTTCATTAATGTACATTAATGATTGTATAGTGTGTCATTAAGAATGTTTTTCCAAAAATAATGGGTTAGTATGATGGGATACCATATTTATCCATAGTGAACACATAAATGTCTACTTGGAATATCATGTTTTTATCCTCACAAGGAAATCTTCAAAAAATTATGCTTGAAAAATAATAGATATGTTTACATGTTGTATCACCCATCTAGTATCCTTTAAAGATATCATCTAAAAATATATAAATATTGAGTGAGTAATAACTTTTATTGAAGATCATAAATTATATATATAATATTTTTTTACAACCATTGGTGTATGTGATAGAGAATATACCTGCATATTGACGTTTTATAGGTAATTATGGAAGGTTAATGGCTGAAATACTTATGACTAAATTGATTCTCTAATTTAGTTGAAGTCAGATTTTCGGGTTGGAATGTACCATATATAAATATTCATACATTAGTATTTTATTGTGGTCTTCTAAGAGAGGAATATTAATTTCCCCATCCGAGAAATGTCTACAATATGTTTTTAGACTTATTATTATTATGTATTTTTAGACTGAATCATTATTGATGGGAATGGAAGTGAGAGATCCTTATTTTTTCTTTTATATTATTTCAATTTTATTTCTGGTCTATTCTACCATTTTGGTTATGATTTTATCCTTACTTCTTATTTCCTTAATGTTGATCCTGATCTTCAAAATATATCTAGAATTTCTGGCTTGGTTCTTTTCATCATCATATATTATATACCCTTTAGAGATGAGTTCTGCTAGTTCATATTCAAGAAAAATTGATCCATTATTTCACTGTAAGGTTTGTTACCAACATAGGATTGTTCATGTGGTGAATCTCTTTACCTATCATTGTGGTTATCATTCTAACATTTCCATTGCATTTGCGATAGACTGATCAGACATCTTCAATATATTTTTGGACAATAAGTTCAATATCCATTCAACCTAGTATACCAATTTAACTACTTTATTTCTCAAATCCTCATACTTTATTCATTTCAAATATTTTTCTAGGATGTATTCACTAATATATGGCTATTCAAAGGTTCTCCTTTATTGGGAAAGAAGAGGTTATTATTAGAAATTTGGTTTCATAAAATGTTATTTGATGGGTGGAGGGTTTTGGTATTGATGGTTTGGCTATTGGAATAAGACATTATGTGGGTATTGAATATGGTATGTGTTAGGTCCACTATGCTAGATACCCTGAGATGGGTGGGGGGGTGAATCAGGGTATGACAGATTAAAACAAATGCCCCTTTTGATCTTGTTTTGATGTTATAAAAAACCATCTTCTCTCTACTTCCCAATGTAGAGTATGAATAAAACATAAAGAATTTACAGGACGTAATGAATTTTACATGGTGCACCCTCACTAGGCTACGTCCAAAGAAGCATACACCAACAATGTGCCGATGTACCAGTTCCACTATAAGCGCAATGCTGTTTACATGTTCGATGTGGACTAACTGTCCCTCATGTTTTACAACCACTCACAATTTGAGAACTCACTGCTCTCTAAACTGAAGTGAGCTCACTACTTCTTCAGAAGATCCAATCACAGTTTATAGACCTTTAGGTCTCTTCATTTGCATGAAATAGTGCATCATCAACTATTGATAGATGTTCTATTGAAGGTCAAGGTTCATCCACTGATGAATACCATTTTACCACAGATGTTCTAGGTTATTACCAACTTTCATTCAACACATAAGGTGACTTGTGTTCCCCTTTAACTAGTGCATAGCCTCTGCCATCGTTGTAGAAAAACCAACTTGTGTGCCACACTTTTGCGCCACACTTCCCTGCCAAACGTGCACGCCACATAGCATGCGTGACACACTTTAACGGTTGAGAGGGTACACTTGTTCATCACAATTGCGTGGTACACATTCATGGTACACTTTCAGGGTACACTTGCGCATCACACATTCACAGGACACTTGCGCGACACACTTTCCCCGCACACATACGCACCCCACTTGCACACACACTGAACTTGCATGTCACTTCCCACTTGCATGATCAAAGCTTGGATTTTCTCTATGTTTTGAGATCGTTATGAAGTGAGGAAATTAGCCTTCTATTTATAAGCATTTTGAGGAACTGCGCACCACACTTGTGAGCCACTTATCAACATTCGTGTGACAGTTGCGCGCCACTTTTGGACTTGCACGCCACTTTTCCTTTGCCAAATTTTTGACGTTCTGAATTATAAATATTCATGGCGTACAACATTAGAACCCTATTTAACAAAATAGAAAAACACCCTTTGCCAAAACACTTTTCCCATTCTCAATAAAAAACCCCATTGTCAATAGTTTTAGTCATTGAGACTCGCTTTGTCAACAAACACAACATGGAGTCCTGCATTGTCAACAAACACAATCATATCAAATGTTCTTCAATGATACCTTGAGATATTATTTCCCTACAATATCCCCCTTTGGGTTTGTTGAAAACTCTTCTCAAAACAGTTCTCCATTATTTGATACCTCATTAAGGCTTCATTCAAATTCCGCCACCATTCACCTCATGTGATACGGATAGAAATCATTGATTTACTCAACACATACTCTATGCCCACATGAGCAATGATTGGCATGAGAAACAAGAGTATCAGGAAAAGTTCATCTATGAGTCACTTAATTTCTAACCCCACTGTTGATACCAATTGAAATTGTATTATTAATGTGATACCAACCACACTTATGGTTTTATCATGATCCTCAGCTGTCGTGATATCTGTCGTGATATATATTCTTTTATCGATCACATCTAGCATCTTCTGATTTAATTTTATCCCCTATCTCATTTCTCCCCCTATCTCGTTGCTCCACCAGCTTCACCCCATATCACTCATGATTCATCAAATAGCCACAATGTCTCCCCCTTGAACAATCACTGTTTTCTCCCCTTTGTCAATGAACCCAAAGATCACTCCTTTGTGGTCTATAATAGGGTAAAAACACATATTAGTGCATTATGAAAAAAATCATACCTTTAGGAGAGGGGGGTGGTCCCACATCCACACTTTTCCAGTGTGGGGAGTCGACTGGACTCCCAGAGCCAGTCGATGTCTCTCAAAAATTTCTTTTGGTAAGGCCTTTGTCAGAATATCTACAACATGTAGCTCTATAGGCACATACTCCAACTTCACAATCCATTTTCCACCATCTCCTAGATGAAATGATATTTCATCTCAATGTGATTTATCGATGAGTGGTGAAATATATTTTTGCTAAGATTTATAGAACTTGAGTTATCCAACTAGATTCCGATCAGAGACATCATTTCAACCCCCACATCTTCAAGCTGCTGCTTCATTCACAATAACTGGGTGCATTCTTGAGAAGATTCAATATACTCATCCTCTGTGTTTCTTAGAGAAATACAGTCTGGATTCTTTCTTAGCCAAAAAATGCACAATCTACCAAGATAGAATGCACCTCCGGATGTTGATTTTCTATCATCTACTGATCCGGACCAATTTTCATTTGTATATCCCAATAACACTAGCTGTTATTTTCCATTATACACCAGACCAAAATCCACGATGCCTTTGATATAAAAACATATTATTTTGACTGTGAGCATGTGGCTTTCTTTTGGATGGTTTTGGTAACGTGCTGCTAGGCATGTGGTGAAAATAGTATTAGGTCTTGTTGCTGTTAATTATAGTTAAATGCCGATAATTTGCCTATATTCTGTGATATTAACTGCATTTCCATTATCATCTTTCGATAATTTCATCCAGGTAGCAACCTGAGTCTTCATCTCCTTTGAATTTTCCATTCCAAATCTTTTCAAAACCTACTTGGAATATTTTTAATGATAAATGAATGTTCCATTCCTTCATTGTGACACCTATAGACCAAGAACAAATGTTAGATCTCCAATCATTGACATTTCAAACTCACTTTTCGTGAATTCGGAAAACTGTCTATACTGAGCTTCATCTGATCCACTAAATATTATGTCGTTGACATAAACAAAGACCATCATCATTTGATTACTATTGTTGCTAAAATATAGATTGTAATCAACTCCCCACACAGGAAACCATGCTTCTTAAAGTACTAATCAATACTTGAGTACCATGCTCTCAGTGCTTGTTTCGGCCCATATGACTCCTTCTTCAGTCTGCAAACCTTGTCCTCATCCTCATGAATGAGAAAACCATTTGGCTACTCAATATGCACCTCTTCCTCTAGAACCTAGATCAAAAATGCAGATTTTATGTCCATTTGGAAAACTTTTAACTCCCATTGCACTAAAATGGATAAAAATAATCTGATTGCCTCTAGTCTCGCAACCGGTGAAAATGTCTCATCAACATATATTACCTCTATCTAGGAGTATCCCTTGCAAAGTAGTCGTGCTTTGTTCCAAATCATTGTGCCATATTCATTCATCTTATTGAGATAGACCCATTAGGTCCTCAAGAGATTATTATTTAATGGCCCTGAAACAATCTCCCATGTCTAATTCTTCTCAAATTGATCTAGCTCTTCATTCATTTCCTGAATCTAGTTTTCATCTTCAGTTGCAACAGCGAAGCATTTCAGCTCAAACTGTGATAGTAAATATGTACGCCGCAGTGATTTCATTATTCTTGTCTGAAGTAGAGCTGGCTAATCACGAATGATATTATGCCTATCAATTTCATCTTTACTCCTTGTCTTTTTTGCAGATATAGATTTTACATCCTCATGCTCATCCTCAGTATCTTCTTCTAAATCAACATCATCCACTTCTTCTCCCCTTGCATTGCATTCTTCCTCATCACTCTCATCAAGAAATTGTTCATTGCACTGTTGAATGATCTCCTCATTCTCTACTATAGTGACATAATTTCTCTCAACTACTTTTCCCAGCCTTTTTTAAAGCATTTATATGAATTATATTTTCCTATGTATCAAAGAAAGATCCCTTTATCTCCTCATGACTCATATTTCTTATGTTTTTCCTTGTTGAGGATATAACACTTACATCCTAATATTAGAAATTATTTCACCATTTTCTTCTTTCCATACCACATCTTTTATGGAGTATTTCCTTCCATCGAACACAATAAAGCCCTGTTAGAAATGTAGACCGATGTCAATACTACTTCCTTCCAAAACATCTCTGGTAGGCCTTTTTAAATAAGAATCATTCTGGACATGTTATTGGTGATCTGATTTCTCCTTTCAACCACTCCATTCTATTGGGGAGTTCTTACGGAGGAAACATGATACCATATCCCATTTTTCTCGAGATAGCCTTCTACCCGACTATTTGTGAATTCCTTACCATTTTCAGTATGAAGCTTCTAAATTTTCTGTCCAAGAATTCTTTCACACTCCCTCTGATACTGTTTTATGTAGCTGAACACATCCAAATTATGGGAAATAACAAATACCCATGACATTATACTATAGTCATCAATGAAAAGGACATATTACATATTTACATAAATTGCTCTTGGCGTGATACGACCACAAACATCAGCATGAACCAATTAGAGAACTCTTGTTGACTTCTTTTCCTTTTCCTTATAAGTCTTTATGATAAGCTTCCCTTGTTGTCATGCATCACATGTGTGAGTACGATCATGTTATAGCTTATGTATGTATCCTGCTAAATCACACTTCATCAGATCTTCCAGGGATGTTTGGAAAAGATGACCAAGTCTTTTATTCAGAAATTTGTTTTCTTCCTCTCTAGACAGAAAACACATATCATCTTATCCACTTACCTGCTAGATATTTCCCTTTGTTATTTTTCCCTATAGAACTACTGACCCGTCTCTTCCTTTGAAGACACACATCTTCCTAGTAAACCTTATAAAATGTCCTGAGTCACATAGTTGACTAATCTTGAGAAAATTGTGACTGAGGCCTTCAAGTACCAAGACATCAGCACGTCTCATCTCTTTGCCCCCAAGCATGGAATTTCCTATGCCAATAATCATTAAGCCTTCATCCATTCTAATCTTGAAAACTCCTAGTTTATTATATTTTACGCCTGTAACAAGATCCTTATTAAATGTAATGTGATAAGTGAATCCACTATCAAGGATCCACACACCAGAGTGATCCGATGATTTAAGGGAAATTTCTGTCACCATCACCTTCTCATCAATCTTCTTTTTGGTCCATATTTTTTCCTTCACACTCATCATAGATTGAGACTTCTGTTCTTTATCAGTGTATGGTGGACCTTCTTCATCTTGAAAAGCTACAAATATATTTTTCATTCTTAACTCTCCTGTTGGTTTATTGATCTGCTGCTTCTGAACATTTTTATTCTTCATTGGGACATTCCTCTGTATGGTCGAAGTGAACTACCTAGCCATGTAACCAAATCCTATGCACAAAAAACAGTTTCCTTCAAAATATGTTCTGGAGAACTTTTCTCTGTTTGTCTTTAACCATTGTTCTTGTTCCCTTCGATATCTCTTGGCTATGGAACACACATACTGTGAATGTCCAATATTTCCACAGCAATAACACCTGATATAAGGTGCATTCCTTCATGTTACTTCTGCATTATGAGTTTCCCCTTGGGATCTCTGAATATTCTCATTCTACATTGTTCCCAAATCAACCTTCAATCTCAAGATGGGTGCTTGTGGTCTGACTTCAATTTTCACAGATTTTTGTTTCCGATCAAGCCCTGAATCAACCTTAATATCTGAGCTCAATTGCTGCTTTTTTCCTACTAAACTACTAGGCTCCTATTTCATCTTTTCAGTCTTTGGAATGACCATATTTTCCAAGAATGTGTTGGGAATCAAATTTTTTTCTTGGTCTTTAACATTTCTCCGAAGACTGAAAACCTCCTCTTCAAGCTCTTTTATACGCTTCACATGATCTTTCCTTGTGTTTTAAAACCATCGTTATCCATTTTCGGTTCTTCAATATTTATTTTATACTCACTAAATGATCTTGAGTTAATTGGTGTTGATGACTTGAGTTTATCAATTTCATCCATTAACTCAGACAACTCTTCTTCCTACTGCTGCATATAGAGTTTGGCGTCATAAACAACATTGTTAGCATTCTTTTTTTCCTCTCCAAACATCTATATTCTCAAGAGAAGCCTCTAAATCACCTTGAATATCTATTAGTCATTTAACTTCTTCTTATTCATCACCATTAGTTTCATTCTTCTCCTAAGAAAAAATAACCACTGCCACCATAGTATTTTTTTCCCCGATCACTGCAATTCTTTATTTCTTCAACCTCCTCAGACTCAGACTCATCTGAAATATCGTACTCTTTGGAAAGGAGATTTTTCTTCTTAATGAAATATCTCTTGAACAGTTTCTTGCCTTCCCCATAGGCTGATGAATTCTTCTTGGAAATTTTGACTTCGTCAACATCATCATCTTCTTGGAAATTTTTGGGATACCTATCCGACAATGGAAAAACATTCCGCATCGGAAACATGCCAGTAGAAGTTTCCCTTTAAACATTCCTTTTTCTCTTTGGCGGCTTGTGGAGAGGAATGACATCACCTCATCTGTCTCTTCTTTTTCATGAGAATCTTCAATGGTGAGCTTCTTCATGGCCTTCAATTCCACTTCTTTAGATTTACCCTTTTCCACAGCCTCATTATCATCATTTTTCATTTCATATGAAACCAAGGTAAAGTGCAAATTGTTTAATGATAGATCCATTGAATATTTATCTTCTAGTACTGAAACCATCAGATTAAACCGTGGTGGAAGTTTCCTCAAGATGCGCTTTACGATATTTAGGTCTTCAATGAATTCTCCCAGACCACACATGTCTTTCAAAACAACATTTACCCTGTCAAATAATCCATCAACAGACTCATTCGGGTCCATTCATAGATCTTCATACTTGTTCCATAAAACTTACAGCTTCTCTTCTCTGACCATTATATCTCCTTCATATATGGTAAACAACTTTTTCCACATAACATGTGATGTTTTTCATGACATCACCTTGGAATATATAGAATTGGATAGGGCTCCTCCCAAAGCATTGATTCCCTTTGCGTCAGTATCCAATTCACTTCGTTCACCTCTTGATAATTCTTCGCTAATAATATCAGTTGTGATACCATGAATTGCTGCTGTAAACCCTTCCATTCCTAATGATTGGAAGTAGTGTTGTATCTAATTCTTCCATAGGTGAAAATTGTTCATGTTGAATATCAGAATCCCTTTATTATTATTGACCTCCATTTGAGAGAGAAACACTGATATCAACCTTTCCCTCTGATACCAATTATTAAGTCCACTAGGATAGTTACCAAGATAGGGGGGTTATTTAGCGTATGATAGATTAAAAAAATGTCCCTTTTGATCTTGTTTTGATGTAAAAAATAACCCTCTTCTCTCTCCTTCTCGATGAAGAGTGTGAATAAAACATAAAGCATACACATGACATTGTGATTTTTACTTGGTTCACCCTCACTGGGCTACATCCAAGGAGAATACACCGGCAGTGTGCTGATGTACCAATTCCACTATATGGGAAATGCTATTTACAAGTTTGAAGTGGACTCATTGTAACTCCTAGTTTACACCACTCACAATTTGAGAACTCACTGCTCTATCAGCTAATGTGAGGTCATTGATTCTTCAGAATATCCACTCATAGTTTATAGACCTATAAGTCTCTTCATTTGCATGAAATAATGTATCCTCAACTATTGATAGATTCTCTATTCAAGTTCAAGGTTCATCCACTGATTAATACTACATTACCACATATTTTCTAGAATATTTATATCTTTTATGCAACCCTAGAGTGACTTGTGTTCCCCTTTAACTAGTGTAAAACCTCTGTCTTTATTGAAAAAAAAACATGCATGCCACACTTGCGCGCCACACTAGTGCGCCAAACTTGCACACCACACAGCTTATGCGACACACTTGTGCGGTTGTGCTGGTACACTTTCACGACACACTTTCACGATACACTTGCACGGTGCACTTTTTTGGTACACTTACATGTCACACTTGTGTGGGACACTTGTGCGACACACTTTCCCCGCACACTTGCGCACCCCACATGTGAGCACACTAACCTTGCACGTCACTTGCACGATCAGAGCTTGGATTTTCTCTAATTGTTTAGCTCATTATGAAATGAAGAGAGTAGCCATCTTTTTATAGGCATTTTGAGGACTATAGATCCACACTTGTGCACCAATGTAGGACTTGCGCTCCACACATTTTCCCCACTTTTTGGACTTCCATTCCACTTTTCCTTTGACAAATTTTTGATGTTCTGAATTTGAAAAATTCATGGTGTAAAAATTTAGAAGCCTCTTTATCACAATATCACAACACGATTTTCCAAAAACACTTTTCCAATTCTACAGTAAAACCCCATTTCTCAAACGTCGGAGTCACTGAGACTCACTTTGTCACCAAACACATCATGGAGTCCTGCATTGTCTACAAACACAATCATCTCAAAAATGATTCAATGATACCTTGAAGGTTTTTTTCCCAACAGTGTGGTTTACATGTCTAGTTCAATTGAACACTAATTCCATATTGGTTTTAGGTATTGTGTATAAACCATTAATTATATTTTAGAAATTTTATTGTATAAATAGAATATGTATAATTCTTCATGCCCTATATCTCAGGACATTGATCAATAAAATGATGAGGGGATGAATGTAAACCAAAAACATATGATTATGGTTATTTCTTACTAGAAAAGTTCAAAGATATCTACATAACCTAACATGTGAGATTTTCAATTCTAAATAATAATAATTGATATGATTCTGAGTATCATAAATCATGTATTCGACTTGTTCGTAGAACTCTAATTCCAAATTACTATGTGTTCTGAATAATATTCTGAATATGGACCTTAGATTATATGAGAAAAGCACCTATAAGATATATTATAAATGATACATCCATCATGATCCTGTTATTTTCTAGTTGGATTTGGTAGAAAAAATCTAGTAATTGATGCTCCTAGATTACTTGATGTGGGAAACTTGTACACAACCAATTAATCATTTCCCTAAATTCATAAAGAGTCTTTCAATATGCATATCTTATGGAATACAACTTCTTTATAATGGATATAACTATAGATATAAGGAAAAATATATGATGAAATGAATTATTAAAATAATTCTAACCATAAATATTACCGATTTATAGGATTTAATATCTTTACATTTCTACTCATTCATCTGAAAAGGGTAATTACATTTATTTGAATTATTCCTCATATATTCTTCTTGTTTTCAATGTAGATTGCAACAATATAAAATCCATGATATTCTTGTTCAGATCTCCAAATGTAGCTCCATGTAACATTAGTAGTAATTGAATAAATTTCTTTAGTTAATATTAATTTTTTAAACATTCATAATAATTTGTGGTGTTTAGATTATTGAACTATTATGTGAAATACTTTATTAATGTCAAATTTGGATTAGCTTATATGATAGTTGTCACCAAGGGATCACTAAGAGTTTAACACTAGTCATTCAATAAAACTTCATCAAAAATAGAATCTAGGATTAAATTTTTTAACACTTCTCAGAAATGTTCTCTCTATTATAGGTTCAAGAGAGAGAATTTGTCTAGTTGAACATCATTTCATGAAAATTAAAGGTAATATTTTCCGGATTTTTTTATCATTTCCTCCTCCATAAAATTTCCCTGTCTTTATTAATACCTATAATGGGATGTGGTAATTTGGTTTATTTATCCATTCCAAAATGTATTATTAGGGGTAGCCTAGGGTTTTCACCAATTGTTTAGTGCAAAAAATAATATTTTCACTTTATTATTTATCAATGGAAAAGTGACTTGTTTAGAATTTTATGTATTAGAAATACAAGGAAGCTATGAAGGAATGGTTTGAAAAAATATTTATGAGAAAGGTGATTATGTCATATCAATATGTCCTCATTTAATTATATATATAGTCCTAAAATTGGTTTTCAATATCTCACTTTAATTTTATAACTTCAAGACTCATCAAAATATTCATTGAAGAACATATGATGATGGTTAATATATATAATATTAAAACAGTGGTTACTATTTTATTAGGCTCCCTTATTGTGGGTGTGAAAATTCAAAATACCCATCTTAAACTACTAAGACAAGACCAAATTGGGTTATGGTTTTTCCATTAAATTCAAGAGCAACTCACTTACCCAAAATATGTGCTAGCAATTTCAAGACACTAAACCATAATACAAAAAAAAATTATATATGATACATAAAGAGTTGGGATACTATTAATTATCAAATTAATCAATAATAGTGAACATTTTTTATACCCTAAATTCAATTGCATTAATGTATAAATAAGTCGATGAGAATTAAAATAAAATATTGGAAATATATTTTATTCATTAATACATAATGACTATAGAATTATAAGGGGGGAATTTACCATCCCCAATCATACATGAATTAATAATCAATTCAAAGGGTAGAAGACATGGATGGAAAAAATAAGTCATTACAAAATAAATCAATTGAAACCTTAAGACGAAACTACACCAAATTCTTTATCCCCTAACATCTTATCCACTAGCTGAAATTCCCTCACCCCTTGTTATATTATTCTTCTTTTAGTTGTTTGATTCCACCTCTCTTTTCCATGATTTAACTTCTGATATCCTAAATCCATTAAAAATAATCCTCTTCTCTATTCTATCATGGGTTACTTTTTTATGTGTGGTTTTAAATCTCCATGAGATTCATGGATTTAATTTTTTGTTTTCATGTTTTCTTGTATGGGTTTTTATTAAACATTACCTACATCGAGTCCTACTATTAATGGAATACATGTTTATATGGTATACTAAATCATCCCCTTAAAGTGATAACGATCCTTTTGAAGACATTCCCTTGACCTAACTGGTGTTTATGCTATGTTGATTAAGGATTGTACCATGTTTATACATAAATTTATGGGAATAGTATAATTATTAAACATTGAAAATGCAATGAATAATTGTTACGTAGGTCTTCATTATGGTTACACAACACTAGATTCATGCTTATGGAATGGTAGAATGTTCTCTATACGGCCCCACAATAATGGTTACATAACCTTTTTTCATTATTATTTCTTGAAGATTCCATATTTTTTATTGAAAAAAACATTATGTATGTCTTGATACGTATATACTACTCCTAATAATCACATTATTTATGAAATTTTATCCAAAATAATTATATTTATTTTTTATAAGTTACTTTTTCAGATAAAAAAATTGTTTCTAAATTTTTTTTGTCATCATGTTTTGTGGATTTTTTTTCCAATGTATATATTCCACTTACAAAAATTTAATTTTATAAAATTCACCCAATAATTGGAATCATCAGGTAAATTTTTTTAATTAGTCTAATAAGATGTTTGATCATTATTAATAATAAGCGAGATAAAAACTCTATACTAAAGTAAATAATAAAATGGATTAACAGGAGAGGGGGTTAAACTAATAATAAAACGGTTACAATTACATAAAAATATGTCTATATACTTTTGGATATATACATTTATATCTTATATCTTCATCCCTTTGAAAAAAATCTAATTCTTAGCAACATATATTGATTACAAAATTAATATATATAAATCCTTTTAAAAATTCCAATTGTATCCTTCCTCACCCTTATAAAAAACAAAAAACTATCTTCTCATTGTCACATTTCATGAGCCTTATAACTCAGAAATTCATATAAAAATATATTACACTCATCAATCCCCATGATTTATAGTTTTTAATCTGATCATAACACTAGCCTAATAATTCTTAATGTTTAATCTAGAGGAGATTATCCAGAGAAAATGTATAGTTCTTAATCGAGTGCTTTTATTATTCATTTTCTTATACTTCATTATTTTTTTAGAAAGTTGGCATGAAATGGTTTCCCAGTTCATGTAAAAGAAATTTATTAAATCAAAAAAGGAGGATACATGGAAATATCGAGGTGGAATGTGCTTACACCCTATGAATGTTAATGAAACCAATAAAAAATTCATTGAAACCCAAAGATAAATGAAGATAGACAGCCCTGGTGAAGACTTGAAGAGAGCATCCCTGATGACATGCATAGATCTTCCAGTCCTACTGCATCTATGTCAACAATCCATGGGATAGGCATGCAGTTTTGTATCTGATTGAGTACCTGATCAGTAGACCTAAATATCTTCATTATAGGTTCTAAAGTATGGTCTAACCTTGTGGAAGACATCAAAAACCTCCAGAGAGTAGAATAACAGTTCACCTAACCACATATCTCAATCTCAGGGAAAAAATAGAAACAATCCAACGGGAAGTCAAACCATAATAAAAGAGATCCAACCAAACAAAAAAATGAGAATGCTACTCAATCAGTCTTTACAGATAGAAAAGCAAACTCTAAAACAGATTAAAAATCCATCAACTGATCAAGACAGCTGAATCATTAAAAAATTCAAAGTCATCAAGCACCAATTAAAACAAAATCATTTGCAGTAATTAGAAAATACCAAAGCCTGCAATGCAGAGGCTGAAAAAATATCAACGATGAATTAAAAAGATTTATGAAACATCATCTTCAATATTTCATTGAATGTATCCTACTTAACGAGAAGGTAAGTGTTCTTTGATATCTCCTATTTTTGAAAATATTTATATAAGATTTCATCTCAAAACTTCTCCAAAGATTTAGGGTCTTGACAATAAGGTACATCCTGATTTTCTACCCCTCCATGCTATTATGGGACATCAACATATTGAGATGTGTCAGGGGCTGAAATCACTTCAAGTGACATTTTACTGAGAGTTTTAACTTGAGTAGATTCATCAGTTTCCATTATATAAGGATAAATAGAAGCTTCCCTTCATGAAATGTCTAATGATCAAGTAACTATAGTTTTTTCAACTTGGGAATAATCCCTACGTTTCCTCATTTTTTTGGGACTGGGGTAATGAACCCATCTGCATCCACTATTGAATTTTTACCTTCCTAGCCATTGTTCTCAGATAATCTACCTCAATGTGAGTAGATTTTTCTTCCTCTTCATTTGGTGAATAATTACATTCAGAAGAATTACACCTATCCTTATCCACATCCTCCTGAGTGTCATCATTCATTTTCACATTCGACACTACCTCAAGAGGAGGGGAGGGACTGTGATGAATACTAGCAAGCACAACTATGGGTGAAGTCTCTTTGGTAAGATGCTCACATTTTTTCTATAAGAGTATTATCTTGATCCCCCATAAGAAGAAAATTTTCCCTAGGTGTTGATATATCATTAGAAGTCCCGGGGACATCCATGGTCTTTTTCAAGGTGTCATCAAAATCCACTGATTTAACAGCGTTTGAGACCCTTTTTTAACCATATTTTCTACCTAAACTAATTTGCAATGAGGTTAAGGGGGTTCAAATAATTGAGACTCACACTACTCCATCTAATGGCCAATTTTATAGCAGCACATACAGTAGGGGGGAACATTTTCAAATACCACTTCATGAATGAATCCTTTCTCTCCATTTTGAAGTAAGAATTGGGATGGAAGATCACGCAAGATGTCAACCTCAGTGCCAATCCTTACTACTGATGGTCTAGATATATTTAAGGTAGCAGTTTCTAATCTAATCGGAGTTCCAAAAAATATATTCAATTGCCGAAAGATCACGCTGCTTAAAAAAATGCAGATGTAACCCTGGGAACCTGATTCTGATAAGAACAATAGGGGGCTCGTATACAATTTAAAAATCTGGAGAGCACTTATAGACCTTCATTGAAGACCCCTTAAGGACCAGGAGCTCCGAATCCAAAATCTATAATAATCATAATCCTAGTGGAATACCATCTCCATAAAGAAATATAGAAACTTTCTAACAATATATTTATATAATTAGTTATAAAATTATTGTTTATGAATAAATATTATAATAGTTCTGGAATAATATTTTAAATATGATGTAACCATGAAAAATAAATAAGTATCAGAATCATTGAACCAAAATATGCATCGACAAGAGACCGGTTTTCACCAAAATTTTCAATTTAATAAAGATATTTTTAATAAAATGATAATTGGATATTATAATTGATTTATAAATATTATTTTATGTATTATTATTTTTCATGAATTTTTTTATAATAAAAATATATTTATAATACATGAAATTTTAACCCCCTACAAAGAAAGATGATACTGGAAGTAATAGTTTATGTGACAATCTCATTTATTTTTGGGATTTTCCAAGATAAATTTACATTAGAAAAATATATATTTTTATACATTAGACCCAATATATTATATTCTTATAAATTTTTTTCCATATTTTTTATATTTTAGTACAATTTTCGACTCTCTAAAACATATAATTATGAAGAAAAAATTTTTCATGAAAACTTGAACCTATTTCATTTTGGTCGAATAAATTATTCTTCTATGTACATGATATTGAAAATTAGTTTGTGGACGTTTGTACTCACTCTTTAATATTTTTAATAAGATAATTTTCATTACCTTTTTTTTAAAGGTAATATTTAAAAAAATCATTTTCAAACATGGAAATTTTGACTTTTTAAAAAATAGTGTTAATAGAATGTTCTCTGTTAACATATACAATCATAATGGATTTTACCTAAATTATTCATAATAATTTCTATTAATTTTTTATTAATATTATCCATGTTTATTTTTTAAATAATAATTTTATAAATATTCTGTGAAATTCCAGTTAAAACATATCAAAACAAAATAATATTTTATCATATTTTTAAATAATGTTTTAAATGTTATTTTAAATTTATTTTTTATGTCAACATCATTGAATTATAGTTTTGATTAAATGAGGATATTATCTACTGATACTATCCATTTCCATTCTCCTAATGGTATTTATTGAATGATGATTTATTATGATTCTATAAAACTTTTTTCTGTCCCATTATTTAATTAAGTTATGATGAATCCTTTATGAAACTTATTTCTTATCCATAGGTCATGCTATATGAAATTATAAAATGTTTATAAAACCCATGATCATTACATTGGTTATGATATGATGATATGATTAATGTTTTATGGTCTTATGGAACATATATGTGTGGTTTTAATTATGAATTGGGTGGGACAAATATTATATAGCTCTCAAATGTATTGGATAAATATTGATATAGAATAAGATAATAACGACTTGAATTTGGATTGAACATAGTTTATAAAGGGTTTCTGCCTAATAAGATATTCTTGAAAGTGAACCATTTTGTTGGAAATTAAGTAATGAAGAGTGAACCCAATCTACTATGATAGACTTAAAAGTGACCATTGACCAAAGAAATGATTTTTCTATGCTTATATATAATCAAAAAAATATGCATTATACATATTATTTGTTCTATTTTTATCATGAATTAAAATTGATTATTTTTAATACTTATGAATTATTTTTTATAGAAAATTGTTTTCCATGAATATTTATTAATGATCTTTTACTGATTAGGTATGATTATAATTAGTAATGATCATGTTCACATGTCCTTATGATTATATTACAATCACTTATGATCATTGATTGACATATCTGATGTTTACATTTATTAATCATGTTGTATTAATGTTTATTATATTTATATTACAAAGGTTGCAAATAATAATTGTAGGTAGGGTTTGTGTAAAAAATGTTCAATGTTAGAAGAACATTGAGGGAGATGTCTAACATATTTCATAACAAACATAATTATGTATCTAGTCTCTAAAGAAAATAAACCCTTATAGATATGGGGAATGTATTATTATTATATGTGTTACATATTCATATTAAATTATATCATAAGTATGTATGAAATTTTTATGTAACGTCAATTAGTATCGAATCAAGGATTAATTATAGGATAAAATTCTTACGCTTTGGAAAAGTATAGATTGTCTGGGTTACCTATAAAATAAATCCCATTTTATATACAGGAATGTGGATGAGGGTATGTAATATATTAACCTATGGGTTAAAACTCCGAAAGGGATGTATTGGTTATTAACATGATCATCTCTAATGCATAATGAGTTGGCCTAAGACTGTGCAATTGGATAGAATCTCAATGAAGATATAAATGGGTTAATTCTAATTGTTATTAAGAACCATTAAGAAAAATATAAATTGATGTTGACCATAAATGACCTTGATTAAACCAAAGTGGACATAGATTTGAAAAGGTGTTAATATTTAGTAATAATATGAATGATTTTTGTTGATTACAATATTACTCACTATGATTATTTTTTCTCACATTATGATTTTTATTTGTTTTAATCAATGGATGGAATGAGGAGGAATCATGTAAAAAAATAATGTGATGACCAATTAAAAAACCTTCCTCATGAGAAACCATATGAAATGTGATATGGGATAAAAAGATTGTCTCTATACTAACACAAGTATATTATGATGTGAATGGTAAAACGAATCATACTGAACTTCCAAACAACCCACGGAAGGAACATTTCACTATTGAGTCTTTTATGAAATATTGACTTCATATCATTATTAGTTCCTTAGATACACATAATACTGAGAAATGTATCAATTGTATAGAAATTATATACTCTATTATTCAATACTCAGACCATGAGAAGGTTATTTTGGTCAAGCATCATTTGTAAGGTAAATCTGATCAATGTTGGACATTGATCAAGAATACGAGGTATGATGACCCAATTTAATCCTGGACATGTGAAATTTTTATAAAGAGAATATTGAATAAAATATTTCCTATGAACCCTTTGAATGAAAATAGGTAGGACATTCCTTGAACTAATGTAGAAAGATGATATATCCATTACTACCTATGTGTAAAATTTCACCTGACAGACATGCTATGATTTCAGTTTTATCATTATTACTAAAATTAATTTGAGAAATTACATAGTTTCTTGATACATAGGATTTGAATGAAATTAGATATAATGTAATTCTATATCTATGAAAAAAAATTGATGTGCTCAAAAGTTTAAAATTTAAGTCATTGAATTTCAGTGTTCTCATGGTTTTGGGGATAAAAATAGAAAGATTTAATTTTGAGAAAATTCTAATAACAAAACATCTAGAGTAATGAAATTTTATCTTTATTTATATTATAAGTGTGGAAGGAATAATAAAAGAAATTTAATTATGGGTTTTATTAAATGGTTTAAGTGTGTTAAAAATTTCCGTTGAGAAAAATAATGTCAATGTGATGTGAAGATTGCATCCAATAAAAGGAATGAATAAAATATCATCCAAATGAATCACCCACACTCCAATACAATAATTGAAATGACTATGGATATTATGATAATTAGTGAATGAATTATAGGTACAATAATGGAAATCAGCATCAAAACCCAATTACATAAATAGAAAAGGGTAAATATCACTTGATCAGAACTGGTGAAATTGTTCAAAAGAAAAAATTTGTGAAAGGTACATGTAGAATCCACCCTAGAATTTCAATAGGTTTATTACATTCTATTTCTAAACAATCATTATCATATGAATATTTTTATAAGGGTTTCATATTTCCAAATCAATTACTAGATATTTATTTAATAATAAAAACATCTAATGTTATGATGCTCACATCTCATGTCATTATATCCTCTCTAGTAGATATTTTTTTTTGGAATTTTCATCATATAATATTTTTTATTCTATCAATATTAAATTTTGTTAAATTTTGGTAATGAATATAATAATTTTATTTAGTCCCAATATTAATTTTTGAATATGTTGAGACACATTTGATATGTTAAATCAACCAATTGTCATCTTTATTTGTGAGGATGAATCCTATGTTCCAATGGAATTTACATCCATTTTATGAATTTTACAAGATATTAATGATAGAATTTTATATCAAATGGTTTGGGGGAAACTAAACATCTATTATATTCCATTTGTTTTATATTTTTGATATATTTCTTGAATAATTTCCTATTCTTTCACCAAATCAAGACATTAAATTTTCAACAGAAATCATACCTGGTGCAACACATATTTTGAGGTATCCTTATAGAATGGACCTGATTGAGATGTAGGGATTGAAGAAGTAACACCAGGAGAATATTGTTAAGGGATTGCAATATACAATTTGGTTACCATGGTCTAATCCTGTTCTTTTTATTATGAATAATTATGGAAACTACATATCTTCACAACTTATCTAGAACCTAAAAATATAAACATTAAGAAAAAGTAGCATTTCTCTTATATTATTTAATTTTTTGATCAACTACATATAGTCCAATAAATTTTCAAAACTTAACTTCATTCTAGATATAATTAATTGAGATCAAGAAGAAAAATATTCCGGATACATCCTTCTATATGAGGTATGGTCATTATGAATTTATTTTTATTCTATTTGGACATAGCAATTTCCCCACCATATTTATGGATTTATTGAATAAGGTATTTATATATTACCTCAATCAGGTTTGGTGGTATTTATTGATGATATTTTTATATATTATAAGAGAATGGAAGATCATGAAGTTAATTTAAATAATTTATTATCAAGATCCAGATAAAGGAGAAGGGAGATTATAAATTCATAAATTGTGAATTATTGTAAAAAAATTATTCGTGTATCATATAATCTCAAGTGAGGGTATATATGTGGATCCTTAAAATTAAAAAGTTTTTTACCAAAGAACTAGAAAAAATATATATTCATTGAGATCCATATATTTTGTATGTTAGCTAGATACTACCATTCTTTTTGAGGGACTCCTCATTTCTATCTAATCTAATAACCAAGGTGACTAAGAAGAGATATAGGTTCCTTGGGAATAATGAATATATGGAAAACATCATTGATCTAAGAAGTAGGTTGGTTAGGAAAACAATTCACACACTAACATATAATAGATAAGGGTTTTTAATCTTTGGTAATGTATCAAGGTAACGAATATGATGTTTCCTCGTGTAGAATGATATGGTGATATCTTATACCTCACACAAATTAAAAATTCATTATTAAAATTAACCTACTCATTATTTGGAGTTGAAACAATATTTTTTCATTGAAAATATAGAGGTATTATATTTATGGTCAAATATTATATTTATTTATATAAATCATTATGATTTTAAGTAAATAGTCATACTAAAATATATTAATATAAGATGAAGGATATGGTTGGAACTGTTTAATGATTATGACTACTCAATACACTACCACAATGGGAATGGAAACATGGTTGTTGATGCTATTATTCATAAAGACTGTGAAATTTTTCCCATAATAGGGATTTAATGACTTCCAATATTTATGGTGTTTTAGAAAATGTACCATGAAGTCATATTGAATGAGGATAGATCATATAATTCATAAATGAGTGTTCAAATATCAATACATGAAATTATTAAAGAGGAATAAAAGTATTTTTTGGTACTAAGAAATATAGTGGTAATTATTCCAAGGTTAAATCCTGATTGTGATGGAATGATAAGGTTTTGGAATTGATTATGTGTACGACAAATTTGGTACTTCAAGGAGCTATTTTATGAAGCTCATATTTCATCATTATCTATTTATCCGAGAATTTTGAGGATGCACATGGATTTAAAAGATTATTTCTAGTTGGATTACATTAAAAGTTGTATTTCAATGTATGTAATTTAATTCCTAGTATATATATAAGTTATTTCTATACTATATAAGTCCAAGGGGATGTTATAAATTTAAAATACCAGAATGGAAATGGGAAAAAATTACCATTGATATTTTCGATGGACTCCAGGAAAAAAATAAAAGTAATAATTAGAATTTGGTTATAGTTGATTTCATTATGAAATAATCACATTTTATTACAATTAAATAAAAATTATCTATTTAAGAGTATTATAATATATAAATTAAGGTAGTGGTAAGGTTTCATGGTGTGCTATGTTCTATTATATCTGATTGGGAAATAAGATTTACCTCAATGATATGAATAAGTCTCTAATAACATTTGAATATGCAGTTTAACATTAGCACTACATATCATCCTACAAACGATGGTCTGTTTGAGAGGAATATTCAAATACTAGAGGATATACAAGGATATGTTTTATGGATTTCAATAGTTTTTGGGATCAACACTTCCCTTTAGTAATACTATCTTACAAAAAATAAATTCACTAGAGAAATTAGATCGGTCTTTATGAAGCTCTATTGAAAGGAGTGAAGAAATAAAAAATAATGGGATGAATATGGGGAATTAAATCTACTGGGAACTGACCCAGATGAGTAAATCGGAGAAACATTTATATCTATTCATCAAATTTATGGAATCTAAGAATCGATATAAAAGTTATTCTGACCATCATCAAATAGTTATCGAATTAGATTTTGTGGAGAACATATTCGTATTAATTTCTATATGAAATAAGGATATAAGATTTGAAAATATGAGAATGATTAGCCTCATCTATATTGACATCATTAGTATTCTTGATTATATCGGGTTGGTTTCATGTCACTTGGTGCTTCCACCGAACCTATCTCAAATTCATGTTTTTTCACGTATCACTTTGATGAATTGCATATCTGATTCTTTAAATGTATTGAACAGAAAATATATACATATATAATAAGATCGTTTCTATAAAAAGAATCTATTTTAAATCCTGGGTCATAGATATAAAGTGCTACAGAATAAGTCTACCCACCTAGTTTATGTTTTCTTTGAGGAATCAATAACATGAGGAAGTTACACAGGAACTCCAATATGTGATAAAGATTAGATATGATAATTTTTTGTATCATAGTGAAATAAATTTATTGGGGAAATTCAGTTTATGGGTTTAGAATGTATAACCTTTGTATTACTTATATATGTATTCCTTTTAAATAAACATGATATATTTGATATGTTCTTTTACACGCAACCCTGAGTTTTGATGAATGTTGATATTGTATAATATTGTGACCTATATGTATTAATGGGGGGTATAAATAGGATTAACCAAATTATTTAAAATATGTATAAAAGTAAATTTATAATAAATAAGTACTCAATCTTTAGTAAATTAATTTTATTCTTAAATTTTTTTCTTAAAATATGGGGTCTATTTCATTTTGTGGAAAGAAATTTTAATGAATTTTAACCATTTTAGGAATTTAAATTGTATAATTTAACATAAATTTTTTACATTATCATTTCAATATTACCTTATGGTTAATTTTTTGGATTTTTCTAAAATATTTTTTTAATTGAATATTTAAAAATACCATTTATTTTATAAAACTATAATTTTTTAGTAAATACAATAAATTTTAATGTCTACTAATGTTCTCAATCTGATCATAATGTACCGTAAGTATATTTTAATTATAAATAATTTAATTAAATATAGTGAACAAAATTTATACTAGTTTATTATAAGTTCATTTTTAATATTAAAAACACATATTACTAAAATCCATTTTTATCATGATTTGTTGGTTTCTTCTAAAAATAAAATATACCAATTAATGAAATTTAACTTGATAAAACATAATCTAAAATTTGAATAAAAATTTATAAATTTAGAAATAAGGCTAGATTCATTTTTTTCATTATGAATAGTAACCGATGTAAAAATTCAATACTACGGTAATGGTTAAAATTAACCAAAAGGGTAGTTGAAACTATAAAGATAAGGGTTAAAATTAGATAAAAACTTGCCTAAATTCATTTTTATATATATATTTATATCCTAGATCTTAATGTTTTTGAATAAAATTTATTTTTGATCCACATTTCATTAGTAATACATTAATATATTTTAATAATTTAAAAAATATCAAGTGTGTCTTATCCCCCTTATAAAGGAAACCACCTAACTTATATTCATAAAACATCATGAGCCTTTTATATCATCCAATACCTACCAAAATAAATTCCAAACATACCACCCCATGATCTAGAGGTCTATATTTAAACAAAATTCCATCCCTGGAAGGACTAAAGTGTAAGCCAGAGGAGGTTCTCTAAAGGAGAGGTATATCTCTTAACTAAGTGCTTTCATTTCTTCTCATAACCCATTCGATTATATTATAAAAATTATGATATAATAAAATAAATATAATAAATATAATGATATTTTTTATTTATATTGAACAATATTTAATTATTTTCTTCTCAATCTAATGTAGAACAAAAGCATCATTCCTGCATAGGTGCAGACTACTGCCTCACGAAGCAATGTATTTTGTTTTTCATCAACACCATGAATGTATTGTTATTAAGATGAGTGTAATGAAAAATAAATGGAATTTATGATATCAATATGCTTATGTAGTTATATTATCCTATATAAAATATTACCTTTCCATAAATTAGAAAATGACAACATCACTCATGCATATGTGTGGACTACCACATCCACGAAATGATGAAATTAATTTTTCATAAAAAAATAATTGACGTATTAATATGATAACTTTATCAAGATTAATATTATATAAATAATAAATTCAGTACCATGGTTCAAGTATTAGAGTCATCGAACAAAAATATGCATGGAAATCAAAACAGTTTTCACCAAATGTTCATTTTAATGATAAAATTGTTAATAAATGGATAAATTGAAATTGTAAAAGAATGATAAATAGTAATTTATGTAAAAATATAGTCCTAAAAATATTTATAAAAAATACATATTTATCATACATGGTAATTTAGTGCATATGAAGTAAGACAATAATTGAGGTAAGGTTTTATGTTACAATCTCATTTCTTTTTGAGATTGACTCTGCTATATATCAATTGAGGGAAATTATTTAGATATTATACTTTAAACTGGAAATATTTTATTATAATATATTGATTCCTATAAATTTTATTTATTCATATCATTTTCCTCTCAATTGTACATAAAAGGTACACAAAAATGTTTTAAATAAAAACCGACTAAATTTTCTTATTGGTCGAAGACCATTTTATTCCATTTAAATTCTCTTAAAAATAATTATAGATACTTTTAACTATAATTAATTTTTTTAAGTCTATTTTCATTATGTTTTATATTACATAAAAATGTTTAAAATGAATCTTTTTAATGAAATGTTTTCTTAACATGTAATTTTTTACTTTGTACAAAAGTGTGAAAAGAATGTTTTATTTTAACATATCTGATATGAAATCTCTTTCCCACCATCATGAATGTTATTTTATATGATGATTCCTTTAAAATTTTACATGGTTATTTGAATATAAAATAATTTTCTCAATATTAAATGAATTTCTAATTAAAATTTTATCAAAAATAAAGGATAATTTTTCACATTTTCTAAATAATGGTTCGATTGTTCTTCTAAATGAATATTTCATCAATTTCAATATCATTTATCATTTTTTACTAATCACTAGGTATATGATTTTATAATACCATCTAATTAATTTAATTTCATGTCCTATTATAGTTATGATATAATTATGATTCAATGAAACATATTTCATTCCAACATAATAACTGAGTTAATATAAAATATATATGAATCCTATTTATTTTCCACAGGTTATAATATGATGGAATTTTTATGAATCTTTCACAATTTCCATGTTTTATGAAATGATCATTTGATGAATGTTTTGTGATCATGTGGAACATATTTTTATTTTTTTCATTATGAGATGGGTGTAAATAAAATTAAATATCCTTAAAAATAGAAACCCTAGGAGATAATAATGGATGTAATGGGGAGTGAACACAATTTAGTTAGGGACTCTATCCAGTAAGATAGTCTCAGTAGTGAACATTGTCAAGGGAAATCATGGAATTAAGAGTGAACCCAATCCTCTTTAATAGTCTGTGTAGTGATCCATTCAAATGAAATGATTCTATATACTCAATTGTATTCCAAATCCTTATGTATAATTCGTATGATATGTTCTGATGTCTCATTATTTATTATTGATGATCGTACACACATATAAATTATTTATATGATTATGAAAAATACTTTTTGTATGATATTTTATTAGTGATCATGGAATTATTGGGCATTATTATCATAAGTTATTATCTTGTCCTTATAAAATTATAATTATCTCATGCTCACTTATGATCATTGGTTGAAGTATTTTATATTTTTACTTAATTAACATATAATATTATCCATTCATTGGATTCCATTCCCCTTATTATGAAGAAGTTTTTTAAGTATGGTATATCTAAGAAGTTTACTATGTGAGAAACAATAGCAGGAGATGTTGATGATCTTTCTATTAAAACTTGGATATTTTTTGTCTAATTTTGGAGTATTAACATTTTATGTTTTTAATATTAAAAAAATAATCCCAATTTTTTTAAATTAAATATTATAGTTATTTAAATATCTTATTATAAATTATTTTAGGTAATTATAATTTTTCATAGATTTATTAAATTTTATATTTAATATGTTTCACATTTATGGTATTAGAATATATATTTACTTAACCTTTCATTAGATTTTATTATTTCATTGATCATAACATTTTCAACAAGTTTCAAGAAGTTTTCCTCAGCAAAATAAGTGATTTTGTACTGTAAAATATCATTTAAACATGATTTTTACTCTTCCCACAATGCCAATGAATTGTTCTTAGATATCCAAATTTGAAATCTATATAGTCAAATAAAAATATATATTAGAAAATTGTAAACCACATGGTCGATGTTCAATTTTTAGATAACGTCTCTTATTTATTCATAACATAAGATATACAGGTACAATTAATGTTATTTGAGATTTTTTGGAAGGTTAATCAATTTTTGTAAATATATGAAATTTGTACTGAGAGTTGATTGTGTCATTGATAAGGTATACTTTAGGTCTGAAACCTGATAAGGCAAACTATTTATAGTTTTCATAAATTCAGTTACATGAAGCGTTTAGGTATATTTGGTTGAGTGCGTCACATTCTTCAATTCACCTATATGAAAATTGATTATGAGGGGATTTTTACCTATGTAGAGAAAAAAAACTATGTAATGATTACATTGGAGAATTATCATATGTAGTTCAGTGAAATTCTATATGTTGTTCTAAAATATAGAAATATACTATGTTTTAAATAATGATTAATATTTCAATTTACAGCATATTAATTTTAACTATTTCAATTTCTCTAATGAATTTATAAATTAATATTAATTATTTAAAACCTATATGAATTATTTACATTGTTTTAAATAGGGTTTTATGATGATTATAGTGTGTTTTATTTTCATACATTCAATGTAAAAATAGAAACTCATAAAAATCATTTTTATCATTTTTTAATTAATTCTTAATTATATTATTTCAAAATTAATATTATCTAATATTAAAAAAATTATTTATATATATATATTAATATAGTGTTATGAATTTTTAAAATTCTCTACATGTTAACTTCATGTTAAAAATGGAATGTTTTTAAATTTAGACTTTTAAATAATGACATTCCATTTTCATGGGATTTATTTTTAACTTATTATTATGTAATAATTTAAAACTATTTGGTCAAATTATTTTCATATTGGTTTGAATTATTATTTATCTTTTGAAAACTATATGTGAATAGATTTATTATTATGCAATGATAACATCCTTCTCTCTTTCACTCTATCTATGATAATGAAGCTTTTTTCTGAATTTTAAATTCTCTAACCCCTATTGACTATTTTAAGTGGATTTAGTTTAAAAAGGAAATCAATATTTTATTCTATGTGTGGAAAAGTGATGAATTACGATATGACACTATTTGGATAAGAGAATCTTTATTTTAAAGTGATTTAATGTGAAGGGTGTGGTGGTGTTGATTCTTTTATGTGTTGTAAATTATAAATGTGATTAACATTTCTCAATACTATTGGGGGATCTCCCAAGGCCTTATAAAACATCTACGACTTCTTCTACTCTGTTTTTGAGAAAATAAATCTAATAAACCACTCAATAACGTGTAAAATTTTTTTATTATTCTTATATCATTTTTCGGGTTTCTTGAGTTTATAAAACTTCATAACTTCTCTCACAAGTTTTCACGTTCTCATTAATCCTTTTCAAACAACATTTTTCTCTATCATCATGTTGGGACTCCCAAATTAAAATGTTTGGACTGTTCGAGTAATGACTCCTTGTAACTAATGTCATGATCATAATTGGGTTTTGAATCCTTATATAAAATTCATGTTTTTTTGTTATAATTCAACTAATAAAATTCTGTTGTAATTGGGTTATGATTCCAAATTAAGAATTTGGTAGTAGATAAGGAATATCTCACCTAGTATAGAGGTATAAGAGTAGAGTAGGTCCATATTGGGCTTAACTACTATAAACCAATAATAGTGTTCTCTATTTTATATTAAGTCTGATAACTTAATCTATTAATTAACATGGATTTTTAATTTATACAATCAATTTTTTAAAATTTTATAATATAGGCTATTAATCTCCATTTAAAAAATCTTTTACTACCTTATGCGACCTCTATGTAGTTATTAAAGGATTTTTTCCTTTTAAAATTTAACCAATCAGTCTATAGTGGCTGTTGTTTATATTTTATTGTGATAACCTTTTACTAAACATCACATTCTAAGTAAAAGATCTATAATATAATAGGAATTAATGAATACGATGGATATATTCATAAGAAACCCTATTACTTTAATGTGAATTTCTATGGTTACTAGAAATATAGGATTGAAAAATCCCCCAAATAGATATTTATAGAAAACTAGTCGATCACAGAATTACTGTAGAAGTTACTAAAAGCTAACTCTTATACTCTTATAGGAATAAATTCTTCTTCATATGTTTTTTATAATAATGTAAAAAATATTATATAATGATATATTTAAAAAATTATTTATTAGTTTTGTATCTACATGTAAGACAACTCATGATATCTGAAAGATTACACATGTTACTCACCTTGGATCAGGCAAGCTAATAAAAACCCAATAGATAATTATTCATGCTAAGTACAATGATTTCAAGATGTATAATGATTAAATCTTCTATAAAATTTTACATAGTCTCAAAATACTTGTGAATGTAATGGATTTACATGGAGAAAATTTGGAGAACCCCATACTTGTTGAAAGTTTCATAATCGATCTACCCACAAAATGACATGAAAAACGGTTTCAATCACTCAAATTAAGAATTTCTATGAATACAAATTGGATGAAATTAATATATAACTTATCCTATATGAAATTTAGTCGAAGAATATCATGGAAGAAGATAATTTAATTAAGGAAGTTATTTTATTCAAATAACATATAAATTTCATTTATAAATATTTTAAATATGAGTAATAGAAAATCAATAGTGGAGAAATTTTGAATATAAGAATGTTATTAATAATTTTATAAAGAAAAAGAAAAAGTTCAATGATCAGCCAAGTAAAGATCCAATGAATGACTGAAAATAAAATAAGGTTACTTCATATATACCAGATATATCCTATTATGAATATAAAAAAGAAGAAAAATATCAGACTTGACTATCAAAAGATGATGTAAAAATTTAATGATAAAAATAAAAGAAATAATAAAATCATGTTTATCATGATGGATTAGGTTTCTTTGAAATTTTTTATTCATTTATGAATCCAGAAGTAATAATGAATCATCCAACCTATGTTTTATGGAGATAAATATAAATGAGTCTAGTAGATATTTTATATTACTTATTATTTTGATAGTTATGGATATATATTTTATGATTTATATAAATAAAATAAAAATCATGTAAAATATTTTTTAACAGTTACTATGTTTTATAATTTATTGATAGAATAAAATAAGAGGCTTATCATGGAAAGTAATAAAGTCAATAAGTATAATGCTGCTCTCAAAGAATAAATAAAATACATTTCTTCATATTTTAAATATATGATCAATGATGAATTTGAATCTATTAAAAAGGAAAATGATAATCTTGGAAAGGAGGTTGTAAGCATAAAAAAGTTTCTATCTAATTTTGTTCAAGGAAAGGAAAATATCGAAAAGATGGTAGTTGTGATGTAACTAAATAAAAAAAACTATCTTTTTTATAGTGAATAGATTCCTAAATTATAATATGCTAATTTCATTAAAAATTATATAGGAATGTTTTCATTGGTTACATGATTTAAATGTTGTATGAAAGGAAATTATTCTAATAAATTTTATCTTAGATTTCATCAATATCCCCACTACACTAGGAAATCTATTTCCAAATATTTATTGACTATAGTACCATAAAATTAATATATTAAATATACATGGGTAAATAGAAATTCTATTACTGACCTAGTTGAATGAACAATATAAACTGTAAAAAATATATTTATCTACATAATTTATCATTTTATTATTACCACATTAGGAATATCAAGAACACATGTTATATGAATAATATTTATTCTATACACATGACTGGTGGACAACTAATTCCATCTCTTATACCAAATGAAGTGGATTCTCTATCACTTTCATGTTTTGGATAATAACAAATTCCTCACAATCACTATTTAAAAAAAATTATTTAAAAAAAATATATTTAGTTATAATTACATCTTTGTATAAATTATTTTATGTAATTTCCATCACTCAAATATTTATTATGTTTTATATTTTTTATTTTTAACTTTGATTATATCATAATATTAATTTAATAAAAACATCTTTATATATCATGTTTGGATTTTTAATAACTTTTTCTTCAAGTTTCATGAAGTGGTCCTAGGCTATGTAAGTCATTTGTGACTGTAAAATATCTTTCATGGTTGGTTTTTACTATTACCACATGTACAATGCAATATTTCCACAGAGCCAAATAATAAGTCCATTTATCCAAATAGAAATCCACATTGAATATTTTAGAACCATGTATCCTATTTTTCGATATCATTAACCTTATGTTTTAATCATAACATGATCTATATACAGCCTATTGTGGAGATTCTTACAGATTTTGGAAGATAATGAAATTTTGTAAAAATAATTAAATTTTTCTAAAAGATGGTTTAAAAATTTATAATACTATTTTTGTTGTAAAACATGATATGCCAAACTATTTAAGATATCATAAATTTGGTTATATGCATCACTTACGTAGATTCGTCTATTTGAATCACCTATGAAAATTACTAACATAAATTCTCCTATGTTAAATTTTCAAATGTGGTGAGATTTAGATACATAGATTAGAACAGATATGTTAAAACAATCTACATAAATTTAGATAACCAGTTTAATAAAATTCTACAGGTTTTTCTAAAACAAAAAATATTCTTTATTTTACGTAATCATTCATATTTAAATTTACAACATGTTAATATCACATATTTACATTATTATAAAGAATTTAAAAATTTATATTAATTCTATATTACCAATGTGATGTTTTCTTCATTATAATAAATATCTTTTTATGATGATGAAAGGGTTTCCTATTTTTATGCATGAAACATTCGTCTTAAAAATCAAAAAACACATTTTTATTATTTTATGTTGCTTCCATAGATTCTATTGTTTATAAATTAATATCAACAGATATTATAATCTATAAAATTTGTTTCAATGTTTTGAATTATGTTTTATGAAATATAAAAATTCAACACAAGTTAATTGAATGTTTAAAATGGAAAATATTTTTTTTAATTTCAAACGGAGACATGAAATTTTCTCTGTAATTATTTTTAAAAAATTATTATAGATGTATTGTAAACTATATGATCAAATAATTTCAAATTATTTAGAATTATTCATTATGGATTTGAATACAATAAATTATTTGAGGGATAGTTATGTAATGATAATATCTTTCTCTCTTTAGGACTCTCTCTGTTAATCTAGTATTTTTTTTGAAATTTCAATTCTATAACCATTCATGGTTTTGAAAATTTATTTTTTTAAAGGATATTGAGATTTTATTTCGTGTATAATAATTTGATTGAATTATGATATGACACTATTTTTATTAGACCTTATATATTTTCATACAATACAGTATGAAGGGTGTCATGTTGTTGGTACTATAAATTATTTTATATTTTTCTAGTGCTGAAAATTTATCAATATTGTTGGAAAATATCTCAATGGTTGATCAAAAAATTCAATAACATTTTTTATATCTCTGAAAAGACAATCAAGCTGATCAAACATTCAAGAACCAGTACCTATGTTTTATTATTCTTCTTCTTATATTAATCTAGTTTCTTGATTCTTTAAAACATCTTTTTATCTACTGAATTATTTCACTTTATGTTTATGTTTTTTAAACAAAATAATTTACTATAAGTATGTTGTGACTGCAAGATTCTAAATCTTTGACTATTCAGGTATTGACTCCTGATATACAATGTTAGGTGTTTAATGGGGTAATAAATCCCCGTAAAAAGGTCAAGAGTATTATGGTTATAAATCGATTGGAAAAATTAGTTTTTATTTTGGTTATGATTCCCATTTAAAAATAAGGTAGTTCACAATGTATTGCTCACTAAGTAGAGAGATATATGTGGAGGCTAGGTCTACATTAAACTAAACTAATATAAAAATTCCTTATATTATATATTTTAATTTTCAATTTCTAATTAAATCCATTTATTAATATTGATAACTAATATAGATAATCCATCAATTTAAATATTTTTTTTCTTTTCTATTGACCCCCTCTATAACATCTAGAATCACTTTATCTGACCTAAAACTTTCATAATATAAGATGATTTTGTATCTTGTCACAAGCTAAAATAATACATTATGGTTATAGGGTGTCTATTGTTATGATGTGTATTGAATATTAATCTATAATGATGTAATATATATATGAATGAAATTATATGGTCACATCATTTCCTATTAAACACCGAACCAAAATGAACAGTAATACATTTTATTAAAATTAAATTAAAATTATAAGATGTGATTGGTATAATCTGTCCATTGAATTAGATGATATAAATATAAGTAAAAACATTATGAAAAAATTTAGAAATAAAAAATTATGGATATTTTTTTTAATAATGATGCATTAAAAAACAATTAGTTTAGCTAAATAATTAATAAGAGCATGTTATGACTAAAAATGTATTTTTATAAAAGATTATCTTTTTCCACACTATGTATTTTTTTCATGAAACTAAATAAATTATGGTTAAATAATGTTAAAAAATACATTTGATATGGATAATAGATTAAGAATTATTTAAGTAGTAATTCATAGTAAATCAGAATAAGAATAGTTACTATTGAAAAGTAATTTCCCAATAATAATAGTTTTTTATTATATTTTATACTTATATTGAAATTTTAGATGCCTAAATTTGTTAATTTTAACTTGAAAAGGTAAATATTGTTTCTGGACTCATCATTAAACTATTACATTGAGACTTTTTATCAAGAAATATTAATTTTTAGGTCAATTGTACAAAATAATGTTTTTCTGAATACCATAAGGTTTATGTCATCGTTATGATATAATAATGAATTAAATATTTTGAATTTTTCTATACACCTCTTTTTTATTTATAATTTAAAATTTAAAATTTTAGGAACCAATATTTGAAATTTTAGAACCAATGTTATATTTAGCATAATACTATTTATAGGCATTATACATGTTTTATTATAGAATATCTTTTTAAAAAATTTTGTAATTTAAAAGAATAAAATGGATTTAATAGTTTTAATCATAATATAAAAATAGTTAGTAAGGGTAATTTCATTTTTTATCATAAAAAAAATAACCACGGTTAAAAATTGAGTTATTATCATAATAGTAAATTATGATAAAATGGTTATATTTGTAAAAATTGGTCTAAATATCTTGATTTATATCAATTGTTTTTATACAGAAGTGATTTATAGACTAAGACTCATCCCCACTATAATATTTTCATCTTTTTAGATGTTTTTCTAATTTGTAATGCCTTTAGTATAAATATATGAGTCTTTAAAACAAGACACCCATCTAACTTATAAAAGGATCCCTTCCCCACCGCACTAAATCTAAAACCATAAGACTTTTATCTTGACCAAATTATACCCATATATTTTCCACAATATCTCTCATATTTTATAAAGGTTTTGGTCATAAAAATTGCCATTTTAAGATAGCCCATTGAATTCTTTTGATGAGTAATGTAAAAACTCTCAATCAATACTTTTTAATTTATTTTCATTATTTTACATCTTTTTCCACAAAAAAAAATATTTTACCCATTATAGAACACTAAAATCAAAATAATATTGATACTTAAACTTTATTATGATGGTGGAATACCCTTTTTCTACCTTTATCAAAACCATTCATCAAATGAAAAAAGTTCTCATGTTACGAGAAGACTATCACCCTTATTTATGATGTATTTAATTTTTCATCACTCACATACATGGATGGTTAAAAAATATAACTGGTGAATAAATATTATATTATGGATTAGTTTATTTAATTAATAAAGTTATGAAATGATAAAAAAAACTAACTATTAGTATAATTTTATCCATTGATATTTTTAAATTAACTGAAATAAGATCATTGTGGATCCCATTCTCACAAACAATTCACATAGTTTACATAAATGGAACATTAGGGTTTATAAATAATTAAAAATTATATTTAAAATACATATTATAAACAATAAATGATATAATTGGTAACATAGAATGGGGTTTTATACTCCCATTATGAAACACATAAGATGCAATCTAAATTACTAACATTTGTTAATGAAAATAAACATTAACAATTGAATGTATATTGAAGGATTATAATTAAAAAATATAAAATGTAATAAATATAAAATTAGTTTTTAAATAATTTGTTAAAATGGTTATTTTTTTATACATGATGTTAAATAACATTCTTACAAACCATAATTAAATTAAGAGTTCTTTTTTTCCTATCTCATTTTGAATTTTAGATTGATATAAGTAAATAATAATAGGTTTAAATTGGTATATATTTCTCTCAAAAGTAAAATTTATTTTATTTACCTATCGTTTTTATAATATTTAAATGACATACAACCATTTAACATCCCATTTGTTTCAAAAATCACATAACATAATGATTGTATTAAAACTGACCTTGCTCTTATTTTCAACTGGGAAGCTTTATCCTCCTAGTCCATATTCTTCATTCCCACAAAAGTTCACCATTCTTATTTTAAAAGCATATCATATAATATATATTAATACTATAAAAGTACATTGAAATCTATTTGGAGGTGATCTATATCATTTTTTCAAAGGAGGGAATATCCTGAAAAGCTGATACGAAAATACAAGATAGTTTAACCTTAAGTTCACCAAAATCTCTTATCCACCGGTAGTTCAGTATAGAAATATTAAAAACTACTACATATTCCATCTCTTTCATAGATAATTATAATTAGAAAGATTATCAGAACCCAAATTACCACTCAGAAGATGAATCACAAAAACATAATAAATCATTTGAAAATTACAAAAAATATAAAATGGGTTTCTCTGGTTTAGAAATTCATCCAATTTTAATGGGAGAACACTATATACTATTTTTTATTTTCCGAAGTGATTGTTTTAAAATAATATATATTATTAATCTTAAATTATTTATTATTACATTTTTTACAGTAAATCATATACATAGATTAGTGGGATGTCCCACCTCCCTATATATAGGTTTATTTCTAAACAAACTATTAACACTAACCTCCAACATTTGCATTCAGCCATCCGTTGACTTCTTAATTATGTTGAGGCTTCCACTAAATCATCCATCTTATCTGGTACACTACTCACCAAACATAAAGTCGAGTCTTGACTACATTAATTTGAAGTATTTGAATATCGGGTGGTTTGACCTATATGATAATGTTCTTATATCCATTTTCATGAAATGACTAGAGTGAACTACGAGAGACTAAAATTATAATGAGTGAATTTCTTGTGATTTAAATTGTTAATGCCACAATATTATGATTCTATGAAAAATATTCACATGAAAATAATCTCCCAATTGTATATATTTTTTAGGAAGCCTCTCAGCATCCTCCAACATTATGGGAAAACCAAATCCTTCATCAAATTTCGTTTTTGTGTTCTCTATTTTCCTCTCGTTCATCTGAGTCCCACAAATGAACAGTACTGTTTCAAAATTTCATATACTAAAACCATGGTGAACATGTTATAAATTTTTTTCATCCCTATGATCTATTATGGATCAATCAACTTTTCCTTAAGAAGGTTCGTAATGAAATAGAATATAATTCAATGTGTTTTATTCTTTCATAAAATACAAAAATACTATCATGGTGGAAAACTATATGATTTTAAAGAGACAATTATCCTATTTTAATATTTTTATTAGTTCTTTTTATATAATATTAATCAAATTAGATCCTTTACAGTATCTATAATACAACAAAATCTGATTTAGTTGTGGATAATGTAACTATCATCTATAGTCATGGAATCTAGTTGATATCTATTTTTTCACAGGTAAACAAACACCCTATTTTTCATTTATGAGAGTTAGAATCACACAAAAAATCATTATAAAAAACAGTTTATAGTATTATCTTTCCCGAATCACACAAAAAAGTCGTTATAAAAAATATTTTATAGTATTATCTTTCCCAAGGAACAATGTTATCTCAAGCAACACCTTCAAATACCATTTGATATAATTAATAGCTTATTAACTCACACTCTCAGGGTTAGGGATAAAATGTCATACCACTCCCACTAAAATGTACAAGCCTAACCCTATAAAATCTATTTCATACATTTAGAATCCAATAGATAAATAATATAATACTTTTTCCATGTACCGAAACTCAAATTTTCATTACGTTTCATATACCATGGATAACATAAAGGGTTTAGTTAGAGGAGTTATATAATATTTACATAAAATAATTCAAAACCTTTCAATGATATTTTGGATGTACACTATCAAGGATTGCACAAGATTGATGGATTTTATATCCCTCTCTTTCTTTATCCCTAATATTTTCTTCAATAGACCAATATATTACATTTAAAATCCCCTAGACAACACACTATTTGGCTCATTAATCTACTGAATTTGTATCCCTTCCAATATATTGTCATCCATATAGAGTACGATAATATCATAAGTTCCATTATTATATGAAATTTTATAGAAACCATTATCATATTGTCTCTTTATGAATCCTTACCCATTCATGAATGCATTAAACTATTAGTTCCACTATTGAGGTACCTATTTTAACCCAAATAGAATTCTCATTATCTTACAAACCAGAAACTCCTTCTGATGGTATTCAGACCCATTGGGTTTCATAATGTAGATCTTCTCCTCCAAAATCACTATGGGGAAATGTAGTCTTCAAATCCATCTAGTACATGTTTAAACCATTGAATGAAATAATTTTTAACACTATTCAAATTATATAATGTTTTTCTACTAGTGAAACAAATTATGAGAAATCAATTCCTTCTTTCAAATAGAATCATTTCTCCAACATCTGTAACATTTATCTTACACATATACTAGATTATTTTATTAAATAACATCCCCTCTAGTTTTTAAGAACTCATTTACCCTTCGGTAGTTTATTCATCTCCAATGATACATTGAGACTTGTCAAATTTATCTCTTTCATCGTGTTTCACTCCCACTACATCAAGTCATTGAGTGTTGTTTCCTCTTACATAAATTTTCGATCCCCAGAATCTGTTATAATTATGATTGTTTTTTTGACCCCATACCAATAAACTAGTTTTCTTTCTATAGAATATTTTTTAGAGAATTTTTAATATTCATATAAAATTTACATTCTGGTGCATGAACTTTTGGGGCCCATACTTCCATTTGATCTACTATAAAATATAATCCTTGAACTTATATAGCTCTTTAGAATTCATATACCATTATTTGAAAATCCGATGAATTTATCCTAATGTGTAGTATCATTGGTATTTTTAAATTTATGGGGCTTTTATCTGTAAAAACATTAATTCAATAGTATACATCTTTCCCTCTACTTATGATCTCGCTATGTTTTGATCCTTCAATATTATATTATCTTTAAATATTACATCTTGAATTATGATATTATTTCATTGATCGTAAATCCAAAATGAATAGCCAATATCTTCATTTCCATAGCCTATGAGAAATCATGAATTGTACTTTTCCCCCAGCTTACATCTGTCTTCAGCATAAATAAGAGAATAACAAATGAAAATGAAGATTATGAGTTTTGAAACAAAAAGTATATTTTCAATCCATTGTTAATTAGGTACAATTTATCCTCATATAAATAATGGAAACATTTTTTCAATGTATTCATTCATTTTATTTTAATCCACCCTGATGGACTTGGGAATACTGTAGTGCACCCACATGCATCTGTAGTTTTCTGTCAATGAATCGTGAATCCTCTCTCAAAATATATTAATTTATAGAGATCTAGATTGTACTATTTAATTAATGATCCACTTATTTGGATAGAATTTCTATATTTTGATACCATCGAATTCACGTCCATTATCAAATCTTATGCACTTGAATTTCTGAACACTTTCAAACTCCACTATGGATTTTTTTATAAAGGCATCAAACACATCATATTTAAATATAAGAAAATATAAAATCACATTCCTTATGGAATAATTATTGAATGTAAAAATGTAACACGATCCTCCATGATATTGACTTAAGGTAGGACCACAAACATATGCATGAACTAGCTCTTACATCTTAGATATGGGATTTTATCCATTCAGATTGATGAGACCCTCAATTTTTTCTATGCACAAATATCTCACATCATCTGATTGTTATATGATATTATTTAAATTATCCTTACATAAATGAACTTTATTTTTATTATTAATAAGGTTAACTGGTATACATTTCCAAACCATTATAATTTTAAAGGCTAAAATTCTAGTTATTCACCCCCATTTTAACTTCCAATCAATAAGAGGGTTTTTCCCTTAACTCCATACTCTATAACCTTAGATCTATGAGTGAAATTCTAGACAATATTATTAAAAGAAATATGGGATACTTAATCATATAAAATTGTGAATATAATGAAATTCCTCTCAAAGGCATAGTATGTGTATCACTAGTTTTAGCTAAAGGATACTCCCATTATTTATCCATAGATTTCTATCTCACATTCCAATCACATTCAAGGATTTATTATTTACCAGATGAACATCCTAAAATATTACAGATACATATGTAGTCATGAATCTATTATCAAATCATGAGTGGAAGGATGCACCAGAGTCAAACACCCATGATTCCATTAGATTATGAATAATTTGCGGTATGTTTCTTCCATATTATTTTATGTTATTTGATTTGGATCTTTGGATAAATATTCCCTCAATATCTACACCTTGGAGTTCAAAAGATAATATGAATATTTCCTCATTTTATATATTTCTAGTAGGTAATCCCTTAACAGGTAGATCATCCATCACATTACTCTCAAAATTTCTCACCCAATTTTGAACAATTCTTTCGATGAGGTTAGAATCCCCTACCTTTAGTATTAAAAATAGTACTGGAAGGTTCTTGCTCCTCTCATCTCTTGCAATCCTCATTGAGGAAAAAATTATTGAAATCTAAAACCAGATGATAAAATTTACTACATGTGCTTATTACTGTAGTATCCATGCCATCCCAAGATTTATGTAAATATTAAAGTAGTGGTATAACCCACACATCAGCAAAAAAATGTCACTTCCACTAACTACAGATAACTTCTGATCGTGATGAAACCATTCACATGATATTCCATGGACTATCCTTCATAAAACTTATATATAAATAAAGTACTCACCAGGAAAACATTATATTAAGCAATAATATTTTAGTACATATCTTCTAAAGATTCCATAATTGTAGTTATATTCTTATTCTCTTAGTTTTTGAAGGAATAATTTTGTTCCAAAATAATTCTCACCAAGCCTAAATCTTTTATATCCATTTTTTCTAATTTATTTTCTCTGTCTTTTTGAATATATCATCAATATAATGTTCCAGATCATTCCATATGAGATAGGTCATTATCAGTATCTTCTATAAAACAACGCCTTTCTATTAAACTGACTAATCCAAAACAAGCCAACATTTATTGACATATTTTTTAAGGATGTTATTACCAAATGAAATTAAATATATGTCTAAGGTAAGAGAGAAATTTACCTGAAATTATTACTATTTCTAAATCAATTATCTCTTTCATAACACTTATTTGGTAAGTAGGACACCTAATAAAAAGATGATATTAATTACCAGATTGTTAAAGCATTAGTTCAATGAAAGGTTGTATCTATCTGTTGTACATCATAGTGGAATTAAAATCTATTAGATTATCCATCTCTATATTAGAGCTCTAAAATTAGGAAGTATAAAAGAACAATAATCATCACTAAAAAGGAGAATCACACACACATAAGTAACCATTCAAAAATAAGAAATAATAGACATCAGGATTAAATGGATCATACATCGTCGTATGTCATCAAGAGAACATATTTAAATATTTTATATTACCATAAGATAAAAGTTTTTCAAAACATTGTAACATTGTATGACATAATTATAGTTTTTTATTTTAGTAAAATATATCCCACACATAGCTCAATGGATGGTTTCACCACCATTTATAGGGGTTCATTTATAGTTAAACATGTAACACTATGTTTTAATATTTATTCTCTTCCATTTTTTGACCCCTCTTTTCAGGTGAGGTTTAAAAAAGATTACCATTCCAACTAGTACACTATTCACCACACCCAAATACCATTCTACATAACTTCTATTACATTTTTTTGAATATTTTGTGGTTTGACTCGTATACTGAAGTTCTTTCTACCGTTGAGCTGATAAAGCATAATAGAACTATCAAAGACTAAACTTCCAATAAGAGAACTTATGATGCTCTAAAATTCTAATTCTTCTAGATTCAACTACTATAAACAAGTTTATAAATCCCAACACCACACTATTTTAACCTTGTGAGATTCAATAAAGATATTTTGAAATATTATTCATGTTCACATCTTTTATTTTAAACTATATATTTATAAACGTGGTCTTTATTTATTTTAAGGATCAATTATTGAGATTTTTATTTTAAAATAGTTTCTTAAATGGATTATTGTAGTATTATTGAAAATTATATTTTAATGTGACTTGTGACTTCAATTTGGGGTAATGTGGAAGGTATCTTTTTTAACATTTTTCGTAAAAAAATATTTTCCTACCACCGTCATAATATCTATTTAAGAAGCTTACTCCCCACATTTTCCTGTAATCCAACAAAATTTCCATTCCTTTTTTCTATAATTATTTTCGCAATATATATTAAAAAATAAGACGTATATATTGTTCTTTCTCCAACAAAATTTTAAATCACCTATAAATGTGTTTTTCATTTATGTCAACATCATGTAATGTTTCTTATGATTCAATGATAATATCCTATAATGATACCATCCACATCCTATCTCTTTATAGATTATGATAATGTCATATAGATATTTGCATGAAAACCATTTTTAATTTGTTAAACAAGGTATGATGAATTATAAATGTTATTAATTTCCTGTTGCACATATTAGTTTGATTGATCATTATGTAATGGGTGATCCCATAATAATATAACCCTAAAATGCATTGGGTAATTATTTATATCTTATGATATTTCCAATTTTGGGGAACATGGAATGAAGCTAATTATTTAAGGTACTTGGTCCACTGTGTTTATGGGAATAGAAGTAAACCGAATCTCATATGGGTGTCTAGATACTATGTGATGAATGTCTTGGTAAAGATCCTCAAAATAGGAAATTATTTTTATATTCTTATATATAAACCACACACTTATTCCATATTATTAGACCATGTCATGTAATCATATCTCATGGATAACGACTCAAGTTTTCACATTATTAATTCAAATGATTTATGATATTCTCAAATTCAAATTCAATGAGTAGTGTTTTATGACATATAATTTATTTGGTATTATTTTCTCATGTTATTCCATGATCCTTGATAATTTCCTCATAACATTATTCCCAGATTATTCTTAGTTATGATCTGTTATTAATAAATATTATGTGTACTCTTATCGAGCATATAGAATCACCATGTCATATGTTTCCATTCACATGTTATAAAGGAAGGTATTATCTTTAATATTTAAAATAATGTATCTTGTGAGAAAACATAGTTTTAGTGTTGTTAATTTTTTTTTATAATAAGATGTTTATGTGTCTAGACCCGAATGACACAAAACCATTTGGTTATTAGGTGTGTATTATTATGAGATAAAATTAATATTCATGTAAAATGGTGAATTACTAATATATAAAATTCTTTAAATTATGTAGTTGGTAATAGAGTGAGGTTTATCTGTTTTGGAGATTAGTACAATAAAACATTAGTAAAAACCGTAAAGAAAAAAATCTAAAATCATATAAACCAACCTAAAAGTTTGGTAAATTATAGAGTGTGTGAAATACTATAAATAACATTTCTATATAGATGTAAACAATTTAATATAAGATATGTCACAAATTATCCTAGTTCTAATTACCCTAAAAAAGTATGGTTGAGTATTAACTGATTATTCACTATGTTATTAAAATGTGGGACTAACTGTAGATATTGTTTGACACTCTTCAGGTATATTCATTGACTGATTCACATGATCCTTATAAACTATTGTGATGTATTTAAATGTATTTTTATGATTTAATATATAATTAATTACATTATAGAATCTAATAGAAATATATCCAAGGATAACCTAGATTGAAACCAATAAATTCATAGTTTATGGTACAAATATCAATTACGATTTATTACTTTTAAGTTAATATATATATTTTTTATAATAATATTGAATTATGTATTCTCATCCTTTATATTGCTATATTTTAACAAAAGGATTGAAAAGGGATATCCAAGTTTATAATTGGTGTGATGAATAATTCATTGATTATCCAAATGAGAAACCTAACAGGAATAGATATAGAGTTCAAAATTTCAAAGTAATACTAACAAAATTATGTCAAAAAAATAAAAATAATTTGAAACATTACGAGTTCTAAAATAAATTGGGATAGGTGAAATGTTCAATTAATACATTCATGTAGCAATGTCAACTCTACTTAAGTCGGTCTTCAAACCCACTAATTTCTATGTAATAGATCAATTCTATAGATAAGTTATTTTTTCATTATCTAGTGCTCAGACATGAACATGGTTTTATTATCTATTTATCATTTATATGATTAGGTTGAATAATTAAAAAACCACATTAATAATATGATTAAAAGAATAAAAATATGACTATATTTGAATGGATGAGTTCATAAAAAATATTCTTCACCATATATTTACCCTGATCTTTTCACACAAAAATTGTGAGAGAATTTAAATACATAAAAAAGAAGGATGAATCCATAGGACATTATGAGGATACCTTCATGAGAATCACTTGGTATGTCTCTAGTATTATTACTGGAATCTGAAGTAAGGTAGATAAATTTTTTAGAGGCCTAAAAATGAGTCGTTGAAGGGAGTTTTACAGAATAGACTTTAGTTGCTATGAGGGAATGTTTTGACGTGCATATAATGTGGAAATGAAAAATAGTGACTATTTTCAATCCCATGGATTTAAAGATAATGAATGTAATATAGAGTTTCATAGATATTAAAATGATAAATAATATATATGAATGTAAAATAAACTACCTACATGTATAATATGCGGAAAGAATTACAATGGAAATTTCATGAAGGGGGCCATAATGTTCATTAAGTGTTGGAATATTTTCCACAAATCATATTATTATCAAATATGGGTGAACAGTATATTAAATATTATTGAGGATAAAGAGGTACCAAAAAATTGAAAAAACACTTCAAATGAAAGGAGTTTGTGAATTGAAAAAATAAATTCCAGAATTTAAGGGCTAATAAGGAAAATCGGAATCGAAAACCTCATATTTAAATGGAATTTGGATCATGATTTGAAATAAATATAGTTAAAATAAGTAGAGAAAAATAAGTAATTAAATGTGTGGTTATCCTACACTTAAGAATTTTTAATGTCTTTTATTATTAGGGTTTATTTTATTCTTTAGTAGAACACACATTTTTTTAATAATTTTTATTCATCAAACCATGCCATTGATATGGGATTATTAGTGAAAACACCTAGTAGAATAATTATTTAACCCAAAGTACGTAACTATTCAATAATAATGCTTTTTATGAAGAATATTCTTGAAGATCTTTTTCCATTTCCCATAGTAGAATTAGATGTGATATTGTGCATAGATTGACTCTCTTTAATTATATCTCAAATTAATTTTTGGGATAACATGATCTCATTTCATATCCCAAATAATCTTATCATAAAATATAAGTATAAGGATGATTATGAAATCCCTTTAGAAGAAAATTATTTAATATATGTCCTGATTCCCAATATCAGGGACTCTTAAATCAAATGGTTAGGGAGGATATCAACATTTTATAAATACTAATTTTATTAGAGTATATTCATTTATTGACATGGGAACATAATTTTATTTCCAAGTAATAAGAGGTTTAGTTTTCAATCTAACTCATATCGGGTTATTTGACCATATCAATTTGGACTTATAAAAATATTCCCATTGAGTTTAATTAATTATTTAATTAAAATTGGGAGCTCTTTTTCAAATGGATTTGAATGCCCAAGTGATTTACTATGGGGTTTACTAATATTATTATTCATAAAGAATGAATCAATGTGTCTTCAAATTTATTATCATAAACATAAAAAATTAATGATCATGAAAAATTATCATATACTCCACATTTCATGATTATATTGAACAAATTAGAGGAGGTCAATACATATTGTAGTGGAATATTTGATATGGATACCATTAATTAAGGGTATGGAAAAACATATACCCAATACATTTTTTGTGCAAGATAGGAGAACTATAAATTCATTGCAATTCCTTATAAAAATAAATATTCCTATAGTATACTTATATATTTGATGAGTAGAGTATTTATAGATGACCTTGAAAAATATATAGTATTATTTATTGATAATATTCTCATATATTTTATGATCACAAGGGTACATGAATACAATGATAGGATTATTCTAATGTTCTTAGGAAAGAAGAATCGATATTCCAAATTTATTATGTGTGATTTTTTCCATCATAAATATTTTTATTATTCTATATAATCATATTAGAGAGAATATATAGCAATGCTTTAAAGAAATTGAGATTGAAAAATGCACTGAGCCAAGAAATTTGACATAGATCCATTGTTTCACTGGTTTATAAGCAATCTAGATATTCATTACGATAAATTATTCAGGACCTTAATATCCACTTAGTTTACCATGAAGGTTGTGGATTTCCTTGAGATAGAATATAGTGAAGTACAGATTAAGGATCTTATGAAGATGATTGTGAAAACACATGTACTCACATTACTCAACAATAGAGAGGGTATTTTCATATATATTTATTCTTAAAAGAATGTATTTGGATGTGTCCTAATTCAAAGATAAAAGATAATATATTAAGAATCACACTAATTGGAAACTATGGAGAAAAATTACCCTACACCTGATCATGAGTGGGAATTGGTTATCTATGAATTAATTATTTTCTTATATTACCACTCTAGTAAATAATGTGATATATAAACTGATCAAAAAATTATGAAGAATATATTCATATAGAGGGTGTTGAACAAGTGTCAAAATAGATGATTAGAGTTAATCAAAGGATATGATTTCTCAATACATTAACATCCTATAACCTTAATCAATGTGGAGGATTCCCTCAGTTTCAAGGATCATAGAACCCTATCCTTAATGTTGATTGGAAATGACCCAATCATCATGGATATTAAATTCATGGATATGGAAATAATAAGTGATGGAATGAAATCCATCCGTTAATAAATAACTACTTAACCATCCATCTATCTGAAGATCTTGGAGGGAGAAAAATATGAAATAGTGTTATAAAAAATGAACGAACTATAATACAGTTTAAACATGAATACGGTGGAGTTGTATGATTTGGGAAGCATCTATGTGTACATTAAACCCAAAATTAATAAAAGAGTTGTTGGATGATGGACATAGCTCATCATTATCTATTCATCCTAAAATCAAAATGTTTTATAGAGATCATAAGTAAAATTTATTGTCAGAGAAAATGAAAAGCAAGATAGTAGAACACATATCTCGATGCTTGGTATTCAATCAAGTAACATCTTTGTGATAAAAGTATATGAGAATAATGAAACCATTTTCTATTCGAATATGTAAATGAGAGAACATCACCCTGAATTTCATCATTGGAACCCCCAAGACATTTAAATGGTATAATCCATTTTGGTTTTAGTCATTCACCTTATAAAATTAGTACATTTTTTTCTAATAGAGAATATTTTTTCTTGAATATGGAGTACCACTATCCATTATATTTGACCGAGATTCATGATTTACCTATAGGTTTAGACTGAATATTTAATAATTATTTAATACAAAGATGAGTTTAAAACAACATATCATCTTCAAAAATATGATCAATATAAAAGGAATATTCAAATTCTGGATGATATTTCACGATATTACTCAATGGATTTATAATAATATTGGGATCAATGTATTCACTTATTTGAATTCTCATATGATAACAATTTACACTCTAGCATCCAAAATAAATAATGTAAATATATATACGGTAATATATTTATTTTTACAATATTATTGAATGATGTTGGTGAAAGGAAAATATTAAGACATAATATTTTCCAAAAATTATATAGGATTTTTAAAATATTCAGTTATATATTAAAGTATAAAATAGTTGATTGATGAAATACAATGATAATAATAGGTGAGATTTATATTTTTAAGTCATTGATATAATATTATTTTGAATATCTAATTGGAAGGGGGTTATGAAATTTTGGAAGAAGGGATGTATGATCCCTATGACATTGGTCCAGTGGCGATTTTTAACTATATTAGGGTTGTATCTTATCACTTATTAATTAAAATAAACCTATCTTAGGTGCATGATGTGTTCCAAATATGATTTTTAAGGAAGAATATACTAGATCCCACACTTGTATTTGTATCCATAGATGATCATATAAAAGATAAAATCACTTGTAATAAATAAGTGGTAGATAATTTTAATTGGATATATAAGGATTGTTGGAATAAGACCAGTCACTTGGTTAATGTTTTGTTAAGAAATAATAAGATTGAGGTAGCTTTGTGGGAACATGAGGATGTTGTGTGAAAAAATTACCCTTATTTATGTCTAGTAGAGTAATAAATTTTTTCATATGATGTTATTTTTAAGGGTTAGATATTAACATCCTATAATTTTAATATGTATTTCCCATTAAATAATGAATAAATTATTTTATACTAAACACCAAACCAAAAAAACTGTGATACATTTTATTTACATTGAATTATAATTATTATATGTGAATATTATAATATATAAATTTAATATGAAGATAGAAATTGAAGTAAACAACTTATTAAAAATATATGTAAGGAAAAATGAGGTTATTTTTTAATATTAATTCATATATATTATTTAATTAGTGGAAATAAATAAACAGTAAGATCATTGTATGCTTAATTTTTTTTCGTAAATATTTTTTTGTATTTTGTATGATTTTTTTCAAGAAAAAAATTATATTATTGTTAAATGATGTTAAATCTTATTAATAAAATAAATAATAGATTAGCAATAATTTTATTAGTAATTTATAATAAATAATAATAAAAATAATAGAATTTTAAAAAAGCATTTTAATATAAAAATAGTTTCCCATTATATTGTATGTTTCCAATTAAATGTTAACCTCTTAATTTTTTTTATTAAAATATGTAAAATGAAACCCATTTTTTATTTATCATTACAATTGTATATTAATATATATTGTGCATATTTTTCTAGATTGATTTATTTTTAGGTGAATAGTACAAGATATAGTTCTTAAAAATACTACAAATTTTATGAAAAAATCATGACATAAACAAGATTTAAAAATTCATGAAAACATTTTTTGGATAAAATATGTATGTAATATAATAAATTATTTATTAAAAAATATTATGTCAAATTAGGAAATATATGTTTGACATTTTAGATCCTAATTTATATTTTTTGGAAAATATTTTTATGCGTTATACATTTGTTATATTAGTATTAATTTTTGTAAATTTTATTAATTTTAAATTCTAATTATTTATTATTTTGAATCATCATACTTAAATTAGTTAATAACATCAATTAAATTTTTTGTATAAAAATATGTTTACATGGTTAAAAATGAGTTATTTTGGTAAAAGGAAATTTGGAAAAGAAATTAAATCAAGAGGAAATGGCCTAAAATATCTCAAATAATTTCCCTTGCCTAGGTTTATGAGATATTTTTTAAACAATAATCATCCCCTATACATTGTTTTCTACTTTTAGATCTACATTCCATTGAAACTACAATGCCTTTATTAAAGTGTTATGAGTATTTACAATAGTGATACCCATTGCACTTATAGAATTATTACTTTATTATCCCACTTATCCTCACACCAAAATACTTTTATATCCACCAATTACAACTCAGATATCTACCCATACATTTGTTACTCTGTTATTTGGAGCTTGTCTCACAAAAATTCCACTTTAAGAATGCTCAAAGATTTCTTAGGAGGAGTAAGGTAAACACTCAAAATCACTCCTTCTTAATTTATATTAATTTTTATGTGGATATTAGGAAAATATTATACCCTTAATAACATAATTATATCAATATTTTAATTATAAAAAAATACTATATTTATTTAATTACTATTTTCTAAAATTCTCTATATTAGTTAATAAATGTAAACATCGCTCATCTTATGTTCGGAACACCACTAAAACATATGAGGTAATTTATTCAGAACTTCCTTAAAAGGGTGATTGAAAAATATATTTCATGAATATGGATTTTAAATGTTCGCGTAAAAATTAAGGATCAGTATAAAGTAACATGTTAATTTTGTAAAATTACCAGAAAAATCTATTTTCATGAATTTTATTATTGCGAACCATGCCCATAGTATCCACAAAGTGAACATGGGGATACAAAAATAATTTTAAAAAAATGATTTATATATGTATTCTGATCTAGAATTGATGAACATAGTAAGAATAGGGTTCTACATCACCATTACGATACATGTGTGAATCAATAGAAATTAGTAACATCAAGTGTTGAAAATAAACATTAAATAGCTAAATAATGTATATTGAATGATTGTAATTATGTAATAGAAATGTTAAAAGATGTTAATATGGTTATGAAATTATTTATTAAGATGAGTATGTTTATTATATTAAAGGTTAAATCACTTGTTTAGAAACCAAAATGAATGCAAGGTTTTTTCATTCCCATCATATTGTTAATTTGAGATTTATATACTTAAATTAATGTTGAAGGAAATTGTGTGATATTTTCCTCTAGGACCATCCTTATTTTATTCTATTTTTTTCACGACAATTACATTTTCTTCTACCATGTCACTTACCCATTGGTTCATAATTAAATTAAAGTGATGATTTTATGAAAAACTAACCTTACCTATTATTTTCTATGGAAAATATTTATCCACGATATCCTTATTATCCATTCCACATAATATTATAATTTATTATTTTTAAATTAAAATATTTATTATTTTATTTCACATTTTTATTTATCTTTACTTATTTTATAATGGACACATAACAACTCTTTTTAAGATGCAGGGTTCAATAAAAAAATTTAATTATTATTAATGTTTGTATCATTTATATTCCACTATAAATTTGAAGAAATATATATTATTTCATTTAAAAGTTATATTAATGAGTTGTATCATATAAAATAACATCTTAAAATATCTTCTTATCATCTCCTTGATAATTATATTTAAAAGTTACATGTGACATCATTTTTTTATTAATGTTGACTTTTTATAAAATAGCGTGATCAAATTACTTTTTTTAGTATTTTTCATTATATTTTATTTGGTTGATTCCTTTAATGTATATCATTAATAAACATCCTCCATATGTTTTAACTTTTTAATAAAATTTATATTCCCATTTTTTGAATGATTATTTTGAAAATGTGATAAAATTTTAAAGAGTATTTCTTCTTCTTCATCCTGTAAGTAAATTCAAATTCACTTATAAATGTGTTTATCACCTATGTTAATATAAATTAAAGTTAAAAATTATTTAATATGAATATTATATAATAATACCATAAAATTTATTTCTCTTTATGTACTATGGTTATTTAATTTTGATATTTTCAAAAAACAATTTTATTTTTTACAGGTTTATCAAGATATAATGATTTATGATTTTTTGTTGTTAATGTAGATCACATATGTAGCATTTATCATTATATTATGGATGAGAAAAAAATTATATTTCCTTATTATGAATAACATAAAATATTTACAAATTATTATATTCCTTGTAATAGGTAAAAAGAAGTGAACCCAATCCCCTATAAAACTTTTTCCACTATCATTCTAGGAATGTGAGTGAATCCAAGCCCAAGGGGGTCTCTATAGACTATGATATGAATTTATTAGAAAGTAAATATTTTTCTCTAAATATGTATGTACAAGAAATATATTCTTAATTATTATTGCATGTTATGTTTTCAAAGAACATAGCAACAAAAACAAGTTATCACACTTTTATTAATGTTGTGCTATGATATACTCAACTTTTTTGGCCATGAATATTAATTTATGATATATGATTTATTATGATTGATTATATCATATAATTTCAGTAACCTTAATTTTTTCCATTCCTTTGTTCCCATCTTAATATCACTGAATATCATTGATTAATGACTCTTATGATTACACTTACTAAGAATCTGAAATCACCCTTTGATATGTTTCCATTCCATTGGTTATGCTGGAGATTATTATGTTATATTAATAAAATATGGTATCATATTAGGATAATTAATTGTAATATATGTTAAAAATGTTCAATGATAATTTCTTTTTGTATCTAGTCCCAAAATACACCAAAATTTTAAGTTCTAGGGTGTGTTTTATTGGGAGATTAAATAAATATATATTTAAAATGTTTTATTATTAACATATGAAATTATTGGGTTACCTAAATATGAGGATATAATAGGACAATAAATCACACCTACTTCTAATTATTATTAAAAAAACACGATATTTATCTCAAATAACAACAACTCATTGACCTCACTTATCTTTTTTATAAAATAACAAGGTATTTCTAGTATATTATGTCATCAATATATCACACCTTATATTTATCAACAAGATTAGTTATATTATTAGAATCACATGAACATTGATTATGTATTTTTTAAATTTAAGTACGGTGATATTAAAATCCATGATATTATAATTTATGTTGGTCAACAATATTACTAATAAATCATCCAACTTGTAATCTTCATAATTAATTCTAAATCATCCCATATGAAATCCTAGAACCTTCTCTACATGACCCTCTTAATTATTTTTATTATTTATTTATTTTGACTCGTCTTTAATCCAAACTTAATAATCATCAATGTTATATTTAATACTTAAATATTAGAAAAACATTATGTGAATTTAATCTTCCTAATTTCTCAAATTCTAGAATACTAAAAAACCATACATAAGAATTGGAATATCTTACGTATCACAACAATGATAAAAAATATATTATATACAGTAATTAATATCATACATATAAGATCAAATATATTGAATACCACTTAAGTTATAAAACTTTTCCAATTTTTACTCCTCGATATATATTGTTCCATATGTGATATATTACAAATTATCCAAAAATATATTCCATAACATACAAGATATTTCATTTTAAAATTATAATAAGAGCATCAAAAAAATCATCAATTCATAGATTTAATTCTTAGCCATCTCGACTCATTTGATTATGCTTTAATAGACACCAAAAAATATATCACTCTTCTGTATAACATAACTCACTCTTAGTTTCTACCACTACATCATATAAGAGGATTTCCATATAATTATGTGGATTTATTCATAATAATCCAAAGATGGATTCTAACATATATCAACGAGACTAATTCCTTCCAAAAACATCACAATACTTACTCTCATCAAAAACATGTTGTAGACATTCAAATCCTCACAAAAAAATCTTCATTATTCCATTAATATTTCAATAATATATTTATCAGATATGTGTTATGTTGCATCTATGAATTTATTTATTTATAAACTCCAGGCATCATCATCTCCTTATTTCTGGACAGAAATAAAAATATAATAAAATCAAGTAAAATACTTCGATAACATAAGAATAGATATTCATCATTATGTACTATGATACAAATAAATGTATACATAACATCCATAGATACTCTAAGAAATAACTCACACCTTTTCACATATTTATTGATTGGGATATTAATCATCACTCTAACTCAACACATATAAACATCAAATCCCATTGATATGTTGAAAAATAAATAAAATTATCACTAATTTGGGAGTTTATTATAAAATGTATTGTAGATAAATTTTATGATACTCACAGATGGAACATGTTCTTTTACACTCAGACTAGGTAGGTAAAATACTGGAATAGATTTACATATAATAGATTAATGTTTGTTTCCTGTATATCACCGAGTATTCTACAGATTTATTTATTTTATGTTCTTATTATATCTTTGGGAATATATAATTTCATATTTTCTTGAATGGTATGATCTTTCCACATGAAAATTGATAAGATTTCATTAGTTTAATTGTCAAAAAGTACCTTGTGGCATTCTAAATGTTTTATTGGTGGTTCATTGGTCAAAAGAGTATCAGTGGTGTCTTTAATAGGTTATTTGGTGGTGGGAGTTGGATATTTAATGGTATGAAGGTTTAACTATTAAAATATTATTTTAAAAGGGGTTCAAATTTAAATTGAAATTTAATGTTAAATAGATTATTTAAAGAATGTATTTTAAAACAAATAGGGGGTTTCAAAGTATAATTTCATTATTATTTTGGTCAATGGTCCAATTATAAGTAAATATGCATAGTTACTCCTTTTATAAATTATTTGAAAAGAATATTTTAATATGGTATCAAGGGAATGTTATAAGGTTTTGGTTTGAGTTTATTTGTCTGTTTGACCATGTGTGAGATATTCCATAATTTATAAAGATAAAATTGTTTTATATGTTCTTATTTATTATTATTTAGTAATATTTCGATCCTATGTTATTATTATTCATTATTTCATCGGAATTACAAACCATGTAACAATTTTTATATAATGTTTTATGGTGTGACATGGATGCATGTGTGTGAGTTTTTCCATTGATGTTTTTTATATAACATCCAATTAGCCAAGTGAGTCTAAATTGATAATATTTATTGTTGAGACCTCTGGAAGATTGTTGATTTCATGTCTATGATTGATGTTTTAATAATCACAAATCATCACATACCATTAATGCTTAATCTGGTTTGATTTCTCATAAACTTAATTATAATCTGTTAATGAATCTTTTATCATGTTTTTTTCAATGCTTATTGACTTACAAAATATTTTGGAAGTCTTCTGGATTCAACAGACATCGGAAGCACCAATCCAATATCAAAGGACAACGGTCGCACCGATCCAATATCAACAGACATCGGAAGCACCGATCCAATATCATAGGACAACGGTCGTACCGATCCAATATCAACAGACATCGGAAGCACCGATCCAATATCAAAGGACAACGGTCGCACCGATCCAATATCAATAGACATCGGAAGCACTGATCCAATATCAAAGGACAACGGTCGCACCGATCCAATATCAACAGACATCGGAAGCACCGATCCAATATCAAAGGACAATGGTCACACCGGTCCAATATCAACAATCCGATGCTGATCAAATGACTCATCGATGTAAAATGAGTCACCGATGCAAAATGAGTCACCGATGCAAACTGACTCACCGATCAAATGACTCACCGACGCAAATGTCTCACCGATGCAAAATGAGTCACCGATGCAAAATGACTCACCGATGCAAAATGAGTCACCGATGCAAAATGACTCACCGATGCAAAATGAGTCACCGATGCAAAATGACTCACCGATGCAAAATGAGTCACCGATACAAAATGACTCACCGATGCAAAATGAGTCACCGATGCAAAATGAGTCACCGATGCAAAATGAGTCACCGATGAAAAATGAGTCACCGATGCAAAATGACTCACCAATCAAATGACAGACCGATGCTGATCAAAATTACTCACTGATGCTGATCAAACTGACTCACCGATCAGATGACAGACCGATGCTGATCAGTCTGATTCACCGATGCTGATTTATTTGAGTCAGCGATCATTACTCACTAATGCTAATGACCTACCGATCACTTGATTCTTCAATAGTGATAAACAACTATTTGAATTTCTTTATATTTATCTTTATTTTATCTAACCAACGGTCATATTAGGTATATTTTAATGCTCTGTCAATTAATTAATAAAGGTTGTCAAATGTCAGGAAACCGTACCTCGTACCTGCGGAAAGGAAACTGTTTCTGTCTTCCGAAGCATGTGACATAAATACGAGAAGAAGACTCTGCTTAAGAACGTGCGGTGTGGACAGAAGAACACAAGAAGAATATAGAATAAAGAAAGAGGAGAAAGAAACAAGGAAAACAGAACCTCATACACAATCAAGCCTACTCAAGAAGAGTTCTTTGCATACAAAAGAACATTGAAGAACTTCATCGACTACATCTCACTGCCTTTGAACCTGAAGCATACGACACTCTTCTTCTCAAACAAAAACGAGAAGAGGACTAAGAATAAATTCTGATCAAATACAAAAGAGTCCAGAGCTACACTGAAATCACCAGAGCCATTTCTAAACTCTACATCTCTACTCTGTGATACATTTGTTTTACATTTCGAGCAGTGTGTGTTATCTACTGTATTAAACACACACACTGACTCATGTGCTTTCACTGGAGGATCTGTAAATCCTCAGAAAACCTTTTTACACTTTATTTCCCACTGTGGATAGTGGTAGAGGTCGTGTGAGACCTGGACAGCTCTAAGCTGTTGTTTGTTTCCCCACGCAGAACTGTGGTAGAGGTCTTGTGACCTGGACAGTGTGTTCACTTTTGTTAACCCCGATCCAGGGTGTGGATCATTTTTACATAAAATTTTGAGAGGACTAAGTCTCGGCTTGAGACTGAACCTCTTGGATAATTCTCTGTGTTTGTACCTACATACTATATCCATACTACATATTTATTTCATGTTCCGCTGCTATTACTTTGAAATATAATTTGTCTTCAAAGCTACTTTGATAGTTAAACTCGCAAGTGTTTATATATATTATAAATCAGTAAGTTAGTTTCAAAAGTTAATTTAATCATAAGATTAAGTTAATTGAGAACTAATCAATCTTTGAGAAACTAATTGAACCTTTATAATCTGTATAAATTCACTACAGTTTAATCTGTTTTTGAAATAGGGGTATTTTAATGAACATTGTTTTTAACAGAAAATTTAAATTAGAACTCAATTCACCCCCCTCTTGAGTATCCACTCCGACCAACATTTGGTATCAGAGGTTGGAAAATATTTTCTAAAGTTCTCTGTTTTTCAACTGTGATTTTAGTTGTATTTTAAAGTTCTTAAAATTTCTGTTAGTTCTAAATTTTTATCGCTTTAAAATTCTTTTTGTGATATCATGGATAATAGACTTGAGGGTACTACTACTAACCGGCCACCTTTCTTTAATGGAAACAACTATGCTCAGTGGATGCTAAAAATGAAAAATCATCTAGAAAGCATGAGTTTTGATATTTGGACTGCTATTGAATCTGAATACAAAATTCCCACTACTGATAGATCTACTTGGGATGAACCTACAAAGACTGCTTACAATAATAATTGTAAAGCAATGAATGCCTTGTACTGTGCTCTAGGAGATGAGGACTTTAATAGAACTTCTGCATGTAAAACTGCATATGAAATTTGGGATACCTTAGCTGTTTCTCGTGAGGGAACAACTAATGTTAAGGAGATGAGATTGAATACCTATACTATTAAATATGATAATTTTATGATGAAGCCTGATGAACCCATTTATGATATGTATCTCAGGTTCAATGAAATTGTCAACACAATGACTTCTCTGGGAAAGGATGTTCCAGCAAAGGAACAAATCATGAGAATTTGGAGATGTCTACCCGAATGATGGAGAGGAACCTCTGTCTCCATTAGAGAATCGTGTGACATTGGAGAAATGCATGTCAAGGAACTAATTGGTAAGTTGATGATGTATGAAGAAGAACTCAAGGTAAACAAAGAAGAAGATGATGAACCTAAAAGGAATTCTATTGCCTTCAAGACTATAACCTCAAAGAATAAGGATAAGGAAAAGCCTCAAGCTATCAATGAAAGTTCAAGCAGTGAGGAAAGTGAGAATGATTCTGACAGTGATGTTGAGATGGCTCACATTGCTAGAAGATTTAAGAATTTCTGTAGGAAGAATAAGTTTTTCAGAAAGTCAAACTACAAAGGATTGTATGATAACAAAGGACACTGGAAAAAGGATTGGAAGAAGTCTGATAAATCAGATGAAGTTGTCTGTTATGAATGAAAAAGAAAAGGACACATAAAAGCAGACTGTCCAAATCTGAAATACAGAAAGAAGTATGAATACAAGGATAATAAGTACAAGAAATCCATGAAGGCTACTTGGAGTGCTTCAGAAGACAGCACAAGTGAAGCTGAATCTTCAGACTCTGAAAGGAATCGAGCCAACATGTGTTTCATGACAAACACTTGTGAGGTAACATCAGAAACTCCTGCATTAAATTCCTATTATTCTATAGATGATTCTAAATGTGATAACATGTCTAAATCTAAACTGTTTGAATATTGTGATATTCATGAAGAAACCTGTAATGAGCTTAATGATAAATATAAAGGTTTAAAGAAACAGTATGCTTTAAGTGTTAAGCATAAATCTGATCAAGATATAGAAGTAGAAAAGAATGCTCAGTTGCTTAAAGAGAATACTAAACAAAAATTGTCTAATGAGAAACTCAGAAAAGACTTAGATAAGTTCATAAATGGCAATAATACTCTAACACAAATGCTAGGAAAGCATGTTTTACCTAGATATACTACTGGTATAGGATACCAACCTGGACAAAGAAAAGTTTCCAAAACTAGATTCATTCCTAAATCTGGACAGATGATAGTTAATTCTGGAACTTCATATGCCTCAACCAGTTATATTCATAGTTATGGATCTAATAAGGTTTATCTTTCAAATAATGTTAATTTTACAAATTATATGATACCCATTAGACAAATATGGATACCTAAAGTATCATTGGCTAACATGTCTAGACCCAAGAAGATCTGGGTACCAAAATCTTCTTCCATCTAAATCTATTTTGAAGGAGACCTGCTTGAAGAGCTGTCACAAGAAGATATGGTAATTAAACAGTGGATGTTCAAGACATATGTCAGGAGACTTTTCATGTCTCAAAATCTTAGTAAAAGTTGATGGAGGCTTTGTCACTTTTGGTGATAATTCAAAAGGAAAAATCATCGGCTTAGGCCAGATTGGTAACACTGATTCAATCTTGGTTTCTGAAGTTTTATTTGTTGATGGACTTAAATATAACTTGTTAAGCATTTCTCAGTTGTGTGATGATTGTTTTTATGTGAAATTTAAAAATTATTCTTGCAATTTTTTTAACTCTAAAAATGTTTTAGTATTTTCTGCTTTAAGAAATGAAAATGTTTATGCTGTTGATTTAGATTCTTTAGCTAAGCAGAATATTCCTTGTTTAAATGCTTTTCATAAAGAGTCTTGGCTTTGGCAAAGAAGATTAGGACACTGCAACGTGCACTCTCTTAGAAAACATTCTAGGAAGAACATAGTTAGAGACTTACCCAAACTTGAATTTCCAGCAGACAAAGTTTGTAATCCCTGTCAAAAAGGAAGCAACATAAAGATTCTTTTAAATCAAATAAAGAAGTGTCAACTTCTCAACCTCTCGAGTTGGTTAACATGGATTTATTTGGACCTTCTAGAGTTTCAAGTTTGAATGGGAAGCACTATGTCTATGTTCTTGTAGATGACTTTTCTAGATATACTTGGGTATATTTTCTAGCTCACAAAAGTGAAGCTTGTTCTTACTTTGTTAAATACTCCATGTTTCTAGAAAATCTTAGTGGACTCAATATTAAGACCCTGAGAAGTTATCATGGTCGTGAGTTTGAAAATCATGAGTTTGATTCTTACTGCTCACACAATGGCTATAGTCACAATTTCTCTGCCCCTAGGACACCCCAACAAAATGGTGTAGTTGAGAGAAGGAATAGAACCCTGCAAGAAATAGCTAGAACTATGCTCAATGAATATGAACTGCCTATTTACTTTTGGGCTGAAGCTGTAAATACAGCTTGTTATGTCATTAATAGAGTCTTGATCAGACCAGTTCTTAAGGGGACCCCTTATGAGTTGTGGAACCATAGGAAACCTAAGGTTAACTACTTCAATGTTTTTGGCTGCAAAGTCTTCATTCTCAATACTAAAGACAATCTTGAAAAATTTGCATCCAAGAGTGATGAAGGAATTTTCCTAGGTTACTCTATCTCTAGTAAAGCCTATAGAGTTTTCAATAAAAGAACCAAATGTGTGGAAGAATCTGTTCACATCAAATTTGATGAAACTGATCCACATGAACCTAAAATCTCTCTTGAAGATGATCTCTCTGGTTTGAATCTCAATGATAAAGACAATGGACCTATAGTTAAAACATCCAGCTCTGGAAATTCTCCAGAACCTGCTTCTGTTGAACCTCAATCTGTAGATGAATCTGAAATCTCTAGCCCTATCTTTTCAAGACCATCTAGGACTCTAAAGAACCATCCTTTAGATGCTGTTGTAGGAAATTTAGATAGAGGAACACAGACTAGAGCTTCTCTAAGAAATCAGGTTGAACATCAAGCTTTTCTTTCACAGTTAGAACCTAAAAATATCAATGATTCTATCAATGATGAATTTTGGGTAATGGCTATGCAAGAAGAACTAAATCAATTTGAACGAAACAAAGTCTGGAAATTATTAGAAAGATCTAAGGACATTTTGACCATAGGCACAAAATGGGTGTTTAAAAACAAATTTGATGAATCTGGAAACATCATTAGAAATAAAGCTAGGCTAGTTGCACAAGGTTACAATCAAGAAGAAGGAATTTACTATGAGGAAACCTTTGCACCTGTAGCTAGATTAGAGGCTATTTCGATCTTACTTTCCTATGCATCACATCTGAATTTCAAGCTATATCAAATGGATGTCAAAAGTGAATTTCTAAATGGTTTTATTGTTGAAGATGTTTTTGTAGAACAACCACCTAGTTTTTTAAATCCTCATTTTCCAAATCATGTTTTTAAACTTTCTAAAGCTTTATATGGTTTAAAACAAGCTCCAAGAGCTTGGTATGAAAGGCTTTCAAAATTTCTTATCTCAAAAGGATTTACAAAAGGAGTAGCTGATCCCATACTTTTTATAAAAAGGATTTCAAAATATGTATTAATAGTACAAATCTATGTTGATGATATTATTTTTGGATCTTCTAAAAATTCCTTATGTACTAATTTTTCAAAGATTATGCAAAATGAATTTGAAATGAGCTTAATGGGAGAGCTTAAATATTTTCTTTGTTTTCAAATTTTTCAAACTAAAGATGGAATTATTTTAAATCAAAGTAAATATACAAAGGATCTTTTAAAACGTTTTGGATTGGATAGTATTCAGGAAAGTGATACACCTATGAGTACTACCTGTAAATTGGATACAGATGAAGCTGGGAAACTAGTGTATCAAACCAATTACAGAGGTATGATTGGGAGGTTACTTTATCTTACTTCTATTCGACCAGAAATTATGTTCAGTGTATGTATGTGTGCTAGATTTCAAGCTAATCCTAATGAATCACACTTACTGGCTGTTAAAAGGATTTTTAAGTATCTTAAGTATACTGTAAATTTTGGTTTGTTTTATCCAAAAGGACAATCATTTAACCTAACTAGCTATTCAGATGCTTACTTTGGTGGATGTAAGTTAGATAGGAAGAGCACATCTGGAACATGTAATTTGCTTGGAAAATCCCTAGTATCATGTTGTAGTAAGAAAAAGAACTCAGTTGCATTGTCTACTACTGAGCCAGAATACATAGCTGCTGGTAGTTGCTGTGCACAAATTCTGTGGATGAAACACACTTTATTGGATTATGGATTTGATCTTAAACAAGTTTCAATTAACTGTGACAATACTAGTGCAATTAATATATCTAAGAACCCTGTGTCTCACTCTAGAACTAAGCACATTGATGTCAGACATCACTTTATAAGAGATCATTATCAAAAATGTGATATTTCTTTAAAATTTATTAGTTCTGAACATCAATTAGCTGATATCTTCACAAATCCTTTATGCTCTGAAAGAATGAAATTTATTAAACAAGATTTGTGTATGATCGATCTGTGAAACCGATCTGTGAAACTGATCTGTGAAACTGATCTATGAAACTGATCTGTGAAACTGATCTGTGAAGCTGATCTATGAAACTGATCTGTGAAACCGATCTGTGAAACCGATCTGTGAAACCGATCTGTGAAACCGATCTGTGAAACCGATCTGGGAAACTGATCTGTGAAACTAATCTGTGAAACTGATCAGTGAAACTGATCTGTGAAACTGATCTGTGAAACCGATCTGTGAAACTGATCTGTGCAACCGATCTGTCATGCCAATTTTTTTTATATTGTAATTAATTAGTAAATTTCTTTTATACGTTTTATGGGAAGCCTAAATGATAAAATAAATGATATGCGGCTATTTATCTTCCCTAAACCTTTGACCTTTCATTTCCCGCCGAACCTTTCAACCTCTCTTCCCTTCTACTTCAAACCTTCGAACTCCTGCCTTCCCAAAATCCTCGAATGGCTAAGCAGAAGAGACCGAGCAAAGGACCGGATAGCCCTGTACCTCCAAAGCGTGCTCGAGGCGAGTCGAGTAGTACCTCTCAACGATTAGTAAATCTGAACCTGGAAACTCGGATTGTTGCTGTAGAAAAAGAAGTCAGCTCTACATGGCTTTTAACAAGTAAGTCACTGTTGCTGCAAGTTCTTGAATCGCAAGGATGGATAGACTGGTTTTCTGACAACTCTCGAATAGACTACCCGAAGCTGGTACATCAGTTCTATATGAATCTGGAAATCACTTTAGATGGTGTGGAGGCTGCCAGGATGTCGTCTGTGGTAATAGGAAAGAAAATATCCTTCTCATCTAAGAAGTGGGTTGAGTGCTTGAATGTACCTCATGAAGGTTGATATGAGGATTATGCTGGGAATATTCCTCCAACATCTGATTACTTCTCTTACGAATTAGCTCTAGATCTTCTGACTGGAAACAGAGAGTCACGGAGAATCACAACTTCAGAATTAGATGGTGAATGTAGACTTCTTTTCAAGTTTATTCAGCACCAACTTTTCCCTAGGAGAGGAGATTTTGCTGCTGTAAAGTACCAGGATTTTTTCTTGTTGTTTCTTCTAAAAACACATGAGAAGATCAATTTATGTATATATGTGATGGTGCACATAGCTGGAATGGTAAAACCATCCAAGAAAGCAACTGCCTTGTTTTATTCAAAGATGATATCTACAATGCTCAAGAATCTAGAATGTATTGATAAAGATGATGAAGTTGACGAAACAGATCATACCTTCTGTCTCAACAAAGAGATCTGCAAGAGGATGAAAATCAATTAGAATCCATGGAAGAAGTGCTGGGTTGCAGATGAAGATAAATTGTATGAAGCCTACAATCCCATAGATCATGGCAAGAGGCCAAAGGATTTGAGAGACCCTGGCTTGAAACCAAATGAGGAACCAGTTTATTCTGATGATAATGAGCAAGAAGATAGAAAGGATGAAGCCACCGAAGCCCAAGAACAAGAAGAAGCTGTGACTGAGGAAGGAAGTATGTCATCTCCTGATGATAGGAGTGATCCAAACACTGTAAGTCCCAAGAGAAGAATAGAATTTGGACCTGCTAGTCCACCCTTAGCCCTACCAGAAACAGAACCTATTCTTGGTGATGAAGAAGATTCTGATACTGAAGAATATCACAGTGAAGCTTCTGAGAAGAGTGATGATGGACATGCTGATGATGCTGAGGCTGCTGTTGATGGTGATAACAGACCATTGGATGGTCTTTTTGAAGATCAAATAGAATCACCTCAGTCAGAACAGAAAAATACATACCAGTGGCAAGGTTGATTCCCCAAAAATCAGTGGAACAGCAAGCTATGAGAAACCAAAATACACCCTGTGTGATGCTGTTTGGGATGAATACCCTGGTTATGCTGTGTTGGGCTTAGATTATTCTGAAGAAGAAGAAGCAATGCCAGAATCTGCTGCAGCTGTGCAGAGGAACCTCCCAAGAGAAGCAAGGTCTGTTCCTACTGTTGATCCTACAAATGTTAATTTACCTGGTTCTGGAATCTCTCAAGCTGATCTTAATAAGTTTAATATTAAATTGCTAACCGCTGTGAGAGCCACAGTTAGAGAAGAAACTTATAATGCTCTTACTCAAGTGTCTCTACAAGTTTATGAAAATTCATTGGAAGCTTTCTCACAAAGAGTATCTAATGCTGTGAAGCCATACCTGGCCAATACTGGTGAACTTATTGGCAGGCATATAGCCTTTTTGAATCAGACTATGAAGGATCTTCACACCAGCTTGGTATCTCTATCCAGCTAATTCCGATCAACTATCTCTGGTATGATGGAAGTTTTGAGAAATTTGATTGACCATCTCAACAAGTCTGACCTGAGGAAGTTGAAAGCTGAGTTAACTCACATAGTTGGCCAAGCCAGTACAGGCAAGGTAACCAAGAACACTAGCCGTGAGCTAGAAGCTCTAAGAGAAGTTGTGCATGATGAGTTAGCTGCTGTTAGACAAAATCTTGATTTAGAATCTTTGAGGAAGATGAAAGAGCTCTGTGATAACAGTCATAGGATGGCATCAGTGTATTCAGCAGATGCTAAGAAAGCTCTGCAAGAGATAAAAGAGAAACTTGATAATTACTTTTCCAAGATCTATACAAAGCATGAAATGGCTGGAAACTTCAAGGTGTTGGCAGAGAATCTGAAATTACCTCCAGTCACTCAGGCCTTCAAAACTCAAGTTCATCAGTTGCAAGATTTTACCCCTTCCTAGGCCCAGTTCATGGAGAATAAAGATGATTTTTAAATAGCTATGAAGTATGGGGAAGAAGTCATTCAGGACTTCATTCATCTTTTGAAGCCCTATTTGAATGCACAGGCCACTGCGATAGTACTTCCTACTTCTGAACCTCTCAGTGACTTTGATGTAGCTCCAAATCAGATATCTTTTGCTCAAGCTCTATCTCAGTTAAGACCAGTCCCTCAGCGAGCTTCTCAACCAGCACCTGTTTCTCAACAACAACTCTCTGTGGAACCTGCTTCTACACCTACCCGAGTTGTCCTACCACCACTTCATATTCGCCAAGTCCAGCCTGCCTCTAAGCCTTCAAACTTACCCACCATTGATCCCAAAGCCAAAGGCAAAGCCCCTTTGTATCCCAACAAATAGTTGGGTATTGTTTTTGATAGGGTGAACAATGTGATGCTTGTAATATTCTTTACTTTATCACTTTTTTTTCTCTTTTCCTCTCTACTCTATGCTGACTACTTTTACTTTCACTTTCACTTATATGGTTTCCCTCCTTTTTATTATCCCAAAGGGGGAGAAGAAAAAGAATGATATATGGGAGAAGACAAAGAATGATATATGGGAGAAGAAAAAGAATGATATATGGGAGAAGAAAAACAATGATATATGGGAGAAGAAAAAGAATGATATATGGGAGAACAAAACGAATGATATATGGGGGAGAAAAGATGTATATATCTCAGGGGGAGCAATATGTATAATATATATGGGAAATTTAAATTAAGGGGGAGATTTGTATATCTCTTTATATTTATTCTCTTTATGGTTTAATTCTCTTTATGTTTTTATTAATGATATATCATATTATTTATATTTTATGATAAAGATTTGTGATTATCAAAAAGGGGGAGATTGTTGAGCCCTATGGAAGATTGTTGATTTCATGTCTATGATTGATGTTTTAATAATAAAAAATCATCCCATACCATTAATGCTTAATCTGGTTTAATTTCTCATAAACTTAATTCCAATCTGTTAATGAATCTGTTATCATGTTTTTGTCTATGCTTATTGTCTTACAAAATATTTTGGACGTCTTCTGGATTCAACAGACATCGGAAGCACCGATCCAATATCAAAGGACAACGGTCTCACCGATCCAATATCAACAGACATCGGAAGCACCGATCCAATATCAAAGGACAACGGTCGCACCGATCCAATATCAACAGACATAGGAAGCACCAATCCAATATCAAAGGACAACGGTCGCACCGATCCAATATCAACAGACATCGGAAGCACCGATCCAATATCAAAGGACAGCGGTCGCACCGATCCAATATCAACAGACCTCGGAAGCACTGATCCAATATCAAAGGACAACGGTCACACCGATCCAATATCAACAAACCGATGCTGATCATATGACTCACCGATGTAAAATGAGTCACCGATGCAAAATGAGTCACTGATGCAAACCGACTCACCGATCAAATGACTCACCGATGCAAATGTCTCACCGATGCAAAATGAGTCACCGATGCAAAATGACTCACCGATCAGATGACAGACTGATGCTGATCAAAATGACTCACCGATGCAAAATGACTCACCGATGCAAAATGAGTCACCGATGCAAAATGACTCACCGATGCAAAATGAGTCACCGATGCAAAATGACTCACCGATGCAAAATGAGTCACCGATGCAAAATGACTCAGTGATGCAAAATGAGTCACCGAAGCAAAATGACTCACCGATGCAAAATGAGTCACCGATTCAAAATGAGTCACCGATGCAAAATGACTCACCGATCAAATGATAGACCGATGCTGATCAAAATGACTCACTGATGCTAATCAAACTGACTCACCGATCAGATGAAAGACTGATGCTGATCAGTCTGATTCACCGATGCTGATTTATCTGAGTCACCGATCATTACTCACTAATGCTGATGACCTACCGATCACTTGATTCTTCAATAGTCATAAACAAATGTTTGAATTTCTTTATCTTTATATTTATTTTATCTAACCAACGGTCATATTAGGTATATTTTAATGCTCTGTCAATTAATTAATAAAGGTTGTCGGATGTCAGGAAACCGTACCTCGTACCTGCGGAAAGGAAAACTGTTTCTGTCTTCCGAAGCACGTGACATAAATACGAGAAGAAGACTCTGCTGAAGAACGTGTGGTGTGGACGGAAGAACACAATAAGAATATAAAGGAAAGAAAGAGGAGAAAGAAACAAGCAGAACAGAACCTCATACACAATCAAGCCTACTCAAGAAGAGTTCTGTGCATACAAAAGAACATTGAAGAACTTCATCGACTACATCTCACTGCCTTTGAACCTGAAGCATACGACACTCTTCTTCTCAAACAAAAACGAGAAGAGGACTCAGAATAAATTCTGATCAAATACAAAAGAGTCCAGAGCTACACTGAAATTACCAGAGCCATTTCTAAACTCTACATCTATGCTCTGTGATACATTTGTTTGACATTTCGAGCAGTGTGTGTTATCTGCTTTATTAAACACACACAATGACTCCTGTACTTTCACTGGAGGATCTGTAAATCCTCAGGAAACCTTTTTACACTTTATTTCCCACTGTGGATAGTGGTAGAGGTCGTGTGAGACCTGGACAGCTCTAAGTTGTTGTTTGTTTCCCCACTAGAACTGTGGTAGAGGTCTTGTGACCTGGACAGTGTGTTCACTATTGTTAACCCCGATCCAGGGTGTGGATCATTTTTACATAAAAATTTGAGAGGACTAAGTCTCGGCTTGAGACTGAACCTCTTGGTTAATTCTCTGTGTTTGTAGCTACATACTATATTCATACTACATATTTATTTCATGTTCCGCTGCTATTACTTTGAAATATAATTTGTCTTCAAAGCTACTTTGATAGTTAAACTCTCAACTGTTTATATATATATTATAAACCAGTAAGTTAGTTTCAAAAGTTAATTTAATCATAAGATTAAGTTAACTGAGAACTAATCAATCTTTGAGAAACTAATTGAACCTTTATAATCTGTATAAATTCACTACAGTTTAATCTGTTTTTGAAATATGGGGATTTTAATGAACATTGTTTTTAACAGAAAACATACCTAGAAGAATAGTTGGGATTAGGCATGCCTCCTTGGGTAAATTTGGTAAGTGTGAGCTGTTTAGGAATGGTTGTGGCTAGTGTGACATTGTCAGGTGGTTTGTGGGTTTAGGTCATAAAATCGTTAAATTGATACTGAATTTGGTTAATAAAAATGGATAATGTAAGAAATATTGAAGTTTCATCTTAATAAAAGACTAAAATATACCCTTGTGGTACACTTAGGATTGAAATTTTCCACTGGTCTAAGAGTTGAACTTTTTAAATTTATTGATTATTTAATGATCTGAGGGATTGTTTATCTATATATTGAAATTTATTGAAATGATCATTCCCTAAATGAGATGAATGTGGGATCTATTAAGATGGAATTGGATCATGTATATTGGGTATAACCTAGTCAAAATGTTTGTACCAAATATATATCTATGTAGACTACCATAAGTGAGAGGGGATGGTTTGGGACTTGGTGTGTGGCCTCCTCAAAGTGGGAATGGATGGTCTAAGATATTTACGAGTTCCCCTACCTCAAGTGAGATGGGATAATGCGAGATGATGATGTGTTCCCAACCCCCTCCTAAATAAGATAGGATGATCAGATACATTGATATGTGGTTTCTATTGAGTGGGATGGGATAGTCTGAGATATTGATTTGGGGCCCCTACTGAGTGAGAGTGGATGGATAAAGATATTGATTTGTGATCACCCATTTGTAAAATGTGATTTTTTAGTAAATGATGAGGGATGTAACTTAAGTTATATAGTTTGAATCATGTTTCGTGATGAATTTGTGTAATGAGATAATTATTCCTAATGGCATGTATCCGAAGAAATCAGTAACATGTGTCGTGGTGTCCTAGTTAGCACATGATGGTTTCACTAGATTGATTATATGTGTTCTTTTTTTAATGTTTTTGGGTGGGTGTGTCTCATGAGAATGACTTTAACTTTTTTTTTATTTTGGGTTTACATATACTTGATCACAACCCAACATAATGTGTTTATGTTGGCTAGGAAATCCTTCATGCTTTTTAGACTCGCCCATTACCTATATATATGAAATGAGTTTAGATGTAATTTGGTAGAACATTAGGTATCATTTCAACCAACGGTATCTCTTAGATATAAGCATGTTTTTTTGTATTGGTTTGGCTATGCAGGCTAATGATTCTCCATGATTTACTATATGAGTTGGGTTATAGGTGAATATTTTTTTATTTTCCAGTTATTGTTCTGAATATGAATTGTCTAATGGGACACTATTGTATTTATATGATGATGAATGTTATACATTGTATCTATTACTGAAGATATTTTTTTTTGATGCATCATGTAAATAGTTTACCACATTATATTCTATACTACATAACCCACTTGGATCCCTATTTATGTCTATAGGTTTTTTGTACATTCATTATATGGGCAGGTGAAGAAAAAATTTATGTTGATCGAAGCATGACCATTAAAATTTACTATTGAGGGAATGATCTTACAATGAAAATTTTTGGCCCTTGATACTAGATTAAAGACTCTATAATATAAGGATGTATTCATAATGTTTTATAACACCCCCTTTTTGAGTGTCATTTGGTTGATCCGATGTGAAACATTATATGATAGTTAATATGATTCTTCCCAAATAATATCTTGATCTGAGAATATAATAATGAATAGTGTCTCCTTCTAAAATTATGGTTATCAAATACTAAATGAAGATAATTGATTTATTAAAATATAATTATTTAGTAGAAGATAAAATCCTTATTGATGAATGAAAATTTAAACATCTAACACCATTATTTTAGAAAATGGATATTTCCATACATTTATACCAATAGTTTCTATATCTGATGGGTATATGGTAACCTAAAAATAAAATTTAAAATGAATTATTTTAAAGTGTGTTATAAGGTTTAAAAAAACTCATAGTCATATAATTCCACATCCAGATTGAACATTCCAAATTTCTCTTCTTATGTATCTTCCAAATTTATCAAATTTGAATCTATTACCTCTATATCCCATTCTCATTCAATTATTTCCACCTATGATTCCGTTCCCCAACTAATTCATATATTCTATATCTATCTTTTATTTTGATAATAATAACCATTATTTCTTAATATTTATTAGTTTTATAATGACATATCATTCATCTGTGACTCCTCCAATATCATTAAAGATAAAATTATCAAATTTCCTTTATAGTAGTGATTGATTCTATATATGATAAAACTACTTTTTTAAAAATCTCAATGGATCACCCTTTTAAACTAAATTTAGTGTAAATTAATTTTTAATGATATATAAATGATATAAATAGATTATATATATATTGTAAAAGTAATTTATTGATTATGCCCTTTATTATGTTTAATTAAAAACATATTATAAATAATTTTATTCTAATATTGTCTTAAATTATTTAATGATTCAATAAATTTTTATCAATTTTCTTTATCAGAACTATAATATTATTCTAAACTATTTTTTAAAACTTTGGATAAAATTTCTAACATTAAATATTTAATTACATGTTCTGAGTTTAATAAATCCCTTTTAAAAAAATTATTTTCGTTTAATAGTGAAAATAAAAAATGACATTGAAAATTTATGGTGTGTTAGGTTAGTGATTTGATACAAAAACTATAAATCGATCATAATAATTTGTTTTTTATATTTTTATAATTTAATCCACTCTAAAAATTTGAAAAAAATATGTCATAAAATTATTAATTTATATATCAATATCATAATTATAATCCCATATCCTACACTATTTATATGATATTACATATTATTTCATTGAAAAAAACTATAATCAAATGGTTGTGTCTCTGATTTATTAATAAAAGTAAAAATATGTAAATATTTTTACTAATATGACCTATATATATGTTTAATTTTTTCACTATTTCAAAATAATATTATATATTTTAAATATTCATTACTGTTATTTAAAATATTATTGCATTTCATTATCCTGATATTAAAATAAATTACCATTTTACATTACCATGTATAGATTTTGGATTTATATTATTGATTAGATATCAAATATTTCTAATATTGAGTTGATTTTTTTAATTTAAATTTAATAATTCTTTTGATGAATGTCTTATCTGTCATATTCATGAACCAACCCATTCTAACCGAGGATCTAGGTACTTGATCCAACCGAGGAAATCACTATGAGGCGTCCCCGATCACCCCAGGTTGACAATTATAAATGTTGGATTAAAATTTAATCAATGGTAATGTTTTCTCTTAATAGATAACATTTAAAGAGAAATTGTTTTACCATAATTCTAGATCAACCTGTTAATATGATTGATTTCCACCACAAATAAAAAAATTAAACAAGGTGAAAATAAAAACTAAAGTGTTCATAACCATAAAACAAGAACATAATCAATGTAAAAAAATTCAACAACAATGGTACATGGGTAGGATCTATAAGAAAAAAGGTCAACATGGACTATACATCTACTAAAAAATGAATTCAAAAAACCCAATATATCATTGTAATGTCTTTGTAACCATCTATCAATAACACTAACCCACTATATGAGTAATCTATAAATATAACCCAAACTATAGAACAAATCAAGTGTACCAGCATCGAGGGGCGTTATTATAGTTTGATCATAATGTAGATTAGTAGGTAAGCCCAACAGACTCCATACAATTCCTTTACAAAAAGTTACCATGTATAGTTGTTTTAGAATACAAAATAGAATTAAGTGATTTTATCATTTTACAAATCAATAATTTTTTTTCAAATCTATAATTAAAGATAAAAATTTAAAGAAATATTTAAAAGTTACGGATTTGTAAAAAACCACCCCAAAAACTATACCCAAATCTAATTCTCATAAAATTACTAAATGAAGAACCATTTGGTCAGATACATAAGAAGAAAAAATTCAATGATATATATAATCACTAAGGGATATCGCAATACAAATACAAAAGTTAAAATTAAAATATCTAAATGAAGTTAATTTTCATAAATACAATAAGAATAATTGAATATGTAATAATGGGAGGGTCCTAAACATGCTGTGAGGAGATCCTATACGAACTAGGGTTAGAACCATATTATAACATAATGATTCAATCCCAATTCCATTACTAACCAACTTCTCTTGACTAGACTCACAAGTGGATGTCCCCCATGGACAAGGTATAACAAACCTCATGGAGGATATAGTCTATTTAATCAAGACAAGAGAGTACATTTCTTCAATTTCTCACTATGAAACCTAGGGTCCCATGATGATAAAAATAAAGTATGAGGAAAGGTATCCAATATCCATTCAATATTTCATACATGAACAAATATAATCACACATACATTCTCATCCCACCTCCTAACTCCATCAATGTGATTCTGCTCTGGTATGTTGAGATAATTACCTAGAGGTAATTTTTTTAATGAAAATCATTTCAAATTTCCATTAATTCCATAATATTTAAAACATGTAATGATTTTCCTATAAAAATACCCGTAATTTTAATAAAATTTTAAAACCAATGAAAATAAAACATATCACTCAATCAATGTTCCATGCATGAAGCAAATCATGTTTTAGAAAACATGCATTTGATGTCTCTTTTAAAAATGATTTTGAAAACAAGTTACAATTTTAAACTTATGTTTTATCAAAGGAATTATATTAATTTTTTTACACATACATAAATTCATATATATATATATATACATCTATATGTAAATTAATGTCTATAAATATACAAATAAAATTCACTCTTATATATATAAAAATTCTTATGGAATGTTAAGGATCGAGTGAAGTAACATGAATCAAGTCACATGTCAAAACCTAATAATTCATTAATGTATACCCATGTTAGAATAAAAGGTGGAAAAAAATAAGCAACCCATAATTGAATCCCAAAAAATATCTTAAATATTTTATTAATTGAGAAACAATCATTTGAAACAATGGAATTTTTTAAGGTCCTATTATGGATTTTCACAAACACCTAGCATACATAGACATTTAGTGCAAGGTAATAAACAATAAAAACTATGAATAAACATCCTTAAAACATATATATATACATTAATAATAGTATAAATTAAATTATAAATCTACAAAAATACCATGGAGTGCTTTGGGAATGAAAGATATGGAGATACCTACCTCATCTATGTATGAATGATTCAATGCTTTGAATAATGGCTAAATAAGAACTAAGAAAATTACCACACACCCTAAGAATAAAAGGCCCAAATTATTATGAACAATAAATCTCCTAGTGATTATCCATCATGATCCTTATACAAGGAAAAAAATACATAATAAACGAGGATGTGTAGGGGAATAATAATGGATTTCTGAAGAAGAAATATCTAAAATAAAAAACCGATAGAATAAAAAATAAAAGGGGGATGAAAAGAGGAATTTTCATGGGTGACCCTCCATATGTTTTAGTTGAATTATAAAGATGGGTTGTTGAAAGATGTTTTTTATTTTTAGGAGGTTAATTTAGGAAATTCATGTTTTAGGAAATTAAGGAAAGCGTCATTGTTAGGATACATGGTTTACCAATCTATGAAATGACATTGGACTCCCTAGGAAACTCAAACAGTTTTTCTAAAACTTTTATAAAATAGTTCACCATGGAATAAAAATGATTATTCCCATAATTACAGTCCTTTATATACTTTCCTACCAACCATGCACCAATTTTGGAATTTCTAAATTTTGATAAATTTTACCGAATTGAAATAAAACTCAATAATATTCTCAAAATGGAATGAATAAACAATATAATAAGGAATCTAAAATTTTTGTATTGACAATACCCCCCCACATAACACTTTATACTTATAGAAAGTCATAAACTAACAATAAACTAGGGATAAAGAAATATCAACTTTAAAATATGAACCTCCCAAATAAATACCTATGAACTGATCCATAATGTAACAAAAATAAATCTATATTTTGATTTTTAAACATGTAAGTCACAATTGAATAGCTAATGTAATACCACAAAAATGAGACTAAATGGTTATCCCACCCTTTATGTATTTTACATGGACAATGGTAGTATAAGACAATCACCATAAATTAAACTCATGATTTTAATAAAAAATACTCAAATAAACTACACATTCAAGAAAAATAAATAATTTATTCAAGAAACATATGCCTCAAATAAATCATGATATATAAAATCACCCAAGGGAAACTTATAAGGAAATAAAAAGCAATAAAACTGAAGAACAATGATAAAACATGGAATGAAATTTGTGGTTAGAAAAAAATATCATATGAAACTTTAATTATGACTCCATATTAGGAAAGGAAATTTTATTATTTTATTGAGATACAAATCCATAAAACTTATCATGATTCCATAGTTTACCACATTTATGGAAGATCATCAAAGCACTGGATCATAATGGTATTGAATTTCTAAACTCAATAAACACAAAGTAACCAAGGGGATACTTCTCCTGAGATGATGTTTCAATGTATAAATATTATTTTAAACAATGTTCCTCTAGTTTCCACTCATGACCATATAGTGATCCTTTATTATCACCATAATAAATAGGTATTCTACCCATTATTGGTTTAACTCTAGAGATTAACTCTTCCAAAAACACCTCATTCACCAATTCATTAAAAGTAGACTATCTTAGATGAAAGATATTGATCACTAAGATCTGGATAAAGATGCCACATAAATAAAATTGATCCTTTAATGACTAATATGAAATAATATTTAATGAAAAATGAACCAACTCATTGAAGATCCCAAAATACTGCTTCACTATCTGTTTTCCCTATTGACTACCCATGTGCTCTGTTATCTAGATGAAAATCGCTTCCTTAAAGAAGATTCCATTATAAAAATTTGGTCATAAAGAAGTCATATATCATATCATCATGCAATAAGAATGGAGATATAGTTTTTCACTAATATATACTGAATCCATAAAAAATACCTAAGCCAAAACTCACCATAATAGATTCTAAAGTTCTTATGGACTTTAAGATTCCATAAAGATCATTAAAAACTTATATCCTTAAAGTAGATCTCAATCACCATGATAAATAGGAAACAATCGTGTAGTTTCTAACTCTACCACTATACACATATTCAGGGAATATTTGATCACCATAATGAGGGACTAAAAAATGGAGATTGAATCGTTAGGATTCTCTAATACTCTCCTAGGTTTCATACTCTAAATTACATAAAAAAATAAGTCAAAATAATTAATAATCCAACATAATTCATACATATAAATACCCCAATCCCAGTTTCCCAAATAGAAGTTTCTTTATTAAATTGGCATAATATACAAGTGATAACATTTTAATAGAAAAAATTGTTTAGTAGTCTTAGTAAAAAATATACATACCTGGTTCCCATTTTTTACGTTGAGAATAAAATATAAAACACAGAGAAATTAAATACTTTTCATCCAAAAACTAATTTAAATATTTCTTATTCATGCCCTAGGGAATGGAAAAAAGGGTGATATCAAACACTTGGTAATGGTTATATACAATAGAATATATCATGATTAAATAATTAATGATCAATTTAACATGGTAAAAAATTAAAAACATATTCTATTTAACAACTTTATCATAAATTATAATATATTTAGAAGAAATGATGATCAAATAATGACATAAAATAATCACAATATCATGAAACATATACATGGATATAGAAACTATAAATACAATCTAATAAAAATCAATCATTGATTTCATAATGATGAAATTTATAATTCTGTATATATTAAACTTACTTTCATGTATTAATTCCAAGACATGATTAACATACCGTCATGAACTCATTCTAGGACATCTTACATAAATGGGTAAGGCCTCGACCAAATACCCAAAACTAGTTTTTCTCATGAGACATAAAAATAAATTATGGGGATATGTAATTCCAGTCCCCACCCATCACATGATATTTCCAAGTTATCTACTATATTAATAAAAAATACAACATAATCTACATGAATCAAAAAACAATAACTATCTATATTGGAAGAACTAGATTACAGGATTTCAATACTTTCCCCACTCAAACTTTTCATATGTAATATAGATAAATTTGGTGGATGGTATAATTAAATTATGTCCTCAATAAAGGAAAATATTCAAAAAAGTATGTATAAGTATATTATGAATCATTAAAAAGATCACTTCAAATTTTCCTAAGAAAAGTACCCATTTGACTTTGAAATAAATTAATTAAAAATTTAATTTTTTCAAAATATTAAGGAAAATATTTTGAGTAAAATGATATCTAAAAACATATAATGGAAGATTTAAATTATTTGAGATTATTAAGGGTAATAATTTTGTTTTCATTTCGTGTACATTAAAATAATGATTTCGTTCACATATTTCATAAAATGATAAAAACACAACTTCCAAAACAATATTAGAATATTTATTTTAGAACATTTTGTAAAAATTAAAAAATAGTAATAATTTATTTAAAAAATAAATTCTTAATATTTAAAATATTCAATAAATAATTTAAGGAAAATAATGGAATTGATGAAAAATATTTCAGACTATGTAGAAACACAAAGTCGATCCCCTTTAAAAAATTATTTATGAATTAATAATTACATAATGAAAGGATAATGAAATGATAACATTTAGTTTCAATAAATTAATAAATTTGAATAAAATAAATTTGTTTTAATATTCATTGATAAAGTAATTCCCCCATCATCTTCTTTAAAATAGACTATCCCAATATTAATGAGATTGTGAAGTAAACCCTTACCTCAAATATGATTTTCATTTTATGTGTTTGAACCTCATCTATGATAAATATATTATTATTATAAACATATTCTAGAATTTCAATCACATATATAATAACATGTATTATTTAATTATAACCTTTTACCACATTTTTATTAATATTCATTATTAAAATCACAGTTTTGGGTGATAACTGCTTCGTTTTTCATGTATGATTTGGTAGTTTTTTTCTTTTTAGATTGATCATTATTCCATCATCTTAAAATGTTAATAATGATATAAATATTATTTATATTATTTAATAATACACAAACAGACACATATAAATACAGTAATCTATAAAAAGAAATATATGTATAAATGAATTACATCATTCATGGAGATGGTAGGTCGTATGTACGCATGAAAATTGTTTTAAATTTATGATGGACGGATCAGAAGGAAGTAAAATAATAATTTACCATTCCAAAGTCATTATTATATATTATATATTATATATAATTATTAAATATACCATTATTACCATCCATGTAATGTTAAAATGAAATGAGAATCACATCGCTTTGTGGATGTGGTATTCCACATGTACACATGAGTGACATTATTGTATTTAAATGGATGGTAATGAAAGAAGGTAGATATGATATTATAATTATAGAATATTAATTGTTTCATAAATATCATATATAAAAATTAAACCCATCATAATAACCATCCATGGTATATGGTGATGGAAAATGAATTGTATCACTACGTGTAGGTGGTAGTCGACATGTATGTAAGAGAGATACTTTCACCCCTCATTTGATGGAAAAGATGATGTATAAGGGTGGTTATATACTAGTAATGAGATTTTACAATATTTAGGATAATTAATTTATTATTTTATGATAAATACAACATATTTACAGTAGGTAGAAGAGGAAATAAATTGAAATATGATGAGTAAGATGATTACCTTTTCTTCGATATGCCTCCAATTGGATATCGTCTTGAGGACCATAATAATATTCTTATAAAAATACAAAAAAAATCTAATTCATTAATTTTAATGTTGATAAGGTAATTTTTTGTGGTCCCGTTGAGTTAGATGCCTCAAATTTGTGTAAAAATGATTGTTTCATTGTAATTTTGTAGTAAAGGGAAAATACACACATGGAATTACTAAAAAGATTAAGAAATAATTAATTAAATCTCAATAAAAATGGTTAAAATGGTCATATATAGTAATTCATGGTGGATAATTTCGACCTATAATTATTAAATGAAATTTATATAGGTTTTTTGTCATATTAATCATTATCTTTATCTAAAACCCCTCAATTAATTAGCTTTAATCTTAATCGTGGTATTTATTTTTTAATATAAAAGGGTTGTAATTTTATATATAAGGTAATAATATGATCATAATTAGATGAGGGATTTAGTTTTATCTCATTTATCATCCTAATTTACCTATTGAAACATTATTTTTAATTGTTTAATAATTTAATAAAATATTTTGAATCTAAAATACTATTAATGTTATTTGAAGAAAAAAATAAATTATATGAATTTTGAAACAACATGTAATAAACATAATTATAATATAAAACATTGAAACATAACTATTATATTAATTTTATATAAAAAATTATTTGAACAAGGAAATCTTCCACAATTTTATAACATTAAATATTTTTTAAACCATTTTTTTTAATTTTTCAATTTATTAAATAAAAACAATATATGTATTATGTAATTTTTATGGTAATTATTTATTCACTATAAATTAGAAATAAAATAAAATGATAATAAAAATTAATTTATATTACAATTAAAGATTTATAATTAAACTTATACTCATTTTATTCGTGTGTAAAAATTATATAGATATTAAATTCAAGAAAGTGACATTTTTTATTAATTCTGTAAGTAAACTAATATAATGGTATTAGTCAAATAAAAATGTCACTAAGTATTCATTAATATTATTAAAGAATATTATTAGATGAAATAAAGCCATAAAATATGATTAATGAATGTTTTGTGTTGATTTTGAGACCTTATCTCATCATTTTAACCAAATTTTACCATGTTTACCCTTACCGAGGTGATAATTAATTTAAAAAGTTTCAATTCATAATGGAAAAAATAAAAGGGGAATATATACCAAATTTCACTCCCTTCATTCAAACTAAAGAATATTTTTTTCAAAATGAAATAAAAAATGGAAAAATTTAATATAAATATAAACACGAAAAACATGACGAAATGTACGTTTCTAAAAAATTATATTCAGAAGTATAAAAAATGTTAAACCAAAATACAACATAAAATTAATATCAATGAAATTTATTGAATTATTAATATTATAAATAAACCAAGTTTACATTTATAATTTTTTTTAAAAAAGTAAACATTTTAAAATTTTAAAATTAAAATACATATTTCAATAAATAAATATTTTTCACCATCTATAGAAAAATCACTTCTTCAAAAAATAATAATATATTCACTATAATGAAATTATGAAATTATGATTCCAAAAATAAATTAAATTCATTAAAATAAATATTCTAAAATTTGTATAATTTATTTTTATAATTTACTTATAAAAATAAATAAAACCCATTTAATATTATATAATTATTATTATGAAAAATGATTACTTATTCTTCAATTCAATTTAATTATATAAAAACATAAATATTTTTTTTAGTAATATATCTTTTATTATTCATTCCACAAATTTTAATGTTTAGTTTATAACAATAACTTTTAATTAACAATATTTTAACTGTAAATCACAATTCGTTTAATCTCGGGGTTTCGTATAAGGAATTATGTCAATGCAATATAATTTATTTAGTGAAAATTTTATTTTAATGTCATACGGTGTTAAAATTTTATCTCTGTATTCCAATGCTTAATTTTTGAAAATACCTTTGTTGAAACCCAACATCTTATAGTGGGACAATAAAACATCATTTGAAAAGGGGAAGTGAGAAACATAAAGGATACTAGAAATATCACATATTTGGGTTCCAATATATCGATAACATTGGTGTGATGTTAAAATATATACATTTTTGTAAAAAATAACATTCATTGACTAATATAGAGTAAAAGAGACCCCACACCTGATGAAGTTAAAAACCAAACAACCGTAATTTAGTGTGGGGTTAAAAGGACAAAAATTATTTAGAAATAATGTAAAATTATTAAATTATTATTAAAAATACTTTCCTATATTATATTATGCATCATATAGTAATTCCAAAATCCTGAAAATTTAATAAACCAATAAAATAACGAATTGTTCATAGCCAAAAATGATTATGAAAGCTCTATTTATAACCAGGTAATACTTATTAATCATAACTAAAGCCCCTTAATATATTATAACCATATTCGTACAACTAATATTGTTTGATAATTATTTCCTTAGAGTATCAAGTAACGATTAATTTTAAAATTTAAAAATAAACTTATGGCATTATTTTGTGATCAAATTACCAATTATCACAACTTAAGGGATTTCCACATCAGTTGAAGTAATTTTATATGATTGAATTTTATACCTTATAATATTTGGAGATAAATTATCTTAACAAATGTTTAATTCATTTACATAGTTACCTATCTTCTTAATGCTAAAAAACAAGACATTTGTGGATTTTTTCTTTACCATACACTCAGACAACTGATGATATTTCTTTATAAACATGTAAAAAACTATTTTCCCTTCAATATTGTACTATGGTGCCTCTTTAGAAAATTATCACATGTGGGACGTTACATCATTCTGTTATATTCCATAAGCTAATTTATTTATTTCCTATTTTTTAATATCTCGCTTATTATCTTTATTTCATTTTAAAATATTTGATTTGGTGAATTCATTCTCTATCCTGATTGAAAATGATATCATATTAACATATGATGAAAATATTTGAGGGATTAGTATCGTTTTGAGGCCTTCAATAATCCCATAAAATAAATATTAAATCTTATGTTATGGATTATGTATCCAGTCCATAGAATAAATTTATAATCTTCTTATGTTTTCCTCTTAAACAGTAACACTTTCCTATTCATTCGGTCTTATATTAAGGAATTTCCATTCCATATTATCTAATTTCTCACATGGAATGTATTTTTCAACAAAAAATCACATTTAAATCATCAATTCGATTATCTCTATCTCGTCAACATCTATTTTATTTCTAATCAATGACCACCATTCATCAACATCTTCCTTTAAATAATATACACCTTTAATAACCATCTCTTATTCGCTACTTCTCAAATCTGGTAATGTCTTTTGTAAGAAGTCGATTCATTATTCTATTATTAATGGATTTGATGTTCTATTAAATAGTGGATTATTATTCGAAACGAAGTGGTTTAACATCCACTAATAATGTCTTTAAACAATATTATTTTCTATATAGTCTAAGATATTGGTCATAATATAATTAAACTATCCTAATACAATCAAATTCCACTTAGATCCATTATTATTCTTGTTAACACCCTCATGGTGGAAATCAATATATTTTTTATTTTTCATCATTTTTTTCCATTCCTTCCCTTATAAACAATTTATAATCAATGGTATATACAAGAATAGTAGATAATATTAAGAATCATAATGTATAATTTTTATATTTGTGAACCACATAGCATAAAATAAAAGTTTCATCATAACTGATCTCAGAATCATAAACATGGTTTCTTATGAAATATTCTAAAATCATAAAAATATTTTCAAATGAGTAATTATGGAATGTAAAGAGAATGTGAATTAAAACAAACTTATCTCCCATGAATTTCAAACTAAATGTGTATTAAGAACTCATTAACCTTGTAGTAGAGTGATTGTCGAGATATATTTTATTGCTTCTTTTAGGGTTATTGATCCTAGACGAATCCATACAAAAACCTGATCCACATATAATATCCAATCTAGGATGTATTTTAAGGGAAACCATATAATCTATATCTTATGAAAACAATAGTTTTTTATCCTAAACATTGACTTATCCTCAAATCATATCCCATTGTAATGTTACTTAACCTATATTTTCATTAATTTAGTACACATGGTTTCAACTAAATTTTCTCTAATACTAATTATAATGAACCTAATCCTAGTTTCCTAGAGATAGTAGTTACTATATTAAAATGGTATAAGATACCAATGATAACATCCTAGAAGTCTGAATAGTTTAATAGTATTGGTGAACTAGATACATACATGATTCCTATTTTCACATTGGTAATTAAATATAAAAATCAATGGTTGTAAATATTCAATATCTATGAACTCATTAAAATATTTTTTCTTTATTCCTTGGGGAATGGAAAAAATAAGGGTGACACCAAAAACATAGTAAGGGTTACATATAGTAGAATATATCATGAGTAAATAAATAATAATACATATATATATATATATATATTGAAGAAAACACATTCCATTTAATAACTTGAACATGAACAATAATATTGATGGAATAAATTATGATTAAATAATTCCATATAAAGAATCCAATGAGCTTGAAACTCATCCATGGATACCAAAACTATTCAAATAATCATATGGACAATGATACCTGATTTTATAATGATGGAATTCATAATATTGAGTATATTAAACAAACTGTCAAGGCATCGTGCTTAGAAATTGTTAACATACCATCGAGGACTCATGCTATTAAATAATATGTATTTGCGTATGGCCTCAACCAAATAACCAAATATGTTAACCTATTGAGACATGCTGATGCATCAAGGGGAAATGTAATTATGATATGCACCATTCACTTAATATGTCTAATGCATTCAACATATGAATAAAAAAAATCATAATATTTATTCATTAAAATCAATAATTTTCTATGTTTGAAGGACTAATATATTGAATTTCAAAACTATTCAAGTCAAATTGAGTATAATACCTCCATATAAATATGTTAGATGGTGTAATTATTTTATACCCTTCAAAAACTATTAGATTCAATAAAGGATATTAAAACATATGAAAATACATTAACAAAACAACTGGAAAAATTCTTGAGGAAACCACATTTTCAAATTGAAATAAATTAATTAAAATATGAAAAATTCTCAAATATTAAGGGATATATTTTAATTGATGTGATCTTTTTGAATCATTAAAAGGAATATTAAAATAATAATTCAGCTAATATAATTGGAAATTTAATTCATCTAGTGTAAGATAAAAAAAAATTCATTCTTTTCAAATTTTCAATTAAAAATAAATGTGTCTCATTTCAAAAAAAAAGATAGGAATATTACACTCAAACCACTTTGTAAAATTTCAAACCCATGAATAAATTCATTTAATAAATAATTGGATAACACTAAAATCCTTCTTTCAAAAATTTGAAGGAAAATATATACATGGAAGAAATATAATCTCAATCGAGTGGGAAAAGAAAAGTCGGTCTTCCATATAAACATTATTTAATTATTCCTCAGTACATAAAGAGATTTAAATTGAAGGGAAAATATTAAATTAAAATAATATTGGATATGATATGATATTTTTATATGATATAAATGTGAAATAATTCCCCCATCAGAGGCTTAAACATATGAAATCCCGAATAAAAATGATATTGTGAAATAAACTGGTAACTCTGGTCCAAATTCATTTTTATGTGTTTGAATATGCTCTATAATAAATTATTATTAATTTTAAATCAATTCTAGAATCATATTATCATATATATGTCCTTATATAATTTTTTTATAACCTTTTATCACTTATTTATTTATAATTCTTTATTAAAATCATTGTTCTTGGTGATAAGTGATTCATCTTTCTAGTATGTTTGGGCTCTATAGATTTGGTATTTACAGATTGATAATTTTAAAATAATAATAAAAATTTTATCATGATAATAAATTCATATATAATCATTATGTTCATATTTTTAATTATACATAAAATTTAGAGATTAAAAAATAAATAACACCATTCATGGAGATTGTAGGATGTTTTTACCCTAGAATATTGATTCCACGTTTAAATAAATTACATGAAAAATGTAATTTATAAATAAAAAATAAAACAAATTAATAAAAAAATATATCAAATATATTTATTAAATATATCCCTAATACCATCCATGTGGAGAGAAATTGAAAAAAAAAATCACATTACATCATGGAGGTGGTAGTCCATACATATTTTTGAGCATAATTATCATATTTTAACGAATGATAATGTAATAACATAGATACTATATTATAATTATATAAGATTACATAGTTCATAAACATCATATATAATCAATAACCTATTTTAATAACCATTTGTGAAATATGGTTAAAAATATGAATTGTGTTGTTATGTGGAGGTGGTAGTCCCCATGTATACACAAGTGATAATTTTACAGCCATTTTTATGGAATAGTGAGTTAATATTAGTGGTTCCATATTTATAATAAAGTTTTAGAACATTGAGCCTACATAATTTTTTACTTAATTAATATATCATAGATTAACGTGAGTTATATAAAGAAATAAATTTAATGATTTTGTGTAAGATGATTACCTTTTCTTTAGCATACCTCTTTTTGATACGTTCATAAGGTCCCTTATAATAGTGATTCAAGAATAAAATAACCACTAATACATATTTACGGTTGTTTAGTATATATTTTTTTTTGGTTTTTTGCATGATTAATGGATCATAGTGGAGTAAAGAAAAGTGAAAAGATGTGCCATTTTATAAGGGAGGGAAATGAGACACATGGAATTCCTCAAAATAATTTTATACAATTAATTCATTCTATATAAAATTTATTCCAAATGGTCATATATTAAAAAATTATTATAAGGACAAAATATAATAATAAAAGGGAATTTATATAGGTTTTTTTAATTAATTTTAAACCTTAACATTATGTTTAACTACTTTTCTAATCTTTTTTAATCATAATTGTAGTAATGAATTTAAAATATTAAAGTATTATCATTTTTATTTTATGATAAAAATGGAATAATAAATAAAAAATGGATGAAATTTTTGAGAATTCACCACCATAATTTTCCTATTTTAAATTTTTCGTAATTTTTAAATAATTTTCTAAAATATTTGAATCATAAAATACTTTTAATTTAATTTTAATAATTATTCACAAAATTTGACTTTGAAAACAAAATTATAATAATTTAATTCGAATATAAAACCGTCACATATATATAGTACATGATTTGCATCTTAAAAGTTTATTTGACACATTAATTTAACCAAAATATTATTATTTTTGACATATTTAAAATCAATTATTTTATTTTTCATTATGTTAATAAATACTATATCGGCACTTTGTAAGAATTTAATGTAATTAGTTAATAAAAAATAATTATACATAAATTACCATTAAAAGATTGGTTATTTTTTAAATAATCATTTATAACTACACATATACTCTTTTTATCCTTATGTAAAAAAAATTAGATATTAAATTCCAGAGAGTGGAAATTTTTATTATTCTTTTTATAAATTAATATAAGCATCATAATGAGAGACACATGTCACATTTTTTTAACATATTCAGGTATTAAAAGAAAATGAATGAACTAAACCCAACTAATAGTATAAAGGGGTGTTTTTGGTCGATATAGAGACCTTACATCAGGGTTTTAACCCTATTTTACCAATGCTAGCCATATAAGAGTGACAAATAATTAGGAAGGATACAATTCATAATGACTGAAACTCAAAAGGTAAAATTTTCCAAAAATGATCATACTAATTCAAAATATGGAATAAATTTTTAATTATTTAGTTCATAGAATTATCTTAAACTTATTTGAAATTAAACAAGAAAAACGTGATGAAAAAAGTTCAATAGGAAAAAAATTTTTTGGAAGTATTAAAGTTTTTATAAAAAAATATTCCATAACATAATTTAAAACAAACATAATTCAATTACTCATATTATAAATGAAATAAATTTACATTTAAAACCTTTAAAAAAATATGAATTTGTGTAAATTCATTAAATTAAAATATAGTTTTAAATAAAAATCATTATTCTTCACAATTGATCGAAAAGCTGCTCTATTACAAAAATTATCAAAAAATTAATTTCATTTTATAATAATTTTTTAAAAAAACAATAATTTATTATTTAGAATAAATTTTCTGAAATTTTTAGAATTAAATTATATTATTTTCTTACGAAAAACAATAAAATTATTTTTAAATATTAACATGATTTTAGGTAAAATTGTGTACATATAAATCAATGAATTTAAATTATAAAAAACCCTGATTCATATTTGTAATATTTTACTTATTAATATTCATACAAACAAATTTAATAGCTATTTTACAATAGTAATATTTATATAATAATATTTTTATAGAATATCGTGGTTCATTAAAACTCTACATTGTGTATCACAGAAGCTATCAACGAAATTAAATTTACTTAAAGAGAAATATATTTTTAAAACATGGGGTGTTATAGTACCCATAAAAAATGTAATTTTTATTAAAAATAACAATTTTATAACAAAAATTCCTAAAACCACTTAAGAATACAAAACTAAATTAAATATCTCTCTTTTTAAATCATTTATAATGTCTGCATGTTTTACAAAGGAAATCATTCACCAACTATAAAACATAAAACCCATTTATAATTCCACTATTTAAATTTCAAACCCCCAAATTTCATTTAAAACCTAATTTTATAACTCTAATTAATTATTTCAAATACCAAAATCAAGATTTTTTATTTGAAACATTATTTTCATAATAAAATCCCCTTTTATCATTTTTCAAATCCAATTTATCACTTTCGAATCCAAAACACTCTATCCATATCCTTGTTAATTTCATCACAAAACAAAAACTCCTTATTTATAGGGACTAGTTGTTATTTAACACATGGCAATATGGTTTAGTTGACCTTGTTAAAAATGTGAAATCACTATGAGAAGACATATATGATGAGTAAATTATGATCTATATAGTTTCCTAGGAAGTTAAATATAACTGTGTAACACCAACTCATCTCTCATTATCATTCATTAAAACACATAAATCCATCAAACAGTTCAAAACCTAAATCATGACTTCTGCTGGAAACTCAAGGTTTGGTACATGTTATATTTTTCTCGAATCATATTCATGCTCAACTCCCATAAATCCTACTCCATCATTCTAGACCCCCCCCCCCAAAGGTTTTATAAGAAAATATACCCTTATTGAGGAAACAATCTCTAATACCAATCTTTCATAAAAAACCTATGATAACCTATGAATTTTTAACTTCATATGGCATGAGACATACCATAGGGGAATCCCCAATCCCCATAAGCTAAAAATATTATTAATTAACATAGAATAAAACCATTGGTAATTATTTCACCAAATAAATAATATATATAGAGTAATTTAATTCTATAAAAACAATATCATAATACATCCTTATGTTGGGACAAGATGATAAAACAAACAAATAAAATAATACATGAACAAAATAATATCTCATAACCCACAAACTAGTTCATAATGAGAGTAAAAAATAACTAAAAGGGTCACTTACAAAATATATATGAATGTGTTAATAAAAAATTGATATATTAATTAAAGATTGTTTGATAAAAATATACCATTTAAAATTAAAACATGGTATAAAATGAATGTTCTGGAATATTATATGTGGCTTATAATATGTATTCATGAGTAGTCCCTAAACATAATATGAGGAGACCATATGTATACTGAGGATGGAACCATATATCAACCTAATGATGTATTCCTAAGTTCATAATCAACTATATACTTCTAACTAGACTCACTAGTAGAAGTACCTTATGGACTTGGTACATATATCTACATGGGGGATTTAGCATATATAATATGGACTAGATATTAACCATCTATCATCCCTCACTACACTACATAACATCCCATGATGATGATAATAACGTTCGAGGTGAGGTATCCAATACACATACAACATTTAAAATTGTAATCATCATAATCCAATAGAAATTCATAGATTATATTAAGCAACCATCCAAGTGAAACCCCTTATTAAACATAAGGTAATTTCAGTGGGATGAATGTTTTCCAAGAAAATGATTCCAATGTTCCAATAGAGCCTTCACAATCAAAACTAGTGATAATATTTCTAATAAATAAACTTTCATTTAGATAACATTTATAAACCAAAGTAATCATAAAACTACTTTCTCAATGATCCAAAAAGGCCTATAATAATATTTTAGAAAAAAACAATTTTTTGTCTTTTTTTGACATAATTTTGAACTAATATAAAAATTTGAATCTAATTTTTTATGAAATAAATTATAAAAATTGTACATATAGATTCATTTACTAACATATATGTAAACACATGTGTAAATGAATATATTTTAATGTTACTCTCATATATCTAATCATTCTTATGGAATACCAATGGATAGAGTAAAGTAACATGAATCAAATACCAAAAATCCTATTAAGGGCCTCTTATGAATTTTAAAAATAAAAATAATACATATAATTTTAGAGAAAAGGAAGAAACATTAAAAACAAAGAAAAAACACATTAAAATCATATATTATATTAACAATGTTAATTCATTTAAAATAAATTTATAATGACTCATGTTTCTCATGGACATATTTTGAAGAAAGTTTTATGGATAGAACTTCCTCAATTGTGTATGAATTATGTGTTACATTGATTAGGGTCTGAAATCTACCAGATAACAAAAACACACACTAAAATAATCAATGATATGAGTTTTTTTGACCAAAATCTATCTTAGTATTTCGAAAATAAGATACCTAAACACGGGAAATAAATGCAATAATAAAATTGGGAGAATATTAAAAAAATAAGTGTATAACAATGTATAAACAACAAAGTTATTGAATATATGTATTTAAAAAAACATGTTGATAAAAAAGAAAGGATATTTTGAGTACCTATATAAGCCATACTCTATTGAGGGAGAAGAGAGGTTGAATGGTGTGTTATTTTTTGGAGGTTTTTTTAGGAAAGAAATATTTTAGTAAATATAGGCTAGTCATATAGTTAGGCCTCATGGTTTACAAAACCATGTGCCAACTAGGTTCCCTCACAAGACTCCCCTGGATATCTATATGACTTTTCCATAGAATTTTAGACATATTTTACATACCATATTAAATTTATCTATTAAAAATGACACACCTTATCAAAGTTTCTACATGATTAGTTCTAGTAGTGTTACAGCTATTTTCCTATGTTAAAATTATAAAAAATTATCATTTTTAATGAATCTCCCCTAATATCAAAAATAAGCATAAAAACTATCATAAGAAAACAATATGAATAAAATAGTAAATGTGTTATATTTATCCTTTTTATAATTATATAATAAATCCATGATTAAATCATGAAGAATGATGATTCCATATTAACAAATAATGTTTTCAATACTAATATATTGTCCGACATCATAATAGATTTAAAAATAAATAGTGGATTATTGGTGATATACCTGAGAGTAAAATTAAAAATAAATATTTCATTAGAATCAAATTTTCATTGATGCCACAACAGGAATATAAAAATTAAATATTGCATTGGTGTGATTTAACATTATACAACTAATTATAATGTGATGTTGATTATGTTAATAGGATGATGTAATATGAAAGGATTCCTATATATTTTGAATTTGGTGAACTAATAATGTTATAATTTCTAATGAGATTGTATCAAGGAGAAACTATGTATAGTGTTTTTCAATACATGTATAAATTATTTTATTATATTTCTCTAAGGAATTACTTCTTTATGATCAATATATTATAAAAAATAAACATATGATTTTAAAGTTAATTGATTACCATGGATGATCAATTACTAAAATCTTTATTGTTTATAATATCACTAATTTTCTTAGAAGGAAACTATATACCTATATGATTGAAAACAATATTGAATATCTTGATGTAAAATCAATTACAATTGGTAATATATCTCACATATCATAAAATTTAATATATTTATTCTTATTTATTAATTAAATTTAAAAGCGTTTTCTATTTAATAAAATGTCAATAAATATGAAAGTAAAATATAATGATACAAATAATGATATTGATTATTCAATAATTCTTATATATGGATTGTAATAAGAAAAATGAAATTCATAATGTCATGATTTTGTAGCCAAATTGTGTAATTTAATTCATATTTTATCATTTTATAGTTTTAAAACTAATATATTTTTTAAAAACATTATTTTTTTACAAACAAATCATATATTATTATCAATAGAGAATTATAAATCACAAATGAACACAATTAATTCATAATAGGGGAATGTAATAGCCAATGATGATTTTGTTTATTACCTTTTTGTAATGATATAACTTGGTTCATCATCTGGCAATAGTCATGTTATTATATCATTGAAGCAGAAGTCCATTCCTAATCTATATAGGTTGGTTAAGTGAATGTGCATCAAAATAATCCTTTTGGAAAAAAAATCAGCATGTTTAAATTAAATTCCATATAAGATATTATTTCTATGAATCCATATTGATGATTCTTCAAGTTGGATTGATCAAACATCTGACATAAACACCAATAAAAATGAAAATAAACAAGGTGTAATTATTTAAACAATATAGAGGAAACTATAAAATATAAACCAAAATCTATAGTATATGTAAAAGAGTAATATTTATATTCAATAATAAAAAATGATATGAAAATAACGAATAAATATATATAAGTTCATCACGGTTTTGTACATAATTCATAACTAATAATAGAAAAGCTAAACTATCCTATCTTAACATGACAAGTGAACATACATGAATATTCACCTCAATCCTAATTTATGAAGGAGTGTGGTAATCCTCCACCACATCAATATGGAGTTTTACGTTTACCTACATCATGTTAATGAATATCAATATATACACTAAATTATGTATGTAGGGTATGATCCACAACATACATTGAATAACAAAAACCCAAAGATAAAAATAATTAAAAAGTAAACAAAAATGTCCAAATAAGAACAACCATCAAATCCATCATTGTTTACAAGGTTCTAGGTGACATAATATTATATCCACTAGTGGAACCAACCTACTCATAGTGATGAGATCTTACATTCTTACCCACCTTACTCTGTCTAGAAATAATTCGTGGCCTTTCTAGCATGAAAATTTTGATCATGACTAGCGGAGAAAGGTCTCTAAGAATCCTAATCAACCCTCCGTGTATGTTCTCCCAAAAACTAAAATTATTTTATATCAAATAACGTATCTAACATATCCAAACACTTTTTATTGAAATGACCCATTTATCAATGATTAAAACATCACACGTTTTATCCATGAAAAAAAATTAATTTTATAACATAAAAAACATAACAGAAATCACAAAATATTAATTAATTAAAAAACAGATAGTACAATAAAATAAAAACCAATAAAAAATATTTTATTTTAACCTAGAATCCATTTAAACAGTATATTTATATTTTGAAAACTTCCATAAACCAGATTAATATCATTTTAAATTCATAGAACCATTTATGATTTCCCATATTGGTTATTAATCATTTAAAAAAAACTCACTTTATTCATTTAAAATAATTTCAATTGATGGTGAAGGATTTACACATTACATATGTATGAGAATAATGTTAAAGAACATATTTTTTATCAATAGGTCATACATTTTATTTGAAATATATAATTTAAAAAATCATCAAAATGTAGGAAGGTATTAGTAATAAATAATGTTTTCTAGTATAATGTTGCGAGGGTATAGAATCAAATATCAATAATCAATGAAATAAATGTATCTAAAGTCAATCAACAATTAAAATGAATATTGGATCATTTTAAAAGGTCTACAAACACAGTGTCACAAAATCCTCAAATTATTCTTTCTCAAGAGAAATATCTTGACATTCATATCCAAAATATGGAACATGAGTAGATAAAAATGATGAAGAATGATGATTGAAGGAAAAATAAAATTTATACTTTGAAAAAATCACAAAAATTAATGTAAAATATTCAATAGAAATGAGTGGAGAAATTTGGATGGGTGTGAGGCATTCCCCCGAATATTCTCACATATAGTCTAAAAGAAATGAATATAATATATATTAAATTATATTTTATAGAAAAAGGTATTCAAATGTAAACTTATTTCATGTTATAATTGTATGGTCACTAGGATTGTACATGAGACCATTAAAGTACCACCATTCTAGAATTGTTAACATATAAGGATAGGTTTCACAAACCCTCAAATTGTGACCATAAACAATTCATTCTAAAAAAATTAAGGGAATTCCCATTTTCAGGTAAGCATTCCATGAAAATGAATCATATAAATAACAATAAATAAATACCTTCATTTTATTTATAGGCATGATGCATAATGACGTGTTTTAGACCGTTAATTAATCATTAGTGGTATTATATGACATTTGAAGTACTTATAGCTTCTGAAATGGTTATCTCATGATAAATATAATTTTAAAATATTTTGATAAAGTTGAATGCATTTTAGAGATTTTTTGAAGGTTATTATCCCCATATAAAGATAGAGAAATAACCCATTGATATATTATTTTATTGGAGCATGTAGTATGACTCATAATAACTTTTTATTGCAATGTTTAGTTACTGTTGTTCTTTTAATAGTGAGGCCTCTATTACAAATAGATTTTTGAATAATTTTAATTATCATGTTCTATATTCCTCAGGTATTAAGAATGTATAGTGGAAAAAATTGATTTTATTGTTCCATTTTCAAATTTTATATTTATATATTTATCAATATTATTCTTAGATTATTTATTATAGATCATTATATATTAGTTAGTTTACTTTATGAATATCTTTTAAAAGTATATCCTGATATGGTGTTGATGATTTTTATGGTTAAATATGATGTTCTGAACAATTACTATTATTGAATAATGATTTCAGATCTATAAAATTATAGAATAAATATGTATTAATACATTCTAGAAACCTTAAATTTCATATGGTTTCATAAAAAACCAAAAATATTTAAAAATAATAAAGGAGAGAGTATAATTGATCAAAGGGGGAAATTAATTCATTTTGATAATTGGAAATAGTGCATGATTAATAAAAACAAGTTTAATAATAGTTTTCTTAACATGATATTTCATTGTTTTGAAATGTGAAGCTATATTAGTTTTAGAAATTAAGGGGTCCAAAAAAATTGGTAGAATATTTTGGAAATCATTCATATTATTGGTTAGAAATGATAAATGTTACATTAAGGCAATATACCTCAAGATATATGAGGGGATAAGATGAATCAGAGGATAAAACATGTCATTTTGTAGATTCTTTTGGAAAATAAACAAACATTATTTTAATATTTGATATATGTTAAACAGGGGATGAAATTGAATCCTTCAATTTTGTCTTGAATGTGTATTCAAATTTCATCATATATGATATTTCAAGTACATAAGTTATTCAATCTGTTTTTTATTTATTTTATTACAATAAATTAATGATAATATGTCTTCAAAATTCATAATATATTGTCATTTTCAATATCTTTTGTTGTTTAGAATATTTTTTTATTAATATTAATATGGTCAAAATTCAGGAATTTATTAATTTATTTGATATTTTTCAAATTAATATTATTGCTGTTTGCTTAATTTGTGAATTTTGTGGATTCAATAGATGAGAAATTGATGAGAGAGATTAAGAACTTTCAAATCATGATTTTTTGAAGTAAAATAATCATGAAATGTAGACAGTGTTGGATCCCCAACAATACCTATGTATGTATTTGGGATGATTTCCCAAGGCCAATTCTATGTCATCCATGATATCAAGGATATTAAAAATCTTCAACGTACTCCTATTGTAACACCTCGAGATTTTATGAAAAATATTCATTTTAATTTCATTGATGTCCGGTTTTGTACGCTACACCAAAAGGATCTTTCACTACACGCATCCCTGCCTTTGATTTCTTTACATGCAATCATGACCTTCCACGATAGCATGTGTTGTACGCAATATCGAGTTTCACTAAACAATGATATGTTATTAAAATATTACATAAACTGGCCGTTATGAATAGTAATACCCACTTTTTGAAATTTTATAAATTTTATCTTTCAAAATGGACTTCATTTTTTGATTCGGATTATCGAAATTATCCTAAGGTGAATTTTTGGTATTTTTCTGAAAACTTCCAATTTTTTATGAATAGTTAAAACACTGGGTTACTATTTAAGAAATGACTTTTTATTGAAATAATTATTTATTTAATTTAAATTTATTTTAGGTCAAATTGATACATAATACCTATATAAGTTCAATGTAATTAATTGGAGTAATTTTATAATAATTCTAGATATATAAAAATTTTATTGAACTTTTCACCGTCTTTTACCCACCTCCTAAGAGAATTTGCAAATTTACATAAAACTTATTTTTACAGCTTCTATGAGTGGAATTTCGAAAATCGGAGAGACATGGTTAATATCATGGACTAAAATGTGGTTTAATGAGATAAAATAATTTTTGGTGATTAGTAACTTTTTACTTTTATTTACCACGGTTAAAAGTTAATAGAGTAATTAAGGGTAAAAATGATATTATTATTACCCTAAAACATGTCCTAATTCTATTGGATAAGTTTAATTCGACCAAAACCAACCTTTGAAATAAAATTTGACCATTTAGTTCCACTTGGATTAGATTAGTACATTTATTATTAATTTAGTTAAAGTAGGGTTAAAATAGTTAAAATCAATGTTTAATAACGAAATTATTTTTAATATAGAGTTATTCATAAGATAAATTCGACTATAAATATTCATTAGAAATATAAAATTATATCCTAACTAATGGTATTTTATTTATAATTTTATACTTTAAATAATTTATGTTATTTATGACACAATGGTGATGCAATAATTACCTAAATAATGAAATATAAAATTAATTGATGTTATAAATACCCAAATAAATGTAATTTGAGACTTTTTCTGAATTCCACTAATTTGATAGGTTAATATGAGATGTTAGATTTATGGTATTAACTTTTTTAGAACTCATTATGCTGTTATGATTTTCAAAAATATCCATTACCAAATAGTGTCAAAATTGACATAAAATAGTTTTTAAAACAAATATTATATAATTAATTGTGATTATATTCCAAAAAATATAAGGATCGGCCAAGATACTTATATCATGATAGGTGTATCATTAATGGACCACTTGGGGGGTCTCTTGGATGTATATGGTATGTTTATTAACTATATAATATAAAAATACAAAGTGACATGGTAAATGTCAATCTAATTAACTAAGAGTTCAAACTAAAAGATAAGGTTAATATAATGGCCCAAACCTGTCCAAAATCTATTGGTGGAATTTATTTTGACCCATACCCACCTTAGATTCAAAATAAATCAATTTTAAGCTTTTAAAAACCGAATCTAACTTTATTATAAAATAATATTTTATGTTTTTCCAAAGGTGCCTCTCTCCTCCCTTATAAAAAGGGCACCTCTTCACTCTTCTATTCACATCCTTTTGAGCCTTTAATCTCGGCCAAACCCTGAACATTTCATAACGCCTCATTTTCAGGAAGCTTAATATACAATATTGCATGATTATTTTCAACAAAACCCTTTTCTTTTAAAATTTCATGTCATTTTGTGAAAAGAAAATGATTTTGCAGAAGAAAGGATATTTTCTTGAAGATTTCATTTCAAGTGTTTTATCAAAAATATTTTCCATCTAAAATGACATTATTTAATATGTTTATATTTCAAGTATAATTTCTCCACTATTTACATGGTTTTATTAATCTTATGATGAAATGATATCCATTTTTTTATATGGATTATGTTATGATGGCATGATGTTTAAGAATCTCATTCTATTACATGGGTTATGCTATGATGTATGATTAATGATTTTTTGGCACACGAAAGAATGATTTCATTATGAGATTGGTGGGACCTATATCTCCCTACAATGAATTGGGTAAAGAATTATATCTCATGAGATACACATGGATGTAATGGTAAGTTAATCTGGTTCGGTAATATAGGACTGGAACGAGGAGTGAACTCGATTCAGAAAGGGACTTTGTCCACTAAGATGGTCTTGGAAGAAATTCCTTGGCTGCTATGGAAATCATATAATGTTCTTAATGGTTTCCACAATCATATATTTTATTACCATGATATTTTATAATGATTAATGATTCTTTATGATCTATGCCTTATTAACTACCTTGTTTTATGTCATTGCCCAAGATTTTGATGTTAAAAAATTATGTTCATGTTTTTAAGTTCAAATGTATATGATTTGTTTTATTTTATCCAGGATTACCCTTACTAAGCATTTGAGATCACCCTTTATATGTTTTATTTTCCCCAGGATTTAAAGAAAGGTTTTAGGTAAGAAAACCAAAAGGGGAAGATATTTATGGGAGATGTTGATGATCTTTCACCATGATTATATGATTACGTTCCGAGTTTCCAAAGACACTAAACTATTACGGTCCTTGTGTGTCTGTCTTTGTTATGTATTAAGTATTCCGCAAAAGTAATGTAATGTCCATGTACGTCAAGATTCGGGTCTCTACAGTTGGTATTAGAGGAAAAGATTAGTAAACCTTTGGAAACTAGGATGTGAAAACTTTAGTGAGATCTCTAGAGATATTTCTAAGGTATGTCTAGAGATATCTCTAAGATTAAGTATAAGTATAGGTTATATTCCTAGAATTATGGTAATGATATTAGAATTAAACCTAAGATGTTAGATATCTAAGTTAATCCCCCTTTATTATGTTGTCTTCTCTAGCATGATTTTTTTCCTCTCACATTATTCTTTTTGGGTTTTAGACGATAGCCGGAACCCGAAGGAACTGTGTTGATCAATGTAATTGAAAATGCAATAATTGTCCTCCTGAACAAACCAATGTTATGGGAGATGGAGTGACAAATATTATTGCTATATTTATGCAAGCTATGAATCATTATGGACTTCCGAAGGAGTAGATAAGGGAACAATATTCTATTCAGTCCTTAATGAGGAATCATCCACCTTCTATAAATGGGTCTTCTGATCCACTTGTTGCTGAACTATGGATCAGTACTATTGAAAAGATATTTTCCATAATTCACTATTTAGAACTTGATAATTTCATTATAGTTGTTTACTGTTTAGAAGGTAAAGCAGACCAGTGGTGGACTCTAATTAAGAATTCCAGGCCCCAAGATGAAATTGAATCCATGGAATGGGATGAGTTCAAGAAATTGTTTTTCAGTAAGTACTTCCCTCGTATTCTTAGAACAAAGATGGAAAAGGAGTTCCTTGAGCTTAAGAAAAAGGATGATGAATCTGTTGGTATATATAAAGCAAATTTTACAAGGCTTTCAAGGTATGCATCCAGCTTTATCATCCAACCTGAAAGTAAAGTTGATCAATTCTTCAGTGGCTTAAAACCAAGTCTTCGAAGGGCATTAGCTATAAGAGACTTCAGTAGCTATAAAGAAATTGTGGGTTGTTCTATCAAGGTAGATATAGAAGTTGATATTACATATCCATCTCATGGTTTTGGAAAGAAACGAAATATTGAGTTCAAGAAGAAATCTCATAACAATGGTGAAAAGAAGATTAATGTTTCTTTACGCTCAAAGTGTGGAAAGAAGCATGGTGGAGATTGTATTAAAGGGATTATAAAATGTTTTAAGTGTGGAAAATAAGGTCATCGAGCATCTGAGTGTCGAATTAATTGAAAAATGGTTGCTAATGATGTGAATAAAGAAAAGACTACAGAGAACACACCACCAACCCTTCAATGATTCAAGTGCAATGAAATGGGGCATTATGCTAATCAATGCCCTAATCCAAGGGTTAATGATGATCGACATGAGTAACCACTTAAGGAAAACGAAAAAGGGAAGTCACATGAGATCACTATTGGCGATGTTGAATATGACAACAATGTGGTGAATGATTAAGTGTTTATGTAAAGGGATTCCAAAATAATGTTGTATACAATATCATGGAATATTGGAATATTTATGTTTTGGACTATTGTGGTTTTCAATAATTTTATTGTATCGGTAACCATGGAAAGTGATTGAGATATTTTTGGAAAGAAGATGATATGCGCATAATGAAGGGATAAGGAGAAAATGAAAGGTTTGAAAGTATTCAGGAGCTCATGACTGATATAAGGACAAAGTTATATCATGGTTTGAGTATATAGAATTTTTGGATTTTTGTATGTGGAAAGAGTTAACTTTTTACAGTAATCATGTATTCACTAAGGATGAATGGGTACTCATTTTTCAAGAGAATACATGATTAAGGTATTCACATGATTGGAATGTGACGAAAAATATATATGAGGGATAAATGATGGTATTCACATGCTTGTTATAAGACCTTTTTAGTAATCGTTCTCTTTATACTATGAGTTTGGAAAGAAGTATTTTGGATAAGACTAATGATTCGAATGGATTATTTTGAACATAAGTTAGTATTGTTTAATGCTAGAATTTTTTTCGATATTATTTATAGAATGTTATAATAGTATAGTTTTAGAAAAAGGAAAACCCGTAGGACGGGCGACAACCCGTTGCGTCGGACAAGGATGCATGAATCGAACCCACAACCAAAGTGCAACAGGCCTTTATCACCCAACACTAGCCTACAAGAAGTCCCTGGTTAGTAGAAACTAGTTTTATTTTATTAAGAACTATGATAGATAAAGTATAAGTCCATTTCAGCGACCATATACGATTACTCTCAGCATAGATGGACTTCTGTATATTTAATAAATTGTGAAAAACTTTTCACGATAGAAATATATGGAATGACATATCCTTCTATCGCATAATCTACTAACACTTCACAGAAGAAAAATTCAACTTAATTTCTTTAAGGGAAAAAGTGGAAATTATTTGAGGCACGAGAAACGATGAGATGATACCGAAATAAAGTTAGTATATCTTCTAATTCAAATTATTCATCTTTAGGGAAGTGATCTTGAATACAAATAATGTTGTCTTAGTGCTCTCATATCTAATGAATCAGATGGTACCTTATATCATCACAAATTTATGGCTTTGTGATTGTTGGATTTTTTATAGCCATTTCCTCTACCACTCTTCATCAGAAGTTGATGGTTATATTTCTCTTCCATATCCATATTTTCACCTATGCTCTACTTTGTGGAAACCCAGTGATTAGTTAATTTGGGTAACCATTATGTTTCATACTTTAGTTTTTAATGTCATGTTTTGGTATTCCTTTTTACTATGTGGGTTCTATGAAATAATCTTTCAAGTAGTAAACCATTTAAAACCCCAATGAATTTCAAGGGAGAAATTCATTTTAAGGGGGGTAGAATTTAACACCCCGATATTTTATGAAAAATATTCTTTTTAATTTCATTGATGTCTTGTGTTGTACGCTACACCAAAATAAGATTTCACTATAAACATCCCTTACTTGGCTTTCATTACACGCAATTGCGACCTTCCACGATATCGTTTGTTGTACACAATATCGAGTTTCACTAAACAACGATATGTTATTAAAATAGTATATAAACTAACTGTTATGAATAGCAATACCCACTTTTTAAAATTTTATAAATTTTATCTTTCAAAATGGACATCATTTTTGGATTCAGAATATCAAAATTATTCTAAGGTGAGTTTCTGGTATTTTTCTGAAAAATTTCAATTTTTGATGAACAGTGAAAACATGGGGTTACTATTTAAAAACCATCTTTTTATTTAAATAATTATTTATTTTATTTAAAATTATTTTAGGGAAAAATTGATAAATAATACCAATATAAGTTTAATGTAATTAATTGGAGTCATTTTATAATAATTTTAGATATATAAAAAGTTTATTGAACTTTTCACCGTCTTTTACCCACCTCTTAGGAGAATTTGCAAATTTACATAAAACTAATTTTTACCACTTTTGTGAGTGGAATTTCGAAAATCCGAGAGACACAGTTAATATCAATGACTAAAATGTGCTTCAATGAGTTGAAAATAATTTTTGGTGAATAATAACTTTTTACTTTTATTTACCACGGTTAAAAGTTAATAGAGTAATTAATGGTAAAAATGATTTTATTATTACCATAACACATGTCCTAATTCTATTGTATAAGTGTGATTCCACCAAAAACTAACTTATGAATAAATTATGACCATTTAGGTCCACTTGGATTAGATTAGGACATTTATTATTAATTTATTTAAAGAAGGGTTAAAATAGTTAAAATAAATGTTTAATAACGAAATAATTTCTAATATAGGGTTATACAAAAGATAAATTAGACTATAAATATTCAATAAAAATATAAAAATATTTCTTACCTAATGGTATTTTATTTATAATTTTTAGACATTAAATAATTTAAGTTATTTATGACACAATGGTGATGTAGTAATTACCTCAATAATGAAATATTCAAATAATTGATGTTATAAATACCCAAATAAATGTAATTTGAAATTTTTTATGAATTACACTAAATTTATATGTTAATATTACATGTTAGTATTTTAGTAATTAACTTTTTTCTAACTAATCATGCTGTTATTATTTTCACAAAAATCCATTACCAAATACTGTCAAAATTGACATAAAATAGTTTTTAAAACAAATATTATATTATTAATTGTTATTATATTCCAAAAAATATATGGTTCGGCCAAGGTACTTATAACATGATAGTTGTATCATTAATGGACCACTTGGGGGTCTCTTGGATGTATATGTTATGTTTATTAACTATATAATATAAAAATACAAAGTGACATGGTAAATGTCAATCTAATTAACTAAGACTTCAAACTAAACGATATGGTTAATATAATGACCCAAACCTATCTAAAATTAACTGTTTGGGATGATTTCGACCCATACCCACCTTATTATTTAAATAAATCAATTTAGAGCTATTAAAAACCGAATATGACTTTATTATAAAATAATATTTTATGTTTTTCCAAAGGTGCCCCTATCCTCCCTTATCAAAAGGGAACCCGTTCCCTCTTCTCTTCACATCCCTTTGAGCCTTGAAGCTCAGAAAACACCAGCCCATTTCTCTTTTACACTTCCCTAGAAATAGTCTGGAGGTTTTGGTATTCTCAAAAGTCCAACTCTACTTCCTTAATAGAAGGTTTAAAGGAGGTGCGTCGAAGAAGAGGTAATCTCTTCTTCCGATTCTCTCAAGTTTCTTTCTTCTTCTACATATTCTTATTTAGTTGTATCTTTATAAAGTAATAACATTAGTATTACATATATACTGATATGTTATTATAAATATTATACAACCTTATTTCACCTTCTATCCATCCTATGGAAAACGAAATCACTGCGCGTGCGTACGTACAGAATACTGTCTCCACCTCGTGGTGTAATCTGTTTTCGACCACCACCTTACATGGATGGTTATAATGGTGTAAATATATAACTATATATGATTATTGTAAAGTGATATTGATTATGATATATTATAAATACATTTCAATAAAATTCCATGATCATGGAAATGATATCATCGCTCGTGCGTATGTACGGACTACCATCTTCACGATGCGATGAGATTCATTCTCCATGTTAACAATTCATGAATGATTATAAAGTATATATAATGAATAATAATGAAATTTATGACATAATAATGATACTGGATTTATGTATATATATATATATATGTATGTCATGTACTTAATTTCGTTCAGTTCAATAAGGAAACGAAAACAGCGTTCATGCGTACGTACGTCCTACTGTCTCCATGAACGGTGTATTTCATTCCATTTATCAATATATCATATATACATTTATATGTTGAATATATATTATATATAAATCATGTTTTACATTCTGTAATTATTTAAATCAGTATATAAGTAATAATATCAATAACAACAAGTCGAAACACGTACGATAAATGAAACAATATTACCCAAAATGCTGCTTTAACATTGAATTTACAAAAGAACGGGTAATATAAAGTCATAACTGAACCATATATGATATCATACAATGAATATGACTCTATAATAAGTCAATGACATTATTTAAATCATTATAAAGGTGGTTTGGATACATACGAAGAATATCAGATGTACGGTAAGGGATAACTTTTCCAATCTCGTTTTTATTCGAGATTGTTTATTTGTATGTATTTACTGGGGTTATTGTTATCATCCATGTCCATGTTTCCTAAAAATGGATTCATGTAGGTTTAAAGTCCTTTTTATCCATTTTTGACATTTAATACATGGTATGTAAGGAATCATTCTTTTTTTACCATATGAGGTACTTTTTGACTTTTCTAACAAAAGTACGAGTAGAATATTATTTTTAAATTATATGGCGTGAACAAATTTTTTCTGTTTCATAAAACCTCATTTTCATGAAGATTAATATACAATATTTCATGATTATTTTCAACAAACCCCTTCTATTTTAAAATTTCATGTAATTTTGTGAAAAGAAAATGATTTTGTAGAAGAAAGGATATTTTCCTCACGATTTCATTTCAAGTGTTTTATCAAAAATATTTTCCATCTAAAATGAAATTATTTAATATGTTTATCTTTCATGTATAATGTCTCCACTATTTACATGGTTTTATTCGTCTTATGATGAAATGATATCCATTTTTTTATATGTATTATGTTATGATGACATGATGTTTAAGAATCCCATTCTATTACATGGGTTATGCTATGATGTATGATTTATGATTTTGTGGAAAACGATAGAATGATTTTATTATGAGATGGGTGGGACCTATATCTCCATCCAATGCATTAGGTAATGATTTATATCGAATTATATAGACATGTATGGAATGGTATGTTAACCCGGTTCTGTAATATAGGACTGGAATAAGGAGTGAACTCGATTCAGAAAGGGACTTTGTCCACTAAGATGGTCTTGGCAGCAATGCCTTGGATACTATGGAAATCATATTATGTTCTCAATGGTTGTCACAATCACATGTTTTATTCCCATGCTATTTTATCATGATTAATGTTTCTTTAGGATCTATTCCTTATGTACTACCATGTTTTATGTCATTTCCTAAGATTTTGATGTTTAAACATTATGTTCATGTTTTTAAGTTCAAATGTATATGATTTGTTTTATTTTATCCATGATTACCCTTACTAAGCATTTGATCTCACCATTTATATGTTTTATTTTCCTCAAGATTTAAAGAATGGTTTTAGGTAAGAAAACCAAAAAGTGGAAGATCTTTTTGTTAGATGTTGAAGATCATTCACCACGATTAGAAGATTACGTTCTGAGTTTCCAAATACACTAAACTATTACAGTCCTTGTGTGTCTATTTTTGTTATGTATTATGTATTCCGCAAAAGTAATGTAATGTCCAAGTATGTCACGATTTGGTTCTCTACACCTATGATGTCCCTTAACAATGTATTAGGGTGCCAACATTTCCCCACACTTGTAAACTATAGTTTCAAAACATCCAACGAATAATGCATCGACTCATCAATATATAATCACGAACCAATGTAACCTAAGTTCATGAACACATAATCCTTCCTCATCCAGAATATCCACTGTATATAATAAAAATTACCCTATTTTTCTAATTAAATATCAATTTACAACATCTACTAAAAAACTCAACCTGACATAACCCAAACTATGATGATTAGTTATAGGGAAGCTGAATTTGTTTGAACCATGAATCATATATGATCCAGTGACAGGTCCTGAAGAAGTAATGATATATAAGTCAAGACCTAAAAAATTCCTCATATTCCTCAATGAAACATCATCCACCCACCAACATAATATTGAGCCCATGCCCATGATTATGGACTTTCCCCATTTAATTTTCATAATATAATTTAGGACTATATGGGTGGGATAACATTTTATTCCTACTAATACCTCTAAGAGTTTCCAATAGGAATTCTGAAATGATATGGAGGTTAAATTGACAACAACCATTGATGATAATGGGAAAACACATGGCAGAAACATAAAACCTGAGGGTACAATCTATGATTTATATATTAAATGAATATCCAAATGGGATATATACCCAAGAATTATTCCATGTAGATTTTAATCCAGAAGTGAGTGAAAATTTATTCATGGTCATTTAATTCCATTTCTCATTATTCTTAACAATTTAGGGAAGAATATATTATAAATATATTGGATTTACCGTATTATTTGAGTTATTATTTTGTGGTATTAGCATTTGAATTTTTTAATCTTATACATAGATTTATTTTATAGTAATTCATGTTTTATTTTTTTGATCTACTTTTTATGTTTTTACATATTCTCTCCCATATTTTTTTCTATTTTATCACTATAATCTCCATACTCGATGATAGTGGATAAATAACATGAAAGAACTATCGATAGATAATATCATGATGAAACAAAACCACAAAATGTATTTCTATTACTGTATAATTACCACAGTATGTCTAGATGACGGTAGCCAACGGTGGGAGGTTGGTGACAGTAACCACGCTACAACTACTCCTAAAAATATTCCGATTCTTATTCTTCCAATTATATCCCAGATTCACTCAATAATTTCATCACCTAATAGAACAAATTTAATTAGAGGTTAAATGGGTCTGATTTCATTCTAAGGAGATGATTTTTGGAGTTCCATTGAATGATATATTCCTTAGATATCTAACCAAGGAAGTCGTGGATATATAATTTACATTTTAATTTTCAGTGCACTGTACATTAAAATAGTTAGGTTTAAGAAGATAATTTAATATATGATGGTGTGTCACATTTTAGTCTCCAAAAGTGAAAAGGAATAGAATATCTAACATCACATTGGGTAATCTATTAGGAGTATTTTTTTTCATTGTCATCTATTATATTTTTCATTCAATAGGATCATAATTTATTTTCAACCTTGCATTTACACCCCCATTTCACCTTTTTCCACTATAAGAAATTAAAAAACACTAATATGTTAATAAGTGAGTGCAGAAAAGAATCTGTGATGAATAACCTATTTAATAATTTATTTCTATAAGAGTTTATAAATTTTCATTGATTTATATTTCAGGAGAGGCCATTAGTAAATTTTTCACCATTTCAATTGATCTAAACCATTCACTCTACGTTTCTTCATTCTCAGAATATAAAATTATTTATATTATAAATTTTTTTATAAAAATTATTTTGAATTTATTTATCATTCATAATTAGTGAAATGGAACGGACATAATATTTTTGCCTATAAACACTTACATATATACAATGATCACTATAAAAGACCATTATTACATGAAGAAGATTAAAATAATGGAAATTATAATAGGGATTTATACCCAAAACATGAAATGAAATCTTCTAGTCAGGAATAGATCCATGGATACATATAATGATATCAATTTCCAACAATGTAGTAATAAACATATTCTAGAATTGATGCATCATTAAATGGTAAATAACTAAAAATTATAAATACATAATGAAATAAATGTTGGAGACGAATTCCAATTTAAACATTTTTCTTAAATAACATAATAAAATATGTAATTTAGGACATATGTGATTCCGTCATATAGATGTTGAAGAAATTAAATTAGTTGAATAATAATTGGGAAATCCTTCATATCCCATTTATTTTAATCTTCCTAAAGAGATTCTAGAATTCAATATTCTAATAGAAAAGTAATTTGAGTGAGGATTAGTGGACTTGGATGAATATAAGCAAAACTATGATTAAGAAGAAACATGACTGGTCCCTCCACGTTCATAAAGTATTTATATCTTGAATCAATTAATCATTTAATAAAAAACAATATTACAGAAGAGGTGTTTGAATTTGAAGATAATATTTCATGTCTACTACCTACTCAAATGTGTTTTTCCCAGATTCATTCACATGTTGGATGAATTACAAGTGAAAAAGATAATGGGGATTCAATATCTAAATATTCAGTTCGTTTTAAATTATTTGGAACTAAATTAAAAACTGAAAACTCTATTCAATAAATATACATTTGTTCCATTTATTATAGTTCATCGATGCGTTTGAATATGATGAGTCCAAATAAAGTATATTTGATTTTGAAGACATAACAGAAAATCCCTAATACTTTTACACTATGTTTTTAAAGGAGGATGTTAAATAGTTGTAACTAATTGATGTACAATTACCTCTACCCAATATTTATTTAATGCTACCACCCAATGAAAATAAATAATCATGGAAATATTATACATATCTTTAACTTGAATAGAAAGATTACACATACATTCATCCACCCCTATTACACCTGATGAATTCCACAGATCAATGAGTGGATAAATAGAAAATATTATACGGAAGCCACAATATCTAGTTCATTATAAAAATCAGTATGATAAAAAAATATGTGGTGGATAAAATAATAGAAGTTACACCCACAATAAAATTTTATGTGAAATATGAAACTACCAGGATGAATGAAGTATAAAGACATAACATTATTGAGGGATAAAACTAATTTTAGATTACCTTGAATTTTTATTTCTATTAATTTTGAATAAAATTATAACATCATTTTATTTTCAAATATATATTTACAAGATTCATATAATCAATGATTTACTCAGACTAATCGTGAAAATAACCATCATGTATTATGTAACCCTATTATTGAATGTATTACATCCCAAATCATATTATGCAAATTTTTTAAAAAAATCAATTAAAATTGGTTTTTTATTCAAGTATATATTTTTTGTTTGTTGGGGGTTATATAATTATCTTATAGGATCTATATGTTTATTTATTTTTTCTATTTTTTAGTGTTTATAAGATGTATTGATCTAAATTTAATACCATGGAAGACTAATATTTTCTTGTAATAATTGTAAAAACTAAATTATTTAAGAGACTACAGGTTTAAATGAATGATGATATACATTCTTTGATAGAGCTTCAATTATATGAATTTAATGCACATTGATAAAAGGTGAAACTCTTGTTCCCATTTTCTCTCCAATGATAACTAAAATAAACTGATAGGTCTCTTGTCATTTTATAAATATTTTTTCATTTATCTTTTTAAAGAATGTCATTATTCATGACATGAGATCTGAAAATAGTTTTTTTTCCTTGGAAAATTGTAAGAGATCATAGGTGGCGTAAAAAATAATTGAGGTACCACTTTGAAATTAACTATTTGAAATAAAAATATATTTTGATTCCACCCATACATAATGGCCCATTAATAATACCTAAAAAATCCATGAATAGCCTATTATGTAGCCTCATTACTAGCCTATCATCCCTACCCACTCGAATATCATGATTTAATTATTATTTCATTAAAGGAAATTGTGGGGGAAGGGTAATTCCTTGGGATTAGTGGAACGATAAACTAGTTACTAAGAATATGTTTAATGAATTGAATTATTTTTTAGGTGTGATTGTTCAATATAATCACTGGAATCAAAATTCCCACACTTTATCTATAAAAATAATTTCATACACAAAATGGGAATAGATATGGAATCAGTCATTATTTTCCCTTGATATGTCAATCTCCAAGAATGAGGAGTGGTTTGATGACAAAACATTATGAATATTATTATGTTAGGAATTATTCATTGAGTATTAGACTTGTACATCATGCATATTATTTAAATATTAAATCCCCCTTTTTCTTCCTTGGGTTTTTATATATGAACCACCCAGCTTAAATCATAGTATAAAGCATTCATGATCAACATGATCACTATAGTTTTGTAACTATACATATTAGAAGAAGTGTAATAGAAAATAGGATTATGGAAATCAATGAATAAATATAGGATGAAAATGGATTTGGAAAAAATACCTTGAGTGAAGAGAGATACATTTCCAGAAGATAGGTATCAAATTTTAATGGGTGGAATGGGAAATTGAATTTCTTTTCATGGAAACAAATGGATTTTTTTGTGTTTTTCATATAAGAAACATAATAGGTAAATAGATTTAATATTTAAATGTTATTCCATTTATTCATTGAAATGTTTGACTAAACCTATGTATATGGTATTTTCCCCATAAGTGAAAATAGATATGTGTGTTGGTGTGGGGGTGATTCAACATAATTTTTCAATATTTTCTTATTATAACTCATTTACATAACTCATGATAAATATATAATATATCAGAAATTACTAAATTTTCATTAGTTTGATATATTTTGAAACGTATTATTAATACAACCTAAAATTAAAAATTTATTGATTTATTTAATGTTCAAAAGATTAATGTTGTAGATTTACCATTACGTATTGAATTTATGTGAATCAAAAGGAGATGATATTGAAGAGATATATGAATGATATATAAATTTGAAGGGTTCTCAATACAATAAATAAGAAATGTTGATATTGTTGGCTCCCAAATTCATCACTTGTCAGCATTTAAGAATACATCATATGTAAAATTCATTAAACGGAAAAACCCAAAGGGTATGAGATATCTACATAATAATCCCATGGTGTATATTGATAATTAGTTAGTGAGTTGACTATACCATGCCCTCACACCCTAGAGTATTTCTGTATAATGAAAATTATATGTTTCCCCATCAAGACTATATCACTTCAAAACATAAGAATTGATTAGCATCCATCATTAGTTGGAAGAGCCTCATTTTCAAATGCACATTATTTCACCATCCCAATATAATATCAAGATCCAATGGTAGTTATAAAATATGGTTTGGTGTATATAGTTACGAAACAATGTTATAGGTTGGCTAAATCAATCTGAACCACATATCATCTATTAGCTAGGGGAGAAGTATGAAACATCAATGAATGCATCTATTAAGGACTCAATGCTATATTACATTCCACCATGACAAAGCATCCAATCACTAATGTAGCCTCAATTCCATGATCATTATTAATAACTCATGTCAGTTTATTCCCATGAAATCTATGTCATTAACTATAATAAGATCGATAAAATAATGAAATTTTTTAATGAAAATATGATAATAAATAATTTCTCAATATATGATGGGGATTATTTTGTATTAGGCTAATAGTAATCATTCACAATCCCATAGTTGGTTCATAGATAGATGTTTATTTTGGGCAGAAAACATGGTATCCCTTAATTAACATTAAGATCCATTACATCTGGATGTTATTTATGTGTATGTGGTGAAAATCCATTATATTCACATGGATTCCTCATGGTTATAAGTCATTTATGGCCAATTAGGGTTAATTATACCCGGTCTCATACCCTTTTATGGGCACTATATTCTTATATAGATGAATTTTCTAGGGGATGATAAAGAAATATTTCCTATAAATACCAAGTAGAAATATTTGAGGGAGGTTTATTTTACATATAGATAAACTTTCTCACTTCATGAAATTGATCCATTTCTTCTTGGTGACTGAATTATTTACAAAGTGTTATCTTTGAATTACATTTTTAATAAATAGAATAGGTAATTACTAGGTGAAAATGGGATGAAAGAATGTTAAAATTACTCTAATGGACTACTCATAGATACTCTTTCATCATAAAGAAACTATGAAGAACTCCATAAAATTTCTTCTTTACAAATCCATTCTATAAGGCTTCTTTTTGGAGAATTACTGTAAACATTATTATTGATGGGTCATTCCTGAGAAACCTCTCATGAAATAAAATCCATAAATTTTATTCCATTAGTGGAATATTATAATTTTAATATAAAACCAATATTATAATAAAATAAAGGTCTCTAAATTATATTTCCTTCAAATAATAAGGCTATTATGATGAGAAGTATTTTTTCCATTGATGATGACTTCATGAAATAACTTTATTATAGGATACTATAACTCTGTAACATCCATTCTAGCACTAAAGTCATATATCTAGATAATATTAACCCAATGGAGTATATTATCATCCTTTCACCATGTTTAGATATTTATGAAGACGATTATAATTTGGAATCATCTACAGCTTCTTGAGAAAAATGATCGAGTAATTAAAACAAGTGTGAACCCCTTTAAATTAACAATTCCCTTGGTAATGAATATTTCCCATATTTTCCTCGACAATTGATAGGTCCCTTAGGTTAATCAAAATAATGTTTTATGTTAATAAAAATGGTATGTATCTTTATGTGGTCATTGAAACCTATCTTGGATCCTACTTTTAATTTTAGTAACTGTTGTGTTGAGTTAACCTCCATGTTCCACTCAACGAGCCATGCATCTTTGGGCCTCATCATATAAGGGTTAGTCCCAAATTTCACCCTCAACAGGGCCTTATCTCTCATGAATCTAGTCCTTCATCCTCATCTAGCCATCAGTGGATATGATTATAATATGTAATAGGTTCACAATACATTGTAATATAGAAAAACTAAATCCAATCAAATAAGCATCCATATAGAGCAGTGTCAATGCGTAATCAACACTCCATCTCCTAATTTTTGAACCTTTTATGGAACATATTTTCTTAATGAATTACTATAAACAAGATTAAAATGTCCTGTAACATGAACTCAAACTATGTAACCCAAATATCATCGTCATCAATTCCAATTAAAATGGGTACATAGGATGCCACTCTGTTGTTCAAACACTAAAAACATCTAAATGTCAGCACTATGTTATATTACCAATTTATCATAACTATAATTAGGAAAAATTATCGATGATTAATATAAATTCACTTTAATGGGATATATTCTCTATGTTTCAATCCATCCTCACTAGGGATATATTCCCCTGGAGTTTAATCATAAATTATTTTATATAGTTTCTAATATATAAGATGATACAAAAAAGGAATATCATATATATGTACCATACCAACCATTACTAGGAAACATTTTCCTATTAATCCTCATTTCATTTATTTATACTACATTGAACACATCCCTTCCACATGAAGGTAAAATACAAAAAATAAATCATGGATTCATGAAAAAATAGCCTTTAACCATATCATTGTGAGAGGACAAAAAAATTAACATCACATTGTGCTATATTTATGTCATTAAAAGGAATAAAATTTGTCCTTGTCATATGACCTTGAAATTTATGAGGTGTCCCCTTAATTTGAACCAAATTAAATAGGTTATTATTCCATTCATTAGGTTCTATAGGGCCCCCTTTCATTTCCCTAATTCCAACATTACAATACATACTACCTCCCTATATTTTGATCAATACTAGAGAACCAATATGTGTGGAATCAAACCATATCATAATCGATATTCAAATGATAAATATAGGTAAACTGTGATATATAATTTTTTGCATGAACATATGTTTTTGATCAATCACTACAACATAGGTTACTAGTCCATCACATGGATTTTCTAAGGAATCAATAGCATGTATTAAATCTAAATTAGAGTATTTTATTAGGTAATAATTTTCCCAAATGTCTATGGTGATCTCAGCCACTAATTATATTTACCAATACACTACCAATGTGATACTAGTAAAGTCCTAGTGACCACTATCATTTGTAAAGATATCCCAAAATAACTCAAATTATTTTTGGGTAAGAGGGAACAACAGAAAAAAATGTGGAATCTAATATTATTCATTAACATATTAAAGTGATCAATAAATACAAAACTTTTACTTGTGTTGATGTTTTGATGTGTTAATTTTTTAATTTTTTTACAAGAAAAATCCTTGGATCAAAAAATGTTCTCTTCAATAAAAAATACATCAAAATGTGAACTAATCAATAATAAATTGTCATGAACCGTATCTAGTCACCATAAAAACTGGCACCCAAACCCGCCTGTGGAAAGGCTCGATATTCATTTACTATATCCAAGGGCTGGAACAAGTGGTTGGGTATCATAAAAAAATGGTTTGGAAATGATTTACCCGAGTTATGGGACATAAAAATCCAATAATTGTGAATAAACCCAATATGAAATTTCATGTCCATAAAGAGTTAATTAAAATATGAAATTCAAAAAATGTTTTAAAAAAGATAGAAGATGTCCAAAAATACAAAACGGTACCTAAAAAATATCCTAAGGACCTCCACATTAAAGGGGTCTTCACCCATGAGTCGTATCCACAACATTGCACCACCGAATCAACTAACAACCCAAACCACTATCTTCAAAGGCCTTGACCTTACATGTGTCAAACATAATCACGTCTAAATACACCCAAATTACTGTGTAGGGTGTGAGCCTAATCCCAATAGGATACCACCCAAACATATTTTTTTTGAAAAAAATCATAAAATAAAAATTATTCCAGTTTTTATAACAACAAATGGTAGAAATGATTTCTAAATAATTAACCACTTGAATGAAAATAGTTTCCAGGGTGTAGAATTAAATAATGAACACTTTTAAATAATACATGAAATATCTTGAATTTTTAATCCAAACACACCATAGTCGAAAAGAAAATACCAAGTAGTCAATTAGCACTAAACACATGAACTCCCCTATGCACTAGTTTTTTGTGGTCCGGAGGTACCTCATATCTCAGTGTGAAAGAAACCATATCCATTTCTGTTGTAGTGGAAAAGACACTATTATGTAACATACAAATAAATTTATTCCTCCCCAATCATCACCATTATAGTTTTATTAGTGTTTTCAATGTCAATCATGCTATGTGAAATAGGGAAAAACCACTCCGGGTCACTAGAATACTAGTACACACCTTCCCACATAGATTCCTGAGTTTCCCTATATTTTCTCAAATATGTTACACATTATATAAAATTAAATTTTTACATAATACATCATTTATGGTCATAAACACTCAAAACAGAATCTAATCTTCCTTTATAACTTTTATGTAATTCAACAAACCCTATAGCATTTTCATATAATAATTTGATGATGTAAAACCATGCTATGAACATAAAATATATCCAAAAACCCCCTTTTGAAATGAAATACATACCAAAAACACATAAAAACATAATTTGAATCTCTAAAACCATTTAATAAAATAATTTCAATAACCATAAAACAAACCCAATTGATACAACATGAAATGCTAAAGAAAAACACTATTTTTTCCATAGAAATGCCACTTTAAAAACAACCACTTAACTAATGCTATGAAAAAAATGGTTTTCAACAAAACATGGAAGAGGAATATGAATGAAATATAAATTAATCAAATATAAAACATAAATGGATTCTTACACATAGAATAACCTACTATATATGTTAAAAACCTCAAATCCTTGTTAAAAACATCAACTGAACCACTACAGCAACATAAAGGAGTGAAAACTAACCTAAAACTAAAATATGAGACCAATAAACTCAGAATGAAATTCTAGGAATAAAACCATAGTTTTTGGACATTTCTAACCTCAATAAAGTGTGGAGAAACCCAATAGAAATGGAAAGAACATGATAGGAAATCACTTACTTGAGAAAAGTTGAATAAATTCCCCCAAACAAACCAATAGTTTAATCTCCAAGCATAAAAAATTAAAAGGGATGTTTGAATAAGGCTGAGGAGGTCTAATGGGGATTGAAATGGTGGAAATATAGTAGAAAATAAATTATTTATAAATGAAACAAATTCCCTTTGCAAAGATAAAATATTTTTGAAACATTGAAGATATTCTCTTTAATCCATGTTGAATATGATCTCAAAATAGAGAAAATGGAACATGGGTTACTCCTTGGGTTTCATGGATAGAGTGAGAGGTGTAATGAACAAAAAATATAAAAAATGGATGATAAATAAAAGTAATAATTTATTTCCTTACATCTAGAAATGGGAGCATAGGATAACCCAATTTCTAAATAAATCACTTAAATCCACCATGATAAAGAATTCAAATAGATATGTTAGTTTGAATATGTCAAGGGAGGACCAGTGGGATGTGGAATGGGTGTTTTTGGCACAAATCTTAATGAAACCACCCTTGTATCCAAAAATCCCTTGTAAACCCCCCAAAACAAAGAAATAATATAATGTAAATGAAAAATAACTTTAAAATAATTCATGGATGTCACAAATATACCCACCTCAAAAACATTCTTCTCTTATAAATCCATCTTGAAGCCTGATTATGTATGTGAAATGGAAACTGCTCTCCGAACCAAGGATTCAGCTCCCGTGTATAATGCACATTAGTCCCATCCTACAAGTGGAATAAAACTAAAGGAATTTTCTTCCCACAAAGAACTTTTTTCTTGGGAGTCTATAATACTAACTAGTCACTCAAACACAAACAGATCCAATTCAAACACCATCTCATCCCAACTCAAAACATTGGATGGGTCTAGATTGAATTTCTTTTGTTGGGAGAGGTGTAACACATCATGGATCGAATTCAAATGAGAGGGAAAATCTAACTACTATTCCACCATAACATAACTATCAATGATTTCAAAAGTTCTCGTATACCTTGGTGTTATATTCCATTTATTACTAAGAAGGCGATAACCCTAGCGAGATTCCACTTTCAGGAATACATGGTCACCCACAGAAAACTCCAAAGATCAACACCTCTAATCAGAATATGACATGTGTCGAATCTATGATTTCAAAAAACATTGATGAATCAACTAAACCTTTTCTTATGTATCTAGAACAATACTCAGGCAGGCAGCGATGTTTCACCCACCTCCACCCAACACAAAGGAGATCAACATGGCCAACCGTAATGCTCCTCAAACAGTTCAATATTGATTAAGGAGTGGTAGATATTATTATACACAAACTCTACCAATCCCAAATGGATATACCATGAACTAATGAAATCAAACACACATGCCTGAATTTTTTTTCCAAAATACGATTATCCCGCTCCGTCTGAACATTCGTTTGAGGGTGGTATGCCATAAAAAAAAATTTCCAACCGATATTAATTATGAAGGGCACTCCAAAACTGAGAGGTAAAATTATATTATCTATCTGAAATTATGGCTAATGGCACCCCAAGGAGCCTAAAATATTCTGATACATACAACCAGACCAATTCCTCCACTTTGGTCTATTCATTGATATGAATGAATGGGATGATTTTATCAGACTATCATTCACTACCCAGAGAGAATTATATCATCGATGTGTATGAGGCAAGCTGACTACTGAATCCACTGGAAACTAATCCCAATTCTAGGTATGAATGGGTAAAGCCTGAAGCAAACCAGGGCGAATTTGATTCTCTTCGTTCACCTAATGAAAAGTATGGCATATCGATACGAAGTCATCTATGTCTTGTCTCTTTCAAATCCACTAGAAATGGTGACGAACATAATAATACATCTCAGTGACACCAGGATGGACAACCCACTAAGATTGGGGGCTATCGTGCATCACAACCTTTCACAAAGACAAAGGAACCACTACGATTCCCTTTAAGAATATGAAACCCTTGGATGACGAAGAATAAACATTAGATGACTCCTCACAATGAATAAACTTTCTAGAAAATTAACATAGATCATCACCAGGAATCTCCCAATGAATCAACTTCATAAAAGAAGGGGTTAAAATAATGCTCGCCAAGAACACACATCCTTTATGCTCATTGGTCTCCGCATGCATCTAAGAAAAGAGACCCATCATAGTCCCCTCATCACTGGACTTCCTCAAAGAATGTACTAATAATCTTTTGATCAAGGAATCAGCCACCATGTTACCCCACTCTCGGGTGTAGATGATATTAATGTAGAACCCCTACATGTACTCGATCCAACGCTGATTCCATAGGTTAAGATCATTATGTGAGAAGTTGTTGGTTGTGATCATGTGATCCGAACGGGCTTTGAAATTCTATTCAAAGAGGTAGTGATGACAATTCTTCAAATAATGAATCATATTATCAATATCTAATTCATGGTCTAGGTAATTATTTTCATGGGGTTGTAGTTGGAAGGATCTATACACCACCACGTGATCATCCAACATAATAACAAAACCAAGACCCATACCTAAAGAAAAACAATACACTTCATAGCCCTTTCCAAATACTGGAATGATCAACATAGGGGAGGTATTCAACTGTCGCTTTATCTTATTAAAGGATTCCTAGAATTCTGGACCCCAAAAAAACATCAACCCCTTCCGAGTCAGTGTAGTCATGGGTGAAGAAAGCTGAGAGAAATTATGAAAAAACCGCCTATATTATCCCACCAAGCCAAGGAACCTCATGATATCAAACCTGATCTTCAGCTTCTGCCATGACATAAATGTACTAATCTTCTTGAGATCCATTGAAACTCCCTTCTGCGAGATCACATGCCCTAGAAATGTCACCTCTCTAATACAAATGGTTCACTTATATCGATTTACATAAATGTAGTGATCTCGCAATGTTCCCAACATGATATGAAAATGATGCTCATCCTCCTCCTCAGATATAAACTAAACTATGATGTCATCCACAAATTCCACAAAAGAAGTTCTCAGATACTAGTGGAACACCCTATTCTTGAGTTCCATAAAAGACCACTGGATCCTTGGTAACTTTGATGGAAATGACCAAGTACTCAATGCGGTTGTACTTTCTTCTAAATGATGTCTTCGATATATCATCCTCATTGACCCTTATTTGGTCATAACCTGAACAAAGGTATATTTATTTAACCACTTTCTCCCCTTAAACTAATAAAACAAGTCATCTATTCATGGAAAATGATATCTTTTCTATATGGTTACCTTGTTCAGATTCTGGTAATCAATACAAAACCGAAGGGATCCTTCATCCTTCTTCACAAATAGAACAGGAGGGGCTAAGGAGAGATTCATGGGTGAATCAATCAATTAAATTCTAAATAATACAATTGTATCTTTAATTCCATTAGCTCTATGGGGCCATATGATATGAGGGAGGGGATATCAGATGTGTTCCTACTACTATATTGATCGAGAACTCCACACCTCTCTCTAGGGGAAATCATAAAAAATTATTTGGAAATACTTCTAGGAACTCATCCAATACATTGCGTAACCCACCCTCAAGAGCATGGAAATCACTCATTATCATGTGTGATGAAAAATAAGAGACAATATTTCCTAACCCTAGAAGTGGAGGTCCCACATGACCTATTAGATGATACCATTCCCCACAAAAAACCAAAGAATTTCTATCATGTGTTTTGAAACGCACCCACCAACTCGAGAAATCTATCTGTGCTAAAAGGTTTTCTATAAAATACATTCAATTTTTTACATAAAATTGATCTATATCTAATACCAAGACATACCACTCCATCTCATCCCCTGACACAAAAAGCACACACGATAGGCATCTGAGACCCTATTCCTTCTTCTTTCCCAATGACGTCACAAAATCCTTCGAGAAAGAAAAAATAGTAGTTGGAAAATTCAGAATTCATACAATTTGGGAAGAGATAAATGAAAAAAAATCCTCAATAATGAAAATCTAATCAGCTATTGAAGATGAAATTGAAATTTTAAATTAGATAATGGATTGCCCAACATCCAATCCTACTGGTACATACTCCAAGACCTAAATATTACTCATCTATTCCTAAGAACAAAAAAACCCCTAGATATACTAAAAAATATATTTACATATATGATTATCCAGCCCTTCCACCAAAAAAAACTTAAATAAGTTCCCCTTGTCTCTAATGGATTTAACTGAGCTGGGACTCCCCTGGAATCCACTGATCCTACCCCACCATGAAGTGGACGTGACATCCTATAAAATAGATGCTGGTGTCCTACACCTACACAATAATAATATGTAATTTGAGGAGATTTTAAAGCTATTCAGATGTACCATGGCCTTCTAAACTGGTGGCACATAATGGACCACACATCAGAAGTCACACATGAAAGCTGCTTGGAAGAGTGGCCTGGACTGCCACCTCCTTTCTTCTCTTACATCCCTCACTTCATTTTTTGTACAATTAACTATAAATTTAAATCAATGATACTGCCCATGAAAAACATGACTTCCCTTGTGATCAATATCTACCATAGAAGCCTGATCAACCACATATGCATAGGGTTTTATCTTGAACAAAAATTACTGAGAATATATCTCTGGCCGCAAACCCCTCTCAAAATTATAGTCCTTAATCTACTAAAGAAGATACAAATTTATGTTCATAATTGACCAGATCAGTGAAGTGGTTATCATAATTCATCATCTACTATCCCCTGGATATGTTCCATAAAATCCTAAGACCTGGAATAAGTCAATACTTCAAGACAGTACCGGTCATTGAAAGTGACTTTGATGTCATTAAAACTCTTATTCTCATTATTTCCATCTTGAAGCATTGATTACCACCACTATGGATAAGACCCTATAATAGGACGGAGTGAAAATTCACCCTGACCTCTTTAAGTGAATCAAGGATGTTGAACAAGAACTCAATTCTTTAAATCTATTACTCTACTTCCTAATATTCTGTGCTACCTCAAAATGTTAGTGGATTGTTTTTCAAAATCATTTAGGGTTTCTCCTTCTTTAAAAAACATCCATCCTCTCTATATGGATTAAGAGTAAGATCATATCTCTATCCAAGGGTTGGGACAACCAAAACTATTTTTTCTAAAAAACTCTGATCATGGAGTGAGGGAGAAATTTCTCTAGTTTCCTCCAGTGGAATGTGAGCATTCTTGGGAGGCATGTTGCTAAAAAATGCAACAATCATAAAAGAGAATATTAGCATGAAAATCCAGTGAACTTTCACCAATATTATTAAATATAAATGAATCAAACTCATCAAAATAATAAAATGAACAACTACTTGAATCCCAGCCAATGTCCACGTGCAGTCGATAGCCCGCACGTCCCACCTGGAAGAGAAGTAAAAAAACTCCCAACATCCCATGGTGACTGGAGGTCTATCATGGGTGGTGTGGGCGAGGCACCAAACACATGTCCAGAACATAGATTCCCAATATTCATAACTTCTACATAACCAGATTCATCTGAATATAATAATATAACCAAAAATTATTAACCTCATTTGACAACATTTTTTCATGAACTATTTCTAGTCTTCATCGTAACTGACACCCGAATCGGACCATTTCAAGGCACGAACAATGTTACCAATCTCCACAATATATAATAAGGGCCCATGTATCTTAAACCATGAGTTGGTAATTATTTACCAGATTTAGGATACATAAGACCAGAAAAATGAAGAATCAAACCGATCTGAAAAATCAATCCAAAAAGCCTTAAATAAAAATTCAGAACTAAATACAAGGTCTTCAAAATGTCACAAGAAGTCCAAAAATATATAAATTAGCATTAAAACAATCCAAGGAAATACATTTGACAAGGGGACATCAACCATGAGTCGTCTTCACAACATCATACCATAAAAGTATCTAACTACACGAACAACCGTCTCCAAAGGCCTTTCCCTTATCTCTGTCAAACATAATAAAGTCTACTTACACTCAAAGTTGTATATAGGGTGTGATCCTAAGTCTAATAGGATACCACCGAAATAGATTCAATTTGATAAAAATCATAAGATAAAACTCATTCATTTTTTTATTATAAGAAATGGTAGAAAATATTTTTAAAGAATGTAAAATTTAATTAAAAATATTTTTCAAGGGATAACATCAAATAATTAAAACATTTTAATAAAAACGACTCACTAATTAATTATTCAGAAAACAAAAAACAATTTAAATTAAGAAATAACCAGTATTCAATGAGTACTAAACATGGGAACACCCCTAGGAACTAATTAATTTTTAGCCCCAGGTATCTCTTATCTCAGAGTGAATGTAACCATATCAATATCACTTCTCATGCATGAGCCACTAGTAGGAAAAAACCCATAACTTTGTGGTACCTAATAATCAACATTATATTTTGGTTAGTGTTTCCAATGTCGATCATTCTAATAGAAATAGTGACAAAATCACTCCAGATAACTAGCATACTAGTACACGTCCGCCCACCAAGATAACTAGGTTTCCATCTTTTTGATCAAATAAGTTTCACATTATATCAATTTATATTTTCACATAAAATAGTAGTTCTGGTCCTACACACTCAAAACTATAGATAATCATTTTTTTTACCATTTGTGTAATTCAAATAAATCCTTTATAATTTTCATAAAAACTAATTGAATGAGTACAACCATTCTTTGCACATAAAATCCATCTAAAACCCCTATTTTAAAACCAAAAGCATACCAACGTCACACCGAAATAGAATTTTATGCCATAAAACCATTTAATAGAATCATTTCATGAACCATAAAACAAAAATAATTATTACAAAAAGAAACACTCAAGAAAAACACTCATTTTTGCACAAAAAAATTACCACTTTAAAATAAACCACTTTACCAAAGCTACCAAATAAGGTTTTTTCTCCAAACTAAATGGAAGTGAAATATGATGAAAATATAAATCATCTAGAGCTAACTCATCATGGTATGTTATTATTTATATTTTGGTTTGGACTCTTCTTTTTGGATAGATAATTGTCTCCCCATGTTCATGTGAATGCCTGAGGGTGTTCAAGTAAACTATTATTTTAATTAATAATTAAATTTATCATATTTAGAAAATTATTTTTGAAAAATGGAATTCATTTTTGGATTCTATATGTCAAAAAATGGTTGTGAAGATGTTTTGATATTTTTATGAAAAATATGAATTTTGATTAATTGTAAAATACAATAATTTACTATATATATACATTATAAGACAAATGTAATATTAGTAGCCTCATCACTGATGTCACCACCCATTATTCAAATTCACATGACACATTTAATCTTTTTATTCATGGAATAATAACTACTTATTGTCTTGAGGTATATTAATAAACTAATGACTAAAAATTATGAAAACCCCCCCTCTCATCCACTATAACCCCCCCCCCACGCCATCTTCACTTAACACCTCCCAAGCCTTTCTCCATCCCAATATTCTGCCCAAATCACTCCCCAAGATCCCTACCCACGTCCAAAATCTCCTAGTATCATCATAATACCAATTCCTCCCCTCTTAAGAAGCCTCTCAAGGAATATTGATTCAAGAGGAAAATTCCTCTTTTGAATTCTTTTATTTCATTTAAGTTCTTTTTTTCATTCATAAATTCCCTTTAAAAATGGTAACATAATCCTAGTAACATAAATGTACTATAATTATTTTTTTAATTGGATAATTCATTTTCATCTCTTTTTTCCCAAGAGTTTTTTGAATGAAATGAAAACACTGTTTGATATGTCTTAATTTAGCACAATCAAGGATGACATGTTATCAATTTCGATTTCCATCGTTAATTTTGGACATGAAACCATTTTCATGGTTGAAAAAGACCATAATATATGTACTATTATTCATATTTGGTTCCGGAATCCTTTTTACACTTTTATTTTGTATATAAAACAATACATGTTGTTTGTGTCCAAAAAAAGCGCCAATTAACCCAAAAGGATATAACTAAAGTTATATATAATGATTCAACATCACTCCAAGAAACCAAATTATACTTTCAACCATGTAACCCTATTTATGTTCAATAGTAAATTATAACATTAATTATTAAATACCACTTTCATATTTCATGTTTATTCGAACATGAATATAAGTGAACTGATCATTAAAACCATGTGTACAAATAGACCCGAACAATGAAATTGAACATCTTAACCATTCAAAATGGTTATAAATTTACATACAAATATTATAATAAATATTATAAATATATAATTGGTTCTATAATTATTAATTAATAAACCTTATTTTACTATTAATTTCATTAATATCAAGTGTAGAACACCAACGAACTTAAGGTAAGGGATCCTCTCCAATTCACTTTTGTTACAGAATGTCGTCTATGGTGTTCCATTTTATTTGTAATAAATAATGATGGGGCATGGTTTTACACAGCCCACATACATACCTCATGATGTATAAGTAATTATAACCCCATTTAACTACAATGAAACGCTCTTATGTATATCCAATTCCATGCTGATAATCTGTAAGAAATTCCACCCGAAGTACCTTTATTCCTTTGGATTACCATATATTTATTATTAAACAAATTAAGTTTCATTTTAATTTTATGTCCAACTTATAAATGATGATTATATTACCCAAAATCAAGTTTAAATATCCATCCCTAATTCTCTTTTGGTGATATACATTCTTTTATGTGATTCCATCCTCTATTGTTCCCAACAAGCAAACTCATTTTAAGAGAACATCCAAAATTCCCATCCAATTTCAAGTGAACTCTATCCCCTATTTTATGAAAACATTTTAATTATTAAATAAGACTTAATATTATGGAAGCATTCATTATTATCTTCTATTTTTATATAAAATACTGTTCCCTTTTCTATTTTAAAATCTCTTTACTGTTTTTCATTAAAACCGCACTAAAATTTTTAAATGTAAAGAATTTCCTAAATACTATTATTACATGTTGTCAATTCGGTTTTACATAACTAAATACGCTATATGAATATTTTAACTAATTAATTCCCATATATGTTTTACTACATTTCTTGCAAAGAACCTTTTAAGATACACTCATTCATTATGCATTATGTCATGAATGTGATACTCATTTCTCCCCATGGGTTACCTTATGATTATGTATGATTGATTATGTATGACTATTTATGTGGAAAGAATATTCATGAACATGTTATTTTGGGTGCACCCAAATATTTCTCCAATGCATTGGTTAAATTCATGTCTCATGATATTTTATGTTGGACGGTCTTGGCAGTTAGCCTTGTTTTGTTCTACTATGGGAAACGATCGTGTCAGCTAGACATGACTCGTACTAAAGTATTGTTTTAAGTTGCTGCCACATTTCTATGATTCCATGTTTATTTGAATCCATGTTTATATGTAATAATTACTTATGTTACATTCTTTTTTATTTCATTATTTTCATGTTTTCTAACCCATGTGCTATGAATTCATTCTTATTCATATTTCCTTACCATACTTTTAGATCATCTCCTTGTTCATGGTATCCCAAGGTTATCCTATAAAGATGTATGAGTATAATGGAAGTTAGGGGATATTTATAAATACTATATAACAAAATTTTATATTTAGTTCAATGTTTTCTATTTTTTTTCCTATTCTTCCAAGACACTAGACTACATGATCCTTGGCCAGTAATCTGATATATAATTATGCATAAAATCATATAATGTTATATGTAAAATCCTAGGGTCTCTATAGTTGGTATCATAGGATGATATAGTTATTTTTCGGGATTAGGAATAGAGAAACTTATTAAGTAAGTTATGGATGATATGATGTTTAATAAAACATCTCGAAATTTTTGTAACTATATAGTAAGTGGTTTATCAAGAATATATGTCCATGCCTCGATACAAATAGGTAGAGGCCTCTATGGAATAGATGTACCTAGGAGTGAAAATTCCGATAAGGAGTTTCGGTCTTGACCCTTTGTATCATGGTACATAACAATGGTCCTTTCTTCACTCTTGGTATTGACACTCCCAAGGGATATGCATTGGTAGATTCAAGAGCTTAGTATTTTCCATTATTAAAAGAAAAATCCTATAAGAATATATGTTATGAAATAGATCGAGGATAACGTAGATTTAAACCTATATATTCCCAGTTTAGGATATACTTATCCTCTACAATTTTATCCTTCTATGTTCTAATGTTTCCATTTGATGTTTAGTAACTCTGTATTCAAGCCCTCTAATTGTGTGTTATTTTTCTTGGCTAATGGTGTTAAATAGAAGAACACATTATTACAATCAATTTGAAAGGTAATTTGAAGAATGGACAAACGATACAACTGATATTATGGGAATAGGTGCTCAAAACATCATGAATGTACTTTCTTAGATGGCTCAAGTCATGAATAATAACTTGAGTCTTTTGGGACGCTTCCCTCCTCCAATGAAAGATCAAGGTGACGTAGAATCCTTCATGTGGAAAGGACTCACATGTTTAGTGGATCATTTGATCCCATCCTTATATAACAGTGGATTAACTCCATTGAAAATATATTATCTTTCCTCTAGTTCTCAGAATAAGAGAATTTTCTACTGGAGGACAATCGTTTTGATGGGGAAGCTCATCAGTTGTGGAAACTGATCATGAATAAGAATCCCCATGAAGAAATTGATTCCATGGATTAAGAAGAATTAAATTGGATGTTTTTTTAATAAATATTTCCCTTGAACACTCCACCTCAATATTTAAAGATAATTCCATGGACTCATGCAGAAGTAATATGAGTCCATCGAGGCATTTGAAACAAACATTACAAGGCTTTAAATGTATGCCTCTGGCTTTGTCATGAACACAGAAAGAAAGTTGGATCACTTCATTAGCAGACTAAATCCAAGTCAATAAAAATCATTACTGATTCGAGACTATGATAGTTATGATGAGGTTTTCTGTTGTGCCCTCATGGATGAAATGGATCCTGTAGACTCTTAGTGGTCTCGTGTTCCCAGTAACAGGAAGAGAAAAATAGATAACAACATGGGTGGTTCAACAAACAAATTCCATGATGGAATAAAGCCCGAATATCCAACATATAACGGTTGTGGGAAGATTAATCCCTGGAACTGTCAAAAGGGAATGATGAATTGATTCAAATGAGGAATTTTGGGACAATATTCCAAATAATTTTACAAGGGATATGAAAAATACCACTAGTGTGGATCAATAAAGGAATGTTCAGATCAATACTTGGCTAGTGGTGTAGTGTTACAACTACATGGAGAATGGTAATTATGCAAAAAATTTCCTAAGTCAAGGGTTGTTAGAGGAAATAAACAATAACCTCTAAGGGAACATCAAAGGGATTATGCTATCACTACTGCTGAGGTGGAGTCGAACAATGATATGGTGATAAGTATTCTAGTTATTCATTCAAGAATAGAGATAATACTACTTGATTCTAGTTTAACACATTATTTCATATATTTCTTGTTTAGTAGAACTATTCAAACACCCCCACAAAATTTGGAGGACAAGTTATATGTGAGAATAGAGAATGGGAAATTATTACATCCATGGAAAATAACTCCTCCCCAGTTAATGTTTGTCAATAGAACCTCCAAAAATATATCGTCATACTTCATTTACTGTAGTTAGATGCCATCTTGGGCATGGATTTTATATATTTATAGAAATACAACATCAACTATTACTGAAAGGGGGATCAGTATTCAAATCCTGAATCATCCTCAAATTCATTACAAGTGTAAGGAGGAAGATGAATCTTCTTTAGTATTATCATATCATGTTTCGATATTGTTGTCTTATGTGAAAGCATATATGGACTAATTGATTGAGAAAATGAATAGAATCATGATTTAAGACATTCCTATCATGAGGGATTACACTAATGTATTTCTCAAGGAGTTGTCTAGTCTTCCTCTTGATCGTGAGGTTGAGTTATCAGTTGAACATATTATTGGATCTTTGCCTATATCAAAGATACCATATAGAATTGCCTAAGTAGAGCTGGAGGAGATGAAGAATGAATTTCAAAAGATTTTGGAGAAGGGTTTTATACGACTGATTTCTTCATCATGGGGTTTGCGAGTCCTCCTCATCAAGAATATGCATGGATCAACGCACCTCTTAATTGATTATATTGATGACAATAAAATATTTATAATGAAAAATTTTCCTTTAAAAATAGTATATGACTTGTTTGGTTAACTTTCTATGGCCAGTTATTTCTCTAAGGTGGACCTTCGTTCAAGATATAACCAATTAAAGGAAAGGAAGGAAGATATTCCCAAGACATCCATTTGAATGAGGTATTTCCACTATGAGTACATAGTGATGGCCTTCATACTCACTAATTCTCCATCAATTAAAAATGGATTTTATGAATACAGTCTTTAGAGATTACCTCTAGAAATATCATGTTTCCTTTGTTGATGATATTATGATATACTCCAAGAGAAAAGTGGAATATGATAATCATTTTAATACTGTGTTACTGAATTTTCGAAGGGAGATGCTACATGATAATTAGATTAAATGTGAGTTCTGGATGGAGGAAATATCATTCTTGGGGAATGTTATCACCAAAAAGGGATTTATGTGGACCCTTCCAGACAATGGAAATTGAAGTGTGTCTTAGGAAAACTTCAATAATAGAGATCCACAACATTATGGGTCTAGCCAGGTATTATTGACGATTTATGAATAAATTTTCATGAGGGTCAAAACCAAAGACCAATCTGACACAGAAGTGAGTAATGTTTTTCTGGAATCAAGAATGTGAAGAATATTTCAAGGAGTTGGAAAAGAGGCTAATCAACACACCAGTACTCACACTCCCAACAAGTGGACAACTTTTTGTGGTGTATAGTGATGCATAAAAAAGGGCTTAGGCTGTGTGCTAATGAGAAATGATAATGTTATATCCTATGCCTCAAGGTAGCTGAAAAATCTATGATCAAAATAATCCCATGCAAGATCTGGAGTTGTTAGTTGGGATCTTTTCATTGAAAATTTTGTGGCATTATCCCTTTGGAGAGAAGTGTGAGATATATACTGACCCCAAGGTTATCAAAAATTCATTCACACAAAAAGATCACAATATGTGAAAATTAATATTGATATATCTCATAGAGGTTTTTGATTTCTAAATCCACTACCATCCCGGTATGGAAACATGTTGGCAGATTCTCTATGTAGAAAGGATGTTGCATCTTTAACACTGATTAGAAAAGAAAAGGATCCGATCATAATAGATTTTATAAGGGTGGAGATGGGAATAATTATGGGAGAATCATCATCAATACATTATCAAATGATTTATCAACCATCCATCATGGAAAATATAAATGATGCACAAAGAAAAGATGTGGAAATTTTAAAAATGGTGGACAATATCGGAAATGGGAAAACCTCAGGGTTCATGATTGATGAGGAAAAATTGTAAGATTTGGATCACGATTATCTATACCATCTAATGGAGAGATTAAGAAGGAGCTTCTAAATGATTCACATAGCTCAACCTTATATATCAACCCATGGATTACAATGATGTATCAATATCATTTATAAAATCTTTTGTGGGAAAATATGAAAAGGGAGATTTCTAAATATACATCAATGTTCTCGGTATGTCAACAAGTGAAGGATGAGGGGAAAAATTCTAATGGGAGGATGCAACCACCATACATACCAACATTGAAGAGGGAGATAATTACCATGGACTTTATCATTGGACTTCCAAGGAAATTTAGAGAAAAAAAATCATTATGGGCCATTGTAGATCATCTTATAAAACAACTCATTTTATCACAATTCGAGAGGACTTCTCATTGCATCAAATTTCCCATATTTACATCAAATAAGAGGTAAGGCTGCATGGAGTACCACTATATATTGTAGCAGACAGTGATCCGAGATTCACCATGATGTTCTGGAAATGTCTCTATCATTCCCTAAGCATTGAATTGAACTTCAGTATGTCCTATCATCCACAAACTGATGACCAATATGAGCAGACTATTCAGACACTAGAAGATATGTTGAGAGAATGTTCTATGGGATTTAAATGAGGATGAGACCGTCATATTCCTATGGATGAATTCTCATGCAATAATAGTTTCGACACATGCATCTGAATGGTTCTATATCAGGCCTTTTATTGGAAAAGGTGTTGAACACAAACATGTTGGGATGAATTAGGTGAGCATAATATACTAGGACCTGAAATGGTAAAAAAACTGGAGGGGAAGATGAAAACCATTCAGCAGCATATCAAGGCAGCACATTTTTTAATGAAGATTTATGTAGACAATCATTGATGATAACTTGAGATCAAAGATGGTGACATGGTATTTCTACTCATATCATAGTTGAATAAGATCATGAGATTTGGAAAGAATGGGAAGTTAAGTACCATGTACATCGGCTTCTTTGACATTCCTGATCATATCAGGGCTATGCCCTACTGACTATCACTACCACCTACCATGTCCAAATTACATAATATATTTTAGAATCCCTCTTAAAAAATTTCATACTGGACACTTCATGTGTACTCTCTTCAGAGGTGGTATAGTTGGAGGATGATATTTTTTATGAGGAGTAGCTAGTGAAGATTTGGGATTGTAGAGACAAATTTCTATGCAACAAGACTACACATCTGGTCAAGGTACAAAAGAGAAACCACAAGTTTTAAGAGGCAAGATGGGAACTGGAGGAGGTACTGATGGAAATGTACTTGTACCTGTTTATGGGTAAGAATGTAAAACAAAATTTCGAGGGCCAAATTTCATAAGGGGGAACATTGTAACGACCCAATGTTTTTCTATGGAAATTCATTTCTTATATATATGACATATAATCATATAAAATTAAATCCCCGTGAACTAATAAGCGCTATGTGACCATTAAATGTAATTTTAGCATTCTTGTGTTTTGAATTTCGAAAATATCACACACACGGTTGCGACCAGTATGATATTTGGAGTCCAATAAGAAAAAATTAATTTTTTGGTGAATAGTTACATACCCTTATGAAGAGTAACATACCCTTATGAATAGTGATATACCCTAATGAATAGTAACCTTACCATTTATAGTATATAAATAATATTCAAGTGAAATTACGATATGCCTATATCATGGAATAAATAAATAAATGTTTTAAAATTGTCATTTTTCAAGTAAATAGTGATTTTAATTAAAAATTAAATTTATCCTATTTATAAAATTATTTTGAAAAAATGGACATCATTTTTTATTCTACATGTTGACAAATGGTTATGGTCAATTTTGGAGATTTTTCTAAAATAGTTTAATTTTTTTATGAATAGTAAAATACAAAAATTTACCATATATATAAATTATAAGATAAATAGACTATTCCAAGAAATATGTATGATGTAACCACCCTTGGTTATAATTCACATTACCAATTTACTAATTTTTGTCTACCAATCATCTCTATTTCTGGTCTTTAGGGAAATTAATAAGCCGATGATTAAAAAATCATGAAAACCCTCCTCTCCTCCACTATTAACACCCCCCCCCCCCTCACTTCCTCTTCTCTTCACTCCTCCAAAGCCTTGTTACATCACAATATTCTTCCCACATATCTCCCCAAGCTCCCTCAACCCATTAAATAACCCCTAGTCTCTTCAAAATTCCTACATCCTCTCTTCTTAAGAAGGCTCTCAAGGAAGAATGATTCAAGAGGTAAATTACTCTTTTGAATTCTTTTATTTATTTTAGGTTCTTTTATTTTTTATTCCACAACTCCCTCCACCCTGATGATATGATACCTCCATTAACATAAATTTAATATAGTGATATTATTCTAATGGTATAATTAATTATCTTTCCTCTATTCCCAGTCATTTATTTGTATGAAATGAAAACACCGTTTTAGATGTGTTAATTTAGCACAATCATGATTGACGGGTTATTAATTTCCATTAATATTTACAATTCTGGCCATGAAACCATTTTCACAGTTTAACAAGACCATAATTTATTTATTATTACACATCATTGGTTTTTGAATACTTTTTTACACATATCATTGGTTTAGTAAACAAAACATGTTCTTTGTGGGCAAGAACTGCCAATTAACCCAAAAGGATGTCACTAAAGTTATATATAACGATTCCACATCACTCCAAGTAAAAAAATTATGTTTTCAACCATTTAAAAGTATTTATTTTCAATAGTAATGTATATGTTCAATTCTATACAACCAATTTCATCTGACATGTTTTCCCAAACATGAATAGAAGTGAACGGATCAATAAAACCAAGTAAGAAAACAGACGCCGAGAATGAAATTGAACCTATAAACCAATCATAATAGTGTTAAATTAACATAAAATGATTATAATAAATAGTATACATATATTATAGGTTCTGGAATTATTAATTAATGATCCTAATTTTAATATTGCGGTCATTGATATTAAGTGCAGAACACCAACAAACTTAAGGTAAGGGATCTTCTACAATTCACATTTTTTTCAAGAATGTCATCTATGCTATGCCATTTTATGTGTAATCCCTAATGATGAGGGATAATTTTACACCTACCCAATACGTCCCTCATGACATATAAGTAATTATAAACCCCTTTGTCTCTAATGAAACCCTATTATGTACACCAAATACCATAACGATAATCTATAAGGAATTCTACCCGAACTGCCTTTATTCCTCCGGTTTGATCTATATTTATTATTATAAAAATGACATTGTATTATCATTTTATGTAAAAATTATAAATTATGTTTTTTTCTCCAAAGTCATGTTTCAATATCCATCTCTCATTATCATTTGGGGATATACATGATTTTAAGTAATTCCCTCCTCGATACTTCCCAATAAGAAAACTTGTTTTAAGGGAACTTCTCAAATTTTTACCCAATTTTAATTGAACCATATTCCCTATTTTAAGCCAAAATATTCTTTATTAAATATATATTTTTTATTATGTGAACAACTTTGGTTCACTTCTGTTTTTATATAAAATATTTTCCCTTTTCAACTTTAAAATATCATAAGTGTTTTCCTAAAAACTGCACTAAATTGTGTTAATGTTTTGAATTCCCTAAAAACTCTTCATACATATTTTCACATATGTTTTACATAATGTAACATGATATATAACTATTTTAACATATTAATTCCCATATATTTCTTAATTCATTTCTCTCATGGACACTTGTAATATGCACCCATTAATTATTCTTTACGACATGAATGTGATACCAATTTCTCTCCATGGGTTCCCTTATGTTTATGTATGATTGATTATGCATGATTATTTATGTAGAAATAATATTAAGGAATATGTTAATATGGGTGATCCCAGATACCATTCCAATGCATTAGGTAATGTTAAGTCTCATTAGATGTTATGTGTGACAGTCATGGCGGTTAGCCTTGGATTGTTCTACTATGGGAAACAAAATTAGTGGTTAGCACTGACTCATACTAAAGTCATTTTTTATGTTTATGCAACGTTTATATTATTCAATTTTTATATAAATCCATGTTTATATGTTATGATTTCTTATGTTACATACCTTTTTATATCTTTATATAATGTTTTCTAATCTATGTGCTAAGGATTCATTCTTATTCTTATTCCCTTATTGACATTTTAGTTTATACCTTTGTTCATGTTATCCCCAAGTTATATTAGTAAGATTTATTAGCATAAGGGAAGTTAGTGGATCTTTGAGAAGATTAAATAATGAAATTTAATATTTAGTTCCATTTTTCATTATTGTGTTTGTAGTCTTCCACGACACTAGACTTCTCAATACTTGTCTTGTACTCTGATGAATAAGTATGCGTAAAATAATGTAATGTTATATGTAAAAGGATTGGTTTTCTATATATCCCATAGTTTTATTTTTTATTTTATCATTGAAGATCATATTCTTATCATCCCTAATTGTTTTCTTGATTAGGTTAGAGTGTTTTTTAAATGTTCGTGTCTAAGTTACCAATTGAAACTCTAACGATCCCCATGGGATGCATTGAGGAGAAATTAACCATTTTAGGGCCACCCATGGGTTGTGTTGGAAATATTAGACCTATAGAGTGGTAGGATTAAGTGAAGGATTTGTGAGTAAGGTGTTCAGCCCTTGTAGGACATGTTTTATTGGTTAATTAGAATGTAAATGGAATGATATTACATAGACCTAGGGTGATAAAGAATATGGGGTTGTTAGCAATGACATGGAAATGGGAAATTTGGGTTAAATGGGATTATTTCAATTGTTTAACATTTTTTGGATAGAAATGACTAAGAGGGTAAGTGAAAATTAAATGGAAAACTTTTTAATGGACAATGCAATGAAAAGGGGTAGATTTGTTAATTATATTTAACAAGGGAATGGATGAATAATTTGAATGGGTTAATACATGGGAATTATGAGGTATACCTAATGGGTTGAACATAATAATGTGGTCATTTTGCATGATATGAGAAGTATACTTGAAATGAAAAATGGGATAAGTGGGTTAATGAAGGGTCAATGTTGAATTTGGATATGACACTGGGGTATTTGAATACACCTAATGGGTTAAGGAACGAGAATGGGAATTTGGATAGATGGTTATGAATTGTAATTGTTAAATGTGTTAATTTGTTATGGCATGATTTTAATTCCCATGTTGTTGTCATTTATTGTGAATTATAATGGAATTTAATATTCTTGGTTGTGATATGATATGGTTTTGGTGGATTTATAAATAGTAATGTGCAAATGGATTGATAGAGTTGGGGTATTTACATGAGCTTCTATTCCCTTGGGTAGAGTTAGATAGAGGCTCTAAACTCTACCGCAAAATGAACAGGCTAGGGAATGGAATGGAGGCTCTATTCCACTAATAGTTTCACTCCACCCTAACTGAGGATTCAGGGTATGGATACTACGTTGATGTGATATGTGTATACCTAGTGAGACATGGACATGATTTATTTCCCTTATTAGATTAGATTGATTTAATTATACCCTTATGTAGATGGTATTTTTCCCGAACCTAGGGAACATGTGATTAAATGGATTGGGTAAAGAATATGATATAAGGAATGTAATTTGGATAAATTCTATGAATAAATTAAATAAAATTTTATAGCATATGGCACCTGAACTATACCTTGTTTACTTACCATTTATGTATTAGATTCATGAACTATCTATTAGACTGTATATTTTGAAAACACCACTGGGGGGGCCTATTGGGTTTTTTACTCACACCCTACTTGGGATACATTGGGTACCCAAGGAGATATCTTAGTTTCAGGTTAGGATGAGGGAAAGGGACCTTCTATAGGATGTTGAGTTGGGTTCGATATGTACACGGGGAAGGATCTAGACATAGAGTCAGGACATGTTTAATGATTTGCCCATTTGTTTTATTTTTTATTTATTCACTTTGGACCTCTAATATGGCATGTCATGGTTGTATTTGATTTTTGGTCTGTATCCTATTGGGAAATAATTAATTTTCCATGTTTACTGATTTTTTCATATTTACTCAATTATTTTTTTATTGTGTTTTATCATGGATTACCCTTGAAAATAGGTTATAGTCTTCCCATGTGACTTATTAAATACTTACTGTTAGTCATTAACCTCAGGAATACCTAGACGTGCGCTTCATGTCATGTGAAGACCATCTCGGAGATCCGATTTAGTGTCTTCCATGTTAGGGATGTTACAATGTGGTATTGGATGTGTTATTTTCTCTTCCATACTATTTGAGGATGGTAGACAAGATATTATGATGTGTCGGTCCATGGTAATGAGCTTGGGCTTGGGAGTATCAAACCCATGTACGAGGGAAACCCCAAGTAACCTAATTTGGGAATTGTCCTTCTTATTGTGGGTTATTACAGTTGAATGATATTTCACAATTGGGTGATGCACATGTTGTGGTAATTGATATTGTTATGATATTTTTCTCATTTTTAGTGTGATATGAGGTTTTTCATTCATTAACCATTCTAGGAACCTAAGGATATGGGTTTCATGCATCATTATAGGAAAACACATAGGAAAATTCTGCGGGGCATAGAGAGTAGAATTTATTTTTTTTATTTTATAAATTAAGAGAAACTGATTCTTAATAATTTTAATATTAGTTGATTAGTGAAAATAAAGGAAGTGAATTTTCAACGAATATTGGATATAATGAAATGATAAAACCAGGTGAAAATTTTAGGTTATGAGAATTTGTAATGTTTGAATGGTTTCCAAAAAGAAATGATTTGTGTAGGTATGGGAAAAGGGTTAACGATTTTTTCTAAAGAAAAAGTGTAAATATTAATAAAATGATGATTTAACAAGTTTTGAAATGTTAAATGTGACAAAGTGGAATGGATCATGTTGTAAAAGAAGAATTGATTTGAATATTTTTTGATAAAAGACCAATGATTAAGTAAATATCTTACCCCATGTGGACCATGACTCGTGGTAGGTATTGTAGAGAATGGTGTTCAAAGTGTTATGTTGACCATTGGGATAAAGTATGAAAAATGTATTGTTTAAGGTTGATATCATGTAATCTTCCCATCTATGGATAAATTTTACTGTTCGTTCTTCAATGTTTCTGGTGAAATATAAGTTTACATTGAGAATGTTTGAGTTTCGAGGTGGGTATTATTTGTGTTGTTAGTATCACCCATTTATGTGTGGGATTAGGCAGTGAGAGAGTGATATAGTTTGATACTTTGGATTTTTATTTTGAGGCCTTACCGGTTACATTATGGCCCGGGTGGTGTGTTTAAGGAACCCATAGCAGTTTTGTGGTTGTTGGGTTGGAATGAGTTTTTCGGTAATGTGAGTGTTGATGTTATTGTAGTTTTTTAAAGTACGAAGTGCATGATGGACCATTAGTATGGTGCCTTGCTCGAGGTGAACATATTATTAGAGACCCTATCAATTTTGTTTTCAATATTGGATTGGATGTTTCCCTCATAATGTAGATGAATGTGTACACATTTGGTGTGAAACCGAAAGAAAATGGTTGCTTGGTGGGCTAGGAAAAGTGTTTAGCAGAAACGGGGTGAGAATTCCATTCACGATATTTTCTTTGTTGGTTCCATGATATGAATTTTTTTTAGAGGGGATCAATTGTTTTTTGTTGGTGTGACTCCATTCTATGGATTTGGTACCATTTAATGTTCACAGTGTCCTATGGTAGAGGTGAGATATGGTTTTTAGTGCTTTTGGGTGTGTATAACACATGTAAATGTTTTAGACTTTTATCATGGGGGTCAGAGTATTGAATGGTGTGGATTTGGCCTAAAAGGCTAAGTGTGAAGACATAGGTTTGGGGGTGCTACTAGAGTTTTTGTTGAGCAATGATTGTTTTGTAAAATCAATGTTTCCTTGTTATAAGATAGGCCAGTGGTCTACCTAATTTGTATGCGAGCATGGGAGATACTGTAGGAGTGGTGTCAATGCATACTGATAACCAAAAAGTTTTTATAAATTGTATAGTTATACCCAATTCAGTGGTATGGGAACTCAAGTGCTAGTGATACGATATAAGGTTTGTTTCAAAGTGTTGTATCATATGGATTCCTAACTAACTGATTTGGATGATGATTAATAGAGGCCTGATGTTATTTTGGAGTGGAAGAGACGAAAGTGGTTGATGTGTGGTTATATGCTTCCACTCGATGGTGGAACCTGAGGCGATGGTGGCCACGTGGATGAACATATTTGTATGAATGATTTAGTTTTTGGGTGAGATTAAGAGGCTGCCTCAGGGATAATGAGGCTGACTAACAAATAGACATGGTTGTTTGAGTAAGAAGGTGATGGGATATACCTAGGCTTAGAGAGATTTTTGCGAGACAGTTGGTTTGATTGGTGTGTTATACTGTTGTGATTCAGTTGTTAGCTAAAAGGGATGCAATAAAAGGAATCAAGCAGTGGGGTTGATGTATTTCCATATGAAACATTGGTTCATGACTGCTTGGTGGTATGGTTGTGAATCTATGGTTGAACTGAGTTGGCAATGACACATGATTGGTGGTGGTTAAGTGTTGATGAGAAACGTTTGGTAGGGAAGCCCAAGAACCTAGGAAGGTCACAATGACCCATATCACGACATCATAATTGGATAAGATGGTGGTTATGTTCTTCAAAAACATCGTAGTGTACCTCACCTAGTGATGATCTTGCCCAATATCTTGACCTCACCCTAGATATGTTGAGAAGCTCGGGCTCACTCTAAGAGACTTGAATGTGTTTTTTTGGATGAGGGACATCATGGAGTTTACATGCTTGGAAGAAGAATGTGTGGAGCTTGATTATGAGATGTACACCCTCTATGTCTAGGGGTGAGGTCTCTAGGATGAAAAGAATGTCGAAACATGTCATGGATGTCATTCATGAATGTTGGGAACAGGGACAGGGTGACATTCATTTTCTTGTTTTTGGAAAAAGATGCATGGTCAAGTCTATTTTTGGTGTTCACTTTTTGATTGGGTATATGATACAGTGGTTGATATCCCTCTTGAGAGTAGTGAAAAAAACACTCCTATAGTGGGGAGTGATAAGTCAGTCCAATATGTGTATATGAGAACATCAAACTGATGTAGTGGCACCGAGATTCCATACAGAACCTATAAAGTTCTTGTTTCTTTCTTTGGAGAGGTAATTTGGGACTTGGGTGTGTTTACATATGATCTATGTGTCGGCCATGAGGTCATGCTGGTTTTGTGTGAGGATTGCGATGTATGTGCTGAAGTCGTAGAAGGGTGTCTTTGGATACGACAAAAAGTTGTGGCAAGAGAGGTAGAGGTCATAAACTCCAAAACAGAATGGGGTTAGACTTTTAAAATTTACCCTTGTGTGGATTTAGAAAATATTGATGTTGGGGGAACTTTTTCCATGTAATGTGGAGACATTCCAAGGGTAAAGCCGATTATTGTTGGGAGGGCAGTAATGTCGTGATGATGGAATTCCACAGAAATTCAGGAAAAAAACATAGTTGGTTCATGGGAAGTTAATGATATTCTTCAATATAGTAAGCACCTTGGGAAGATGAGAAAGGGTATGAGTACCATCAGTGGAGTGTAGGTGGTCTGAGGAAATCTAGTCAGCTGTGGATTGACCATAGAAGATAAACATGAAAATGAGTGGTGGGAGTGACACACCTCTTGGTTCATGTTGTGGAGGAAAGTGACTTTCTGGAAATGAAGTTATAACTGAGTATGGTCATTTTGATCATAGCTCATGATGGTATAGTGGAGGAATGTACTTCCAAATGGTTTCTATGGTGCGACTAGAAGATAATATAGGTTAATGCCACTATGGATGCTTGGGCTGAGTGAGTTGGAATGTGCTACGTGATGGGAATGCTGAGTTGAATTTTGGATGTCATTTGTCAATGGAGGAGGTGCTATGTAATCTAAAATAGTGGATATAACCATAACAAATAAATGGTTGGTTGATGAGTTGCTTAGAGTTTTGGCTTAAAAGGACATGAGTGGTCATTGTTCGGGTAAGTTATCACTGATAGTGAGCCTTGGTGCGAGTTTAGTTGGTCAAGTACCTGATTGTTTTGGGTGGAGTTTGTTTGTACAATTATAGAGTAAAATCATTAGTAATTGAGGTTTGATGGATTATATGTTTTCCTTTGGGTGATACTGGTTTTGTTCACCATTAATGTTGGGGGAACAGGAAAATGATTCCAAATTATTTGGGTCATTAGTTCTATAGAGGATCGGGCCGATGAGGTGGTGACTGGTTCCTCCATGATGATGTGATGATATGTGTTATCATTTAATGGGTTGCGAATTAGGTGTTTTCACCTATGTTTCTCCATTATGTTCTTGTGCTAATAATAGTTGATGTGGATGCATCCTTAAAGAGTTTTTTTGGTTCATGTTGTGGGTTGTGCTGATGAATCATTGAGGGGAAAGTCTATGTCTTTGGTCCACGTTCAATGGACATGGGATGTTAAACTAGAATCATGGAGAATGGGAATGTATAGGTAGGCCTTGTGGTATGAGCCCTTATTAAAGATGTTATTTATGCTCGGATGAGTGGCTCGAAGATGATCCATTATACGTTGGGATGGTTTTACAGTCCCAAATCATCTTAGGGTATGTTTTGTTTATGTTTTTTCTTTTCTTTTGGGCTAGGTAAGTTTTTTTCCATGATCATGTGAAGAATCGAGGGTGTTTCGGGGTTTTAGGACACATATGTTAACGAAATATTAATTTCTCAGCATGTTGGATGTTTTCACACGTTTAGTGCAAACCATGTGAAGCATCCCGTGTAATGCCCCGACCCTAGTTACCCAGAACCGGTGCATTATTTTATTATATTGGCATGATTACAAGGAATCCAGTCCCGAAGGACCGATCAGTTTAGCAGTCTACGAAAATAGATTACGTACATTAACATTACATTAGAATTTTCAAACATAAAACACAACATAGATAGTTCTTTTAGAATGCCATTATTCCCTTTTTTAATCCTACATATCAATCATAATACACTTCTTGCAATCCTGAGAAAATAAAACCATCGAAAGGGGTGAGCTCAGATGCCTAGTAAGGGTAAATAATTTAGCGAAAGCTATAAACATTTAAGGCATGGTGTTTGATAAAAAAATCCTTTTTAAACATAAACATGACCATAATATGGAAAAAATAAATCAAACATTACTATATAAACATGAATATAGATATTCAAATAGTTGAATAATCACATGTAATAACTAATTTCATAACGAGGGAATTTCTAATGCTGACATCATTACCACATATTCAAGGCATAGTTCCAAGACAACAAATAAAAGTTTTGTCAATGCCTTTTTCCAAGACACTATTTTGTCTCATTATACCTACCGATGCATCGAGGAGCTATAACAGTCTCCACCTGTCACTTACTATGTCCACTACAATCCTCATTTGAAAATGTTGAAGCAACATAAACATTCATTTTAAAACTAGCATAGAAAATGTCAAAACATTAACCATAAACCACAAATGGTACAAAAATGTCACATTCACAGTCAAACATTTCATATCTAATTCAATACAATATTGAAGATTTTATTTATAATATATCAACCTCAATCAATAATAATATCGTAAAAGGATGTTGAAATAGTAGAAAATGATTTGTAAAACTCTTTGAGAAAAATAATACCATTTTCATGAAAATATTTAAAAGTCACACAACATTGAAAAGAAGTTATTTAAAAGATATTTTTGATTCAATGTGTCCATTACCACTTTGAAACTTATGAAAATAATTGTTATTCCAAAACATTCATGTTCATATAAATAAATACTTAAAACCATTTTCATTACATGGACATTAATTAAAAATATTTAGAAAGATAAGTCATTAAAACATTTAAAATTATGATCTGGATAAAGAGTACCATTCAGAAATCCTTAAAATATTCATTTTGAAATAATTTTTATGAAAAATGGACGTGGATGATAAAAATGTCCATGTAAATACTTACACATAATCAATCTCCGATAATAATGTGAATGAGGAATTAACCCTTACCTTGCACTTTCCTTTTGTTGAGGGTATGTTTAACCTCCTGTATAATGACCATGGTATGTTATTAAATTATACCATAACCATATTAATATTTATGATATCATATATGATTCATTTATGATTTTACACTCCCCATTTAATAATAATTTCTTTGTTAATTAACATTTTGGGTAATAATGGCTTTCTTTATCATATGAGTTTTACCTTGTAATTCTTGATAATATCACATAGATCATGATTTTTGTACTTCCAGAATATACAACATGATTTATATATCATATATATTCATAATATATAACTTTATAATAAATATATTTATTAAATGGAAACACTATTTATGGAGACGATAGGCCATACGTACGCGTAAACATCGTTTCAGTTTTAATGTCGTATTGAATGGAAGTGATTGAGATATATGTAAATACATATATACATATATACATATATATATATATATATGTATGTATGTATGTATGTATATATTCAGTAGCATTATTATTTCATATATTAAATACTAATTAATAATATATATTTTTATAATCATCGTTTAATGGTGAACATGGAAATGAATCTCATCGTGTCGTGTAGACGGCAATCCGTATGTACGCATGGGAAACAATATCATTTCTTCGAAGGTGTGGAATTGGATGGTATATTAATTTTATGGAGACATTATAATGTTATTTTCATTATTTAAATAATAATACTCATCATTATATCCATCCAAATAACATAGTATTGAATAATATATTACACCACAGTGTGGAGACGGTAATCCGTACGTACGCATGGATGGTGACATTATCATTAATATGATGGATAGAATAATCAATATGGTTGTGCAATATTTATAATAAAATAACATTATATTTATATAAGGTACTAGAGTTATTATTATGGTATGGTAATAACAAATAAAGAGTGTGTGGAAGAAGAAAAGAACATGAAAGAGGGTGGTGAAATCATTACCTCTTCTTCGGGTTCTTCCTATTGATTTGATCAAACGGTCTCTATAGGATAGATTTCTGACCGAATGAAAGCCTCTAGGATTAAGGGAGGATAGTTGAGAGGGTATTTGGGTAGGGGTTGTTCGAGAAAAATGGCTTTGAAGGTGTGAATTGAAGTGAAGGGGGAGTTCCCTTTTATAAGATTGGTGAGGGGCAACTTCGGAAAAGCATGAAATATCATTTTATAATAAAATAATTTTAGATTTTTAATGAAACAAAAATAATTTATTTAGATTATAATGTGGGGGGGGGGGGTCGAAAACATCTCAACCAATAGGTTTTAGACCGGTTTAGGTCACCATATTAACCTTACCTTTTAGATTTAACTCTTGGTTAAATAGTTTAACATTTACCAAGTCTCATTTTATTTTTATATCATATGGTTAATAAACATACTATAAAAAGAAAAATACCCACAATTGGTTCATTAATGTCATATATATTATTAAATAAGTCTTTTTACCTAACCATCGATTTTTAGGACTATTATATTAATTAATAATATAATATTTGTTTAAAAACTATTTTATGTCAATTTTGACACTATTTGGTATTTTCTTTTTTCTAAATTCATAACAGCATTATTTCCATGAAATAAATTTATATAAACAACACTAAAATATTATATTAACTTATAAAATTAGTGTGATTCATAAAAATTCTAAAATTACATTTTTTTTGATATTTATAATATCAAATGTTTTAAAATTTCATTAATTTGCTAATTACCGCATCATCATTGTGTCATAAATAAATTAAATTATTTAATGTATATAAATATAAATAAAAAACCATTATGTAGGAAATATTTTTATATTTCTAATTAATATTTATAGTCGAATTTATCTTATGTGTATCCCTATATTAAAAATGGATTAGTTATTAAACATTTAATTTTACACTTTTAACTCTTCTTCGAATTAAATAATAACAAATGTCATAATCTAATACTAGTGGACCTAAAGGATAATTTTTTATTCATAGTGTTGTTTTTGGTCGAATTATACTTATCCAATAGAAATAGGACATGTGTTAGGGCTAATTATAATATCATTTTTACCCTTAATTGTCGTATTTACTTTTAACCGTGATAAATAAAAGTAAAAAGTTACTATTCACAAAAACTATTTTCATCTTATTGAACAAAATTTTACTTACTTATATCAACTGAACCGCTCAAATTACTGATATTCAATTCACAGGAGTGGTAAAATTAAGTTTTATGGAAATTTGCAAATGCTCCTAGGAGGTGGGTTAAAGACAGTAAAAGTTCAATAAAATTTTTATATATATGAACTTATTATAAAATTACTCCAATGAATTAAATTTAATTTATATAGGTATTATAAATATATTTTGACCTTAAATAAACCTAAATAAAATAAATAATTATTTTAATAAAAATTCAGCCTTATACAATGATTTAGTGTTTTTCATTATTCATCAAAAATTGGATGTTTTCAGAAAAATTAAAATAATTCACCCTAAGCTAATGTTGATAATCCGAATTCAAAAATGAAGTCTATTTTACACATTTAAAAACATAGAAGTTGAATTTTTTAATTTAAACTTAATTACCTTTGTCAAAACCAAAAGGCGCATCTTTAAGAAATAATAACTATCAAAAGATTGATACTTGTTTATGTCCAATTTCAAAGTGAAATTATTTAAGGTGGAAAGAATTGGATTAAATGGTAAAAATATAATCTTTTTATACTTCAAAACCAATAAAATTTATAATTTAACACTATAAATTATTTTGATTAAAAAAGTTGTTTTCAGTTAAAATATAGTAATTTTCACTATTCACCCAAATATGAATGTTATTAGAAAAACACCATAAATTTATTGAAACTAAATTCTTATATACTAATTCTAAAGAAGAAGTTTATTTTTTTCAAATTGAATATATAAAATATCTAAATATTGGATTTAAAAATGGTACGCCATAAAAAGGTGGTAAAAGTGCATTTTTTTGAAAAATATTTCTTTTATCTGAAAAAATGAATTTGTTATTAAATAATGTCTAATAAAATCATAATATGGTTTCTAAAATTCTATGGATTATATGATGTTCAATGTTCAGTTAATACTATTCATAACCTCTTTTGAATGACTATTTTGGAAAGTCTTGGTGCACTTGATGTCGGTGTCGCATGTAGTGCATGTTATTGAATTACTTTGAAGAAAAAAAGGACTTTGAAATCTTGGGGTGTTACATTCTCCCCTACTTCAATAAATTGAATCATCTCAATATTAAATTGTTCATTGAAAAAAAAGCATAAAATTAGAAAAATACCTTTATGGAAAACCCACATAGGAAATTGGGTTAATAAAATTCAGTCTTATTAAGAGGGAAAAGGAAATGAAAAAGTCACCAAAAATTATGATCTCGATTAGGAAAACAATGCTTGAAATTAGAGACACATAATTGGAAGAAAAACTTAAATATTAATAGACAGTGATTAAGGTCACCAATCACAATATATCATTTAAATATATTGACATGATGAATCCATTGTCAAAAACATTTTCGAAACCAAAATACATAAAAAGAGTATATGAAATTAATTTTCTTTATTTTTAAATTTTTTTGGCTTGTTACAGAAGCCATTTATCAAATAAAACTCGTGGTGGTGGAAAGTTCATTGTCACCACTTACATAAAAAACATTCATTTTTTTCTCATTTAGTAGAACGCTTCATAGAAAATATTCCCCATGAAATGAAAAGTCAAAGGGTTTTATACACCATATAAAATAATGTAGTTTAGAAATGAAAGGATGCCTCAATGAAAGTAGATTGAGATTAATAACCTTTACTAATGTTTAAGAATTAATTTATTCATAGAATAAGATGGAATATATATATATATATATATATACTTGACATGTAGAGTTTCATCTTTTAACTATTTCCTACCGCAAACACATCTTTCACTCTAAACGATTTCAATAAATATTATATTTTTCCTAATAATATAGGGTTCCAAAAATAATGAATTTATAATTCACCTATCAAACAATTTAAAAAACAAACTAGATTATACAATCCATGGACTTCATGTAGTCCAATGGTTGGCGATAAATCACAATCGCACTATGGTTCTGGGTTCGATTCCCGTGACATTGTCTGACATGATAGATTATCACATGGTCTATGTGTTATCCGTTTTATGAAAATCCAAAAATAACCTTAACAGTAATTTCAAATTTCAAACATAATCCATTAAAACCTTTAGAATTATCGATAATACTTCTATCCAAACTCAGAGTCAAAAATTTATATGGAAGGAAAACCCAATGATGTTCTTTTTTTCCATGTAATAAAATGTGAACACCATCATCATGTATAGTTTTAAAACATGGTAACACCCTGAATTACCATAAAACCAATTTTATTAAATTCATGCTCCCTTATTATTTATATAATACTAGATATATTCCTTATATCTAAATTTTTTGAATATTCCTACAATTATGAAATAAAAAAACTATTAATCAGTTCCAAGTAAGTCAAGAATATCCAATATAATTTATCCAAACCAACTATATCTTATTCCAAAATCACTACATCATTATCAAGACCATATTAAGGATTACATTTCCTTCAAATATGTATTTTCCAAAAAGTGTAGCTTACTATTATGTCACTTTTCATAGAACCATATAATCTCAAATCCTCAATATAATAATACTGCAGTACTATCCTTTTTTATCTCAATAATTCATATAAATAGTATATTGTTTATACAATACTAAAATAAATTAATTATATAATAGAAACATAAGAACACTAGTCATTCCTCTTCATTTGAGGTAGTATAATAACTTGATTATTATCCAATAACATCATTTGTGTTATAATCTACTGACTAGGACATTTATTCGCATAGTGGCCCAACACCTTGTAGATGAAACATTTTACATTTGAAACCATTTTATTACCCTTGCAATCACATACTTGTTGTCCTTTTTCTCCGAACATATAAAAACATCCATTCCCTTCAAGAATTTACCAAGTTGATTCTTTCTACAGTTATCACATATGGGAAAATCCTTCTTTTCCCTCTTCACATTATCCATCATTCTCCCTTCCATACTTTTATTCTCTTACATCCCTTAAAATCCATTGGACTCAAGGAATTCGTTACATATCTTATAAATACATGATACTATTTATTCATATGTTCAGAATACATGTGATACTATTTCCCTTCTAAATGTTGGCTTAATACCGTGAATGATATGATCCTTCTTACACTTTGGATCATACGTATTAATGGAGTTCACATTCCTTCTACTGGGTGCCATTTCTATACAATGGCATACAATAGGTCAGTTTATGAATTGCAATGAATAATAACAAACATGTAAAATACCTAACGTAAATTGAACAGTTTATGTATATAATCCACAATAAAAAAAATATTTTCTTTAAGATGTTATATACTCATAAATCCTTCATAATGACTTTTAAGGAAATGGTAATTATCCTAAGAATATCCCCCAAGAGTGTCATAACCAAGAGTGAAGAATGACCAGTTGTCCTGCAGCAGTTCTCATTCGAGTCTAGCTCAAAGCGGTGTTTTCGGGTTTTACCACTATGTACATCTATGCCAGATATGCATCTACATACTCGTATCCAGATAGAGTTGTATTTTCTTGTAAAACTCACAAAATCTCTACATTAACAAAATTTTAGGAAGTTATTCTATACTCATCCTCAAAATCAATCTTAGGTTAATTTGATCTAATCAGATTTTATCTAAATCTAGTTTCTATGGTTATTGATATACATTCTATGATACCAACTGTAATGCCCTGACCCTAGTTACCCATATCTGGTGCATTATTTAAATAGATTGGCATGATTACATGGAATCAATTCCCAAATGACGGATCAGTTTAGCAGTCTTGGAAAATAGATTACATATATTAACTTTACATTACAATTTCAAACATAAAACACAAAAAAGATAGTTCTCGGAGAACACCATTATTCCCTTTATCTAACCTTGCATATCAGTCATAACACACTTCTTGGAATCCTACGAAAATAAAACATAAGAAAGGGGTAAGCTCATATGCTCAGTAAGGGTAAATAATTTAGTGGAAGCTATAAACTTTTAAGGAAAGGTGTGTGATAAAAAAGACAACCTTTTTAAACATAAACATGAATATAATATGGAAAAAATAAATCAAACATTAGCATATAAACATGAATATGGATATTCTAGTAGTCGAATAATTACATGTAATAACTACTTTCATAATGAGGGAAGGTCTTACGTTAGAAATAATTACCACATAGTCAAGGCCTCGTGTTAGGACTAAAAATACAATTTTTTTAAAGGCCTTTTGACAAGACACTAGTTTGTCTCATGAGACCTATCAATGCATCGGGGAGCTATAGCAGGCTCCACCCATCACGTACCATGTCCACTGCATTCCTCATATGAAAATGTTAAAACATACATAAACATTCGTATTAAAACTAGAATATGAAATTTGAATATGTTAACCATAAACCATGAATGGTATAAAAATAGCACATTCACAGTCAAACATATCATAGATCAGTCAATACAATATCAGAAATTTTATTTATAATAAATCAACCTCAATCATGAATAATATCCAAAAAGGATGTTTACATAGTTGAAAATTATTTGTAAAACTCTTTGAGAGAAATAATCCCTTTTTCAAGAAAACATTTAAAAGTCACACAATAATGAAAATAAGTCATTTAAAATTTATTTTTGATTCAACTTTTCCCATTCCACTTTAAATTTTTTGAAAACAATTAATATTTAAAAACATTCATGTTCATATAAATAAATACTTAAATCCATTTTGAAAATATGCGCATTAATTAAAATGATTTAGAAAGAAAAGTCTTTAGAACATTTAATATTATGATATTGATAAAGGGTACCTTTAAAAAATCCTTAAAATATTCATTTTGAAATCATGTTGTGAAAAATGGACATGGATGATAAAAATGTCCCATTAAATACTTACACATAAACAATCTCGGATAATAATCTGATTGAAAAATTAACCCTTACCTTGGACTTTCCTTTGGTCGAGGGTACTTTTAACATCCTGTATAATGACCATGGTATGTTATTAAATAATACCATAACCACATTAATATTTATGATATCATATATGATTAATTTATGACTTTATACTCCCCATTTAATAATAATTTCCTTGTTAAGGTAACATTTTGGGTAATAATCACTTTCCTTATCGTACGTGTTTTAACATGTTATTTTTGATCATATCACATAGATCATGATTCTAATACTTAAAAAATATGAAACATGGTTTATATATCATATATATTCAGAATATAAATATTTATAATAGATAGATTTATTATATGGATATACTGTTTATGGAGACGGTAGGCCGTACGTACGCAAAAACGTCGTTTCCGTTTTAATGTCGTATTGAACGGAAGTAAGTGATTGAGATATATGAAAATACATATATACATATATATATATATGTATATATACTGTAGAATTATTATATAATATATTAAATACAAATTAATAATATATATTTTTATAATCATCATTTAATGATGAACGTGGAAATGAATCTCATTGTGTCGTGGAGACGGTAATCCGTACGTATACACGAGCGACAATATCATTTCCTTAAAGGTGTCGAATTGGATTGTATATTCATTTTAGAGATAAATTATCATGTAATTATAATTATTTATATACAAATTACTCATCATTATATCCATCTAAATAACATACTGTTGAGTAACAAATTACACCACGACGTGGAGACGGTAAACCGTACGTACGCACGCTTGGTGACATTATCATTCATAGGATGGATAGAATAATGAATATGGTTGTTCCATATTTATAATAACATCAAATTATATATATATATATATATACATAATTTACTAGCATTATTATTTTGGTATAGTAATCACAAAGAATGAGTAATTAGAAGAAGAAAAAATCGTGAAAGAGGGTGGTGAAATCATTACCTCTTCTTCGGGTTCTTCCTTTTGATTTGATCAAAATGGATCCATAGGATGAATTTTTGACCAAAGGAAAGCCTATATAATTAAGGTAGGATAGTTTATAGGGGATTTGGTTAGGTTTTATCCAAGACAAATGGCTTTGAAGGTGTGAATTAGAGTGACGGAGGAGTTCCCTTTAATAAGTGGGGTGACGGGCATCTTAGGAAAATATTGAAATATTATTTTATAAAAAAATTATTTTCCATTTATAATGGCTTAAAAATGATTTATTTAGAGGATAAAGTGGGTATGGGTCGAAAACCTTTCAACCAATATGTTTTAGGCAGGTTTAGGTCACCATATTAATCATAATGTTTAGATTTAACTCTTAGTTAAATAGTTTGACATTTACCATGTCTCTTTGTATTTCTATATTATATGGTTAAAAACATACTATAAAATGCCATTCGAATCGTAATTGGTTCATAAATGGAATATATATTATTATATTAGTCGTTTGGCCTAATGTTTTATATTTATGACTTATATAACAATTAATAATATAATATTTATTTTAAAATCTATTTTATGTCAATCTTGACACTATTTGGTATTTGGTTTTTTCTAAATTCATAACAGCATTATTACTTTGAAAAAAATTCATATATCAAACCATTCAATGCAATATTAACCTATAAATTTAGTGCAATTCATAAAAAGTATTAAATTTAATTTATTTGGATATTTATAACATCAAATATTTTAATATTTCAATAATTAGTAAATTACTGCATCATCATTATGTCATAAATAAATTAAATTATTTAATGTCTAAAAAATGTAAATAAAATTCCATCATGTAGGAAATCCTTTTGTATTTTTATTGAATTTTTATTTTCAAATTTATATTATGATTAAATTTATATTAAAAATAGTTTAGTTATTAAACATTGAATTTAACAGTTTTAACTCTTCTTTGAATTAAATTATAATAAATGTCATAATCTAATCCAAGTGGACCTTAAAGATCATATTTTATTCTTGAGGATGTTTTGGGTCGAATTACACATATGAAATTGAATTAGGACATGTTTTAGGGTAATAATAATATCATTTTACCCTTAATTACCCTATAAACTTTTAACCGTGGTAAATAAAAGTTAAAAGCTACGATTCACCAAAAAATATTTTCATCTTATTGAACCACATTTTACTTACTGATATTGACCACGTATCTCAATGTTTTGAAATTCAATTCACAAAATAAGTGAAATTATGTTTTATGCAAATTTTCAAATGCTCCTAGGAGGTGGGTAAAAGACGGTAAAAGTTCAATAACATTTTTATATATCTAAACTTATTATAAAACGAATCCAATGAATTTCATTGAACTTATATAGGTATTATATATATATTTTTAACTAAAATAAATTTAAAAAAAATTAATAATTATTTAAATAAAAAGCCAGTTTTAATCAATAACTCATTGTTTTTCATTATTTATCAAAAATTGAATGTTTTCAGAAAATAGAAAAAATTCACCCTAACTAATTTTGATATTCTGAATTAAAAATTAATTATATTTTAACAAATTAAAATCATAGAAATTGAATTTATTAATTTAAAATTAATTTCCGTTTTCAAAACCAAAAGGCGTATTTTTACGAAATAATAACTATCCAAAGATTGACACTTGTTTATGTCCAATTTCAAAGTGAAATTAATTACAATGACCAGAATTGGATTAAATGGTAAAAACATAATCTATTTATACTTCCAAACCATTAATATTTATTATTTAACACTATAAATTATTTTGATTAAAAATGTTTTTTTCAGTTAAAATATAGGATTTTTCACTATTCACCCAAATATGAAAGTTATCAGAAAAACACCAAATATTTATTGAAACTAAATTATTATCTCCATAATCTAAAGAAGATGTTTCTTTTTTCAAATTAAATATATAAAAGTTTCAAATATTGGATTTAAAAAAGGTTCACCATTAAAAGGCGGTATATGTTAATTTTTTGAACAATATTTATTTTATCTGAAAAAATGAATTTTTTCTTACATTATGTCGAAGAAACTCATAATATTGATTATTAAATTATAATGATTATATAATGTTCAATATTCAGTTTATACTATTCATAACCACTTTTTAATGGAATTTTTGGTAAATCGTGGTGCGTTTGAGGTCAGTGTTTCATGTAATGTAAGTTATCGAATTAATTTGAAGAAATAACATACTATGAAATATTGGGGTGTTACATCCAGGTTTTCCATGCAGCCTTGGATAGATCCTTATTCATGGTTGGCTCATGGTTAAGAAAACCATGTATACATATAAGGAATCCTTGTGGAATTCTGATGAAACCATAGAAAGTTGGGGTTTTTCAGGAAGTATCATCCACATAGTTTGTGCACGGTTTGGAAAACCATGCGGGTAAACCGTGCGGCCCAGTAATGGTGGAAATTTTCTAAAATTGCCACTCTGGACTTTTAAACCCCAACTCATATTTCTCCTCCATTTTTCCCTACAACCCTACTGAGAAGCATGGGTGACCCAAGCTTCCATAAGGATGTTTGGACCATCTTTGGTTGCGGATCAAATCCTCGGGTAAGTCTAATGCTCATCTTGCTTCGTTTTTTTGGATTAGGGCCAGTGGTTTCTCCTTTCTTATTCCAAAACCCTAAAACCCACTTTATCTGATGAAACCTAGGTTGGGGATTAATGGCATCCTTGAATTCAGATCTATGTTCATGATTAATAGTGCATTCATCATCATATTTGAGGTCGGTGGTATATAAGTATTGTCTAATAGTCTTGTTTTTTATTTGTGCATGGAAGCTCGTGTTCATCTTTTCCCTAATTTTGGAAATTGATTATTTTGAAGTGTTTGAAAAAGGAGGTTCTTATGCGACCAATTGAAATAGTCACGATCCCCGTGGGATGCGTGGAGGAGGTATTAACATTTTTAGGGCCACCCATGCGGTGCATTGGAAATCCCAGACCAAGAGAGCGGTAGGGTTAAGTGAAGGATTGGTGAGTGAAGTGTGAAACCCATTTAGAAAAAGTTTTACTGCTTGAATAGATTGTAAATGGAATGATTAAAGATATTCCTAGGGTGATATGTTATAAGGTGTTGTTAGGAATGACATGGAAATAGGAAAGTTGGTTTGAATGGGATTATGTCAAATTTTTAACGAGTTTTGGTTAGAAATGCCTAAGGGGGTTAGTGAATATTAAATGGTAAAAATATAATTGGAAAATATAATGAAAAGGGGGAGATATGTTAATGAGATGTAATGATGGAATGGATGAATACGTGTAATGGGTTAATACATGGAAATTATGTGTTACACCTACTGGGATGAACATAATAAATTGGTTGTGTTATGTGCTAAGGGAAATAAACATGAAATGATAAATGGGATAAACGGGTTAGTGAATGGTCAATGATGAATTTGGATAAGGCATAAAATTAGCTGAATAAACATAATGGGTTAAGCAATGGGAATGAGAATATAGCTAGATGGATACAAATTGTAATTGGTAAATGTGTTAATGGGTTAGGGAATGATATTAAATCCCATGTTTTTTTCATGTATTGTGAATTCTAATGGCATGGAATATGCTGGTATTTTATGGTATGGTTGTGGTTACTTGAAAAATAATCATGTGCACATGGCTTGGTAGAGTGGTGTATTGAATTGCGGTTATACATCCATGAGTCAAGTTAGATTGAGGCTCAAAACTCCACCCCAAAATGAATGGGTTGGGGACGGGGATGTTGGCTCTATTTCCCAAATGTTTTCATTCCACACATATTAAGGATTCGAGTTAAGAATAATGTGTTGATGTGATCTATGTATCTCTTGTGAGATATGGACTTGTTTTATTTTACCTACACATTGTGATTGATTTCCTTATACCCTTGTATAGATGATAATTATGCTTAACCCAGGGAACATGCGATTAAATGGATTGAGTAATGAAGATGGTATATATGATATAATTGTGATATGGTCTAGGAATAAATTAATTGAACTTTGTTCACTTATGGAAGCTAAACTATCCCTGTTTTAATTAACATTTATTTTTTACATTCATGAACTATCTATTAGACTAGATATTTTTTTGACACTATTGTTGGAGGCCTACTGGGTTTAGTATTAACAACATTCTTAGGCCATCGTTGGATACTCGAGAAGATCTCTTGGTTGTAGTTTAGGATGGGGGCAAGGGCTCAACTCCAGGATGATGAGTTTGGCTCAGGATATACATGGATAAGGATATGGACTTATAGTTGGGACCCGTTTGATTATTTGGCCATTTGTTTTATTTTGGTATTTATTCACTTTGCACCACTATTATGGAATGGCATTGTTTTATTTGATTTATGTTATGTACCCTATTGTTAAATGTTTATTTATACTTGTTTACTAGTTGTTTCATATTGTTTCAGACATTTTTTTACTGGGTTCACCTATGTATTACTTTGTTAATGAGGGTATAGTATCCTCATGTGACTTATTGGACCCTCACTGCTAGTCAGTATGCTCTGGCCTACAGGGAGGTGCACATGAGGTCATGTGATGACCTGGCTTGGAGCACAGGTTTAGTGGCTTCTGGGTGAGTTTTGTTACATAATGTATTATTCCACACAAAATTGTAAGTAGGATGTTAGCCTTATCCCAATAGGATACCTCCCAAATAATTTCCATGTGATAAATATCATAATATAAAAATATTTTCAGTTTTTATAACAAGTAACTATAGTAATTATTTCTAAAGAATGTAACATTTAAATAAAAATAGTTTTTAAGGGGTAAAATCAAATAATGAACAAATTTAAATAAAACATGCATGATAATTAATGTTTCAGCCAAACACACCAAATTATGAAGGGAAATTTGAAGTAGTCAATGAGTACTAAACATGTGAACACCCCTAGGTAACAGATAGTTGTGAGCCCGATGTACCTCATATCATGGTGTGAGATTACCCAAATCAATATCCATTCATGTGCATGATACACTATTAGGGATCATTAACATGACCTAGTGGTCCTCATTCATCACCATTATAGTTTCTTAAGAGTTATCAATGGAAAACATGCTATGTAAAATAGGGAAAAACCCATTATAGATCACTTGAGTACAAGCACACGTTTACCCACCTAGAGACCCAGGTTTCAACCTTTTTGATAAAACATGTTCCACATTATATCAATTTTAATTTTCACATTAAACAATAGTTATGGTCATAAACACTCAAAATAGTATCTAAACAATCATTGTACCCTTTTTGTAATTCAATAAACCCTTTAGAACTTATTAAAATATTTTCAAGAAGTACAACCATGATCTTGACATAAAATCTATCTAAAAACCCTTTTTTGAAAACAAATGCATACCTACATGACACCAAATAAGAATTGGATGACCTAAAACCATTTAATATAATCATTTCATGAAACATAAAACAAACCCAATTGATACAACATGGAACACACATGAAAAACTGTCATTTTTGCACAAAAATATAACATTAAAATAATCCACATACCCAATGTTAATTAAAATGGTTTTTTCACCCAAAACAATTGAATAGAAATATGCTGAAAATTAAATCAAGAAAAGCTAACTCATCAAGGGATACATACACATGTAATCACCTACCATATATGCCAAAACCCTAGAAAAATTATGTGAATCTTCAACCTCACCACTCTTGCACCACAAGGGAGTGAAAACAAACCAAAAACCATAACATTGGTCCAAGAAACTAAAAAATAAAACCCTAGGAACGAATCCCTAGTTTTTTTTAGACATTTGGAACTTCATGAATGAGGGGAGAAACACTAGTGAAATGGATGAAACAAGAGAGGAATTCACATACATGATAACCATTGAAGACATCACCCCAAATATACCTATATTTGAATCTCCATGCATCCAAAAATTAATGGGAGGATCAAATAAGGTTGAGGGGGATGATTGGGGACTGAAATGGGGAAAAATATAAAAAATGATTGATTTATGAAAGAAAAAAATTCTCATTGAAAATATGGACAATGATGACCTCCAAATAGGGAAAACTGCACATGGGGGTGCGCCTAGTGTTTATGTGATCTAGTGAGAGGTTGAATGAAAGAAATATGAAAAAAATGAATTATATATAAAAGACATAATTTATTTCCTTAAATATTGAAATGGGCTCACGGGTTGTCCCAAATCATGAAAAAATCACCTAAATACACCATTGTTATGAGTTCTTAAAGGATCCGAATGGATATAGTTGTTTTAATATGTTAGTAGAGGACATGTGGTAAGTGTTCTAGGTAAAATATATTAAAAAAATACAAATTAATAAAAGAAAAAAAATTGTTTTTAAATATGTAAAAAGGTTCATAGTTTGTTCCAAATCTGGAAGAAACCACACTTTTCTCAAAATATTTATGGGAAAGCCCCCCAAAAAATAAATAATATAATTTAAATAAGTAATAAATTTAAAATATTTCATGTATGGGAAATAATATTTTCAACTAATGCACCATCAGCTAAGGAATCAGACGTATATTATAATCATGAATAAGGATATTTCACTGAAAACTAAGAGGATGTTATCATTGAATTAGTTCCATTAAAACATGGTAAAAACATAATTATACAAGAGTAATATCTCAATAGATCCAAACCAACATTTTTGGAAGCAAAAAATAACATATAGGTGAAAATTCCCTACCATTCATCTTGACATTGAGAGGCCATGAAAAAATCGGTGGAACTGGTGGCCATCTCTAACTAACTTTTGAGTTTACCCCTAGAGCATGATACTTCCTATATCCTGAAAATTAGTTTGGAGGAGATTGAGGTGTCTTATTTACTCATCACGACCCACTATCTACATTGTAGTGATCTTATTAGCAACTACCATTCCCCCCAATGTGTGGACCTAGTCTCACAACAATGGAGAAAAGAGTTTAATATAAATATTCTAACAATGGTTTCTCAATCCAAATAAACTATGGGGGCCCAATAATGATAATTGAGAAAAAATCTCATGTGTTGTCTCATATTATTGCTCTCAGCACATCCATGGATAAAACATATGCCTTCACCAAGATGTATCTTGGGGAATGATTTATCCTCTATCCCCTTAGGATTAAGAAAGTTCATTAACATATTTATGTGGAATTTTAAGAGTAGTATCATATCCTTTATTACATCCATGATTATCATCAACAAATGGTGATTGATTTACAATATAAGGCTTATATCCCTATATTCGTTAAAAATCATAGTGGGGTCATATCCCCTTTCCCATCTGAAATATCTATCAGTATATTCTTGCAGAGGCCCAAGAGTACGAATATATCGATGCTCAGATCCATTATGTTTACTAACATATTCAAAAAATAATTGATGGACCGTGTTGATATATGTTGATGGAGAAAACAAAGTGGGCTTATATCCCTTCCCATTAATAACAATTAAATTTTCAAATCCACAAGAAAAAAATAATGTGTGCCTATATTTATAAATATATTTCTGAACCTCACTGACATATTCATGTAGTTTTTATAGAGTAAGTATATATCCCTTCTTGCAATAAATTTGTTTTATTAATATTATGATGTTTATTTAGGAAAAGGCACATAACACTATTTCTATCAATAATTAGATAACTCATCAAAAATTTCTTGAAAACAATATAGGAGTAGTACTATGTCCCTACTCCCACTTGAAAATGTCTTAAATGTATTATAATAAGAATATAGTAGTTTCTTTAGAGGAATATTATTTTTGAAGGTCACTATCCACACTACGTGACCTCACATATGATCATGTTTTTACCCTGAATGTTCATTAAAGGAAATATATATTTACTCCACAACAGGGAAAATATTTAATATAGGAGTAGGATTATATCACTTCCCTTAAAAATGATGATATTCTTGAGTCTCTCTAGAAAATTTTAATATAATACCAAATATATTTTAACTTTTCATCAATAAGAGAAGGAAATCATGATGTTGGATGTAACACACCTAGATTTTATGAAAAATATTCTTTTAATTTCATTAATGTCTTGTGTTGTATTCTACACCAAGATTAACTTGCGCTATACGCAACACCGTATTAGCTTGCAATATACGCAACACTATTATTGGATCGTGTTACACACAATTTTGATAATAGTTATTATACACAACATTGAGTATATATATATATATATTCATTGTATAAATGAAATATGGTTGGATTCTGTTATATGAATCAACGAAGGATTCTTTCACAATACACAACCCTGACTTGGCTTGCATTACACACAATCACGACCTTCCTCGATAGCGTGTGTTGTACGCAATACCGGGTTTTAATAAACAATGTTATATTATTATAATATTGTCATGAACTAGCCGTTATGAATAGTATTAACTAAATTTTATAACATTATTATTCATCTTACACATTTCTAGAACAAGGTATAAGAACAAATTAAATTTTTCGGGTAAAATAAGTATTTTTCAAAAAATGCAGTTTTGCCGCCTTTTGATGTCGCACCCACTTTAAATCTAGTTTTTTAAATGATTATAAGTTCAATTTTACAAAATAAAATTGTTCTTTGGAATCATGAAATAAAAATTTACTTTGGATAAATTTTTCATATTATTCTGGTAACTTTCACATTTTAATGAATAGTAAAAACACGCTATATTTTAATTAAAAACAACTTTTTTCATCGTAATATATTATGTGGTTAAATTATAATATTGAATGGTTTTAAAGTATAAATAGAATATATTTTTACCATTAAATATAATTTATGTCATTAGAATTGATTTTACCTTGAATTCTTAGGTTAAATCAATTCAATCTTTTGCAATGTTTTAAACAAAAACCCGTTTTTATTCGACAACGGGATTAATTTTAATATAATTTATGCAACTTCTGTGTATTGAATTTTAAAAAATGGATTCCATATTTGATATCAGTGGGTCCAAATTATGTTAATAGGATACTTTTTATTTTTGGGAATTATGAATAGTAACGACGGTAAATTTTATTTACCATAGTTAAAGGTATATCGGGTAATTAATGGTAAATATAATATTTTAAAATTACCCTAACCAATGTCAAAATCCTATTGGATGACTAAAAATAGACCCATATCACCTATGGGTCGGATTAGATTCATTTAATTCAATTTTTTCAATGAAAATAATTTAATTATTATTAAAACCAAAGAATGTGACAACATTTTACTTTCTTAAATCTTATAAGTATAATAATTTTAATCTAGTGATAACCTTCATGAAACATCGAACATGAATAGTATCCAGAAATCTAATACAATTATATACATCATAGGAATTTATTTAGAATTTTTAGTTATTAAATAAGTATCATTTATTATGACACAACGATGATGCAGTAATTGTCTTATTAATGAAATATTGACATAATTGATGTTATAAATGCCCAAATAAATGTAATTTGAGACTTTTTATGACCTAAACTAATTTTATAGGTTAATATGACATGTTATTGTTGATGTAAGTAACTTTGTTCGAACTTATCATTCTTTTATGAATTTCGTAAAAATCATGTACCAAATAGTGTCAAAATTGACATAAAATAGTTTTTAAAACAAATATTATATTACTAATTGTTATTTTATTCCTAAAATTCTAAGGTTCGGCCAAATGACTTAGATTAGGTTATATATATTAATAATAATAAATTTGGGGTTCTTTTGGCTTCTTATAGTAATTTTATTAACCTTATAGTGTAAGAACACAAGAAGACACGGTAAAAGCAAAATTATTTAACTTAATGTTAAATCTAATTGATAAGGTAAAAATAGGAACCTAAACTTGTCTAAATTCTATTGGATGAGATTATTTCGACCCATCCCAACCTTAGCCTCTAAATAAATCAATTTGGATCTATTTAAATCCGAACTTGACTTTATAATAAAATAATATTTTTAGTTATTCCAAAGGTGCCCCTCTCCTCCCTTATAAAAGGGAACCTCCTCCCTCTCTTCCTCACACAACTTTGAGCCTTGAAGCTCAGAAAAACCCTGCCAAATTCTCCTCTACACTTACCTTGAAACATCATAGAGGATCAGGTCTTCCTCAAAGACCAATTTTAGTGCCCTAAGAGGAGGTCTCAAAGAGGCACTTGAAAGAAGAGGTAATTTCCGTTACCGATTCTTTAAAATTTATTTCTTCTTCCACTTCTTCTTCTTAGGTTGTTTCATTATGAAGTAATAACATCTGTATCACTCATATACTGATATGTTATTATAAGTATGAAACAACCCTATTTCACCATCTATCCATCCTACGGAAAACAAAATCACTGCGCGTGCGTACGTACGGAATACCGTCTCCACGCCGTGGTGTAATCTGTTTTTCCCCCAACACCTTACAAGGATGGGTATTATAGTGTAAAGAATAACTATACATAGTTATTATAAAATCATAATGATTCTGATATATTGTATCATCCACTCCAATTCAATTCAATCATTATGGAAATGATATCATCACTCGTGTGTACGTACGGACTACCGGCTCCACGACGCGATGAGATTCATTCTCCATGTTAACCATTTAAGAATGATTATAAAGTATATATAAGCAATAATAATTAAATATATGACATTATAAAGATACTGGATTTATTTTTATATATATGTATGTCATCTACATAATTCCACTCAATTCAATAAGGAAACGAAAACAGTGTTCATGCGTACTTACGGCCTACCGTCTCCATGAACGGTGTATTTCTTTCCATTTATCGATCCATTATATATATGTATATTCTGAATATATATTATATATAAATCATGTTTTATATTATATAATTAAGTAATAATGATCTATGTAATCATATGAATAATTACAAGTTTAAACATGAACGACAAATGAGATGATTTTACCCAAAACACTACTTTAACATGAATTTACAAAAGAACGGGTAATATAAAGTCATAAGTGAACCATATATGATATAATAAAAATGAATATGATTCTGTAATATGTCAATGACATTATTTAAATCATTATACAGGAGGTTCGGACACTTACGAAGCAAATCAGACCTAAGGTAAGGGAAATATCACAATCTCATTTTTATCCGAGATTGTTTATACTTTGGTATTTACTGGGGTGTATTTTATCATCCACATCCATTTTTCCTCAACATGTAATATTTATATCCTTCTAAAATAGTTTATATCCAATTTTACCCTTTGGTGAGTTTTTAGTAAAAATATGAAAGGAGTCTTTTGTCATTTTTCGTACGAGGTACTTTTTGACTTTTCCGACAAAAGTACGAGAAGAATGTTTTTTTAACTTATACGACATGAATGGATTTTTTAAAAAATTATTTCCAAGAAGCTTCCTTTACAAGTATTCATGTTTTAATCAACTTCATTTAGTTTCAAATTGTAAGACATATTAAGAATGGAAAGTGTTTTTGAAGTAGAAAGGATATTTTCCTCAAGAATGAAGTTCAAGTGTTTTATCAAAATTATTTTCCATCTAAGATAATAAAGGGATCTGTTTTTATCCCTATTATTACATTGATTTGATTATGTTGTGATGGAATTATTTTTATGAATTCCTTTATCATATATGAATTGTTTTATGATGTCATGATGTATAAGATTCCCATTTTTATTACATGGGTTATGCAATTATGTATGGTTTATGATTGTGTGGAACACATAAGAATGGTATCATTATGAGATGGGTGGGACCTATATCTCCCTCAAATGCATTGGGTAATGATTTTATATCTCATGAGATAGACATGGCTGGAATGGTAGTTTATACCGGTTCAGTGAAACAGGACTAAAACGAGGGTGACTCGGTTCAGAAAGGGACTTTGTCCACTAAGGTAGTCTTGGCAATGAGTCTGGACTAACAAGAAATGATTCTCTATGATTATGTGTGCATTCCACAAAGTTTAATGTTTTAGGTTATGATTATTGTGATTACAATTCACTGCCATGAGTTATCCCAGGTTATGAAATTATGATCTCTTTTACAGGTTAGGATTTCCAAAATTTATGTGCTTATGTATATGATGTGATTGATATTTCTTTTGTTTACCCTTATTGAGCATTTCAGATCACCCTTTTATGTTTTCTTTTCCCCAGGATATAATGAAAGGTTTTAGGTATAAAAAAAAGGAAGATCTTTATGGGAGATGTTGAAGATCTTTCACCAGGATTAGAAGATTATATTCCGAGTTTCCAAAGACACTAAACTATTACGATCCTTGTGTGTGTGTTTTTGTTATGTACTAAGTATTATGAAAAAGTAATGTAATGTTCATGTATGCCATGCTTCGGGTCTCTACAGTTGGTATCAGAGGAAAGGTTTAGTCAACCTTTGGAAACTAGGATGTGAAATCATTAGTGAGATCCCTAGAGATATTTCTAAGGTATGTCTAAGTCTAGGGATGTCCCTAAGGTTAAGTATACGTATACATTATTGTACTAGAATTACGCTAATGATCATAGAATTAAACCTAAGATGTTAGATATTGAAGGTACTCCCCCTTTACTATGTTGTTTTCTCTAGCATGATTTTTTCCTCCCACAAGATTATTTTTGTGTTTTAGTTAATGGAGGGAACCAGAAGGAATTCGGTTAACATTGAATCCAATGGACACATTGGTGACAATGAGCAACAAAATTGTGTAATTCCAATAGAGAAAGATATTGTGATTATGCCGAATCAGTCATCGTGATATATGATTAACAAGGTTAAATTTAGTGGTATTCCCAATTCATCAAAGAAGAGGAAGAAAAACTATTATTCATGATCGCATGTTGAGGAGCATAAAGAAAGGAAGATTGAGATTTCTAAAGAAGGGAAGAAGAACCTTGAGGAATACCTCAAATGGAGGGACCGATGTTATCTGTGTGGAGAAAAGGGTCATAGAGTGATAGACTGTTATGGAGTTCAATGTCTTATTTGTGGAGAACATGGGAATTACCCAACTCAATGCCCTGACCTAAAAAGTTACTTCTAAATCATGGAAGGACTTATTCCCGGAAAATCATTGAAGTGGATGGACTGAAGTGTTTATGTATTGGTATTCAAGAATAATGTTGTTGAGGTACTTTTATGGTGTATTGAAATATTTATGTATTGGTCTATTGTGGTTTTCAATAATTTTAAGGTACCGGTAACCATGAAAAGTGATTCAAATATTTTGGAAAGTAGATGATATGCGCATAATGAAGGGATAAGGAGAAAATGAATTGTTTAACAGTATTCATGGGCTCATTATTGATATAAGGACTAAGTGATATCATGGTTTGAGTATATAGAATTTTGAAGATTTTGGTATGTGAAAGGTGTTAACTTTTAACTGCATTCCTGTTTTCACTAAGGTTAAATGGGTATTCATTCTTCAAGAGAATACATGATTAAGGTATTCACATGTTTGTAATTTGACCAACAAGATATATCTTATGATATATGGTGGGTAAATGATGGCATTCACGTGATTGTTCTGTGACATTTCAAGTAATCATTTTCTTTATACTATGAGCTTGGACCGAAGTATTTTGGATAAGCCTAAAGATTAGAATGGATTATGTTGGACATAAGTTAGGATAAAACGTTTTTCGATATTATTGATGGGATGTTATAGTAATATAGTTTTAGAAAAAAGGACAACCTGCAGGATGGGCGACAGCCTAACGCGTTGGACAAGGTCGTAGGAATCGAACCCACAACCGAAGTGCGACTGGCCTTTATCGCCAACCACTGGCCTAAAGGAAGTCTCTGGTTAGTGGAAACTAGTTTTATTTTATTAAGCGTTATGATATATGAAGTATAAGTCCATTTTAGGAACCATATATGATTAATCTCACTATAGAATGACTTATGTATATTTAATAACTTTTGCTAACCTTTTGTTTGAGACAGATGGAATGACCCGTCATTCTATCACACAATCTGGTAACACTTCAAGAATAACAAATTCAACTTCATTTATTTAAGAGATGAAGTAGAAATTGTTCAAGGCATGAACAACAGTGAGATTGTACCAAAATAAAGTAAGTATTTATTCTAATTCAAATTCTTCAACTTTAGGGAAACGATCTTGAAATCAAAAATGTTGTCCTAGTGCTCTTATATCTGATTAATCATACGGTACCTTAGATCGTCACAAATTTATGGATTTGTGATTGTTGGCTTTTCCATAGCCATGTTCTCTACCACTCTCCATCAGAACATGATGGTTAGATTTTTCTTACATATCCATATTTTTACCTATGTGGAAACTCAGTGATTAGTTTATTTGGGTAACTGATACGTTTCATACTTTTGTTTTTAAAGATTGGTTTTGGTATTCCTTTTTACGATGTGGGTTTCTATTAATGAAACATTCGAGTATTAAACCATTTATAACCCCGACGAATTTCGAGGGCGAAATTCATTTTAAGGGGGGTAGAATGTAACACCCATAGATTTTATGAAAAATATTCTTTTAATTTGATTAATTTCTTGTGTTGTATTCTACTCCAAGATTACCTTGCACTATACGCAACACCGTATTAGCTTGCAGTATACGCAACACTATTCTTGGATCGTGTTACACACAATTTTGATAATAGTTATTCTACGCAACATTGAGTATATATATATATATTCAATGTATAAATGAAATATGGTTGGATTCTGTTATACGAAACAATGAATGATTCTTTCACAACATGCAACCCTGACTTGGCTTGCATTACACGCAATCGCGATCTTCCTCGATAGCGTGTGTTGTACGCAATACCGGGTTTTAATAAACAATGTTATATTATTATAATATTGTCATGAACTAGCCGTTATGAATAGTATTAACTAAATTTTATAACATTATTATTCATCTTACACATTTCTAGAACATGGTATAAGAACAAAATAAATTTTTCGGGTAAAATAAGTATTTTTCAAAAAATACAGTTTTGCCGCCTTTTGATGGCGCACCCACTTTAAATCTAGTTTTTGACATTTTTATAAGTTCAATTTTAAAAAATAAAATTCTACTTTGGAATCAAGAAATAAAAATTTACTTTGGATAAATTTTTCATATTATTCTGGTAACATTCACATTTTAATGAATAGTAAAAACACGCTATATTTTAATTAAAAACAACTTTTTTCATCGTAATATCTTCTGTGGTTAAATTATAATATTGAATGGTTTTAAAGTATAAATAGAATATATTTTTACCATTTAATATAATGTATTTCATTAGCATTGATTTTACCTTGAATTCCTAGGTTAAATCAATTCAATCTTTTGCAATGTTTTAAACAAAAACCCGTTTTTATTCGACAACGAGATTAATTTTAATATAATTTCTGCAACTTTTGTGTATTGAATTTTAAAAAATGGATTCCATATATGGAATCAGTGGGTCCAAATTATGTTAATAGGATACTTTTTATTTTTTAGAATTATTAATAGTAACTACGGTAAATTTTATTTACGATAGTTAAAGGTAAATCAGGTAATTAAGGGTAAATATAATATTTTACAATTACCCTAAAAAATGTCAAAATCCTATTGGATGACTAAAAATCGACCCATATCACCTAAGGGTCGGATTAGATTCATTTAATTAAATTTTGTCAATTAAAATAATTTAATTATTATTAAAACCAAAGAATGTGACAACATGTCACTTTCTTAAATATTATAAGTATAATAATTTTAATCTAGTGATAAACTTCATGAAACTTCAAACATGAATAGTGTACAGAAATCTAATACAATTATCTACATCATAGAAATTTATTTATAATTTTTAGGGATTAAATAATTATCATTTATTATGACACAATGATGATGCAGTAATTGTCTTATTAATGAAATATTGACATAATTGATGTTATAAATGCCCAAATAAATGTAATTTGAGATTTTTTATGACTTACACTAATTTTATAGGTTAATATGACATGGTATTGTTGATTTAAGTAACTTGGTTTGAACTTATCATTATTTTATGAATTTCATAAAAATCATGTACCAAATTGTTTCAAAATTGACATAAAATAGTTTTAAAAATAATATTATATTATTAATTATTATTTTATTCCTAAAAATATAAGGTTCGGCCAAATGACTTATATAAGGTTATATATATTAATAATAAACAATTTGGGGTTCTTTTGACTTCTTATAGTAAGTTTATTAACCTTATAGTGTAAGAACACAAGAAGACACGGTAAAAGTAAATTTATTTAACTTAATGTTAAATCTAAATGATAAGGTTAAAATAGGAACCTAAACTTGTCTAAATTCTATTGGATGAGAGTATTTCGACACATCCCCACCTTAGCCTCGAAAGAAATCAATTTGGAGCTTTTTAACACCGAACTTGACTTTATAATAAAATAATATTTTTAGTTATTCCAAAGGTGCCCCTCTCCTCCCTTATAAAAGGGAACCTCTTCCCTCTCTTCTTCACACAACCTTGAGCCTTCAACCTCGTCCACCCCCTGCAAAATTCTCCTATAAACTTCCCTAGAAACATCCTAGAGGTTCTGGTCTTCCTCAATGACCAAATTTAGTGCCCTAAGAGGAGGTCTCAAAGAGGCTCTTCAAAGAAGAGGTAATTTCCGTTACCGATTCTTTCAACATTATTTCTTCTTACACTTCTTCATCGTAGGTTGTTTCATTATGAAGTAATAACATCAGTATAACTAATATACTTATATGTTATTATAAGTATGAAACAACCCTATTTCACCATCTATCCATTCTACGGAAAACAAAATCACCGCGCGTGCGTACGTACGGAATACTGTCTCCACGCCGTGGTGTAATCTGTTTTTCCACCAACACCTTACATGGATGGGTATTATAGTGTAAAGAATAACTATAAATAGTTATTATAACATCATAATGATTCTGATATATTGTATCATCCACTCCAATTCAATTCAATAATTATTTAAATGATATCATCACTCGTGCGTACGTACGGACTACCGGCTCCACGACACGATGAGATTCATTCTCCATGTTAACCATTTAAGAATTATTATAAAGTATATATAATCAATTATAATGAAATAGATGACATTAAAAATCTACTGGATTTATGTGTATATATATGTATGTCATCTACTTAATTCCACTCAATTCAATAAGGAAACGAAAACAGCGTTCATGCGTATGTACGGCCTACCGTCTCCATGAACGGTGTATTTCTTTCCATTTATCGATCCATTATATATATGTACATTCTGAATATATATTATATATAAATCATGTTTTATATTCTATAATTAAGTAATAATGATCTATGTAATCATATAAATAATTACAAGTTAAAACACGAACGACAAATGAGACGATTTTACCCAAAACGCTACTTTAACATGAATTTACAAATGATCGGGTAATATAAAGTCATAAGTGAACCATATATGATATAATAACAATGAATATGATTCTGTAATAAGTCAATGACATTATTTAAATCATTATACAGGAGGTTCGGACACTTACGAAGCAAATCGGACCTAAGGTAAGGGAAATATCACAATCTCATTTTTATCCGAGATTGTTTATACTTTGGTATCTACTGGGGTGTATTTTATCATCCACATCCATGTTTCCCCAACATGTAATATTTATATCCTTCTAAAATAGTTTATATCCAATTTTACCCTTTCGTGATTTTTTAGTAAAAGATATGAATGGAGTCTTTTGTCGTTTTTCGTACGAGGTACTTTTTGACTTTTACGACAAATGTATGAGAAGAATGTTTTTTTAACTTATACGACATGAATGGATTTTTTAAAAAAAAATTTCCAAGAAGCTTCCTTTACAAGTTTTCATGTTTATTTTTAATCAACTTCTTTTAGTTTCAAATTGTAAGACATGTTAAGAAAGGAAAGTGTTTTTGAATTAGAAAGGATATTTTCTTCAAGAATGAAGTTCAAGTGTTTTATCAAAATTATTTTCCATCTATGATAATAAAGGGTTCTGTTTTTATCCCTATTTTTACATTGATTTGATTATGTTGTGATGGAATTATTTTTATGAATTCCTTTATCGTATATGAATTTTTTTATGATGTCATGATGTTTAAGATTCCCATTTTTATTACATGGGTTGTGCAATGATGTATGGTTTATGATTTTGTGGCACACATAATAATGGTATCATTATGAGATGGGTGGGACCTATATCTCCCTCCAATGAATTGGGTAAAGATTTTATATCTCATGAGATAGACATGGATGGAATGGTAGGTTATACCGGTTCAGTGAAACATGACTGAAACGAGGGTGACTCGGTTCAGAAAGGGACTTTGTCCACTAAAATAGTCTTGGCAATGAGTCTGGACTAACAAGAAATGATTCTCTATGATTATGTGTGCATGGCACAATGTTTAATGTTTTAAGTTATCATTATTGTGATTACAATTCACTGCCATGAGTTATCCCATGTTATGAAATTATGATCTCTTTTACAGGTTAAGATTTCCAAAAGTTATGTGCTTATGTATATGATGTGATTGATATTTCTTTTTTTTACCCTTACTGAGCATTTGAGCTCACCCTTTTATGTTTTCTTTTCCCTAGGATATAAAGAAATGTTTTAGGTATAAAAAAGGATGATCTTTATGGGAAATGTTGACGATCTTTCACCAGGATTAGAAGATTATATTCCGAGTTTCCAAAGACACTAAACTATTATGATCCTTGTGTGTGTGTTTTTTTTATGTACTAAGTATTCCGCAAATGTAATGTAATGTCAATGTACGTCAATCTTCGGGTCTCCACATTGGAGGTCATACCTATGGTACCATGATCAAAATCTCTAAAATTACTTTCTAGATTACCCACTATAGAGGCATGACACATCAAGATATGAAGATAAAACATAATGTTCCTCCTCATAACACTAATTATTTAAAACCTCCTCATAGTATGGAGATTAATCGGTAAGGTTTTATTCCCCTTTCCATCTCATTGAAAACGGGAAAACAAAAATTACCTCCCCATTTGAAAGAATATATGAATCCAAGAGGCCCCTACTATGTCATATATTGAATATATCCTCCCTAAAATGAATTAAATAGTCAGTATGGTCTCTCTTCTCTAGTTAGTGAATCTAAAGTCAACTATAGAGACCCTCCCCATGGTTATCATTACAAAGTTCCACCTCACACTGAAATTTATTCTTGGAAAAAAGGTCCTACACATGTTAACACTATTCCAAGATTTACCCCATACAAAGAGGCCGTAGAGAAATAAATTCCAACTACACACAACACCTTTTTATTAATAAGTAATCTTTCACCCCCATCAATGGATGATTTGGGATGATGATCATCATATATACCTACCTCATACAATACATCGGCTAACGCAATTAAAAAAATTCAAAAGGTCCCCACCCTTACTACCAAAGTGGAATTTAAATTACCTTTGTGGTTTTAATAGGTTAAATAATCCCTCACATTGGGTGAAGAGGATGGTATGGTCACCTGTGAAGAAATATCCAAAGATATCACACTATTCATATACTAGTCCATGGACATTACTTAGTGCTAAATTCGTACAAAATTAATAGAAAATTTAATACCTTATTTATTACACAAAATATGGAAGAATATTCATCACCTCAATAAAAAATACATGACTTATTGGATGCATATCAACTATATCAATAAATAGGATAACAGTTTCCACAATATTTATTTGGACAACTTTTTGTGGCTTATAGCCCAATGTTAGGAAAAAAATATGAGTGCATCCCAAATGACAACCATATACATATAAAGTACCTACATTTAATAATAACTGATCAATTACCTAACTTTTATATATTACGGTGGGGAGAATATAGATATCTTTCTATTACCACTATTTTTAGCCAATAAGATCCTTTGGGGAAAATGCCCACAATTTCATAACCTTAGGCTATGTCTTATTATTGAGGTATTAATATTCTATTGGGTAAATGTAGTAGATTCCTAAAAACCCATATACCCATATGTGGTGAACTGAGTGGGATTGATCCATTGATAGGACCCAATATCAAGTATCTACGAAAGATAAAAGGGAATCATGTTTGAGGGAAAAAAATCCTAAAACAACCAGGTAGACATAAAATTATAGCAATTATTCTAATTAATATGGCATTCAACTGGCTCATGCTCTAATATAGGATTTAAAAAAATATAGTTGTAATAGAATCTAGCTCAATGATATTACCAGAGCTTCCACATATCATAACGATTGGAAAAATTTTACTACCACCAACACCAATGGGATCATCAAATCCATAGTAAAAAACATTAATTCCGGGAAAACAATGTAATCCACGTGTTATAAGTATAGGGGGATTAGTAAACCCTCTTCCAGTAATTAAATTTTTATATTCAAAACTAAGAATTACTCTATAATAACCTTCCTTGCAGTTTCTTCCAATGAGTACTCAACCTTACCCATTAGGGACACATTCAGTGAAATATGATGGATCTTCTTCAAGATAAACATTAATAAACTAAGCATGGAACAGTATCAAGTATATTAAGTGATTAATCAAAAGGGTCATATGAATAAATGGACAACCAATAAGGAAAATTTCCTGGAACATTTTGTTTTCTCCATTGATAAACCTTTAGAATATAATAAAAAATCGAACTCCTCTAATGAATATACGATCTCACTAAATTATTGGCATAATTTTATTCTGTTAAATTTAATCATGAATAAAATGATGAATATAATCCTAATTTTACATAGAATAATGATGTGAAATCCCGTCAGAATATTGTTTATTTCAAGGTAAATTAATAAGGTGTATGTAGCAAACATTAGAGGAAAACTCAAGACTTGGGATCACCTCCAAAAAATTTATTTCCACCTAATTAGTGAGGAGTGAAAAATGAAAAATGTAAAGTCATTTCTATATCCCACCCATAACATAAATAATTCGGGCCTCTATAAATAAAGGAAATAATTGATTAATATATAATTGATATGGAAAGACATTGGTGGATCATTTTAGATATACTTAGAGGAAATATTTCTCATTAGTGAAATTTCAATGATGAGTCCAACACCTCTCCTTTTGTGGAATTACCTCAACATAAAGGAACATCCCACCTAGTAAGAGTATTTTCTAATTATCTAGTTAACCATATTCATGTGAAACTAGTTTACTGAGCTCCAATTGCTAGGTATTATTAAGAATACCCTATATTGAGATAACAACTACCACCATTTTAGGAAACATTCTCAAGGAAAAATCTAGTCATATATCAATAATAGGTTAGCTAACCAAATCAGGTTCTTACCATTACCTTAACTCGAGAATCCTACCAGTCAAAAACCGTAATAGATATACAAAAATTTAATGAGTCCCTTGTCACTGTAATTGAAACTACATAACAATTTAGAACTCTAGTGTAGCCTAAGAGGAATAAATATCCTAAATGGGAGGACAAAGATCATTTTTCACCCAATATTATAAATCCAAATTTATCTATTTCTAATGTTGTATTATCCATATAATAAAATATTCCTTTCTTTACATCTTGATACACCCCTATGAAAAGAACACCAGAATATAATGAGGCGGTGAAGCTTAGGTGTTTCATGTAGAAACATGATGGATGAACATTTTTCTGGAATAAAAAATTATAGAGTGGGTTTATTTTAAATTGAAAAGATCTATGGGGATAGTTTATTTTCTATTTAAACTCTATGGTAAAGAAGATAATAATTCTCGTCCTCTTAAATTGTAAAAAATGAAAATAAAAAATTGTATAAGTCTTCATCTCCATATGGATGTCAGTAAAAATTTAATTTAGTGCGCATCTCCAGAAATAACAATTACTAAATTTATGTATATAAAATATGCTATATGAGTTACAAAAACCCAATATTTACTTGAAGTAGCCAATTTGTTTCAAGATGTTTATGATAGCAAAAACATTATTAGAGGATTCCATTAGTCAGGATAATTAAAATATTCAACTAACAACAATTACACATGGGAAGAAACCATTTTGAGTGAATACCATGAGCACCACACTAAAACTAGCACTTATAATAGATCCAAATTGAAAGACTTCATTACACCCCATAAACAAAAACATAAGTAATAATACATTTTTCATGAGGGAAAAAAGTTAAAAATCATTCAAAACATTAGAACCAAAAGAGTAAATTATACTCATTTGAAAGATATTAGGTTATAGGATATTTCATCTCATCCAAAACGAATAACTTACTCAAACAATTAGAAATTATAAAACCCAATAAGGTTGGTCTAAATTATATCCATGATTATTTTAACTTCCACATGATGTTTTGGAATAGAATAAAAGTGTTTTTAGTCATAAATAATATACTCTATATGTTCATCAATTATTGGTTCAAAAAATTGAAAAAATACTTGGTTTAGGTTACTTATATCTATACCATCTCATGAAAAAAAGAATGAGAGTGAATGGAGTTCCAAGATAAGAATAAATATAAATTTTATTAGTTGATGAGTATAATGTAGATTATATTGGTGTACACTATTTTTAGAGTTAATATGAATCATCTGTTTGGACCTAGAATTCCTATGAGAATTTAGAGACACCACCTTCATAATCATTATAGTATAAGGGAAAATGGAATTTCTACCTGTACAAAAATAAATGAGTGGAAGAGACCATGGTGGAACATAATTTTCTCATGTCACTTTTTTACATCGTTCCCCCATCATTGAGAAAAAGGGAATCAACCCACTAAATGGCATTCACATCAAATAAAGTGTTTAAATATTATTATTTCAATAATATAAAATTGATAGAAGCTATTAATAATAAAGAAGAAAACCATGAACCTGATTTTCCACTAATGATCGAGGAATAATTTATAGAGTATAAATAGTGTAGGGTAGAGACGGTCTTGGTAAACATCAATTTTCAAGATCCATTCCTATTAAAACCATGTAGGCTATAGATACCGAAAGTCATGAACATTATTTTTCTAATAAATAACAATGAACTAAACCCAAATCAACCATGACTCATTCAGATCCAATTATACTGGAATAACAAGTAAGGGATATATAATTTTCTGGTCGACATAAAAATATAGGAATACTATCTCACCCCAACATGCCAACCAAAAAAAATTCCCGATATTACTGATTGTTAATGTGGCTTCCAATGCAATAAGTATCAAACTCAAAACCACAAGTCTGATAGTATCTTAAAGGAAGGAGGAAAATATCCATTGTCCATCAGTATGACATCTTGATGTCTCTTGTTTTAATCCCATCCATGCATTATATTCAATATTCTATCCATCTTAACATAGAATACAAGGAGGCTATTGTTATTCCCTCTTTATTCCCTTTCTAGTTTTAGGATGAACTCACAAGAACCGAGACACATCTCAATGATACAGGTTCTACAAAATGTAGAACAATCATTTACTTCTTGTAAAATACAGAGAAGAGGCTATGGAGGGACACATAAGACCCTTGTACATTTTTCAAAATCTCAACTATAATGATAAATGTTAATCCCTAATTGATAATGGTCATGTGATCAATATCATCCCAATTAAAACCCTTAGCCACTTTGGCTACATAGAAATCATATTTTCCCCATACAACACAAAAATGAAGGGGTGAAAGTGTGATCAGAGACTACATTGAAAGATCAATATCAGATCTCAATCTAAGGATATAGTTTATTATTTTGAATTCATGTATGTTTATGAAGATATGACTTTAAATATCACTTTTATAAGACCATGTGTTCGTTTTCACATGATGGTTCCATATGTATATAATAAATTTCTAAAGTGCTATGTGAATAAGAAAGTTGGAATATTTTATGGTGATAATTATCCCTTTTATTCTTGTGAACCTGATTATATAAAAAATTGATTCTAAAAAAGAGAAGGGAAGTACCTGATGATAGATTAAACCATCCAAATTACCACACCAATGGTCTATAAATTGATCTTATCAACCCTTGGAGCAAGCTCAGAGAAGATTATACATTTTAAATTTACTAAAGCAATTTCAAATCTCTACATATGGGATGTAATAATGTAATGTTGTCAAAATTGATCAGTAGTGAAAACAAAATATTATTCTTCTCCCATATAAAGGTTAAAAATACGTTTCTATTGAGATTTTATTATAGGTAGATAAAGAGATCACTTATCATCCTATGTGATCCAATCATTCTCCAGATTATATTTACATGATATTGGTACTATCAAACATTCAGTCAACCTAAAAGAGTCTCATTTTCTGGGTAGATATGAGTCATGGGATAAAAATATGAGTATAAGGATTATGAATGTTCACTCCAATCCTCATAGTATCCATTATGTCCGATGGGACTGACCATATAGAAGAGGTATATCATTCTAATGGGAATAATTATAATACCCCATATCATCTACCTGATTTAAATGTTCTTATCCATATTCCACATCATATAATAGATAATTGGGGAAATAAGAATAACAATAATGATGAGAAGAATATGAAGATATTTGATGTACCTATACGATTGTGAGGATGTTATTTTATCTATAGTAAATGGGAAAAACAAGTAAATCAAGGTATATATGAAGTCCCGCTACTAAAATTGATTAGTGTCACTCTGAAATATGAGTGGCATGGAATAAAAATCTACTCATTAAAATATGATCAAGATATCTTATTATGGAATGATAATTAAATTCCATGATTAGATTCTGATATGGATACCATAATTTGTGTCTACCAAAAACCTTTTAGATTATAAACAAGTTGTATGTGAAATTCATCCAAACCATAAAATCAAGGTAAAATCAAAATTAGACAAATTCATCGTTCAAAAATTCATTTTTGTAGTATAATACATCATGTGACTAACCAATATCATCACATTAAATATAAAAAATGTTTATATTAGTGTTTTTATGGACTCTCATTAACTCAAATATAATTTCTAAAAGGATGACTTTCTAGCTCTGATCATGAAGATATTATTGATTTAATAGTAATATTTTAGGACCTCTCATTTATATATGGATATTTAGGCTATTAAATAAATCATAAAGGAACTTGAAGAAGAGGATGTCACCATATTTAGGGAACCCAAGGGGTATTTTCTTAAAATGTGATTCCATTTGGCTTGAATAAACTAGTACCATATACTAACATGCCATGAACCATATTTCCATTCCCATTATAGGGAAACCCATTTATTACTATATTGACAATTTCCTAGTGAAGTCCTAAAACACTATGTCTATGTCACCGATCTTGATATAGTTTTCAGTAAATAGTGACAACATTTATTAAATATCAACCCCCTATAGTATACCTTTGGGGTGACGTCAATGAAATTCATTATATTTGTAGTATTCTATTATAATGTCAAAAACAACACCAATAAGACCATGGAAATCCCTAATATGAATCCTCCTTGAAGCGTTTTGGGGTTGAGCGGTCTCAAAGGAAATCTAACCTCTATCATGTGATTCATAGGAAATAATACTAAACAATGTATCCCATTTGTGAAATTGATGTGGAAATGGGTTTCCTATCAGTGCGATAAGTGTATAAAATAATCCTTTGATAAAATCATGTGGTATCTCTTACATCCACTAGTATTGATGATACTGGTAGAAGGGAATTCAATCATCCAGTATGTGGAAACCTTAGAGAGAGCAACGAACATCATTATTTCAAAGAAGAAAGAGTTAGAAAATGAAGACAGCCTATATTATCTTCATTGTAAAATTTTCTGTTTCGATTCATGATACTATTATATTGAGAATAAATTCATTGAATTTATTTTCCATCCAAGAAAACAAAGACCCTAATTAAAATAACATGAATTCCACCTTCTCTCTCATATGGATACACTAAAATTTTCACATTCCCATATAATTTTAATTAGATATCTAGAATAGAGAGTGGTAAATTTATAGCTGTTTTATATCCATTTCATGTCTAAGAAGGTGATCAGTGGGTAAGAACTTGTGGATTTATTCAGAATGTGCCTAATATTGGAAAAATGATTTTTGGATTTGGATATTTTTTTATGGTGAATTTTTCTTCATCCATTAATCTTACTAAACAAGAGAAATATATTTGATCATTCCTTTATGACCTCAATAAGAAGAAGAATAGAAGACTTGAAGCACAACTGAGTTGGATTGGTCATTATAATTATCATTCATGGGCATGTTTTTTCCCATTAAAATTTTTTTACCATAGAGAGACATCTTTATTAAGGTAGAATACCATTCCATCATTACATTAGAGAAATTGTCCCTATAGATTCATATGAATTAATTTAATATTAAGGATTTTTAAAATAGGGGAGTCATGAAAATTAAAGGTGAATATTTCATTAAGAATAAAAATATAATCCCCTTAATAGATTACATGTGAGGTTTAGTGGTTGAATTTCCACTAAAACTAACACAAGAAAACATCCCAAATTCATAGAATAACTGATTTCATGCACTAGTAAATGTAGCTACATCCATGATAGATATATATCAGAACGAAATAGTTATTTATCTGACCCATCACAAGGTGGAATCTACATTTATGCACTGCATCATTGAGGAAATAAATGAGTCCATCACCACCCTTGATCAAGGAAATATTTCACCTTCATTAAGTGATATCATAATTGGATGCATGTAACCTATAATAAAAACCCTAAAAAACTAAATTCATCTACTAGATTGAGGTATGTAATATAGGATACAACATCATATATGAATTTCATTATAATGACCCAAATTCTTCTAAGGTTCTATATAAGTAAGGAATTGATGGATTTTTTCCATAGATATATCAAGGGGAGATAGCTCCTCGCCTTTATTCATGAAATCTATACTAGAACCTATAGTTTCCACTAGTTAATAACTAATATATATCACTTAATCAACACCTATAGACACTTATATCCACTATTAATTCATTTATTCATGGATTTCAAAATAAAAATATATGGTTTTCAGATATATTCAAATTTCATTCATCAACTACAAGATTTATAACGTACTTCGAAATAATCTGACTGCATATCATTTATTTCATTTTATAAAGGCTGGTTTAAGGGTTATCGGTACCCAATACAAAACTTCATCGTGCCAATTCACCACATCAAAACATCCAGTTCAAATTCAAACATCAAATTTCCAAAACTGAAATCCTGAGATAGCGCCTCGAGCCACGCACCCACCACTGTACCGCACACTGTACGCCTGGATCTGAAAACCAACACCACGCACCACCATTCATAACAGGACGCTGTGGGTACCAACAGTCGTCATCATCACCGACATCACGTCCACTGGGGAAAACAAAATCATCCGCATCAATCGAAGCTTGGGATAGCTCGCCATCCTTCATCGTCACCATTGTAGGCGATTCAGAACCAAACTCCAAAGATCCACCTGCCCTTAAACCACAAATGCTCTTTCACCACAGTATGAACAACATCAAAAGAAAAAATCATACACCACACAACTGACCGAAGACACTGTGTGCCTTGATACTTTCACTGGTTGCCCAAACCACTGCCAGAAGACACCCCCGCCGCCAACCGCAAACATCCTCAACCAACCGCAGAACAACCAGAAGTGCACCACGGAAAGACGGAGACAGCGAGGAAGGGAAGGGGACCTCCATCAACAGCGACGCCGCACAAACCATCCGAACATCAATACCATCTTAACATTAACAAACATAACCAAAACATAAAAACCTGCAAATAGAATAAATGCCAATGCCAGGACCTCCCCCCTCCGAGCCACTCCACATCCACCGTCAAGCCACACCTAAAGCTCACCGATGGCATCACTTGGCCTCTCCGGACAGAAAGAAGTCCACTCCGAGCACGCCATTTCAACTGAGCCACTCAGTTCATACTCCGTAAGAGTCAACGCGACTGAGAATCCAGAGCCAGCGCCCCGCCACGCGATGCCAAGGCTGAGCCATGCCGTCGCAAGCCGATCCAAGAGAGGCTAACACCGAAATCAAGCCCGGCCGAAGGGGGAAGGGAGGCGAAGAGAACCTGAAAACCCTAGCCGCAGCAAGAGAGAAGGGAGAAGCCTCTCCGAGGCCAAAATCTTCATTCCAAAGACCTTGTACTTCTAAATAATCATTTTTATTTTTTATATTTGAAATTAATGTCAATGGCCCTTATACCCCAGCTACCGAAAGGAAATTTAAGTATATATTTACTTCAACCAAACTCTTCTCTAAATGGTAAGATTCTATATCCCTTAAGTAGGTTAGAATAATAGATATCATCAATTTTAAGAAGTCTCATATCATTACCATACTTAGTCTTCCTCACAATATATCGAAAACAACTATAGAAATCTCCCTGATTACAAACTAAAATGACTGTAACAGTAATATATTGTCTATTATAACAATTATTCAAACTATTTTTTAGTATTAAAAAAATTCGCTTTCAAAAAAACAAATATCCTCTATAATATAGTGGGAAAAGACAAAAAATCTCAGTCAAAAAAGATCTTGTAAACTCTATGGGTTTATCACACCATAACTCATATTTCCCCCCATGTGAACTTATATTCTCATATATATATATATATAAGAGGAATTCATATCCATTGCATTCCAAACATCTTCCATTCATATTTTAATTTAAACTTATTTTTCTAAAGATGATCTATTTCAGGTATAACATGATGAGTTGTTGTGACTTGATGAGAAAATAGTATATATGATACAGAACCCTGAAATCCTCTAAAATCATGTTTGTGAGTATTTGAAAAGTATATTCAACAATTATTATTTTTCAACTATATTTTCTACTGGATCTAAGAACTCACATGATACATGATAGTAATCCAATAAAATTGAAGCTGAAATGGGATGAACTTCACATAATTCAAAAAAATTACACAAATCAAGCCGATTAATTAATCAATATAGATTGAGAAAATATCACACCCACCACTAATCTTAGAAAAAAATTCCTTATCACAACACATTAAATTAAATTACATATAGTCCATACTGAAATACCTTAAACTACACATTGTAGACCATTCTAAGTGACTTAACTCCATTATGTACATTCTATTTTTATATAATAGTATGTAACATATGACGCATTATCTATGGTAATGTACAAAGATAAACTACCCCTTATATAATAGCCTGATCTATATAGGTTCATTTCATTCCTAGGGTATTCAATATTTAAGTCTATATTTTCCATCCCTTTTGTCATAGTTCACCTAATATATGACTAAAAGTTCCCTCTTTTCTATAACACTGTATGGGTTAGTTATTTTTATAATTGGATACATAGTGATGCCCATATTTCTTATCTCACACCCAACAATAATATTTCACTTCTTTCAAAACTCTACTACTGAATGGTTTCCTTACTTATGTTATGTTTTCGATAGCAACCATACACTGGGACATCATATAGAGATTCCTTTGGTCTTGTATCCTAGCTACCACCAAAAAAATCATCTGGGTTTAATACAGCACCAAATCCAATAGTGTATGTTGTGATTTTATATACTTTCTATCCCTATAACAAACACCGTTCATATTTTTATACATGCTGTTTCTCTAATGATAAGGCCTTATATAATTCTTATTGTGATTCCTTCATTCATGCACTATGGTAGACATTTATTCCCATATATATATTTGACATATCTACACTAAGAAATTACAATTTATTAATAACTATGTGTTTATTGATTCTTTTTATCATAGGACATGTAGTGAATGATTGATCTCCAACCCTAGGCCCAACCATGATTCCTATAAACTCCCCTCCTCCCTTTATCCTGGAGTTCAGCTTCCCTTCATTTACGCCAGGTTGTTTAGATTATCATGAAATTAAGATGAATCAATTTTTCATTTTGTTTGTCAGTGATATGTACATAGAAGAATTATCACTGTGATATGATTTTAACTATATAAAACCTAATTATATGTCATATATAAAACTAAACTACATATGGTTGATTTAAATAGAAGTTGAACTACTTAGAGTGGATTACTCTGTATGGAAGGATTGTCCCACATGAGATCTAGATTTGTGTAAGAGACCACTACTGTATTGTTATTCATCCATAATCGTATTCAAGAATAAAATAACCATATTTTTAAAATAAAATTCCTTGTGTTTGATCACTCCACATTTATGTCATGTCTTATCTTTTTTGGATCCATATTATGATGAAATCATTTCACCTCATCATGTATGAAATAAATCTAATTACAAAACTACATAAAAACTATATATAAATTTATTTCATTCATTTGAGATATGTAGTGACACTCTAACGTCCTATTTCAGCCCCAGTTTTAAATTCAATTGGATTTACTCATAATTCTCATGTTATTACTCATTATTTTGGACTCTTTAATAATATCTAGTAACTAGAATAATGAAACCCATTTTCCACTACACATGATCTTGATCTATTAATATATCTCACAATAACCATTTTTGGATTGATTCAAATTATCACAGTACATTTAGTGATGTTCAGGAACTTACCTTGGGTTTAACCTAAAATACTATCAATTCTAAACCACTTCATAGAGCATGGTGTTCCAGTCAAGTCATGGCCTCCTACATTTTAATATATTTTATATGATCGTATTTTGAAAAAGAATACATAAGGATTAATTTCCATTATTATAATATATGTATGGACAACAGATCTATATGTCACAAACCCATCCAAATATCATCATCCATTTAATCTCCACTATAATTCACCATAATGACCAAATCATCATTACCTAAGGGAGTGAATGTTTCAATCACATCTTGGATATCATCATTCTATATTCAATGAATTTTCCTAGAGTGTTTGGATCCCCATACACATTTCATGTATAATGGTAATGAGTGTACTATAATTCAATAGGATACCTCCTCTTGTTAATTATTTTGGTGTTATGATATCTATCCCTTCCAAACAAAGGAATTTTTTCCTGATGAAGATGTCCTCCAGCACCATGTTCCCTTGAAAACATTATCACAGATCATGTCATTTGAATGTTTTCAGTAGTCATCTCCATCATAATTTTCATATTGAATCACTAGTGTGTGGTTTCCTAACATATGTTATGTTTTCTATATCAAACCTACATTAGGACATCATGTATAGATTTATTTGGAATTCTATCCTAGGTACCTCCACAAAACATTATCTATGATTAATACAAATCCAAATCCAATAAGGTATGTAGTGATTTTTTATAATTTCTTTCCCCATAACAACCACAGTTCATATTTTTATACATTATGTTTCCATAGTGACAAGGCCTTATATAATTCTTGATGGGATTCCATCATTCATGCACTATGGTTTCCAATTATTCTCATATATATGTGTCATATCTACACTAAGAAATTACAATTTATTAATAACTATGTGTTTATTGATTATTTTTATCATAGTACATGTAGTGAAGGATTGATCTCCAACACCAGGACCAACCATGATTCCGATAAACTCCCATCCTCCCATTATCCTGGTGTTCAACCTCCCTTCATTTATGCCAGGTTGTTCACATTATCATGACATTAAGGTGAATCAATTTTTTATTTTGTTTTTGAGTTATATCTTCATAGAATAATTATCACTGTCATATGAGTTTTACTATATAAAACCTGATTATATGCCATATATTAAACTAAACTACATATGGTTTATTTAAATATAATTTTAACTACTTAGTGTGGATAACTCTGAATGGACCGATTGTCCCACATGAGATCTAGATGTGTGTAAGAGACCACTGATGCATCGTTATTTATAAATAATCATATTTGAGAATAAAATAACCATATCTTTTAGAATTTTTTCCTTGTGTTTGAGCACTCCTCATAATTTCCATGTTCTTACTCATTTTTATCGAGTATTTTATAATATCTAGTAACTAGAATAAGGCCACCCATTTTCCACTACACATGATCTTGATCTATGCATATATCTAACAATAACCATTTTGGATTGATTCAAATTATCACAGTACATTTAGTGATGTTTGGGAACATACGTTTGGATTAACCTAAAATTATATCAATTTCAAACCACTTCAAAGATTATGGTATTCTAGTCAAGTCATGTCCTCCCACATTGTAATATATATTATATGATCGGATTTTGTTAAAAACTACATAAGGATTAATTACAGTTATTATAGTATATGTATGGACCCCTAATCAATATGTCACCGACCCTTCCAAATATCATCATCCATTTCATCTGCCCTATAATTCACCATAATGACAAAATCATCATTACAAATGGGAAAGAATGTTTCAATCACCACTTTGATATCATCATTCCAAATTTTATGCATTTTCCTAGAGTGTTTGGATCCCCGTACACATTTCAAGGATAATGGTAATGAGTGTAATAAAATACAATAGGATACCTCTTCTTGTTAATGATTTTTGTGTTACCATATATATCCCATCCAAACAAAGGCATTTTTTCTTAAAGAATATGTCCTCCAGCACCATGTTCCATTGAAAACATTATCACAGATCCCATCATTTGAATGTTTTCAGTAGTCATCCCCATCATACTTTTCATATTGCATCGCTTCCTAATTAAGATACATTAGGTTATATTATAAACCATAATCATCCCCTTGTTCATAGGCACTAGAGAACTCTAATATCTTGATACTCATCTAGGTTGTCGTATCACACCCTCTTACCCAATGGTTTAAGCACTATGAACATAAACAATATTCACTGATAAATGAGATCATTTGTAATATAGTTGAGTTTTTGTTTACATTGGTTTATTAACCTACACATTCTATATCGATCATCTTATAAATTTTGTAAGGATTATTGGACATAAATTCCTCTATCATTTAGTCCAAGAACTTTGTACTTAAACTATTCTCACCACTCCTTAGTGGGTCTACATTAGTGACATTGGGATTCCCTTAATTTTAGGTTAACCATTCCCTTATGAGTAGGTAGAAAACATTTTTTTGGTAGAGATGTATGAACATAAAACACCATCCCTCATTTGTTCTAGTTTCAAAACCCTTGAACTTTGTGTGAAAAAGTATAAAAGATTATTTGGTTGAAATTTTTTAATGGGTTCCCTGATAAAAATTTATGTATATGCATGTTAAGCTATTCCCTTTCATAGTTCTGGAAAATTTTATAGAATATAAAAAAAATACTCAATGATTTGGGGATCACCATATAGACCTATAAAAATATATTATATTCTCATTCGACTCTTTAATTATGGTTTTTTTTAAATCCATCTCTATTTTATATTAAATCTGTTCTTTAGGAAATTTCTAGATATTTCTCTATCCATTGAAAATGTGTTAAATACATAGTAGAAAGATATTAAGGGTGATAGAATACTTTTTTAATGTTATCCTCCGCATGAACCTACTTCATTACATAAGATTATGAATACATTTATGCCTTTCCAGACAACTGATAACACGTTCATTCATCTCCAAAAGGACACATCAACTTGGGAATGATACTGGTTCTTCCAAATCAATAATTTCCAACCAGATGCACATTTTCATCTTAATGACAAGGTTCTATTACCCGATTCTCCCCTAAAAAAATGAAGTCGAATATATTATACAAATTTGGTCAATGTTAATCCTTCACATATTGGTTCTATCTAATTATTCACTGATTCTAATTTCTTAAGATATGATTTACACATTCAATAATACAACTGTTCATATAGATTTAGATTCACTTAATGATATAAATTCATGAATCATCAATTTTCAAATAAAGTGTATAACATTATATTATTATAACCTTTATTTACCTTATCAAATCACCAAACACCACAAGACACAATGGTCTAAGAATAAAAACCTTACTCAATTTGAATCATTATTAGGGATATCTATAATAGTAATGGGTTCCTCATTCACATTAGTTTTTCATCTCCCTTCTATTATATCACATGACTCGCCATTTTGGTCATATATGTATGACATTAAACACTACATTATTTGGATAATATTTTTTGAAATTAAACTACCATAGGAATGAGAGTTAGTGTTAACAATTATAAAACCCCATAATGTGACATCTAAAAAATATTTGAGTATCTGCTTGCTAGTGATACATCTTTCAATGGTTAGAAATTAAATTTAGCATTTAAAATTGAAAAATTCATAAACTTAATCTTCTTATAACCCTAGAAAAGATGTTTTAAGAAAAATCAATGTTCTTACATACTAATCCTCTCTATCAATGGATTAGAAACAATATTGTATTATTTTAATAGATATAATTCCCATAAATCATACCATATGGACCTATAAAAAATCAATACATTCCCTCAAGGTCATTGGCCCATGAAAAAATTTATAATACCCATATTTTAATCACATATTAGTAGAAATGATTTTTCTAAAAATTCTAATATTCCACCTTTTGGTCACACAAACAGTTTTAGAAATTTGATTACTCATATTAAAATTATTCTTTATGGTTTTCATGATGTTTCATCATCCACTCTTCCACATCGAAATAGAATTACCTTTTCTTAATTATATAGTATATCTACTACCATATTCATCCCACCTAAATCAATTTAAGAACAGATGTGTAAGAAAAGTTTTTCTAAATGAGCTAACATTGGCTTATGGTGATGGGATATGTGCCACTATAGTTATCCCTCTTATATCTTTCTATGGGAACACACTCAAAAAGAAACCAAATTCTATGTTTTTTTCATTTCATACTCATTCCTTGACTTGTGGTGATCATAAATATTCCTCCATATCTGATCCATCTATATCTTCATGATGGTACATGTTCATCAGATAGATGAATATTTAATATATTTACACAATTATTTTGAATTCATTATTTACTTGTTACATATTCAAATAATTTTGATTTAGTATTAATTATGTTGATATTACACATTTTTATCTTCAAATATGGTCATAAACAAAAACATTTGAAATAAAATATTTTCATTTTCTAAAAAAACAAGATAAATAGATGTACACCTTCATAAGTCCGTATAATTAAATAAAAAATAGAATATTGAATATGAATATTTCCAAAAGGTCTACTCAAAAGAGTCATGATGTTTTATAAATGTTTCCAATAATTCATTCAAAACATGGGGAAACGGAACTAGAATTTCCTCTTCGACCACTATATCGGCCTGTAATAGTGATTATCATTCGAAAACATCCATTACTACCCTTTAAACCACATGAACTATATTTTTCTTCACTTTTATTAGTTTTTTACTCGTATCAAGCTCCTGGAAGAGTTGGTCCCCACTATCCAACTCTTTGATGGCCTTGTTTTTTATCTCATTTTCTAACACCATGTGTTGAGAATTTTTTTGAGTACCATACATTTAATATTCATTTGGATGAAATCAATTTTATTAATGAGATATAAAACTATGGAATCCTTATTTTATCTTGGGTAGTGATCATCTCCTTCACACCAGTAAGGACTACATTGTAGTTATACCCACTCAAGAATGAAGTGATGAACAAATGATTGAGGTGGTGTAACTAGCCACTATGATCATTGAGTGGATTATCACAAACTAGGATTAATATCTACCTACAAACTTGATACTTCATCATTTATTGGATCATGATATACTATTAGTCTAAATCAGAATATATCATATTTATTGACACATAACAAGGGAATAAATAACTTAGGGATGGTCGAGTCTCAAAACCATAAAAGTGAATAGATACCAATTCATTTTTTCCTCTATGATCTTTTCTGATTGAGACATTGAAGAAGTAACATCTTGTTTCTAAAAGGAATTTCCATGTTACATCCTAACTCAGGATACACTAATCAGGTGCCCCGAGTTAGTGGGCCACATTTCCTCAAGAACGACTCTACATACTATAGAGGCTATTGAATACCAGCAAGGGAAAAGGGTGTGTCTATAGGGAGACCATTACCTTGTTTTAGAGTCTGTTATAGTGGATATATTGTAATAGATGTATAAAATATATAGAATCATAACAATTAAAAAAAAGGAAACAGAAGTGACAAAAATATTTCATCAATAATAATCGACTGAAAATACAAAAAAAATATCACATATAAATATGATATTTCATTTAATGTCTCGAAAATATTGGAAAATAGAATTACATAGTAGTAGGAAGATATTAAAATACATTCTGTATAAAAGAACAAAAATTAACAAAACCTATCCAAGCATCCCATGTATTCACTCGGTCTTCTACTACTAAGTTCCATCCTATGAATGAATGAATGTCAGGTGTCCAAGTCATAACACATCCCCTTGTCCATACACGTGATCATATAATTTTCCAGACCAACAATGGATGTATGGATTGGGTGCAAGATAAATATCATTAGGCTACCACCAACAACATCTATACTATCCACTCTGTGAATACCAACTGAGTTGTGTGAAGTTATTTATAAATGTAAAAAAACAAAAATAATAAATAATACCTTCTTCAGACTCATCTAGTAATTTCTTTAAATAAGATATCATTGAATTAATTCATTTATGTTCACCTTATATAGATATATCATATGTAATTTCCAACAACACTATAATATATCACCATAATAATGATAAGAAAGAGGATCTAAGGCATACATGACCTCATGTTTCAACTAACTCATAGTAATAATTCATGAAGTATAAAAATAAAGTGGTATTAATAAAATCCATGGGGAATCACATAAGGAGTTCCACTATAATTGATTCTAACCATGTACACTAATCTCATCAATGGTAATCATAGACTAAACATGACTAAACCGAATGGGTTGAATCCATGGTTCCATGTTAGTGAATACATCATGCTAGATCCAAGGAGTGTATCCGAGGAATCACTAAAACCAAAGAGATATTGAAGGTAACCAAAAACATCATTCCATGAATTCACTAGTAGACATGGACCATGTTCCAAGGTGGGTATCTCCCTCAGAAACTAGCTCCTTAGATCCGAATGATATCCTCTGAGTGCTTAGGGTATTTCCTCAGGAATACAATGTTGTCTTAAGTTTGACCAATCCATGAATATAAAAAAGGACCATATTCTCTAGGAACCACATGTATATATAAATATTTAATCTAGTCTATATTATTATCATTCCATTTTACATGTTATTTGGTTTTTCAGTAACCTTTCATTAATGTGACATGGTTAATCACGAACATGCAAACATTTATCACATTAATTAAATATTATTTTATTGGGTTCATTCCATTACCTTTTATTATAGATGAAATTTCATTGTAAGGATATGAAACCAATTTTCATTCATTTATATTTATCTAGGACAAGTGATATCTGATAATATACTTTCGATTTATTAAATCATTCTATTCATTCCATTTCATTTTATCCAAGGTTACATGTTTAGATAAGACATGAGACCAATTTAATTTATAATAAAATTCTATGCTATGTTATATATATAAATATAGTTTCAATTTATAGTTTTAAGATTTATTTAATTATAAATATAACCATACCTTACCAAGTCCATGTTGAAACACACAAGAACGATGTCAAAAAAGGTGAAACAAGTTATTATAGTGTACTAATTTTAATTTGGTGGATTGTGTTATTGTATCAACCTCCAACAACATGAATATCAAGTAAGGGATAAATAATATGATCAAAATGAATATAATTAAGGTGTATAAATTTTTAAGTGAATCACCCAGTGAAACTGGCATGCGCAAAACAACAACAATTTATAAATGATGAGACCTTTAGGGAGAAGTCATATACCACCTAACATAATCATATAATACTCTTATCATTCAATATTGACCCTTTGATTGTCTTAGGACATTTGAAAATGAAATAACAGTTAAAAACCTGGAAATAACTATATATGACCTTGCATCAAATTAGTATCATCGACCAGAATACAAATGACGAATAGTGAATGTTGAATGATGATCATATTGGATTGAATCCCATGAGACTGATGATGGAGGAATTAGAGTCTGGATCACAAAATGTCAAAAAAATGAATGTTAGAATCAAAGGGTTATCTCCTCCAAAATCAATAATATGTGTGAGGGGAAAGGAGATAAGTTATGGATATTCTATCGAAAATCGAGGCTACTGTATCTTATTTTAACAACTGTCCATGAGAATTTACTAGATGTGTAAATTATTTTAATGTGTTGTAATGATATAGATATTCCCCATAGGAAAAACCATTTACAAATCATTAATTGTCCTTCTTAATCTAATACACATTGTGTACTCTAAATAAAAATCATGAACTTGGTCTACACCCATGCTTCAGTCCCCTCCTTCGTTCGTTCCAAAGATAAAAGTCCCACCCTAAGGAAAAGTTTTTGAATTTTAAGAAATAAGAGGTCTACAACAAAGATTTTAACTGAAAAATAAAAATGAGATGTACCTTAATGGAAAATCATTTTCTGACATTCTTCCCTCTTAAAAAATCATCATGGAGTTTCCCTTCCAACGGTAGTAGAATGTTATCTGAGAACTACTCTATCAACTAAGCATGTCTGTCTATCTCCCTCTTTCAAGTCTCATATTGTACATAGTCATGAAACCATAGTACCCACACTATAGGGACTAACTATCCTTATAGTGACTTTGTGATCAAGTTAGTGATGAAAATGGGATACTTCTCATACAAATCCTGAGAATCTACACATCCTCCATAAGATCAAAAGAATGAGATGAGTCAGCATGATAATGGTGAAGCGTTGAAACCTTGAAGACATCGTGAATGAAATGGTACATCTAAGGCAATATAAAACGATATGATATCTTCCAAAATCTTTCCTTGATCAAAAAAATCCTGAATATGTGATTAAAACACTTTCCCTTCTTCTGTATCTTTCGTTTACCATGTTTGGGTGATTTCGTCAAAAAAACATGATCTACAACCTCAAACCCCAGAGGCCATTGATGGTGATGGGAATAAGATTTATGTATATATTGAGTAGTATACATATGATTTTTTATCAACTATACCTACTCTGATTTCTCCTTCGTGATATAAGGACCAAGTAACACTACCTCTCATACCTCTAAACAACACAGGGTTTAATAGTCAGATCCCCCATATAAGGCCTCATATATTTCCATATGAATCATTTCTCGATAGATATTATTATCACTTATATTTCTATTAGGGATATGTTTATCCCAAGAACCACTGAAATCATGGATTGAAGATCGTTGAATTTCATCTAACACTTATATCATCTGTTATGGTTGGTAATTGGTTTGATGGTCAAAATCAATGCTCAAAAGCACCTGTGTACCAGAAACACTTATTAACCACTTCCAGATCCTCAATGTGAAATGAGTATTCCTATAAAAAATGATAGTATTATGGATCCCATGTAGTCTTATAATATCACTAACAATTTTCTTCCCATCTAATCAAATATGAATGTATCTGTATTATGATGGAAGTGGCCTACCTTAATTAGTTGATTGAAAATTACCCAAACTAGTTTTCTCACCCAAGGAAACCTCATTAAAAAACAAAACATTCCAATACAACATCTTTCCACTTCTATTCTGGGACCATAAAAAGCTACAACAAGATAGCAGGTCGCTGGTGCACCACCACCATCTACTGATAGGTTGAACACCTGGTGATAAAACCTACTATCTGACATTTTATCCCAAGCCACTAATACCAACGAAACAATGCATGATGAAAATTCGATATTCTTGGATTAAGCTCCCATTTTGAAGAATGTGACTCTTGAATTAGGTCAACTGTCATGCCAATAAGAACCTATAAAATACTTTTGACATGTTTTATGTCATAATTATTAATAGAATAATATGGTGGTGGGTCTCCACCCTGAATACTCTTTCATAGGACAAACTCCTAATGATTTCAAAATGTAATACACTTCACCCTATTAAGGAGTGAAGAGTTAAATTATAATGTTTTAATAAAATTATGATACCATATCTCATGAAACTCATGATACATATAAAAAAATAGGTCCATACATTTCCATTCATCTTTGGATTCATGTATGGAATGTTCCACTATTTTCTGACTCAGTGCATAATGTACGACGTTTCCGTTTCTAGGAATATAGGCATGACCAATTTTAATATATTGATGGTATTGGTCCCATATTAACTATATTATATTCATGTAACATTGTGAAAACGTATATTTGAGGCTCTTGTGGTCTGTATAGACTATAAATTTCACACCCATTGGATAGTGTCCCCATCAACACAATATATAAACAACTGTTGCAATCTCAAGGTCATTCCTCAGGTAGCTCCTCAAGTCTCACCAAGAGATACTTGAATATAATTAATTTTTCCTCTTGAATCAGTAATTCTCTTACCCCAATTCCTGATGCATCACATAACACTATATATAATTTATGAGGATCTGGATAAATTAGAATCTGTGTGAAATAAGCCTTCATTTCTCATAATGAAAGGATTTCATGCACACTTCATACCATAGGAACATCACACCATTATTATTAAAACCAATAATATGTGAAAAATGTATTGATAATTATTATACACAACTATTATAATAACCCAATATCCCCATTAAACATTTTATATAAAACAATTTCTTGGGATTCCCCCTTGACAAAACAACAGTCACCTTCTCTGGGTCAACTAATACTCCCAATTCTGATAAAATATGACCCAATAAGTGAGATATGTCGATCAATAAGTGGAGCATAGAAATATTAGTGTAGATCTAATTCACTCTCAGTGTATTCAAAATGATCTCAAGATATTTATCATTGTCTACCCTGGTAGGAGAATACAACAAGTTTTCATAATAAAAAAATTATAATGTAATCTAGATAGGGGTGGAAATTTTCTTCATAAAGTTCATAAAATTGAAGACATGTTCATTAGAGAAAATGTTTTAATGAGACAATCATATAAATTTTACCAATTATTGAAAGACATGTTTGGTATATATGAATTATTAACTTAAACCTGATGATATCTTGATCTTAGATTAATCATTGAGAATAACTTAACTCCTTTAAGATGGTCAAATAGATTATATATCCAAGGAAAAATATACGTATTCTTATAAGTACTCTATTTCAACCATTTAAAATCCATTCACATATGAAGGGTAAAATTTAGCTTCTTATTGAAAAGATTTCCACAAGAGGATGAACATGGTTGTATAAAGACTCTGGACACTATATAATTTAAATATCTCTCTGCCTCCTAGATCTTAGTCGGTTCCATCCAATATAATGAAATAGGTACTAGAGGTACTATTGAAAATGGCTCGATCATGAACTCTGACACTCTCTCATGGGGTAGTCTAGACAAATCGTCCAGAAAAAAATCCTGGAAATGATCTAACAGGAGAGGAAAATCTAGAAGATGTATTACCTACTCCTACATGAAAGGACTAGCAATCTGGGAAGTCACTAGACCAATCACATTATTCTCTAGTCTATATCTACTGTCCTAGACAACCCAATCACCCTTGTGAACATAAATGCTTCCCTATATTGATTTAAATGACACCTTGTGGCATCAGTCGTCCACATAGTCCTGATATAGAACCAACCAATCCATCCTAATAATGATATAAATGTCTATCTTATTCTGTAGGAGTAAGTACCATTAGAAGGGATAACTACTAACATCATGGGGGAAGTATATGTATCTATGTATACCCACATACCGCCCTCCCAATGGTGTTTCTAGGCTCATACCACCACAAAAGTATTACATTTATAAACCAATACTTGTTAAGGTCGATATTGAGATAATGGAGTGGGAGAAACCTATATCAAATAATGAATAATAATTTTTTATATCTAAATGAATAGTACCTTGTATTGTAGTTTGTTCTGCACTTTGATCCTCAGGTATCAGCTATCAATCATGCAACTAGAATGATCTGTATCTATGAGCAAATGCTAAACTACCATGAGCTTGTCTGCTCTACTGGTGCTAATAATCAGAAGTATGGATATTGTGTCCATAACCTCCTCCTCAATCTAACCTTCATATGCTACTAAAACATGCTTCCTGGAAAAACAGAATGAATCTTTCTCATGAAAGAAGAGACGGTGTGGATCCTCTTCCAATAGAAATTGGTGAAAAGGTATGATATAATCTCTTGAGATATCCCATACAGCCTCAAGAAATACAATCAATATGGCCTATATCGCATTTAGGATTCATATGGACCTGTCACCCACAATGACATAATATAACAGATCTTCTAGTGTAGATATTCTTACCACCACTACACTACTGAGAAACATCAAGGATACGCTTCTTTCTAATAGAACAACTACTACCCTATCTTAGAAATTACCCTATGTTCTTGGTTCTATCAAACACTACCATTATTCTCCATATTATAAAATCCTAATTTTCAATCTCCAAAAATTTAGGTAGGAAAAATATATTCCCCATTGAGAGGATGTCATAGTTGATTCCATCCTAAGAATGTCTCAGTCATGACATCCCATCACCGTCTTGAAGTGGTGAAAAGTATTGAAACTAATTAAAACATATTGAATAGTCTATGAATGGAATATAACCCTACAAATTGTTTATAAACACTATGTAATTGACATATATTAGAATATTAGGTAATAATTAGTCCTAAAAGTCTATATACGAGTCCTCATAAACCCTTCCCTGATAGAGACCGGCCTGAGAAATCAAATCCCAGTAGTGATTGGTAGAATTAGAGTACATATAAGTGGAGAGATTGACCCTCCAATATAGAGTAATATGCAAGTTCTTAATGAGAGATAATATGTAATATAGACAATACTCATCAACCTATATACATCCATCCTGCGTGAATCGGGGAGGATGCTATTGCTGAAACTCGTGAGTCAGATCAGCCATTATATGTGTAAATTTTGGATCACCCTTCAAAGACTTCATTAGTAATTTAAAACACTCTCAAAACTAATCATTGGTTCCCAATTTTAGGATAGTAGGTGGTGCCTCATGTGGAAATACAGGTGCTAATAATAGAGAATTAGGGCTTCCCATCTCTAGAGAATGGTCATCACCACACTCTAGGTGCATCAATCAATGATTTCATGCTGTCAAAGCTCCAAAAATGCTAAGAACACGCCTCAGAACAAGATTTTAGTAAAAATAGATACACTAGAAGATGAATATCATAAAGAAAAGGGATCAATACACACATACTACCCCAAACTACCTGCTTAGAAGTCCAGAGTACTGGTATGTGTTTTAGTATTTATTTATAAAGGTTCAATAATATGTAACAGTCAATAGAAATTTAAGGAGGAAAAAAATTGTTACATTATATATATTTTCTCTATTTACTTGTTATCATATATTTTTATAAAATAAATTATCATTTTATGTTTATATGATCTTAGATACACATATCATGGTTTGAATAAATGGATCAACATTCCTAGACAATAAAGTCCCATGCACCTTATCACGGAAATAGATACCCACTTAATTTTAATTATTTATCTTATATTCGGTCTAGGAACATAATAGTTAAAAAGTATGATGTATCGACTCATTTAATTACATTTCCCAATTCATAAGGTCCTAGACACCATATAATTGAAATTGGTAATACTGTGATCACAACCAAAGCCTAGCTCATGCAACTAGAGGTACATAGATGACATCAGAATAAACTGGCTATTTAATATGCCACCATCAACCAATAAAGGGAAAAATATTTTTGATGATTCTGAAATTTAAAATGACCAATTTCCATACTTTGTAGATGATGTTGACAACACATTCATATATAAACCCATGGATAACTCAATAATCACAGGAAACACAAGAAGTGAAAGTAGTGAAAATCACTTATATGGGAAGGAATATTAATGGAATATAAATTTTATTTATCTTTAAGGATGCATGTAACATTTCTATTTGTGTTATGAGGACAAGGTAAATATTCATAGAGAATATCAAAAATCAAAACGCATTTTCATCATCCTATAATGACAGTATGTCAACTGTAATATGTAAAATATAGAACAACCATTTCCCAATCTCATGATACTTGGTATTTACATCGAAAAGGGGTAGATACTCTTAGGAATAGGTTATAACCATGTTTCAACACATTTCTAATCTCTTATTTAATTTTACAAAAACACAAGTGAAAAGAAAAGAAAACTAATATGATACCACATTTTGATATCCTGAACCTATATCCACTAATCTAGTGCCCCAAGTTTATGGTCCACATATCATCAAGTATGCCTCTTCTTATACCAAATTTTTCTAAATAGAATTGAGGGACTTCGGTGTGTCCATATAGAGACTATTTACACATTGCAGAGTGTGGCATAAAGAAAATATAGCAACATTCAAAAAAATAATGGATGAAGAATAATAATGAATAGAAAAGACTAGAAGTTGAAGCAAGTATAATCACCCCTGTATAAAAATAAACTAAAATTTTAAAAAGTATCATATATAAAATATGATGATTTAATTTCATATATCTACAATATTGGATAATAATAATACTTTTTAGAAGGAAGACAATATTTTTTTTAAAAACAACAAGGAAAAAAACAATCCAATCATTCCGAGCACCGACCCGGTATTTAGCTACCAATAACCATCCTACGAAATAAATAAAGTTAGGTGTCCATGAAGGGACACTTCCCATTTTCCACACATGTGATCATATAACATGATTGGGTACCAACGGTGGCCAAGATAGGGTGTGAGATAAATCTCAATATGACACCACTAAGAAATATATACAGTCCAATCTATGAATACAAATTGAGAAGTGTGTAGGTATATATAAATGAAATGAAATGAAAAAATAATAACTCATAACTACTTTGTCCTCAACTAGTAATTTCATAGAACATAAGATCATTAAATTAATTCATTTATGTCTATTTTAGACTGATAAATCAAGTGAAAGTGTAAAAAACACTATAATAGATAATAATAATAATAATAATAACAATAATAATAAATATTTATGGTATAATTATGAAATTAATAACCTTAGGGTTCAGCCAAATCAGAGTAGTAACTAATATAGTATATAAATAAGGTGTTCTAAGTGTAGCCAAGGGTCATCTCCTATGTTATTCCACTATAATATATTTTATCCCAGTGCAAGGATCTCATATAATTTAATCACAATCAAAGGATAACTAGCCTAATGGGGTGAATCCATTATGCCACATGTCTAAAGACCTCAACCTAGATCCAAGGTTTGAATCTGGGAAATCGTATGATCTAGGGAGATAATGAAGGAATCCTATAGTGTCATGTCGAGAATCCACTAGTAGGCATGGACCATGTTCTGTGGTGGTTATCTCCCTTGTCAATTGACTCCTTAAATTAGAGTGAAATACTCTGAGTGATAAACTCATTCCCTTAGGAATCGTAGACTGGCACATGTATAACAACTCCTACAAAGATATAATGGTACATTTGAAATAGGAACATTATTGATATATATTTATTTAAATTATGACTTGTAGTACTCATTCCATTTAATAATTCATTTGGATCATTATGTTACGTTACATCAATGTGACTTGGATAATCATTTACATGATACCATTTTTCACATTAATTAAATATTCTATAATTAGGATTATTCCATTACCATTAATTATACACGATATAGTTTTATAAGTTATGCAACCCATTTACATTTTATTATATTTTACTAGGCCATGTGATATCTAATAATATACATTCTACGTATTAACTCAATAGGTTTATTACATTACCTTTAATCCAAGGTGACATTATCTGATAAGATATAAAACCAATATAATCTATATATATACTAAAGTTGGCATTTTATTATACACGTGTTACCACCATATGCCTCCACGTCACCCAATTTCGGAATCCCTCCATACGAACCCAAAACAATTGTCTGATATCCCACCCTTGATCATTATTTTAGATAGATAATCACTCCCCACCTCGAATCCCCCTTCCCCGAATCCCCTTTCCTAGTCCCTCCCTATTTTCCCTTTCTTACCGCTCTACCCAACTCCCCTCTCCCACACACCCCTCCTATTATACTCTCCACCTGTGCCATCACCTCTACCTTTACCTTCACCATGCGTCAACATCCACCTATGTTTTCACTCCTCTCACTCTCTTCTCCATTGTTCAGTCATGCTGCCGAAACATGATCAACTAAGAAGACACCATGAATCGATGAAATGGTCGTCACCACTGTTGACTTCTCGATAAGACAACATAACTAGATCTTCGACACAGTACCACCACTCCCTCCTCCAAGATTTCGTGATAGTTGGAGACTAACTAGGTGAACAACTACTGTTGGGGAGCAGAGGTCACGATAAAAAAATACTAAACTGAGATCATCATTGATTCAATGATGGTCTTGAGGTAGATCCTGAATCAATCTGTCGGTGGATATTTCCCCACTTCTAAGATCCTCAACCACATTTGCAAGGAAGAAAAATATAAAAGATCACTTCCGCTATGTGAATCCTTCATTTGGATTAGTTATATTTTTTATGCTGAACCAATGAACCATGTTACATCTTGAGTCATTGTTTGGAAATATTGAATTTTATTTCGACCATTGTAGATGATGAAGGACCTCTATTTTTGAAAAACAGTGCTTCTAGATAATATAGAGAGGGATATGTTATTCGTGGAACTCTATATTGAAATGATGAAATGCATGTGGATTTTATCTAAGGATGAGAATGCGTGACCATGATTCAATTTTTGGGGAGATTTTGATTCTCATGATAGAAAGATGGATATGAGTTGAATTTTAAAATATCAATCGATGGATTAAATTTTTTATAGGAAGAAGATTCTTTTTTTATGTGGCGACGTAGCCAAATTTGTGTCAAGTATTAATGTATCTAAATTTGAGACCTGTGTATTTTTTATTTCATGTTTGGAATGTTGATTTTTTAGAATTAGTGAATCATTATGCATAATCATATTTTCATAATATGATGTGGTTTCATGTTTGGATTTTTAATGTTTTCAATGCAGGGGTGAAATGTCTAGTTTAAGTGATTTTTCATCATATTTCAATATCAATGGCATTGAGAAGGGTGAAATTGAGATATCATCATATATACATGATTAGAATTTCTATATATACTATTTTCATTAATGAACCACATGGTATTGATATCATTTCTTTAATTTTATGTATGATTTAATGTCAACAATCATTGGAAATATTATTGATAACAACATTACGATGTGGCATACAAAAGGGTTGGGGTAGGGAGAATTGTCTAGAAGGTGTGTAGTTCAACTATTTCCCAATTATCAATTAATATTTATTATAATTTTATCCATCAAAATCAATAAAATTGTCAAAATTATATTGTATTAATTGGTTATAAACTCTATATTTAATTTTTAATTAATTTAATGATGTCAATTTGATCTTCTATTCGAGCAACACTTCAAGATGTGCCCAAAAATCTGAAATTTGTACCTATTTTCATTAATTCTTCAATTTAGGTCACTATTATTGCAAGAAGAATATTCCTTTTTGAAGTGGGAATATAGCTTAATTAGTGTCATGTATTAATTTAGCTAAATTATAGAACTTTGAATTTTTAAATTCATTCTTGGAACGTGCATTTTTTATAATTATCAACTCATTCCCTATACTCATATTTCAATAATATGAGATGATTTATTGTTTGGACGTTTTATGTTTTCAATGTAGGGGTGAAATCTACAGTATCAGTGATGTTGTGTCATCTTCCAACATCAATGGCATTGAAAAGGGTAAAATAATGAAATCATCTTATTTGTAAGATAAAAATTTCTATATCTACACTTTTCATTAATGAACCACATGGTATTGTTATCATTTCATTAATTTGATTTATTCTTTTAGGTCAAGAATCATTGGAAATAGTATTTACAATTGTATTTCAATGTGGCTTAAAAAATGGTTGGGGTGGGGAGAATTGTATAGATGGTGTGTTGTTCGACTATTTATCAATTATCGATTAATATTTATTATAATTTTATCCATCACAATCAATAATGTTTTCAATTTTATGTTACATTAATAATTTATAAACTCTATATTAATATTTTAATTATTTTAATAATGTCAGTTTGATATTATTTTAGAGGAATACATGACGATGTTTCAATAAATCTGAAATATATACCTATTTTCTTTGATTTATTAGCTTATGTCGATTTAATTTTAGGAAGAATATTCCTTTTTTGATGTGGACACATAGCCGAATTGGTGTCACGTATTAACATAGTTGAATTGGAGAAATGTGCATTTTTCATTTCATGCTTGGAACGTGAATTTTTCAGAATTAGATACTCATTACCCATACTTATATTTTCATAATATGATGTTATTTCATGTTTTGTTGTTTAATGTTTTCATTGTAGGGGTGAAATATCCATTTTAATTGATGTCGTGTCATCTTCCAACATGAATGGAATAGAAAAGTGTGAAATTTAGATATCATCTTATTTACAAGATAAAGGTTTCTATATCTACACTTTTCATTATTTATCCACATTTTATTGTTATCAATTCATTAATTTGATTTATGCTTTCAGGTTAAGCATCATTGAAAATAGTATTGAAAATAGTATTGCGATGTGGCTTTCAAAACGGTTGGGGTGGGGAGATTTGTATAAAAGGTGTGTAGTTTTACTATTTATCATTTATAAATTAATATTTATTGTAATTTTATCTATCCCAATCATTAAAATTCTAATAATTCACTTATATTCATTGGTTATAAACTATATATTAAAATTGTCATTACATTATTGATGTCACTTTGATATTCTATTCGAGCAACACATCAAGATGTGCCTAGAAATATGAAATCTATACCTATTTTTGTTACTCATTTAGTTTATGTCACTTAGTTTGTTTGTACATTTGTTACTTTGGGTCCGCACTATTATATTCATTGATTTCAATCAATTTAAATCCTTACAGGATATTAGAGATATTTTTATATCAAGAACATGAAGAAACTAACATTTGAAATATTATACTATTGACATGGAAAAAATCTTAAACGATTCTTTCATGTTAGGGGGCATCATCACCGTATCTATGTACACAGTAAAACTATCCAATACTTGTACATATTAACATTTTTGTATAGATTTTGTGGAATTTTTGTGTACAGATATTAAATTATATTCCAAAAATTTACATAATATCTCTGTACATATTAATATTGTTGGGATGTTCAAAATGAAATGCATATATATGTAGATAATATATTGTTCCAAATTTTCCAAAAAATGTAAGAATTAACTGTCACAATGCTAGTAGTGTGGATGGAACTATATGATAAATAAATCATTATAGTTAGGGATCTTCTAGTATTGTATCGGGTTTTCCTTCAGGAGGTGGATTCATTAGACAAGTAGGATATGCTACGAGATTAAGAAGATCTCTACATGGATAATGTTTCTATCCAATCCCACCACCAGCTATAGGTGGTATATTCCAAACTCATGGTTCTATTTTATGGGACCATATGATAATGCATACAAGGGATGGACATGATCTGGTACAGCTCGAGATAGTTTTAGGTATGATATGTGTATTCTATATAACAACACTTATACATTTCATTATCTTGTAGTGTGATTTTACTATAAATAAATAGAGGTTATATATGTCTCCATCTAGAAATAATGTCTCCCTTTCTCTTTCCATGCTGGGATTTGGAAATATTCACGTAGATTGTAGTTGCAACTACTCTTGTAGTCAGATCCACTACCAATCAGTATGCATTTGATTCTTGCAGAGCAGTAATTATCCAAAACAAATTGTCCATCAAATTGAATAGAAGTTGAGATAAATCTATTTCTAATTGGTGAATTTGCGAATTAGATTCCTCCAAACCCCATATTTAACATAGGTATATAGACACCCAATATGGGGTTGATGCTATGATAGCTACAGTGAAAATACAATGATCGTTCAGCATAAGACAGAGATTATAATAGGTTTAATTAGAGACATTCCATCCAATTAACACAATAACAGCCCTTATTTCCCTAGAATGCATTATATTTTCCCTATACATTTTTAAATATGTTGTAACATTATAAAAAAATGGTTGGATTGTTAAAAATATTTCTATATAGATCCTTAAATAATCATCTTTTACATATGTACAAAAATAATTTGTAACTTTTTTAAAAAAATTTTGTGAAATGTTGGAAACTCATTCTCAAGAATTGAGATATTCATGTTTTCCCCCCAATACACTCTGTAGAGGGAGGATTGATAGAAACAATTCGATGGATATTCATAAAAAGTAAGAATGAATAATTCTGTAGAAGTGATGTCCAATAAAAGGTATACAAATTGGTTGTTTATTAAATATAAATAATAGTTTTTTGTTCCATGCATGGTGTTATTAGGATGTTGGTATTCGTATGGTTTCCTCTAAGATAAATGAGTGTATTTTGATCATTTCAACCCCCTTACTGATATCAAACCTATGTCATGTGCTTGGTTTACAAGATCATGTTTGCAACGTCTCGGAACCATGTGGCACACAACGGGTTACCCGAACCCGGTTGGTCACATGACCTCAAGTGAATTTAACCAAATGCCAGAGGATTATGACTAGCAACGAGGTCCTAGGTCTAATAGTGGGGAAACAGTGCCCCAATTTGTCAAAGTTTAGCTTTGTGGAGAAAATATAAACATACAAAAGTGCAGAAGTATTAAACAATAATAAACTGTAAGGAAAATTTTACTGAAGTAAAAGATAACCAACTGCCATATATAATGATTCAATATGTCCCTATGTCTAATAAAGAATCCAAAATAGTATACACTTCCATCTGAAACAGTATAGTACAAGGAACAAATATAGAAAAGTAAAACAGAACAGTGCGGTAGGAACTCAGCAGCATCTCAATCCTAAGCTTGGCCCCATGATCTCCCACTACTATGCAATAATCATGTAGTTGTATAAGGACCCTTTCCCTTATCCACACCTATAATAATATATTCTATTTGGGCCCAAGACATGACTGAAATAGGGTGTGAGAAATAAATTCTAGTAGGCAACCACCAAAGGCCCGTTCCCAACATATAGTGAATTTTTGAAACATCACTGTGCAGTAATGAACATGTAATAAACTTGTAAGTATTCAAAAGAACCTACTCCTACCAGTTCCATTTCCATTTAATTATTTTTTAATAATTCAAGAGATGTGAATTATAAATTCCCGAGACTCAACACTACTGACAATATCCTAAACAGTACTGCAGCAAAAATACAACAAGCTATCTAACAAGTACAAGGTAAAACAATACCCAGAACGTGCTTTAGCTTGGTAGGTATAAACTGTAAAATCACTACAGTGAATATACGAACTAAACAGAGTCCTCAGACATGAAAAAACTTACCCTCAAGTAAATAGAATCGACACCCACTGGTGGTTGCCCTCATGGTAAATGAATACTTCTCCCAGGCATGACGTATTTCCCTTAGGCATAGAATTACTGTCCTCATACATGAGAAAAATTCCCCTCAGGCTAAATAGAATACTACCCTCAGGCTAAACAAACACTACCCTTAGGCTAACAGGTACCTAGGCCAAGCCTAATGCACAATAAGAAATTCATACAATTTTCACTCAAGAAAACATTTTATAGATATGGAATACCCTTGGGTATCCTAGAAAAACTTCTAAACAGGAGGGACGCCCCCACGGGGTGGCCCTGGATCCAAGAAATGTTCCCAAAAAGTAGTTATACATATTCAATAAATTACCTACTCAATTCTATATATTTAATTAATCAAGGCATAATCTGTATGACACCCCAACATGGGCATGTAACACAATGGTACAGAAAAACACTCATCAGTTGGAATTAAACCTCAGACCACCTACCTCGATCACCTCTGATTGATATACGTGAATGGAGCCACCCAAAACACCCAAGAATGACATTGATCTGGGATAACATTTTTTTCATTGAAATGAAAATAACATTACCTCATGAAAGAATTGGTATGAACGGCTCAAGGTGAAGGAAGGTCTTACCTACATGGTTCAAACAAGATTGACGGTGGAAGAATTGGATTCCTGACGTGCGATCTGGAGCTTCTCTATGCTCCGACCTCTCCTCCTAGTGCTCTAATCGCGTCCACTACCTCCTCTGCCGAATGAGGAGGCTACTGCTCGTTTTATGTTAAAAAAGAAACTACACGGCCTTCACATTCCATTTTTTAACTGTTCCTCTACCTGATACTTTTAACCGCCTCACTGTTCATCTGTCAACATGAGTACACGACGTGTGTTTCTGAATACACGGCTTGTATTGTCGCTTAGCTGGCGGCTACTCCCACCGCCTTACTGTTCACCTAACGACTGATTACACGGAGTGTAAATTCCATGTACATGGTATGTAGTTAGGTTTTACACATTTCATCGCCGATAGGCCTACACGCCCTGTGTACTCATCCCACATGTTCAAAGTAAACAACATATGGAAAATTAAACTGCGTGTACCCACAAAATTTTGGATTTTCCCCATTTCATTATTTTCTCAAAAACATTTAAGGAAAAATGGAAAGAAGAAACTTGTACCTCAAAAATAAGAACTGGGTTCTTACAAACTCCCCCCTTAAAGAAATTCTTCCCCGAATTTCCCTTATAAGGGTGGTAAAGATAAATTTGTGAACAACCCTGGCCACTGAGCATGTGTGTCGGTCTCCCGCTCCCAGGTTTCTTCCTGCACTCAGCTATGCTACCATAACACTCGTACGAGAGGAACTGACTCGCCTCAGAGAACCTTCATGCTCTTATAAACAATATTAATTAGATGCTCCTCAAAGGATTCATCAACCTGAATTTGAACCTCCTCAGCCTAAAAAACATGAGACGGGCAGTAGAGCTGAGATACGTGGAAGACGCTGTGCATGGCCCGATAAATCTGTGGTAACTATAACCGATAGGTAATCGACCTGAATACTCCCAAAATCTCATACGGCCCCACATACCTCAGTGAAAGTTCACCCCAACTCCTGACCTGCCCGTGTCCCATCCTCGGTAAAACACGCAAGATAACCTAATCCCCAACCACGTACTCCAAGGGTCGTCTACGGCAATCCGTATAAGATTTACTACGAGACTGTGCAGTAGCCATTCGATTCTATATCAACTGGACCTACTCTGAAGTCTCCTGTATGAGACGTGCTCCCAGTTGTGCTGCCTCACCTACCTCCAACTAGCACAATAGTGACCAACATGGCCTAACAAATAAATCCTTGAAAGGTGCCATCTCAATAGTTTCTTGAAACTATTACTATAGAAAAACCTGAAAAGGGGTATTATAGCGACCCATACATTACATAAATTGTTAATACTTCAAAATTGAAGCACACTTATTACAACATTTGACAAAACTACAAACGATCGTATAGGTAGAGTGTCTTTAGAAACTGGGAAACATAAACAACTGGTTCATAAATCTTCTACAGTGTCTCCCATTTATTTCTTCATATCTAGGGTCCCTTTTAGCATATTCTACTTAATATCCATCTTCCTGACCTGGGGAAAAGAAAACATACAAAAAAGGGTGAGCTCAAATGCTCACCAAGGGAAAATAAAGGAAATAAAAATCATAGCATATCTTTTTGAAAGTCATAACCTCCAAAAGAGATCATAATATCTTAACATGGAATAAATCATAGAAGTGAAAATGAGATCCCCATAATCATAACATAAAACTTGAAACTTTTTGGCATTCACACATAATCATAGAGAATCATTTCTTGTTAGTCAAGACTCATTGCCAAGACTATCGAAGTGGACAAAGTCCCTTTCTGAACCGAGTCACCCTCGTTTCAGTCCTGTTTCACTGAACCGCTATAACCTACCGTTCCAGCCATGTCTATCTCATGAGATATAAAATCTTTACCCAATGCATTGGAGGGAGATATAGGTCCCACCCATCTCATAATGATACCATTCTTATGTGTGCTACAAAATTATAAATCATACATCATTGCATAACCCATGTAGTAAAAATGGGATTCTTAAACAACATGACATCATAAAACAATTCATATAAGATAAATGAATTCATAAAAATAATTCCATCACAACATAATCAAATCAATGTAATAATAGTGATAGAAACAGAACCCTATATTATCTTAGATGGAAAATAGTTTTGATAAAACACTTGAACTCCATTCTTGAGTAAAATATCCTTTCTACTTCAAAAATAATTTTCCTTTCTTAACATGTCATAAAATTATAAACTAAAATAAGTTGATTAAAAATAAACTTGAAAACATGTAAAGGAATATTCTTGGAAATAATGTTTTAAAAATCCATTCATGCCATATAAGTTAAAAAAACATTCTTCTCGTACTATTGTTGGAAAAGTCAAAAAGTACCTTGTACAAAAAACGACAAAAGATTCCTTTCATATCTTTTACTAAAAACTCACCAAATGGTAAAATTGGATTTAAACAATTGTAGGAGGATGTAAATAATATTACATATCTAGGAAACATGGATGTTGATGATAAAATACACCCTATTAAATTTCAAAGTATAAACAATCTCGGATAAAAATGAGATTGCGATATTTCCCTTACCTTAGGTCCGATTTGCTTTGTACGTGTCCGAATCTCCTGTATAATGGATTAAATAATGTTATTGAATTATTCCAGAATTATACATATTTATATGATATCATATATGGTCATATTCTTAGCCTCTTATTAGTAATATTTCATTGTTACTTGTTACTCGGGTCTTTATTGCCTTTTGTTCTTATGCGTGTTTTGCCGAATAAATTCTTATTATTATTTTAAGGTTATAGATAACTTATATCCAGAATGGTATTAGTGTAACATATATCATATTTATTCATTCAATTCATTTATATAATTACTATGTAATGATGATCATGTAGAACGAGTCACATCACAATGTGGAGAATGTATTCCGTACGTACGCACGAGCGATGATATTGTTCCCATGATCGTGGAACTGTATTTAAATGTATTTATACTATTTCAGTATCAATATAACTTTATAATAATAATATATAGTTACTCATTACACCATTATAACCATCCTTATAAGGTGATGGTGGAAAATAGATTACACCATGACGTGGAGACGGTATTCCGTACGTACGCACGCACGGTGATTTCATTTTTCCGTAGGATGGATAGAAGGTGAATTAGGGTTGTTTCATATTTATAATAACATATCAGTATGTAAGTAATACTGATGTTATTACTTTATCATGAAAAAACTAAAGAAGAAGAAGTTGATGAAAAAGAGATTGAAAAGATCGGTAATGGATATTACCTCTTCTTTGAAACGCCACTTTGAATCCTCCACTTAGGGAACTAAAATTGGTCTTTGAAGAAGACCAAGACCTCTAGGATTATTCTAGGGAAGTGGAGAATGGATTTTGGCAGGGTTTTTCCGAGCTTGAGTGCTCAAATTGGTGTGAGGAGTAGGGGGAGGAGGTGCCCTTTTATAAGGGAGGAGAGGGGCACCTTAGGAATATCTCAAAATATTATTTTATATTAAAGTCAAAATCGGATTATAATGGTTCCAAAGGGTCTTATTTAGAAGGTAAAGTGGGGATGGGTCGAAAGCCTATCAACCAATAGGATTTAGACAAGTTTAGGTAATTATTTTAACCTTATCAATTAGATTTAACTCTAAGTTAAATAATTTAACTTTTACCGTGACTTTTTGTTTTCTTACACTATATGGTTAATACACTTACTATAACATGCCAAAAGAACCCCAAGTTGTTTATAATTAATATATATATCCTTATCTAAGTCATTTGGCCGAATATTAGATTTTTAGGAATAAAATAACAATTAATAATATAATATTTGATTTACAAACTATTTTGTGTCAATTTTGACACTATTTGATATATGATTTTTTTGAAAGTCATAATAGAATTATATGTTCTAAACAAGTTGATTAAATCACCACTAATATATCATAGTAACATACAAAATTATTGGAATTCATAAAAAGTCTCAAATTACATTTATTTGAGCATTTATAACATCAATTATGTTAACATTTCCTTAAAAGGGTAATTACCGCATCATCGTTGTGTAATAAATAAATTAATTTATTTAAAGTCTAAAAATTATAAATAAAATATAATTATGTAGGAAATAGTTTTATATTTCTAATGAATATTTATAGTCGAATTTATCTTATCTATAACCCCATATTAAAAATGTTTTATTTATTAAACATTGATTTTAACTATTTTAACTATTCATTAAATAAAATAATATTAAATGTCATAATCTAATCCAAGTGGACCTAAATGGTCATATTATATTCATAAGGTTGTTTTTGGTCGAATTACACTTATCCAATAAATTAGTACATGTGTTAGGGTAATAGTAATATCATATTTACCCTTAGTTACCCTATTTACTATTAACTGCGGTAAAAAAAGTAAAAAGTTACTATTCACCAAAAAATTATTTTTATCTCATTGAACCACATTTTACTTACTAATATCAACCGTGTCTGTAGGATTTTCGAAATTCAATTAACAGAAGCGGTAAAATTTAGTTTTATGCAAAATTCAGTTTTTAACCTACCACTTAGTGGTTTCACTATTCATCAAAAATTGAAAGTTTTCATAAAAATACCAAGATTTCACCCTAGGATAATTTCGGTATTCCGAATCCAAAAATGAAGTCCATTTTGAAAAATAAAATTTATAAAATTTCAAAAACTGGTTATTACTATTCATAACGGCTAGTTTTAATAATATTTTAATAGCATATCGTTGTTTAGTGAAACTCGGTATTGCGTACAACGCAATCTATCGAGGAAGGTCGCAATTGCGTGTAAAGAAAGTCAAGATAGTGTGTAGTGAATGATTCCTTTGATGTTATATATATAACATAAAAACAAAATATTACTCATAAAAATCTCAGGTGTTACATTCTACCCCCCTTAAAAAGAATTTCGCCCACGAAATTCGTCACTTTGTAACAAACAGATGAGGATACTTCTCCCTCATCATATCCTCAAGCTCCCATGTAGCTTCTTCAAGTTGGTGGTTCCTCCAAAATACTTTCACCAATCGAGTGGTCTTGTTTCGTAGGGGTTTTTCGCTACGATCCATAATCTCTATCGGTTGTTCTTTATAAGAAATATCATGCTCCAGCGGTACAACTTCTGAGCTGAGTACATGTGAAGGATTAGGTATGTACTTTCTCAGGAGAGATACATGGAACACATCCTGAACTTGAGAGAGATTCGGTGGAAGTGCTAATCAGTAAGCTACCTTCCCAACACGATCCAGTATTTCGAAAGGACCGATATATCTAGGGCTCAACTTCCCCTTCTTTCCAAATCTCATAACCCACTTCCAGGGCGATATTCGTAAGAACACTTTATCACCCACTTCAAACTCTAGGTCTTTTCTTCGGTTGTCAGCATAACTTTACTGTCAACTCTGAGCTTCTCTTATGTGTTGTTGAATAGATCTGACCTTTTCTGCCATTTCATCAACGAGATCAGGTCCTAATAGCTTTCTTTCCCCAACTTCAAACCAGCAAGTTGGAGTCCTGCATTTCATTCCATAGAGAGCTTCATAAGGATCCATCTGAATACCTGAGTGAAAGCTATTATTATGAGAAAATTCCACCAAAGGTAGGTGTTGATCCCAACCTCCTTTGAAATCTAAAGAGCAAGCTCTCAACATATCTTCTAGGGTTTGAATTGTTCTCTCAGACTGACCGTCTGTCTGAGGATGATAAGCAGTGCTGAAACTCAACTCTGTATCCAGAGTATGCTGAAGACATATCTAGAACATCGCGGTAAATCTCGGATCCTGATCAGATATAATAGAAAGTGGTACTCCATGCAGTCTTACCACTTCCTTTACATATATCATGGCAAGTTGATCCAAAGAGAAATCCTCTCTAATTGCAATGAAGTGTGCAGACTTTGTAAGACGATCAACTATGACCCAGATAGCATTATTGCCTTTGGATGTTTTAGGAAGTCCTATGACAATGTCCATAGTGATGTTTTCCCATTTTCATTCGGGTATGGGTAATGGTTGTAACATCCCCTTAGACTTCTGTATCTCAGCTTTAACTTATTGACAAACCAAGCATTGAGAGACATATTCAGCAACATCTCTTTTCATTCCATCCCACCAGAAGTACTCTTTCATGTCCTTATACATCTTCGTGCTTCCAGGATGAATAGATAATGAAGAACTATGAGCTTCATCCAGCAGTTCCTTCTTTAATTCGGGTATGGGAGGAACCCAAACCCGATTCCTAAACTTTATTATCCCATCACAATCAAGGTTGAACTCAGGAACATTTCTCACCTTCTTTTGTAACTCGACATCTTCCTTCTGTGCCTCTTTAATCTTCACATGTATAGATGGTTGAACATTCATTTGAGAAAGATAAGATTTTTCCCCTTCCATTATAATTCCAAGATCCATCAATTGTAAATCCATAAATATTGGATCTTTTGTGATCCTCATCATGGATAAACTAGCATGGTCTTGTCGACTTAATGCATCTGCCACCTTGTTTGCTTTCCCAGGGTGGTAATGGATTGAGCAGTCGTAATCCTTAATCAGCTCCAGCCATCTTCTTTGATGCATATTCAGCTCCTTTTGTGTGAAAATATACTTTAAACTTTTATGATCAGTATAAATATCACACCTTTCACCATAAAGGTAATGCCTCCAAATCTTTAATGCAAAGATTACTGAAGCTAACTCCAAATCATGAGTTGGGTAATTTTGCTCATGGATTTTCAACTGTCGTGAGGCATAAGCTATCACCATATCATTTTTCATAAGAACACACCCCAATCCCTTCTTGGATGAATCACTGTAGATCACAAACCTTTCTCCACTACAAGGCAGTGTGAGCAGAGGTGCACTGGATAACCTTCTTTTCAACTCCTTGAAATTCTCTTCACATTCCTCTGTCTAAAAAACTTAACTCATTTCCGAGTCAACTTGGTGAGTGGATTAGATAATCGTGAAAAATCTTTTACAAAACGTTGATAATATCCAGCCAAACCAAGAAAACTTCGGATCTCAGTTACTGTTGTTGGTCTCGACGATCTTTCTTTAACCTCTGCTTTTGCTGAATCCATAGATATCCGCTCTTTTGAGATTATGTGACCCAAAAATTCAACTTTTTGAAGCCAAAATTCACACTTGGTAAATTTGGCATAAAGCTTCTCCTTTCTCAGGGTATTCAATATAATTATCAAGTGATCTTCATGCTCTTCCTTGCTCTTTGAATAGACAAGAATATCATCTATAAAGACTACCACAAATTGATCAAGATATTCTCTAAAGACTCTATTCATTAGATCCATGAAGATAGCAGGGGCATTAGTAAGACCAAATAGCATCACTATAAATTCATAGTGTCCATACCTTGTACGGAAAGCCGTCTTTGGTATATCTTCCCTTTTGTCCCTTAATTGATGATACCCTGAACGAAGATCAATCTTGGAAAAGTATTGAGCTCCGCGTAGTTGGTCAAATAAGTCATCAATGCATGGGAGAGGATATTTGTTCTTGATAGTGATCTTGTTAAGTTCTCGATAATCAATACAGAGTCTCATTGATCCATCTTTCTTCTTAACAAATAGAACAGGTGCTCCCCAAGGTGACGCACTAGGGAATATGAATCCCTTATCAATATTCTCTTAGAGTTGCTTCTTCAATTCCTGCAACTCAATTGGGGACATTCTATAAGGTGTCTTTGAAATAGGCAAAGCACCCGGTATGAGTTCTATTGAAAACTCAACTTCACGATTTGGTGGACGACCCGGTAATTCCTCTGGAAAGACATCATCAAACTCCCGTACGATGGGAATATTCTTAATCGCGAGTTTCTCACCAACCATTTGAGATAAATAACCTTCATTTAGTGGAATCAATACCCATAAAATGGAATAAATTTCCACTGGAAGGTTATGTTCATACTTGCATTGTTAGACGATCATAGATTGATCTGGAATATGAAATGTGACTTCCCTTCTTTGGCAATTGATATGAGCTCCGTATAAAGAAAGCCAATCCATGCCAAGAATCACATCGAATTCCACTAAAGGAAGGATCACAAGATTTGCAGGAAGCACTTTCCCACAAACGTCAATTGGAGAAGAATTATAAACTTTTGATGCGATTGATGTGCCATTAGGTGTTGTCACAGCTAACTCAACATCTAATTGTTGAGGTAATACGGTGATACCCTTAGAAAATTCTTCACAAATAAAAGAGTAGGTGGATCCAGAATCCAATAAAACATTTACTACTTTAGAGTGGATGGTAAGTGTACCTTTCACCACTTCGTTATCGTACTCCACATCGCTGATAGAAATTGTATGTGACTTTCATTTGTCTTTAGCCTTAAGAGTTTGTTGACGTCGACCGTCATCATCAACCCTTGGATTTGGGCATTGATTGGCATAATGCCCCATCTCCTTGAACTTGAAACATTGAAGTGTAGTAGGTTCATTCTGTGTATCCCTTCCTTTGTTTGCATCATTAGACATCTTCTTCCCATCATCGCAGAATTCAAATGCCCGATGACCTTCCTTTCCACATTTGAAACATTTACTTGTCCCTTTAAGACAACTCCCTCCATGTTTCTTTCCACACTTTGAGCATAAGGGAAAGCTCATCTTCTTTTCAGTGTGCTCTTTAGATTTTCCTTTGAATTCCATTTTCCTCTTCTTATCAAACCCATATGACTGATGGGTTACTCCAATCTCCATCTCGACTTTAAGAGCACATCGAACGATTTCCTTGTAGCTATTGAAGTCCCTTATGGATAACACCCTTCGAAGACTTGTTTTTAAGCCACTAATGAATCGATCGATCTACTCTCAGGTTTGATAATAATACCAGAAGCGTACCTTGCATGTCTTGTAAAATTTTCTTCATAGGTACCAACAGATTCATCATCCCTTTGCTTCAGTTCAAGAAACTCTTTCTCCATCTTTGTTCGGAGAATACAAGGGAATTAGTTATTGAAAAATAAGTTCTTGAACTCGTCCCATTCCATGGACTCAATTTCATCCCTTTGCCTCGTATTCTTAATAAGATTCCACCATTGATCAGCATCTCCTTCCAAACGATACACTGCTAGGATGACTTTATCATGTTCAGAACATTGAAGAACTGAAAATATCTTTTCAGTAGTACTAATCCATTGTTCGGCAACTAATGGATCAGTAGACCCACTGAACGAAGGTGGACACTGCCTCATGAAGGATTCAACAGAATGTTGCTCCTTCCTTTGCTCGTTTGGAAGTCCTGCATGATTCATAGCTTGAGAAAGTTGTGTGAGCATGGCTACAAGATTTTTCATTCCAGCTCCCATATCGTTTGGTTGCTCAGGGGGGACAATCATTGAATTGCCCATTGCATTCCGTATTAACACGGTTCCTTCGGGTTCCAGCCATTGACTAAAACCAAGAAGAATAGTGTGAGAAACACAAATTATAATAGGAAAACCACATAATTCAAGAATAAAATTTTCACGCTTAAGGTCTTATCCTAGGTTATTCATGTCAATTTATAAAACACTAAGATTGTGTTCTATGCTTAGATTTATCCTTAGGGTTCTTACTAAGGCTTTCACATCCTAGTTTCCAAAGGTTGACTATACCTTTCCTCTTATACCAACTATAATGACCCATACTTTACATACATTGTTAATACATCAAAATTGAAGCACACTTATTACAACATATGACAAAACCACAAAGGACCGTATAGGTAGAGTGTCTTTAGAAACTGGGAAACATAAACAACTGGTTCATAAATCTTCTACAGTGTCTCCCATTTATTTCTTCATATCTAGGGTCCCTTTTAGCATATTCTACTTAATATCCATCTTCCTGGCCTGGGGAAAAGAAAACATACAAAAAAAGGGTGAGCTCAAATGCTTAGCAAGGGAAAATAAAGGAATAAAAATCATATCATATCTTTTTGAAAATCATAACCTGCAAAAGAGATCATAATATCTTAACATGGACTAAATCATAGAAGTGAAAATGAGATCCACATAATCATAACATAAAACTTGAAACTTTGTGGAATTCACACATAATCATAGAGAATCATTTCTTGTTAGTCAAGACTCATTTCCAAGACTATCTTAGTGGACAAAGTCCCTTTCTGAACCGAGTCACCCTCGTTTCTGTAACACCCCGAGATTTTATGAAAAATATTCTTTTTAATTTCATTAATGTCTTGTGTTATACGCTACACCAAAAGGAGCTTTCACAACACACATCTTTGACCTGGCTTGAATTACACGCAATCGCGACCTTCCACGATAGCGTGTGTTGTACGCAACACCAAGTTTCGCTAAACAACGATATGCTATTAAGATATTATTAAAACTAGCCGTTATGAATAGTAATAACCACATTTTGAAATTTTTTAAATTTTATTTTTCAAAATGGACTTCATTTATGGATTAGGAGTATCGAATTTAGCCTAAGGTGAAATTTTGGTAATTTTCGGATAACTTTCATATTTTGATGAATAGTGGAAATTACTAAATTTTAATTAAAAACAACTTTTTCAATCGAAATAATTAATATTTATAAATTATTAATTTGAGTGGTTTTAAAGTATATTTAGAATATATTTTTACAATTTAATACAATGTTGGACATTGGATGTAATTTCACATTTAAACCAGTTATAAACAAGTGTCAATTGTTTGATAGTTATTATCTCTTAAAAACACGCTATTTGTTGTGACAGCGGAAATTAATTATAAAATTAATTAATGCAACTTATATGTTGGGAATTTTGTAAAATAGAAATCATTTTTGAATTCGGAATATCAATTATATCCTAGGGTGAAATTTTGGTACTTTTCTGAAAACGTTCAATTTTTTATGAATAGTGAAACCACTAAGTGGTAGGTTAAAAACTGAATTTTGCATAAAACTTAATTTTACCGCTTCTGTGAATGAAATTTCGACAATCCGACAGACACGGTTAATATCAAGGAGTAAAATGGGGTTCAATGAGATGAAAATAATTTTTGGTGAATAGTAACTTTTTACTTCTTTTTACCACGGTTAATAGTAAATAGGGTAGCTAAGGGTAAATATGATATTAATATTACCCTAACACATGTCCTAATTCTATTGGATAAGTGTAATTCGACCAAAAACAACCTTATAAATATAATATGACTATTTAGGTCCACTTGGATTAGATTATGACATTTAATATTATTTTATTTAATGAATAGTTAAAATAGTTAAAATCAATGTTCAATAACTAAAACATTTTTAATATGGGGTTATACATAAGATAAATTCAACTATAAATATTCATTAGAAAGCTAAAAATATTTCCTACATAATTATATTTTATTTATAATTTTTAGACTTTAAATAAATTAGTTTATTTATGACACAATGATGATGTAATAATTATCTTATTAATGAAATATTGACATAATTGATGTTGTAAACACCAAAATAAATGTAATTTGAGACTTTTTATGAATTCCACTAATTTTCTAGGTTACTATGATATATTAGTGTTGATTTAATCAACTTGGGTCGAACATATAATTCTGTTATGACTTTTACAAAAATCATATATCAAATAGTGTCAAAATTGACACAAAATAGTTTTTAAATCAAATATTATATTACTAATTGTTATTTTATTCCTAAAAATCTAAGGTTCGGCCAAATGACTTAGATAAGGATATATATATTAATAATAAACAATTTGGGGTTCATTTTGCATGTTATAGTATTTGTATTAACCATATAGTGAAAGAAAACAAAAATACACGGTAAAAGTTAAATTATTTAACTTAGAGTTAAATCTAATTGATAAGGTTAAAATAATACCCTAAACTTGTCTAAATATTATTGGTTGATAGAATTTCGACCCATCCCCACTTTACCTTCGAAATAAGACCCTTTGGAACCATTATAAACCGATTTTTACTTTAATATAAAATAATATTTTGAGGTATTCCTAAGGTGCCCCTCTCCTCCCTTATAAGAGGACACCTCCTCCCCCTCCTCCTCACACCAATTTGAGCACTCAAGATCGGCCAAACCCTGAAATTTTCTCCTCTCCACATCCCTAGAATAATCCTAGAGGTCCTGGTATTCTTCAAAGACCAATCTTAGTTCCCTAAGTGGAGGATTCAAAGAGGCGTTCCAAATAAGAGGTAATATCCATTACCGATCTTTTCAATTTCTTTCTTCTTCAACTTCTTCTTATTTAGTTGTTTCATGATAAAGTAATAACATAAGTATTTCTTATATACTGATATGTTATTATAAATATGAAACAACTCTAATTAACCTTCTATCCATCCTACGGAAAAAGGAAATCACCGCGCGTGCGTACATACGGAATACCGTCTCCACGCCGTGGTGTAATCTATTTTCTGTCACCACCTTAATTGGATGGGTATAATGGTGTAATGAGTAACTATATATGATTATTATAAAGTGATATTGACACTTAAATAGTATACATACACTTCAACACAATTCCACAACCATGGGAACGATATCATCGCTCGTGCGTACGTACGGACTACCGTCTCCACGACGCAATGAGATTCATTCTCAATGATTAACCATTCATGAATGATTATAAAGTATATATAATAAGTACTAATGAAATATATGACATAATAATGATACTGTATTTATGTATATTTATATGTACGTCATCTACTTAATTCTATTCAATTCAATAAGGAAACGAAAACAGCGTTCATGCGTACGTACGGACTACCGTCTCCATGAATGGTGTATTTCATTCCATTTATCAATATATTATATATATGTATATTCTGAATATATATTATAAATAAATCATGTTTTACATTCTGGATATAAGTAATCATGATCCAAGTAATCATATTAATAATTACAAGTTAAAAACACCTACGATAAATGAAACGATTTTACCCAAAACGCTTCTTTAACATGAATTTACAAAAGAACGGGTAATATAAAGTCATAGGTGGACCATATATGATATAATAACAATGAATATGATTCTGTAATAAGTCAATAACATGATTTAAATCATTATACAGGAGGTTCGGACACATACAAAGCAAGTCGGACCTAAGGTAAGGGAAATATCACAATCTCATTTTTATCCGAGATTGTTTATACTTTGGTATTTAATGGGGTGTATTTTATCATCCACATCCATGTTTCCTCAATATGTAATATTATTTCCATCCACCTACAATTGTTTAAATCCAATTTTACCCTTCGGTGAGTTTTTAGTAAAAGATATGAAAGGAATCTTTTATCGTTTTTCGTACGAGGTACTTTTTGACTTTTCTGACAAAAGTACGAAGAATGTTTTTTTTAACTTATACGACAAGAATGGATTTTTAAAACATTATTTCCAAGATTATTCCTTTATAAGTTTTCAATTTTATTTTTAATCAACTTCTTTTAGTTTATAATTGTATGACATGTTAAGAAAAGAAAAGTGTTTTTGAAGTAGAAAGGATATTTTCCTCAAGAATGGAGTTCAAATGTTTTATCAAAATTATTTTCCAACTAAGATAATATAGGGTTCTGTTTTTATCCCTATTATTACATTAATTTGATTATGTTTTGAGGAAACTATTTTTATGAAGTCATTTACCTTATATGATTTGTTTTATGATGTCATGATGTTTCAAGAATCCCATTTTTGTTACATGTGTTATGCGATGATGTATGATTTATGATTATGTGACACACATAAGAAATGATTCATTATAAGATGGGTGGGACCTATATCTCCCTCCAATGAATTGGGTAAAGATTTTATATCTCATGAGATAGACATGGCTGGAATGGTAGGTTATACTGGTTCAGTGAAACAGGACTGAAACGAGGGTTACTCGATTCCGAAAGGGACTTTGTCCACTAAGATAGTCTTGGAAATGAGTCTTGACTAACAAGAAATGATTCTCTATGATTATGTTTGAATGCAACAAAGTTTCATGTTTTAAGTTATGATTATTGTGATTACATTTCACTGCCATGATTTATCCCATGTTATGAAATTGTGATCTCTTTTGCAGGTTAAGATTTCCTAAAGTTATGTGCTTGTGAATACGATGAGATTAATATTTCTTTTGTTTACCCTTACTGAGCATTTGAGCTCACCCTTTTATGTTTTCTTTTCCCCAGGATATAAAGAAAGGTTTTAGGTAAAAAAAAGGGAAGATCTTTGTGGGAGATATTGGAGATCTTTCACCACGATTAGAAGATTACGTTCCGAGTTTCCAAAGACACTAAACTATTACGATCCTTGTGTGTGTGTTTTTGTTATGTACTAAGTACTCCGCAAAAGTAATGTAATGTCCATGTACGTCAGGCTTCAGGTCTCTACAGTTGGTATCAGAGGAAAGGTTTAGTCAACCGTTGGAAACTAGGATGCGAGAACTTTAGTGAGATCCCTAGAGATATTTATAAGGTTTGTCCAGGGATGTCCCTAAGGATAAGTATACGTATAGGATACAGTCCTATAACTATGGTAACGATCTTAGAATTTAACCTAAGAAGTTAGATATTGAGGATACTCCCTCTTTATTATGTTGTTTTCCATAGAATGTTTTTTGCCTCTCACACTATTCTTTTTGGGTTTTAGACAATGGTTGGAACCCGAAGGAACCGTGTTGATCAATGCAATGGAAAATGCAATAATTGCCCTCCTGAACAAACAAATGTTATGGGAGATGGAGTGAAAAATCTTATTGCTATACTTACACAAGCTATGAATCATTCTGGACTTCCAAATGAGCAGAGAAGGGAACAATATTCTATTGAGTCCTTCATGAGGCAACGTCCACCTTCTTTCAGTGGGACTTCTGATCCACTTGTTGCTGAACAATGGATCAGTACCACTGAAAAGATATTTTCAGTTCTTCACTGTTCTGAACATGATAAAGTCATCTTAGCAGTATATCGTTTGGAAGGTGAAGCTGATCAATGGTGGAATCTTATCAAGAATACAAGGCCAATAGATGAAATTGAGTCCATGGAATGGGACGAGTTCAAGAACTTGTTTTTCAGTAAGTACTTCCCTCGTATTCTTCGAACAAAGATGGAAAAGGAGTTTCTTGAGCTAAAGCAGAAGGATGATGAATCTGTTGGTATATACAAAGCGAATTTTACAAGACATGCAAGGTATGCATCTTGCATTATCATCCAACCTGAAAGTAAAGTTGATCGATTTTTCAGTGGCTTAAAACCAAGTCTTCGAAGGGCATTGGCTATAAGAGACTTAAGTAGCTATGAAGAAATTGTGCGTTGTGCTATCAAGGTAGAAATGGAAGTTGGTGTTACATATCCATCTCAGGGTTTTGACAAGAAACGAAAGATGGAGTTCAAGGAGAAATCTCAGAATAATGGTGAAAATAAGATGACTGTTTCTTTATGCTCAATGTGTGGAAAGAAGCATGGTGGAGATTGTCTTAAAGGGGCTAGAAAATGTTTTAAGTGTGGAAAAGAAGGTCATCGAGCAGCTGAATGTCGAAGTAGTGGGAAAAGGGTTTCTAATGATGTGAATAAAGCAAACACTGCAGAGAACGCACCACCAACACTTCAATGCTTCAAGTGCAAGGAAATGGGGCATTATGCTAATAAATGCCCTAATCAAAGGGTTAGTGATGATCAACATGAGCAACCACTGAAGGCAATGGACAAAGGGAAGTCACATGCGATCACTATTGGCGATGTTGAATATGACAACGATGTGGTGGAATGATTAAGTGTTCATGTAATGGGATTCCAAAATAATATTGTATCATGGAGTATTGGAATATTTATGTATTAGTCTAATGTGGTATTCAAAGTAATTGAGATATTTTTGGAAATAAGATGATATGCGCATAATGAAGGGAAAACGAGAAAACAAAATGTTTAACAGTATTCATGAGCTCATGATTGATATAAGGACTAAGTGATATCATGGTTTGAGTATATAGAATTTTGAGGATTTTGGTATGTGGAAAGTGTTAACTTTTAACTGCATTCATGTTTTCACTAAGGTTCAATGGGTATTCATTATTCAAGAGAATACATGATTAAGGTATTCACATGTTTATAATTTGACCAAAAAGATATATCTTATGATATATGGGGGATAAATGATGGCATTCACGTGATTATTCTGTGACATTTCAAGTAATCATTTTCTTTATACTATGAGCTTGGACTGAAGTATTTTAGATAAGCCTAAAGATTAGAATGGATTATGTTGGGCATAAGTTAGGATAAAACGTTTTTCAATATTATTGATGGGATGTTATAGTAATATAGCTTTAGAAAAAGGACAACCTGTAGGACGGGCGACAACCCATTGCGTCGGACAAGGATGTGGGAATCGAACCCACAACCGAAGTGCAACTGGCCTTTATCACCTACCACTGGCCTACAGGAAGTTCCTGTTTAGTAGAAACTAGTTTTATTATATTAAGAAGTATGATATATGAAGTATAAGTCGATTTTAGGAACCATATATGATTAATCCCACTATAGAATGACTTATGTATATTTAATAACTTTTGCTAACCTTTTGTTTGAGACAGATGGAATGACTCGTCATTCTATCACATGATCTGCTAACACTTCACGAATAACAAATTCAACTTCATTTATTTAAGAGATGATTTGGAAATTGTTCAAGGCACGAACAACAGTGAGATTGTACCAAAATAAAGTATGTATTTATTCTAATTCTAATTCTTCAACTTTAGGGAAATGATCTTGAAAACCAAAAATGTTGTCCTAGTGCTCTTATATCTGATTAATCAGATGGTACCTTAGATCATCACAAATTTATGGATTTGTGATTGTTGGCTTTTCCATAGCCATGTTCTCTACCACTCTCCATCAGAACATGATGGTTAGATTTCTCTTCCCTATCCATATTTTCACCTATGTGGAAACACATTGATTAGTTTATTTGGGTAACCGTTACGTTTCATACTATTGTTTTTAAAGATTGGTTTTGGTATTCTTTTTTACGATGTGGGTTTCGATTAAAGAAACTTTCGAATAGTAAACCATTTATAACCCCGACGAATTTCGAGGGCGAAATTCATTTTAAGGGGGGTAGAATGTTACACCCCGAGAATTTATGAAAAATATTCTTTTTAATTTCATTAATGTCTTCTGTTATACGCTACACCAAAAGGAGCTTTCACAACACACATCTTTGACCTGGCTTGAATTACACGCAATCGCGACCTTCCATGATAGCGTGTGTTGTACGCAACACCAAGTTTCGCTAAACAACGATATGCTATTAAGATATTATTAAAACTAGCCGTTATGAATAGTAATAACCACTTTTTGAAATTTTGTAAATTTTATTTTTCAAAATGGACTTCATTTATGGATTAGGAGTATCGAATTTAACCTAAGGTGAAATTTTGGTAATTTTCGGATAACTTTCATATTTTGATGAATAGTGGAAATTACTAAATTTTAATTAAAAACAACTTTTTCAATCGAAATAATTAATAGTTATAAATTATTAATTTGAGTGGTTTTAATGTATATTTAGAATATATTTTTACAATTTAATACAATGTTGGACATTGGATGTAATTTCACATTTAAACCAGTTATAAACAAGTGTCAATCTTTTGATAGTTATTATCTCTTAAAAACACGCTATTTGCTGTGACAGCGGAAATTAATTATAAAATTAATTAATGCAACTTATATGTTGGGAATTTTGTAAAATAGAAATCATTTTTGAATTCGGAATATCAATTATAGCCTAGGTTGAAATTTTGGTACTTTTCTGAAAACTTTCAATTTTTTATGAATAGTGAAACCACTAAGTGGTAGGTTAAAGACTGAATTTTGCATAAAACTTAATTTTACCGCTTCTGTGAATGGAATTTCGAAAATCCGACAGACACGGTTAATATCAAGGACTAAAATGTGGTTCAATGGGATGAAAATAATTTTTGGTTAATAGTAACATTTTACTTTTTTTTACCACGGTTAATAGTAAATAGGGTAACTAAGGGTAAATATGATATTAATATTACCTAACACATGTCCTAATTCTATTGGATAAGTGTAATTCGACCGAAAACAACCTTATGAATATAATATGACCATTTAGGTCCACTTGGATTAGATTATGACATTTAATATTATTTTATTTAATGAATAGTTAAAATAGTTAAAATCAAAGTTTAATAACTAAAACATTTTTAATATGGGGTTATACATAAGATAAATTAGACTATAAATATTCATTAGAAAGATAAAAAGATTTCCTACATAATGATATTTTATTTATAATTTTTAGACTTTAAAAAAATTATTTTATTTATGACACAATGATGATGCAGTAATTATCTTATTAATGAAATATTGACATAATTGGTGTTGTAAACACCAAAATAAATGTAATTTGAGACTTTTTATGAATTACACTAATTTTCTAGGTTACTATGATATATTAGTGTTGATTTAATAAACTTGGTTCGAACATATAATTTTGTTATGACTTTTACAAAAATCATATATCAAATAGTGTCAAAATTGACACAAAATAGTTTTTAAATCAAATATTATATTACTAATTGTTATTTTATTCCTAAAAATCTAAGGTTCGGCAAAATGACTTAGATAAGGATATATATATTAATAATAAGCAATTTGGGGTTCGTTTGGCATGTTATAGTAAGTGTATTAACCATATAGTGAAAGAAAACAAAAAGACAGGGTAAAAGTTAAATTATTTAACTTAGAGTTAAATCTAATTGATAAGGTTAAAATAATACCATAAACTTGTCTAAATCTTATTGGTTGATATAATTTCGACCCATACCCACTTTACCTTCGAAATAAGACCCTTTGAACCATTATAAACCGATTTTGACTTTAATATAAAATAATATTTTGAGGTATTCCTATGGTGCCCCTCTCCTCCCTTATAAAAGGACACCTCCTCCCCTCCTCCTCACCCCAATTTGAGCACTCAAGCTCGGAAAAACCCTGCCATTTTCTCCTCTCCACTTCCCTAGAATAATCCTAGAGGTCCTGGTATTCTTCAAAGACCAATCTTAGTTCCCTAAGTGGAGGATTCAAAGAGGCGTTCCAAAGAAGAGGTAATATCCATTACCGATCTTTTCAATTTCTTTCTTCTTCAACTTCTTCTTCTTTAGTTGTTTAATGATAAAGTAATAACATAAGTATTTCTTATATACTTATATGTTATTATAAATATGTAACAACTCTATGTAACCTTCTATCCATCCTACGGAAAAAGGAAATCACCGCGCGTGCGTACGCACAGAATACGGTCTCCACGCCGTGGTGTAATCTATTTTCCGTCACCACATTAATTGGATGGGTATAATGGTGTAATGAGTATCTATATATGATTATTATAAAGTTATATTGATACTAAAATAGTATACATACACTTCAACACAATTCCACAACCATGGGAACGATATCATCGCTCGTGCGTACGTACGGACTACCGTCTCCACGACGCGATGAGATTCATTCTCAATGATTAACCATTCATGAATGATTATAAAGTATATATAATAAGTACTAATGAAACATATGACATAATAATGATAATGTATTTATGTATATTTATATGTATGTCATCTACTTAATTATATTCAATTCAATAAGGAAAGGAAAACAGCGTTCATGCGTACGTACGGACTACCGTCTCCATGAATGGTGTATTTCATTCCATTTATAAATATATTATATATATGTATATTCTGAATATATATGATATATAAATCATGTTTTACATTCTGGAAATAAGTAATCATGATCCAAGTAATCATATTAATAATTACAAATTAAAAACACCTACGATAAATGAAACGATTTTACCCAAAACGCTTCTTTAACATGAATTTACAAAATAACGGGTAATATAAAGTCATAAGTGGACCATATATGATATAATAACAATTAATATGATTCTTTAATAAGTCAATAACATGATTTAAATCATTATACAGGAGGTTCGGACACGTACAAAGCAAGTCGGACCTAAGGTAAGGGAAATATCACAATCTCATTTTTATCCGAGATTGTTTATACTTTGGTATTTAATGGGGTGTATTTTATCATCCACATCCATGTTTCCTCAATATGTAATATTATTTCCATCCACCTACAATTGTTTAAATCCAATTTTACCCTTCGGTGAGTTTTTAGTAAAAGATATGAAAGGAATCTTTTATCGTTTTTCGTATGAGGTACTTTTTGACTTTTCTGACAAAAGTACGAAGAATGTTTTTTTTAACTTATACGACAAGAATGGATTTTTAAAACATTATTTCCAAGATTCTTCCTTTATAAGTTTTCAAGTTTATTTTTAATCAACTTCTTTTAGTTTATAATTGTATGACATATTAAGAAAAGAAAAGTGTTTTTGAAGTAGAAAGGATATTTTCCTCAAGAATGGAGTTCAAATGTTTTATCAATATTATTTTCCATCTAAGATAATATAGGGTTCTGTTTTTATCCCTATTAATACATTGATTTGATTATGTTTTGAGGAAACTATTTTTATGATGTCATTTACCTTATATGGTTTGTTTTATGATGTCATGATGTTTCAAGAATCCCATTTTTGTTACATGTGTTATGCGATGATGTATGATTTATGATTATGTGGCACACATAAGAAAGGATTCATTATAAGATGGGTGGGACCTATATCTCCCTCCAATGCATTGGGTAAAGATTTTATATCTCATGAGATAGACATGGCTGGAATGGTAGGTTATACCGGTTCCGTGAAACAGGACTGAAACGAGGGTTACTCGATTCAGAAAGGGACTTTGTCCACTAAGATAGTCTTGGCAACGAGTCTTGACTAACAAGAAATGATTCTCTATGATTATGTGTGAATGCCACAAAGTTTCATGTTTTATGTTATGATTATTGTGATTACATTTCACTGCCATGATTTATCCCATGTTATGAAATTATGATCTCTTTTGCAGGTTACGATTTCCAAAAGTTATGTGCTTGTGAATATGATGAGATTTATATTTCTTTTGTTTACCCTTACTGAGCATTTGAGCTCACCCTTTTATGTTTTCTTTTCCCCAGGATATAAAGAAAGGTTTTAGGTAAAAAAAAGGAAAGATCATTATGGGAGATATTGGAGATCTTTCACCACGATTAGAAGATTACGTTCCGAGTTTCCAAAGACACTAAACTATTACGATCCTTGTGTGTGTGTTTTTGTTATGTACTAAGTATTCCGCAAAAGTAATGTAATGTCCATGTACGTCAGGCTTCGTGTCTCTACATTTTCAGTCCTGTTTCACTGAACCGGTATAACCTACCGTTCCAGCCATGTCTATCTCATGAGATATAAAATCATTACCCAATGCATTGGACTGAGATATAGGTCCCACCCATCTCATAATGATACCATTCTTATGTGTGCCACAAAATTAGAAATCATACATCATTGCATAACCCATGTAGTAAAAATGGGATTCGTAAACAACATGACATCATAAAACAATTCATATAAGATAAAGGAATTCAAAAAAATAATTCCATCACAACATAATCAAATCAATGTAATAATAGCGATAGAAACAGAACCCTATATTATCTTAGATGGAAAATAATTTTGATAAAACACTTGAACTCCATTCTTGAGGAAAATATCCTTTCTACTTCAAAAACACTTTTCCTTTCTTAACATGTAATAAAATTATAAACTAAAAGAAGTTGATTAAAAATAAACTTGAAAACTTGTAAAGGAAGATTCTTGGAAATAATGTTTTACAAATCCATTCATGCCGTATAAGTTAAAAAAACATTCTTCTCGTACTTTTGTCAGAAAAGTCAAAAAGTACCTCGTACGAAAAACGACAAAAGATTCCTTTCATATCATTTACTAAAAACTCACCGAAGGGTAAAATTGGATTTAAACAATTGTAGGAGGATGTAAATAATATTACATATCGAGGAAACATGGATGTTGATGATAAAATACACCCTAGTAAATTTCAATGTATAAACAATCTCAGATAAAAATGAGATTGTGATATTTCCCTTACCTTAGGTCCGATTTGCTTTATATGTGTCTGAAGATCCTGTATAATGGTTTAAATAATGTTATTTAATTATTCCTGAATCATACATATTGATATGATATCATATATGGTCATATTATTTGCCTTTTATTAGTAATATTTCATTGTTACTTGTTACTCGGGTCTTTATTGCCTTTTGTTCTTATGCGTGTTTTTCCGAATAAATTCTTATTCTTCTTTTAAGGTTATAGATACCTTATATCCATAATGGTATTATTGTAACATATATCATATTTATTCATTCAATTCATTTATATAATTACTATGTAACGATGATCATGTAGAACGAGTCGCATCACATCATGGAGACAGTATTCTGTACGTACGCACGAGTGATGATATTGTTCCCATGATCGTGGAACTGTATTTAAGTGTATTTATACTATTTCAGTATCAATATCACATTATAATAATCATATATATTTACTCATTACACCATTATACCCATCCTTGTAAGGTGATGGTGGAAAATAGATTACACCATGGCGTGGAGACGGTATTCTGTACGTACGCACGCGCGGTGATTTCATTTTTCCATAGGATGGATAGAAGGTTAATTATGGTTTGTATCATATTTATAATAACATATCAGTATTTAAGTAATACTGATGTTATTACTTTATCATGAAACAACTAAAGAAGAAGAAGTTGAAGAAGAAAGAGATTAAAAAGATCGGTAATGGATATTACCTCTTCTTTGAAACGCCTCTTTGAATCCTCCACTTCGGGAACTAAGATTGGTCTTTGAAGAAGACCAGGACCTCTAGGATTATTCTAGGGAAGTGGAGAAGGGATTTTGGCAGAGTTTGGACGAGCTTGAGTGCTCAAATTGGTGTGAGGAGGAGGGGGAGGAGGTGCCCTTTTATAAGGAAGGAGAGGGGCACCTTAGGATTTTCTCAAAATATTATTTTATATTAAAGTCAAAATCGGTTTATAATGGTTCCAAAGGGTCTTATTTCGAAGGTAAAGTGGGGATGGGTCGAAATCCTATTAAACAATAGGATTTAGACAAGTTTAGGTTATTATTTTAACCTTATCAATTAGATTTAACTCTAAGTTAAATAATTTATCTTTTACCGTGACTTTTTTTTTCTTACACTATATGGTTAATACACTTACTATAACAGGCCAAAAGAACCCCAAGTTGTTTATTATTAATATATATATTTTTATCTAAGTCATTTGGCCTAATCTTAGATTTTTAGGAATAAAATAACAATTAATAATATGATATTTGATTTAAAAACTATTTTGTGTCAATTTTGACACTATTTGATATATGATTTTTTTGAAAGTCATAACAGAATTATATGTTCGAACCAAGTTGATTAAATAAACACTAATATATCACAGTATCCTAGAAAATTAGTGGAATTCATAAAAAGTCTCAAATTACATATATTTGAGCATTTATAACATCAATTATGTTAACATTTCCTTAAAAGGGTAATTACGGCATCATCGTTGTGTCATAAATAAATTAATTTATTTAAAGACTAAGAATTATAAATAAAATAAAATTATGTAGGAAATATTTTTATCTTTCTAATGAATATTTATAGTCGAATTTATCTTATGTATAACCCCATATTAAATATGTTTTAGTTATTAAACATTGATTTTAACTATTTTAACTATTCATTAAATAAAATAATATTAAATGTCATAATCTAATCCAAGTGGACCTAAATGGTCATATTATATTCATAAGGTTGTTTTTGGTCGAATTAAACTTATCCAATATAATTAGGACATGTGTTAGGGTAATAGTAATATCATATTTACCCTTAGTTACCCTATTTACTATTAACCGCGGTAAAAAAAAGTAAAAAGTTACTATTCACCAAATTTATTTTTATCTCATTGAACCACATTTTACTTACTGATATCAACCGTGTCTGTCGAATTTTTGGAATTCCATTTACAGAAGTGGTAAAATTATGTTTTATGCAAAATTCAGTTTTTATCCTACCACTTAGTGGTTTCACTATTTATCAAAAATTGAACGTTTTCAGAAAAATACCAAAATTTCACCCTAGGCTAATTTCGGTATTCTAAATCCAAAAATAAAGTCCATTTTGAAAAATAAAATTTATAAAATTTCAAAAAGTGGTTATTACTATTCATAACGGCTAGTTTTAATAATATTTTAATAGCATATCGTTGTTTAGTGAAACTCGGTATTGCGTACAACACAAGCTATCGAAGAAGGTCGTGATTGCATGTAAAATAAGTCAAGCTAGTGTGTAGTGAAAGATTCCTTTGATGATATATATATAACATATAAAAAAATTTTACTCATAAAAATCTCGGGTGTTACAGGTATGTACTTATCCCAAGATCCCCCAAAGTCCATGATGCATGCACGCAGCATATCCTCAGGCACCTGTGTCATATGCTCTGACTAGTGATCGGTCTGAGGGTGGTAAGCTGGGCTTAGAAGCACCTGTGTACCCAGTGCCCTCTGAAAACTCTGCCAAAAATGAGATGTAAATCTAGTGTTCCTATCTGAAATGATGGAACGAGGGAACCCATGAATATGTACCACCTCTCAGAAATACAACTTCTCGAGCTCATCAACACTGAAGGTCTCCATGATTCAGAAAAAGTGAGCTACCTTCGTATGTCTATCCACAATAACCCGCATAGCATCACTGCCTCGAGGTGACCTTGGTAACCCAATCAAAAAATCCTTCACGACATAATCCCATTTCCACTCAGGAATGGGTAACTACTGTAACAGTCCGGCTGGAGTCTAAGGATCCACCTTCACTAAATGACAGGTGGAACATCTCATAACAAAACCAGCCACCTCCCGTTTCATACCCGGCCACGAATACTGAAGTCTCAAGTCACGATACATTTTGGTAACTCCGAGATTTACTGCCCAAGATAAAGCATGAAACTCCTACATCAGCTCCTCGCATATATCCCCTGGAACCCACACTCGTCTGTGGACACACAGTACCTCATCATCGCCTATCATCCAACCAAGAGGAGGGTCCACACATACCACCAACTCCCGTAGATCTAGGCCTTCCGAGTATAATAGTTTCCTCATCCTCACTCTATCCAGGAGTGTAGAAGTCACGGATAATGATGAATGGTAGGCCTGTCCCTGACTATCGTAAACCTCCAAATGCATCTCAGAGAACAAATTCATATGCTGCCACTCACCACTGGCCTCCTACACTGCCTGTATTTGAGTCCTCCTACTTAGTGCATCAGCAACTGTGTTACCCTTACCAGGTGCATAGGCAAGCTCAATGTCAAAGGACTGAAGTTATTCAACAAACCTCCGCTATCTCAGATTCAGGTCATGCTGGGTAAAGATATACTTGAAACGTTTTTGGTCTGTAAACACCACAAAATGTTCTCCCAAGAGATAATGTCTCCAAGGGTGTAACACATGAACAACTACAGCCAACTCAAGATCATGTGTCGGGTAATTCCTCTCATGCGTCCTCAACTACCAAGACCCGTACACAACTACTCAATCGACCTACATCAACACTACTCCCAACCCAATACTTGATGCATCACAGTAAACTGTATACCTCTTCCCCTACTCTAGAAGTATCAGGACTGCTTCTAAAGTAAACCTCTCCTTTAGCTCCTGAATGGCTATCTCGCAAGCTTCTATCGAAACGAACGTCACACCCTTATTAGTCAAACTCATCAACGACGCTGCTAAGAAGGATAAGTCACGTATAAAGTGACTGTAGTAACCATCAATCCACAAGAAACATTGTATCTCAAACACATTCTTAGGCCGCTTCCAGGAAACTATTATTCTCACATTCTCTAGGCCTTCCGCAACTCCTGCCTCTGAGATGATATGACCCAGGAAGTGTATCTAGTCCATCCCAAAGTTGCACTTTGAGAGCTTAGCATATAGATGATGCTCTCTCAGTGTACTCAATAGGACCCCAATATGGGTGGCATGTTCGTTTCGAGTGTGGGTGTACACTAAGATATCGTCCACAAGGACTGCCACAAAAGAATCCAAATATTGGTGGAACACACGATTCATCAGAGCCATGACAACTACTAGCGCCTCTGTGAGTCCGAATGGCATAACCAAGTACTCGTACATTCCACATCTTCTCTAAAAAGCTGTAAGTGGTATGTCCGATGTTGTAACACATAACTGATGATATTCGGATCTCAATTCAATCATCGAGAACACTTGTGCTTCTCTAAGTTGATCAAAAAGATCATCAATTCTTGGAAAGGGATATCGGTTCTTGACAGTTAACTGGTTCAGCTTCCGATAATCTACACAAAGTCTGAGGGTACCACCCACCTTCATCACAAGTAGGATAAGCGAACCACAAGGAGAAGTGCTGGGTTGGATGAAACCCTTTTCCTGAAACTCCTCTAACTACCTCTTGAGATACTAAAACTATAGTGTAGCCATACTATAAGGAGTAATGGACACTGTTGCTACTCCTAGCACTAGATCAATAGATAAATCCACCTCTCTCTTGGGAGGTAGACCAGAAAAGTCTTTCGGTATTACATCCATAAAATGATCAACCACTAGTGGAAATCCTTCTGACAAGTTCCTTGATCATCTAGATATAAACTCGCAATCTGGGATCTCACTCCACCTCGCCCATGATGGTCGGGTCCAGCTCGACTATCCTGGACATTCCATTTTCCCTTGTATAGAAACTGTCCACCCTCTGGTGATGTGAAACTCACCCTACGATGATAGAAATCCAAAACGGCACTAAAAGGTACCAACCAGTCAATCCTGATACTGAAATCATATCTCATCAACTATAAGACATATTGGTCCCACAGAATGTGAAACCCACCAACATCTAGGGGGAACTCTTTTCACTGACGCACACCTGCCGTTCTAGTCCCCAACGGAGTGTATAGTGTCATAAAATCAGAAGATTAAGAAACATGGATCCCAAGGTTCTCCACAATGGGAATAGATATAAAGCTATATGTAGCACCAACATCAACATGTACTAAAGACAGAACAAATGAAACTAGAATAGTACATATGACAGTAGAAGGTCGGGGATCCTGCTCTTATGGGTTCATTGCACTGCATATCCCTACCCAGTGTTGCAGCCCTACGACACAGCCTGTCTACCCTGAGCTGATCTTCCCTGCTGTCTCTGAGATCCTGGTGTCTGGCTACCATGGCCGCGACCACCATCTCTACCTTCATGCCCTAGCGTACCCCAATTTCCTAACTAGTAAGAAGATTCTGGTCCTGCTCTCGTATGCAGAGTTTGCATAGAACCCCTATCATTGGCCACTGGTGGAAACGCCCCCAAAAAATGCTATAGATGACCCATCTTGCCACAAGATCGACACTCCACTGGGTCATGTAGATAGTGAGGTCTCTTGTTCCCCTCCCTACCACACTGGTAGCATATTACCTGGCCTACTAAAGTATTATTCTGACTAGTACTACCACTATGAGTGAAGTACATATTCCTCTTCCTCTTGCCGGTAGAAATAGTACCATAATCTGGTGTCGAACCGCCCTAGCCCACACCACTAGCCTCCCATAGGTTCCGCTCTAAAATCAGTCCCTGGTTCACAATATCATGCACAATAGGCAACCTGAAAACATTCACCAGCACTCGGATGTCACACTAAAGACCATTCTCGAACCGTCTTCCCCTCTATGTCTCACCACCCACTAAAAAAAGTGTGAAGCGCTGTAACTCAGTGAAACTGGCAGAATAGTTCATCACTGACATAGCACCCTGCTGCAAAGTCATGAATTATCGATCTCTGTCTGCCCTCATCATCTTCTAGAAGAATAATTCATAGAAGGCTGCCTAAAAATATTTCCACACCATGTCTCGGTGATGCTCAGTCTGGGTGGTAACACACCAACACATTTGGTGGAATCACACAAAATGTATGTAGAAAGCTTCACCATCCTCCCAAGAGGTGTCTCCAGATGCTCTAATATCATTTGCATCGAATCCAGCCATGACTCTGCAGCCTATGGTCGGCCATACCCTGAAAATGTAGGTGGATGATATTGCTGGAAAATACGAGTTAGCTCTGCCATAAATGTGATAGCTGGCGGTGCTCTATGGAAGGACTTCATAAACCGCATGTATCCTTCAAGAAACAGCACCTCCACTCCTGTGTCTGGTATAACAGTTGGCGCTGCATCTGGCTCTGCTAGAGGATCCATCAGTATCCCCTGGCCTACCATCTCTGGAGTATAATCGTTATCACTCTCTTCAAGAACAACTCACGGTCATCTCATCGGCATGACTCTATAAGCTCAAACACATGACTAAGATTAAGAGCATCATGGACTGAAAAAATGAGTGTAAGAAGGGTACATGAGAAAGAAAAAATTCATTTTTTACAAAATAAGACTACACTGTGTGTATAATAACTACATGGTGTGTTCTGTTAAGTATTTTACATGGGAATGTACTTCTGCCAGAACTGGTCATGTAACACCCCAAACACACGTCGTGGAGTCCAGACACACGGCGTGTACATGAATTTTCTTCCCCTGGCCGAGTCCTTCTTCACGGTTTAGCCACACAGATCATTTGTTGAACGAGACTACACGGTGTGTATAATAGATACATGGCGTGTACTGGACGAGATTCAACGACACTTGTTTTCTGTTACACGGCTGGGTACACATCTCTAACTACACGGTGTGTTCAATATAGACACGATGTGTACTTATTAAATTCCAACTGCTCGAGTTTTCAGGGACATGGCCGGCTACTCGGCTGACACAAAACGGAGTGTTACACACAAACACGGAGTGTACACCACACCATTTGTTCAGCCACATAGCCAATTCCACATGGTCTTTCAAAGGTGAAGACTACAAGATATGTCCCTTAGGTACGTAGCATGTCAAGGAGGAGGTAACATTGACCCATGTTTGTTAGTAACACGACCGAATTCTTAAGTACCACCACACGTCGTGTTCATCATTGAAATGACATGTTTATGCTAAGGTTTATCCACTCGTGTTGTTAGTTACACGGCGGCCATTGGGTCACCCCAACACTGCGTGTACAACCGGTACACGGCATGTAACCTTAGAGTTTTCCCAACCTCGTGTTTCTTCCTACACAGCCTATGACACTATTAAGAATGAAACGACATGTACATAGTGTACACGTCCTGTACTTAATTTTTTTCCATTTATTCACAAACATAATATTAAACGGCATGTAATCAAAACTAAATGGCGTGTATTCAGGTTTTTTCGAGACAATAACCCTTAAAAACTACTCTGGAGCCTAGAAAACACTAAAACCAACACCTAAGTGCCAAATTCCGATCCGTGAGGACCATACTAACCGCGAATCAAATCTTGGAATCTTATACGTGTTATAAAAAAGTAAACGGTTAATGAGCCACCAAATTCCTGTCAATGAGGGCCCATACTACTCAAAAACCAATGGATGGCATTCATTCTACAAATCCTTAGATAAAATTACCCTATAAAATAGCAGGTATTTTATCAAGGCATCTATCACAACAACTTGAATTTTCTAGATCACAATCTATCACAACAACATGAAATTTCTAATGCACCTATATGACATGGAAACTATGCATGGAATACGATTCTAACATGTATGTAAATGATTCATGTGATGGAATACTATAATCTCATCGGGTTTCAACTAAATAGATCCATGTTATAAAAATATAAATATCACACAACAAGTGCATCACCCAATGGTGAAAATCAGATCAATCATAATAATCATAAATAGAAAATTATAATTTAATTTGAGGAAATTCGTTCTTTACCTTTACACGGCGTAGAAACTCCTGGGCACAATTATTACTGAGTCCGTTAACAATATATCTTTTATCATTTCCAAATGATAAAATAACTCAGAGAAAAGAAACACTCCTTTGATACCACTTTGTAACGTCCCAGATCCGGGTGCCACACAATGGGTGCCCTGAACCCATTTTGTAAAATAACCTCAAGCGTATTTCCAGAAACGCCAGAGGCTACCGACTAGCAGCGACGGCCCATGTCTGATAGTGGGAAACCTATGCCCTCATTTTTTAATGTGTAGATCATCGGAGAAAATATAAACATAAAAAATTGTGGAACAAGTAAAAAATATTAAGATGTATGGACAACAGTACTAAAGTAAAAGATAACCAACCTTCATATATAATGATGCAATATGTCCCTATGTCTTAGAAAGAATCCAAAACAGGATACACTTCAATATAAATCAATACAGTACAAGGAACAAATAATGCAAAGTAAAATAGAATAGCGTAGCACAAACTCAGCAGCATCGCAAGCCTAAGCTTGGTCCCATGCTCTTATACACATATGCAACAATCAAGTACCTGTATAGGGACCCTTTCCCTTATCCACACCTGTAGTAATGTAATCTGTTTGGGCCCAAGAAATTACTCAAACATGGTCTGATAAATAAATACATGTAGGCAACCACCAAAGTCCAATGCCCAACTGATAGTGAATTTGTGTAACAACAGTGTGCAGTAATGAACATGCAGTAAACTAGGAAGTACTCATAAACCACAACTCATACCAGTTTTATTTCATTTAATTATTTTTTTAACAATTTGGGATAAGTGATTTATAAATTCTCGAGACACAGCCTCTGCGGACAATCTCCTAAACAGTGCCGCAACAAAACTACAACAAGTTATCTAACAAGTACAAGTTAATGCAATACCAAGATTCTGCTTTAGCTTGGTAGGTATAACATGTAAAATCACCATAGTGAATATACGAACTAAACAGAGTCCCTATACATGAAAATCCATACCCTCATGTAAATAGAATTGACACCCACATGTGATTTCCCTCAAGCTAAATGAATACTTCCCTCAGGCACGAGGTATTACCTCAGGCACAGAAGTACTATCCTCAAAAATGAGAAATCTTGCCCTCGGGATAAATATAATACTTCCCTCTGGGTAAAAAAACAATTCCCTAAGGCTAACAGGTACCCAGGCTGAGCCCAATTCACAACAAGCAATCCATAAATGTTCCTCTCAAGAAAACATGTTATTGATATGGCATGACCTCAAGCATCCTAGCCAAACGGCTAAATAGAGGGGACGACCCACGAGGTTGCCCTAGATCCAACAAATGATCCCAAATAGTAGTTATAAATATTCAATAAATTACCTATGCAATTCTAGATATTTAATTAATCAAGGACTCACCCATACGACACCCCAACATGGGCGCATATCACAATTGTATAGAAAAACACTCAGTAGTTGGAATTAAACATTAGACCACCTACCTCGAGCGCCTCTGATCAATATACGTGAATGGTGCCACGTGAAAAACCTGAGAACGACATAGATCTAGGAAAAATGTTTATCCATTAAAATGTAAATTACATTCCCTTAGGAAAAATTTTGAAAGAACGTCTAAATGAGAAGTAACGTCTTACCCACACGGTTCAAACACGATCAATGGGGGAAGAATAGGACTCACAGTGTGCGATCAGGAGGTCCTCCAAGCTCCGGCCTCTCCTCCCAATACTCCAAATGAATCCCCTTCCTCCTCAGCCGAATGAGGAGGCTACTACCTATTTTAAGCGTAGAAAACAAACTACACGACGTGTATTATCAAGTAAACGTCTTGTAATTTCCATTATTGAAACTGTTCATCTGGTGGATACTTTTCACCGCCACACTGTTCATCTTTCAAAATGAGTACATGGTGTGTGGTTTTGAATACACGGCGTGTAATATCACTCAGCTGGCGGCTACTCCCACCACCATACTGTTCACATGCTGATTGATTACATGGTGTGTAAATGCCAAGTACACGGCATGTAGCTAGTTTTTACACCGTTCATCACCGACATGCCTACACGCCCTTTGTACTCATCCCACACGACCAAAGTACACGGTGTGTACCCACCAAATTTTGGATTTTTCCATTTTTATTATTTTCTCAAAAACACTTAAGGAAAAAGGAAAAGAAGAAACCTGTACTTCAAAAATAAGAACTAAGTTATTACAATGTTCTAAAAAGAAAAACCCACATAAATTTTTCATGACGTAGAAAAATAGCGCACCATGTTTTTATGAGATATGGTGTATATTTTTAAATATGACTAGAAGATGGAATATATGGTATTATGACATTATGATTAGTGCTCAATTATTTTTACATGGTATAACAACATAACACACATACAATTAACCAAATTTTAATGTCACACAAGTCATTTTCATAGAAGATAACTATACAATGTGACTTATCATAAGCCTATATTTCTATCTCACCTTATATAGGTCCCCATATAAATAAATATATAGAGGAACTAAATAAATTTGTATCTTTTTAAACATTTTATTGCAATAGTCTGTATGATAGATTTATTTTATCAACATATTAAGTATAATAAATATTCATGTAGGGTTTTCATCCTGTATACAAGGTGTCAAGGTGGGCTATCACTGGATTTTGGAGAAATAAAACGTCATGGAATACTAGAGAAAGGGTATATTTTCAAGCAGTGGGTAATTTTATTTTGTATCATTTAATATTTTCTTTTACATGTATTAAATATAATATGTGAATAATTTTTTATAATGCATATAATCTGATTGAGTAGTGAATGATGTATTTAATTTGAACAGTGAATGGATTTTCAGACCTTTAGAACATTTATTTAATTTGAGCAGTGAATCATGTTTTTTTATTGAGCAGTGGGTCCTTTATTAGAGGAGTAAATGTGTTCAACTGCAATACTATCTTCATACCTCTAAATGTTTTCAACAAAATTTTCTTGGTTTTTGATGATTCTGTACACAAGCACCATAATACAATGAATCTTACATCAACAACCAATTATTTATATGATTTCAAATTTTATTTTTTATAACTAATAGTGCTTACTAATTTACTTTCCATTCTTATTGAAACAGTATGGTCCAATCAAATATGTTTTTAAAATAGAAGATTAATGAATATCCATGAATTGTTTCTATCCTCCATATATGGTGACATAGTTAATCGAACAGTCGAATTGGGATAAACACCATGTCCTGGAAAGCTGTTCCACTACAATAGTTTCAAGAACTAGGTAAAACTTTTTTTTATTAGTACATAAAAACTCTTACTTGTATTCATAGTGATTCCACATTCATTTTTTGGACATATTTTTGGGTATTCTAATTAATCTAATGGAATTTTGTCCTATGTTGTAGTATCGTACCATGATCATGTTTGAAACCAAATAAGTGAAGGGAATGAAACAAAAACCTCTTTCATTTTCAAATTTATCCCAACATTAGATGTTAAAAGTGTTCCATCTCTGGCAGTTAATGTGCTAAAAACATGTGATGAAGCTACAATTTTAACACCACTATATGCATAATCTAAAAATAGGACATGTTTTAACTATTGTAACCCATATTTTTACAATGAAAACCTCCTTTGACTTTATATTAGGCTTTAAAACATGCAATTTTTAACTCTAGTATTTTAATAGTAGCTTCTTAACAAGAAATTATTATTATTATTGAATATCTTATCATATGAATGAAAAGATTGAACACACAATATCTAGCAATAAATCATGTTTCATGATGAGTAGGCTGTAAAGAGTATTATTACTATCCAGAGGTATGTATAATATTTTATTTAAATTTTATTTCATATTGTTGTCTATGTGATATATTTTCTATTTAATTGATCACCCACATTAAGGGATTACCTTTTACCTAAACTAACTTAACTTCTGATTCTAAAAACCAGTCTTCCAATTCCAATACTAGACATGCCTGCCATATACATACAAAACTAATTACAACTTAGATCTCTATCATTTACCGAGGATGCATTATTACTATACATTATTATTTTAATGATTAAAAAATTTCTGTAATATTGTTATTTTAGTTTTCATTGTAGAATAAAAAACATCACATTCATTTAAATTAATGATAATTTATTTTGAAATTACATATATTTTGCCTTGGATAATCAATAAAAAATTTGAGTTGGATGTTCCATTTTTTAAACATCAAACTCAATAAGTGTTTTTAAGATGGATGTCCCCATATATTCGGTATGGTGTTTATGTAAAAATGTGTAATCATGTTTCTGTTCCCCTTCCGTTCATTCCTTATTTGTAGTAGAAAACCAAGGCATTATTTCTGGAATCTGTATGCATTTTATGTGTCTTCATATTCTATATTCACTTATTCATTATACATCTTGGAGTTTATGTAGAATTTTGATACTAACTTTCTTGCAATATGAATATTCAATATTTCTTCATCTATTTTTAACTCAATCTCATTTGTATGGTCTTCTGAAGTGGTTGAAGGTTATGAATATCCATGATTTGTATCTATTAATATGGGGATTAAAACCAATAATCCAACACTATTAACATTGAATTAAGAAGGTAGACATTTGGATTATGGGTAAATGTCACTGCATTTTAATTCTTTAGGGAGGATCAGGCTGGTATAGAATTTGAAACTGTGCCACTCCATCATTTATGCAACACCAGATTCCATTACAAATTTTATTGATATTTGTTTTTAGATGTAAACTTTAAATCTATAATGTAATTTCCTTCATGAGTTCATGTGTATGTGATTGTAATCAAAATGTAATATACATATGGTTTGAATGAATAGATAAAAATGTATAATTTATATGATCTGAAAGAAAATTTATTTGTCCTATGTGTTTTCACGGGGGTAGTACTAGTTAATTATAAAAGGAAAGGTCAAGTGATATCTATGATTTTACATTCAATTTATAGTTTGAGGATACATTTAATTAAAAAGGAACATGTACCTTAAAACGACCAAGAGGAAACGCAACCAAATAGTGTCTAAAAAGGGGAAATGAGGAATCCAATGGTATGAACCCTAATTGGGTGGACTACATTGATATATTTACATCTGATGAAATAAATATCAATCATAAAAAGTTATCTAGAATTTGAAGAAAATGAATATAATTAAGGGTTATTAATTTTTAGTGGAAATGCCCAAGGGAAACTGGCATTCAAAAAACAATAGAAATATATAAAAGGTATAACTTTGAGGGAAAATTCATAGTTCACCAACATTAATAATATATTATTCTCCTAATCTAGTAAAGTCCATTAGTTGGACCATGATCATAAGAATGTAAAATAATTTTCAATCACTTTAAAAATAGGGCATATGATCCTATAAAAAAATAATATCATTTAGTGGCAGACAAATGAAGAAAGGCATAAGATGAATGAACAACATACCGGCACATACCCAATGGGATGAAAGATGCCGGAATTGGAGTTAGGATCATGAAATAGAACAAAATACTAGATTAGGATCAAATGGGGATATCATCTAGTTTCTATCTTATGCATGAGAGGAAACAAAATGAGTGAGGGGGCTTCTGTCAAACATAAAAGCCCCAATATATTATTTTAAAAAGTAACCACAAGCACTTACATGATCTATATATCATTGGGTATTCCTTTAGTAAACTCCTTTTACAAATTTTTAATTAGCCTTCCCATGTCAATAAATGTTGTGTATTCTAAATTAATTTCATGTACTTGGCCTATAGCTAGACCTACATCCCCTTCTTCCTTTCGAAATACAAAACCCCCCCTTAGTTGTGGTTACAAATTTTTAATCCTTAATTGTTCTAATACAAAGGTTTGAACTAAATATTATAAAGGATTCATACCTGAAGGAAATAAACCATGTTCTTAAAATGTAGGGATATTGATGTAAACACTTATAATGTGATCATAAATTGACTTGATATTAGATTAGATTAAAGGATGTGTGGACACTCAACTTCAATCGATGGACTGTCTGACTCTATAGACTATACCAACAATTATAAGAGCACAATAGGTAGTTATTTCTATAGAAATCATGGTATAATAATTTTTGACACTATGTGAAATTTCTAGAGTACTATCGCCTCTCGTGTAAATACATTATAATATCTAACCTATAACCTAGGAAAATTAAAAACATATTTAGGGAGGTATACACCTTGAAACTAGCATTAATAATCATGATTATGAAAATATGTTCCAGTATTATGATAACTAGCCTTGTTGTTGAAATTAATTGAATGTGGATAATTCCATTTTGAAATAAACATCAAGATTATAGACCTATATTAGGTCACAAAATGTACTTGAATCTCTAGATATGATAAATGATATAACTATGAGTAGATTTGGTTCAAATCTCTCTTGGGAATTACCGATTATTGGTCCTGAAGGAGTCCCTTCTAAAAGTGAAGCGACAATACTCTCTTGTAACGTTAACACCCATGGGATCTGAGTTTTGACTCAAAATCTAAATAAACTAATAGGTTAGTATGAATTCACGACAACAACTCAAGGGATAAATATGTGAGTATAATACATAACAACTATTTTTGGTTAATAATGGATTGTATGCATCCTCAACCACTACCAAAAATTGATTTCTACTAAAAAAATATCCATAGGAGGGGTAGCTGGTAGAGTCACTAGAAGAACTCTAAGGGAGTTAGAGACTAATGCCTCAGTTTTCTCTCTTAGGGTAGGATATCCCTTTTTCACAACCATATTAACCATGTCAGTTCCTAGGTTAATTTTTATCCATTTTGTTGAATAATTTGAATACTTGATGAGGATTAATAAACTTCCAACTCCTATAAGTGTGAGGTAAAAATATTAACAATAATATCAATTATAACATTGTAAGGTTGGGTGCAAATATATCCTACCATCCAAAAGTTATATAAATAACCATCCTTTAATTTACTAACTACAACCCTCTCTCATTCAATACCCTTATCATTACCATCCGATGAGAGATTTTCGCTAAGTGTAGTTTTTTAATTACATAATCTGTGTATAAGATTATTACATTATGATATTTGATTATATCCTTTGGATCCCCAAAATAATCTTCCACCTCTTTATAATGACCTTTATAAGAGATGTTTATTGGTGATTTCAAATATGCACTAGTTGAAAAATATATTATACATAATATATTTCATTTTTAATGGATTTTTTATAAACTTTAAATGCATCCAACATTTTAAGTGTTTTTTGTAACATCATTTATATAACCCATCATTACAATTATTAAATTAGAGGCTTATAATGTCATTTATTCCAATAAAAAATGTCAAAAGTGAAACATTTACTACTTTTGACGTCAAATATTTTGATAACCACTATATAAAGTCAATTAAAACATCAGTTTATGAACTAACAAAATCATAAGTTACTTTTTACACAAGTCATTAAAACAATCCACTTTAAGGGTTTTGATTTTTTTAAAAATATTTCTATATAAATTAATCTATTTGATGAAAATATAAAAAAACATTAAACTAAAAATTATTGAAACCAAATGATAACATGGAAAATAATCATAAATCTTTGACATAAGTTTCTATATTATGACTGTATCCTTTGAATCATAATATGGTTTTTTGATATTCATTTTTATTTTGAGTAAAGAAGAAGTTTGGAATCTTAATTTTTTATTGGTAAGGTATTTTAAACTTTAATCAATAGAAAAATTGAGGAAGTAAAATATTTTAACCATTTTTAGAATAATTATTATTCATCATAAAAAAATCATCAAAAGTATTTTGATGAAGAAAACAAACAATAAAAAATCTAAATAATGATAGTATAATGATTGAATCTTCATTGAATTAATTTAATGATGAATATATGTAATGGTGATGGGGATTTATGAGTATTAAATCAAAATTTATAAATGAGGATAATTATAATTTATATATGGTAGTTGAAATTTTTTCCCATGATATCATAAATTTTAGGTAGCGATTTGAAAATTGAAATCGCATTGTTAAAAATTATAACCCTCACTTCTGTAATTTGTAAAATTTAAATTTTAATGTTCATAGATATATAAAAGATATAAAAACCCTTTCCAATATATGTTTCAAATGTTGGTTATATATTAATCTACATTAAAATAATTCAATATTAGGTATTAAAATTTATTATATAAATAAATTTTTTATAACAATTATATATTCGATTATTAAATAAATGATGTTAAAACGCTGATGTGAATTATATTTTTTATAATAGTGTATGAGATAACAAAATGACTATTTCCTTCACTCAAAGATCCTCCCTTACTGCTTAAGAAAGCAAGGTATTACTCTAAGAGTCACATTCCCTCTTTTCCTTCAGGAATATTGATTTAGTATGAATAAATATTGCAAGAGATACCCCCCTAGTAAGAGGAAAGGTATAGGTGCTTCACTTGATTCATGGGAATATTGGGATCTTTAGGATTCCATGGAGAAATCCTTTTATAAGGTATATCTACCTCCACCAGTTGTTCTCCCTCTTATCTTCCATCAATTTGATACATAACCTATAATTGAGGAACCCGTTCAACCCATTCTCTGTTAGGGTACAACTAGATTATGGTCTTGTAATAGTTGGTTTCAAGTCTAGTGGTGGCTATACATTTCATGACGCTAACATTGATGGTCATCTACTCCTGTGTTAGTATCAACTAGAACTCATATGCCACCATAATATGTTGTTCACCTTTCATAACATAAGGAGAAGAGGGAATCTTCTTCTGAATGTAACACAATTTTAACACAAAACACTAATATGAAACCCCCGTTGATAATCCCCTAGTAGATCATGGATTCTAGAACAGCTTCTCTCAATGATATAAGATATGAGTTTTGTTAGTCTATGAAAATTTTGTTTTCTATGGTCACCTAGGTTGGGGATTCCACAACCTAATGTTGAACTAATTGTAGTAGTTCAGTGTGAATATCATTCCACAATACTTAAGTAGGAGTGTGATAACTCACCCTAAATTTTGGATAAAGTTAATTAACCAGTCATCCAAGATTATCCAATAATTTATTAACTCATTTCCCCCCATATGATCTATGATCCAACCCTATATCACTTATAAGGGCCCAATGATCTAGAACCAAGAAGTCCCCTAAAAATGTGTCCAATGTGAGGTTATATATATTAGCTAATACAATAACTTATATATTTATCAATTTATTTTATTTAATGTTTTATTTCCATTGAGAATTTAAAAATTCTAATGTTTTTTTAAAAAATTATCACAATAATAGGAGGTTCCCACTAATGAACATTACTAGAAATGTAATTAGGATGAAAAATTGATAAATCTAAGGGATGAACTCCCAACCCCCTTTTTTAGTTTCCTTCTTATAATGTTGGTAAATAAGAACAAAAAAGACCATATTTATTGCATGTTGGGCTATTCTGTGGGATTCTTACCTAAAACTTCATCACTTTGAGATAATGAAAATATGAGCCCAAATATGTAAGGGGTATTCATTCATGGGTGAATATTCTATTCCATGAAATCTCGTACAAATCAATGTACATACCTCTAACATGACGGGTTCTATATATATCATTCATCTATAGGTTGGGGGAATTAATTAATCCTGAATTATCCAGCTTATTGGATCCCCATTAATCATGTACACATCCCAAAAGCTTACCCTAACCTCTATAATCACTAAATAGAAATTATTTGTCTATCAGCTGCACCTATTGATGAACTATGGAATGATCTTTTTATAATGATAGGATAAATACTTAAATAGATATTTTCATATAGTCCCACTACCCTGACCACCTACCAAATCTCTGCATAGAATTTTATAACCCAAAAAGTCCATCCTTAGACCATATCAAATACATAATAGAGGTGAAGGTCACAAAATAATGTATATCCTAGCCTCAGTTCATTAATGAAATTATTCAAAATATATATTTTACGTGCTTCCCTCTATTATTCGTATCCATAGCGTTCTTCTGGGGTTAAGGGTATAGAAAAACATGCATACTTTAGGATTGTTAGTCTCTCTAATGAAATTTACTATCATGGGAATGTTTAACAAGGATATCTCCTAGTGATCGTTAATCAAGATAATAATTCGGCTTCATGGTTATGGTATTGGAATATTCACACACATACTATCACTAACATAGATATATCAGAAATATATCGGTTGCTAGGTTGTATGAGAGATCTATTCCGATAGCATTAGAGATGTATCAAGAAAACATTTTGGTTTTGGATGACCTCGAATATATCAATCATATTCATTTGACTAATGATAATGGAACTAGAAAACTGTTCTGGATTCATATCATTAATGAAATATGGTACTAGGTTTACTTGGGATAAATTGATAAATAATAAAAATTATATATTTTTAGTGTAGTGATTATATGAACAACAGACTATATAATCATTATACTAGAAGGAGTTCATATTTGGAGGCATCTATGAAATATGTTCTCTATGTAATCAGTTCTCAGTTACCACTATTCATAGAATATAGTTGTTTTAGAAACATGTATTTTTTATCTATGGAGTTAATCATTAATGAACATGATCATTCATGAGTAAAGGTGTTCTAGGATTCATTCAAAATGTGTGGTAATGTACTACTCTTTAACTTATATATACGAGGATGGACTCTTATATTTTGTTCAGGGAAGGAATGTAGACTATCTTAATTTGAATTATCTCATCTTCATGGTGATCATATGAAATTTTTAGGGGTGGGGGGGAAATTTTAACACTTATAAAATATATTTCACCAGTTAGAAGAAGGTCAATAAAATAAGGTCAATATTTAAAGATGGAAACCCTGTCAAAAAAATATAATTTTTAAGGTTTGTGAGTCATTTTCATTAGGTTGAGGAAACTATTTCATGGTCTCATGGTTCTTTCATGTCTGGATATCATTTATGGTGACAACATGGTATCCAATTTTTTTATAATGGGTTATTCAAGGATAGAATTAATTTTCAAATTAATGGAACTAATCATTTTTTATAACACAGATATTTCATGATTGGAAGTTTTTATGTTCATTGGAACTAATCGTTTGGGGTCATGTACCCCTATACGACAACATACATCCTATGTGACCAACATTACAAGGGAGTGATTATGTAATTGTGCTTATTAATTAGTTGAATGCATCATGAGAGAGGATTATTATTTTTAGAGTGGCCATCTCACTTGAATAAATTTTTCTACTTCCTACGGAAGATTTCATTGTTTAAAAATTGTTACCATTGGGTACGTTTCTACAAAAATCACATAGGTAACTAATGGGTTAAAACCTAACAAGTAATAAAGGTAAAATTACCACAATGAAATTTTTGTGGAGATAATTTAATCACATAAGATCTACACATAATTCCACACATATTAAATTTCATTAAGTCTATCAATGTGCCTCATTTAGGGATCATTACAATGAATACCATTCATGGAGGTTTGTTCACGAAAAACCATTAATGAATTTATAGACATAAATTTGTTGATTTTAGTGAGAAATATTCATTAAAATATAACACCAATGTTACATGAAAATAATGGTCCCCAAATTATATTTCACCACATTTATAATTGTGATGAGTTAGGAAATATTTGGGCCATTATTGGAAACATCATGAAAGAGCTCTTTTATGGGTAAATAGTCCTTTTTAACATATTTCCATCCACCCATGTCATCTATCTGGGTTTTTTTGGCTCAAATAATCATATCAAACACCTTTCAGCATGTTTAGAACATAAAAAAGTCATTCTAATGAATCCACGTCCATGGCCTCAAGATATATATAGACAGACCGTGCACACAAAAGTATAACCCTTCCTATCATCTACTCCTTTGATAGGTGATATTTCTTATGTTTTCCTCTCTAATTGATAATACCCTTATACAAATCACAATCATGTAATCCCTTGATAATTAGTGTATCTATTGTTAGACAATCAAAGAATCCTCCTCGAGATCTTTTTACACATCATAGCCTAATGTGTTGAATTTTCCTCTCTATTTCACTCAATGAGACATAGATGTTTAATCCTCCTCCTATTAGGTTAAATCCTCAGAATCTACATTATCATGTTGTATCTCCAGTGAGTTTAGTCTTTCCTCCTCATCTATCCAACAATAGACTAGTGGCTGACACGTTACAAGGATTCCAATACATTCTATTCCATAAAACCTATCGTCACAAAATTTAACAATTAGGATAAACTAGATAGGGTAATACAATTGAGTGATCCCCATTAAATCTCTTGAAGTCACCCCTTTCACAACAAAACCATAGTTTCTACATTATACTAAACTAAATGTGTTGGTCATGTCAGACTGACTTAATCTCTAGAACTCAAACTATGCAGACATTGATTCTTGTTAACCAGGGTATGTAGGATGCCCTAATGTTGTTCAAAAACAACATCCCACACCATATCCATTTCAGCCTATATTTCATATGAAAAATCATTCTCATTGGTCCATATTTTCTGTGAACCACATAACTCCAACTAATTGGTTTATATTCCCAATGAGTAAATCTATCCATAATGGGGTCATATTCCGCATGATTCCAATCATATTTTCAATATCTACGTACCAGTTGATAAGACGAGAAAAAATCATATGATCATCTATAACTGCCACATCAACCTTTACTAGGAATTTTTTAAGTTCTCATTTCACCACATTAAATTTCACATGACACGTCAATTTTTCATGATGTTAAACTAATTAGATTAGGTTCTAGGTATAATACCTAAATATAATTTTACTAGTTTTAGACACATGACCCTAAAAAGATACTTCACTAAGTCATGGATAGATGAACACAAATGGATCTACCATTTTCCTTTTCAATTGAGCATAAATTTTATAATGTATCATGATAAGTTGAAAAAACCAAAAAATTATAGGATCACATTCATATGGATTTTTAGGAAGCCCCTTTAAGGTTCCAAATCCCAAATTCTCAACACCTACAACCTCTATGGATTGAGATAAATTACATAAACCTTTGTATTGTGGATTTGAACAATATTATAATCATAATTCATGGGATAATTATTGAAAACCACTAATATGTAAAAAAAATTACATCAGAACATGCATTCAATCAATTTTTCAACAAAGTTAAACACCCCCACACAAGGATTTAGAAAGGATTTATGAGTATGTATTAAATATATAAGTGATTCCTGGAGTATGAAATAATTTCAACTCAAAGTGTGTGGTGATATTGACCTACCATCATATCATCTCATCCACAACCAACATATTAGTAAAGTCCCAATGACTATATACCCTTGGAATGAAGGTCTACAATAACATGAAGTCGTCATTGGTGTGGTTGTATATTAGAAACAGTTCCAATTCACTCTCCACCACCATCATGTGACAATACATCAAATCCAATTTTTCTGCCCATTTACTATATCAAGGATCTTCATCTATTCACACTCAAAGTAGATGAAGTAAAACATGACAAAAAAAATTGATTATTAGGGAATGAAATGTTTCATAATAAATTGGGTAATTCTTCAACTGGAATGCAACATAGATACCTATTTAGTAGAGAGATAAAATTAAATATTGGGTAATGGATCCCATTTCAGTTGATTCTTAACAAAAATGGTAAAGGAGAATAGTTTTTAAATATATGGGGATCTTCTATGATAATAAGTTCCTTTTGGGGGATTAAAATAATAATTTTCTATTCTTTTACCTACCAAAATTTTATAATATTTCTAAATCCATTCTTTTCATGGAAATAATATTGTTTTTATCTTATCCTCTATCATTATTTTCCATTTCATCACTATGATCTCTTCTCTCCATGATGGTGGAGAACGAACTTGAGAGAACTCCAGATAGATGATCTTTTGATGATATATGCTCCAACATAATATTTTATAATTTTATAATTTCTAATATAAGGTTGAATGAGTGTATCCAATTATGTGAGGTTGGTAAAAATTCCATCAAAATGTATTCTCCTGGATAATTTTTTTCTTTTCTAAATTATTCTTCCCCCATCACTCTCTTATTATGTCATATATTGGATCCCCGTTTATTTAAGGTCGAATGGGTGTGATTGTAGAGTGTGACCTCGATTGAGGAAAACCCTGGATCAATATCCAAGGAGGATATATATATGTAATATACATTGTTATTCTTTAGGGAAATGTATATTCAAAAAAATACGATGAAAAATATGATTACACATATTATGGATTGTGAAATTTGTGTAAATTTAAGACTATCTATAGAGACAATAATGTAACACATAATTAAATATATCATATAGTGTTTCCTTTCTTTATAATCCATTCAGTTCTACATTATCTAGGATTATAATTCATTTATTACCATTCATATTCACATACACCACCCACCCCCACACATTTCCCTTATTTTATACTATTGAAAATACTAGAAACCCCAATAAATAGAGTATAGTGAGTGTGTGCTCTATCCCATAGAGACTACCGTAGTTAATCTTATGTTTTACAAAGTGTTTAAAAATTATTATGGTTTTATGCTTCATGAAATGCTGAAAATCAGAAGTCGTTATAAAAATTTATTACATACATAGTTTAAAATTTATTAAAGATGACCTTTGAATTTTGTTGTCAACATGGGAAGAATGTATGGTACATAAACCCATATTGAAAAAGAATTATATATTATATGAGGTTATAATAAATGAAATAATTGAACTAAAAAATAAAATGGGTTGTTTCTTTCAACAAGTATTATTTATATTTTATATGTTTTCAGTTGCAATAGTTGTTCAATTCATGTTTTTTAAATTGTTTGTGGAGTTATACTATTTAAATGTTTTTAAAATAATAGGGGAGAATATTTATATTAAAAATTATAATTTTTGAATTACTAGATATAGAATAATAAGAATTTATTATTTTATAGAATAACCATATAAGTCATTCTAGTAGACATGCAGTTATGTGGTGAAGATTTAGCTAAGTGTAAGGAGTTTGAATTTGCAGAAGATAAATATACATGTATGATATATTAATTTAATTAATGATAGAGTATAATATTTTAGTAGAGAATCAGGATATTTATTCAGCATTGATTAAAATTTTCATTAAATGCATAATGTAACTAAAGTGGGATTAGATAATTCATTAATCCATGAAAGATATTATTTTGACTAGATAAGTGTTTCAAAGAAAAATAATTTTCTATGTATGATTTAACTAATGTTTTTAACAAGTGTTGTAACATTTAATTAATGATTCAATTGGTCATTTGAAATTGAATTGGATGACAAACCTTCCATGTATTATTAAAATAGAGTTTCTTATAGTGATATATGATTCAGTTGAAAATTAAATTAAATATGTATGATTAATGAAAATCTTTAACTAGTAATTAAAGAATCAGGTGAAAGTTGAACTGGCCATGTTTTATTGTTTGAATATATTCAATGCTTGTGAAAATTTAATTTAGAGTTGTGTAATAATTTTTTGATTTAAAAAAACATAGTAATCTTCTCATATACTCCATTATAATTTGTGTTGGAGATCTATATGGTGAAAATCATAGATATTTAAATAAATTATATTCATATTTCTTTAGAAGATTAAATATTAATATTGGTTTCTTTATTTAAAATATTATGATATAAGAGCTGTGGATGATATTTAAATAAATAATATTCATATATGTTATGGATATTATGTTTCCATATCCTTGTAAATATTAGAATGGAAAGATAAATGGAATTATTCAAGGTGGAATAAATCATTAAAAATATAAATATATATTGTAGGATGAGAAAAAAATATAAATCATGATTTTTATTGATATATTTGGTATAAGAGGAGAAGAGAAATATAAGATTGGTTTATATCATTGATGCATTTCATGACGAATGAGGTCATTAATGGATGATAGTAAGAAATGTTTTTTCATTAAGAGTAATTTAAATATCTTTTGTATACATTATATCATCATACTGAACATCATTGGTGTTTTATAATTGGTGTTCAAGGATAAAGGATATGTTTTTATATATACTGATTTTGAAGAGACCCTCATATCTATAAACTAGTTAATGTCCATCTATTGTGCGGTTATTAGAGATAATTCAAAAGAGCGTATCGATTAGGTGGGAAGTGACATATAATTATTTATTTTTTATGGGTAATAATAAATTAATTATATTTACCTTAACATAAATTTTATTTACATATTTTTTAGTGGAAAATATTACACGAGTACAATGCCAGCCGTATGCTCCTATGTTTATCCAACATGGTTAATCCAAGTAAAATTTATGTGTTATTGTGCTTTCTCAAATTACTAGTTTTTAATGGGAAAATAAATAATAGAATAAATTTATATTCATAATAATCTTGGAAGATTACCTAGATAAATTAACATGTTGAAACAAAATTTTAAATTTGAATAACACGATAATTCACCCCATATTAGGGGATTTATGTGATTGGGGCACCAAAACATGCAATGATGGGTTTCAAAAACTATTATCTCCTTGTTTATATTCAAATAAATAATTAATATTAATATATAAAATTAAATAATCAATTAACATGACATTAAATATGAATCGTTAAATGTTAATTAGGTACTCACTTTGAATATTTATACACTTACTCTATTATTTTATATAGTTCTTCAGATTCACAGGGTTTTATTAAGGGTTGCTTCAATCACTATAATATTGGACATGAGGTGATATTTATAACAATAACTAGATCTATATGTTATTCATTTAACTATTTTTATAGATGATGAATTAAATATAATCATGTATTTATTTATTTATTTATTTTAGAATTGGTTATCACAAATGAGATTATGATTAAAATTTATGATCATGGGTTATTTACAAAATATTAATGGATCAAAAATCAGTGTTTTATTCTATTTTCACTATTTCCCACCCCATGGAATATAGGTTGTGAACATCAGTGCTCACTCACACACTAGTTATTATCTCAATTGTAGTACTCGTGGGGCTAAGTCATAAAAAACTCAAAATAGAAAATAAATGAAAATTCTAAGGAAATAAATATTATAATTTTTGTTATGTTTACATGGTGACAACAATTATCATTCTAATTAATGGTTTTTATATAATATATCTAAAATAAAATTAAAAACCAAAAAATGGTTTTAGTTTATGAAACATGTGTATTATGCCATTTGATAGACATGTATTCATTGAAACAATCAGGCTCCTTATTGTATTTTAAATCATACCATTTATTGTTTTTATGTTTTATAATCCCAACACTCTTGATAATTTACAAAATGATGGCAATAATATAACAGTGTTCATCAATTATGTACATATATTCTTATATCAAATTTGCTAAAAATGATGACAAGTCAATTATTAAATGTCTTCTTCATTTTCACCTCTAACAAAGTATTAGCATGTTCTAGAAATATATAAAAAATTAGACATAATTTAACAAAATATATTATGAAAATGTTTATTGGAATTATTTTTTGGATTTTAATAACATTAAAACTGTCAACTAGGTTTTTTTATAAAATTAAAGCATTTTTTGTTGAAATATTATATAAATAGTGCATTTTTAGTGAAAAAAATTAAATGAACATACATTACAATGGTTATCAATTATAGATCCGAAATAAAGGAAAACTGAAATATCTTTTTTTTTTCTAAAATTAAAAACTACACCATTTATTTCATCTAAATGCCCAACTATTCTCTCTTTTTATAATTATAGAGTTGTTTAGGGACGTTCTTAAGTATGTCAAAAAAATTAATATATAATAGTATAATCAATAACCTATAAGAAAATAAAAATAAAATTGATACATAAATTTCCATTAAGATCTACCATTAATACATAACTATATCATCCAACCAACTATAAAATCTCTCTAATAACATATAATTTTTATTAAATAAAAAATCATTTAAATACATGTTTCAAAATATTAAAATGAAATATATTAATTCATTATTATTTGAAAATTAACTTATTCTCCAAGGAAAATAACTACAAAAATATATCATTCTAAATAAATAATATACCATTTAAATAAACATTTAAAATAATTAAAATTAAATATTAAGATTTATATTTCTATCAGTGATGAACAAATTTGAATTCTTTAATTACGTGAAGGGATATATGAATTATATATTTAAAAACCCATTCACATAATCACCACCCAATTAAATTGAATTTCATTTTTAAAGTAGTATATTTCTTAGTTGTATGAAAATTATCACCATCATTTTCTAATTGAATTGTTCATTTATCAATATAAATATTCATTATAAAAAAATTCAAATTTAAATATCATACATAGAAGCATTTCATTCCCTTGTATTCTATTTTTACCAATATAATTTCCATACATATTAGTTAATTATAAAAATTTACATTTATTAATTTATTATCACTATTTACAAGAACAAAGAACACCATTAGAGTATAAATAATGTTTTCCTATAATACACCACAAAAAATGTATGGGTTGTGAAAGGATTTTACATTAGTTCAGAAAAATATTTATAGTAAATGTTATTGGAGAATCCCAATACATTTAAATTTTCAACAATTATAACTAACACATTTCCAGAATAACCATCACATTGAACCTAAAATAAATCCCAAAACAACAATATACCAATGAAATGGGAGAATGGAAGGTCAAATTCGTGACAATATTTCATAAAACATCCCCCCATTAATTGATATTTATATTTGAATATGTTAATTACATTCCATGGGTATCTGTTTGAGACTTGTGTTAATAAATGTTATTAAGGAATATAATTATATAAAAAATTCTCTCTATTCTCAAATTCATATCTCAGGTTTTGATAATTATTTTTATCGAATGCATATGAAAATTTTATTAGAAAAAAAATCACTTTGTTGAAAACTATAGATCCAAAAACCTTTTAGGTCCATCAACCGTGCATCTTTTTATCAACTATTTATTTCTAACATATAGATGTATTAAAACCTCCCATGACCAATGTGACAAATCATTAAACATACATATGCATTTTGGATATGAATTTATGATATGGTAACATCAATCAGGAGGGTACCTACCCCCCGTACATCCCTTTTACAAGATATTTTCTATAGGAAGAGAAACCTTCTGGGTACATGATAGGCATATCCACTATTTACCCACAAACCCCTTATTACAGGACAAACAAATTTGATATACTATTTACCCACACATTTCTTATAAATATAAATTGTATCCATTTGAAAAAAGGGAGTGACACACATAATAAGGAATAGAATTTAGAGACCCAAATAAAATGTGAGAAATAAATTATTTGCAAGGTAATTCATGAAATTTGTGTGTCAAACAAAATTATATCCCCCGAAAAGCCTATTATTTGAGGAACAACGTTACTAACCCAGTGCCTAGGTCTATTCTCACATATCTACCACATTAAATTTTTTCCATCAAATATCTCTTAGGTAGGGTAATTTTTTTTTCAACTCCCATTAAGACTAGAATACCCAATGAGGTTGTCACGTGTCTTAGATTTCCACACTCTTATTAACCATGTGGGATGGTCCCTTCACCCATCCTATAGGTGGACCCGACTTCTTCAAAAATCCCTTGGCAGGTTTTCCCCTAGAGCCCCTATCTACCACAAGTAATAGTGAACACTACACACCTATGAAAAAAATAAACCTCCCACCATGCAACTTTTGTTTGGACTATTCACTCCTTGGGGTGGGTGATACCCTCTTTCCACCAGTGACAATGTACATTGTATATGATCAAACTATGAACAATTTTTTCCATTGAAGCCTTATAATGGCCAAGATGATCCCACATCTAAAATGTTCAGATGTACATGGTTAGGATATTGGGAATTCTAGAGAGCTCATACTTAATTCATGGATTTCATTGATAAAAGTTTTCACCATCATTTCACCCAAAAATAAAGGGCCCTCATGGAAAATATAGTTATGAATTCTATTGATCACATGTGTCACCATCATAAGGAAATTGATGAGAGAATATTTGGTACATGTGATCAAATACAGTAAAATATGGCCTGATTTTGATTAGCCTATTCGATTTATGGACACCCAAGTCCATTCAGTGATGTGGAAAACCATAGTTATCTTAAGACCTACATCTACCCTTCCTATCCCTAGAATTGGATTAATCCTCTCTCATCTACCAATATGAAATATTATAGGAGGAAGTACATCCTCTTAGGTATATGTATTTATTTATTTCAATCTCATTTATATATTTCCACACCACTCAAAGATCTCTCATACACCACAAAGGTAAGCCATGGTTTATAAAAGATTTAAAATATAATTATTTTATATCATTCAATTTATGAGATGTTTTATTATCTAATTTATCTTACACTAAGCATGATTAAAATCGTCTTACTAGTATAATTTTATCTTTGCATTTGTAAAATTAAAATGACTCTAATATGGTCTTTCATTTATGTGTGAGCCCCCAATCATTATGTTATAACCTAATCAATTTATTGGATTAGGAATTCTAGGGATACCTTATGAGAGTAAGTGTAACTTTTTATTCTTTTATCACACCATTCATGAAACATATGTCCCCATAATATATTCAGTGTGTAAAACTTCATGACAATATCTTTACCCCATGATGTGAAACACTATGGTACTATATTTTTATATTACCATAAGTTGTACACATAAGATAATACAAATGTTTATTCATGTTAAGTATAATACATATGACACTGTATAGAGGATCAAACCCAACACCATCGACCTTCTAAATCCACCCAATGGGACTATATTCCTCATGAATCCATTTAAATCATTTTTTAACATACCACATTCCCAACATGTTTTGATGTCCTCTCATTGAGTCATATTCCTGATTAAATTATACCCCATTTCTAGGATATCCATATTCTCTCAAAGGATTAAAATATCATTCTCATTGGGATATATTCCCAATTAGATGATCCTTCTCATGATTAACAATATCCCGATTGATTAGTTGTCAAATATTACCTCATTAGGCCATATTCCCTTCATGGTAAACCATAATGGTCGGATAATGTGAAAGTACCACCCCGTCGATTATTAGAAACTTTTAGCTGAATTTTTCTTACCTCATAACACTAAAATGAATATATTGGACCTTTTAAATCAACCTTAAAAGGATTTATGTGTCTTATAATGTAGAATAAAACTATATGGGTTTCGATTTCTTTTAGATGGATATGTTGAAAGCCTTATTAAGGGCCTAGTCATTAGACCTACAACACCTTTATCTTCCCAAGATGCAGATAATATACAGAGTTCCAAGATATGTTAATTTAAACCGTAGTTCCTTAAAATTATGTGTCAATAATAAGTAAATAATTAATACGGAGAACCATTAATACATATAGATGTTCGCATAAATACATATTATTGTCCAATCACATGCACCAGAGTTAACAATCCTACACTAGGATATGGGAATGATTCAAAAAAAACAACATAAATCTATAATATTTTCAGAGAGTATGAAATAATTTCCTAAAAAAATAGTGATGTTCCTAACCTACCTCCCCCTCAACTGATGAACATTCAAAATAACTAATGTAAAAACATGTAAACAAACACTATATTTTCGAAGGTAGGTCCACAAATACATTCACATAAAACATTCATGGATGTGGAAGTTCTTTTTAGTTTCAAATGGAAATAAATGGTCATCCTGATGTGAATTATTTAATGGTGAAATTTATTGATCATACATTCCTTTTACTTATGATTCCCTATGGATGGGATTTCATTTTCATGTTTATAGTTTTTTCAGGACCATTAGAATTATATTTAGTCCAAACCGATGGAATCACCTTAATGAAAGATATATAGCTCTATTAATTTAGTAGTTATGGTCTAGAGCACCAAGACTATGGTATCTCATAGACAATTCCTCCACCAAAATGTGAATAATGGGGTTTTTAGAGAGTACTGGATTAATTGTTTTATCTTCACCTTAGAGGATTCATGTGAATACCTTGTTTATATGAATCCCCACTAACTGTACATTCAATAATTAGTGGCTGTTAATAATAAGTATCCATTTATCGTTATTTAAAAAAAATTCAGGAACCTTTCCGAGGAGTACAACAACAAACACCTCCCTTATTTTAGGGAGGTAGGCCAGTAGGTCAACTATGTCCTCACCTCAGTACAATTGTAACACCCCAGGTAAATAAGGAATATGAAATTTTCATATTTATCCATATTTGTGAATAAAATATTAATATGAATTTAAATGGGACGCTATGCTCGATGGCGTACCCAACACGCAACAACGAGTTTCTTGGGAATCTTACGTTGCACTCTAGTAATAAAATAATATTATTTTAAATGGTAGTTAACATGTAGCCGTTGTAATGGAGGGAATGGATAGAAATATCTAAAATATGATTATATATGTTCTTAAATATTTTTACATTTATACAATAAAAGATAAAGACTTAAAATACGGAAAGAATTCAATTTTAGGCATATATGTCCTAGTTTTCACTAAAGGTTCACTTATCACCTTTTGATGGAGAACCATCATTAAATATAGTTTTGTTCACTCTTAAAAATTCTTTCTGACCAAATAAAACTCTTATTAAGAATCGGGACATCAAAATTTACTTTGTGTAAATTTTTTGTATCTTTCCGATAAAGTTCATTTTTTTAATGAATAGTGTAAAATGTTGTATTTTAATTCAAAACCACTTTTTAATCTAATTTATTTATATGATTAGATTATATTTTGAATTGGTTTTAACATGAAATTAGAAAATATTTTTACCATTAAATCCAATAGTGGTCGTTGGAATTAATTTCACTTTGAAATCGGACTTAAACTAGTGTCAATCTTTTGATACTTATTGTTTCATAAAAACACGCTATTTGCTCTGACAGCGGGAATTAATTATTAAATTAATTAATGTGACTTATATGTTTTGAATTTTGTAAAATAGACTTCATTTTTGAATTCGTAATATCATATATAGCTTAGGGTGAATTTTTGGTAATTTTCTGAAAAACATCAATTTTTGATGAATAGTGAAACCACTAAGTGGTACTTATAAAGACTGATTTTCCATTTAAATGAAATTTTTCCATCATTGTGTTTTGAATTTCAAAACTCTGACATACATGGTTGTAATTAAGAAGAAAAATGTGGTTCAATGAGATTATAATAATTTTTTGGTGAATAGTAACTTTTTAAGTTCTTAATCGCGATTAGAGGTAATTAGTGTAGTTTAAGGTAAAAATGGTATTATAAGAATGTGAAAACACCATGAAACTTGTCCTACACCTATTGGGTGAGTCATGGCCGACCAAGACAAGCCATGGGCCAACTTGGGGACCCCATGGAGCCACTTTAGTTGGAAAATGACATTAATACATTTTTATTTAATGTTAAAGTGAAAATGACACTAACATAAATTGTTTTAATAAATAATTTTTGAGTGGGGTTATACAAGTCAAAATTTTGATTATAAATAGTAATTGTAAAGCTAAAAATATTTCCTACATCATAGTATTTTTTTTATAATTTTTAGACATTATATAAATTAAATTATAAATGACATAATAATGATGCAGCGATGACATCATTAATTGACGATTTAAATAAAATGGAAAGATAATGAAAAATATAAAACCTACACATGGCCAAAACCAATTGGATGAGTGGATTTAGAACCCTTATCACCTTATCCACGAATTATATCAACGTGGGACCTTTTAAAACCGAAAAACATTTTCAAATAAAGTAATATTTCTTTACTTTCCAAAAGTGCCCCTCCTCTCCTCTTATAAAAGGCCCACACCTCTACCTCATTTCACACACTTATCAAGCCTTTGGCTCAGCCAACCCCTACCCAGTTACTCTCTCCACATCCCTATCCTCATCCTAGAGGATTCCCTTTGGGCAGAATCCTTTCAAAGGAAGCCTTCAGGCTCAAATCAAAAGGGAGTTACACTTTTAAAGGTAATTCATTCTCTCTTGTTCATTTGTGTTATTTTGCTTCTCCAACCCTCTAAACTCTTTTTATTTACTTCTTTTGTAACAACACCTGTATCTTCAATATACTAGGATGTTGTTATAATATTTATCTTAGCTACAATATCACACAACTACATCAAATGGTTAAAGAACATACGGTTTCCGTGGATGGCGAAATTCTGCCTCCCGAAACGATGATTGTTCAATACTCATTTAACACCTTCAAGGGTGGCCATTATGATGTCACTATTTTTATATATGATATATAATATGTTTATGTTTTCTTTAAGCTTCTGTATTTTTCATTTTTGGCATACCTTTATGATTTCCATTATGGGTAAACACGATATCTTCATTTAAGGAAGTGCGGACTACCGCCCCCTAAAAGTGATGTGATTCGTTAATGCCATATGTGGGACGTGTAAAGGATGGATTTAAAGTTATTATATATGATGTTATACTGGAATTATAATGTAACTCTATATCATTATTATTTCTTTCCATTAAAGTATGAGATAGAAATGAAAATAGCGTTCAGGCGTACGTACGACTTACCGTCTCCATGAACGGTGCATTTCATTTCTTATCCCCAAATGTAATATACTATTAAAAGTACATGTATATAATGGATATATATAATTAATGATATATCTAAATGATGAATATAATTCTGGAATTAAAATATACATACCTCTCATTTAGTTTTAATTCCATTAATATGACAAAGAAATGAAAGTAGCGTTCATGCGTACGTACGGCTTACCGTCTCCATGAACGGTGCATTTCATTTCTTACCTCTAAATGATTATGTAATATTATAAATACATGTATATTCTGGATATATATGATATATATGATATCCAAATCAGGAATTTCATTCTGGATATAAAGAACTTTTTACCACACGAACAACATGTAATTGTAAGAAGTCAACTTTCGACTTAAGAAACCAAATATTGACAAAACAAACATTATTAACTTAAATGGTTACATAATGTTTATAACATGTCAATAAGTGATATAAAAGGAATAATGAACTTTAAAAAGGTTCTTAATCAAGTATAAATTAACTCAAGTTTATTATTCAGGACGTTAAAGAACGATCGAGTCAAGTCGGACCCGAGGTAAGGGACTTCGTCTCAATCTCCTTTCATTGAGGCATATTTCGTTTTATAAACAACTTTCTTTTATACGGTGTATAAACTCCTTTGAATTTTACTTTTATAAAAAAGGAATCTTTTTCTACGAATCGTTTTACTAAACGACAAAAAGGAATGTTTATTTTTAACGTACGCGGTGACAACGACCTTTTTCCGCCGCCGCGAGTATTATTTGATCTTTGGCTTTATCAACAATCTGTAATGTTTTTAGAATAAAATAAATACCATATATTCTTTTATGTATTTTGGTATTGAAAATGGTTTTGAAAAAGGATTCTATTATGTCAATATATTTATGATATATTGTGATTGAAATGTGGAAATGTTATCATTCCTTTATATTGGTTTTATGTTTTATGATTTTATATTGGTACTTGGACATTTTAACGGGTGGTTACGTTATAAACCATATGACGGGTGGTGCCGTGAATACCAGGACGGGTGGTTACGTTATAACCTCCAATGCATTGGGTATGGAAGTCGGCCGTATGGCTATTCCATTAAGTATGTATGGAAATTGGCCGTATGGCTATTCCATTAAGTGATATGTGTGGAAGTCAATCGTATGGTTATTACACTTAAGTATGTTTATGTCCCAAGTTACCTTTATATATTCTATGAATTCGTTATATGGTTTTTATGTTAATCTTTTGGTTACAAAAAGGTAAGTAATGATACTTTATTCAGTGAAGATTTTTTTTACTACTTCATAAAGGTGATGGTATTACTTTGATATAGTATACATGGTTAACTTGATGTTTGAAAAACTAACAGTTTTCATTCTTTTTGTATCCCTTACTGAGCTTTTTATGCTCACCCCAAGTTTTTCGAAATGTTTTTCACAGGACTTAAAGTGGAATAAGGTCAAGGATGGGATCAAGGGAATTTCATGCTATCTAAAACATGGAATCTAGACATCTTTCTTTTTAAAAGTTTTTTTATTTTATGGAAACCTAGTAGAAGTGACTACATTGTAATATATTGAGATGTAATAATTATGTTCTAATTCTCTAAAACTCTAAACCTGAAAAGATCCACAACGTGAATTATTCTTTTAATTAAATATTAAGTAAGGTTTAAGGCAGGGGCCTTATAGTTGGTATCAGAGGACGGTTTAGACAACTTTAGGGATTAGGAGTTCTTCTGAGACACATGATTAGTCCATATATCTATTATTTCAGTTAAAACCTTGTTTTAAAACTTTTTTTCAGGTCAAGTAATGTCGGTTACGAATGGAAGGAGAAGGATCTCAAACGACATTCCTATCTCTTCCTGATGACATGCTTGCAATAATTATTGCAAAGTCATCTTCGGATGATTGTGAAACTTTTTCTAGCGTACAACTCAATTGCAAGTAGTTGTTTGAGATATCAAACACCTCCACTATCCCTCGTTATCATCATGGATCATGGGTTGTTTTTAGACAAATACTATTTTCACAATATTCTCATATTTTCAAGAAAGGTAAATATTATCAAGGTATTTTCAAATATTTTACCTTATCACAAGAATTTGAAGCATATTATGATTTTAAAAAGGGTGCTGAGGAAGGAGACCCTTGCGCAACCTATTTATATTTTCTTTTACAGTATAGTCTCACATCACATACTTATGGTATTTTAAAAGGACCAATAATAGAAAGTTTCAACTCAATTTAGGTCCGACTATTTTATAGAAATCATGTTTTATCAGATGTTTTGGAATTATATGTCATACATGATTATTTTCCAAAACTGTTTTTCTGTGAACACCCATATGACCCATGTTGTACGAGGTGTATTTGGATGGAGGAAGCAAATGATTTTGAAGGATCTCTAAATCATTGTTGTAATGCATGGGACTTCTACCTACGTGAACAAGATGACGATGAAACCGAGTGGACGCCATGATCATGGTATGCTATTATGAGTTTGTGTAAGAAACCTAGAAAGAGTTGAAAGTCAACATGACAAGTAAGTATGTTTCCTTAAGATCAAAAATAAATTCCTCAATGAAAAGTACCTTAAAAGAAAAATGTTGTCTATTAAATTTTCCAACTGGGGAATCAAATACCGTTTAACCCATCATAAGTTTGTGATTTTCTTGTGGTTAACTTTCTCCTAAACATGTTTTCTATCACTCTCCCTCAGAACATGACCCTTAGTTTTACCCTCCATGTCCATGTTTTCATACATGGAATCCTAGTATGGGTTAACTCGGGTGACCTCTGTGCTTATCTTTCTTTATTTTAAAGTGATTGTTTTACCGACTCTTGTTACAATGTGGGACGTTCAAGGATGTTTCCAAGCGCAATTTTAAAATTGCGAGGACACAATTCCCAAAAGGGGAGAAGGATGTAACACCCCAGGTAAATAAGGAATATGAAATTTTCATATTTATCCATATTTGTGAATAAAATATTAATATGACTTTAAAGGGGACGCTATGCTCGATGGCGTACCGAACACGCAACAACGAGTTTCTTGGGAATCTTACGTTGCACTCTAGTAATAAAATAAAATTATTTTAAATGGTAGTTAACATGTAGCCGTTGTAATGGCGGGAATGGATAAAAATAACTAAAATATGATTATATATGTTCTTAAATATTTTTACATTTATACAATAAAAGATAAATACTTAAAATACGGAAAGAATTAAATTTTAGGCATATATGCCCTAGTTTTCACTAAAGGTTCACTTATCACCTTTTGATGGAGAACCGTCATTAAATATAGTTTTGTTCACTCTTAAACATTCTTTTGGACCAAATAAAACTCTTATTAAGAATCGGGACATCAAAATTTACTTTGTGTAAATTTTTGGTATCTTTCCGATAAAGTTCATTTTTTTAATGAATAGTGTAAAATGTTGTATTTTAATTCAAAACCACTTTTTAATCTAATTTATTTATATGATTAGATTATATTTTGAATTGGTTTTAAAGTGAAATTAGAAAATATTTTTACCATTAAATCCAATAGTGGTCGTTGGAATTAATTTCACTTTGAAATCGGACTTAAACTAGTGTCAATCTTTTGATACTTATTGTTTCATAAAAACACGCTATTTGCTCTGACAGCGGGAATTAATTATTAAATTAATTAATGTGACTTATATTTTTTGAATTTTGTAAAATAGACTTCATTTTTGAATTCGTAATATCAAATATAGCGTAGGGTGAATTTTTGGTAATTTTCTGAAAAACATCAATTTTTGATGAATAGTGAAACCACTAAGTGGTACTTATAAAGACTGATTTTCCGTTTAAATGAAATTTTGCCATCATTGTGTTTTGAATTTAAAAAATCTGACATACATGGTTGTCATTAAGAAGAAAAATGTGGTTCAATGAGATTATAATAGTTTTTTGGTGAATAGTAACTTATTAAGTTCTTAATCGCGATTAGAGTTAATTAGTGTAGTTTAAGGTAAAAATGGTATTATAAGAATGTGAAAACACCATGAAACTTGTCCTACACCTATTGGGTGAGTCATGGCCGACCAAGACAAGCCATGGGCCAACTTGGGGACCCCATGGGGCCACTTTAGTTGGAAAATGACATTAATACATTTTTATTTAATGTTAAAGTGAAAATGACACTAACATAAATTGTTTTACTAAAATAATTTTTGGGTGGGGATATACAAGTCAAAATTTTGATTATAAATAGTAATTAGAAAGCTAAAAATATTTCCTACATCATAGTATTTTTTTTATAATTTTTAGACATTAAATAAATTAAATTATAAATGACATAATAATGATGCAGCGATGACATCATTATTTGACGATTTAAATAAAATGGAAAGATAATGAAAAATATAAAACCTACACATGGCCAAAACCAATTGGATGAGTGGATTTAGAACCCTTATCACCTTATCCACGAATTATATCAACGTGGGACCTTTTAAAACCGAAAAACATTTTCAAATAAAGTAATATTTCTTTACTTTCCAAAAGTGCCCCTCCTCTCCTCTTATAAAAGGCCCCCACCTCTACCTCATTTCACACACTTATCAAGCCTTTGGCTCAGCCAACCCCTACCCAGTTACTCTCTCCACATCCCTATCCTCATCCTAGAGGATTCCCTTTGGGCAGAATCCTTTCAAAGGAAGCCTTTAGGCTCAAATCAAAAGGGAGTTACACTTTTAAAGGTAATTCATTCTCTCTTGTTCATTTGTGTTATTTTGCTTCTCCAACCCTCTAAACTCTTTTTATTTACTTCTTTTGTAACAACACCTGTATCTTCAATATACTAGGATGTTGTTATAATATTTATCTTAGCTACAATATCACACATCTACATCAAATGGTTAAAGAACATACGGTTTCCGTGGATGGCGAAATTCTGCCTCCCGAAACGATGATTGTTCAATACTCATTTAACACCTTCAAGGGTGGCCATTATGATGTCACTATTTTTATATATGATATATAATATGTTTATTTTTTCTTTAAGCTTCTGTATTTTTCATTTTTGGCATACCTTTATGATTTCCATTATGGGTAAACACGATATCTTCATTTAAGGAAGTGCGGACTACCGCCCCCTAAAAGTGATGTGATTCGTTAATGCCATATGTGGGACGTGTAAAGGATGGATTTAAAGTTATTATATATGATGTTATACTGGAATTATAATGTACCTCTATATCATTATTATTTCTTTCCATTAAAGTATGAGATAGAAATGAAAATAGCGTTCAGGCGTACGTACGACTTACCGTCTCCATGAACGGTGCATTTCATTTCTTATCCCCAAATGTAATATACTATTAAAAGTACATGTATATAATGGATATATATAATTAATGATATATCTAAATGATGAATATAATTCTGGAATTAAAATATACATACCTCTCATTTAGTTTTAATTCCATTAATATGACAACGAAATGAATGTAGCGTTCATGCGTACGTACGGCTTACCGTCTCCATGAACGGTGCATTTCATTTCTTACCTCTAAATGATTATGTAATATTATAAATACATGTATATTCTGGATATATATGATATATATGATATCCAAATCAGGAATTTCATTCTGGATATAAAGAACTTTTGACCACACGAACAACATGTAATTGTAAGAAGTCAACTTTCGACTTAAGAAACCAAATATTGACAAAACAAACATTATTAACTTAAATGGTTACATAATGTTTATAACATGTCAATAGGTGATATAAAAGGAATAATTAACTTTAAAAAGGTTCTTAATCAAGTATAAATTAACTCAAGTTTATTATTTAGGACGTTAAAGAACGATCGAGTCAAGTCGGACCCGAGGTAAGGGACTTCGTCTCAATCTCCTTTCATTGAGACATATTTCGTTTTATACACAACTTTCTTTTATACGGTGTATAAACTCCTTTGAATTTTACTTTTATACAAAAGGAATCTTTTTCTATGAAGCGTTTTACTAAACGACAAAACGGAATGTTTATTTTTAACGTACGCGATGACAACGACCTTTTTCCGCCACCGCGAGTATTATTTGATCTTTGGCTTTCCCAACAAGACGTAATGTTTTTAGAATAAAATAAATACCATATACTCTTTTATGTATTTTGGTATTGAAAATGGTTTTGAAAAAGGATTCTATTATGTCAATATATTTATGATATATTGTGATTGAAATGTGGAAATGTTATCATTCCTTTATAATGGTTTTATGTTTTATGATTTTATATTGGTACTTGGACATTTTAACGGGTGGTTACATTATAAACCATATGACGGGTGGTGCCGTGAATACCAGGACGGGTGGTTACGTTATAACCTCCAATGCATTGGGTATGGAAGTCGGCCGTATGGCTATTCCATTAAGTATGTATGGAAATTGGCCGTATGGATATTCCATTAAGTGATATGTGTGGAAGTCAACCGTATGGTTATTCCACTTAAGTATGTTTATGTCCCAAGTTACCTTTATATATTCTATGTGTTCTTTATATGGGTTTTATGGTAATTATTTGGTTACAAAAAGGTAAGTAATGATACTTTATTCAGTGAAGATTTTTTTACTACTTCATGAAGGTGAAGGTATTACTTTGATATAGTATACATGGTTTACTTGATGTTTGAAAAACTAACAGTTTTCATTCTTTTTGTATCCCTTACTGAGCTTTTTATGCTCACCCCAAGTTTTTCGAAATGTTTTTCACAGGACTTAAAGTGGAATAAGGTCAAGGATGGGATCAAGGGAATTTCATGCTATCTAAAACATGGAATCTAGACATCTTTCTTTTTAAAAGTTTTTTTATTTTATGGAAACCTAGTAGAAGTGACTACATTGTAATCTTTTGAGATGTAATAGTTATGTTCTAATTCTCTAAAACTATAAACCTGATAAGATCCTCAACGTGAATTATTCTTTTAATTCAATATTAAGTAAGGTTTAAGGCCGGGGCCTTATAACAATATTCACCTAAGAGGTATCCTCTAAGAATATATCATCTCCAACATTGAGTTAAATCATCCCCTCATCAATTTACTAAGGAAGATACCCAATAAATCCTTACTCCAGTCACTCAATCCTGAGTATCCATGAAATCTCAATTGGGGTGGGGTGGTACCAATCGTAGAGAATTAGCATATTTTATTTTCCACCAAAGATGCTAGCTGACATACTTTGTTAATGAACAAAAAATAATATCTTATCCTTATTCATGATCATTAGACCTTATAGTATATCATGGAGGTATTTAAAGATGCATTCCAACAAGTCTTTGAAAAATCTATGGGGTAGGAAAAAAATCCCCCCATGAAAATGAATATCATCATCATGTCCTTTTGACAATTGGTGGATAATACCAGGTTGATATCCCTGATCTCTTTGAAGTATGAAACTATATTACGATTATCATTGAACAATTACACAAGTATATAGTAGTGTAAATATAAGGGAAGACACATATCCCTACTCATTCAATTCATTATTGTCTATGTATCATTCAAACAACAGCAAAATTCCCTCATCATCATATATTGATGGTTTAAAAGGGAAGACACATATTTCATTTCTCACCACATAAAATGATCGTAAACATGATTCAAGAGATAATATGGTTTAATACAAAATTACTTCTCTCATTCAAGAAGTTCATTATAACAACATAAAAATAATGAAAAATATGATTATGAATATATCTATTTTGAAACTGATGTTAATTTTCCTTTTAAAATCACGACATTAGAGGAGGAACAAATTCGTACTAATTCTACAGGGGACCATCAAAAAATTCATAAAGTCAGTCAGGAGAAAATTTTTATTCCTACTATAACAACCTATGTAATAATAGAATAAATAATATCAGTATTTATTAATGTTAATTAGATATTTATATTTGTTATATAGATATTTAGTAATTTCATTAAATTAATAGGGAAAAAATTTTAATTAAACTCCTTTATTATATGTAATTATTAATATATTAGTTTCGAAATTATATAATTCTATTTTTATGATATTAATATATTTTTTAATTCTTACTATCGAAATCTGCATTGGGAAAAATATTATGCTATTTTTGGAAAATATTTATTTTTTCTGTCAATATTGATAATACATTTTAAAAAACATTTTTTATTTTAAAAAATTTATGTATTTTAAAAGAGTCAATATGATTTTAATATTATATCAAGTAACATTATAATTATTTAGTTATATTTAATACAGTTACATAATTTTCAATGAACAATATATTGGGTTTTTTTACATTTGTTTTTGGGTTTAAATAAAATATTTGTAAACATTGTTTTAAAAGTCATAATGATTATCAATTATAATTAATTAATATAATCCATAACAGAGAATTTTTGAAATAAAATATATATTATATATTAATAAATATAAATTTTATTTTATTTAATGATTATTATATGTCATATAATTAATATATAATCAACTTTTTCTAAAAAAATATTATCCTTAAAAACCCACTTTTTTCATCATGTTTGTGGGATTATTTTTAAAATAATTTATTCGATGCCTGTGAATTAAAAATTAGAAAAATATATTCCATATTTAAAATCATAATAATTTATAATTTAAAATTAGGTAAACCTATTTTTTTCCAAAATTAATTATGGAAATAGTAAAAATTAATTGTCATAGTTATAGTAAAAAAAAAATTTCCAGTGGTAAATCATTGAAGATAAGGGTTATAAATGACCTAAAAAATTATTCAACACCCATTTTATCTTTATATTACATCATTATCTCTTATGAGTTCGATAGTGGACTATAATGGGGGATTTTGGTATGTAATAAATGTTGTCATGATTGAATCCTTTCAAAACATTACAGGTGTACCACTCATGTCACATATAAATGTTTACCCCCTATCCCCCTCTATTAAAACATTCCATACCCATTGGATCCACAAATACCTAATTAAAAAACATCTCTAACTGCATAATCTCATCCAAGAATACTTATTTCTGGTATAAATCTAATCATGTGGGTCCTTTGGTGAAAACCAAAAAGAGTTACCAAAAGAGAGGTAACATTTTCCAACGATCACTTTTATTTTAATTCTTCCTCCACCCACTAATATTTTTCAGAAAACATTATTATATAATATAATTAGAATATTACATATAATTTGATTTTATAATTTTAATTACAAAACCTATATAATATCCCAATTCCATGAAATGGGTTACAAAATCATCATTCGTGTGTTAGGAGGATTATCACATCGTGAATCGATGTTATTCATTTTTCTACTAACATATCTCAGGGTTTGGTGTGATGAAGGATATAATGTATATATATAATATTTATTACATAATTATACCTCAGTAGTCATTATATAAAATATTAATTTTTTGATTCCATTCCGTATTGGATAGAATAATGTTTCTCATGTCTACGGAGGACTACTGCCTCAGGAATCCATGTGATTATTTTTTTAATAATATATTACATGGAAGTTAATAAGGGTAATAAAAATTAATATATATGAAATAACTGAAATAACTATGATATTGATTACATGTTTATAATTACATATATATTATATATCCTTTTCTTTCTTAACTTTTCAATCACTAAAAATGTGAAACCATCATTTGTGTACATATTGACTACCACATTCCAGAAGAGATGCGACTCAATTATAACAAAGAAATCACTTGGATTGTATATAAAGGAATATTTAAATTAAAATAAATATTATATATTTTATTATGATCAACCAATAAGGATAAAATATCACTTACATCCTTTCTATAGCGATTATTTAGAAACAAAAAAGTTACCCATGCGTACGTATGACCTACTGTCTCTTTGATCATAATGTACTTAACTTCTCCAAACTAACATTAATGATCAATTTTAAAAGATTAATTTATTTATAAATATGATAATTGTTTAAGTATTATTATTCTATATATATTAAAATGATCACCTATTTGACCATAGTCAACCAACTAATGACATTGTTTTCACTTAAGCTAAATATCATCAAAACATAAGACATAAACATAATTGATTAAGTGATCCTATACATAATAGTTATAAATGAAATAATGTAATAATAATCATGAAAACAGTATAAATAATATAAATAAGTAACATAAGATTATTATTCAAGAATATAAAGGCACATGTGATGAATCCAACTTAAGTTAAAGGACTTCGATTCAGTTTTCATTCTTCCATATATATTATCATGTTATGAACCTATTTTATTTTTCATGGTTTATATTGATCCAATTTATATTTTTATCATTAATTTATATAATATCATTTTATTTAATTTTTTGAATTATATTATTTCATGTGACCTATGATACAAATACTTCTATGGTTATATGTGACTTTCCTTAAAAAAATTATTTTAATTTTTTCCTTGCAACTCATCCTTTTTCCATATTCATTATTTTAAAATCATCGTATGAAAGTTTCTTATTTACATAAAATATTTATAATGTATATTTTCTTTTTATTTCTAATTTATTTCCAAATTTTCTCAAAAGGACTCTTTTTCAGTGTTTTATTTGGAACAATTTAACAAATGAAAAAATGAGTGTTCAATTCTAAACGTCCATGATGATAACGAATTTTCTTCCACCATGAAAATTATTTTATTTCTATATTCCATTGAATTATTCAATTTTATATAAAATTAAAATCTCTAATATTTTTTTTATTTTGGTAAGTAATGTGTTTTTTAAAAGAAATGATAATTTTGTATTGGAAATGGGTTTTCAAAATAAAATGATATTTTGATATAAAAAGTGATTTTTATCAAGTTTAAAATAGATTATTAAATTTTTATAATGGAAAATTGAATGAATAAAAAATATTAATTATTCGGTACTTGAGAATTATACATGAGAAATTTGAGCGCTGAGATAATGTCGGGTGAGGCCTTTACTACTTATATGATGGGGAGGCCCAGATAGAAATAAGTGAGCCCATTAGATATTATTTGATGGGGCATACCAGATAGTTCCAGGTGAGACCCTTATATCATTCATTATGGGTGTGTCCACATATCCCTTCAATTAATTGGATAATGTTCCTTGTCTTGATAGGAATGAATTATATAGTTACAAAGGGTTTCTCCTACTCATAAAACATGGCTCTAGTAACATCTGACATATGTTTAAAATGGGTTAGGAATATGATGATATATATTATGGAAAAGTGATTTGGATTTCACTATATGTTTTTAATTTTGTGTCTTCATTTTATTAAATGGTTTGTGTGTATTTCATGTTCATTTTTCATATCATACATGAAATGAACCTTGACGATAATGTAAAATGTTATATGATATTTCATGTTATCACTAGACTGAAATTTTTCTTTATTTTTTATATCACCTATAATTATTTTGTTCTCATAAAAAGAATTAATATTTTTTTTAATAAGATTTATGGATGGGTAAGGTAATGGAATAAGTCAATTAATAAGTGGAAAATACTATCTATGAAAATAAATAATGATTTATTTTAAAAAATTATATTTTAAGAAAATGGATACTAACAAGAAGTTGTCAATTTATATTATATGGTTTTCTAATATAGGATATATTACCGATTTCTTTAAAACTATAATCCAAGAAAGATCCTCTAAAGTAAAGAATGTAAATCCTTGACTAAAAATCAAGAATACGCAATGTATCAGACCAGTTCCTTATATATGGTATTAGCAGATGGTTTACATAAAAATAGAGTTTAGGATAGTGTTAATAAGTTGTTCTTTAACTATTTTAGTTTATGGTTATGTAAAAATGATATTTCATTTAAATATTATTATGTTGTTTCATCCAAACTGTGCCAGTTCAGAGTGATTTTATATAGAGGAAATATGGAACTATTGTTGGATGTTACATATGGGAAAATATCAATAGAATTTAGAATACCGAGATTAATGGATTCATTATATAATAGTTTTTAATGATGGACCAGTTTATGTAAGCTATAAATGGTGGATGTACCCTTACTAGATAAGAACCTGATCATTCACAAAGGAACATGTAAATTGGTGAGAATTTCATGAGGCATCATCCACAATAATTTAGTGGATCATCTATCATTGTAGTAGCTAAAGGATGGATAAATTCCTTGGAGAAGATATTTGATGTCATGAGATGTTTTGAACATTAAAAGTTAACTATTTATGTTTATAATTATAAATGTGAATCTTACAGGAGAAATATTTCACAAAGGTTATTCATATGAGGATGTAAAAAAATCCTATAATCAGGGTAAATAGATAAGGATTATAATTCATTATACAATGTAAAATTTATATGAATGGATAGCAATGTACTAGATTTTTTTGAGAAATTGATAGCAAAATTAATATATTTTACTCAGTGATTAAAAAATGTTTCCTAATAGAATTGGTTGCATGATAATTTAATTGCAATAATAAGTTGGTTCATCGTACTGAGAATGTTTAGATGGAGTTCTCAAACATGTATTGTCCCAGAGATGATAATATTACGAAAATTTAAAGGTGGAATAAAATGAAGAAACAAAAAACTATTAAGCCTAGATGAAATACCCCCAAATATTCTGAGTTTGCGAAATACAATTTCAAGGCATTTCTTATAGGAACTAATAAGTGTTTCTGGTGAGGTTATTTTAGCCATAGGGTTTGTGACTGCAATAAAATGAGTCATGAATAATCAAATAATGTGGTAACTGATATCAAACCAATTGTGTGATTTTTAGTTGGAATGAGTTATTCTATTAAGCTAATGTGTGATCGATGATAGTTTAACATGATATAAATCATCATGATAAAAAACATAAGGCTTTAGTGATTTTATTTTCTACTATAGATGTATAAGTTGGGTGATAAAATTATTTGGTTACATTTATGTTACATTTTTATTCAATTTATTCCAATACCCTATTTGACTCTATATCATTGCATTCTTTCATTTCTGAGAAATTTGAAGAGTAAATTGTTAATATCATCTCATTATTGAAAGATAGAATCGTTGGCGGAAACTAAAAGTTGATGTATTAAATCCCAGAAGATTTATATAAATATTTCTTTTTTTATCAACGGTGTGATCCTTCCCTAAAATATTGTTAAACATAACATAGTTTATAATGATATCATTCTCCTTGTGGATTGGATATTAATTAATCATGGTAATATATATTTTAGTGCTAAAAATGTTGGGTTTAGGGATTTCATGACATTGATAACTTAACAAAATTATGAGAAATTGATTAGAGATGGTAGTTAATGTTTCCTAACTCATATTGTTGAAAATAAGAAATTAATCAATGTAGTGTTGTTCTAGTAGTAAATGAATATCTATATACATTTGCTGATAATTTTCCTATTTTTATTATTTATCATGAGGTTGAGTCTAATATTGACTTATTATCTTCTTTTAAGACTATTTATAAACCCCTTTATCAAATGACTCATCTAGAACTTTTAGATTTGAAAATGATATTGACGGAGATATTATAAAATAGTTTCATTTGACCAAGCACTTCATCTTAGGGTTCACCTATCTTGATTGTTAAAAATAAAAATGGTTCAATGAGGGTTTTTATTGATTATGGATCCATGAATAACATCAAAATTAAGAACAAGTGTCATTTTCTTAATATTAATTATTCTTTATCAGATCTAGGGAGTTTAGTATTGTTTTATGGTTGACCTATAGTCAGGGTACCATCAGTTGAAATAGAAGGAACCATACATTCTAAAGACTATGTTTCAAAATAGATATGGACACTATGAGTTTTTATGTATACTATTTGGGTTTTCTAATGAACCTTCTATATTTTTGAACCTTATAAATAGTGTTTTTCATGAGTTCTTGGACATGTTTGTTATGGTGTTTATTGATTAAATTTTGGTATATTATAAAATATATAGGGAATATGAAATATAAGAAAAGATTTTTTTTCAAACCATATATTAATTGTAAACTATATGGGAAATTTAGTATGTTTGAATTTTTGTTGAAAAATATTTCATTCCATAAAAATATTTTTTTTTAAATATTGTATAACTGTATACGATGAAAAAAAAATTATCGATGAATGGAGAAGACCCACAAATGTTATAGATATTAGTAGTTTTCATGGATTAATGGGTTAATACATGTGGTATTCAAAATAAAATTATCATTTCCCTAGACCTCTAACTAAGTTAACATGAAAATGAGACAAATTAACCTAGAAAGAAGAATGTTATGATTATTTATAAGAACTGAAATTATTTTTGGTGGATGATCATGTTTTGGTCATGCCTTACAAAAACACTAAATTTTTCATCTATAGTGATGACTCTTTGAATGGATGTGGTTGTTTCCTAATGAAGAATGGTCGGGTAATTTATTAATCTTCACATTAGTTGAAATCTCATGATTCAAATTACATTTAAAATGATTTGGAATTAGCTGGTGTGATTTTTTTAAAAATAATTTTGAAGAAATATTTGTATAATGTAATGTGTGAAATATATACTGATCAAAAAATATAAAAGTATATATTAAATAATAATAAATTTTACATGATATAGATAAGATAACTTGAACTAATCTAGGATTTGAGTTCACGAGTAATTACTTTCCTAGAAATGATAAAAATTGATTCTTTGACTTAAAAAATAATTCTAAATTAAACATGTTACAATATTAATGATACTATTTGGTTGATGATTTGATGAATTTTGGCCTCAATGTTTTGGATGTAGGGACATCATTAGTTTTTTATGTTTCATTGTAGTCAACCTTGTTCAAAACAATTAAGAAAGCTTATAAATACTACCAATAATTGTAGGAAATGGTATAATCTATCATACATGTTATGTTTCTCGAATTTAATAATGATAAAAAAGGTTCCTTAGAATTTGAAAAAAAAAATTCCAAAATTATTAAAGAGTTATTAAGTGAAGTTAATAGTTATCTATTTTCCATTCATCCAGGAAGAACTAATACACACTTTTAACATTAGGAGTATTACTAGTGGGATGGAATGAAAATAAATGTTTATGAAATTACAATGTGGGTATTGATATTATTTTAGATTAATGGGGAATAAAAATTACCTTAAGGGGATTCTTCAATATTCCCTAGTTACATATTTGAAATGGAAAAATATGTCTAGGGATTTTTATACTGGGATTTCGATGGACATCAGCAAGAAACAATGTGATTTAGGTTATTATTGATCGAATAACTAAATCTATAAATTTCATTAACATTCGTGATAAAATGTATTTAGATCAGATTTATAATATTTTTCTAATGGAAATAGTCCAGTTACATGGTGGTCATCTTTCTATTGTTTTAGACTATGATCTAAGGTTCATATATAAAATTGAGATAGGACTTCAGATGTTATTGGTTACTAAATTAAATTTTTCTATAGAATTCCATCATCAATCTGATAGTTATTTTGAACAGTTGATTCATACCATGGATAATACTCTTCTTTCATGTTCAATGTATTTTGAGAGAAGTTGGGATCAACAACATTATTTTTTGAGTATTCTTATATTAACGGTTTTTATTCTAGTATAGAGATGGCACCACATGACGCATTATATCAAAATCGATGTCAGACACCATTTTTTTGTGATGATATAGGATAAATTATTTTGATGGGACTACAGTTAGTATATGAAATGACTGAGAAGATGTGGTTTATTCTGCAATACATAAAGAAAAAGTAGATTCTGAAGAAAAGTTATGTGGATTATTATAGTAAAGATATTTCATTCAAGATAATTGATCATGCCATTCTAAAAGTTTTTCCATGGAAATTGTTATGAAATTTATTAAGAAAGGGAAGAAATTTCCATATTTAATTAGACCATATGAAATCCTATATAATATAGGATAATTTTCCTACTATGTTCCCTTACCTTTGAGTTTATCTAAGGTACAAAAATGAAATATTCCTTGATGTTAAGGAAATATGTTCCAAATTTATCTCATGTTTTGAACCTAGAAGCAGTTTTGTTGGAATAGAAAATATCTTATGAGGAATAACCTATTCAGATTATTTAATATGGGGAATATTGGTGTTGAATAATTTGATTGACAAGGTTATGTATTTATGGAAAACCAATATGGTTGAAGAGGTAACACGAGAATCTTAAAATGGTCTCTCCACTTGTTTAATAATTAAATAAAATATCAGGGATACAATTTACAAAATGGGGGGAGAATGAGTCAATTAATTTAATACTAGAATCAATTATTTTCATATATATTAATATTAATTTGATAGTAATATTAATTATAAAAATATTTAGTATTTATTAAAATCAATTGGGAAATAGTTTTAATTAAACTCTTTTATTATAATGCTTTATTTAAATATTAATATATAAATTATAGAATTTGAGATTCATAATATTAAAGTAATTTTAAAATAACAATATAAAAATTTACTTTGGGTTTAATTTTGGGGTTTTTTTGGAAGAAGTTTATTTTTGTAATGAATAGTTAAAAGGGTAATTTTTGTAAAAAAGCCCTTTCTTTTCAGTAATTTATATTTTTTTAAATTTCACGATACTAATTTAAAATTATATAATGTAATATAATAATACTATATTTATATTTATTATGATTAATTACTTTTCAATCAACATTATATTGGGTTTTTAGTAAAATTTTATTAATGCTTTTAAAAAGGGATTTTTCTGAAAACTATTATAAAATTCACAATGTTTCTATGTTTTAGAAAAAAAGAGTAATACCTAATGAGGAGTGTTTTAAATGAAATTTATCAATTATATATAATTAAATATTAATTTATTTTAATAAAATGATTATTATTATATATATATTTAATATAGAATCATATTTTAATCCAAAAATAATTGGCTTAAAAACCTGCTTTTTCACCACATCTACAAGATTAATTTTACATTAATTATTTCCACTTAAATAAATTAAATTTAGAAAAATGGATTCCATATTTTTAATTATAATAATTTATAATTTCAAATTAGTTTGAATTAAATTTCTACAAAAATTAATAGTGAAAATAATAAAAATTAATTACCCTCAATAAGGTAATACAAAATTTAAAAAGGGTTAAACTATAAACATAAGGGTTAGAAATTACCTATAAACATTTAAAAGTCTTATTTATATCCAAATTGAGACCTTATATAATTTGGGTACTATAATTTGTTATTTTTTAGGATTTTTTCATGATAAAAGCTGGGTATTACTAAATCTTTTCAAAAAATTACAAGTGATCCACTCACCTCATTTATAAAATGCCACCCATTATCCTCCTATATTAAAACAATAAAAACACATTGATTATACCAATAAATTACCATAAAACATATAAAATACCTTCATATCATCCTATAATCCTTATTTTATGAATAAATCAAACCAAATAGGGTATTTGGTGAAAACCACAAAAAGTTACCTGAAGAAGAAGTAATGTTCGCCGATGATGATTTTATTTTATTTCTTATTCCAAAACATTAAATTATTATTGAAACATGTTTACATAATATAAAAATAGTATATTAAAAATATATATGTTATTATTTTTATTTTAAAACATAAATCATTTCCAGCTTCCAACAAATGGATTACGAAATCATCATATTTGTGTACAGCAGACTACCGCCTCACAAACTGATATCATTCATTTTTCCACTACCACCTCACACAATTGGGTTTTATGGGGGATATTAAATATATATATAATATTTAAAACATAATAATATCTATTTATTTCTAATAACATATATAAAATTTTAATTTACATTCATTATTGGATAAGACAATATCGCTCGTGTGTACAATTGACTTCCACCTCGTGTAGCAATGTGATTAGTTTTTTTCTAAATCATTACATACAAGGTAATAATAGTAATGATAATGAATATAAGTTAAATAAATGAAATAATTATTATACTCATGAAATATATATCATTTTTAAATTTTATATATCATTTTCTTTCTTACCATTTCAGTCACATAAAAAGTAATGATGTCATTTCTGTAAATGTGGAATACCAACTTCATAAATAAATGTGACTTTATTTTCATCACCACACCACATATATAAAATATATAATAATATTTAAAGAACTAGTATGGTATATAATAGTTTATTATAATTATGAAATGATAAAAAATTACTTACATACATTCTGTAATGATTATTGTGAAATTGAAAAGTTAGTCACACAAACACATGGCCTACCGTCTCCCCGATCATAACATACTTCATTTATAAAAAACAATATTCATGATTAGTGTAATAATTTTAATTGATATATAAATATGATAATTTTATTATTATTATTCTATATATTTTTAAATAAATAACTATTTTACCATAGTCAATCTACCAAATTAAATTATGACACGTAATCCAAATATCATCAAATGTCTGACATAAACATAACAGATTAAGTAATCATACATAAATTGTTAATTATTGAAGTAAAATTAATAATAAACATGGAAATGATTCTCATTAAATTTAAGAATAATCATAAGTTTTTTATTCATAAATATAAATACACATGTGATGAATATGACTAATGTTAAGGAACTTCGTCTCAATTTACTTTTATTGAGTCTTATATTTATGTTATGAATATATAATCACTTATTATGAGTGTATATATATTTGAAATTTTACATTTTATATCAAAAATTTATCAATTTTAATTGTATTTTATTTTTTATGTTATTCTTTTATGGGGTATATGATTCAAATATTTACATGGTGATAACGAACTTTTCTTAAAAAAATCATATTTTATTATTTTATTTGAAACTATTCTTTAATTCCATGTCCATGATTTGAAAAAGATTAAATAAAATATTTTTATGGAAATAAAATATTTATAAAGTATATTTTAGGTATATTTTTAGTTTGTTTCCAATGGTTTTCAAAATGAATGATTTTAAATTTTTTATATGGAATGTTTTGAAAAATTTAAAATGGAGTGTTATATATTTAATATACATGAAAATAATGAATTTACAGCCACCATTATAATTATATTATCCCAACAACCTTTCAAATATTTCATATTTTTTTATCAAATAAAATCAGTTTTATTTTGTTTTTTGTGTATTTTGGTATTGAAAGTGGGTTTTTCAAAAGAAAAGGGAGTTTTGTTTTGGAAATGTGTTTTAAAAATATAAGGTTTTTTTTATATCCAAATATGATTTCATTAAAAATTTAAAATACTTTTGAAATACTTTTTTCTGGAAAAGTTTCAGTATACTATTTTTATTCCTGATTTTGTATATGAGCATTATATATGATAAATGGATTTTTCTAAATAGAGGTGGGTGACTCCATTACAACTTATATGATGGGGTAGGCCAAATAGTATCTCATGGGCCTATTACTTATTATTTTATGGGGAGGCCAAGATAGAATTTGGTTATCATATTGTAGCTTAAATTATGGGAGATATCAGTTAGTTCTCTAATGAATTGTGTAAATTGCCTTATCTTAGCGCCCAAGTAAGGTGTTACCCAAGGGTTTATCGTGTGGACTTAAATATGATCTCGTAAATTAAGACACATGTTTACAAGGGGTTATTAATGTGATGTTCTAAGTTAACAAAAGGGTTTTTGATTGGTTGATATGGTTTTTTTCAACTCATTTGAAAAAAATATTTTTTGCATTTTTCATTTGATTTTTTTTATTTCATACGCTCAATGAACATTGATGATAAAGGTAAACATTTTATTTGTTTTTGTTTTCTCACTAGATTAATGGATTTATTTCTTTTCCATACCGAATTCTATTTTTTATACTAATTACACATTTTTTGAATGTTTTTCACAGGATTTAAGGATGGGTAATGGAAAAGAAGAAGTCATGTTGAATTTTGTAAAGATTTTCAATGAAAAGAAATCATGAATTATTTTAAAATTATGGTAAATATTTATACTAATTATATGTTACCACATTGTATTATATAGTTTTACAATGTATGATATATGACCAAATTCTCTAAACCTCTAAACCTAAAATGGTCTTCCAAGTAAAAGAATGTAAATTGATGAATAATGTCAATATTATGAAATTTTTTACATCAGTTATTTAGAAATTTTCCCTAAAATTTGTGAAAACATGTTGGTATATGCATCTATTACTCTAGGATTCTCCAAGGTTGTCTCTTATAAGTGAATGTTGTTGTGAATAACACATTACCCCATCCATCAAATAATTATAACCCAAAGGAAAATCTTTCATCATGGAACCCAAAGTTCATAAGTATGCCTTTATCCCATCCTACTCCTTGTTGTAATTCTTGTTTCCCTAAAACATATTTCAATAGTATCCGAAGAATATTTTAAATATTTTTTAGAAGGAGGTAGTACATTCAGTTTCCATGGTCCTTCTCACAATATTACTCCCAACTACTTTAGAGGTCCTCCCTAGAGCACCCTCCAGAAAGGTCCTTTCCATGGTGATATAAAGATCAATTATGAAACATATTCCATGTTTAGATTAATTATAATCCTCCATGTGGTCAAAATATAAATTAGAAATAAGTTTATTCCATTTTAATATCATACACTATATAGCGTGATGGTCCACTATTCAGTATATATTACAGTAAATATCTTTGTAATTGGAAATATAGATATAATGGTAGTCCTCCCCCTAATGGTGTTTGTTGTGAAGGTCCTACCTAAAATGAAATATTGTTTTAGTAATTAGGTTCATACTTTACCAATGATGTTCAAATAAATCCCTTATTCTAAGATGATATCTAGATTATTAGTCCAATTACATGATATTCCTTATCACTGATGAGTGATATACATTTCCAACAAGAAGATAGACCAGGGTAGTGTCTATCGTCCACACCAAATTCGATATGGAGTCTATATAAATGATATGAATGAAAAGATAATAAGGAAATAATTATCCAAAGAAAATATATTTTCCATGTTCTATCCTAGGGCCACATCTCAGTTTGATATTCCTGAAACATTCTTCTAGGAATCCATGACTCATATTCATCTAAATCGATGGATGAATATTCATTATTGAAATAAAAAATCGATGACTTATATAGAATATAAAATTCACGATAAGAAGATTATGGAACTTCACTATCACATTCACATATCTGGACTTCTAGTGAATGAATGCTCTAAATTTGGAAAACAACATTGCAATACCAACATGGGAGCCTTATACATTGATCACTCTATGTCGGTTTATCACTAACATGCCCTGAAATGTTCCCATCCAAGATTGGGGTGATCAAGGAGAACATTATTTCACTCTAATCCGTAGTCATCCGAGTCCATTAGTTATAATTTCATTTCATGACATCACTTTGTCCTAATTTGAACCTATGGATTTCACATCCTATAAAGTATTTTAAAAAAAATTCATCATGTCTGAATCTAATATATGGAAAAACAAATGGAACAATACATTAAAAGACACCTGAAATAGGACTCTGAAAAGTTTTAGCATCCTTTCCCTTTGATAAAGGACAACTCATAATACAAATCACTTCCCTCAATTTAATGTAAATCATTTTCATAATGTGAACAACATTTATCACATGATCAACCATGGTTTCATAGCACACAATATCTTCTAGGTACTAAATTCTCTTATTTCTAACATCCTTTTGATACATGGATTTAACCCACTAAAGAACTTATCATCTTTAACATAATTTTGGATGACAATGCATGAAAAATACCTTGAATGTGTTGTTAAATTAGCCTCATATGTACTAATTGATTCATCACCCATTTTCATTAACTTAAGGAGCTCTTTCTACATATTTATACGATGAATATGAGGAATGTACTTATTGAAAAATATTTTATTGAACTAGTTCCAGTCCATTAATTCAATTTCATCTTGTTTCGTCATTTTCTTTATTAGATTTTACCATTGGTCTAATTCTCATTCTAATCGATAAACTACTAGAATAACTTTTTCATGTTTTGAACACTAGATAATAGATAATATATTTCAGTGGAATTTATCCATTATTCACAAACTAATGGATCAAAATACCCACTGAACTATGATGGATGTTTCCTCAAAAAGGTCTCACCAGAATATTGTTCTCTCTATTTCTCATTTAGAAGTCCATCATGATTCATATCCTGAGAACGATTGGTGAGAATAGAAATAATACTTATAATTACATCTCCCATATAATTTGGATTCTCAGGTGAACAATCTTTTCATTTTCAATCAAACTCATCATTAATGTGATTCCTTTTTGTTCCAACCATTGAGTAAACCCAAAAATATAAAATAATAAGCATGATGTATAAATTATGACATATTCTTTAATATATGACACCACAAGATTATTCTAGGTTATTCCTAGCCAACATTCATTTAAATACATCATGATGGTTCATGAAGAGTTTGTGAATATCCAAATCATATCCCACAGGAGTGTCACACTAGGTGTGTAGTAAGGCCCATTGTCATACATGATTACTTGATCAAGTCTATATCAATACAATTTTTCCATGGTTGTTACCCCAATATGAATATTTTCTACAGAAACAGAAACTTATAGTATCTATAAATAGATGTATTTTGAGAAAACCACTCACTCTATCCTTTACCAAAATTCCATGTCATTTTCCAATAATTTGACTCACCCTTAGACCTAACCTTAGAGAAATGTTATTAGGAATCTCAATAATGTTTTCTCATCCCAATTTCCAAATCTAAACTAAAATTTTACACTAATAACAACTATAGGAATCCCTTCTTATCATACATAAACATTTCATCAATTTTGAGGAACATTTAATAAATAAAAAAAATAGACACCCAAATACCATATTAGTTTAGTGTCTGTGGAAACATGGAAACATAATCATTGATATATAAGGGAGATACATTATCCTCACTAGGTTCTTCATAACGAGAACCCTTCATAGACATAGCTAGATAATAAATATCTTTATAACCTGATGATATGGGAAACGTTGGTGAGCTCAGATTCTCGTTATGTGTAAATAAAGAATATATATAAGCATAATCATGAGTATAAGGGTATGATTACATGATAACAATATTATAAGATCCTACACTACATATCAAAGATCATAAACATGAATAATGGAAGAAATATTGGGAGTTCATAAGACATAAATCATAAGGGAATAAAGAGAAGAATCCATAAAATAATAACATAAGAATAAGACATGGAATTGTCAAATACACATAAGCATAAAAATTATTTCCCTATTTTTCAAAGATTACATTCAAGGAAATCATACTAGAATGGGTTCAATCCATAATCTATATTGGTTGTCATGATTAACACCAATGACCATATTAGTTTTAATGGTTCCATCCATATACCATATTAATAAACAAATTCATTCATAGAATCGACATCACTCGTTATTCTATCCAGGTCTATCTCATTAGATAAAAATCATTACCCAATGAATTATAGAAAGATATAGGTACCATAAATCTCATAAAGAAATAATACACATGAGTTTTACTAGATCATAAACATTCATCATATCATAACCCATGGAGTGGAATGGGTGTCATAAACATATCACCATATCAGAGACAATGGAAAAGTTACAGGTCTCTTAATCATTTCATCAAAGATTAACCCATTTAAAAAAAGTGTGATTCATAATAATATAACCCATTTAAGAGAAATTGGATGAATAAAAAACATTTAACCAAAACACAAACAATTCAGAGAATTAATATGAATGAATGCCATGGATCTTACACATAGAAAGGAATGACTAACACCAATGGATTTCTTGTAATATAGAAGATGATTTGGAAATATTATTGAAAACATTTCTTGGGGAAAATATCCTTTTCTCTTTGAAAAACAAGTCTTAATACATAAATTTTTCAAAACCTTTTACATTGAAAATAGCTTTAAAACATATAATAGAAGCTTTAGAAATCAATGAATTCATTTTTCATTGAAATAATCATAAAATATCATTTAAACCCATTTTTGAAAATTTAACGACCTAGTCATAATTTACATCGAAATTACATATTTTTTTATAATACAGAAAACATTAAACAAATGGATGCCCAATGATCGTATTATTTTAGTAATTTTAGAAACATGGAACCCTAAATAATTGTACGAAATGAGATACATTATCTCCTAATAATACTTTCATGAATAGAATTCATCTTAGCCACAATAAATAAAATACATATCTTCATATCCTTGGGAAGGAAATACAAAAAGGGGTGGGATAAGATGCTCAGTAAGGCTAAAATTGTGAAACATGTAAGTATAAAAATGATTACAGGGGTATGAGAACAAGATCATAATATTATTATATCACACCATGCATACCAATATCATATACTTGAGTCATGGCATAAATAATGGAAATCCAAAATACATGAAACATAAGGAAATAAAGAACATAATCCATGAAAACATTACTTAGGAATAAGACAAGGGATTTTTTTATACACATAATAATATGAAATACTTTTTCAAGGATACCTACCAATACCTTCAGAACTTGTTAGGATTAGTATAATCACTCATGTAAATGCTGCGGTCTTGGGATGAATACCCACATACCCTCTTGTATTGGGATCAAGATTCCCTCTTATTATGGGCTTGGTATTCCCTCCCATATACCATCTTGTTTCAGATAGAAGACGATCTTTTGTTTTGGGATGGGTGTTCGCTCTAATATTCCCTCTTGTTTTGGTCTTATGACACCATCTTGGTTTGGGCTTGGGATGCCTTCCTATATACCCTCGTATTTTGGGATTGGTATTCTCTCTAATTTACCTTTTGATATTTTAACACATTTATCATTACCGAATGAATTGGAATGAGATATATGTCTCACCCATTCCATAATCAAATCATACATGCATGTTATACAAGAGAAAAAAACATTCATCATAGCTTGAACCATAAATATATATGTGTTTCATACAAGTCATATCATAACCCATTAAATGAAATGGGTATCAATAAAATTTCATCACATAATACCCTATAGAAAATATATAGGTTTCCTATTTATTTATTTAAAAAATAAACTATGAAAAAGAATTGGGATTCAAAAGAATACAACCTGGGGAAGATAAAATTGTGTCGTAATCATCATTCCATAAAAATATAAACTATTCAAGAAAGTGTGTGAGTGTACCCTTTGAATCATTTATTAGGAGGGATTGAGTAACATCAAAAGAATTCATATTAGATGCTAAGTAATTGTGATATATCTTTTAATAATATTTCATGATGAAAATATCCGTTCTTCTCTGAAAATGGTTTTTTAAAATATAAAATCTTTTGAAAACCATTTTCTTTTAAAATAAAAGTGAAAACATATAATGAAGTATATAAAACATATGAACAAATATTCTTTAAAACATTATAAAATAAGAACTAAACTCATTTTATTTTAAAAGACTTTGGTATATTATAATGTAATCCTGAAAATATTTTGAAACCCATTTCTTTAGAAACACTATTAAAACATATAATTAAATATTCAAAACTTTTTGAAAAAACTTTTTTTTGAAAATGTATAAAATAATATTGAAATAGTTTTTGAAATGTTTTTTCCATGAAAACATATGAATGAAGATTGAAATCATTTTGAAAACTGTTTTCCTTGAAAATATATAAAATAAGTTTCAAATCATTTTTGAAACCATTTTCATGACATTTATTTAAAAACATATAAATAATCCTTGAAATAATTCAAATTATTTGCATTGAAAAAAATTTGAAAATATTAAAGGAATCATTTAACACCATAAAAAATTTTAAAATCCATTTTCCTTGAAAATTATCATCATGTATCATTTGATAACATGGTATTATAAATAAAACATATTTTTTACTGCAGAGATAAATATGGTTATATATTTCTTATAAACGTTTTTAACACCATAAGTAACAAAGACTGGTAAAATGGTTCTAATACATAAAAATATCTTAAATAAACATAGGATAAGAAATGTCATGAGTGGTTTTTAAAGAGGTAAGATAATATATCCTCAAAATAAGTATAAGGAAAAACAAGCTCAAAATGTGATGAGATTGATTCAATAAACTCATAAAACATGGTACATAGAACTATACGACCCATTTAAGAAATGAAATTATATTTTTCTTAAGATATCATGAATAAAATGATATTAATGATAAAAAAATTTCATGTCATTATATAAACCCCCTGAAAAATATAGGTATATAACATTGAATGTGACTCAACTATGGAAAATTGATAAAATATTACTTTAATGATTTAGTAACTTTTGAAACATAAACCCCATGAAATAAAGATAAATATTGGATATGTAAATACCCATAAATTTAATTTTAATTATAATATAATTCATCCATGGGTATTTTAAACACTAAACAAACTAAATGAGTGTTAAATTAGGTATGTATCTCATAGAACAGAAAAAGTGATATGAAATCCTCGTACCTTAGGTCTTAACTCTCATCGTACTCATAAAAATTCATATATAATAAATATATGTTCATTATAAATATATAAAATAACCATATTCATATATATAATACAGTATATGGTCTGATTATGGCTTTATATTACCCACTTGTTAACAATTTAAATGTTAAGGTTACACTTCATGTAATATTCGCTTTGTTTATCACATGTGTATTAATTTTTTATATCATTGGTCCTTAACATATATCATGATTTAAAGTATTTAAATCATGATATAAGTAAATTTTATATTAAATATCTTTTTATTATAATAATATATAGAATATCTATGTATGAAGTGGACTGCACTATTCATTGAGACGGTAGGTCGTACGTACACATGAACGTTGATTCTATTTTATTATTGTATTTAATGAAAGAATGAAAATGACATATATGTAAATTTTTTTATAATATAATGAAAGTAACAATATTATGTAACATATATAATATAATTTCTCTAAACACTTATTTTATTCAGTCCATGAAATGTGGGAACAAATCACTTGTCTATAAGGGGGCGATATTCCACACTTCCTTAAACAAAATAATCGTAATTACACAGAACAGAAAGTATAAAGATATATTTTTTAATATAATTATATAATGAAATTAAAAAATTATCATATATATTATACAAAAATTTATTTCCACCATAATTCCCACCATGAGAGGCTTTGAAGGAAAAACAAACAATCATTGTTTCTTGAGGTGGGTTTTTATCATACACATAAATAGTATGTTCATAAAACATTGGATGGAAGTGTATGTAAGTGTAGTTAGAACCCATAGAATAAAAAAATTTCAGAATTTTTAGGATACATTTTTTTATTATAATAATTTAATAAATAGAGTTTTTGAGGTGTAGAATTAAACTACTTTAAAGGAGCATGAGGGGGGATATTATTTCTGCTTTGGGAAACTCATTTATCTTTTCACCAAAGGGATTCCTTGGATTGATTTATTCACAAAGAGTGGGTTTAAGTATAAATTTAGTGATGTTGGGAAGTGTTTTTGGTATAGATTTTATAAACATATGTTGATTGAGATGTGTGATGAATTGGGATAGGTGGTGTCTTTGTATAGGGGTGTGAAAGGACTTTGTATTTTTTTTAAAAAATATAGGTGTACCCACATTTGTACATAACCGAAGACATCAAAAGAAAAAAAATAATGGAAGGTTTATGTAATAATAATGTCCCAAGAATTATTTTTTTATAATATTATAGGTCGTTTAATCTCTTAATATTACGGTTTAGTCCAATGTTAAGCATTGTTTTTTCTTTATCGTTGTAATAAATATTAATTACTTACACTACTATTTTTTGTGAAAAACAAATGTTAATATATTATAAAATAAAAATTATGATTATTCCAAATATATAATAAATTTTCAAAAAGTAAAAACGCATAATTTGAAAGAATTAGTTTAAAATTAATGGCACAGATGGGAGGACAGTGCGGGGTTTTAAAGCAAAAATGAACAAAAGTTTGCTATGTTTTTATATCCATTTTAAAGTGATATTGGTTATAATGAACTATGTTGGATTAATTTTTATGTATTTTATCTAATTATAATTTAAAAATATAAATATATATAGTTTACATATAAAAAAGTATATAAAAATAGAGTTTTGAATTAATATTCATTATTTTTCACTATTCATCCAAAAATGACGTTACACAGAAAAAACCCAAAAACATCACCTTAAGAAAATATTAATGGTATAAATTCAAAAATAATGATTATTTTATCAAATTAAATTTCTATGTCCATATAAAATTTATTTAATTGTTTTTCACATAAGGATATGAAAAGCAGTTCAATTGGGAAAATAAAATATTTTTTTAAAACATATAACGACTTTACCAACAATTATATTTTTAATTACTGATAAGTTTAATTTATATAAAAATGTTTTAAAATAATTTATTAATATTTTTAATTTTAATTTTAATTTCTAGTTTGTTATTATATTGTTTATATTATTATAAGAAAAAAATAATGTTTCATAGAAACTCCAGGGTTTGTGTAACACACACCAAGCCGGTGTTGCATGTAGCACAAGACTAGTTGGTGTTCTTTGTAGTACCTGGAATGTTGGTAATATGTTATAGGAATTTTTCACATATTTTAAATTAATACATCAATAAAAAATACTTCTTTTAAAAAAATGGTCCATAAAAACTCGGGTTCTTATATTCTACCCCCTTTAAAATAAATTCCTCCCTTGAAATTAATCTAGGTTATGAAAGTTTTAATACATTATAGTTTCATTCATATAAAAAACATCATTAAAATTAATTCAAAAACATTTTTTAAAAATTAAATTAAAAAACATAATGATTATCCAATGTAACTCACAACTAGGTTTCTAAGTATGAGGTCCTTGGTTGGGTGTGAAGATTGGAAATAGAGGTAAAGCGTAAATATTTATAGGGAGTTATTGAGTTCATCCATAAAAAATTATATAATTATCAATTTAAAGATTAGTGCCTCAAATGTCATAAATATATGATGATTTGAAAGGCCATTATTTCAAAAAAAAGGATTAGTACAAAATTTCATTTCTAGATCATTTTCCAAAATATGAAGATTTTTAATGAAAAGATATACTTTCTTGATTTTAGGACAACATCACACTTTGTTGTTCCTTGATCCACATTACCATTTCATAAAAAATGGAAGATTAATTTTTTATTCTTGAAGCACTAACTAATCATGAGATACCTGATATTCCATCCCTTCATTCATTAGTTATCTTCAACCTAATGTTGTTAGAACGGGATATTAAATATTCATACGTCCTCATGTTGTGCGATAATAGTTTAATCTCAAAATCATAATTAAAAGATTAACACAATATTTCTGTAAATGATTAACCTTATAACCCATCCAAAAGATTAAAATCCATAATATTATAAATAATTTCAAAATATCATCTTAACATTGATCCCACATATATCATAATGTATCTCATCATTTTCAAATTCCAAACATGGTAATAACCTCATCGTATATTATATTGATGCGTGTTAATTAATATAATTATCATAAATCTTTTTATAAAACATGTATTATTTGTTATTCCAAATATTACAAGATATATTCTTTATATCCATGAAGTGTTAAACTTCAAGATGATAAAATAGATCACTTTATCAAAAAATCCATTAGTATTTATGAGCTTATAATTACTATCAAGTTAAATTTATCTATATAATCTTATATTTAGAAATATATTATATCATTTTATCATACATAAGATCATTTGAAGTGTTATATTCTATTAATATAATAATTTTCATTAAATTAATTTACTAGGTCATTAGTATCATTATACACATTATTGAAAATATTTAAAGAAAAACTTCTACAAACAATACTTATATACATTAGGATTCATATATCATTTTAGTTAAATTCCAAAACATATACCCTTCAATCATTCAACATTATTCTAAAACCATTAATCAGGCTTCCTCATCAAATTTATTAATAACCAATTTTCTATAGTATGAAATATATATCATATCTCAATGTTTCTCAACATTAATCTAATAATGCTTCTTATTTTTATTGTAAATAATACAAAAAGAACATCATGTGCCTTTCATATTTCATTATTGGTATATTCATCATGAGTAAAAATACAATTACTTGTACCAAATATATAATTCTCTATATGAACCTTCCACAGAAGACATTTACTATCATAATGCCTATAATTTACACAATTAAATAAATCCTAAATTGACAATACCTAAGGGAGGAAAACATTATCATCCATTATATATATTGAACTTTTCAATTTTCCTTTGCATTTACTTACATTGTGTCATTATTTTCCATATTAAAAACATCGTCTTGTTCCTATGATACATTCCAATTGGTGCTCATACCCTCATTCTTGACATTTTAGAAGCCAAATCATTATTATTCCAGGGCATCCATTACCCAAACTCTTAGTGAATTCCTTCCTTGTCTTCCTTGGTGTGTCTGATATTTGGTTAAGGTACACCTTTTTTATGATTTTCCTTGAAAACTGATTTGGTGTGATCCAAAGATCCTTCACTCCTATGATCATCCCATTTGGCAACTCATCAATAAAAATCCCATCACATTCAACATTATGACACTTTCATATGGTTCATAACATTGAATAAAACTTCAAATAATAGTGTGTGAAATACTTATCGGAATTTAAAACCACATTTTACCTAAAATAAATTATAGGATTTCTAAATTATGTATTCTTTTTATTTAATATATAACACCTTATGTTTATCCTTGATTTTTAATAGTCATATTTTATTGAAATGCATCATGATGATTTATAACGAGTTTATGAATTCCAATTAAATATCCCTTGAGAGTGTTAAACCATGTTTTTAGCAAGTCTTATTGTCATGTATCAGGTTATTATGACTCATACTTGACACACCATGTAATATATGACACCCCTTGGATAATTTGTGCCAGAGCCACATGTACTTGTAAAATCTAGACATGGAAAAAATTATTGCGAACCACTAACTATATCCTTTACCAACATTAGGTCATTTTTCTAAACATTATTTCATCATTTGAATTAACATTAGAGACATCCCTAGAAATATCCTTCTAAATATTCCATGGCATGTCACTAATGTTATCTCACCCTAGTTTCCAAAGGCTAACTAAAACGTCACTCTAATTCCAACAATAATGAATCTGTCTTAGCATACATATACATTACTTATCTTTTTCAAAATACATAAAACAATTTACAAATTGAAACCCAATGACCGTATTAGATTAGTTAATTTTGAAATTGTGGAAACATAAATGATTATACATGAGTGGGATACATTATCACCCACTAGGTTATTCTTTACTATCACCCTTCCTAGAAACAGAAAACATAATAAATATATTCATAACCAGGGGATGGAAACATAAAAAGGTGTGAGTTCAGATTTTCACTAAGGGTACAAAAGGGAGACAAGTAAGTATAAACACAATCATAAGGGTTTGATAATATGATAGTAACATTATAATATCATACTTTATATATAAAATTGCATAAAAGTGAATCATGGCATAAATCGTGGTAGTTCATAAGTCATTACTCATAGGGAAATATAGAAAATTATCCATAAAAAATAACATAGGAATAAGACATTTGTTTTTTATTAGACATCTAAGAATATGATATCCAATGTTAATGATAACTCCAAAGAACTTCACAACATGTTAGGCTTTGTAAAATCACTTATGTACCTGCTTTAGTCTTGGGATATCATCCCATACACCCTCTTGTTTTAGGCTTGGTATTCCCTCCCATGCATCCTCTTTTTTTGGGCCTAATATGACCTCTTGTTTCAATCTTTGGAATCCCTCTCGTGTACGCCCTTGTTTCATTCTTAATATGCCCTCTTGTTTCAGGATTGGTATTCTCTTCGATGTAACCTCTTGCTTCCAGCATGCGATTCTCTCCCGTATACCCATTGATCTCATAAAACATTTAACACTAACCAATGCATTGGATGGAGATATAGGTCCCAACCATCACAAAATAAAAACATACATGCTTGTACCATAATATAATAAATATTAAATCATATCATGACCAATAGTAATCGATGGGTTTTATAAACATCATATCATAACCAATAAAATTTATTTTCTATCATAAACATTTCATCACATAATAACCTATAGAAAATAAATAAGTTACCTAATCATTTTATTAAAGCATAACCCATGAAAAGAAGTGTGTTTCAAAAGAATATAATACGTGGATGATAAATGTGTTCCATAATAATCATTCCATAAAAACATAATCCATTTATTATGGAATCTTAACAGAGTGTTTGGATAATTTACTACGAGGGTATGAGTAAAATCAATAGATGTCCACTTATATGAAAAATAACTTTGAGGTATATTTTATAAAAATCTATCATTGAAAATATTATTTCATCATTGAAAAATAATTTTTATAATATTAATCATTCTATAATCAATTTTATTTTATAATAAAATTGAAAACATAAAAAATATTATACAAAAAATATGAATGAAGACTTCTTTTAAATATTATCGTAGAATCATTAAAACCATCATGAAAATCATTTTATTTGAAAATATTTTAAAAACTAAAAATGAAATCAGGAATTTTTTCTTTTTTTTCAAAACATTTAAAAATTATAAATATATCTAAAAAAGGTTTGTAATCCCCTTTTCTTTGAAAACATATTAAATAATCATGAAATCCTTTTAGAAATCTATATTTAATGAAAATTTTTAAAATAATCTTGAGAACGTTTTGAAACCCATTATCCATTAAAAATAATAAAACAGTTCTGGAAACATTTTGAAAAACATTGTCATTGAAACTATATAATATATTCTAGAAAATAGTTTAAAACTAATTTTCCTTGAAAATAATTTGAAAACATTTATTGAGTCGTTGAAATTATTGAATTTTTTTTGTGAACACAACCATTTGATAACATAGAACAGACGATTTTAGAAAAAATAATTTTTTTTTAATTTTTTTTCGTTGAAAATTATCATTAAATATCATTTGAAAACATTTCTGAAAACATGGGTTTTTAAATAAAACAAATTTCTCATCGAATAGAGAAATACATATAGTTTTTTCATAAAATATTTTTCTAAAATATATTATTTTCTAACGATTTTTAAATTTGTAATAATACATGAATAAATATTTAATAAATAGATAATAATAAAATTTATGAGTATTCTTGAGAGATGGATCATAATATTTAATCAAATTATGCATAAACATTAACAATCTCAAAAGGAAATTATGTTTTTTCAATAAACCCTACCACTTGGTAAATTTGAACGATAATGCCCATTTAAGAAAATTAAATTACCTAAATTGAAAAGTATCATGAAAATAAGGAGATTCGTGATTTAACTTTTTTAAGGCCATATATGAACCGCATGGAAAATAGAGAAGCATAACATGACATGTGTCTCAAAAAAGATAATGGAGACAAAATTATTTTACAAATTTGGTAACTTTTGAAACCTAATCCGAATTAAAGAAATTTCATAAAATTTATTTTTAAATACCCATAAATTTAAATATAAATATCATATAATTCATCCAAAGGTAGTATACACATCACATAACTAAAATGAGTGGTGAATAGTTAATATATCTCACAAAAAAAAATTTGAGATGAAATCCCCCAGCCCTTTGTCTTGACTCTCATCATACTCATAAAAACATAATGTATAATAAATATAAGTTTTTTAATAAATCTATCACATAACCATATTATTATATATAATACCATATATTTTTTTATTATGAATTTATATTACCCACATGTTGAAAATATAATGTTAAGTTTATTCTTCTAGAAATATTCCCATTTTTCACATTTATATAATTTTAAAAATCATTGGTCGTTATACATATAGATTGATTTAATGAATGTCAACCATGATATAAATATTTTTTTATATTCAGTATATTTTTATTATAATAATCTATTTAATATATATGTTTGAAATGGAATACACCGGTCCTAGAGACTATAAGTCGTATGTATGCATGAACGTTGTTTCAGTGTTATTGTTGAATTAAATGGAAGAAAGAAAATTAAATATATGTATATTTGTATATATTATCAATAAATTATCATTTTTATGTCTTATAAATCATATATGTATGATAAAAACATCCTTCACACATTCTATTTAGTGTGTGAACGAATCATGTCGCTTTGAGGGGGTCATAGTCCACAATTCGTCAAGTGAAATTTTCAAATAGATTACTATAATGATATAAAGATATGTGTTTTAAATGAATTAAAAAAGATCAAAACCATTACTAATATAGTATATATTGTACATTGAAATAGATTATATCATAATTACCACCATGGGAGATGGAAAAGGATGAACGAACAATCATCATTTTGTAAGGAAATAGTTCATCGTATGCATATACAGTTTAGGTAGATGTGTGTGTGAATTTAGTTCCAAAACATAGCATCAAAACATATAAATATATTAAGTATACTGTTTGTTTATAATCCTGTAATAAGGAGAGTGTAGGAGGTGGATAATGAAACTAAGATAAAGGAGCTTGACGGTGGATGTTACCTATTCTCTGGGTAACTCTTTTTGGTTTTCAGCAAAGGTATTACATGGATTGATTTATTTCAATATAGAGGGTTCAAGGAGTAGCACATGAGCCTTAGCCCAGTTGGTGAGGACTTCTTATGTGCATCCAGGAGACTCAAGATCAAATCCTGATGGAGGAATAATTTCCATGTATTGTTGCATTACTGTAGTGGGACTATAGTAGTACTATAGTAGGTACTATTTTGAATTGTAGTTGCCGGGGATATTCCCATATTTGGGCCTTCGGGCCACCGATTTGGTCTCCGAGTCCTTTAAGGCCTTCGGGCCACCCATGCCTTCAAGTCTGTAAGGACATCAGACCACATTAAGTCCTACGAGCCACCTAAAGTGAAAAAATGAAAACCAGAAAACCTACAAGGAACATGTTTCAGAAGAATGATGATCAGGCTCTTTCACCATAGCAGAAGCTAAACAGATTGCAAGAATGAGAGGGTATGGCACCTACTATCGAAGACATCATGTGCGCACATAAGAAAGCCTAGCCGACCAACCATGTGAAGGTGGAGAGTTGACTTCATGATAAAGATGATGTGTGGGAGCAGTTCCAAGTAGTTAGTCTGGGTTGTATGTAATGTTTGAATCCTATGGGAAATGGATTACACTAAGGCCTATGGGCCATGTAATGCTTACATCTACGAGCCTTGTATGAGTTCCACCTCACCACTTGAAAGGTGTGTTATCTAAAGTCAATAAAAAATGAAGACCATCGGGCCATTGGAGGGTTCAAGGAGTAACATGTGGATTTTGGGAATGTGATTTGGAATATCTTGTCCGAAATTATGTGGTTTTATAGGTTTAAGGAAGTGGGAGAGGTGGTGTCCGTTTAAATGGGAGCTAGAGGACTCACGTGATATTTATAAAAACAAGTAAGGTGTACCCATGTTATTACCTAATAAATTAATAATAAAAAATAATTCTTAATAAGATAATGTTAGTGGCTGATTAATTTCTATATAAGTCGTTTTTGACAAGATTCATGGTCATTTGGGTCCTTAAGGATAAAGCATATTCCATTGTTAATCTTAAGTTTTCTTTAATCATAGTAATAAATTATAATTACTTTCACTAATAGTTTTAGTCAAAAACTAAGTTGAAATTATTATAAAATATAAATTTTTATTATTTAAAATATGGATACAATTTTTTAAATTTCCAATGATTGAAGTGGTGGAAATTAATTTAAAATTAACACACAGATGGGACGACACTATGAGTTTTGAAATAACAAATTATCATAAAAATTCATTTGTTTTAAATACATTTTCATTGTTAAATTGGTTACAATGACCTAAATTATATAAATTGATGTATATTTATTAAAATTATAATTTTATTAAAACATAAAAATTAATTTAATTGTATAAATAAATTAGATGAAGCATCAGTTTTGAATTAATATTTATTATTTTTCACTAATTATCCAAAAAATGATGTTTGTTAGAAAAATCACAAAACTTTACCCTATGCTGATTTGGAAATTCTAAATTAATTTTTTTTATTTATTTTATAAAATTCAATTTCATATTTTTTCTAAAATTAATTAAATTATATATCATTGAAGGTCATGAAAATCAGTTCATTAGAGAAAATAGTATTTTTATTAAAAACAAATAAATAATTACCATAATTTATTTTTCATGATAAATATGTTTTGTAAATAAATATTTTTTAATAGTAGTCATTAATATTTATATTACTATGTTTAATTTCTAGGTTATAGTCATATTGATTAAATAATTTCAAAAAATATGGTGTTTTTAGAAACATAGTGTTGTGTGTAACACACATCAAATCTATATTGCATGTATTGTAAGCCAAGTCGGTGTTGTTTGTCTCACACGACAAGTCAATTCTATGTGAAAAGATTTATTGGATTATTTAAATTCAGTAAATTAAATAATATTACTTCATTATAATGAAAATAGTCTCAAAACACTCAGGGTGTTAGAGAATACATTTTTAGTAATCATGGTTTGGGAAGAGAAAATATTTCCAATCGAAGAGATAAATGAAGTCGAATTTTTATTAAAGTGTTTTATTAATTATATTAAGTAACAAAGAGTGGGAAATGGTACCATTACATAAGGATATCCTGAATAACTCAAGAATAATAAAATTATTTATAATTCATGAGATATGGATAGAAATATTCCATCAATGGAAGCATAATCACAAACAATGCCAATAAATGTTGAGAAAAAATGAATAAACTCTTACCACTTTGGAAACTCTGAATATAAAAAAACCCAGGAAAAAATAACATTTAATAAATATTAAAATATAATTAAAAGATAGATATTAAAGATATAATATTTCAAATAGAGTTATATACATATTGTAAAATAATATAGGTTCATAACAAAACATGTGTCACAAAGATGGAAAAGTTAATTGAAATTACCATACCAATTTGGTTACATTTGAACCATAATTCCCATGAAATACAGATCTTATAATAGATATTTAAATACCCATAAATTTAATAATAAAAATAATATATTTCATTCAATGGTATTATATACACCACACAAAATAAACGATTGGTGAATAAGGTATAAGTGTCACATAAATAAAAGTGAGACTAGAAATCCTCTTACCTTATGTATTGACTCTCATCGTACACATTCAACACTTCTATATAATTAATATATGTTTATTATAAATATATTTCAGAATCATATTAATTTATATCATACCATATATGATTTTCTTATATCCTTTTATTAACCATTTATCTAGTCTTCCACGTTAATGTTATATTTCGAGTAATGACCGCTTTGTCTTTCGCATGTGTTTTGATTTGTTATAATTATTTTCCCCTTACTTATATCATGATAACATCATGACTAAAACGATAAACATGAAATAAATATCATATATATTGTGTATATATGTATTTATTATAATCAATAAAATATAGAAATATAAAATGAAATACAACATTCATGGAGAAGGTAGGCTATACATATGTATTAAAGCTGTTTCCATTTTCATTTTGTATTGAATGAAAGAAATTAAAAGACACATATGTGTTTATATATATATATTATATAATTATATTAGAATTATTATTTCATATATATCATATAAATTCAATAAAACTATTTTTAAAAAATTCCATGTAAAGTGTGAACGAATCACATCACTTTTAGGAGGCGGTAGTCTAAAAATCAAGAAATAATGTTATCGTATTTCTCCAAAGTGGAAATCATTATTTTATGTGTTATATAATAATTAAATGGATATATAAATATAATAAATATTATATAAAATATATTAATAAAAAAATCAATTATTATTACTCACCTATAATGGTGGCAATGGAATAAAAAATTACATCAGTTTTTGAAGCGGTAGCCTACCATACACACGACTGATGATTGTGTATCACATTTGATATAAGTGTCTGTGTGATAGTAAATCCCATAGAAAAAAATCTCAGTATATTTTCATACTAATTTTATTATATAATCATGTAATTTGGATAATTTATAGGGAGGAGAAATAAATTAAACAAAATCACTTGTTGAAGGATGTTACCACCTATTTGGTAAATCCATTAGGCTTTCACCAAAGGGATTCATTGGTTAGATTTATTCTAGAAAGTAGGATTTTAGGTTGAATTGCGGTATGTTGGAAGGATGTTTTTTCAGGGGTTTTTTCAATCACATGTCTCGATAGGTTTGATGATGCGATGGGGTGAGTGTAACATCCCAGGTAAATAAAGAATAAGACATTTTCATATTTATTAATATTTTTGAATTAAATATTAATTTTACTTTAAAGGGGTTTCTATGTTCTATAGAATACTCGATATGCAACAATGAGTTTCTTTGAAATCTTACGCTGCACACAAATAATATAATAATATTAATTTCAATGGTAGTTAACATGTAGCCATTGTATTGGCAGGAATGAATATAAATAACTAAAATATGATTATATATGTTTGTTAAATGTTTTTAAATTTATCCAATAAAAGACAAAGGCTTAAAATAAGAAAAGAATTCCATTGTAAGCATAAATACTCTAATATTGACTAAAAGGTCAATTTATCACCTTTTGATGGTGAACCCTCCTTGGAAATAGTTTTGGTCACTCTTATACATTCTAGTGGACAAAATAAAATCCTTCTTTAGAATCGGGACATCAAAATTTACTCTGTGTATGTTTTTTGTTATTTTTCCGACAATGTTCATTTTTAATGAATCAGTTACAAATGTGGTATTTTAATTCAAAACCTCATTTGAATCTAATTTATTTATATTATTAGAGTTTTTTTGAATCTTTTTTAAAGTGAAATTAGAATATATGTTTACCTTATAATCCAATGGTGGTCATTGGAATTAATTTCACTTTGAAATTGGACTTAAACAAGTGTCAATCTTTTGATATATATTGTTTCATAAAAACATGGTATTTGTTTTGACAACGGGAATTAATTATTAAATTAATTCATGCAACTTATATGTTTTTAATTTTTTAAAATTGACATCAATTTGGAATTCGGAATATAAAATATAGCTTAGGGTGAATTTTTGGTATTTTTCTGAAAAAATTCAATTTTTGATGAATAGTGAAACCACTAAGTGGTAGTTAAAAAACTAATTTTTTCGTTTAAATGAAACATTACCACTTCATGGAATTGAATTTCAAAAATCCGGCATACATGGTTGTCATTAGTAAGTAAAATGTGGTTCAATTGGATGAAAACAATTTTTTGGTGAATATTAACTTTTAAGTTTTATTAACAGTAATAAAAGGTTATTTAGTGTAATTTAAGGTAAAAATAATTTTATAATAATATTAAATTACTTTGAAACATGTCATACTCTTATTGGATGACTAACGGCCGACCAAGACAATCCATGGGTCAACTTGGGGACCCCATGGAGCCACATGGGTAATAAAATGACTTTAATAATTTTTTATTCAAAGTCAAAATAAAAATGTCACAAACATGTATTGTTTTACTAAAACAAATTTTACATGTGGTAAAACAAGTCATATTTTTTACTATAAAAATTAATTAGAAATATAAAATTATTTCCTACATCATGATATTTATTTTATAATTTTTAGACAGTTAATAAATAAATTTATTTATGACACCATGATGATACAACAATTACCTCATTAATGAACGCTTTAAATAAAATGAAAAATGGTAAAATATAAGACTTACACTTGTTAAAAACCTATAGGATGGGTGGATTTAGAACCCATATCACCTTATCCTAGAAATATATCCTTTTTGGACCTTTAAAATCCAAAAAAAATCATTTTATAATTAGTAACATTTTACTACATTCAAAGAGTGCCCCACCTCCCTCTTATAAAAGGCACCCACCTATACCACCTTACCCACACATCTCACTCCTTTTGCTTGAACTAAATATGCTCATTTTATCTATACACATCACTCTTCTCATCCTAGAAGCTTTACCTTAGACAGAAAGCTCTTCAAGAAACCCTTTTTGTTCAAACCAAAGGAAGTTACACGATTTAAAGGTAATGTCTTCTCTTATGTCCTTTTCTTTTATTATGCTTCTCCACCCCACTAAAATGTTTTTATTCCATTATTTTGTAACTAAAACTATATCTTAAATATACTAGGATGTTGTTATGAGACGTATTCGAGATTTACTTACACACACCTCCGTCTAATGGTTAAATAACATTATGTTTTTGTGGATGGAAAATTATTGTCTCACGAAACAATGATTGTTCCATCTTTTCTTAACACCTTTCATGGTGGTCATTATGATTTCATGTTATTTATATATGATATATAACAGATTTTTCCCTCTCTATTCTCCTGTATTTTATTTTTAAATCATACCTTTATTCTTTTCTTGTTGTGCAAATGCGATAATTTCATCTGAGGAAGTATGGACTAACGCCTCCTCAAGTGATGTGACTCGTTCATGCCAAACATGGAATTTATAAAGAATGTAATTAATCAACTTATGTTAAATATATAAAATATATATTATATTGGAATTATAATATATATTTGTCTCATTTATTTTTAATTCCTTTTATACGAAATAGAAATGAAAGTAGCGTTCATGCGTACGTACGACTTACCATCTCCATGAACGGTGCATTTCATTTCTTATTTCAAAATGTTATGTAATATTATAAATACATGTATATGATGGATATATATGATATATATGATATCCAAATCATGAATATCATTCTGGATATAATGAAACTTTAACCACATGAACAACATGTAATTGTAATAAGTCCATTTTTGACTTAAGTACCAAATCGTCAAAAAGAAAATTATTAACATAAATGATTACATAATATTTATAACATGGAAATAATTGATATAAAAGGAATAATAACCTTGAAAAAGATTTTTTTAAGAATTTTGAAATTAACACTAGTTTATTATTTAGGATATTAAAGAGCGATCGAGTCAAGTCGGACACGAGGCAAGGGAATTCGTCTCAATCTCCTTTCATTGAGGCATATTTTGTTTTATACACAAATTTCGTTTATACAGTGTATAAACCCATTTGAATTTTAAATTAATTCGAAAGGAATATTCTCTTTTCGAAGTGTTTTACGAAATGACAAAAAGCATGTTTCTTTTTTACGTACGTGGTGAAAACGTCCTTTCCGCTACCACAAGTATTATTTGATCTTTGTCTTTATCAAAAAGACTTAATGTTTTTAAAAGTAAAAAAATACCATATAATCTTCTATTTATTTTGATATTGAAAATGGATTTGTTATGTCAATAAATTTAAGTGATATATTGTGATTGAAATGTGGAAATGTTTTCTTTCCTTTATAATTGTTTTATGTGTTATGATTTTATAATGGTACATGGAGATTTGACCGGTGGTTATGTGATAAACCAAATGATGGGTTGTTCCGTGAATACTAGGATGGGTGGTTACGTTATAACCTCAAATTCAGTGGGTATGGAATTCGGCTGTATGACTATTCCATTTAGTGATATGTGTGGAAGTCGACCGTATGGTTATTCCATTTAAGTATGTTTAAGTCTCAAGGTGCATTTATAAGTTATGTGTTCTTTATATCAGTTTTATGGTAATCTTTTGGTTACAAAAGCGTATTTAATGATCTTTTACTTAGTGAGGAGTATTTACTACATAATAATGGTCAAAATTGTTACTTGGATAAAGCATTCATGGTTTACATGTTCTTTTGAAAAACTATTAGTTTTCCTTCTTTTTTGATCCCTTACTGAGCTTTTTATGCACATCCCAAGTTGTTTTGAAATGTTTTTCACCGAACATAATGTGGAATATGGTCAAGGATGGGATCAAGGAAAAGTCATGTTGTATTAAACATGGAACTAGACATGACTTTTTTCTCAAGAGTTCATGCTTTCTAAAAAAAGGAAACTATGTAGAAGTGTCTACTTTATAATCTTTTGAGATGTAATAGTTATGTCCAAATTCTCTAGAACTCTAAACCTGAAAAGATCCCCAATGTTAATTATCCATTTGATTCAGTATTAAGTAATGTTTTAAGGTGGGGTTTTTATACCAACTACAAGGACCCGGCCTTAAAACACCATATAATCTTGAATTAAATGAATAATTCACAATGGGATCTTTTCAGGTTTAGAGTTTTAAAGAATTAGGAAATAACTATTACATCTCACAAGATTACAAAGGTTACACTTCTACTCAGTTTCAATGTTTTCTTTCATAAAATAAAAACTATTAAAAAGAAACATGTCTAGTTCCATGTTTTAGATGTCATGTCTTTACATGATCCCATCCTTGACCCTATTCGCGTTTAAGTCATGTGGAAAACATTTCAAAAACATGGGATGAGCATAAAAATATCAACAATGGATATAATAATACGAAAAGATAACATTAGTACATGTATACATAAGATTCAATGAGATCATACTTTACTCATAAAACATAAGGACTTTAACATACCTCATGAAATAATAATATTTATGAATAACTCATAGAAATCATAAGACATAAAGGTAACATGAGGCATTCATAAAATTCTTACATAGGGAGAAACCCTCATGGTTACGTTTGGAATACCCATCACAGTATATTCCATAAATATCTTCAGAGAAACCTTAGAGTTTAACTCCTTCACATTACCCAATGCATTGGAGTGCAATATCGGGCTCACCCTCCCTTAGTTTATAATGGAACCACCAGTCTTCATAATCAATGCCCAAGAACCATAACATAATCGTATCACATAAAACATGCATAAAGGAAACATAAAATTTCCACATTTCAATCACAAGATATCAATACAACACATTGATATAATAAAAAAAATTTCAAAACCATTTTCAATACCAAAATAAAAGAAAATTAAAACATGGTATTTATTTTTCATTTAAAAAAATGTTATGGCTTGTAGTGGAAGCCGAAACTCCAAAAATGGTCACGACGGCGGAGAAGTCGTTGTCGCCGGATACGTAAGACAAAACCTTCCTTTTAATATTTAGAAAATGCTTCATATAAAAATATTCATTTTGAATCAATGTAAATGTCAAAGTGGTTTATACAGCATATAAAAGAAATGTTTGTATAAAATAAAATATGCCTCAATGAAAGGAGATTAAGACGAAGTCCCTTACAATGATGGTATAATTATATTAAGTATAAATGAAATACATAAATATGTGTGAAAAACATAAATACACCCAATATAAGTGGATATTAAGTGTAAAACAATCAGATGTCATCCACACAAATTCATATAATGACATAATCATGAATTAGAAGATTAACCCAAAGAAATGAAATTGGGTTAAGAAGTTCCCTTGCAAATATTTGATAGCCTAACGGCATCTCATCAAATTTTAGAAAAAGTGTTCATGAGAGAGATAAAGGGTATCTCATCACTTGTAAATAAAATTTACAGAAATAAGGATATATATGAACATATCCCATCATAAGAAGATGTAAATTAAAAGGCAAAACAAAAATAAGTCATTTAAAAAATAGAAGGGTGAATGGTTCCCTTACGAACATGGGTAACTTTCAAAACGTACTCCCCATGAAATAAAGACTATACAACATTTATGTAAATACCCATAAATCAAATTATATTACACAAAGAGTAGAATTATGGGTAGTAAATACACCACTCAAAGGAAATTGTGGAAAATTTAGCATAATTCTCATGGTAATAAAAGTGAGATGAAAAATTCCTTACCAAAACTCGGCAGCCTAACGACGCCACTTAAAACATCAAAAAAAAATGTATTGACGAGATAAAATATGGTCTCTCATCATATGAACAAAAAATTTATAGTAATAGGTATATAAAATAACATCCCCAACATAAGAAAAAAGATTTTAAAGGAAATGACATAAAGGAGAGTACTTAAAAAGAAAGAGTGAGGTAAGATCCCTTACCTCAAGTCCAACTTGTCTTATTCATTTGTTTATATTCCTGAATAATAAACTTTTGTTAATTTATAATTGCTTAAGGACCTCCTATAAAGTTAATTATTCAATTCATATCAGATATTATAATTCTAGAATAATTAGTTAATTATGTGAGTTCATATTAGAGGTTTTTGTCGATGTTTGTTACATGAGTCAAAAATGAACTTGTTTGAAATGAATTGTCCATGTAGTTATAATAACATCATCTATAGAATAGTATTAATGATTTAAATATCATATATATCAAGTATATTTTCATTTTATACTATTATATATTTCGAGGATAAGGTGATAAGGGTTCGAAATACACCCATCCCATTTGTTTTTGACATTTTTATGTCTTAGATTTTAACTTATCTTCTCATTTTATTTAAATCATTCATTAATGAGGTAATCACAGCATCATCACGGTGTCATAATTAAATTTATTTATTTAACGTCTAAAAATTATAAACAAATAACCATCATGTAGGAAATATTTTTATCTTTACAATGAATGGGTATAGTCAAAGAGATCATTTATGTAAAGAAAATTAATTTTTTTTTACTTAGGTGATACATACTTTTGTTACATTTTTCTTTCTTTAAAAAAAATGACAAAAGGTCACTATCACACTAAACTGATTCCATGGGGTCCCAAGGTTGGAAAAAGGCATCTCATGGCTGGCCATGACACCACCATTAGCGTTAGGACACATGTTAGGGTAATTGTGTATTTTTATGATATTATTTTATTAACCTTAACTACCCTATTACTTATTAAACACAATAAATAATGATAATTACTGTCGTTACTATTCATAATGTCCAAAAACAAAAGATAATTAATTCCATAATTTTTAACTTTTGATTCCAAATATGGAATCCATTTTATCAAATTCAAAATACAGAAATTATAGTAATTAAATTAAAATAATTCCCGTTGTCAAAACCAAAGACTGGTTTTTAAGAAGTAAAATATATCAGAAGATTGATTTCTTTTTTACATCCAATTTAAAAGAGAAATTACATCCAATGACCAAAATTATATTAAATTATAAAAACATAATTAAATTAAACCTTAAAACCAATTAAAATGACTATCTAACTATATAAATAATTTTGATGAAATGACAGTTTTGAATTAAAATGCAGTATTTTTCACTACTCATTGAAAAAGAACATTTGACAGAAAAATTCCAAAAATTCACCCTAAGTAGTATTTGATATTCCAAATTAAAAAATGATATCATTTTTACCAAATTCAAAATATATAAGTTTCATTGATTCATTTTATAATCAATTACCGCTGTCAAAACAAATAGCGTGTTTTTAAAAAAACAGTATATATTAAAAAATTGACACTTGTTTATATCCAATTTCAAAGTGAAATTTATTCAGATTAACACCATTGGATAAAATGGTCAAAATATATTTTAATTACACTTTAATACCAATTAAAAATATAATCTGACCATTTAAATAAATTATACTAAAAGGAGGTTTTGAATTAAAATACCGCATTTTCATTATTCATTAAAAAAAGAACTTTATCATAAATATAACAAAAATTTTCACAAAGGAAATTTTGATATATTGATTCTAAAGAAGGATTTTATTTTTCCAAATATAACATATAAAATTGAAAAAATGTAGATTTAAAAAGGGTTCTCCATCAAAAGGCGGTTAATCGTCCTTTTAAAGAATATTTGAATATTTATTCTTAAAATTGGATTCATTTTCATTCTAAGCGTCTAACATTTATTGAATAATGTAAAAAAATTTAACAAACATATATAATCATATTTTAGTTAGTTCTGTTCATTCCCTCTATTCCAATGGCTAAACGTTATCTACCAATTAATATAATATTATTATATTATTAATGTGCAACATAAGATTTCAATGAAACTCGTTGTTGCATATAGGGTATGCCATTGAACATAGAATCCCCTTTAAAGTAATATTAATATTTTATTCAAAAATATTAATAAATATGAAAATTTCATATTTTTTATTTACCTGGTATGTTACAATGATGTAGTATAAGGTACACTATTTATTTATTCAGATTATGCCAATGTGTAGTTTGATTCATGGTCTACACATTGTTTCATTTCTAAGAAGTTTTCTAGTAAATTGGGAATTCCATATCATGATCTGAATCCTGATCTTATGGTAAAAATACTCGGAAGAAATGTTAAGCCAAAAAGAAATTATAATAACATTCCTAACCTTGTGTGTGGAAAGAATCTTCCTGCAAACCTTATTGTTTTACCTCTAGTAGAGTTTAATGTTATTTTGGGCATGGATTGGATTTTTGTTTATCATGTTAAGATTGACTGCATAGCTAAAGAGGTTTTTTTCAGAAAGATATTCAATTTGTGTACAAGAATGAACCCTTGATTTTGATAACATATCAGGAAGTTGAGAAACTAGTAAAAGATTGAAATGAATGTTACCTTGTACATATTATTGAAAACAAAGGAACTATTAAGTTTAATGATGTGCCAGTGGTAAATGAGTATCTTGATTTTTCCTAATGAGTTGCCTAGTATTATACATGATCAGAAAGTTGAATTTACTGTTGACTTAGTTCCTGATTATAAGCCAATTTCAAAACCCCCTTATGTAATGGCTCAAGTAGAACTTTTAGAGTTAAAGAAGAAATTGCATGAGTTATTAGATAAAGGTTTCATTCGACCTAGCTCATCGCCATGGGGTGCTCCAGTCTTGTTTGTTAAAAAAAGATGGTTCAATGATACTTTTTATTGATTATAGAGCATTGAATAACATCACTATTAAGAACAAGTATCCATTGCCTCATATCGATGATTTCTTTGATCAACTCCAAGGAGATTAGTATTTTTCGAATATTGATTTGAGGTCGGGGTACCGTCAGTTGAAAGTAAAAGAACCAGATGTTCTAAAGACTTCACTTCATCCTAGATATGACCATCATGAATTTTTAGTTATGCCTTTTGGTTTAACCAATGCACCTGCTGTATTCATGGACCTTATAAATAGAATTTTCGTTGAGTTATTAGATGTGTTTGTGGTTGTTTTCATTAAATATATTTTGGAGTTTTGTTAAAGTAAATAAGAGCACGAAAGTCATTTAATGGTTATCTTGAAAACCATAAAAGCAAAGAAACTGTATGGAAAATTCAGAATGTGTGAGTTTTGGTTAAATCCAAATTCTATCCATGGCTATATTGTTTCAAAAAAATGGCATAACTGTTGATCATGCTAGAACAAATGTTTTTGAAGAATTTCCATGACCTACAAATATAACCGAGATCCGTAGTATTCTTGGTTTGGTAGGTTATTGCCATAGGTTTTTTGAAATTTTTTCATTATTATCTAGTCCAATGACTAAGTTAGCTCGAAAAGGTGTTAAGTTCATCTGGAAAAAACAATGTGAAGATTGTTTTCAATAATTGAAAAGAAGATTGGTGAATGGTCCAGTTTTGGAACATCATTCCAGAAATGGTGAGTTTGTTATCTATAGAGATTCTTTGTTGAAGGGACTTGGTTGTGTCCTTATGCATAATGATGAGGTAATTTCTTATGCTTCTCGTCAATTTAAAACCCATGAGTTAAATTACCCTACACATGATTTCGAATTAGCTACTATTGTTTTTCTCTAAAAATTTCGTGGCACCATTTGTATGGTCTAAATTGTGAAATATAAACCAATCATAAATGGTTAAAGTATATTTTCACTCAGAAATAATTGAACATGGGATAAAGGAGATGGCTTGAATTAATCAAGCATTACGATTGTAAAATTTATTACTATCCAAAAAAATCATATAAAGTGGATGATGCTTTGAGTTGAAAATGTAATTCTTAATTAACCATTATACGTTTGGAACTAGATACTGTGGTTTTTTATTTGATGCACATTGGCATAGAAGTTGTTGGTGTACGAAGTTAATCTGTTTTGGTTACGGTGTCAGTGAGATCATCTATATCAGATAGAATAATGCACGGACAGAAGAAAGATAGTGAGTTGGAAAAATGGTAGAGCTGGTTTAGAAGTGTAAGTTGCCTGAATTTAACATTGATAATTGTTGTGTTTTGAGGTTTGGGAAGAGATTATATGTGCCTTGTGATTCACAGTTGAAGAATGAGTTGTTATGTGAGGCTCATAGTTCCCCGTTTTCAGTTTATCCTGGATGTACTATGATGTACAGGGATCTGCAGGAGTATTACTGGTGGGATGGAATGAAAAGAGATATTGTTGATTTTACTGTGAAGTGTTTGACTTCTCAGCAGGTTAAAGAAGTGCAGTAGTTTCTGGAAGGAATTCTTCAGTCATTACCGGTTCCAAAGTGGAAATTGGAAAATATATCTATGGAATTCGTTGAGGGATTACCAAAGACATCTCAAGGTAATAATGAAATCTGGGTTATAGTTGATCGATTGACTAAATATGTTCTCATTTCCTTCCTATTTGAGATACATTGTCTCTAGATCAACTTGCTCGGTTGTATGTTAAAGAGATAGTCAGGTTGCATGGAGTTCCCCTCTCAATTGTATCTGATCGTGATCCCAGGTTTACTTTTAACTTTTGGGAAGGCCTTTAGAAGTCGTTGGGTACTAAATTAAATTTTAGTATAGCTTTTCATCCACAATCATATGGGCAGTCAGAACGAAAAATTCAGGCCACGGAGGATATGTTATGTTCTTTCATGATGGATTACTAGGGAAGTTGGGACCATCATATTTCTTTGGTTGAATTTTATTATAACATTAGTTTTCATTCCAGTATACAGATGGATCCATTTGAGGAATTATATGGTAAATGGTGTCAAACACCATCTTTTTGGGATGATGTAGGGGAAAGGAAGCTGATGGGACTATAATTGGTAGAAGAGATGGCAGAAAAAGTTCAGTTTATTCCAAAGCACATGAGAATAGCTCAGAGAAGGCAGAAAAGTTATGCGGATAACCGGAGGAAGGTTCTATCTTTTAAGGTTGGTGATCAGGTCTTTCTCAATGATTCTCCATGGAAAAGTTTGATGCGTTTTGGTAAGAAGGGAAAGTAGAGTCTGAGGTTCATTAGACTTTATGAAATTCTAGGTAAGGTTGGATTAGTTGCGTATATAGTGGATTTACCTCCATGTTTATCTTAGGTACATAATGATTTTCATGTTTCGATGTTGAGAAAGTATATGCCAGATCCATCTCGTGTTTTGAGCCCAGAGGTAGTTCAGTTGGAAGAGAATTTCTCTTATGAAGAACAACCAGTCCAGATTCTTGACCGAATAGAGCAAGTGTTGTGAAATAAGGTAATTTATCAGGTGAAGGTTTTATGGAAAAACCATATGTTTGAAGAGGAAATGTGGGAATCTGAAAATGCTATGAGGGATAAATACCACCACTTATTTTGATAAGTGAATAAAATTGCAATGACGTAATTCCCAAAAGGGGGGAAGGGTGTAACATCCTAGGTAAATAAAGAATAAGACATTTCATATTTATTAATATTTGTGAATTTAATATTAATTTTGACATTAAAGGGGTTTCTATGTTCGATAGCATTCTCGATATGCACCAACGAGTTTCTTTGAAAAATTACGTTGCACACTAATAATATAATAATATTACTTTAAATGGTAGTTAACACGTAGTCAATGTATTGGATGGAATGAATAGAAATAACTAAAATATGAATATAAATTTTTGTTTACTATTTTTACATTTATCCAATAAAAGATAAAGTCATAAAATAATAATAGAATTCAATTTTAAGCATTAATACTCTAATATTCACTAAAAGGTCAATTTATCACCTTTTGATGGAGAACCCTATTTAAAAATAGTTTTCGTAACTCTTATACATTCTATTGGACCAAATAAAATCTTTCTTTATAATCAGGACATCAAAACCTACTTTGTGTAAGTTTTTTTTATTTTTCTGACAATGTTCCTTTATAATGAATAAGTGAAAAATGTTGTATTTTAATTCAAAACCTCATTTTAATATAATTTATTTATATGATTAGAGTTTTTTTGAATTGTTTTTAAAGGTAAATTAGAATATATTTTTACCATTTAATCCAATGGTGGTCATTGAAATTAATTCCACTTTGAAATTGGTCTTAAACTAGTATCAATCTTTTGATATATATTGTTTCATTAAAACACCCTATTTGTTTTGACAACGTGAAATAATTATTAAATAAATTAATTAGAATTATATGTTTTGAATTTTTTAAAATATACATCATTTTTGTATTCAATATAACAAATATAGCTTAGTGTGATTTTTTTGTATTTTTCTGAAAAACGTCAATTTGTGATGAATAGTGAAACCACTAAGTGGTAGTTAAAAAACTAATTTTTTGTTTAAATGAAACTTTACCACTTCTGTTAATTGAATATCAACAATCCGACATACACGGTTTTAATTAGTAAGAAAAATGTGATTCAATTGGATGAAAATAATTTTTTGGTGAATAGTAACTTTTACGTTTTATTAATCAGAATTAAAGGTAATTAATGTAATATAAGGTAAAAATAATGTTATAATAATATGAAATTACCTTTAAAAATGTAATACTCTTATGGTATGAGTCATGGTCGACCAATACAATCCATGGCTCAACTTGGCAACCCCATTGAGCCACTTGGGTATGATAATGACATTAATAACTTTTTATTTAATGTTAAAATAAAAATGTCACAAACATGTATTTTTTTACTAAAAAAAATTTACATAGGTATGTACAAGTCATATTTTTGACTATAAATATTAATTAGAAAGATAATTAGATTTCCTACAACTTGATATATTTTTATTATTTTTAGACTTTAAATAAATAAATTTATTTATGACACCATGATGATGCAGCGATTACCTCATTAATGAACGATTTAAATAAAATGAAAAGATAAGGTAAAATCTAAGACATACACTTGTAAAAAACCTATTGAATGGGTGAATTTAGAACCCTTATCATTTTATCCTATAAATATTCCTTTTTTGGTCCTTTAAAATCTGAGAAATAGCATTTTATAAGAAAGTAAAATTTTATTACATTCCACGAGTTCCCCTACCCCCCTTATAAAAGGCCCCACCTCTACCCCCTTACCCACACCTCTCAAGCCTTTTAAAAAACCAAACTCTTCTCATATTATCTCTCCACATCCCTCTACTCAACCCAGAATCCTTGCCTTAGGACGAAAGCTCTTCATGAAACCCTTTTGGTTCAAACCAAATAGAGTTACCCAATTTAAAGGTAATGTCTTCTCTTATGTACTTTTGTTTAATTTTTCTCCTCCAACCCCCTAAACTGTTTTTATTACATTATTTTGTAACAACAATAGTGTCTTAAATATACTAGGATTTTTTATGAGATGGATTCAAGCTAGACTTACACACACCTCCATCTAATGGTTACAGAACATACTGTTTCTGTGGATGGTGAATTATTGTCTAATGAAACAGTGATTGTTCAATCTTTTCTTAACACATTTCATGGTGGCCATTATGATGTCACTATATTTATATATGATATATAATATATTTATGCCCTCTCTATGCTCCTGTATTTTATTTTTTAAAAATACGTTTATTCTTTGCATGTTGTGTAAATGCGATAATTTCATCTGAGGAAGTGTGGACTACCGCCCCCTCAAGTGATGTGACTCGTTCATGCCAAAAATGGAATTTATAAAAAATTTAATTAATGAATTTATGTTAAATATATAACATATATATTTTACTGGAATTATATTATATATTTTTCTCATTTAGTTTTAATTCGGTTACTACGAAATAGAAATGAAAGTAGCATTCATGCATACGTACGACTTATCGTCTCCATGAACGGTGCAGTTCATTTCTTACCTATAAATGTTATGTACTATTATAAATAAATGTTTATTCTGGATATATATTATATATATTATATCCAGGTCAGGAATATCATTCTGGATATAATGATCCTTTGACCACATGAACAACATGTAATTGTAAGAAGTCCATTTTTGACATAAGTACCAATTATCGACAAAAAGAACATTATTAACTTAAATGATTACATAATGTTTATAACATGGAAATAAGTGATATAAAAGGAATAATAATCTTGTAAAAGGTTCTAAATCAAGTATAAATTAACACTAGTTTATTATTTAGGACATTAAAGAGCGATCGAGTCAAGTCGGACATGAGGTAAGGGAATCGTCTCAATCTCCTTTCATTGAAGAATATTTACTTTTATACACAACATTATTTTATACGGTGTATAAACCCCTTTTACTTTGACTTTTATTCAAAAGGAATATTTTCTATATGAAGCGTTTTACTAAATGACAAAAAGTATGTTTCTTTTAAACGTACGCGGTGAAAACAACCATTCTGCCCCCGCGAGTATAATTTAATCTTTGGATTCCTCAACTAGACGTAATGTTTTTAAAAGTAAATAAATTCCATATAATCATTAATGTATTTTGGTATTCAAAATTTATTTGTTATGTCAATATATTTAGGTGATATACTGTGATTGAAATGTGGAAATGTTTTCTTTCCTTTATAATTGTTTTATGTGTTATTATTTTATAATGGTACTTGGAAATTTGACGGGAGGTTATGTGATAAACCAAATGACGGGAGGTGTCGTGAATACCAGGACAGGTGGTTACGTTATAACCTCCAATTCATTGGCTATGGAAGTCGGCCTTATGGATATTCCATTTGGAGATATGTGTGAAAGTCGACCGTATGGTTATTCCATTTATGTGTGTTTATGTCCCAAGTTAACTTTATATGTTATGTGTTCTTTATATGGATTTAATTGTAATATTTTGGTTACAAAAGGGTAAGTAATGATCTTTTATTCAGTGAAGATTATTTACTACTTCATGACGGTGAAAATTATTACTTGGATAATGTATTCATGGTTTACTTGATGTTTTGAAAAGCTAACAGTTTTCTTTCTTTGTGTATCCCTTACTAAGCTTTTTATACTCATACTAAGTTTTTTTGAAATGTTTTTCACATTAAAAAATGTTTAATAGGGTCATGGATGGGATCAAGGAAAATTTGTGTTGTCTTAAACATGGAACTAGACATGACTCTTTTTTTTTCAAGAGTTAGTGTTTTGTAAATAAGAAGGAAACTATATAGAAGTGTCTAATTTTTAATCTTTTGAGATGTAATAGGTATGTCCAAATTCTCAAAAACTGTATACCTAAAAATATCCTCAATGTGAATTATTCATTTAATTAAATATTAAGTAATGTTTTAAGGCTGGGTCCTTATAGTGAGTGCCCTTTTTATATTGGAGGAGGAGAGGCATTCTTGTAATTATAAAAAGGTAAAAACTATTGAGAGGTATCCCTTATATAATATTCCTCAAATAATTTTTTATTTTTAATCCAAGAGGTGAATTGGTTGATATATTTCATTCCAATAGCCTTTGGAGATGTTTCTTGGTTATTTCCCCCCTTAAATTAATGTTTAACAACTTAGTAAATAGATTTTTATGTTAATCGCTAAAATTAATATTAATTACATTAAATAATCACTTTGGAAAAAATTAATTTATCCTTATGACACATGATTATAAATATTTATTCAAAATATTTAATCCATTTTTCTAAATTATAATCATATAAGTGGCATAAATTAACTTAAAATTAATCCCATATATGTGTCATGAATGAAGGTTTTGAATAAATTTTTTTTTCTATGTTTGAAATGTTTTTGTATCAAATTTCAATGTGAAACTGGTTCCAAATACCAAATTTAGATTAACTGATAAAAATTTTGGGACAATTATAATATAATAAGAAATTAAACCAGAATTTCACTATATTAACAAATTATAAAAAGAGATGTTTTCAATTGTAATTCTAAATTTTTCATTACTCATCAAAATATTAAATATTTCAGAACAGTCATAAAAATTCATCCTAAGATAATTTTAAATTTATAGATTAAAAAATTAGGATTATTTTATCAATTCAATCTTCAAGATGTGTTTAAAATTAATTTCATTATTATTCACCGAAGGACATAAAAAGCAGTTCTTTTGAGAAAAATGTATTTTTCGAAACATATACACTTCACTGAAAATTATTTATTTAATTATTATTATGTTTTATTTAAGTGAAAACATTTTAAATACTATTTAAAAAATATTTATTAGTATTTATATTATAAATTTTAAGGGAGATGTTATAACTCTCTTTTTTAAATAATTATAATAATAAACTATTGATATGTAGAAAAACAGTGTTGCGTATAACACAAGGCAAGATGATGTTGTGTGCAGTGAAATATTAAATTGGTGTAGTATACAACAAAAGATTAACATGGTATATTTTTCGATCCAATATAAAATTGAAATTTAATTTAATAAAAAAATGTTTGATAAAAACTTGGGTTGTTACATTCTAACCCCCATCATATGAATTAATACCTCAAAAATCATCATTCTATTACTAACAAATGAGGATAATTTTAACACATAATATCCTAAAGATCCCATTTATCTTCCTATAACTTGTTAATTATCCACAAAAATTTTATGATGTGAGTTCTTTTCTCTTCATAACATTCTCGGTATGACCCAAAATTTTAACAAGATGTTCCTCATAGGAAAGGTACCACTCCAACAGCATGAGCTTTGAGTTCAGTATATGTGAAGGGTTATGTATGTACTTACTCAGGAGATATACATAGAACAAATAATGTACGCGAGAAAGATATTGTGGATGTTCCAAGAGATAGGCAATCATCCTGATATGACCAATAATCTAAAAGGTTCTGATATACCTATGGAATAATTTACCTTTCTTCCTGAATAACACAACCTTCTTCTACGTAGAGATTTGTAGAAACACAATATCAAAGACTTCAAATTCTAGAGTACATTGATGAATATCATTATAATTTTTTTCTATATATGATATTCCATAATATATTTTTTATTTAAAAAAAAATTGTCCTGAAGCATCATTTTATTATTCAAACAAAGCAATGTCCTCCTTTAACTGGGTAGAGGGAGGCCCATTACATAGCTAAATGGTCCAGTGGGAATGTATCCCATTACATAGCCCGTAGGCCATATTTTATTTTCCAAGGCCCATTCTGTGAATTCTACCACTATAGTACCCTCCTGCTATAGTACCTACAGATTACCCACCACTGATACCATACCAAGATGCTGCTATAATGTCCTGCCACCACTACCATACCCACCATTACTATATTTAATTCGTTGCTACATTAGCATGCACCAAATGGGTTATGAACCCCCATTTTCATGTAGTATTACGGGGTTCTTACCACAAATCCAATACCCAACTACATAATATAATGCATAATGTTATAACCTTCTCTGAAATTTCTTCTAATATCAAATATCCCAATAGCTTTCTTTCTCAAACTTCATTCTAATAAATTGTAGCTCTAAATTTATTCTATATCTGAATTCATTATGTTTGATCTGAATGATTTAATGAAAGAAATTATTTTACGAAAAATCAACTAGTTTAATTTGTTAATCTGAACCAACATTGAAATATAGAAAAAAAATATCAACATATCCTCTATGGTTCTAATTCTTCTTGCAGATTGAAAATTTATCTCATGATGATATGTAGTGCAAAAAATCAATACTATATCAACATCTCATGGAATAATTCTCTATAACATTGAGGTAAACCTAAGATCCCAATCATATATAGTTAAATATGGTACTCTATACAACCTTACCACTCCCTTAATGTTTATCTAAGAAATATAATATTTATACAATAATTCTGTGATAGTAATGAAGTGTGATGAATTATTAAAGAGATATGCCACCACCCATGTAGAATTATTACGTTTAGAGGTTTTGGGGGTTCCAACGTCTGAATACATAGGGATGTTCTCCCATTTTCATTATTTTATTGGTAATGGGAGCACCATCCCCTTACACATTTTTCATTAATCCTTAGCATTCGGGCATACCATGAACCAAGATACAAACTCTGTTGTATCTCTCTTTATGTCATCCCCACTATAATAAATCATTAAAATATTTATACATCTTTGACCTTCCAAGATGACTATCTAATGAAGATCTATGAGCTTCCTCTAATATATCCTTCTCCAAGTTTCATATAATGTATACAAAATGTTCATCTTGGTATAACATGAAATTCAAGACATCAATGGTATTTAATTTAATAAAAAACTATTTTTAAAAACACATTGTGTTATAAGGAGTGAGGGATAAGTCTTTGTACATTACAGTTATATCATAAGGTGAAATAAATGCAATAGAGCTAACATTTTCTAATTATTGGCATGATCATATCGATCATATCAAAATGAAATAGAGAGAAAAAACTCCTTAATAAAGGTACTTGTATGGTAAAAAATATGGATCGCAGGAAAACAAATTATTGATTCTTTGGGAAGAAACACATGGTGTCCTTATAGACTATAGTAATGTTTCAAAACAACTATTATTTAGAGTTGGATGACATTGATGTTTGGGGGAAATCATTGGTTAAATATTAAAAAGGTTCACAATTTTACATGACCTTTATCTATGGTAAAAAAATGTTTGGGTGTAATTTATTGTGCACAAGTTTGAGGTATTGGGAACATTTTTATATGGGGATCTATGGTGGAGTAAGATGTTAGATGAAAAGTTTTATTATTACCATTAGAAAATTGAGGTGAGAGTTATAACATAGAGTTCTAATGCTTCATCTCGAGGAAGTGGATTCAGTTTGGGCTGACCCTGATAGAGACTCTAGACCACAATAGAGTTGAATGGTAGATGAAAAAAAATTCTAATAAAAAAGGAAAATAATACGGGGATTCATATAGGACTTCCCAAAGATTTCAGGGTTGGAGATTGAAATTTGTGCATCCTTCTTAATCAATCGGGGTTTATCATCATCAGGAATTCAATAACTTATAGTTTTTTTGTTTTAGGGGGAATATTGAATTTAACCATCTCAATGTATTTAGAGAACTCGATTGTTTATATGTTAATTCTAATGAATGATAAAATCTAGAGACTAAGTCTTGGATATATTTATGAAGATGTTTAATTTATAATTAAGGAAAACAACTATCAAAATTTCATCATTAGTTAAAATTTGGTCATCATTAAAGAAATACTACGGATGGATCAGAACTATGAAAATAAATCTACTAATATAAAATTATCATCAGATGAAAATATTCTTCTGTATGGATGTTTGGAAGACCGGGATATTCGTAATTATTCTAGAATAAAAATCTTATTAGGAAAACCAAAACCCGTGTAGGTGTTACTGGATGGTGTGAATTTTATAATGGTTTTTCAAAGGCCACATGTACAAGAATCCAAAAAGAATATGGAAGTTTGATAATATGTTTTAGAGGATAAATATATATATGTTGAATTACTAAAAGGATCCCTTAAATATTGAAAATTGTGTAGTTATAAAAGTATGAGGTTACTAGGGAATAGAGACAAAGGTGTCTTGTATTTTTTCTAACAAGTTATAGAGAACTCAATTGTCTAGAAGATTCAAGGTGTTTTAAATAATAAAATTAGTGGGAGTGATCTATAAGGGGTGAAATTGATTTCGTCAATATTTATGGAACATTAGAAGTGATAAAGATAACTATTGAGAATAAATTATTTCAAAATACGTTTTTTAATTTGATAATGGAATAAGATAATAGTATGACGAGGTAAAATTTCTTCCAAGGGAAAAATATGAAGAAATTTACACATGGTAGCCATATGATTTCATGAATTTCAAGAATGGACAACATGATTGAAAATCAAATATATTTATTAAAGTTCAAATAAAAAACAAATTAATTGGAATCTAAATCACAATAAACATATAGCCTTGTGGATGTTAGTTTATCGAAATTATGATCATTTATTATATAAAAAGGTGTTTTCTTATGAAATAATTATCACTATACTTCTCTGTGTTGATGACATACTAACTATTGTTGAAACAAATTAAAAAATAAAACAATGAGTTAAAATTAATATTGTTCATATTTTTGATAATGGATGATCATGTATTGGATAAATAGATTTTGGGGATGCTGATCATGATGGAATTTTGTTATGATACTTTATACCAAACTGTTCTAATTATGTTTATAAGGTGGTGAAGCACATTAGTGTGAGTGACGTGAATATAGTGACCACACTCAGGGATTGACTTTTCATTATTGGAAAATAAAATTCACCAAGGAAATTATTTGTGGATTATTAGAAGGAAAAATTTCCATATGTATCAAATATAAACAAGTTCATGTACTTCTTGGGTTTTACTCACCTAGAAATTGAACATGTAGTGGGAATAGTCAGTATGTTTATGTCAAACCATAAAAGAAAACATTTTAAGGATATTATGTGGGTTATTCAGTAATTTTTTTAGAATCATAGAACATATATTTCTAATGGAAATGCCTTATAATTATTTTTGAAGACTCAGAATTTGGGGGAGAATCAAACAAAAGGAAGAGATCTTATGGATACATGTTTACATTTAATGGAATGGTAATGAGTTATATATCTAATTTACAACCTTTAGATTCATTTTTAATAGATTAATCTATATACATTACTTTTATAGAAGAAGTTATGGGTTTTATCTAATTAATAGGTTTTATTAATGTCTCAGATGTATGATAAAATGTAGTGTTATTCTAGGATTCATGGTGTAAAAGAAACTATGTCAAAAAAATATAAGGTTTCAATATTGAATAAAGGACAGTAATATGAAGTATGACTTTATCTGAATATATTTTAGGACTATATAGATAGATCTATTTGATGATTGAGTGAATTTTAAACAAAAAGAGCCTGTTAACAAAAGATTTTACCCATGTTTGTTTGAGACAGTGCTACACATCTGTAGGATGAGGATGACCAGATAACATGGTTGGGGAACCATGTAACATAAATGGATATCAAATAGAATGGAAGGAGGTTTATGAAAGATGAAAGGAACATGATGTAGGATCTTATAAAATAATTCTTAACTAGGATATTGTTAGTATTTTCCTTTTCAAACCCATTTTTTAAACAAGTTATTAGAATAAATCAGAATGGAATATTTTGGTGGAATATTGTAAAAACATTAGTTGGAGGTGGTGGAGATTAAAAAACCATGGAACATCATACTAGAAAATTGGATAACTAAATGATATGTGAACTGGGTGGAGTGGATTATGAAACAAACTGATTTGACCAGATAATTTATTTGGACACTACTAACAAACCATTTTAATCAGTAACAATGTAACTAGATGTTACCACTAAGAGGAAGATCAACTCAATTATTAAAATTAGTGTATAGTATATGTTCTTGATGTGAATTTTAGGTAAAATAGTATTACTAATGGCGGATTTTAGGTAGTTTAATTCATTGACATAATAGATTACCTTTGATGAATATCACTTGATAAGGATTCATTACAATTAAAATTGGAAGGAAATATTCACAAGAAGCACGAGGTGGATCCTACTAGAACTAGTTGGGATGTTTGAGAACACATGAGAGAGATAATGAAAGTGGGAGATATAATTTGAAAATTGTAATTATCCTTTTTTATATTGAAAAAAATTTAATAATCATTACCCCCATTTATTAGGATTAAATTTTGAACCATATAAAATTATGTTGTTCTTTTGAATTTCTAAATTCATTGATTCATAACTTCTTGTATACTTTTTTTCCTCCATCTAGAGGGGTTTTAGAGTGGTTATTTTTCATTTTTTTTACTCTTCCTCCAATTTAAAATAATTTTAGTAAAGGTTCATATTGTGGATCTAGGTTTTTGATTTGTATATTCTGATGGTTTATCATCTAGTGGTCATAATCTATGGTGTTAATATACCCAAAAATAGTAATCCATGTACTAATATATTATAATGGATTATTTTCGGATATTAAATGTGATTTCTATGTCTCAAAATTTTATTTTTTCTCAAAATATAGATAGGTAATGCATTCCTAAAATGACAAATAAAAATTAGTTCTAGAAGAAAATTCCCACAAACATCAATCAGATAAGATTTATATACTTGGGATGTGATCATTGTACTGATGAGAGTTTTTTTGTAAATAAATATCTATCCCTTAGGTTTTTTGTTTTATACTGGTAGAAGACCATACAGATAAAATGGAATAAGTAGAATCATAATAAAAAAATACATTTTATATACTTTAGTTGAGGATGAGTATACCATTCACCACTTTATTATCATGACCCAGATTAGTTTTCATGATTTCATTGGCTTTCCCATTATCTATTATTTTTTTATATTGATTAATTTTATCATAATCATTAACCATTGTATTATTTTACAAATTATTGCAATATCTATACTCACTATAATTGAAACATTAATGTGTGGGTGGGTAATTAGTTTGAGATTTTCTTCAAAAAAACAACATTAGTTGTCCACATTATAACCCTTTAGTATTGATGATCAAAAGAAAATTATCCTCTATGCATGAATCATTTACTTATAATTTTTGAGAAAATTCCAAGTATGTTTATTCCCTCATTTTGGAATATAAGAAGTTCAATCTTATTTCTTCTAATGGTTTTATCATTTGAGTTACCACAAAAAACATTTATCCCTTATTATCCATAAAACCTGGAGAATAGTTGGAGTCTCTAATTTTTATTTCCACACTTAGACAAAATCATAATATTTATATATAACTACTAAACACCCTTATAGCTAATTATTTTTGAAATCATGGTTTCAAGACAGTAATGAAATGATCTATTTGGTTTTCATATTTAATGAAAAAACCAGAAGCATACCTTGAAATTATAGTGATGTTTTATTCATATGAAATAATAGATTAATTCGCCTTTTATTTTTCTTCTATGAACTCGCTATCTATTTTAGGGGAAGGTGTTCAATGATAATATTTTTTGAAATATATATTCTTAAACACAACCTATTACATGGAGTTTATTTATTCCTATTTCTTCATGTTATTTATGAGGGTCCCCCATTTATCTTTATCAAAATATAAATGATAAATGTATAGAACAATAATTTCATCATATGAGCACTAGAGAAAATAATCAATCTTTTCTATTTTGTTGATACACTTCTTAGAATTTGGAGAATTTAATGAGCCACTAAATGAGGGTGGATATTGCTACTTGAAGGACACACTGGAGATTTTTTACTTCCTTTTTTCTCGATGAGTTTATGGTTTATATTATTTTTCATATAATTATAATTGTGTGTGAGAATATCCATTGGATGTTATCCTTTAAATACCATTCTGTCTCATTTATCATTGGGATAATCATTACATTGTACATTGAATTTTTTTACTTGGTTCCTCCTATTTGAAACTATTTTTAAAAGTAAACTATTAGCTCAACAATAAGGAAATAAAAACATGATTACGAAATTATATATTGAAGAAAAAATTCTTGATATGTTCAGAATTATAATATGCACAATGCTACCAATGGAATTATAGGTTCATCTTACAACACTTCTGGTTCAAGATTGGTCGTTTTAATTTGTATACACTAATTCATTATAACATGATTCCCAAAACTAAATAACCTCACTTTTTTACTAACTAAAATGAACAAATCATAAACAATGTACATATTATACATTTTACATGGACAATCATTACATCTCATAAAAAAGAACACCAAGAAACCTATAGGTTTACTAACTTTATAGATTAGATGTTTAGATATATTGTATTTATAAATAATCTTAAACATATCCCATAAATACTATTCTTACATTATACCCTTATGAACATAACACACACAATACACTTTTTCGTAGCATGGGAAAACCTATAAGAAATGTTGATCTTCGATGATTAGTAAGGGTAAACATAATAGATAAAAACGAAATACAATAATATAAACATTTGTTTATGGAAACATAATTAAGGGGCACGAAAATAACATGATAAAATAATAATAAGTAAAATATGGATCCTAAATCATGGGTCATGATATAAATATTTAGAATAAAATAATACATGAGTAATATGAGTTTAAAAAAATGAGTCAATAATCAGGATACATGAAAAAATAACATAGGTATATTTCATAATGTAGTGATGTGGAATATATATAATCATAATAAATAATTACATTCTTAATGGCGCATTTCCAAGACCATCATCACATTATTGACCAAGTCCAATGGTGAAATATGTTCACCCCACATTCACTTTTCATCACATGATATCTAAGAATTTGAAAAATTAATTGGTGGGATATTTAATTTTGAGACCACCATTCTCATATTAAAAAACCATCTATATGTATGCCATATTATTATGAAAACAATAATTATATTTCTATATCTTAATTAACCATATAAAATATAAGAGTTTTATGAAAACATCAAAAAACCTTATAATGGACCATCCAGAGAAAGAACGTTGGTGAAATAATTTGATAATATACCTAGTGAATCATAATATATATTAAATGAAATAAAAATTTATTAAAATAACATTATAGAATCATTAGAAAATTACATTGAAAAAATAAGAAGAAATAACCTTTATTTAAAAAAACATATATTTCAAAGGAAATAGTTTATAAAAAATGAGAATAGAAATTATTTTGGAAAACAATGAAATCTTAGAGATGGATACTTATAATAATATCAAATAAGAATACATGAAAATTTTACACTAATATAAATATTAAAAAAAATATATTCTTTTTACACTTTTGGAATGAATATCAAAGGAAAGAGAAAACCACCACTAAGAAAACAGAAAATTGGATTCCTCTTATAAATACAGTAAATGTAAAGAGTAAATTACCTTAGTAATATATATATATATATTTATATCTATAAAATAATATTAATTATATGAACATGTATGATAATGATTTCCCGCTGAAAATAAGAGACATGGTCGGTTCCACTTTCAATCATTATTTAGGTTCAATCATCATTAAAAAAAAGGTGAAAGGGTAATAAGAATTATAAAACCTATAAATAACCAATGTATAAAAAATAATTTTAGGATTTATAAAAATAACATAATATTTATTTTGATAGGAATTCAAACAGTAGTGATCTTGATTACAAGGCGAGATTAAAAAATAATCCTTTACCTTTGAATTATACATGGTTTATGATATTCAAAATCTCTATGAAATTAATTATAATCCATTATTCATATGTATAATAAATATATTCCTTTTTATTTTACTTAAGACAATTTATTTATAATTACTTATTCAAAATATTTATTATTTATTTTAAAAATTAGTGTGGTGATAAATATTCCATTTTTTCATACATGTTTCATATTGATGGCTTCAGTCCTCACTCCTTCATTATTGTTTCATCACATAAAAAAATTTAATGATTATTTAGTAATTTTTCTAATATATTTATACATTCCCATGGTAATTCCGTGAAACTTATGGTGGCTATTTGTACGTTTTTTTAAAAAAATATCATATTTTGGGATTATTTAATCAACAATAGAATTGAATTTTTTGGTGCATATAATATAAATAATTACCACTATATAGTTAAAAAAATATTACATAAATAGTTATTGAATAATATTACATTAATTTAATTTTTCTTTCTCTTTTATTATGTTAAATTTATCTCATTTTTCATGTTAGTGGGGTAATAGAACTAGATAAGAACTTGTTATAACAACTGAATGAGTAATAACATGTTATTTTATAGTAATAATATCCATTATATAGAAGATTAATAATTTAAAATACACATTGCTATATTTTTATATCATATTTAATAATATAATTATGATTAATATAAACAATAATGATTTTTAATATGAAAAAACATTTTTTGAAGACTTAAATATTCTCTTAAATAGCCTCTTATAAAAGATGGGTTATGGAAAAATTCATGTGACCAGATGTTACCCAAATGGGAATGGAATTTTTGGGAGATAATTTTTGAAGGAATTTAATATATAACTAAATATAAATTTTTCACATAGGAGGAAATATTAGAGTTCCTTTTTTGGTGGTCATGAGTTATATTTGCAAACAATACCTATTCCATAATAATAAATGATGCCATTTTAAAAAGAATGAGGATAAAAATTAATTATGGAATATTTCAAAATAAAACTTCTATAAGTCCCACATTCACATAATTATTGATAGTTTTTATGACATTTTATTACTTTCCCAAGGTTTTTATACTTTTACATTATTTTAGCCTACACCGTGGTGACTTACTATTACCTAGGTATCTTATTTTTATAACAACAAAAAAAATATTCCTTATTACCTAATTTGGAAATTTCGATCCCAAAATTAAATAAATTTTCTTTAATTAAATTTATAAAGTTGAAAACATACTTTTAATATACGTATATATATTAGATAAAAAAATTAGAATAAAATATATTTTGATGAATATAAAATAATTTATTCTTATTATAGAACAAGTAATAACTATTATATGGCTAAAAATTTGTTTTATTATAAATAGAAACAATTAATTTCATTAAATAAAATACCTTAATATATTTCATTTTAATTTATGATAAAAAAACATATTGAAAAAACAATTCCTTGAATAAATATATATTTTTAATAATAATAAATTTTATATTTATTACTAAATTATTAATAAGAAATTAATGAATGATTATTCATCTATAAAATATAAATAATATTAAATTTAATACATAATGTTTGAATAATTAAACTTCTAACAAAAATTATATAACGTATAAAAAAATATTTAAACAAATTTGTTTGTTTAAATTATTATTCCTTACTGTTAATTATGTATTTCTTAGATTTTATTAATTTATTTTATTATTCATTGATTTAATTTTATCAATATTCATTATCAATAACATTCCTTAAATGTAATAAATTAAATTAAAATACTTAATTCAAAAATAAATTGTTTCTTTATAGTTAATTTTATTTTCCCATGTAAATTCACTACCATTAATTATATTTAATAATCACGTTTTTTTTGTAATTATGGTTTTTTCATCAACCATACAAATTATTTTCTTTTTTATATTAATATTATATCATAATAAAACATTGTTTTTCATTGTTTTGTTTTTCATTTGTATGAACCTATTAATTACAAAATATTTTTTTAAAGGAAGATATATACTAATATCGTGAGGTGTTACATTATGGGAAAATAATATATTTAGTGTGTGGTTCTTTTCTAGGTAGGGAAATTTAAAATGTATGTATTTTAAAAATTTATAGGATGATAGAATTTTTATCCAATTTTTTTTGATAAACATTTTTCCAAATATTTTTATAGTAGTGGATGGCCATGAGTGATATACTCACTACAATATCATTGCGATTTAAATCTGTAATGTGTTTGACGATGGTGTCTATATAGATCTCTTGTAACGATCCATCCAAGGTAGAGGGTTGTGTCATGATTATTAGTGGGAATAATTATAACATGTGATTTATGTATATTTGTAGAAAATATGATAAGTATTTTATAATGATAACATTGATAGTGTGGGAAATATGATTTTTGGTTATATTCTACATGTTTTTTAGTAATGAATTATGTCAGAATCTCAATTATTGGTATATGATTAATTAATATGTTTACTATTATATATTTATTACAACATCTGTCCATGTGTATAATGTGTTCATGGAGAGGTGGGAATGAGGCTGATTTTATCTATGATGTGAGGCTTTCGGACTACTATTGACTAGGATAGAATAAGTTGGTTTGTGTTGTACCTTATATATTATATTATGTTGTTCAATTCAATACATAATATATTATTTAGTGGGTTATGTTTGAGTTTAACATGGGACCATAATACTAATTTCATATAGGCTTGATGATAACAATTCATATATTTCATGAATTAAATAAACTTATATGTAGTACCTTATAAGGCCATAAGTATATAACAAATTATTAGTTGGTATCAGAACTAGAGTTTTTATGGGTTTGTTATGGTTTGGGAGTAAATAATTGTTTATTATGATTTATCTATTTATTTATTATATATATGTTATTAAAAATTTTAGTCATCATTACGTATAGAGATATACACCCACATACATTTATATAATTTTTTGATGGGTTTTGTTGGGGCTCTAATTGGGAAATATAAGCTTGATGATTGAATATAATAAAATACAATTGGTGATCTAGGTTTATTTTATTTAAAATTATGGTATATGGGTTTTTAGGTTTTATGTACATTGGTATTTATAAGTTTTTCTTAAATATTTTTAGTTTATTTCATTATTATTCTATGTGTGATTCATGAATCAGATAAGATTAATGATATTAATTGGCAGTGGGTTATTTTTGTTCACTGTTAGATGTATTAAATTTTATTTTAGAATCCAACACTCATTCCTCGGGAGGTAATTCTTCCCAATTATGTGATTTATGCCCTTTCTTTTTAATTCCACCTTGTGGCCTATTAGAGGAGGGTTCGGGGGTCCCACATAATTTTTTTCATCAACCCACAATGTGTTTGGGCTGAATCAGGTCATGAAAATGACGATATAGAGAATTTAAAAATGATCTAATTAAATTTCATATTTAGAAATAAAAAGGTTAGTGTTTTTTTGGAAAATCTTGGGAATTAGTGGTATATCAATTGAAGTTCAGTCTAACATGATATAACATCAAACATTATGTGTGGTGGATGAGACATTCCAATGATCAAAGTCTGATTAGTTACTGACTAACATAGAAACAAATAGAATTGATTATGTTATATATTTATATTAGAATATGAAACATAAAATGATAAGGATATATTTTTTGTGCATAATTTTGATAAGGGGACTATTTTAGGATGAAGGTTTGGAATTTCAGTGATATATTATAAATATACTAGAATACAGTTTTCCATAATATTTATTTATGTTTTGAAATTGTTTGACGTGTTGAATTAAGTATGAAGGGATACAGATATTGAGTTAGGTGTTTGGATGAAATAGGTGTGCTTTGGTATGGTACATTTGTTATGGTGTAGGTGTGAACTAAGATAGATTGGCGTTGTTATATTGAGTAGTGTATCAGTGGCTATGATGTGGTGGTTTTGGGTTCATTATAAGGCCCCGACCTTAAAGCTTTCTTAATCTTGAGTTCTTATAAGATTACGCAATGAATATCTTTTCAGGTTTAGAGTTTTATAGAATTACATCATAAAACTTGAATTACATTCCACATTTAAACAAATTGGTTACATAAAAGATAGTACTCATTTTTTCCCATCAACAGAAACATATTTAAAATAAAACATGGATTCTTTCTTGACACTTCCTTGAAACTATCATCATATCATGTACCATTCCCTTAACCTGTGAAAAACATTTCAAAAACATGGGATGAGCATCAAATTCTCAGTAAGGTTTATAAAAATATGGAAAGGAAACATGAGTACATATACACATAATAATGAAATCATACTTTACCCATAAAACATAAGCACTTTAACATACCTCATCAAATCATGAATAAATCATAGAAATCATAAGACATAAAGGTAACTTGAGGAATTCATAACATTATTACGTAGGGAGTAACCCTCTTGGTTACGTTTGGAATACCCATCACAGTATATTCCCTAAATATATTCGGAGAAACCCTAACGTTTAACTCCTTCAAGTTACCCAATGCATTGGAGAGCTATATCGGGCTCACCCGCCCTTAGTTTATCATGTAACCACCTGTCTTCATAACAATGCCCAAGAACTATAACATAATCATATCACATAAAACATGAATAAAGGAAACATAACATTTCCATATTTAAATCACAAGTTATCAATACCACACATTGATATAATATAAAAGTTGTGAAAACCATTTTCAATTCCAAAATAAAAGAAAATTAAAACATGTTATTTATTTTTCATTTTAAAAACATGTTATGGCTTGTAGAGGAAGCCGAAGCTCAAATAATGGTCACGGCGGCGGATAATTCATTGTCGCCACAAACGTACGACAAAAACATTCCCTTTTGTCATTTAGTAAAATTCTTAATATAAAAAAATTCCTTTTTAATAAGTGTAAAAGTGAAAGGGGTTTATACACCGTATAAAAGAAAGTTGAGTATAAAACAAAATCCGCCTCAATGAAAGGAGATTGAGACGAAGTCCCTTACAAAGATCATTTTTTAAATAAATTAGATCTATTATGTGTATTCACTATATTTACACATAAAGAAAGTATAAATACATGATAGTACATAATAATATCATGACATAATTTGAAGGTAGGAGATTAACCCAAAGATCGGAAATTGGGTTAAGAAGTTCCCTTACCTCGTGTCCGACGTGACTCGAATGCTCTTTAATCTCCTGAATAATAAACTTGAGTTAATTTCTACATGCTTGAGAACATTTTTCAAGTTAATTATTCCTTTTATATGAATTATTACAATTTCATAAACACTATGTAATTATTTAAGTTAATAATGGTCATTTTGTTGATCATTGCTACTTGAGTCAAAAATAAACTCTTTATAATTACAAGTTGTTCATGTGGTAAAATATATATTATATCCAGAATTATATTCATCATTTAGATGTAACATACATCATATATATCCATTATATATATGTACTTATAATATTACATTACATTTGAGGATAAGAAATGAAATGCACCGTTCATGGAGACGGTAAGTCGTACGTATGCATGAACGCTACTTTCATTTCTATATCATACTTTAATGGAATGAAATAATAATTATATAAAGGTATATAATAATTCTAGTATATTATAATATATAATATAATTAAATCTATCCTTTATATGTACCACTTATGGTATTAAGGAATCAAATCACTTTGAGGGGGCGGTAGTCCGCACTTCCTAAAATTAAGATATCGCGTTTACCCAGAGCGGAAACCATAAAAGTATGCAATAAATGAAAAATACATAAGATTAAGTAAAACATAAACATATTATATATCATATATAAATATAGTGACATATTAATAGCCACCTTTGAAGGTGTTATATGAGTGTTGAACAATCATCGTTTCGTGAGGCAGAAATTCGCCATCCACAGAAACAATATTCTCTTTAACCATTAGATGAAGGTGTGTGTAAGTGTAGCTCTAATACCTCTCATAACAAAATACCAGTATATTGATTATACTGGTTTTTTTACAAAATAAAGTAATAAAAAGAGTTCAGTGGGATGGAGTAGAAAAATAATACATAAGAATAGAAGAGAAACAACTACCTTTAAAACGGGTAACTCTTTTTGATTTGAGCTCAAAGGCTTCCTTGGTAAGACATCTTTACAAAGTGAGGCTTCTAAGAGTAAGATAGGGATGTGGAGAGACTAAATGGGCAGGGTTTGGCTGAGATAGAGGCTTGAGAGGTGTGGGTAAGTTGGTAGAGGTGGGGGGCTTTTATAAGAGGAGAGGAGGGGAACTCTTGGAAAGGTATAAAAAGTTTCTTTATTTTCAAATGAGTTTCGTATTTTAAAGGTCAAAAATTATATATTTATAGGATAAGGTGATAAGAGTTCGAAATCAACCCATACAATAGGTTTTTTACATGTGTAGGTCTTATATTTTACATTATCTTTTCATTTTATTTAAATCGTTAAATAATGAGGTAATCGCTGCATCATCATGGTGTCATAAATAATTTAATTTATATAATGTCTAAAAATTATAAAAAAAATACTATGATGTAGAAAATCATTTAATATTTCCAATTACTGTTATAGTCAAAAACATGACTTGTATAACCCCATGTAAAAATTGTTTTAGTAAAACAATACATGTATGTGTCATTTTTACTTTTACATTAAATAAAAGGCATTAATGTCATTATCTTACCCAAGTGACTCTATGGGGTCCTACAAATTGACCCATGGGTATTTGTTGTCGGCCATGACACATCCAATAATGGTAGGACATGTTTCAAGGTCATTTCATATTATTAAAATAATATTTTTACCTTAAACTACACTAATTACCTCTAATCGCGATTAAAAACTTAAAAGTTACTATTCACCAAAAAATTATTATAATCCCATTGAAAAAAATTTTACCTCATAATGACAAACATGTATGTCAGATTTTTTAAATTCAAAACACATAGGTGGTAGAATTTCATTTAAACGAAAAATCAGTTTTTTAAGTACCACTTAGTGGTTTCACTATTCATCAAAAATTGATGTTTTTCAAAAAAACCAAAACTTCACCCTAAGATATATTTGATATTCCAAATAGAAAAATGATTTCTATTTTACAAAATTCAGAACATATAAGTTCAAATAATTAATTTAACAATTAATTCCCACTGTCAGAACAAATAGCATGTTTTTATGAAACAATATATATCAAAAGATTGACACTAGTTTAAGACCAATTTCAATGCGAAATTAATTACAATGACCACTATTGGATTAAATGGTGAAAATATATTTTAATTTCACTTTAAAACCAATTAAAAATATAATCTAATCATATAAATATTTTACATTAAAAAGAGGTTTTGAATTGAAATACATCATTTTTCACTATTCATTAAAAAAATGAACATTATCAGAAAAATACCATTTATTTATCCAAAGTAAATTTCAATGTCCCAATCATAAAGAATAAGTTTATTTTGAAAAATATAGCTTATAAAATTGTCAATAGTTATATTTAATAATTATTCTCCATCAAATGGCGGTAAAACAATCTTTTAAAAATATTATAGTATTTCATGCTATAGGGTGGATTTATTCTCATTTTAAGCCACTAAAACACTATCTAATTCATAAATAGACATAGATAACTATATCTATTATTCATTAATTACTTGGGATGTTACATTCATCATTTATGGTCACATATTGTATATTCTGTAAAGTGAAAACATTACATTTTAGATAGATGATTATTTCATATCAATTCAAAACCATATGTATTTCCTTCTTCAATTTTAATTTTTTGGAATAGAATGCCTATTTCACCATGGATATTATAGAAAAAGATCCACCTCTTCTATTGTAGTTATAACTATTTCTTTTCTTCAGAGGTGCATTATAGAGTTTTAGATTTTTATTTCTTTAGTTCTTCCTTTTTAGAATCAATTATTCTAGGTTTCCTATACCATACTATGGTTTGTTTGGGGTTCCATTTCTGATAATGATAATTTTGATATTGCGACATGGTGTTTTTCAATGTACGATTATCTTTTTATAATATATTATGATTGGGTATTGATCATTATTTAAATAGGGGAGGTATAAAGGGAAACATACTCTGATTTTTTATGCATGTTCGATTTAACAATGTCATGACATACCCATTATGTTTTTCTCCATGGTTTTATGAATTTATAGAACCTAAATAAATTTCAAATCTTATTGAATTACCTTAGATTTTGTTTTTTCTATCAAACTATAGGTTACCCAAGGTATTTCTTTAGATACCATTGATATCCCATTGATTGGATACGTCCCTCATATTTGAGATATCAATTGATTGTGATCAGAGGTGGGTTTCTCAATTATCATTCTTTGTTTTACCCCTATTCATTCCACTTATAAGTACATGGATGTAGATTAGATTTAGTTTTTTATCCATGGTTCATGGATTTTCTAAATATTATTGTGATATATATTTTCATGAATTATTTAAGTAATCTTTTTAATTTATTCATCTTCGTCGCCTTATTCTTAAGATGTTGTTGTGAAGCAATTTATTAGATATGGGATTATATATTGATCTATTTTTATTTTGTGTAAAATAATGATTTACATGATTTTTTTTTGTTTGGGAGTATTGTAAAGGTTAATTTAATGATGGTAATAAATTAGACTAATGTAAATTGAAGGGTATAGTCAATATCATGTGGTTTATATAATTCCATGTAATTATATGTGATAGTTGGCTATTTAATTAATTATAATAGTTTTATTAATGATGTGATATATGTTCTATTATACTGATGAAAATTTTTTCAGTCACCTTTCTGAAAAATATAATCATTTAATTTTTATGTTTATATTGTTTTATTGAATTTTTGATTGAAGTGATGTTTCCTTTGCAAGAATTTCTAAATTAATGTGAAATCATTTTTTAAAAAGGGATCTTTTAAAGTACTAGTGAAATTTAAATTGGATGTTGTTTATTTTCAGTATGGTTATTATGATTTGGAGGTCTGTAAGGTATTTTATGGAGAATTTGTGGCTTGTTTATTGTTTTTGAATGATTTGTACATTGGGGTTGCAGATGATTTTTCACCAGTCACTTACAAGGTGACTGGTAAATTATATAGAAATCATGGTATGATTGGATATAAATAATGTAATTCGCTTGTTGTGAATGTGTAGTTTTTGTTTTTTGTTTTGGGATTGGTTGTCAAGGGATTGATTGTTTTTTTGGGGGGGGGGGGTTTATTATTACAATAAAGTACTAAAAAGTATTGGAAAAAATGAGTATGGTAGTGGGTAGATATTGAAATTAATAAGTAGTGGTTTCCTATAACATTTCAATGACTAAAATGAATAGGTAATATATTGGTAAAAATTGGTTGAAAAATGATTAATGGTTTCAAATTAAATATTGAAATGTATATTATAATGAATTTAGTATGGATAGTAAATGCTGAACATAGAAATGGATATCATTCTAGAATAATTGTTCAATGTGAATGAGGTTGTTTTTTTAGGGATAATTAGTGAGGCTATTTTATATTGTAGTTCTTCAATTAGGTTCGAGTCAATTATAGTGATTATGTAGTGGATATAATTGGTGTGGTAGTTCTATATTGGTATAAACCCTTACATTGGGTTTTTGAGTGTCTATATAAATGATATATTTTGAATATAATTTCATACACACCCCACCGGATTCTAATAACCAAAAGAATACTGAAATGTTTTTTGATTCAGGTTATTTTCTAATCATATAGGTAGGAAAGGGATTGAATATATAGGTACTTATTTATTTGGCACTCTCCCTCCCAAGAATATTATCAATTGTGATGGAATGAAGCTATTAAGATCGCTTTATAATGACAAGAAGTTAGAGTGTGAATGATGTTGGTGATGTGATGATGATAGTAGTGAGGCTATGATATATCATGTTAAAAGAGGCTATGATAGAGGATTTCATACATGGTGGGGGTCATGCATGGTAGGAGGAGGGCATTAGAATAATATCCATCATTTTTAATATACTATACAATGATATAGATTTGATATGAGGATGAGATATGTGTTTAGGATGTTATTGTTGATACAATGTTATGATAATGAGATTGAATGTAGATATGTGAGTATATGGTTATATGGAAGGGATAAATGATCAATGCCAATTTTAATGTCAGCATGTGAGTGAGAAACTAGTGGGGAATTTTGTTTAAATTTCCCCCTGAATATATTATATCATAACTATATAAGTATACCTGGATTTGATGTTGGTTGAGAAAGCCTTAGTGATGCTAGGTGGTTGTTGACCATGTATAGGTGCATGCTAATTCTAATTTTTCACTGAGGAAAAGTCATAATTCATCCACATTTTCATGAGGTATATTGAGAATGATCTTACTAAGTATACATGAATTTTCAACCCTATCTATAATATACGGTTTTCTAAATTTCAATGGGGGGGGGGGTTAAGTGATTGATATATACCTTACTAGCTTGAGGTTGGATTTGATATTATAGTTGATGCCTTATAATTTTTTTATTGGTATATGTCTCTATGAACTTTTATTTGAATGAAATTTATCTTGAATTGTTGGATTCTAGATTTTATTTTATCTTATGGAGTCTATTGGTTTTTTTAATTATATATTCTTGAATTTATGATGGTATTTACCCCCATATGTTTGTTTTATACCTTATTCTCTAGTATCAAAACTTGTGGCCTATTGGAGTTTGGATTCAAGGTCCACTCTCATTTTTACTGCTGTCGAAGGAGGGGTTTATAGTGGGGGTGGTCGTGAAAAAATTGGTATTAAAAATATGGATTAGAGTTAGAATATAGGTTTCAGTTCAGAACTAGCGGGGATTTCTTGGATTTTATAGGGAAGTCATGTTGGTCAAACTTCATGTGTGATGTAGTCAGGTAGGCCGAAAAGGATACATGCGATTAAGCCCCACTGTGATCTGATGTAAGAACATTAAACATACTAAATAACTTAGGTTAGATAATGTTGACTATACGGTGTGTTCATAGGAGAAGTACATACATTTTTTATGACTTATGTTTGAATAAGGGCGACTTTGCAAAAATTATAATGAATCTAATTAAAACATATTTAAAAAAATCTATGGTACTAACCATTATAATTTAGTCCTCGCTTGTTGAGATAGCTTATGGTCATTATCTATGTGTGGTTTAGATTGGTGAGTTATATTAGTATGACCCAATCAAATATTAGAGGGTTGAATTTAGCGGTGAGGATGATTCTTATATGAGTATTTAACATGAGTTCCAATATCAATGTTTTATGATGAATAAGGGGATTGTATCAGATGTTGATATGGATCACTAGATTTAGGATTTAAATATTTCAATCACTCTGATCTACGCTAGGAAAATATATTGTCTTTCATTAGCTGTTATCCATATGGGATTTGACACATTATAATGGGGATATTTTTTTCTCTTGGAGTGGTAGAAGTAAATGATTTCATTCTAAGACTTTAAAAAAAGTTCAAAGTAGAGGTAAATTCATCAATAATTATGATAAAAAAGGGACAATAGGTTCTTTGCCTCTAGTATGGATCATAAGAATGGGGGTCCTCTTAATATGGGTTAATTACTGATTCTAATTTTCTCCCATACCTTTTTCATATTTAGAGGCTAGAGAATTGTTTTATGAGGAGATGATGTCCCTATATATTCGATATACTATGACACCCTTTATATTACCTATGTATATGCAGGTTCACAAGAAGGTAGTGTTGATTGATAGGATTTATGGGTAGTCAATATTTCCATGAAAGGGGAGTCATAAAATCTCTCCCGAGAGTAAATATATTGTTATAGGGACCCAAATATCAGGTAAGTGATGATTATAATGGGTAAGGATTCAACCTCAGTAGTTAGCCTCCAATTTCTAAGGATATATTCATTCTCATGAATTCAATAAGGGACATTTTTTTCATTTCATATGGGGGATATGTTCGCCATAAATTACAGTGTCCATCTATTCTTGATGGTTGTCCTAGTATAGGTGAAACGTTCCGACATCAAAATCAATAGAAATCTACAAAGATTCATTATCAGTAGTAGGGAGATCATGATATTGTTCATCTAAAGGTACATGGTTAAAATATGTTATAAAAAATTTATTTCTTATGTCATAAATGATATAGATATAGTCATAGAAAATGTGGTGGTCATTACGAGGGCCAACGGGGTAGACAATTATGGTTTGGTTAGTTTAAGACTCTAGAGATCATAGTTCCAAGAGAGATTGATATTATCAAAGGTACCAAATAACTATCCTCTATCATATAATATTATTTTTTTGATTCATGATATTTTCACTCACAATTAATAACCTACTTAGTGGATTTATTAGGACTTATAGTGGATAGGCCTCCAGTGCCCCTATTTCTTACAATGCAAGTTTGTGGTCCGTCGATTTTTCATTATGTGTGCTGGGGTTGTTATTTGATGAAGAAGAAATATCAATAGATTGGATATTTATTCATACTACAAAAAATCCCATGAAATCTAATTATTATCATTAATGGGTTGTGTTGTTTTTGTATGGTTATTAATTTCTTCTAGAGAAGAGTTATTTTTATGATCTTAATGGCCAAGAGGCAGGGTTTGATGGTGAGAAAGTTCATAGATGGGATAAGGAATTTGAGGATTCCTTTATCATTGATTTTAGATTTGAAATTGATTTTATTAATGAATATTCATAAACATTCCACTACACCTAATGATTTTTTTTATAAATATCCTTAAATAAGGTTTACTTGTTTGATACCATTCTTTTCATGAAGTGATGAGTTTAAACAAACCGGGAAATAATATTAAAAACGTATTATCTAATATGTTATTTTTATACCAGCTGTTGGATTAGTGGGGATGAATTGGAATACCCAAATTTTTATAAATTACGTTTTACACTTCAATATAATTAATTAATTGGATATAAATTGGTTATAAATGATGATAAAAACATTAAAATGTTAAAAAAAATATGTTTTTATAAGAAACTATTTTTATATGCCCAATGAGTATTTTTAAATTAAATTAATCACTACTGATGAATCATTTTAATGCTGTTTTTAGATTATATATTCAATTAAATATTTAAACTACATAAAATAGGTTTTAGTAGGCATATAATAAGAATATATTCGGTTTTATGCTTAAAATGTATTTTTATAAAAATGGTTTTCATTACACTTTAGGACTTAATTTTCAGATAAATATTTATCACTTATATTAGTTAAAACTGCGAGTTTTGTTTGATATTGGGAATTATTAATCACAAAATTTGTAATTATTTCAATTTTTTTCATTAAATGAATAATGAGTGAGGTAAAAATTCATTAGTATGATAAATTTTTAAGGGTTGTTATGGGGTTAAACTAATGAATTGAAGGTTAAAATAACCAAAAAAATATTTCTAAATATTATTAGATAATTTTATTAAATCCAATACTTATATAATATTTTATTTTTGGATTCTTCGGTTCCAACGTCAAATGATTACGACTTTATTACATTTATATTTTTTATGTATTTTCTTGATTTACCCTCCCCTCACATATAAAAGTGTGCCACCTCTCCTCCGTACTACACTCCATTTTTCCATTTAATTAACCAATATGTAACTAAATAATCTTATAAAATCCTTATCTATGATCTTAAATATATCTCCAACCAAAAATTTCTATCCAAGAAGCATCAAATTTCCTTTCAAAATAGGACATCGAAAGAAGAGGTATGTGTTCTTATTGGTCATTTTCATGTTTTTTTCTTATTAAACATACTCTAAATGTTATATAATAATATTAACATGATGTAATTATTATATTTAATATAGTTATTTTTTAATTTCAATATAATATCCATTATCTATCTTCTTCCCATCCTTTAGAAAATGACCATGCTGATCATTTGTACGTGAAGACTACCACCTCCACAAAGCAATGTGATTTGTTTTTAATTTAATCATTACATGGATAATAGTAATGATTGATTTAATGAATATATATGATATTTAATATAAAAATATGTTTATATAAAGATTATTTATTAATTATATTATGTTTTATTCAGTCTATAAAAAGTGGAAACATCTCCCATGTGTAACTATAGATTACTATCTCCACAAAGTGATGTTATTCATATTTTTATCATAGATTTATATAAATGGTTATAAATATTTTTATATTAAAAAATATTATAATTATGACATGATTATGATTCTAGAGAATATGAATACATGAACAAGGTCCAAGGACCATAACCATTAAACCAAAATATGCATGGAAAATTGATCGGTTTTCACCGCAATGTTCATTTTAATGAAAACTCATTAACAAAAGGAAAAATATAAATATTGATGGAATTAAAAATTGTATTATATGTATTAATAGAGATTTGGAATTTATGTAAAATAAAAATATATATTTTTATAACTTATTTTTGAATTCATACAAATAAATACATGACTTAAGTTAATAGTTTTTTATACAATCTCATTTTTAATTAGGATCTTTTATGATTGAACTTACTTTGAATGAATTATTTTATTTTATATCCATACACCCATATATTTTTATCTCAGGTTATTATAATTGTTTTATTGTTTTAAATTAATTTTATTCTCTATTGTACTAAAAACAATTGTGAAATTTTTTTATAAACATTCGTCTCTATTTCCACTTTGGCCGGTGTGATTTTTCTCCCATGTACATGTTCATTTAAAAAGCATTAAATAATATTATTTTATTTGATCAAAAAACTATTTATTTAATTTTAAATCATATTTAAATTCCATTTAAAATTTTCTGAAATATATTTTTAAAATTCTTTTTATGTTATTATTTATACAAAAAGTGTTAAATGAATCTTTATTGAAATGCTTACATCACGAATAGATTTTCTTAACATCATGATTATTATTTTAATTTAATATTTCATTAAATTGTTTCATGGATATTTAAAAAGAAAAAACATACCAATATTCTTTGAATTTTTATTTTTAAAATATATTGAAGGAAAATGATATTGTTGTTATCTTCAATGAAATGTACAAATACAATAATAATTGTATTATTTATCCATATAAACATCATATTAGAAATTTTATGCTTCAATAAAGAGATAATAATATGATAACATCCAAATTAAGTCTTTTTTATGTATTATGATGATCATATTTTACGGATAATCCTATAAAACCCATTACATTACCATGTTGTAGTTAAAAACATTTTGACATAAGGAATGTTTTTATTATATGATCCAATTCCTTTCTCCAGATATAAATGATTATGTGATTTCAAAATATTTCAAAAACTCATTTAGATTACATTGGTATTTATATAAAACAATTTGGAATATTTTATTTTATTTTGGAACAAATATATATGGGTTTCATTATATTATTTGTGGAACAAGATTTATATCACCCATTCATTGAATTAAACAAATATTCATATCTCTTGAGCTAATATGGGCTTCAATGTGGAGTCAGCCCAATTTAGTAATTAATAATACAAATTATGATAATCATTTTTTTTGAACCTTGGCTATGAAAATAATTGAACGATGAGTTAACCAAATCTAAAATGATTGAATGGGAAATGATTATTGACTAAGGAAAATATTTTATAAGATTATGTGTATACTAAAAACTGATGTATTATGATTGTGAAACTTTTTCACAGCTCAATAATTATTATTGATTATTCCACACACATATGAATTATTTATTTTATTATATAATTATATTTATACCATTTTCCTGATTAATTATTTTAGAATGATTGGGTTTGAATTTTATAAATTATGATCATGTTTTCATACCTTAATTCATATTTTACGATAACTTATGATCATTGATCGTTATCAATCATGTTTGATCTTATTGATAATTTGATATAATGCTTTATTATGTTTCTTTTCTACTGGTTATGAAGAATTTTTTATGTAGTGTATGTCTTATAAGTTTTCTTTGTGAGAAGAACATTATTGGAGATATTAAATATATTTCGTTAAAAATAGTTATTTTAAATCATTTATCTGAAGACACTAAAATAATATGGTTCAGGGGTACTATTAGATTTTTTCTATTAGATTAAAATAAGGAAAAATAGAACAAGTATCCTTCTGCCCTCAAGGAGGATGAATGTGATGAAGTCCATGGGAATCCCCTGGGAAAATACTCTTGCACTCAATAGGGTGTGAGTCTAGAATATTATAAACCACCAAATCCTCTTCCGGTCTAACCATGCGAGCCAGCACATCCACAAAAAAATTGACTCCCTCGGACTATGATGTATCATCTTCCATTGGATGGTTTCCACAATGCATCTACATATAAGGTAGGATAGCTCCCAAGGTATCAAATGAAGCACTGGAATAGCCTTTACAAGAGATTTGGAAATAGATTCAATCTATGTCACATGAATGCTCATCCTTCTACAAACCCTCATACCTGAAAGAAGAGGCCAAACTTCTATACACAGAGAGTTTCCAGTACCATAAAAGGAACTGAATCCAAGTTTAACTAAGCTCCGTAAGTCCCTCAGAACCCTGCTACCCCTCATAATTCCTTCTGAGTAGGAACCATTCACATTGTGTTTGAGACCATTAATAAGAGGCTCCCATTTCACCCACTCTCTACATACCCTATCCTAAATGCATGGATCCCTAATGAGATTTCTTGATCATGATGGTATTTTCCCCCCCTTTAGAAACCAAACAAACTCAACGATGAGGGACCGTTACTGCATCAGCATGAAAAACAGCAAGCGATGAGAACCATTCCGGACATGGTTGTGGGCCTCCCATATAGTCCATCATATTGATGATAAGATAATGTTCCACACCTTGCGATCCATGATTCATCATTTAGATCCTTCAAACTAAGATGTCAAAAAACCCTACAAGGATAAAGGATCGTCATCCATGCACGGGCAAGGAGAGAAAAGTGACCAAAGATGCGCAGCCCAGGAGCTCTGTAAAAATAAGTGAAACATTGTCTCCACCTTTGGACAATCACAATAAAGGAATCGAGATTCCAATGAGATTCCCTTATTTTGTATATTATCATCAGTTATAATTTTCTTGTTTTTGATTCCCCAAATTAGGAAATTCATTCTAGTTGGTATCTCAGTGCACGGGGCCACTAGAGGACCCTCATCTGAAGAAGCCGCATCATAGAGAAGGCACATATAATTCCACATGTTAAACCTTCTTGAACTCGACCGGATGAAAAAAAATTTATCGGTGGTATTGTTCATTAAAATACATCGAGAAAACTACATTTGAGTAGGTTTCAACATCATCTGGATGAGGCCATAGTGTTCGGTAACTTCGTTGAATGTAATGTTCGAAGAGGGGTAGCCTGGAAAGAATAGCTTCTCACCCGACCAATTAATTTCCCAGAAGCTGATATCCCCTTTACCGAAAATCCGTCACATGTGGTCTTAAAGATGCTCAAGGTGATAAATCATAAAACACACAAGGTCTAAGGAATGATAACCAAGAACGCCTAGAGCTCGGCCAAAATGAGCTCTGAAGAATTTCACCCATAGAGTCTCCCCAACCAGAATCTCCCTAGCTAACCGACCCTTCAAGCCCAAGATGGATTCCATAATATCCTAAAGACCATCACCCCCTTCAGAGACTAGTTTTTACATGCGATGCCATGAAGCCTAGTGGAATCACCCTATTTGATTAGAATCCCACAGAAATGAATTGAGCATTCTCTTCAACATCTCCACGACACCATTTAGTGGATTGATAATATTGAAAATATGCATCGGCATAGAGGAATGTACACTACTGATAAAAGTATCCCTCCCTCTAAAAGATAGTAACTAATTTTTCCAGTTGAATATCGTACCTAGAATTCAGTTCAGAATGTAATGGAAGTGATACTTCTTGATGCTGCCACTAGAGATCGGGACGCCAAGGTAGAGGATCAGTAGATGCCTTTGAAGACAGCCAATAATGCCTTGCACCTCTCTACAGCTCCTACCAAAGCACTTATTTGAAATAAACACATGACTCATCAAGGAATTAATATTTTTTCCACTCAAGCGACCATAAATAAAAAAGATCTCTATGAGGTTGTACAAGGAAATACACTTGCCATTCATGAAAATCAAAATATCATTAGAAAACATAAAATGGGAAATATACACTATTGTTTTCTGACAATAATACTATTTTATTCTATCATTCTCCAAACTCAAATTCAGTTTGCGGGACAATGAATCTTGAGCCCTGATGAACATACATGGGAAAAAAAGGATCACCCTAGAAGATACCCCAAAATAACTTGAGATAACCAATGCACTTCCCCATCATGGAAATGGAAAGCCAAGGAGAGGAGTAGCACAAGAAACAAATATCACAAAACCACTCATTGAACCTGAAATTATTCATAACACATATGATGAAGCTCCATTCAATAGTATCATAAGAATTATTCATATCAAATTGTAAAACGACATTGGAGCCCACAGAACGCCTATGTAGGTTATTCACAAGTTCACTAGTGATAACAACCGCTCCTTGAATGTTACGACCCTAAATGAAATTGGGGTTTTCTCCCGAGACCAGTTTTGGTACAATCAGACCATGTCTTCTAGAAATAAGCATAGCCAAAATCTTATAGGAAGAACTATAGAGGCAGATAGAGAGGTAATGGGAAATTAGAGTGGGGTTTCTAACCTTCGGAATGAGGACCAACCTTGAAGAGAAGATGCTTATATTTAAAGCACCACCACTACAGAAATCATGAATTTCCTCTACCACTTGAGAACCAACCTCATCCCAAGCTAACACAGACATGGAAAAAGGAAAACCATCTACCCCGGGTGAACTTTCTTGAGGAATTATTCAGATAGACTCTCTAATCACATTCTCCATTGGGGGTGAATTAAGAAGAGAATTATCATAGTCGTTCACCATCATGGGGATTCATCTCAATTAAAATCATCACGATTAATGTAACATGAGGGTTCTCTCGATAAGAGACCCTCAAAGTGATCCAATGACATTCTTCCTACAACATCCCTATCATAGTAGTAGGTCACATTGCTGATGTGTAGGTTAACCTTAATTATCTTATTATCCATCATGCATGCATGAAATAAAGCTCTATTACTCCAGTTTGCATTAGATAAGGGTTTAGTTATTTTTGGAAATTATGAAAAAAAAATTAGTGGAACCCATCATGATAATTCTATGAAGATGATAAAACCATTAAGTGTTGGTAATGTAGAGATTGTGTGGTTTCATAAAAAGGACATCCATGTCTGGATACTAGAAAGTAAATATGTCTATGTCACAGTCTTACCTAGAGGTAAACACACTAGAAAAATATGGCTACGTATCAAATCAATATTGACATGATTTCTGATGAGTGGGCCTAGGAATACACCCATGGCTAGACACTTCTAAGGGAAATGATTTAGATAATTTTCATTCTCCTTAGGAACTAGCATGATCAATAAGACGATAAAATCAATGATTTTTTTTGATAAGTATTAGTGATATGAGAAGAACTTAACATTTTAGGGGTTAAAAGAATGTGTCATAATTTAGGGAATCATAAGATTGAACCTCATAATCTTCTGATTATTTAATCTTATGTTTGATAGTCACAATAATACATTTTTTTCCAGTCTATGTATGGAACCATGATGAATTATGTAAACAATGATTATTACAACCAATGTAATGGTCGGCCTCTTGAGAAACCAAATGAAATGGGAGATATAATGAGAATCCATGTGATTATTACTAATCTGATATCACACATTTTTATTTTCTACCCTAATTCCAGTAAATTTAAGAATTCAAAAAATAAGAGAAAAATTGAATTTAATAAAATTTTAGATGATAAATACCATTGAGTGGATAAGATATGTCTTCCTACATATGAATAATATGGGAAGAAAAAATTAGTTAAATGTATAAATGGATTGAGAATAAGTTTTATGTGTGGGAAATAAGGTCATAGATGAACTAACTTCCATTTGAGAATAAATATTATTTTGGATAAATATAAATTTTATCCTATAGAACCACTAATAGTTTAATGAATTATGAACAGAGAACATGTAAATTATATCATATAATTCCCCAATATAAGGTATAACACCTAGACTAAGGAAGGGATTGTTCTATATAAATCATTGAGGCAGATTATTATGGGCATGGAAAACAAAACCTTCAATCTAGAGTTTGGGATTTTATGTTTAATTTTGTAATAATATACCCAATGAAATTGTTACTATTCATCCTTTAGTAGATTTTGGTGTGATTTGAAGGATTGGTCTTCTATCTTTATATAGAACCCATATCAATATCTATGTAATGAAAGTCAAATTTAAAATTATGAATCATCATATTATCGTCATTTAGTGTAAGGATGGATATGAACATCCAATGGAAAATAAGTCGATTTTATTGGTTCTACTACGAATTTGTGAAAATTATTTATCTCAAATAGTTGGGGGGGGGGACTCATCATTGATGATATAACTTTATTTAGAAAAATTCAACTCTATTTCAAGAATTAATGCCTTTTTATTCCATAATTGGTTAAGTGGAATTTTCAAAATAACTCAAACATAGTGTAACACATATTTTGAAGATGATATATTGAATGACATAGATTTATTCCTATTAATTAAAGAGGACCCTATAATAAAATTTTGATAAAGGATTATTAATCTTTATTTTGTCCCCATGGGGGAAACCTATTCATTTTGTTAAAAATATTGTTAGTTTAATGTATCTTTTCATTGAAACCTCATATATCAAAAAGATCATCTTGGTTGTCACATTATAATAATTTATATACCCTCATAATATATTTTAATGAAACAAGGTATTTACTATAATTACCATATATACTTCTAGAAAACATGAATTCTATCTTATTATAAAGGATACTAGATATATTCCATAAATCCATGAGATTTTAAACATCATCCATGATGACTGTTGACACTCCCTCTTTAAAAGGGGTGGATACAAGATTCTAAAACGGACTTTTTTCAATGAAATTTTAGAAGAAGAAAAGAAATCTTCCCATATGGACTTATATAGGACAATTACGTGCAAGAAGACCTGTGCATCCCAAAATCATATCCACCTATGTCGAGAACCTCTTCCAAGGACGTCTGTGAAGGACCTATTTTGAGAACCTACATAGCTGTGCAACATTTATAGCCCTACGTAGTGGAGATACACTATGAACCTGCACTGGGGATCTATGTTGACATATTACTTTTGATTAGGTCTCCTCCTTGACTATAAATAATACCATTGGGCTTCCCATTTCAAAAAATTAATGAAAAATGAACTCTAGAGGCTATCATTGTGTAGCTCCATCACCCAAGTCCCATGAAATTTCTCAGTTAGCTCTCGAAAACATGAGAAAATATATAATTAAATGGGATAAATAAGATTGAACTCCCTTAAGGGTCTAAAATAAAAGATACTTATTTGAGGACCCTCCTTCCATAAGATGTAGTCACCTAGGAATGGTTTTTTCCTTAAGAACGGATTTTCATGATATTCTTCCAATGAAATCAAGGGACACCATGGGTGCTTAAGATAAAACTTGACCCATGTGGTTTTGTCCCAATATTCCATTCCCTATGGAATATCAAGATTTCACAGAATTATTTCTCTATATTTTTAGCATTTTCTAGTACCTCATATGACTTGTGTGGCATAAATACTTGTCATACCTACGCAACATACCTATACAGACCATCTATTCTCATTACCTATAAAATCTATCCTTTAGGCCCTCTTTTAAGACACTAATTATACGTAGTCTCATTATTTGGCTCCCATGTCGAAAATTGACTATGTTGAGACCTCTGTCATGACCTCATGGTTTATCAAACCTTTGGAAAAGGCACATCATAATGTCTCCCATTTGGATTTAGATATCTATAGTCAATGGTTTCCCACACTTCTATTATCAAGGGGTAAATATCTTTTGATCATCTATAGAATTTTTTATCTATAGTAACATAGACACTTACCCCATAGGCTGTGTTGAAGATTTCTTGGTTTTGAAGGATTAGTGTTCATACCCTATCTACCTCTTCTCATACCTAAGGTATGTATCCTCCAATCCATGGTAGGGATGGTACTGTTCATACCTTCTTTTCCTTTTAACAAATGAAAAGTCTCTCTCCCCAATACAAGACACAATTAATAGAAACCGTCCTAATGTATTCCCTTAGACTTTCATGTAGGAGGTCACAATTGTTCACTTTTTTACACACTTCACCTTCATCTATTCATTACCCTAGACCATCAACTGATCTAAAAGACAAAAGGGGACCATTTCATTACTATGATATCATCTTCCATTGGCTCATCATCATCCATCTGTGGAGGAGGAAAAGTGTGTATGGTTTGTGAAATATTTCACATACTATTGATTCTCACATGGAGCATGACTCACATGTTATTGGAGTTTTGAAATTATCATAAAATTCACACAAACCACTACAAAAAATTAACTTTGAGAATATTATTCCCACCATAACTGGGATATGTATCAAGCCTTCACCTAGGGACCAAGCTCACTAGACATAATTTTTTTAGATCCATTCCTACTACCTAATCAAGTCATCCTCCTTTAAAGAAATATCTAAATTAAAGCCCCCTAAATTTTCATGGGTTAATACATATCTCATTGACCCTTTAACATGGGAATATTATTTAGTATTATCCCCAATATATATCTCTCAATGGTCCATACATCCCTGTGAGACTTACTAAACTACGTGGGCATTGATTCCTATCCTTGTGGGATACATAAGAAGCATCCCTAAGGTTCAAACCCAACAAACCAAATCAACTATATTCTCTCCAGGCCATATTCTTAGTATGGTCTAATCCATCATGGGAACTTATTTCCATTCTAGTTTCCTTGATATGTTTCGATATAATTCCCAAACCAAATATAAAAAGGCATCTTCCACCTATATTTACTTGCCACATGACGTAAAAATGATTGTATGGGTCCATATCAGATGATTATAAAATGTATTATTTTTCAAATTAAGTGGATCCTAACTATGCTGGTTATGATTCCTTTCACAAGAATACATAGAAATACCATCTATGGGTTCTATCCCAACATCAAAACAACATTCATCTCATAGGATGATAATAAATTTTTATGTGAATTTTGTTTAAAAGGATAACTCTATATTCGAGGGTTCCCCACTCATTGGCTTAAAAACAATCACTTTCAAATTAATGACCAAAGAATATATAATTAGTATATGATAGGATAACATTGATGGAAGACCTCTCTCACATATGAAAAAATCTCCATTGACGAAGATCCACGAATATATATAAAAGATCTTGATTTCTACACATGCTAATAATTTATTTCCAATGATTGGATTACCTACCTCATAATTGTGAATTAATGAAGGATTCGGGAATTTATCTTAAATCTATAATAGATTCCCAGAGTATGAAATAATTCCCCCCACTAGGCTTTGATGATCTTGACCACCCATTCTCTTGACCAATGTTATTTCTTAAGATTCGTATGTTAAATACATAATGAACGTCTACCTTTACAAAGTAGTTCACTTGGGATACAAAACTATTGGGTGTTTCTGGTTCCAGAATGAAATCCGTTGGAAAATGTTCAGAAATAGTGATTCCAAACATGCACACACATTCTTAGGTATATAAAAAATGGTGAGCACAATGTGAATCCATTACCAATATGATTATGGTACTCATTTGTGAGGCCCATATCAATTGATAAAAGAGGATGAGACAAGGAAATCAATGACTCATCTGTTCATCCAAATGATGTTAATTTACCGAAGTTCAACATTTGTGTTTGTCATATTTACCTGAACAAACATCGAAAACACCCTTTATTCTAAATGGATTCCTTTCAATTATCACTATTGAACGTCCTGGATGTTGGTCAAGATGGATCCTCATTTTATCAAAGGACACCATCACAGACTAAACATATTCAATGTTGGGTCTCAAATGCATAAGTCTAACAGTACCATCAACATAGTACTATCCCAAACTGGGAGGCTTCCCGATAGGCTCTCTAGATCCAAAACAACCCATGATCATTCAATTAACAATGAATGGTGGTCTAGAGGAAGATGATGTTAACAATCATATTCAACCATTTCTGGATCTTATCCCCGGAAAAAAATAACGAGTACCTCCCATATTTTACAATGGTGGATGCATAGGACACCCTTGACCACATCCTGAAGACACAAGGGTCCTTCTTGAATTCTCCTTCCAACAATCACCTCCACCAACATGGAGTGGAAGAAAACACACAACATGAGGAGGGTTTTACCTTTGGCTATTCAGTCAAGGTCCCTCATAACCAATCAAACAATATGAGCCATCAGGGATAATAACCATTTAATAGGTAGAAATGGTCTACCTTTTCCACCTCTAGTGAATCCCACTAACACATTTTGGTGTAAAATAGCAACGGGCACATATGCCCTTCCGCCATCATTCTATCAATTACCAGACTTGTCTGGCGATGCCCAAAAAATCCATCTATTCAAATCTAGTAGAGTACCGAGAGAAATAATATACACCTGCTTACCATTATCAATACTAATATCATACTCATTTCATTGCATTCAAATATGTATTCCAACCCAATTTGGTGGAAACCCATTAGCAAGAATATACACCATTATGCACTCATCTGTCCTACCAATAGCCTCATTTTCTAGCACTCGAAGATGTCAGTCGGAATGCATTGATGAAAAGAATAGGGTATACTCCACTCTCTCCCACAACACACAGGTACTACCAGTATCCAATAGAAGGAACAAGGGGATAATATTAGGTAAATACACCGACTCTAGACACAAAATGTGAGTATATTCCAATTTAAGTTAGTAGAGTCACCAATAATATCTTGGAAATGGTGAAATGGAGGTTGAAAATTCCTACTCATATCTTAGAGTCATACCAAGATATTATCATGGTGAAAAAAATAGTTTTTGTGGAACATGATCATAACTTTGTTCCCACATGTAGTAAATACCATCAACAAGTCACCATGTAGTAGATATATTACTTTATTCCTATTTATAAGGGTTATGGGGTATACTCCACCATATCATACAAACAACCATATCAAGAAAACCCACATGTTCCATTTAGAGATAATCAGCCTATTATGACTACCACTACAATGTAGGCTCATTAACCGACACATAATAACCACTTTTCCCAGCAATTTTACCCAACATCTACTACGATGTTATCCCATAGGAAGTCTCTTCAAAAATACACCAAGAATCAAGAGTTGATCTGAAATCTAGATACACTTAGTTATTGAGTTCTTGATGCCCCAAAGCATTTATATGTTGTCTCTAAAGTACCTACCCTCCCATTACCAAATTATGGGAGTAGTTGTTGTAACTTTGAAGTTACTCTTCAGATGCTTCCTTATTAAGGATTGCTTCATGAAAATTTGTTCAATATAAAGATCATATCACTCGATGAGAGACATTAAAACCCTCTGTGTGGGTAGAATTCCAAGGAGAATGTCAAAACATCCCTTTCTATAATCAACCTTGATGTTCCTCTCCATTTCGGTGTTTTTTTGTGAATTTACTCTCTATAGTAATATTTTATATTGTCACGAAAATTCAGTATCTAACAATGTAGTGATGATAAATATATCATTTCTTGAGGAACTAGAAAATAAACGGCTAGTCATTTATGATGCTTTTTCACCGGAAGGTTAAATAATTTCTTATCTGAATGATATCCAAGAAAATTGTGATTCAACAAACCACCATTGGGCCGCAAACCATTTAGTATAATAATGTAATTATCTACTAATATTTATGATTATGTTAAAGTAGTAGGAAAATTCTAACATTGGTCTGACCAAGAAGAGAAAACAATGGGAAGAGACGATGTAGATATGATGAACATGAGTAAACAATTGGCGAAGGGTGATATACCAAGCATGTTCTGTCCTTTGGCCGCCTCTCAATAAAACAATCTGAAAATGATGGTGGAAGACTGTATTCATGATACCTTCCACAACATATTGAAAAATATTATTCATATCAAGGAGATTATTACCTTATGATGAATATCCAAGTCATGTAAAGTTAATATAAGGGTTAACTCCTCAAACTAATATGGAATTTCTTTAGATTTCCAGATATCCAAAAATCGAAAAGCATTAGGGATCCCTACAAAGTGCATGCCTCAATACATTAAAGAGGTTGTGAAAATTAATCACAGAGACCCCATCTAGTGTTCATATCGAATCATGGGATTCACATGAAGAATTTCATAATAATGATCTCAAAAACTAGAAAATCCGAACAAAATTTGTGTCATGAAATTTTATTTCCCTAGGTCAGCTACAATTATAAAATTTTCTTCATGGCCGATAAAATTCTTAGCATGAATATGTATCGATGGGATCTCACTATATTCATTCCTGATGATAGAAATACATTGAGATAATATTTCATCAAGTGTCATAAAACATGAATACATACTCCCCAATAGAGTGTTTCAGTAATCAAATTGTGAAAATGTCTAAAATATCACAACAGTCATTTGAAGTTGGAAATTTAGGTGAGTTACAAATAATGAACCCAACCAATGTTCAAACTAGAATTCGTAATCTCATAAAGGTAGTTCTAATAATATCAGCCATAGTAGTTCAGGGGCTACCCCATTCTATATGGGTTGGGGTTTTTCTAACCCATCCCTCAGATCCAACAAACCGAGCCCGAAGGGTTGAAAAAGATAAACAATAATAGCCTCAGCCCATAGGGCTGGGGGATTTTTCGAAATCAAAATTCACTCTATAGTAGAAGTAAAATTTCTCTTAATTAGGGAAGAGGCCTCCAAAAAAACAAACCACTGAAGTATCAGATAATTACATTAAGCTTACTATTCACTAGGAAATTCTCAGGGAATCAGAAAACATGATGACCTAGTATTGTAATAGATGGAAAAGAAAGAAATCTCGGAAATATACGGACAGAATGCTAAATATTAATTATTTATCGATTAATGTCATCAATTATGTCATGGAAGATCATCCAAAAAATTTGTCCGGATTAGGGTAGTTATAATATGAAGTTATTTTTCATATTATTATCCACGCCAAATAAATTAAATGAGGTGTGCGTACTCGATATAATAGGGTTACCCAAAATTTAGATATTCCATAGAATTATCAACTTCCATATCTTTGTAAGGAACATAATAAGGGAAAAGGTAATCTTTAGTCCACATATTAACTTTCCTCTGGTGAAGGTAAACCCTCTTCCACGAAGAAATATTTCCTCATTAGGAGGAGTAGATGAAGGACTTGAGAAGCATTAATGCAGAGTTACTGGAAAGCAGCATTCCTGTCAAACATGCTCTATAAGAAAATATTCAGCTATCACATCTAGTAAGTGCACATCAAAAAATAAGTTTTGCTCTAACTACTAATATAGATAATTAATTCCCTCTATTGGGTAAATAGCTATAACAAGGTCAACAACATCCTTACAGTCATTTCCACATGGGTTATCCTAGGAAAATACCACTGCTTCCACCACTAATTGTCTAAACTCTTTCCGCACTAGTTCGGGCTCCAACTAATATACCCATTTAGGTCATAGATCATATTGGTATTCCATGAATATTCAATTAACATCATTGATTCATTAATGGATCGGTAAGAAACTATGTTAGTACAACATGCACCAAAACATCTAAAATATAAGGTTTATCCCGAATAGATGGAGCTGACCCCTCCTCCACCAAATTTGGAGAATCATATATTTCCATTATTCAATTGATCCAAAGATCTGTAGTGGAAGTTCATTCATTTTTCTCTCATTGTGATCACATGATGTGTACCCCTAAGCAATATGAAGTAGTGAAACTCATATTCTTCGTACAATCATTGTAGGGGATGAACTTTGTATGGTACACAAGTTTTCTATCTTAATCGATAACTAAATGGGAAGATATACATTATAGGTTCCTTTTCCAGTTCATCTCAATGCTAAATAGGAAAATCTTATTTGATCTCACAAACTACAATAAAAGAGAGAATGAAAGAGTTTAATATTTCATTGCACAGTGGAAATGATTAAAATAGAACATAAATACACCACTCCCTCAAGAGGAATTATTGCCCATTTTTGTTTAAAATCTCTGTGATGAGTTTTACACACCATTAATCCCTATAAAATACAATGGAGGGATTAGGGACTTGTCTTTAATTTCTCTACATGTGGAAAACTCCATAACTGAGAATATATAAAAATACCAAGTAATCACATTAGCTTCAAAGAGAAGAGTAGGAAAATAAGAGGCTTCTACAGTTACACTTAAGTATGACCATGTACCCACTCATACATAAAATCCATCATCTTACCATTGGGTTCCATATCCCGAGTATTAGATGCAATGACTTCCTCTTCAAAATTTTCAAACATATCAATGCTGGAGATAGTTTTTATAGTTGAAAAACAATGTATATTCGTTTTTAAATGACCAATTATGCAGCTGAATCATTTCATAGTTAGAAAACACCTTAATTTAGTTACCAGGGACAAATAAAAATACTAACTAATTATATGGGTACCTCCCAAACTATTTCTCCTTCTATTAAATGTTGGGTCACCCCATCCTGAGGTGATTTATTTCTGAGGACCTCCTTCAAAAGGTGGTGGAATTTGGGAAATTAAATCTGAAAAATTCACCATCATAGGTAGAATGTGTTACTGATACAAATACAAAGGAATAAGGTGAGTGGAAGGAACTCAAAAGATAGAATGATCATAATTTTGATTATTAGATTGTTATGAAACCAATCAATCAGACTAATAACATTCTACAAACAAAATTGAAAAAACCAACTATGTTTTTTCCTATTCCATTATAGTAATGTCATCTTCATGAAAATCCTAGTCCTTTGAAGGACAGTCCTCAAAGAACCAGTATGGCTGGAAGAATAAGGCATATGTGAAAGAATATGAGTTTTTGTCAAGTCCAGATTTGTCATTGACCTTAGAGGATTTCATGTCAACTCTCTCAAAAGCACGACCACCTCCCTTCCAAATGTCAGAATAAGAATCATCCTACCAAGCAGAGTGTTCATCTGTTGAGGTGATGATCTTTGGTTACATTAATGTTATTCACTAAATGGATCCCTTTGAAATGGTGATCCTGATGATGTATTTTAGTTCCCTACACTTGATTGGGGAACTGGTGGAATAGGTCATCATGGTCGAACAAATAGGGGAAGGCATAGTTTTTCTAGAATCCACATCTTCAATGACACCCTACTCGAACAATCTATGAATATAAAACTCATGGGATATCCCACAAGTAGGCCCAGTATGAACAAGGGAATTATCCCAAACATGACTGGGACTTCGTTGACATGGTCTTTTAGGAAGACTGATTAGAGGATATATGACCACCTTCTGGCCGAGGGAGATGACCTATAAATCATAATCCAACAAGATCAAAAGTATTTTCGTCTTCTGCCTCAAATTTTTTATCCACATATGGTGAATCAACATATGTGGAACTTGTAAAATCACATCTTCATACAAGATAATAAGGAAATCTGGATCAATAGTGTGATGTGTTGAAACAATCGTCCCATGTACCATCCATGATATCAATCTTGTCTTCTCCGAATATGTCAAATGATCTTCGGGTAGCACATATCCATGATTTTCAAGCCCTTAAGTGTTTGAAATTTAAGTTTAAACTGCTTTGGATTACTATATATAGATTAACCAAGAATAATACCATGCATTAATATCATATATGGACCACTGTGAGGATGTTTTCTTACATGGAAACATCAAACCCTTGTATCTATATAGGAAGGTCAATGGTTTTGAAATCCAATAATCCTTTATTGATAATGGATCTGAGGACAACATCATTCCCATCCTAAAACATCATCAATTAGGCCTTACTGAATACGACTTTCCTCCTTGCACATTGATGTTATAGGGTAATTAAAGGAACAATAAGGAACAACGCTATAATATTATGCACAGAACTCACTTTGGGGATCTTATATAAAATTCCTTGATTATCATTGTCTGGAAGGACACAAAATTCAACATTTTTTTGGGAACACGTTTCCTACATCAACATGTGAATATTCCTTCATCATATCATCAATATATCAAATATTGATAAAATGATCAAATTGGGACATTTCATAGTGATAAGGCCCCATTCAAAACATTTTAATCTTAGTACATTGATGAGTTGTTCTATCAACCAATGGGAAAAGAGTCCATAGAGAGTGATGTTACTAGAATAAATTTTATGAATAGTCTAGAAGACATCCTAACTAACACATGCAATGATCACAGTGTAGATTATGTGCTTCCCATTAAGGAAATTTAAAGGGTTGGGACAAATCCAATCACTCGTTCAGTGGATTGCATAATTTCAATTGTGGAAAGTAATCATGATATTACCTAATAAATCATCGATTCACTAAGTAGTGATGAAATCCTAAAATGATATGTATTCAGTCCATCGACCAAGATTAAAAAAGTCAATTTTTCATCTAAAAAGCTAGAAGAAGTTTTCACACTCCTGAAAAAAGATAGGGATTCCATTTCTAAACCAATTATTATTACTTCAGAGCTTCAAGAAGAGTCATCATCATCATTTGTGCTAGAGATGGTTTCCTTCTATTCAGGACATACAAATATCATCTCCTACCCTAGTTCTAAATGTCTTTCATCATCACATACCCATTAGGAATAGTAAGAAGAATCCACACATGAAAAAGAAAAAGAGAAGGAAGAACTCAGGGACACCCCTCTATCATTTGAGGAAGGAGTATCCACCATTGCGGATAAACTCAGATAAAAAATATAGGTATAGAGCAAGTCCTACTTCTCACATTGATTAGTGTTTCCATGACTCAATAATAAAAAGAGGTGTATAATTAAATTTCGATGAAAAATTGTGATGTGTTTTCCTATAATTATATAGAAATGAAATGTCGTGAACCTAAGCTGGCTACCCATTATTTAGGTTTTCCAAATGAGCATCGGGGATATAAGCAGGCAACAAAAAGAATATACCTGATTTATGCCTCAAAAATTGAGGCTAAAGTCGACATGATTATCCAATAAAACATCAATATATAGGTTAAATATCCAATGTGTTCATCCAATATTGTCCCTCTAAAAAATGGTAAAATGTTATTTTTTATTGATTTCAGAGATCTCAATCGGCATTGTCCAAAATAAGACTTCCTCGTTCCAATTGAATTCCTCTAGAATGATGAAACAACTATATGTGAAGCTCTATCAATAATGGATGGATACTTTGGTTAAAATTTAATCCCAATATCCTCAGAAAATGAGGAATATACAACATTGTGAGACCCTCGAGGTGTACTTTTATATCTGGTAATGCCATTTGGTTGAAGAATTCTTGTGCGATATATCAACCTGCAACACACCACATATTCAATCCATTCTAGTGTAAATTTATTGAATTATGTGTTGATGATATAGTGGTAAAATATATAAATATATTGATCACCTGACTGACTTAGAGACCATGTTCAAAAATCATTGATACCATAATCTAAATCTGGACCCCTTGAAATGTACTTTCGATTTCCCCTCAGATAAATTTCATGGTTTTCATCTATGCCATCATAGAATCTAAGTCAATATCAAGAATAATAAATATATACTTGGTTTTTCAACTCCATGGAAATTGAAATAATAGTGAGGACATCAAGGAAAATTGTCCTACATAAGATGCTTGATAACTAATCTCACAAGAAAGACATTTCCCTTTAACCAAATGGATTAAGAAACCAGAAAAATATCAATTGAAAAAGGACTAAATAGAATAATTTGATACCCCCATGAAACACCTATATATTACACTAGTATTGATGCCTCCAATTGAGGAAAAATCACTCTTCTATTATGTGATAGCCTAGGAGAGATCACTAGTTACATTCCATGTGTAGAAGAATGATTATGGGAATGAAAACAACCTTTATTATCTCAGATAAACCATTATGTACATAGAGAATCAATATTAATATATAGAGAAGAGATTCCTAGCATTGATCATTTCAGTTCAGAAGATAAAGAACTATTTGTAGCATCATGAGTTCCACTTTGTCTTTTGCAATAATCCGATCAAATTTATCTTTAGTCGTCCTATGTTGACAGGAAATCTGGCACAATGGACAGTTAATCTACAATAATTTTATATATAGTTCATGTCTCAAAAAGTAGTAAAATGCCAATACATAGTAGAATTCAGTCCTGAACTCCCATTTTTGGAATAAAAGTCTCTGAATACTTAACATCATAGTGAAGAATTATTATCTATAAATGGAAGAGAATGGAAGATTCTAAGCTTAACAATGATGGTTTAGGAATTATCCTTATCACCATAGAAAAGGTGGTGTTTTCATACTCATTATTGATATCAGAGGGTGCTACCATCAATGATGAAGAGTATGAGGAGCTCATTATTTTAATGGAATTATCACTCAAAGTAAAAAGGGATCACCTAGAGGACTAAGGTGATTCGTAATTGGTAATAAAATTGATCAAGTTGGATTATACCATTAAAAAAGAGGAACTAATTCCCTTGTGTGATTATATATGAGGATTAATGGAATAATTTCCCCCTGATCCCACATTATCATACCCAAAAATGACTAAATACTCAAGATGATGCATTAGAAAATGTAGTTGCATCCCTGGAAGATTCCAAATAAGATGAGAAAATCATTATAATTTCTCATAGTCATGTTGATTAACCTTTTATTCAAATTAGAAGATATAAAATCAATTAAATCACTCTTATTCCTAAACCATTTTGTCCTACCACAGGATGGATGACACCCATCATTGAATGTCTCGAAGGAGTACTTCAACCTGATAGAGCTGTAAATGAGTAATTCTAGAAACACGAAATTAATTTTACTCATTATGATGACCCAAATTACTAGAATATCATATAAAAATGAGGATTACATTGAATTTCTCTTAGATTCAATGGTGGGGAGGAAACTATGTATCTCATGAATGAAGCACATGCAGGAGATTACGGTGCCCACTAGTATGGGTATAGACATTCTTATCAAATCCAAAGTCTTGGAAACTTTTTCTTTTTAAAGTTTTAGTATTGAATATATTTATATAAGTAGTGTCCTCCCTCCCATGTTTATGCCAACATCATTCATCAACCCCCAATGTTGATACATACTGCTAAATAATTATGGTAATTAGCTAGATGGGTATTTGATGTAGAAGGACCTTATCCTCTAGCTATGGCCAATTAGTTCAAGTACCTCATTACTTATACAGATTTAATCTCTAAATGGGTTGAGGCAATACCACTCAAAGAAGTTAAGGATAAAAATGTTTTTTTTTATTTTTAAAAGATAATATCATTACCATATTTGGTGTCCCTCATATCATATTGATGTACAACGTCACCAATTTATATTATACTGATATAGAGAAGTTATATCAGGAATACACTATCAAATAAAAACATTTATCCCATTATCATTAAATGAAAAATGGTATGATAGAGGATTTCAACAAAACCTTACCCAGCATACTCCATGAAATTGTGGATAAAGATAAAAAGTCTTGTTTTGATAAACTGTTTCATGCCTTATGGGATTATAGGAATTCTACCAATACTGAAACACGGTCAACTCCATTCTCATTAGTATATAGAATAGAATCAATTTTTCCCATTGAGGTTCAGTTACCATCACTCCATGTTTCTATTTGTGAACACTTTTATACAGATGAGTAGTCTCATAAGCGATTAGATGAGATAAAGAGATTGGATGAAAATTGATTTCTTACATTTCATCACTTGGATGTCTATAAGAACTGAATTTCACGAGATTTCAATAAAAAATTTCACCTCCTTTCATTACTCCAATGATAATTAGAATTGGTCCATATAACTCAAATGATGCCAGGAAAGAAGCCACCAAAATATGAGAAAATGTGGGAAGGAACTTACTCCATAAATAACTTATTATCTAATGAATCTTATTCTTTAATCCCAATGGAGTGAGAACTCACTAAAACACCATCCAATGCCATGTAACTCAAGAAGTACTTTGTCTAATCACTCAATGCTCATCAAACTTGTAAGATGATAAACTGCATAACAACCAATGTCCTAGTTGAATAATGTTAAACTAAATAACACCATATATGTCTCTGTTGTATGACATTAAACTATATAGAACCTTTTTTCTTATCACACGACAATGAAAAACACAACATGATGCCCTAGTTGCATGACATCAAACTGCAAAACACCATTTTCCTCACCACATGACATTATATGGTACAATTAATGTATACTTCATTTGATGTTTATAAATATCCCAAGATACCAATAATTTTTATTCATTTTGGTATTTATAAAATATGAGTATCTTTCATGCATAGAAATTATTCACATCATTATCACTCACTAGTGGCATATAAACACCATTTCTCTATATGTTTGAATCAGATCTGCATAGGGATACCTTTTAATGAACTATGTGAGGCTTTATTCTCTTCCTAATGAAATACGTAGTGACGCCTAGATATCCTATCACGGGCCTATCCTGAACCATAAAAGAAAATATTTCCCCATTCCATTTTATGAGTGAATTATGTGATCATAACCCATCTAAAAAATATGGCTTCATTCATATATCATCATGTATTTTTGTCCTGTCCATTATTTTGGAATGTATTAAAGCCCATTTTTTTCACATCTATAAAAAACTGTTGTGGGGAACCATCCTCAATAACTATGTGTGGCTTGATACTTATTATAAGGATATGAGTAGTGACACATGTGTCCCATCCCCTGTTCCAAGTAAAATAATTTCATCTTTTCATGTTGGTTCATCATTATCCATACCTCAATACGTTAAACTACATGGAACTTTTCAAAAAAAAATGTCTATCTTGATTCATTCCCCTATAAGGTACGTAGTGACTCCCAGTCTCAGGTCTAGATGCATTGTTGAAAAAATCCCTTCACCCCTTGTGTGTACAGATCAAACCCTCACAGGGAGAACCATCAGGATATACGTGTGGCTTAATTCATACCTCAATAGGATATGTAGTGATACCAGATTCCACAGTATCGGGTTCATCCATAATTAATCACTAGCTCTTTTACATCATGTATATGAATTATATCTCTATAGAGAACCTATCAAGAGAAATGTGTGTCTTGATTATTGCCTCTAACAAGAGACGTACTGATTCAAGGGTCTTATCCCCTATTCCATCCACAATGATTCATTCACATTAGGTTACCCATGTCCATGTTGCATGATGATAAACAACATAGAAAGAACAAATCAACGATTTATTCTCATTTTAATGGGATACATAGTGATTCAAAGATCTTCTATCTTAGGTCCGAAAACAAATAAAAAAATTTAAACATTCCGTATGTGTATGAATCAAACCAGCACATGGTACATTTTATGAACTACATGAGGAATAATCTTCATCCTAATGAGATACGTAGTGATGCCCAGATCTCCAAACGTATGCCTGACCATGATTTTGGATGAAAAATTCCCTTTAATTTCCCAATGTATGAGTTAGATATGCATAGGGATTTTTATAGGACATGTGAGTTGATTCTTCTTATAATAAGATAAATTGTAATGCATAGAATTAATTCTTTAGTCCCAAAAATCATCCTAGAAATCATAAAATAGCACTTCCCCTAGCTAAAACGAGATCGATATATGGAAAACATTAAAGAACTACATGTGTCTTGATTCATGTTTCAGTAAGATACATATAGACACCATGATTTTATACCCTATCTCAGTCACTGCATAATCATCATACCCCTATATTTTACTCGATTTACTATTCTGTTTCAAAATTAAACAATCTTGATCCTTTTTTATCACATTGATCACAACTCACATGGGATTAAGAATTGGGTAAAGAACATACCTACATAAATAAGGTATTCCAATTCTTATTTGGGTTATTAATTATGTTGGTTGTAAGTCCTTACAAGGAACAATATATTTTCTCACCGCATGATGAATAACGTAGTGGACGTTCATTCAAGAAAAACATGTGGCTTGATTCTTAGCCCGGTGATTTATACAGTGATGTCTAGATTTTAAATCTTGGGACCATCCACATCCGAACATGAAAAACGATCTACTATAGATCTACATGAGGAAGTCAAATACAAGTTCTCATATTATACATGATCTCATACTTGTTATAATAACATATGCCTTGATTCTTGGTCTGACAAGATACTTAGTGACGCTTTGACTCTATGCCCTAGTTCAACCATATTGTCTTTCAAAATTTAAAGTCACGACACCTTGTTCCTTACCACAAGACGTTAAACCACATGTTTACTGTCCTTACCACATGACACAAAACATGATCGATCCACTAGGTCCCTTCACCTCAGTTAATTCATAGTCCTTACCACAAGACATATAAATTAACAGAATGCAAAGTACTATGTATGGATTGATTCTCATTTCATTTGACTTATGTAGTGAAAACTAGGCCTCCAAATAGAAGATAAATAGAAATTCACCCCCACTTATATACAATCAAAATATATACATGATCATTTATTTTGGGACCTTTCGTAATACAACCTATCTAGGGAACAAGAAATATCCCCTTTTATACATATTAGTTTGATCTATGTAAGGTAATCTAAATTCAATTCCAGTATTGGTTCAAACACTTCCTTTATGAATTGGACAATACCACTTTCACACGTCATACTCCTGATCTTGTAACAATTTTAGATCTTCATAAAATATATTTGGTTTCTGATGATATTACATCTGACACCTGAGAGCACTTTTTTATTGAATATGTTGTACAAGAATCAGATGTCCTTACATAAAATTCACCTATATAATGGGCCTGTCAGCCAAAGAATGCCACAATTTCACTATGTAGTGCCTTATATATATGGAGAAACATAATATTGTCCTAGCAGCAGGTTTTTCAAATAGTAGTAAATTCATTCTTGGGAGAAGCCTCTTTTATACCTTTAATCTTTAATGACGCTACGGATGAGCCTCATAGTCTAATGTGGGCATCCTTTGAGTATTTATCTCATTTCCTTTCCCCCAACCTAAAATTCTCCAAGACCATGTTTTACATTTTCCATCTCGAGATCTTCAAACTAGATTGAAATGTCCCTGGGTCATTCCACCACATATCATCTATTTTTTCCATAATATTATGGTCTTAGTTGTACAAACTAAAACTATAGGCACCATACATGATGTGTTTGGGTAAGGGCATCATAGCGATCATATTTCTTTAATTATTTGGAAATCACGACTAGAAACATTCCTTCTATATTTATTTATTTTACTCAATAAACCAAACTCGATAATTGGTAAGATATGAATATTCATAAACATTCATCATATTTTAGAAAATAGAATGTCATAATTTTTAAGATCTCCTTTACCTAACTATGTAGTTTGTTCCCCAGTTTTCCTTGAAAATTTTTACCTACATTACGGACCTATCAAAAAAAGTGTGACACTATTTGGATATTCAGAAAATTCCTTGGTTGGATTTGTATAATATAGTACCTGTAACGGGTTTTTCTAATAGCAATAACTTCTTTCATCTAAGATACCACATCTAAATGATATTATATTTTTTGATATCCTTATTTAGATTCAGAAATCCCCAAATCAAAACAAAAAATTTTCCATTTCCATCATTCAATGTTGTATCACATTTCCATACAAATTACCAAGAATTGGAAAACCACCAAATATTTGTTCATAGATAAAGACCATAAATTAAATTCCCAATACCTGGGCTGCATGACTTTAAACTGCGCAACACCACAATATCATTGTTTCATTTCCTTAAGTAGCACAACACCATAGTGTACTTACTACATGAATTCAAACTAGAAAACACCATAATGTTCTTGCTACATGACATTAAACTACACATCACCCAATTTCCTTACTTTATAACATTAAACTACATAGAAAAATTTCAGAAGGATCCTTTATGAAAAATATACGCTTTTTCATACACTAAAATCTTGTAATAGTGGTTCCTCATTCATGGCCTACATCGACACAGATGACCCCCTTTATATTCAGACACATTTCCTTATCAATTCTAACCACTATGATCATGAGACATCCAAATCATAAAACCCATTTTTTATCAACAGTATAATGTTAGAATACAAAGGAGCTCCTTTACCTAACTCAACAGTAGATTCCCTAGTTGGCGTTGCATAAAATTCACCTACACAACATTCTTGTCAGCCAAAGGATGCCATTGATTGGCTATACAGAACATGACCAAGTTAGCACTGCACAAAATATCCCCAATAATGGGTTTTTGAAGAAATTGTAACTTCATTCTAGGAACAGACCTCATATATTATTATGCATCATGTTTTAGATTTGGTGACCAGAAAAATCATGACTCAAGTTTACCCATGGATGTATTTTAAAAAAATTTCACAACATCCCTAGGCATACTGCTTTGATTATTCCATAATTTCAAAACTCATGGTCAAATCGTGTTTGACCTAAAACAATAGAATTATTAGTCCAATCTGGATAAAAAAAAACTTCCTACAAAAAATACATAATACTCACCAGGATGAAAATTCGAAAAGGGAATTATTGAAATAAGTCGAGTCTCAGCTCGCTATATCTACACTCAATGTGGTTTATGAAACATCGATCAATCAAATGTTAAAAGTGACATAGTTTTTAGGGTTTCTCATATGACCCAAGAAACAGTCAAACTATGTTGAATAGGCCCATTATCTTTGATAAAAAAAGATCACACCATCCCTATCATTTTAATTATGATTAGTTGGCATGAAGATACACTTAAATGAAAATAAGATTTGATTTTATTATAAAAGGAAAACTATAAGTGATGAAGAAATATATGATCTAACACAAAATCTTGTAATTTAATGTATCAAAATATAAGGAACATACAAGAATAGAGTCTCTAAGGATTATATTACATGAATCTTTCATCGTTATTCTTCATCTATTGGATATCCTCCTAATCCCTAAAACCAAATTTTTGAAGCATAGACATTATACTATATTTATCCTCCTCAGAATTCCAAAGTTAATACACAGTAATTCCAATTGTAGTTACACATACAATCTGGTCTTCTCCTAAGTATTGATAGATTTTTACAAGTATTTCTTTACCAATATACAACTCTTGTTCAAACCTTGACACCTCATGCTGAAGGCACACCACTTTAATTTACTGTTTCTTCATTTGTTGTTCGATCTTTGCTAATGATTCACTATAGATGGCCTCTTATTGGGATATATTGGCCCAAAAGACTTCAACATTAGTAACCATTTTGACCAATACATGTATTTCTAATGTTTATGCTCTTCTTATCACTAGTAGATAGTCTTCTCCAACACAGTATAAATTATATTACAATCAAATGTCCAAAATTCAAGTACCCAAAAAATGCAAAAAAGTCAAACAAAATGTGAGGGAATATCTCCTAAATACATTTTAGAGACAATTTTCCAAATGTTTCTGTATTCCATTTTACACTTTATACCTTGTGAAACTTTCATCTCTATGTTTGAATCAGACTCACTACAATGAGCCATGACATATTCTGAAATCAAATCACTCACTTAAGTCACTTGATATTCTCCCACTGATGTAGTGGATGCCTCACCTTCTATTGTTGGTACATCCAAGGAAAAATATTTTCCTTCACACCTGGCCATAAAAGATGATAATCCTAAAATGATAAATCAGTGTCATCATTAATTTAAAATGAATAAAAAGAATGAAGGCTGATAAAGATATTCAGTGGAAGTTACCTAGTAATATGTCAGTCGCTTCAGTAGATTCCTAACTAGTATTGTCAACTATAATTGTTTGATGGAATAATTCTTGGTGGGGGACATTATCATTCACAAAATATTTTCACCCAAGATGATCAAATGATCTATAATATCTCCCAAATCTGGATTCCTAGTTACTATTTCTCCAACGTCAATAGAGATGGGATAGAGTGTAATTAAACATTCATGAAGGGACTTTGCATCATTATCGGTAGACAAAGATGCATAAGTATAACATTGATGTTACATATTAGATAAAAGAATAAATATGTATGAAAAATGCAAGAATTAGAAAAAACACATCCTTACAGTTCCTCCTTAAAGACCTCAAAATCTATTATAGAACCTAGAATGTCAATGTATGGATTAAGATCTCCGATAATTCCATTGTATATGGATTTTTATATCATATCACCCTCACCATTTATGGTACCCAAAAAATATTGATCATTACCCGTATTGGATTCAATGACATTTATCTCCACAAAATTTTTAAATGGAACCCTTGTATAATGTCCTTATGAGTGAAGATCAACACTGACACATTCCAAATTGTCTCTAGGATACACTTTTCAACCTATTGAGTAACAAGAATATTAGCACCAATTGCTGTAGAATCCTATGGTACAAGCAACAAATTTATTATATTATAGGGATAAGTTTGTTAGAAATATCATATCGTAACCATAAGAAGTTAATTTTACATTATCATGACTCTACTTTCTCTATAAATGTAGGAGAGGAAAAAGATTCATCCTCTGAAACTTTATATGTCAAGGTGACAGACATATCGAAAGGAATATGTACTTTCCTCGAGATGTCCTTATAAATTTGTGAGGTACCAGTACTTGATCCCTTGAGGGAAGAATGTGATGTAGATCCTTTGTGAATGAGAACATGGTTATAATGTGTTTTAAGCATGTTTTAATATTAGATGGTAGTTCAAATACTCACATTTGAGTACTCACCAGGGAAATTTCAATTCACTTTTATACTTATTTTCACAAGATAGAGGAGTGATTTCACTAGTATTATTGGAAAAAACGTTTAGGTAATGTCTGCAGATTTTTTTCTTCCATTACATCCATTATGGTTTTACCTCATGGGGAATGTTCTGGAAACTCAATCATTTCATCCGACATATTGATGGGGGTTCCTGAAGGTCCATACATTAGGGACTCAAGAAACGTTTCTAATGATTCTCCTTCACTAATTTCATTCTGAAAAATAAAATCCCATCAAATTAATAAGGGTGAATGAAGAAGAAGAATCAATACAAAAGAACTGAGAAATATGTTTTTAGTATTAACATAATGGTCCCATTCCTCTACAGGGTGAACAATTACCACTTTGTGAATTCCTTTATCCATCATGTTGGATACTAATTTTTTGGATGGGACTTGGTCAACAATTTCATATATAAATATATAAATCACATTTAATTACTCAATAACTTCACCCAAATTACAATATGTATGACAATCAGATGATTCTTTAATATCACCCAACTCTGTAATTTGATGGAAAGACTATAGGAACTAAAATGGAACCTTGAAATAAAAATTTATACTTTTCATATAATTTGTTTTAAGGGTAACACATAGTTTTTCATTGTAAGAGATGACTAAGGGAAGAATTAAACACAATCAGATTGGAAAATCCCTTCAATCCTTCCCTCTTATTCAGAAGAACCAAATAATGAAATGGAATGTTATTCTTGAGAACAGAGAATAGATATCCTCCGTACTGGGAGTGTTGTCTTTCTATTCTTATTTTTTACAGTATATTTCTTATTAGAATGTTTCTAAGGATTTGAATCATATTCATATTATTTGGTTTTAGAATTCATTTCCTGATTTCCATGAAAAATAGTTTTCATGTCCTCTACCTAATATGAGAATTTCATTATGGCCCCTTGAAGTTATGATGGGACCCATGAATTAGCATATCTAGCCTCTAATAAAATTGATGCCTTTAATATAGGTAGTGTAATAAACATTTTTTTTGCATTTAAATCCATCAGAATATATAATTGTTAGGCTACTATTTTGTTACTATCATTCCTAAAATATGTGGAATGGGTGGTAATTGATTGTTGAGGCATTAATACTGGTGAGAAAACATATAAAAAACATAAAACTCACATATAAAACATTATTGATGCGGAAGAGTAATATATTGTCCAGGAATTCTATCATATACACCCTAAAATTTTAATTATCCTCCTTCCCATTATCAATAATGGTTTGGGTTGGATGATTACTAAATGGAAAAGAGAGGAATTTTTCAAATACATTCAGTGCCTCCAACACCTCGTTGGGCTTCAGGCTCAAAGGCTGAATCCTAGAAACATTCTGAACAAATGGGGTAAATTGACCAGTAGGGAACATTACGGAATTCAAAACTGAATATTAACTAAATTATGCAGCAATCCATCCCCATAACACCTAAAATGGCCTTACAAGACTAAATTTATCTTTACAATTGTAAAAATGCTACAAAAATGGTATATTATTGCAAATACTGGGGAACTAACTACATATAAATATTCTCTAATAAAATTGATGTAATAGCCAAAGTCTATAGCCTCACACCACCACCAGACTCACAAACTGGAGGTAGATAGATGCATATCAACATGGAAAGGAAGCCATCCAGGTCCAACTTCGCTTCAATCTTGGAAATAAACTTGTTTCCCAAATTCTTGTAATCACGCTTTTCCAATGTAGAAAAAATGATCTCGAGGTACCTAGATTATCTATAGTGGTTAAAATGGTAAGACATATACATGTAAATAAATTCGTTTTCACTAGTTAAAAATAATATTCCATCCACACTTTCATATGAATTTTAGATCTAAGAAGATGAAATTTCTTTTCATTCTATAAATCTCTCAAAATTTTTAGTATCTCATGGTTCAATGGTGGGATCCTCTCTGAATCATCCAATGTTATCATTGCAGAGATAAATTCATCATACATATCCTAAAAAATTGTATCCCCATATATTTGATATATATATAACAAAGTAATGCTAACTTCACAATGCATAAAATGAAAATATTTCATTTTCAGTCTTCATTGACCTTAAACTTTTGGAATGATTTCATCTTTTTAAACATAAGTCTATCATACACAGATAGATTCATAAATGTTAACATCATGAAACTATTTCTTAAACTCAATTCATTTTTGGAATACCCCAAACACCCATATCTATTTATGGCAGAATCCCCCTCCAAAGAGAATATGCCTCTCATCATTACAGCCAACAGATTGATCTGTTTTTGTAGCATGAATGAATTAATCATAGTAATGAGGACTTTACATTAAATCAGGATTCATCATATCAAGAGTACAACCACTATGATGTATAGAGAATATGATAATAATTGTTCCATCATTAGTAGGGACATCGTTTGTATAGATTTTGAAACAAGGATAACTAATGAGTTTTGAAAACCAATTTTTCGAGAAATATTTCTTATATAATAGAATGTGAGAATCTTTTCGAATCCCATTCCCATACAGAAGAATATTGTTGATTCATATATATTCATATTGATATGGAATCTATCCATTCTCTATTTTTGGAAGGATACTCGCAGTAATTTAATAATAGTCTGGTTCAATAGTTTTCATTATTTTAGTCTAGCACAAAGAAACCTCCTCTTTTGAAGTCATTATGCCTGAAATTTTGAACCTGCAAGAAAGAATTAATATCTATCATTAGTTTATATATTAAATAATGAATGTATAAATTTTAACATAGTGGAATTTGAAAATATGGAAAAGAAATATCTACGCACAGTTCCTCTGACAAGGTACCCCAGGTATGTCCTTTGAAAAGGTACCCCACAAAGGTCATTTTATAAGGTATCCAATACAATTTCCTTTATATGGACCTTCTATTCATCTACTTAAAAAAATAAACTCCTTGTAGATTAATTTCACACTATGTTATACCTTGAGAAAACCAGTATATGACCTTTATGAGAGAATAAATCTATGTAGCTAGATGAATCATCTGCACAACCAGAGGAAAATTGGATATGCAAGTGAAGAAAATTACAAAGGCATGAGGATATTTATAATCACCATGGGCCTATACCCCCGACCTATGAAAAACGATCTACGCTAATGAACTACATGGAAAATCTATAAAGAGGTTTTTCACGAACAAGCATTAGTTCTTCATCATCTTTTCCCCATATTTATTCCTCAGGGGTAGACCATCATTTTTTAGTCAGTTATAATCATGTGGGGGGAATTTCTGGAAATTTTCATTTTTAATAGGTATGGGTAAAATATAATTAAAATCAAATTATAAAATAAATTTGAGATGTAGAAAATAAATCTACCCAAATGGTCATACATTCCACACTTGTGTAAAGAAGACTACCAAAGTCCATAAGTGTAACACCCAACGCTGACTAATTCTCTTTGAATATGTCCCATAATTACCTATAAATAGGACCCTAGGGATTCCCATTTCAAAAAATTAAAATGTAGAAGAACTCTTGAGGCTTTAATTGCACATCATATTTTCGCAGGTTTTTCAAATTTTCTCAGGTATGTCTCTAAAACATGTGATAAAAGAGAATTAAATGGGATAAAAATATCAAATTACCATCAAAGTATAAATAAAGATACTTGTTTGAGGACCCCCCTTCTTTTCATAAGATATCACTTCACAAAGTCATTTCATTAATCATGTTCATGTGAGATATTTTTTGATAGACATCAACGGAAACCCAATGTAATTATGTTAAAAACTCACACAAGTGTTTTTGTCCCAGTATCCCATTTCCCAAGATATATTAGGATTTTATAGACTTCTTTCTCCCTGTGTTCTTCATTTTTTATTTCATCCTATGACCTGCTCAGCAAACCTACATGGAATACTTACCTAGAATAACTGCACCGAGAACCTAATCCTAGGACCAACCTGAGAAATACTTTAGGCTTTCTTTTAAGAAACTAATGTCTAGGCTTCTCCTTCATTGTCTCCCTTGTCTATAAGAGACCATGTTGAATCCTCAAGTAAGACCAAAAAAAATTTCAATCCTTTGGGAATTCCAAGTTGACTTTTCTTGCATTTGAATTGGGATATATATGGTCAGTGGTTTTCCACAGTTGTCTTACAAGAGGCTAAGGATATTTAGGACGTCTATAGATTTGGATAAATATGGTCACATAGACAATTACCCTAGTGATAGTGTTGCAGAGTTACAGGTTTTGATGGATTAGGGTTGAGACCATGTTTTCCCCTTCTCATCTCTACGATCCAAAGCCTTCAGTCCTGGATGATAGGGTACAGTTTATACATGATATTTGATTAGACAAATGAATAGTCTCCATCCCCACTACAAGACCCATTTTGTGGAATCCATCATGGTGTAAGCCCCTTGACATTCACATATGATTTTTTAGTCTCACTCCATTCTACATAATCACATTCATCCCTTCATTACCTTGGACCCACTTCCAATGTATATAGAACCCGTGAAAGCATCAGAGCCATGTCATCTTCCTCCATAGGACTGTCCCCTTTAATTAGAGGAAGATGAAAAGTTTGTGTGGTTTTTTAATCATTGAAATCATTTTGTTTGTCACACCGAGCATCACTCCTGTGGGATTATAGGTTTTTAATGATCAAAATAGCCACACAAATCCACCTGACTAAATGAATTATGAGAACTATGATTCCCACCATAACTGGGATACATAGGAAGCCTTCCCCTAGGGCCAAGCTCACTGTACATCCTCCTATTAAGTCCAACCCCAATCCCTAATCATGGATTCATCATTAAGAGTATGCCATGAATTAAATCCCATTAAATATATATGATGTAATACATCTCTTGTGGAATATATTATAGGGGAATATTCATTAAGAGTAAGCCCCAACATATTTCTCTCTATTGGAAATACTTCACTGTGAGACATTCCAAACTATTTAGGATTTGATTCTCATCTAAGTGGGGTATGTTGGATGCCTCCCTAAGTTTAAAACCCAATATCCTAAATGAACCATGTTATATCTAGTTCAAATTCTCCTCAGGGTCTAATCTTACATGGAAAATCATTTACATTATAGGTTCCCTGGGCTGCTTTGGTATAAGCACCACACCAAACAATTCTTAGGTGCCTTCCACCTAGATGTCTTTTCCACATTATGTTAAACATTATGGTTTGTTACTTATCAAATGACCATAAAAGGTGTGATGTGTCCAATTAACCAGCACTACACTACGTGGGATCTTATTCCTTTCAAAAGTATACGTATGATGTCCATCTATGGGTTCGATCCCAACATCAAAACAACATCTGTCTCCCTAGATGAAAATAAATTCCTAATGAGCTTTCAACTGCCTAGATTACTCTAAATTCAAGAGTTCCCCACATATTTTCGTAAAAACCATAATTGTCATAATAATGACCAAAGAATATCTATGTTGTAAAAGATATGATACCACTGATGGGGAACCTCGAATACATATAGATATCTCCATTGTTGAAGAACCTCAAATATTTAATGACCCAAGATTGACGTACATGTACATTAAATTTATTTTTTGGAATAATTAATAAAATAAACAAATGGATACCAAAACACCATAACAGTTTAGTGTCTTTGGAAACATGGAAAATTTTATTCTAACATGGTTAAATATCTTCAACATCTCCAAATAAAATAATCCCTTTTCGTTTTCCGACCCAAAACCTTTTTGTATATCATGGGGAAAAGAAAATATAAAAAGGGTGAGATCAATTTCTTATTAGGGGTAAACAAAACAGAAACATAATAATTTAAAAACATGAAAATATATTTTGTATAATAAAATCATTAGTCATAATATAAATCTTTTCAGTACGTAAGGCATTAATCTTTTCAGTACGTAAGGCATTAAAACATTGAATGTGAAAAAACATATTCATAGAAAATCATTTCCATATTATTTAAGGCTCTTTTCCAAGACCATCATATTTCAAGGAGTCCATTACTAGACTGATTTGTCTCATCGTTCTAGCCATGTATTACTAAATTGGATTTACTTACCGTTTCAACCATGTATTATCGAACTTGATTTACTTTTCATTATAGTCATGTCTATATAATTATATATATAACATCACACAATGCATTGTATTGATATATAGGTCACAACCATCTCTTTTTAAAATCATTATTACATGTTCCACTATAACATAAATCATTCATCGTAGCATAACCCAAGGAATAATGTTGGTTTCTTAAACATCATTCCATAATAAGACAATACATATAAAACAAATAAATTTCATCAATATCATTCAATCATAAAAACAATAAAAAATATAAATAATAGGGATAAAAACATAACCCTATTAAATAATTTCATCTTTCATGGAAAACAATATTGATAAAACACATGAAATTAATTCATGAGAAAAATATATTTCCTACTTTAAAAAATATTTATAACCACAAAATTCCATGAAATTTAAAAAGAAAATAATTTTATTTATAATAAAAATAAAATTTTTATAATCTATTCTTCATATAAATAAGGCATTATGAAATCATAAAAAAAATGTTCATGTCTTATAAGATAAAAAACATTTTTATTGTACTTTTCTTGGAATATTAAAAAAGTAACTCATAGCGAAAATGAAAAAATATTCATTTAATACCATTTAATTAAGAATCACCTGTGGGTAAAAATAAATTTAAAAAATGTAGAAGGATAGATAGAATATTTTATAATACTTAGTTAGAAAACATGTGTGTGGATGATAAATATACCCTAGTAAATAATTATGAATAAAAAAACCTCATATAATAATGGGATTATAAAATTAACCCTTACCATAGGAATGATATTCTTTTTAAGTATTCTAAACATCTGTATAATGATTTAAATTGTGACAATAACATATTAAAAAGTTTCAATCACCATATATGATCATATTAACCTCCACTGGTTAATACAATTTCATTATTACTCGTAATTTAGTTATTAACTTCTTCATTTTCTTATGCATGTTTCATCAAATAAATTCCAGTTTTTCTACTTAGTCCATATTTATATCATTGAAATATTTTATTCACTTTATATAAAACAAATTTATTCTTTATATACATTTAAATTATAATTATTTAATGAACATCATGTAAATGAATTTCATCACATCGTGGAGACAGTTGGCCGTACGTACGCTTGTTCAATGATATCATTCCTTTAATTATCAAATGTTTTGGAAGTGGATGGATTATATATTATACCAAAACAAATAACTTCTTAGAATAATAATATTTAATTATCATTTCCTTTATTATACCAATACAATTTATGTGGGGGTGAAAAATAGAGTACACCATAGCATAGAGGTGGTAATCAGTATGTACGCGCACGTGGTGATTTGATTTTTTTTCTTTGGATAGAAGGTAGAATATGATTGTTCCATAATTTTAATAAAAACTCCTTAAATAAGTGATACTAAATTATTTAATTTATAATTGAAACAACACACGATGATAAATTATAAGAAGAAATATTTTTATTGAATCTGTAGAGGAGACTACATATTCATCGACGAGCTCCCTCTAGATCTCCACTTAATGAAAAAAGAGTTGGTATTATTAGAGAACCAAAACCTCAATAATGTAAATAAGTATGTTTATAAGGTATATTTTTAGGGTATTTCCCAGCTTAATTACTCAATTTGAATAAAAATAGTGAACAAGTATGTTATCTTTTATAATTGAGGGTAGGAGCACATTTGGAATCTCCAAAAATATAAATTTATAATAAACAAAACACACTTCCAAAAACAAAAAAAAATCCTACTTTTGAAGATGATTTAAGATAAGTTTTTAATTTCATCAACCAATAAATTCTGGACATGTTTTTATATCATTTTAAAGCTTATCATTTTAATTTTACTTTTAGTTGTTCTATTTCATTTTAGCAAAGGAAACAATTTTTTGAAAATTAAAATGGTGCAATATTTACTTATTTGAAGTAAATTAAATCGGAAATAAATAATTTATATCATTTTAGAACATATAATAATAATTAAATATTTCTAAAAATGGTTTTAATTTTTAAATCATTTAATAATATTTTTTGACAAAACAACATTTGTGTCAATTTTGACAGTAGATGACAGATAGATTTTTAGAAAATCATGATTAGATGTTATTTTCAAAAGAAATATTTTATTATATTCATAATGGGTCTATTTCATCTCTAAACTTCATTTGAAATATTAATTAGCTTGAATTGTATTTGTTTTAATAATTTTCATAAAATTAATATAATATTTCCATTAATAATAAAATTAATACATCAGTATTGTGTAATAATTTAATATACATATTTATTGTGTAACAAATAAAAATAAAATTCTATGTTAAATAAATATTTACTATATTTAATTATAATACATTTAGTTGAATATATATTCATGAAAACCAATCATTAAAAATGTTAAACTTATGAAAATTTGAATATGACAAGTTTAACATCACTTTAAATAAAATAAAATACGTGTAATAATCTATTATATATGGCTAAATATTCTCAATAACTAGAACCATTGATGATAATTGTTGAGATATACTCGAAAAAAAATTTGGGAATGTGTTTTAATCTTTTAATATTTAATATATTTTTAATCAAATTATTTTATTTATTTTTCATCAATTAAATAATTTCTCAATCCGAAGTTTATATATAATTAAGGTAATTATTTTTTCCCTGAAAATGTAAAATAAAATAAAATTATTATTAAAAAAATTATATTTCAAATAAAATTATTTTTTAAAACATGAATGTGACATCATTAAATTTTCATTAAATAAAATATTACAAATTCCATAAAATCTCCCAAATGGCCCCAAAATGTAAAAAATAAAAATAATTTCATTAAATATGTTTATTAAATTAAATATTATCATTTAGATTCATTGATACGACCCATTGTTCAATATGTGCACACATAATAGATATTATAGAAAAAGAAAATGACACTTTGTATCTTTCTTTGATTTAAATATTATATAAGACATTTTCATGGGATATTTTACATTACAAAACATTATTTAAATTCTTATGTGTTAAGGGTATAATTATAATCATAAAATAATTTTTTTTCATTTTTGTGGGTCATTTTATAGTCATTATAATTTTATTTTTACCATAAACTGCCTAATTTACCCTTCACTTGGTAACGAAATGTTCCATGGTTACTATTAATATTGGTAAAAAATAAAAGAGATCTACATAACCAATTGGGGAATCATAAATATAAATATGTCATTAATTTTTCAAAATTCATATTATATAATTTAAGGAATTATAATTAAAATATAACCAATAAAATGTCACGAAAAAACATTTTTTTTTGGAAAAATTCAAATTTTTAAATGGAAAATGTTTTTATAATAATTTCATGTATAAAATATTTTTCTAAAACAATAATTGGATAAAAATGAAATAATTAAATTCTAAAAATTTAAATCAAAACAAAATTTCACTATGTAATGACTGTTACATGAAATAATGTTTTCAATAAAAATCAGAATTTTCTCTATTCTTCAAAAAATAAAACGTATGAAAAAATATTAAATATTCCAAAAAAAAGAAATTTTTGCATTCCAGATTAAAAATAAGAAGTTTATTTATTAAAATTTAAAATAAAAATGTGTCAAAACTAGATTTCAAATTGGTTCACAATAAAAAAGAGGAAAAACTACATTTTTTAAAAAATACTTCTTTTATCCAAAAAAGATCAATTTGTTTGTATATCATGTGTAATAAACATAAAAGATAAATTTTTATACATTATATTTAATCCATCAAGATTTATTCTTCTATTTTATATACTCAAATATTTTTATGAAAATAGTTTTTTAGAAGGAATTTCATATTATTCATACCTTCTGTTATATTGACTAGGTTATAATATTAAGTTGTATACTTATACTCAGTCTTGCATGAAATTTATTCTATAAAAGAACAAAAAAAATTTTGTAATAGAAACATTGCATAATTTTTATAATACAAAATCTAACTCGGTGTTGTGTATAGAGAAAACTTATCTTGGTGTAGCGTACAATATAAGACATCGACAAAATGGAAAAAAAATATCTTATAAAAATATCATGGTGATAAATTCTACCACACATAATATGAATTGAACCATCTAAATTTCTATGGGTTATATAATTATTAATAAACATGAGTTTATTTCATAAAAACCCCCATTGTAAAAATTAATTCTAAAATTCCCTTTTAAAAAAGAATTATTGGAAATAACAGTTAACCAAAGTAAATCACAAATATGTCTCTACATAGGAGAACATAGGTGAAGATTTACACATGTAGGAAAAGTGTTAATAATCATAGTGATTGACAAAGATAACTAATCAGAAGGAATTTGGAGATCCATAAAAATTTATCAATAACAAAACCATAATGTAAAGGGGCATAAAATAGAGCCTTGATATCATAAAAAATGATGACAATTGGACACACATTTACCTCAAGATACATTTTCATAGTGTTAAATAATTTTTATAGTATGATATACGTACTTGATTTCGGTATAATCTCATAGATGCTCATGCCTTGAACATTTTTTTTCATCTTCTCCTATTCAAAGAAATGATGTTGAATTTATCATTCCTCAAGTTTTATATAATCATGTGATCCATAAATATAATAATATTTCATTAAATTTATCTTTATATCAATAATAAAATATAAAATTTAATATAATATTCAGAAGTCTAACTACAGTGAGATTATACATTAATCTATCAAACTTCATTAATTTATTAACGTTTACATTCCATAAATTAATAACCTTAAAATCCTTCTAAATGATAAAAATCCAAAAATGTAGAAAAATGTTCTCAAACTTGGCTTAACTTTTATCCCCATTTATCATAATGTATCTATTATTAGTCACATTCCAAACATGTGAAACCCTTCATCATGTATTATCTTGATAATAACATTAAATATAATATATCCTTATTGAAAACATGCATGTTTTCTTATTCATAATTCCATAATTTTGTACACTTCATTCCCGACATAATAAAACACTATTCATAAAATCATTAATTTGTTCTATGGAAACCATTACCATAAAATTTACTTATTCATAACCAATGTATCATTATCTCATCATCATGATCATATTAAGGTTTATCATTCCTTTAATGATGTAATTTTGAACTTATTACCCGAATCACTTTTATTAGTTACCTGTACAATTAAGCATATACATTAAAATACCTATGTTAAAACAATATTGTAACAATACATATATGTTACATGATTCCATAATACCCTAAAATTACTTATACAAAATTATTCTTAATAAAAATGAAATCATTCCCCTATTTTCTTAAACAATTGACTGAGCATCATCATTTTAATTCAAAACACTTATTTCATCTCAAATGTCATTCCCAGTCTCTTCATCATATCAAACATAAATACTACCCATTCTACCAGAACGATTCTCTTCACGAGATTTTCCCTGAGTTTATTGACTTTAATAATGCCTATATATTCCACATTTAAAACATTTTACCATCATTGATGTCCTATAAATACCATTATCGTTATCCTTTATGTTATCTGAAACATTTCATTTTAAATTATTAGATTTTTGTGAATATTTTACACACACAAAATAACTTCCAGTTTATTTCAAACAATATCATTGATGCCTCTTTCTAAATGATTTACATGAGAAAAAATAACCTTTTTCCACTCTAATCATCATGAAACTCCATCTTTCTCTTAATAGGTTGGGCATGAAACTCACCAAATTTGAGATTATTAATCATGTTATGGGTTAAAAAATTAGGTATAATAATGATGTTGTCCTTAAAATTTCCATTTCATTTGGATTGTGATGATAAGTATCAATCCATTTTCTATAATATTCTCTATTAACATTAATTCTCATATTTTCAAAATTTTTCTAAAACCTAAAATGAAATGTCTGAGTATCAAAAATCATTTTAGGGAAAAAATATTCAAGGGGTGACCATTCAATATATAACCTTGTACGTTTAATCCTAGGTTATTCATGATTATAAAAAATTTATTGTGGATTCTATCCTGTACAAAGACTTTTCCTTTAGACATACCAAGACAAATCCTTAGCAAAATCTCTAGGGATCTCACTAAAGTTATTGATTCCTATTTTTAAGTGGTTGACTAAACCATTGATCTAATTCCAACTCTAATGACCCGTGATTGATTTACATGAACACTATTTTTATTTTTTGGAATACATAATACAATTCATAAATGTAAAACCAAAGATCATATTAGTTTTCTGTCTTCAGAAACATTGGACTAATTTCTATAACTTCTTGAATTATATTTAACATCTCCCATAAAAATATTCCCCATTATTTTTCCTACCTAAAACCATTATTTGTATATTGGGGAATAGATAACATAAAAATAGTGACATAAAATTCTCAATAAGGGTAAAAAAACATAAACATAATATTTTAAAAACTTGAACATATATTTTTTATATTAAACTGTAGAGTCAAAAAATAAATCTATGTGGTATGTTAGACATATATAATAAAGGAACATAATCCATGATAAAAGATCATTTTCATAAAATATGGAATGTTGATAAAAAATAAACATTGAAAATCACTTCCATATTATCCAAGGCTCATTTACAAAAAATCAAAGCAGACTAAGTCCATTACTGAACCAAGTTCACTCCTCGTTCTAGCACTGTATTACTGAACAAGATTTACTTTTCATTCTAGATAAGTTTTACGTAACCTAATTTACTTATCATTCTATTCATCTCTATCTCATGAGATATAAATTATTACTCAATACATTGGAGGGATATAAAGGTCCAACCTATCTCGTAATGAAATAATTATAACATGTTCCATAAAAACATAAATCATTCATCATAGCATCATACGAGGAATAAAATGGGTTTCTTAAACATCATTACATTATTACATAAACAATATAAAAAATGTATTAAATAAATATAATTATATCATAAAAAATAAAACCATCTGAATAATAGGGATAGTAATATAACCTTATTAATTAATTTCATCATAGATGGAAACTAATTTTGATTATACACTTCAAATTAATTCAGGATGAAAATATCCTTTTTTCATCAAAATGTTTTCCCCAAAATGGCACACAATATGAAAATTAAATAATCTAATTTAAACTAAAGTTGAAATGTTATAAATTTAACTTCATGTAAATATGGTGTTATGGAAGCATAAAAATCCTTTCGTGCTCTATAAGTTAAAAAAAGTCTTTTTACTTTTTTTGGAAATGTAAAAAAGAACCGCGTATCAAAAATCAAAAAATATTCCCATCAGACCATTTAATGAAAATTAACCAATGGGTAAAACTGAAATTAAACAATTTTATAAGTATAGAAATAATATTTTGGAATATTTATTTAGGAAACATCGATGTTGATGATAAATATACCCTATTAAATACTTATGAGTGAACAATCTCGGACAATAATGAGAATGAAAAATTATCCCATACCATTGGTATGATATCCTTTGTATAAATCCTGATCATACTAAGTAATTATTTAGATGATTTAATTAACATAATATAGAATCAGATTTATTATATTTGATCAAATTACCATCCTTTGGGTAGTAACATTTCCTTATTACTCGTTATTTAGGTATCAACTGCTTCATTTTCTTATGCATGATTCATTAAATAATTTCTAGTTATCCTTCTTAAGTCATATTTAAATCATTAAAAATTATATTATCATAATATAACTCATATTTAATCTTTATATACATTTATATAATCATTTCTTAGTTGATATCATGTAGAATGAATTACATCACATCATGGATACTATAGGCCATACATATGCATGAGGGATGATATAATTCCTTTAATTATAAAATATTATAGATGTTGATGGTATATATATGGATCTAGAATAAATATCTTGTTAGAATAATCATATAGATTTTTTAAATCCATCATTATATACATCCTAGTCAAATGTTGGGGGAAATCATATTACACCATGGCGTGGAGACGGTAAACAAAACATACACACAAGGTGATATCATTTTTTGTAGGATGGATAGAATGTGAAATATGGTTAGTAAATAATCATAATAACATCTAAATATAATGGTGATAGTAGATTCATTAATTTTTAATTTAAATAAATTACTATGATGAAATATATGAAGAAATAATTTGAAAGAATCAGTAGAGGTGATTAGCTCTTCTTCGATGAGCTCCGTCTAGGTCTCCTCCTGAAAGAACTAGAGTTGGTTATTAGAGATGAAGAGAACCTATAGAATTTGACTAAGGAATTTTGAAAGGTAAATGGTTAGTGTATAGTTGATATATAAGGTTCAAGTGAATTTAAATTGTGCAGGAGGATGTGCCCTTTTATAATTGAGGTGACGGGCACATTTGAAATATCCAAAATTATTAATTTCTGATAAAAGAAAACCATATCCAAAAAACCTCCAAAATGACCCAGTTTGTAACGACCCAAGCTTGATGAAGTTGAATTATATTATATTTTGTGGATTCACCTTCTACCCCATTGTTTTAAGATGGTTTATTTACAATGCAAGTAAATGAATTCAAATTAAGTGAATGAGAAAACAAAAAGAATAAAGAAGGTCTTACATTCATTGAAATATTTCATTACAATAGATAAAACCTTATAATGAAACGAGAGATCACAAATAACCTAAAATACCCACCAACAACCCTATTAAGATTACTCGGAGACCTCTAAAAACAATGATAACCCCAAGTAGATGATAGTGGTCCTTGGCATCCAACATAAAAAACATAATAATGGCCAAGGCCACTGCGGCCACACTGAGAACCAAAGGTATGACGGGAACCATCTTCTCCATCTTCTTCTTCAATCACCTTAATCTAAAGACACCCAAAATTTGGGTTTTATAGGGCACCAATCCGACTGTTACCCCAAGTATCCATTGGAAGATCGACCGCTATAATTATAGTCATTAGTCTTATAAGGTTTTAACTAAAGAAAAATAAATTACCAATTCATAGTATGAATTTCAACTTTGATAGGATTCTTTGTGTTACATTTAGTTTTTGACATAAATTATAAGTAATTCAAAGAACACTTCACAAATATTTTAATTTTAATGTAAATTGGTTCATTTCATGAACAATGTTACAAATAGAATTTAATATCTCCAAATAAAATTATATTAAAACTATGTCTTTATATAAGTGTTATCTTGAGTTACTAAATTTCAATTCTCATGTTAAATCATAATGTTCATACCCATTTATAGTAAAAGCCATGTTAGTGAAAGAAATTTTTCTATATTGTACTACTAAATATCTATTCTCATGTTAAAATTAATTCTCGTACACATTTATAGAAAAAGTCATTTTGTGAAAGAAAATTTTCTATATAGTTGTACTACCTTTAGAAAGTCATGTTTTAAAGTTAGTTTCTATAAAAAAATTAACTCTCAACAGCCAGCCCATTGTTGGGCCGAGGGAGGCAGGACACCTTGAGTGGGTGTGCCTGGCCCTCAACCCATGCCTGGGCCAGCCCTAGTTTGAGCATAGGTAACTCGGAGTGCGCACATGAGCACTTATGTGGGTAGCGCTGGGGTGTGTACGCGGTGCGCATGAGTGCACGCAAGGGCGCAAGTGCGCGTAGTACGCATGCTCGGGTAGGTGGAGGCTCATGTATAATCTCTCCTGAGTGTGTGATGTGTTATTAACAGCACCCCGGGACGCTGAAGCTTATAAGGGTGCTCGGAGCACCCCACAGTTTCGATGTGGGAATCAATTTTTCAGCCGAAATGAAATTGTGGTCGTTCGATCTCCCATCACCCGATCTTGGCCATCAAACCGATCCCGAATTCAACCCTCAAGCGACCACAGTATATCAGCACGTATTTTTTGAGCTGTTAGATCCTATGAGATCTAATCGCGGTCGTCTGAAGCTGTTAAAATGCCCCACTGATCCCGAGTCGTCAGATCAGATCTAGACCCAATCCAAGCCGTCTATCTATTTTATAAATCGCAGAGGTTCTCCAACCTTTAGATCAAGATAGGCCCGATCTGGGCCATCCGTTTTCCCTCCGGTCTTTTTCTCCATGTTGTGTCCTAGACCAGTGGCCTACTTCCCCTTTTCCCCATTTTTCTACACTCACCAGACCCTCCACACACTCACGGATTCCCCAAGGAATGACTTTTAGGCCACTTGGGCCCCAGTTTTCCACTCGACTTTTTTTTTAAAATACTCTGAATGGGGTTAATATATTTAAAAACTTCACAGAGGAGTCTGAAAAACCCCTTGGTTCTTTGCACCCAACCTCCAGCGAATCTCCTCAAAGCCTTCAAAGTGTCTGGTGTCACTCGAACATCTTCTTCTCCTCAAGCTAAAGTAATGGGATATTATCACTTATTCTATTGTGGAAAACTAATTTCTTTACATACACTGTGTTAAACGGGTTATACTATATGAATATATATATTGATTTTTTAGTATTGGAACTGTCACCCTTCCTCTTTTAAGACAGAGTGTACAGTTTTCATTAAATAGAGTAAGGGCTTAGTTTTCATTAGTTTCTAATTTAAAAAAACCCTGTGTATATATATATATATATATATTCTGTATATACGGTTTTATGTATATATATATATATATCACCCTTCTTTATGCAGTTACAGAAATAATCATCATGTTTCACAAAGAATGTTTCATATATATGGTTTATTTTGAATATGTTGTAATCATGAAAAAACCCTTTTTATATACCTTATTTATGCGGTTATTTATATATGTATGTATGTAGTTGAAAACAAGTATGGTTTATAGTTTTTAAAAGATGATTTAAAAATCTTACATAATGGTTTAGATGTGAATTACATTTTGGGTTAAATATTATTTGTACTTCTTATGATTAAAACCCAATTTAAACATATGTGCATATTCGAGTATATAAATATTTACTTGTATTTCAAACCCAATATAATCTATATTTTCAAAGGATGGATGTTGTGTTAACAATTATTTTAAGTTTTAAATGATGCAAGGGTTTTATTTTGAATTTTTTTACTAAATCAAATCCAAATATACACTTTCGTATATTCAGATATACATGGGTAATTAATTATAGGGTGAATACCAATCTTCAAATAATGGGTTGGATGCGAAATGTGTTTTGAATTCAATCAGATTTATATTTAGTATGTGAAACCCTAATTTTTAAATATGAATATACATTCGGTCACAAAAATTATATACCTAACATGGTTTGGATTTTAATCAAGAAGTATTAATGATTAATTATGTTTTGATGTATTTATTAAATATAAGAAATTATTGGTTATGAAAAACATTAATGTATACACCTTACGTATATTCAGATATATGTATATATATAAATATTTGTATAATTCCCAAACCCTAATTTCAATATGATGATCATCAAAATATAATTGGTGTTTTTAATGCAATTAGTATTTAATGGGTATTTAATAAATGTGAATTTGGGTTATTATTAAATTAAAATGTATGTGGAAAACATACATTAATTTAAAAAGTTTTAATAATATTAACTTCATATTTTTTGAATTCATGAGATTAGGTAAAAATGATTTAAAGTAACATGTCTATGTGTTCCTTTACCAAAATTAGTGATTTTTTTGATAAATCAAGCTATGTTTGAATCTAATTTTATGTTCATTGACACTTGCATCATCATAATGAATGACATGTATATTGGGAAGGATTCATTTCCATTGATAAGGTTCTTTAATTAAGAAGCTATCATTTCATGTGGAAAACCCTATTCACCCGTTATTTTATGTGTTATCTTATGTGTAAAGAATAGTTACCATACTATGTATGCCTCTGATTATTTATTTCAATGCCTTCAATTTTATGTCGATGTCTAAATAGGCTACTTCAGAACAAGCAGATAAATTCTTCTGAATGTATATATATATACATGCGAATATGTATATGAATTACTTATGTATCAAATTTTGTTTACATGTTTTAATATATGAAAACCCAGTGAAAATGTATACATATTTAATGCAATCTTAAAAATGTTTTCAGAAAACCCAACTCTCGAGTTTGGAAGACAAGAACGGATTGGGTGTGGATCCATCACAACCTGTCATTAGTTGAGAAATCATAGAATTAGTTATTATTTATTCAGAATCATGGTTAATGTATTCAGGAAAATACTAGAGTATTTTTGGGTAATATCAATTGAAAATTAAATATTCAAAGTTGTATGGGACACCTTGAATATTAGACATTATTGACATATGGGGAATTTATTGGACTACAAGGTTAGGGTCCGGTTAAAAGAAAGTCCTCTAGGTTGGAGACCGGTAAAAGTAAGCTCCTCGGTGCATCAATAGTTCCCGAGACGGTCAGATTGGGTTTCTACGCATAGGTCAAGGCACGAGGCCTTAACATTCAGACATGAGTCCGGAATTATATGATTCCTCATTATGTTTTAGTATATGACCAACCATGTGATTATTTCGTCTAGAGAAATATCCTTGGTTATAAAACCGTTACCTATGAGTATGAGATTAAAGTGCACATGGCATATTATGAGACATTGATGAAGCATGATCTGTTTACCTTTCCAGAATTATATTGCAAATGTTAAAATTACATTAATCATGTCATAATCAGCATATTTATATGTTGAAGTGAAATTGTTTATGGGAAACTCTGATAATGTTCGTTCTTAGTATTACTTTCATACCTTGCAAATTATGTTTATTTTACTTAGTATAATTCATGTACTTTTGTACAAACATGCTTACTGTGTAAATTTAGTAGCTTTTAGATAATTTTTCAAATACTTCTGTATGAAATGTTTTAATTTTTTTATAGCTACTTTAGAGATATCGTGAGGTTTTACTTTAAGGAATTATTTTTATTCAAGTGAATGTTTTTTCAAAGGTTGATTTCAAACACTATATTTATGTACATTCAAAACCCTTTACTGAGTATTTCAATGCTCACGCTACATTTTAAATGAAATTTTTTTAGGTATCAGGCATGTCTTCAAATAATTTTCAGATGTTACTAGTTTCCCAGAACCTGAACCTTATGAGCCTCTATAATATTGGGACATGATTTATTATTTGTAAAAGTTTGTAATGTATTTTTGGTACATCATGTCTCATAGGAACCAGCTCCAGGCATTCGGGGGGTCTGGGACATTATAGTTGGTTTTAGAGGATAGGTTCAGATAACTCTGGAAAACTAGGTTGTATAAATATATGAATGTGAATTACTAAGTAATTATAATGTAAATTTTAGATGGCAGGAAAAAGATCACTAACAAGTCTTTTTTCCCTTCCCACTGAAATCCTCGAGACTATAATTGTTATGTTGTGAATAGAAGACTAGTAACCCCTTGGAAACCTCCAACTATACTGCAAGATTCATTACCCCGTGTCAAAAAACTCAAATATCCTTCGACTCTTCCAAGGATCAATTCATGTTTACTATTGTATAAATTATGCACAACATGCATACAATACGAGTAGGGGAAATATTATGAAGGTATTTTCCTATGTTTTACCCTATCTTCACACCAACTTGATAAAAGGGTTTTCTAGGAAGCTGTAGAGGTGGGAAATCTCTATGCAGCCTATATTTTTCAAGACTTGATATTCAATCTATACGAGAGACTCATTGGCATCAAACTCATTGACTTTGAGGTAGTACAAATAATCTATAGGTACAAAGTTCATCTGGATATCACTAAGCTTTACACTTTTCATGCCTCTATCCAGAAGCCCAATTGTTTTATGCGGGAGTTTAACCTCACATTCCCAAGGTGTGTACGGACAAGAGAGATCGAGGAACTTGGAACCACACTGGGAATAGAGTTGAGGACATCATCGAACTAGTTATGGAGATGTGCTCTGTAAATGTACAACCAAGTTGCTTTATGTTCTTTTCCTTTTTAGTTACTAAATCCTAGAGTGTTTCAGTAAGGACATCACTAAGGATGCCAGGGAGGCTGTGTCAGTGAGTCAGTAGGAGTTCATGTGGTAGACTTAGGAACTGATGTATAACCTTATATGTTATTGAAAACTTATCTATTTTACTTTTATGTCACTACTTTATCTGAACTGTTAAGTAAATTCTCATGAATGTATTTTCAGATGTCTGGAAAAACAAATAGCTCATCCCATCCCAATGAAATTTTGGAGGAAATCATAATAAGGACGTGCACCATGGACTATCCCTCTTTCCTCCATCTGCGAGGATCATGTCAACGAATGTTTGATTTGTCTAACAGCCATGGAAGTCTTCATTCCTGTCAAGGTGAGGACCATGTATTCCCTCTCATCGCCAAAACCCAACTCCCTTATTATTGGCTGAGTGGGAGGTACTTCGAATGTCTTTTTCTATGATTCACACTTGTATAGAATTTTTCAGCCAGATCATGTTTTCTAGTAGCTTCCCAAGATGGGAACCGCATAGTAGCCTTCATGTTAGAAATTTTGAACCTCAGTCTATCTAATCACATCATTTCAATAGAATATCTTGAGTGTGATATAGTCCGGAAGAGTACCAGAGTATATGTCCATTTGGACATCCTAGACCTTATTTCCACTAGAGCCTCCCTGTGGAAGCCTATGTGTAGAACGCATGAGCAGGAGTTCCGAACATACTGCTCAAGGTGTATCTGGTCTGGTGAATCAGAGTAACTAAGTACCAACTTGGGTATTTCTTTGATAGTACCAAATCTTTGATTTTGGTCATGTTGAATGTATGAGGATATTTTCCTTTCCAGTTTTCAAGTGGAGTTTTGAGGACGCAATTCATTTTAGGGAGTAATAATGTTCCACCCTATGCTTGATTAAATTGAATAATATTATATTTTGGTGCTTCGCCTTGTATCCCATTGTTTTAGGATGCTTTATTTACAATGCAAGTAAATGATTTGAAATTCAGTGAATGAGAAAACAAAAAGAATAAATAAGGTCTTGCATTTATTTAAATATTACATTACAATAGATAAAACCTTACAATGAAATGAGAGATCAGAACTGCCTTAAAATACCCACCAACAACCCTATTATGATTACTAGGAGACCGCTCAAAACAATGAGAACCTCGAGTCGATGATAGGGGTCATTGGAATCCTCCATAAAAAACATAAGAATGGACAAGGCCACTGTGGCCACACTAAGAACCAATGGTATTACACGCACCATCTTCTCCTTCTTCTTATTCAATCACATTAATCTTAAGACACCCAAAGTTTGGGTTTAATAAGGCACCAGTCCAACTGTTACCCCAAGTAGCTATTTGAAGCTCGACGACTATAATTATAGCCATTAGTCCTATACGGTTTTAACTAAGGAAAAATTAAGTACAAATTCACAATATGAATTGGAAATTTGATAGGATGCTTTGTGTTAAATTAAGGTTTTGAGAAAAATAGTAAGAAATTTAAAAACACTTCGCAAATATTTTATTTTTAATGCAAATAGGTTCATTTCTTGAACAATGATAGAAATAGTATTTAACATCTCCAAATAAAATTATATTTAAAATAAGTATTTATATAAGGGTTATCATGAGTTACTAAATTTCAATTCTCATGTTATAACATAATGTTCATTTTCATTTACAGTAAAAGCCATGTTATTGAAAGAAAATTTTTTATATAGTAGTACTGAATTTCAATTCTCATGTTAAAACATAATCTTCATACCCATATATAGTAAAATCCATGTTTTTTAAAGAAAATTTTCTATATAGTAGTACTACCTTTAAAACATCATGTTTTAAGTTAATTTATATAAAAAAAATTAGCTCTCAAGTGCCTGCCCTTGGTTGGGCCAAGGGAGGCAGCACACCCTAAGTGGCTGAGCCTGGCCCTCAACCCATGCCTGGTCCAGCCCTAGTTCGTCCATAGGTAACTCGGAGTGTGCACAGGAGGGAGTGTGTGTGCAGCATATGGGTGTGCATGCGGTGCGCATGGGTGCACGTAGGGGCGCAGGTGCATGCACTCGGGGAGGTAGAGGCCCTTGTATAAGGCCTCTTGAGTGTGTGATGTGTTATTACCAGCACCCCGAGAGGCCGAAGCTTATAAGGGTGCTCGGCGCGCCCCACCGTTTTGATGAGGGAATCAATTTTTTAGCTGAAATGAAATCATGGCTATTGGATCTCCCATCGCATGATCATGTCTATTAAACTAATCTTGGGTTCAACCCTCAAGCGACCGCGGTACATCACCGCATATTTTGTGATCGATTCAATCCTATGTGACCTAATTGTGGTCGTCCGAAGATTTTAAAATTCACCACCGATCTCGAGCTGTCCGATCAGATCTAGATGCAATCTGAGCAGTCTATCTATTTTATAAAATGCATATTTTCTCCTGTCGTTTGATCAAGATAGGCCCAATATGGGCCATACGTTCTCCTTCTGGTCTTCTTCTCCATGGTGTGTCCCAGACCAGTGGCCTACTCTCCCTTTTCCACATTTTTCTACACTCACTGGACCATTCACACACTCAAGGAATGACTTTTAGGCCACTTGGGCCTTAGTTTTCCACTCTCCTTTATTAAAATACTCTCCATGGGTTTAATATATGTAAAAGCTTCACCAAGGCATCCGAAGAACCCCTCAGTAATTTGTTCTCAACCTCCAGCGAATCTCCTCAATGAATTTCAAGTTTCCGGCATCTCCCGAGCATCTTCCTCTCCTCAAGCTAAAGTAAGGGGATATTATCACATATTATATGGTGCAAAACTGATATTTTTTACAAACACAATGTTTATGGGGTTATTCTATATGAATATATATATATATATAGATTTTTTAGTATTGGAATTGTCACTCTTACTTTTTTAATACAGAGTGTGCGGTTTTCTTTAAATGGAGTAAGGGCTTAGTTTTCATTTGCCTCTAATTTAGAAAACCCCTGTATATATATATATATTCTGTATATATGGTTTTATGTATATATATATATATATATATATATATCACCCTTATTTTTGCAGCTCCAGAAACAATCAACCATTTTCACAAAGAATGTTACATATATATTGGTTATTTTGAATATGCTGTAATCATGCCAAACCCCTTTTTATTTACTTTGTATATGTGATTATTTATATACGTATATATGTAGTTCAAAACAAGTCCATTTTATAGTTTTTGAAAGATGATTTAAAAAACATACATAACGGTTTAGATGTGAATTATATTTTGGGTCAAATAGGATTTGTACTTCTTATGAAAAAAACCCAATTTATACTTATGTCCATATTCAGGTATATATATATTTACATGTATTTCAAACCCAAAAAAACTGTATTTTCAAAGGATGGATGTTGTGTTGACAATTATTTTAAGGTTTAAATGATGTAAGGGTTTTATTTTGAATTGTTTTATGAAATCATTGCCAAATATACACATTCGTATATTCAGATATACATGGGTAATTAATTAAAGGGTGAATACCAATCATGAAATAATGTGTTGGATGCAAAATGTTATTTAAATTCGATCGGATTTATATTTAGTATGTGAAACCCTAATTTTTAAAAATGAATATATATTTGGTCACACAAGTTATACACCTAACAAGGTTTGCCTTTCAATAAAGATGTATTAATGATTAATTATATTTTAAAGTATTTATGACATATAAGAAAGTATTGGTTATGAAAAACATAAATGTATACTCCTTGTGTATATTCAGATATATGTATATATATATATATTTATAATTCTCAAACCCTAATTTCAATATGATGATTTTCAAAATATAATTGGGGTTTTTAATGAAATTATTATTTAAAGGGTATTCAATAAATATTAATTTTGGTTTTTTCTAAATTAATATGTATGTGTCAACCATACATTAATTGAAAATGTTTTAATTATATTAACTTCATATGTTTTGAAATCGTGATATTAGGTTAAAAATGATTTAAATTGACATGTCTATATGGTCATTTACCAAAAGTAGTGAATGTTGTCGATAAATATAGCTATGTTTGAATGTAATTTCATGTACATTGACACTTGCATCTTCATAATGAATGAAATGTATTTTAATGAAGGATTCATTTCCATGGATAATTTTATTTATGTAAGAAGCTATCATTTCATGTGAAAAACCCTAATCACCCGTCATTTTGTGTGTAATCATATGTGAAAAGAATCTTTACCATACTATATATGCCTTTGATTATTTATTTCCATGTCTTCAATATTATTTCGATGTGTAAATTGACTACTTCAGAACAAGCAGATAAATTCTTATGAAAGTATATATATACATGCGAATATGTAGATTCATTACTTATATATCAGATTTTGTTTATATGTTTTAATATTTGAAAACCCAGTGCAAATGAATAGATATTTAATGCAAGAATAAAAACATTTTTAGAAAACCAGACTCTCGAGTATGGCTGCAAGGAAGGGATTGGAATTGGATTCATCACGACCTATCGTTAGTCGAGCAGTCACAGAATTAGTTATTTTATTTTTAGAAGCATGCCTTATGTTTTCAGAAAAACACTCGAGTATTTTTGTGTAATATCAATTGAAAATTAAATATTCAAAGTTGTATGGGACACCTTGAATATAATAACTTATTGAAATGTGAGGAATGTATTGGACTGCTGGGTTGGTGTCTGGTTAAAAGAAATCCCTCCGGGTTGGAGACTAGTAAAAGTAAGCTCTTCAATGCGTCGACAATTCTTGAGACAAACTGATTGGGTTTCTACCCTAAGGTCATGGCACACGGCCTTGACATTCAGACTTCAGTCTGGAATTATATGTTTCCACATTATGTTTCAGTATATGACCAACCAAGTGATTATTTCATCTAGAGAAATATCATTGGTTATAGAACCATTACCTATGAGTATGAGATTAAAGTGAACATGAAATATTATGAGACATTGATGATACATGATCAGTTTACCTTTCAAGAATTTTAATGAAAATTATATCATTACATTAATCATGTCCTAATGTTCATTTTTAGATGTTGTAGTGAAATTGTTTATGCGCAACTCTGATAATGTTCAGGATTAGTAGTACTTTCATACCTTGCATGTTATGCATATTTTACTTAGTAGAATTCATGAACTTTTTTACAAACATTCTTACTTTGTATATTTAGTAGCTTGTAGTTAAATGTTCAAATACTTGTCTATGAAATGTTTTAATTTTGATATAACAAACATAGAGATATCGTGACGTTTTCTTTTAAGGAATTATTTTTATGTATGTGACTGTATTTTCAAAGGTAGCTTTCAAAAACTGTATTTATGTACTTTTAAAACCCCTTCTTGAGTATTTCAATTCTCACCCAACATATTAAATGAAAATTTTTCAGGTATCAGTCATGTCTTCAAGGAATTTTCAGATGTTGCTAGTTTCCCAGAACCTGAACGTCACGAGCCTCTATAATATTGGAACATGATGTATTATTTTAAATCTTTGTAATGTATTTTTTGTACATCATGTCTCATAGGCACCGACTCCAGGCATTCAAGGGTGGGGGGGTTATTACACAGATTCAAGTATGAGATGAGATAATGTTTTAATCTCATAAACCAATAAATTATATTAGTATTTCTATGTCAATTTAAACTTTATCATTAAAATTTAACACTTCGTTATTATATTTCATATTAACTAGGGTAACATTTATTTCATTATTTAAAGGGTAAAATATTTATTTATTTGATGTAAATTAAATAATAAATATATAATTTAGATGATTTTACACCATATAATAATTTTATAATTTTCAAAAATATTGTATTATTTTTAAATAATTTAATAAAACATTGTTTTGAAAAAAAACATTAGTTTCAATTATAATACTATTCAACTTATGGATTTTTTAAAATATTAAGATAAGATGTTATATTTGAAAAAAATATATTATATCAACAATGGGAATAGGAATTCCTGGAATATAATTTTAAATATTAATTATATAAAATTAAATTTATTTTAATATTTTTAAAAACATTAATTTTATATTTCCATAAAAAAATAATTACTACATCAGTATTGTGTAATTATTTAATATACATATTATTTTGCGTAAAAATCAAAAAATAAATTATATAAGGAAGATAAATATACATAATTTCAGTATACTTATTTTAGTCGAATATATCTTCTGTAAAATCCGTCATTAAAAATGTTATACTTATTAAAATATGAGTGTGACAAGTTTCACGCCACTTTAAATAAGATGATATAAGTGTCATAATCTCTTCTATAAGGCTCAAAATTCTTAATAAATATACCATTGAATTGTAATGGTTGAAATATAGTTCAAAATTAATATTAGGGAATATTGTTAGACTTTTAATATTTATTATTATTTTAATTTAATTATTTTATTGATTTTTCATCAATTATATAATTTTTCATGATGAATTTATATATCCTTAAGCTAATTATTTATTTACTAAATGATAAAAATAAATTACATTTAGAGGTAAAACAAATATTAAAAATGAGTATTTATAGGCGAATATAGCTTCAGTATAACCTTGTTTTAACAATAATATGTTATTTAATACATAAATTTGAAATCATTAAATATTCACTAAATAAAATATTACAAATACAATAATATCTCCCAAATAGCCCCCAAAATGTCAAAAATAAATTTATATTAGGGAAATATATTTATTATGTTAAAAATTAATTTTTATATTCAGTAATACCACCCATTTTTCTATATATGGACATATAATAGATATTATAGAAAATGAAAATGACACTTTGTCTATTTATTTGATTTAAATATTATTTATGTAATTTTTATGGAAAAGTGTCCATTAAATGATATAATTCAGATACTCATGTGGTAATTGTCTAATTAAATTTATAAAATATTTTTTTTCATTTTTTGTTAATTTTATAGTCATTATAAGTTTATTTTTAACCCAAATCACCAAATTTACCATTTTCAATGGTAACAATATTTACCATAGTTACTATTCATGTTGGTTAAAAATTAAAGTTACATACATACCAAATTTTGAATTCAGGAATCCAAATTTTACATTAATTTTTCAAAATTTGAAAGATAGAATTTTCCGAATGAAATTTAAAATAAAACTTATAAAATGCCATTGAAAACAATTTTTTATTGATAAATGTTCCTTTTTAGATGGAAAATATTTTTATAATAAATTCATGTATAAAATATTTTTTAGCAACAATATTTCGATAAAATTGAACTAATTAAAATTTAAAACTAATCAAAAACATTATTTTACTTTGTAATGGATTTGAAATAAAATTAAAATTTTCAACAAAAATCAGCATTTTCACAATTCATCAAAAAAAGATACTTATTTTAAAATAACAAAAAATCATCCAAAGTAATTTTTTATTTTTCACATTGAAATTATACATTTTTTTCAAAATTAATATAAAAAACTATCAAAAACATTATTTAAATGGTTAATCCATCAATAGGTGGAAAAGTTCATTTTTTAAAAAATACACCATTTAAACAAACGAATTTTTTAATACAATGTCTAGAAACACATATAAGATTAATTTTAAACATTATACTGAATACATAAAGAGTGATTTTATTAATCTATAGACTGAATTATTTTCATTTATATTGTTATTTAGATGAAAATTAATAGTATTCAAACCCAACATTATAATGACTAGGTTATAATAATAAGTTTTCCACTTATACTCTGTATTCTATGAAATGAATTATATCAAAATAACAAGACATTATGTGTATCAAAAATCAAGAATAGTGTTGTGTACAGCACAAGAAAAGAATTTTTTTTATTGTGAAATATTATCGTGGTGTAGCGTACAATAAAAGACATCAAAGAAATTAAAAAATTTATATCTTATAAAAATATCAGGGTGTTACAAAATACATAAATATGATACTAATTTACTAACATTCTAATAATTTATTTCCAATGTTGTGATAACCTACCTCATACTTGGAAATTAATGAAGGATTAATGGATATATCTTAAATATATAAGAGATTCCCATAGTATGAAATAATTCCCACTAAAAGGGTGTGATGAGCCCGATATCCCATACTCTTGTCCAATGAAGGTTCATAATATTCGTTGGTCAATGTACCTAATTAATGTCTACCTTTAGAATGTAGTTCCCTTTAGATACAGAACCATTGGGTTTTTCTGGTTCCATAAACAAATTTTTGGAAACTGTTCAGAAATAATGATTCTTAACATGCACACACATTTCTTGGGAAACAAAGACATGGACCACTTTTTTGACAAATTGATAATTAGATCTAGGGTAATCAGTGTTATCCAATTTAAATTATCCAAATAAATCTTCTCTTTATCCATACTAAACATAAGTTTTTATATATCTGAAACACATTAAGGTTTACCTTCCCTTAATAAAAATATCACAATTTCACTAAATCAATTTTTTATGTCTTCACTATTATTCAATGTATCGTTTTCAATACTTAATGAAACCATATACACAAAATAATAATATATTTCACGATTTATATAAAATAATAATTAAATTCTAAATCATAAATACTTTATGACGCCAACTTTTTTATTAAACCATTACTCAGGCTTTATCAACTTATTCTTTAATACAACATTCCTAGAATATGAAATATGAATCATTTATAGTTGTTATTGAACTTGAATCTAATCCTGATTCTAATTGAGAAGTAAACATTACTTGAAGAATATAACTTACCTTACACATTTCATTGGGAGTCTCGTTATCTTTAGAAGTATAGATAATATTCATACCACCTTCGAGATTCACTTTATGATATTTTCACTTTTAAAATATATGTTAATAATGACCATACCTTCCACATCTGAAAAATTCAATGTTAACCATGATATATCATGTTTGAAAATTTTATTAAAATCCTAAATCATTATATGAGAAACATTAATCATAATTATTTACCACATAATCATAAAAAATTACTTATTGGATGCATAAATCATTGATCATTCGTCATTATCCTATGAAACCTTGTGTTTATCCGACATTATTCATTCTCATATTCTACTTATATTCTTCATGGTGGTTTGTAAATATTTTTTCAATTCCCAAATCATATCCCTTGAGAGTGTCCAACCAGATATACTGTCTGATAAATTTTCATTTACCAGGTTACACTGAGTCAATCCTGACACACCTTTCCAGAGTTGTTACTCCTAGGTACATCAGTTCCAGAGAAACATCCATTTACAGTATCCATACAGGGATGTATTTATTGGAAACCACTTTCTATCCTTTAAAAAAATTCCATGAACATTTTATAAATTTTAAAAGGTATTTATACTTATCCTTATACACATCCCTATACATATATACTTATAAATTATCCTCTGGATGTCACTAAAGTTTTCCCACCCAAATTTCTCAATTTTGAATGAACTTTATATTTGATTCCAAATATAGAGGCCCTATATTTTCATGAATTAACATTATATAAAATTTATGTATTACATAAAAAATTATAAAAATAAACATCCAAATACCATTATAGTTTAGTTACATTGGAATCATGGAAATGTAAACACTGGTACATTAGTGAGCTACATTATCTCCCATTAGGTTCTAAAATACCAGAACCTCTTCTAAGAATATCATAGAATAAGTATATATTCATAAATTGTAGATGGAAATATAAAAAATTGATGATTTTAGATTCTCATTAATGGTTATCATTGGAGACATGTAATCATAAACATGAAAATACGGTAACAAGAACATCATCATATCATTAGAAGATCACAACCATTATATCAAAGATTAAAAACACGAATAATGTAATAAATATTCATAGTTCATAAGATATGAATCATAATGAAATAATAAACTTATCCTGTGAAAGAATAATATTTGAGTAAGACATGGAATTTTGAAAAAACAGAAGAACATAAACTGATTTCTATTGTTGTCAAGGATTTACTACCAAAGACTTCACTGTAGCTTGGGTTCACACACCATACCATCATGGAAGTCGTGATTCACTCCCATTTCCATCTCAGTATAATTATTCCATACATCATACCATCTAGGTAGTCATATTTCACTCTCATAGACATCTTAGTAGCCAAGGTTCAATCCCAATACCATCTTAGTCTGTTATGAAATATAAATCTATACGCAATGCATTGAAGGGAGATATAAGTCATATTGGTCTCATAGTGAAATCATACATACATGTGCCACAACATTATTGAAAATCATATCAAACTCTATGAAATTAAATTGGTAACATAAACATGTAATCATATCATAACCTGTGGTAAAATTATAAGGTTTCATAATCATTTCTCCAAAACCATATCCTACAAAAAGAGGTGGGTATCAAAATAATACAACCCTTGATATAGAAATGGGGTTCATAAACATCATTCCGTCAAAAAATAAACCATTTAGAGAAATAATAAAGATAAATTAATTTAATCATTTCCCCATAAAGGCATTAATAACACCAACAAATGTCATATTATATGGGAAATAATAGGTAAAGGTCTTTAAAAAACCTATCTTGAGGAAAATATACTTTGTTATTTTTAATTTCATTTAAAAATTACCCCTTTTGAAAACCATTTTCATTAATATAAAATTGTAAATATATAAATTATGCTTTGAAAACATTTTAAATACCAATTAATTTTAATAATCATTGAAAACATATAATGAAAGCATGAAAATGTTTTGAAAAATAATTCCCTGTAAAGACTTTGAAAACATATAAATAATGGTTGAAATTTTTTTCAAACCAATTAATTTGAAAATAATTTTAAAAATTATAAAGAAATATTGAAAAATATATGAAAACCTTTTTACTATAAAACTTATGAAATAATGCTTGAAAAAATTTCCCAAACCCAATTTTACGATGAAGCATATAAAATAATAATGAAAATATATTGAAAACCATTATCATAGAAACTAAAATAAGAAAACAAATATTAATAATAATAGGAAATTTTTCTATTTAATTTTTAATTTTTTTTAATCATGAAAATGTAGATACCATGTAATGATAGTCATGATAGAAGGTTAATCCAGACATGCCAAACATTTCTTTTTCACCATAAAAAGTTTAGAAAAGTGTCTTGATTAGAAAACATTGAGAATATTACTTTTAAAAACCATTTTAATTAAAAAAGTTAAAAAATGGTTAAAATTTTCATTTAAATATCATTGGATAATAGTATGATATTCTTGGGGACCTTTTAGAAAATATGGTTTTGAAGGAACATAGATTTCTAACTGATGAGAGAGGTAAATTGAAACATTCTTAAAAACACTTTAGTTATAAAATTATGTAACAAATAGTGTTATATTGTATCACTAATCTTATATAACATTAATAATAATATATTGAGAAAATTATTTAGATTTCTTGAGTGATGTATTATAATATTTCTTTAATGAAAGGAAAATCATAAACAATCTCGATAAATGATATGATTGTTTCAATAAAGTTTTACCATATTTTAACTTATAATAATACTCCCCATGTATGAAAAAATAATGAAATTAATATTAAAATAAAATTAAAATATGTGGATTCATTATATAACACCTCAAAATGGAGTTATATACATCTCGAGAATGAATTTTGGGGCATAACAAAACATGTGTCTCAAAGAAGGAAAATTGAGACAAGTGTCCAACTGATTTGGTAAATTTTGAAAATATTAACCCCATGAAATAAATATAATAGAATGAGTATATAAATTCCCATATATTTTGTAATCATATTTATATAATACATTCATGCGTATTATATGAACCACACATATGAAATGAGCGGTGAATAAGGCATGAATCTTATGAAAATAAAAAGTGAGATGATACTCCCATACCTTGTGTCTTGACTCTCATTGTACTCATAAAAACTTCTAATATATTAAATATAAGTTTATTAGAAATATAAAAAATAAAAATAATATTATATATAATACAGTTTATGGTTTTATTATGACATTATATGACCCACTTGTTAAAAATTATTGGTTAAGGTTTCACTTCAGGAAATATTTAATTTCTTCTTTGCATGTATCATAATTTAATATATATTGGGACCTTATAGATATATCAATACTTCCATAATGAAAAACCTGATATATATATCTTTTATATTCATTGTATTTTTATTATAATAATCTATTTAATATAGATGTATGAACTAATCTTCACCTTTCATGGAGACGATAGGTCGTACGTAAACATAAACATTGTTTCGATTTTCCTATCATATTGAATGAAAAGAATAAAATGAAATATATGTATATAATATAATTAAATAATCATTACCATGTTATATATATCAAATAATTTCAGTAAACCCATCCTCAATACGTTTCATGTAGTGTGTGAATGAATCACATCACTTTGAGGGGGTGATAGTCCACACTTACTCAAACTAAATTATCATAATTAAAAAATGAATATTATAAAGATTTTTGTTATAAAATAATTAAAGAACCTTAAAGGGATTATAAATATCATATATATTATATATAATCATATTTTACCTCATTATTCCCACCAGTATAGGCAATAAAAGACAAAAAATGAACGATCATCATTTCGTGAGACGGTAGTTCATCGTACACATAAATAGTATGTTCATTACCCATTATATGGATGTTTTTTTTTGTAATTTTAGATATAACACATAACATAAAATATCCCATTATCATTAAGACACTTTTAATGGTTCATTATAATGGAATAATTATAGTTTAGGGGTGGAGAATGAAAATAAGATAAATGAGCTTGATGAAATATGTTACCTCTTCTTTGACAAACTTTTTTTGGTTTTCATCAAGGGTATTACATGGATTTATTTCTGCTCGATTTGAGGGTTCTAGGATTAGGGTAGGTATTTATATGATCTATTTAGGAATATATTTCCATGGCAATGTGTCTTTTGATGTGTGATGAAATGGTAGGATATGCGTCCTTTTTATTATGGAGGAGTGGAATTACATAATATTTTGGGGAAAGGAATTTCACCTGTGGTTTTCCAAAGTCATGTGGATCCAATAATGTAAAAAACTATATAAAATAGAAGATATTGTAGAAAAATGGTTATTTAATGGATATTGATCAAGTTTCTAGGTAGTTTTGGGTCTTAAATTTATGGTTTAGTACTTTGTTCCCCAAATGTTTCTCTTAATCGTTGTAATTAATTTTACTACATTCACAACTTTTTTTGTAAAAACATAGTTTATTTTACTATAAATTTTTAATTATTATGATTATAAGTATGGAATCATTTTTACGTATTAAAATTATAGAAGTGGCATAAATTAATTTAAATTTAATCTCGATGATGGGACGATAAGGAGGGTTTTTAAAGTATAAGCTACCGAAATATTTCTATTTTTAATAACCAGTTTTAAGTGAAATTGATTGAAATTTCTAATATTATATTAATATATAAAATTATGATCTAATTAAAATTTGAGACTAATTTAAAATATAAATTTACATTATACATAAATTAAATGAAATTGTAGTTTTGAATAAAAAATACTTATTTTTAGCTATTCATCAAAATAAGAAACTTCACAGAAAAATTCCAAAATATCACCCTAACCTAATTAAAATTTTACACTTAAAATTATTAGGATTACATTGTAATATAATATTTATAAATGTTCTAAATACAAGATTTGAAATAGGGTCTTCATTCAATGTTGGTAAACCACCTTAACAAAAAATAGGTTTTTATGTGTGAAATTGGGTTTCTTCCTATCTTATATTTATAAAATATAAAGTATTAATATTAAAAATATTTTGTTTAATATAGAATATATATATATATATATATATATATTACATTAATGTCACTCATTAATTTTAATTAATTTAATTTATTAAGATAAATAATATTTGGGAGCATAAAAATAGTTTTTTATAATAATATTCAATTTATATTCTATTTGTTCTTATATACATGTTTAATTAACTTTTAACTAATAAATTAAACCACTTATTGTCATTAGTTAGTTAATACTATTCTTTTCCATTATTTAATAGCGATGATATTTATTATTATATTAAATAATAATATATTTAATAATATATTATAGTCTAGTTACACTCGGTCTTGTGTGTTACGCAAGCCATAGAAAAAAGCATGTATTTCATGTAATATAAGTTAATCTCTTTTATATGTGGAAATAAATATAAAATTTATGTTTTGTGTAGTGAATGATTAACTTGGTATTTTTTAGAACATAATCTAGACAAATTTATTTAATATAAAATAATATGTTTTCATGGTTCCGTGAAATTAAAAATAAAAATAAGATTAAATTAATAAAAAAAACTTTTAATTCAAAAAATCATGGGGTATTATAGAAGCCCATGTTTTTGATTAATTTAAGGTAAATATATTTGAATCCTTAGAAAAATATGAGTAATATTTTACTTATTCAACCATTATATTTGAGAGATTTAATTCTTATGGTATGAGGTGAGTCTCTCCATTTATTTCATATGGGTTCTCTACTAATTCATTCATATTTGATATTTATAGAATTTGTTTAGATAATATTTTTATTTATGGGTCATTTATTTGATTTTTTTCTTTTTCATATAGGATATCATGGCTTTACTTGTGAAATATTGTATTTAGGATATAATGGATTCACCCTTTAAGCCTTTTTAGGTTTTTTAATTATATAATTTTCTTGTTTCTATTTTCTTTTGATTGATGGTAAGGATTAGCCTAATGAATATAATAAATTGTACTAAAGGATATTAATTGGACATATGAGTGACATGTTCATTATATGATTTTATGTTATTTCGTGTCATAAATTTTTGTTTCTTTTTTTGATGATGAGTGTTTGTTTATTAGTGTGATCTATGTGAAATTGTTGTTATTAAAATCTAAAAATAACCACAGATATATGGTTATTTTTAAATTATGATAATGAATCATTTTTTATAAATTTATAATTGAAGTGATGTTTATTTTTAAGTACGTGTTGAATTAATGTGAAATCACATTTAAAAACTGGAAATATAGAAGTGTTTTAGTTACTGAAATTATTATTTTTTTCATTTCTGATTACTTTTTATGATGTAATGATTACATTAAATTTGCAAGGGATTTCTGTATCTATAATTTGAGTTTTATTCAATGTTTCATGGTGTTTTGTGGGGTTTTTCTTCGATGGGTATCAGTGTGTGGTTGTTGATTTAGATATGGTTGTATGTAATTATATGTATAAATTAATGTGTCTTTAGTGAATATTGGGTTATTGGATTGTGTTTTTGTTATGGTTGTGTGGTGATTGATTAGTTAATATGGGTATGTGTTATAGTTTCTCGAGGGTATGTTATATTGTTTGAAAAAATTAACATGGAAGTGGGTTTGGGATAGAATTTAATAAGAAATGATTTTTAATGACTAAAATTAATATTTAATGGCTAGTTTGAACATGGTTAATCAATAATGAATTGTTTTAAATTGAATATTGATATAAATTTATAAATGTATGTAATGTGGTTAGTAAATGCTAAATTAGGAAATCCATAACTAACTTGAATTATGAGAAATTATGAATAATTTTATAGTTTTTCTTGGTATGGTGGTTCTGCAAGTTATTTTTAGAGTGTTAAAAATAATTTATAGTGAATGAGAGTGGTAATGTTGTTTGTAAATGGGGGTGGAAGTGATATTTTATTATAAACTCTTGGTTGGTCTTATGTGTGGCTATAAAAATTTAATAACTTCCTTATGATTTCATATTCACTAAAATGAAGTTGGATAACCTTACCAATGTACAAATACTTTTAGTTCTAGGTGTTTTACATGAAATATTATTTTCCAAGGGAATAGATGGTTGACTACTCCCACTACCAAAATCTCCCATTAAGGAATAATATCAGTTGTGATGTTTATAAGTTATTATATATTGGAGACAATTGTCATAAGTTATAATTTGAATGACAATGATGTTATAATGATGATTAAGATGTTATAATGATGATTATAGAGTGGCTATGATGGGATATGTGATATGAGGTTGTGATAGAGGGTGTGAAACGTGATGGGTTCATTAATTATTAGATGAGTACATGATGTTTATTTCTTTCATGTTCATGATACTCTAGGGTTGGGAGGATGTGATGTGACGTTTTGATGTAGATATATGTTATGCGGTTTTGGATACATGGTTATGGTTATGATGTGGTGTGAATATATGTATATGTGGTTATATGGAAGTCATGAAACCAGAAGGGTGTCTTATATTAGGCCATGACAAAGAAACACTAGTGGGGGATGTGGTTTTGGGGTTTCCTCTTGATATATTATTTCATTACTATATTATTAAACATGGAAGATATATTTGGTGAGCTATCCTTGGTGAGGTCGGGTGCTAAATGACATGGAATATGAGAATGTTGATTTTTTTATTCTCTATGAAATTATTATTTTTGCTGCACATTTTCTTGAGATTTTAATATGGGGATCCTAATGAGTATTCATGTATGAAAACTTTTATCTATATAAAACAATTTTTTTTTTAATTTTAATGGGGATTAACAGATCCATCTAGACATTTCTAGCTTTATTTTGGACCTATTTTTTGGATTTTCTACTATAGTATTTTCATTATTGTTATTTAATTTGTGGAACATGTATTTTTAGTACATATAAAATTATGATAGGGTATTTCTATTTTATTTTATTTTGATTATTAGTGGTTTGTTTGATATTTTCTAGGGATTATTACGGCAATAAAACCCATTTGTGTGTTTTATAACCTTGAAGGTAGTCTCTATACCATGTCCTATTTAAGGTGGGATTTTTGGGCCAGTCAGATTTTTATTACTAGCTTATGAGGTGTCCCTAGAGGGTTTGGGTGATGAAACAAAAAATATATTTTCATTACATAGTTAACCTTCTTAGATTTTTGATTTCTCTAAATTTGTTATCATGTTGTTTAGGAACATATATGTAAAATAAGGAATTGAAAATTTATTGCACTTTTCCTATTAGAGTCCCACCCAATTGTAATCGTTATATTGAAGTGGAATTCATTTTATAACTATTATTTTATGTGCCTAAAACTACTTCAATATTATATATTTAAATTAATAAAATCAAGGGAATCAAAATGTTATGAGATATTTTGAGTTGAGTTTGGGGGTTGATGTAAGAGGATTGTCTCACATCATGTTACCTTTCATAGTTGAGCCATTTCCTATTAAATATTTCATTTATTTTAATGGGTTTTTGTTTTTTGAATATACATTATTTTTTGCCATTTTAATTCCCCAAATATATTTATTTATTACATTGATAGTTTCATTATATTTTTAATTCATTCTTAATTTCCCATTATTAATATATTTATTTTTATTTCCTAATTTTTTTATAAATATCTTTTAAAATGTTTGGTAAAAAAATATAGGATGAAATTTATTTGTGTTTAAGATGTGAGTGGCTTGAACTGGTGGTAAATGTTCATTATTATATTAATCATAGTTATTTCTCAATTGATAGTATGGATAACTTACTCTAAATATAAGATATGTATTTTTTCGTTGGAAGATAAAAATCATAAATATGTGTAAACTATAGTTCTATTTTTTGATGCATTGAGTAATGATGTTATGGTAAATTAGTTGACTGAGTTTGAGTCAGAATATGAGATTGGATAAGGATATTACAACCCACCTTGGGTTGAGGCATTATAAAATATGATTTGGATTGATATCATTTAAGGGGAAGGGATTGAAATTTTTATACCACATGTAGTGACATAATGAATATTTATTTCAAGGAAAAATAAATTATAATTAGAGTATTAGATCATGATATATAATTAATAATTTTCTTAATGGTAACCCAACATTGGGTAGTTGTGTGATAAATTTATTTTGACTATATTTCAAGGATAGTTCACTTTCAGTCTAAACATTTTGGTTTCAGACCACCATGATATCATTTTATGTGATTGATATAGCTAAAATTGAAATTCATACTTCCATTGGAATATTTTAAGTGAATTTTTATCTTTATGAAATCAATGGAGTTATTAAAACATGAGGGGTGACCTTGAGTATAAATTGTTCTTTATTAGTTATTTTGTCATACTCATTTATTTGTGTTTTATGTTTAATAAGGGCAATTTGAGATTTTCAAGGCCACCAAGAACTAATTTTATTTGGATATACATTTATGAGTCCTCATTAAGATACATTTTTAACGAAGTTGTTCACTTTCATGTAATGTTATAATTGAAATTCTCTTTATTGGTTTTAATGTTATTTTCTATAGACTCTTCCAGGAGAGATGTGGTGATGAGTTGATTGTATCAATTTATAAACTATTATTATATTATGGGTTGATATATGTTATTTGTGTGATGTTATAAATTACTTAGTATTATAGGTTATTTGATGATAAAATATAATTTTTTTGTAGTTAGGATAAGATAATGAATAGTATTAGAATGAGTAGTATAGTTTTGAGGATGGTGTAATGAAATTAAAATATCATTCTCATTAAAATAAATATTTACATGGTATAAATTCTGTTTGCAATTTGAGAATACATACCTTATAAAAAGATTAAATTAATTTAAAATATAGTGTATTGATAAAAAAAATAGTGTAATAAAGTTTTTGAAAGATCTAAGAACAATGGACGTAGTTGTGAAGAGTGATATATTTAAAAATTAACCTAAATCAAAATTCTTCGATCCAAATAATGAGATATGTACAATATTTTTTAGTAATAATTAAAATTAATAAAATTATGTCAAATAATTTTCACATGATTCATTTCTAACTAAATGATTTTGTAATCATTGCTCAAGGACCCAAACATGAATTCTTCTATAGATATTCACATATTCTCTAAAAATATAATCGTATTGGTCTATATCTATTGTTTTCTGGTAAGAATAACTGATTTTATACAAACATCTCTTCATCAGTCGCTAAATAATTTAAATTATTTTCTCTAGGTATTTAGGACATTAAGGAGATAGTGGTCTGAATTCTATGTCTAGAATATATAGAGGATCATATTAGAAAAACTAATTAAATCCTATAAATAAAATCAACTATATAGGCTTTATATTTATTAAATAGTAAAATACTCCCTCCCCTTTAATCTTTTCATAATTCCAACACCATCTCTTTGATAATTATTTAATTTATAATTAAATTATAGTAACTATTATTTCACTAATAAAAAAGCAACTCTAGTTTCAAATAATATTTATTTAATTTATGAATTCTTAAATAAATAATTTCTAATGAGATATAATTAAATAAATCCAATATATTAACTAATAAAATTAACTAATAAAATATAATTAGTCTATTAGCTAGGAATAATTTCTCACCCATCAAATAAATATTCACTTATTTAGTAACTCAAATATCATTTGAATATTTATATGAGAAATATAAAATGAACACCATTAATTATTGATCTATAATATCATGGAATTAAATTATAATAATCATAAAATTAATATACATTAATCATTATGTTTGTATTGGTTCTATTTTATGCAATCAAATTCAATTATGCTTAATGAGTTTTAAGATATGTTTATAATATGAACCTCCAGGTTTATTTCTAAGTGTAACTAATTCCAACTCACAAACCAATATTAGTATCTAAAATCACATAATTCCACTCATATAGAAAGGGGAAACCAAAAGAAACAATAATTATACTATGAATTCTATCAAATTATTATAATCCCAGGATCATCTAACATATATTCAAGCATTTTTCATTTATGTATCATTTTCACATAATTCAAAATTTATGATTCCTTGACTTACTAGGTTGAAATTGATTTATGACCAACATGCAATCTATTTAAATACGCTAAATTAAACACAATAAAAGTTCCAATGATATATTTATATAATATCTATAAGTGGGAAAATCATTTCATGAAAACTTAATTTACATTATAACAATAAAAAAACTTTCCAAGAGAATATATTTAACTGTTTTGTTCATATATCTAAGTATGAGTTTCATTATATACATTAATAATTATTTCAATTGTATGGACCATTAAATACACTAATAAAGAGAAATTTACAATGAAATATATTGTGCATAATTGTTATTAGTGGGATTATAGATAATATTTCCCTATTTTGATATCACCAAGTGAGAAATTAATGATAATATTTAATTATTATTATAGGGATTCAACACCCAACAATTAATAATCATCTGTGCCCAATTAGATTAATTTATTTAGACCATAAGACGAAACCTCAAGAATATTTTCTTGAAATAACTAGGATTTCATTATGGTAATAACTACTATTATCTATCAATGTATAGATAATCTAAATAAATTATTAAAATATTCATGATGAAGAAAAATTAATAAATATTAATAATAAAATATGAAACTCAATAGTTGTGGTTTACTAATGTAAATTACATAAAGAAATATGGTTCAGTGAGACTAATCCAAACAGAATCCCACTAACACTAGACCCAATTGATAACTATTCAAATGGTTAGCATTCATACTATATTTATTATTTATTTGAGTTATGGATTTATTTAATGGGTCTATTAAAATTTCTACTATGTTTATTATATAATATTTGACACATCACTTTGAGTTAACCCATCCATGATATGATCCTTTTTAGAGTATGTTTTATCCGCTAGTTTCATTTGGATACTTTTCGAAAAGATACACTCATATATATTTAATATATCAAAATTTAATATGATAAATGTTTTCATGTACTATAGTATTTTTTATATAATCAAATGTATTCAATTAACTTTTTTCGATGTATATGAGGAAGTAATATACTTATATTTCTATAGAATTTCTAATCATCAACTACTTTTAGATCCTATTTATCACTTGTAATAAATGATATAATAGATAAAATTAATCTATTTGGAGGTTATTATGTATGTATCCCCAATCACATCCCTGATTACTATATGAATATTTTATAAAAATATCTTTTTTAGTGTTAATATAGTTTTAACTATGGAATTTTGTAGTTCTCAAACAATTTTCTTGATGTGAACCAAAATAGTATATAATTTAGCATATGATATAGATAAGAATTATAAATCATGAAGTATTATATATATATTTTAAATTTTTGTTCCTCAATTAAAAAACATATATTATTGAATGAATTATATCATGAGACATTGGAAAAAAAATTCTATCTTGGATTTTATCATATTATTATTTTCAATAACATTTCAATATCTCTATATTTGTTTTAAAACCATATTTGATCTATTTAGGTAGATATTGACCCCAAGAATAATGGTTTTTTATTTAATTCATTCATAGAACAATATTTATTCAACATGGGATAAATAATCTATAATATATATCTATTTTCTAAATAATTCTTGGAAAACTAATATACTCACTTTTACATTTGTAAACATAATGATAAATTTTATTTGAAATGAAACAATGTTATTTTATGGCCTTATTGAAATTATCATTCCATGATCTTGTTACTTAATTCAATCTATAAATGTAAATTTTTATATTTCAGACACCATTTGATTTCTTTTATAGAATAAACCATTCTATTTACAAAATATAAAAATATTAAATATTTTTCCATTTCAGAATTTAATTTTTTACTTACATATAAAAAATTATATAATAATTATATGTTTTTATTTATTGATTTATTATAGTATTATAGTATTCCTCATTAATGAATATCATTTCAACATACTTAATGAGGTGAAAATAAAATCTCTTTGGTTATTAATTTTTTTAAATGAGCTATATAATATTTCTATTTTTTTGAAAATATCATTTCACAAATAGTTATGGACGTTATTCATGTGATAAATATTTTAAAACATCAACCTATTAGGCCTTTAACTTATTGAAGTATATCTTGCTCTTAATATGACTAATGAAAATGTTAGCCCTCTATAGAAATATATCTTGTTTATAGATTATGAAATTTTCTATATAATGTATTAGATGTGAAATATCTATGAATTACTATAAGATTATTCTAAAAAACTCACTCCACATCCCTAAACATGAATATGTGGTGTTTCATTATTATTCTGAAACTATAAGTTAGATGAAATAATATATTTCACCTCAATTAAGAAAATTTGATAAATATTTTCTCCATTGGTTTTAATTCAATATGATAAAAATATTATGGATGAATTTTCATAACCTATCATTGATCTCACTATATAATATTTTTTGTATCTCACACTCTATATGATAACAATTGATTTCTTAGTTAAGATATTCTCTATATAAATATGATTGAATTTTCTTTATATTATTACCAAGATGATAGTTTTTTTCTATTTTATATATCTTTAATCTGTTTAATGCAAAATAAATTATAGTGCATCAAGATGTCATATCCTTATCTACTGATGTATTCAAAAAAAGAAAAATTATGATAATTTTTCCGTAGCTTTTAATTAAAAAGTTATATGCATTCTAATGATAATGAATTACATAATATTTATTCCTAATTAAACCTTATTGATCAATGTTTCATTAGTCTCTTAAAATTTTAAATTTGAATCACATATATCGAATCAATTTTACATATAAAAGTATATATTCAATTCTTGATATAACCATTTATAAATTTTAATGTATTAAATGAAAAGATCAATGAAACCACTATTGGGTGTCATATGAGTCATATAAGATTCATAATTGATTTAAAATATAGGATTTATTATTTTGAGTATTTATATAATCCTGTATAATGATATGTGATTCCATAATATAAAACCATTTATGTGTAAAGTTGACCTAATATAGTTGTATTAATGTTATGAATATAATAATATTTATCCAATATAATAATCATTCAATGTAGAAATATAGAATGATAATATTTTCAAGATAATATAGTATGTATTGTTATATTAGTAACTCATAATTAATATCCATATCGATTTATTTAATATCCTTTCTTTTTTTTATTTTGATACAAACTTATAAGACATAGTTTTATCTATTAAAAAATATATTGAAACATAAAGATAAAATTATGAATAAACATAATTATTAAGAACCCATTTATTATACATTAATTAATTTCAATTCATTATCCTATCACTTTTTAAATAACATAAAAAGTAGTTAACAACTTTTGTTCTCTTCCTCTCAGTCAGTAGATTCTTAAGAGGTTATTTCTTAGTTACCTTTTAATTTATTCCTACTAATGACCTCTTTGCATTTATTTATTTATTTTTATTTATTATAATTGAATATATGTATTATTTAATATCCTTACATACCTAGTGAACTATAGTCAAAATATATGGAAGTATATTCTCTATATTTATCTTTTAAATAATTATGAATAAAACAATCGAAATTATTTTGTAAGGATGAATGAACGATGAAGTGCACTGTGTTGCATTTGTTGCCAATGAGACATGTTGTTGTCTTAGAATGAATGGATGTCAAGAATTGTCAAGATGTGAATGCCAAAGGTTGTGATGGTGTTGGTGGTGAAGGAGAATGGCCATGGTACTAAGATGCATGTCACTTAGGAGATTCACTAAGTGGTATTGGAAATTGTGGTTGAAAAATTTTCCATGTATATCTGACGATTGTTGAACTGGTCTTTAAGTTCAAAGAAATTGTATCCTGATGATACAAAGTCACACCAATGTTTGAAGACCATGCATTGTATTGACAATGCATGAGGAGAAGCAAGAGATCCATCCACAACTTCTAAGTGGGTGAAGTGGGTTAAAGAAGTCCATGTACTAACTCTTAGTGCATGTGAATGTGAAGAAGATCCAATTGATCTCTGATTGGATCAATGAAGAACATTGAAGCATTTATTTGATTAAGGAGCTCGGTTGATGAAGAAGACCCTTCAAGAATTTCCCTCCTAAGTAATGAATATATGTTGAGAAATTATGTAATTCTTAAGAAGAAGAAGAAAATAAAGAATGGCTTTGAGGTGGAAGTGGCATTTGGCTTATACTCATAGGAGAACTTTGTATTTGACAAAGTCTTATTCATGCCTTTGCCAAAAAAATATGGCCAGCCAAGGCCAGCCCACGGGTTCAACCCCAAGGCACTTGTGGGCCTAAGGCGCCACGCCCATGGGGGATCCCATGGTGCAAGCACAAGGCGGCAGGGGGCCGTCTGTAAGCCCCCGAGGACACGCGGTGGTGAAACCCGTGCGCCCGAGGTGCATAGTGGGCGCTAGGAGCGCGCCCGCAGGAGGAATGAGTGGGCGCAGAGCGCGCCCGCATGGGGAACTCGGCGTGGGGCGGCACCGAGAGGGTTGGAAGTTCAATTGCCGAGTTGAGGCAGCGCCAGGGTGATAACGCACGAGAAAATCCCATGGCGTTTCGATGTGGGACGGCGAATTTTTCCGCGGGAGCGATCCTGGCCGCACGATTGATCGCACGCCAGATCCGAGCCGCATATCTGATTCGCGGCGAGATGATATGATCCAGGCCGTCCGAGATCAATTGCATCGCCGATCCAACGGCTGCGAGACCGCCTTCAACCCCGATCTCGTCCGAAGTCTCCCGCGAGCTGCCGATGAACCAGGCGCCATCCGAGCATCGGATTTCGAGTTCCCGGCTGTCTCTTTCGAAGCCGAAGGCACCATCGTGCTCGTATGATCCTACTGAACATTTCCATGCATAAAAAAGGAGAATGCACACCATGTATGGGAAATTGGAGTTCGGACGAGGCATGCGAAGCTGCCGAAGGCCATGAGGATTATAGATGTGCATGGATCGACTTAAGAGAGCCATGCACACGTTCGGCGAAGCATGAACGTTGAGGAGGAAGAAAAATAAGGGAGCCCGCGTCAAAACCGAGAATAAAAATCAAGATTTGAAAGATTTTTAAAGATCCGAAACTTTCGGTAACTTGAGTTATTATCACGCGGATGTAAAGCACCGCCTCTGCCTATAAAAATGAGGCCGAGCCCTTGAGGCTTGCTTGCTGATTCTTTGTTGAAAAACCGGAGTCCCGTGAGTGCACCTTGTGCCTCGCGAAGCTGAAGCCCCGCGCAAATACCACTTGCGCGGATGAAGTTCCAGAGCCACCCGAGACTCTGAAGGAGGTCCCTGCCCGCGTACTCGCGCGGCAGAAGGAGCCCTCTCTGCCCGCACCCTTGCGCGGCAGGAGGTAGACCCCGCGGGTGTTGCACTTGCACGCCCCGCGGCAGGAGGGGCTTGCGCGCCCTGCGGCTTGGTGCCTTGCACCCAAGGCTTACGCGGTCCTTGAGGCCCGTGACACCTTGTGCGGCTGCCCCTTGCACCAAGGCCTTGTGTCTGTGCTAAGTGAACAAGAAGACCACAACTAAACCTAAGTTAGTGTGTTCCAAAGAAAGAAGAGGTCGTAGCCAAGTTGTGTGTGCAAAGTGAAAATACACCCTACGGGCATTTATTGTGTGCAAGAAGAGGAAGGTCACTACAAGTGTATGCTAAGTGAAGGATTTGTGTGTGCATTCTTGAAGAGTGAAGACCACCACACTTTGTGTGTGTGTGTATTTGAAAAGAAGGCCGAGGATAGCTTGGGTGTGTGCAAAAATAGTGGAGGCCAAATACACACTCATTGTGTGTGTGAAAAGCAAAGAACAAAGTTGTGTGTGCAAAACAACAAAGTGAAGTGGCCGAACCTATGTGTGTGCTCTAAGAGGAATAGACACACTTCGAAGAAGAAGAAGACTCACACAAAGTATAACACACATTTAAGTGTGTAAACACATTGAAAAAAAGTGTGAAGTTCAAGTGAGAAGGTGTGTGCTTGAAGTGATTACACCCTTTGAGGGTTTATTGCACCAAGAGGAGAAAGAGGAGAGTCCATGCATACATGCATGCACATGCACACGTGAACAAAGACAAATCTGGTTGTGTGCATTTGAGTTGACCAAGACCAGAGGATCTTGAAGAAATTGAGAAGGCCATGCAGTCAGTGCATGAGGATTCAGAGTTGCCATGCATTCAGTGCATGAAGTTGTTTTGAACTGAGACTGAGCCAGACTGAAGTGAAAGATATTGTTTGTCTGAGTTTTCAGTATTTGAGAAGAGCCTGATCAACAGAAGTGATCAGAAGTTATTGAGCAAGACCAACAGACCTTATTAGAGGCTGTTGAAGATTCTTGGAGAGAAGCAGGGTCATCCTTAGAAGAAGGTGATAAATCCGGAGCAAGACGAGAAGACCTGTTCATCACAAGTGAGCAGAGGTACAGAGAAAGGCCAGCAGCCTTTATCCCAGGCTGCTGAGGATACTTGAAGAAGCTTAAAGCGAAGAAGAGCTACTCGTGTGACTCGAGGAGCCAAGAGAAGACCCTGTGGGACTCAGGGAGAAGAAGCCTTCAGGGGGATTCTGGAGCAGGCCAGTGGGACTCTGGTAACACTGTGGGACGCAGTATAAAGACCCTCCTGTGGGATTCAGGAGAGATACAGTGAGACTCTGTATCGACCATTGTAATAATAACCGATTATAATGGGAGAATCCATGCAGGGAGAGCATGGCAAGGATGTAGGCCTTTGGTGCCGAACCTTGTAAATCCTTGTGTCATGTGCCTTTTCATTACTGCATTATCCGGGAAAGGTTGAGAGACATAAGAAGAGTGGATCTAGGCCTTAACAAGCCATAGAGGTTTAATTGATTAAGAATAAATTAGTAAAAAGTTTTAAAGGATCACTGATTCACCCCCTCCCCCTCTCAGTGATTCACACTGATCCGGGCACTTCAATTGGTATCAAAGGGAGGTTACCTCTAAAAGATCCAAGGGAGTCTTTATGAAGTGCATATTTGAGGAAATGAGCGACCAACCTCAAATGGAGATATCTGCCAAGACTCAGAAAAACAGGATGAAGAAACAGTCCAAGAAGATGAAGAAGAAGATTGTTGCTGATAGAGAAACACCTGACAATTCCTTTTATCACTCTTCTGGTGAAGCCTGTCCTAGCTGTGATGAAGTTGGAACAATGAATGATCTTCAAAATGCACTAAAATATCTTCAGAAGACTGTCCCCAAGGAAGTGGAAATGTGTATTACTACTGGCATCCTTGATCTTCAAGAAGAAAAATCACAGTTAGAAGAAGAAGCCAATGCAATGGAAGATCAATTGGCTAAAAGGGTTGGCATAACCAACACTCTCAGAAAGCTGGTGAAGGCTAAAGATGAAACAGTTTCTCTTTGCAATGAAAGATATGAAGACACTGCTGAAGAATTGCAAAGAAGCCTTTCTGAGAAAGTATTCTTTAAAATAATGATCAAAGAAGTTTTCCATGCACTGGAAAAGTTGCACAAAGTGTCAATGAATGTCAGAGATGCTCAAATTGAAGACAAAGTCAAAATGGTGAAGGAGCTTGACAACTCATTGCATGAAATGAAGAAGGTGCATGATGACCAAATGGAACAGCTGAAACAGAATTGGGAAGGTAGGCTAAAATTGGTTGAGGATGAGAAGAACTCCCTCAACATGAAATTCATTGAACTGGAGGTGATATTGAAAAATCTGCAATCACCCAAAGCTGAAGCCTCCCAGTCAGCTGAAAGAAGAAATGTTGCTACTCAAGTATGCTTTGAGAAGGATGATTCTAAAAGAAAGACATCCTCTAATGAAAGGGCAACATCTTCTAAAAAGAAGGTACCATCCATACCATCTTGTACTGATGCTTCTAATTGTGTTTCCACAAAAAGTGCAGGATTGAAAAATAATTCCAAACAAGTATGGATGAAGAAAATGAAGAAGCAGAGCTCTCCTGAAACAACACAACTTGTCAAGAAAAGTACCCAGCAATCAGAAGGACTGAAAAGGTCAAGATTTGTGGGTCAATGTTGGTGTTGTAACAGGTAGGGGCATTGTGAAAAAGATTGTATGTACAATCCTTTAAATTCAAAGGCACAAAGGAAGCCCATGCCTAGGGGGAGTAAGCCAGAAGAAAAGAAGCAACATCCACAGGTCCAAAAATATATGTTTACTGCAAATAGATTTGGATTACTTGACAACATCTGGGATGATTGCAAAAGTGGTCAAAAAGATACATGTCAGTCTCCAACTGTATCCAGAGCTCAAAAGAAGAAAAGATCACAGAACCTGGCTCAGAATGAATCCTTGGGAAGCAAGAAGAAAGTTGAAGATGCTCCCAAGAAGATTATGAAAAAGGAAGAGAAGACCTTGGAGTCTAAATCCAAGAAGGGTGATGCATCCAGAAGGACCACCAAGAAAACATGCTTCTACTGTGGAAAGAAAGGACATATCATGGATCTTTGTAAAGAAGCCATGAAATTAAATAGAAGCAGACTGGACTCAAAAAGACAATCAATCCAGAAGAAGAATAAGGGATTGATTGAAAACAAGTTTCCTAAGAAAGGTAGCTTGACAGCATCTAAGGAACCATGTGGAACTTCCAGAACTGGGGCCACTCTTCCAAATCATTTACGTGTCATATGGCCACATCAGTTGCAACTTTCCAGAGAACTACAAAGAGTTGAAGATGAAGCTCTGGCAATTGCTAAAGCGAAAGGGAAGAAGAAGGTTTCACATGAAGATGTTTTGAGAACCACACCAGCACAATCATCAATGAAGATCAAATGTGCAAGTGTGAAGACTGGTGAAAATGGGACATCTCGGTTGAGAGAATCTTCTCAACCTTGTTGTTCACATTAATGAACCAAGGAGGTTCCATCTTATTCCCTTATAATCTTGGTATATACATGTGCTAACATTGCAGGGAATTGAAGATGCTGATCATTCTCATCTGGAGGATGGTTTGGACAGAACGGAGTGCACCCCTTGAGGGGGAGCAAATCTGAAGAAGATGATGTTCTGAGATTAATATCATCTTAAGAAAATGGATGAATGGGGGATCTTTATCATTGCACTGAACTTTCTAATGAGTTCTGTGATGTATGTGCAGGATTTAGCATTTCATTGTTATATCTGAAAAATTTCAAACCCCTGAAGCATGATCTCACATGTGTAGAGAATTGTGGACCGCATTGAGTATCTTGGTTACATCACTCTTGTTTTCTACACCGGGTTAGCCCAAGTAGACTTAGAGTTGATTTACTAAAGGTTCTTTGCTAAAGAAGAACATGTGGCATCATCCCTCTCTTAGTATTTTTCAAGAAGATGCTATTCGAAGGGAGTAAGAGATATTGTGGAAGAGAACCACACCACACCTTTGCATTTGATTGCCAATAAGGGGGAGAAAATATTGGCACACATATTGACCCATTCATATGTGTTGAATTTGTGTATTGACAACAAATACAAAGGGGGAGATTGAAGTGCACTGTGTTGCATTTGTTGTCAATGAGACATGTTGTTGTCTTAGAATGAATGGATGTCAAGAATTGTCAAGATGTGAATGCCAAAGGTTGTGATGGTGTTGGTGGTGAAGGAGAATGGCCATGGTACTATGATGCATGTCACTTAGGAGATTCACTATGTGGTATTGGAAATTGTGGTTGAAACATTCTCCATGTATATCTGACGATTGTTGAACTGGTCTTTAAGTTCAAAGAACTTGTATCCTGATGATACAAAGTCACAACAATGTTTGAAGACCATGCATTGTATTGACAATGCATGAGGAGAAGCAAGAGATCCATCCACAACTTCTAAGTGGGTGAAGTGGGTTAAAGAAGTCCATGTACTAACTCTTAGTGCATTTGAATGTGAAGAAGATCCAATTGATCTCTGATTGGATCAATGAAGAACATTAAAGCATTAATTTGATTAAGGAGCTCGGTTGATGAAGAAGACCCTTCAAGAATTTCCCTCCTAAGTAATGAATATATGTTGAGAAATGATGGAATTCTTAAGAAGAAGAAGAAAATAAAGAATGGCTTTGAGGTGGAAGTGGCATTTGGCTTATACTCATAGGAGAACTTTGTATTTGACAAAGTCTTATTCATGCCTTTGCCAAAAAATATGTCCAGCCAAGGCCAGCCCACGGTTTCAACCCCAAGGCACTTGTGGGCCTAAGGCGCCACGCCCATGGGGGATCCCATGGTGCAAGCACAAGGCGGCAGGGGGCCGTGTGTAAGCCCCCGAGGACACGCGGTGGTGAAACCCGCGCGCCCGAGGTGCATAGTGGGCGCTAGGAGCGCGCCCGCAGGAGGCATGAGTGGGCGCAGAGCGCGCCCGCAGGGAGAACTCGGCGCGGGGCGGCACCGAGAGGGTTGGAAGTTCAATTGCTGAGTTGAGGCAGCGCCAGGGTGATAAAGCGCGAGAAAATCCCGCGGCGTTTCGATGTGGGACGGCAAATTTTTCCGTGGGATCGATCCTGGCCGCACGATTGATCGCGCGCCAGATCCGAGCTGCATATCTGATCCGCGGCGAGATGATCCGATCCAGGCCGTCCGAGATCAATTGCATAGCCGATCCAACGGCTGCGAGACCGCCTTCAACCCCGTGCTTGTCCGAAGTCTCCCGCGAGCTGCCGATGAACTAGGCGCCATCCGAGCATTGGATTTCAAGTTCCCGGCTGTCTCTTTCGAAGGTGAAGGCACCATCGTGCTCGTATGATCCTACTGAACATTTCCATGCATAAAAAAGGAGAATGCACACGATGTATGGGAAATTGGAGTTCGGCCGAGGCATGCGAAGCTGCCGAAGGCCATGAGGATATAGCTGTGCATGGATCGACTTAAGAGAGCCATGCACACGTTCGGCGAAGCATGAACGTGGAGGAGGAAGAAAAATAAGGGAGCCCGCATCAAAACCGAGAATAAAAATCAAGATTTGAAAGATTTTTAAAGATCCGAAACTTTCGGGAACTTGAGTTATTATCACGTGGATGTAAAGCACCGCCTCTGCATATAAAAATGAGGTCGAGCCCTTGAGGCTTGCTTGCTGATTCTTTGTTGAAAATTCGGAGTCCCGTGAGTGCACCTTGGGACTCGCGAAGCTGAAGCCCCGCGCAAATACCACTTGCGCGGCTGAAGTTCTAGAGCCACCCGAGGCTCTGAAGGAGGTCCCTGCCCGCGTACTCGCGCGGCAGAAGGAGCCCTCTCTGCCCGCACCCTTGCGCGGCAGGAGGTAGACCCTGCAGGTGTTGCACTTGCACGCCCCGCGGCAGGAGGGGCTTGCGCGCCCTGCGGCTTGGTGCCTTGCACCCAAGGCTTACGCGGTCCTTGAGGCCCGTGACACCTTGTGCGGCTGCCCCTTGCACCAAGGCCTTGTGTGTGTGCTAAGTGAACAAGAAGACCACAACTAAACCTAAGTTAGTGTGTGCCAAAGAAAGAAGAGGTCGTAGCCAAGTTGTGTGTGCAAAGTGCAAATACACCCTACGGGCATTTATTGTGTGCAAGAAGAGGAAGGTCACTACAAGTGTATGCTAAGTGAAGAATTTGTGTGTGCATTCTTGAAGAGTGAAGACTACCACACTTTGTGTGTGTGTGTGTGTATTTGAAAAGAAGGCCGAGGATAGCTTGGGTGTGTGCAAAAATAGTGGAGGCCAAATACACACTCATTGTGTGTGTGCAAAGCAAAGAACAATGTTGTGTGTGCAAAACAAAAAAGTGAAGTGGCCGAACCTATGTGTGTGCTCTAAGTGGAATAGACACACTTGGAAGAAGAAGAAGACTCACACAAAGTATAACACACATTTAAGTGTGTAAACACATTGAACAAAAGTGTGAAGTTCAAGTGAGAAGGTGTGTGCTTGAAGTGATTACACCCTTTGAGGGTTTATTGCACCAAGAGGAGAAAGAGGAGAGTGCATGCATACATGCATGCACATGCACACGTGAACAAAGACAAACCTGGTTGTGTGCATTTGAGTTGACCAAGACCAGAGGATCTTGAAGAAATTGAGAAGGCCATGCATTCAGTGCATGAGGATTCAGAGTTGCCATGCATTCAGTGCATGAAGTTGTTTTGAACTGAGACTGAGCCAGACTGAAGTGAAAGATATTGTTTGTCTGGGTTTTCAGTATTTGAGAAGAGCCTGATCAACAGAAGTGATCAGAAGTTGTTGAGCAAGACCAACAGACCTTATCAGAGGCTGTTGAAGATTCTTGGAGAGAAGTCGGGTCATCCTTAGAAGAAGGTGATAAATCATGAGCAAGACGAGAAGACCTGTTCATCAAAAGTGAGAAGAGGTACAGAGCAAGGCCATCAGCCTTTATCCCAGGCTGCTGAGGATACTTGAAGAAGCTTAAAGTGAAGAAGAGCTACTCGTGTGACTCGAGGAGCCAAGAGAAGACCCTGTGGGACTCAGGGTGAAGAAGTCTTCAGTGGGATTCTGGAGCAGGCCAGTGGGACTCTGGTAACACTGTGGGATGCAGTATAAAGACCCTCCTGTGGGACTCAGGAGAGATAAAGTGAGACTCTGTATCGACCATTGAAATACTAACCGATTATAATGGGAGAATCCATGCTGGGAGAGCATGGCAAGGATGTAGGCCTTTGGTGCCGAACCTTGTAAATCCTTGTGTCCTGTGCCTTTTCATTACTGCATTATCCGGGAAAGGTTGAGAGACGTAAGAAGAGTGGATCGAGGCCTTAACAAGCCATAGAGGTTTAATTGATTAAGAATCAATTAGTAAAAAGTTTTAAAGGATCACTGATTCACCCCCTCCCCCTCTCAGTGATTCACAATGATCTGGGCACTTCAAACGAGAGATATGGAATGATATTTATCCATATCTAATCCAAACCATACTAATCAATTTATTTTTATAATTATGTTTATTACATGATTTCATATTCTTATTTACAAATTAATTGTTTAATGAATATTTCATTTCTTTCATTCCTCACTTTCTCTGTGAAAAGTGTCTATCGTTATGAAAATATGGTGTGTCAATCAATGTTCATATGATATAATTACAACCCAAAACAATTAGGGGATACTTGATGTGATCAATATTATATGTTTCATATATATTCCACTGATATCTTTTATTCTTGTCCTTACAAGCCTCTAGTGATAGACCATTGGGAATAGGGGAATAGAGGTCCTAAAAATCCTAACCTTACTAAAGTTCTATGTGGAAGTGATAATATCACTAATCAAAATATTACATGATAATGAATTTTTTTATATAATCCATATCAATTATAAGGAATGTCTGTTGATAAATTATATTTTCAATCATAAAATGAAATAGTTTGTTAGTACTTTATCACGATTAAAATTTAAAGACATTATTGGTAGATTAATAATTTATATCTCATGTGATTATCATCAAATCTTAATATCTATAACTATTTGATTTATCATATACAAGTACTTGGATATTAAAGGGGAAAATATTAATATTGCCCTTATTCCACCATGAACTATTACCATTAAATATTACACAATGATTTTATGTATGATCTGCTATTTTTGACAATATTATTGTGCAACTATTATATCTATTCATTGGATTCCTTTTTAATAAATCCTAAACATGGATTATTCTAAAACATTACACCCAAATTAAACTAATACAGTTATATATAGTTCTTTTACTTAAAATTTTATTTTATTGAGCCATCCCTATCTTTAAAACACCGTGATAACTTAGAGATTACATTTTTTTCCTAACAATAAACTTGATTAGTGGAAAAATCCAGAATAAGATAATTTAACGTGGGTGGTGACGTAACAATGGAATTTAGGTATTCTAATTTTTGGGGTGTAATAAATCCAATTATATTTTATCAATATATTAAATTATATATCTTACCTAAATATTATCTATACACAATAAAATAACATTACATAAAATTAATTTTTATATTGTCGTGTTTCGTAAATTTCTAAACTATGTAATTCGATAAATAAATTATCCACTATGAGAAAAGAGTTAAAATGATTAATCATTTCAATTAAATTAAAGTATTTTTTTATTTATCAAGAAAGGATAAACCAACCATGAACATAGGTGGCGGAACTCATTGAGTTTGTTTGGACTCATGTCGCAGCATCTCATGCTCTCCGGTGATTCTCCTTTGATTATTTTTTCATTCAATTCTTACAATTCAACGCCTCTTCATGGGAACTCCTATTATTACAATGATACCCGCATGAAAGTGAGGGTGGCCCTGGGTAATAGTTTACATAAAAATAATGTCATAATTATAGGCATGTGCATTATAAAAGATGGAGAGTTCATTCACATATGATGATGAATATTATTATTATTCTTATTCTTATTACTATAAAAAAATATATTATGCAATAATTTCAAATTATATAATTAAACAAAAACATACATATTTTAGTCTTCAGATCATTATCAACCACTATATATAATGCCTAAAATAATAAAAAATAAATTATGTCACTCATATAATTTTACAATTAAAATTAAATAAATAGAAGTAAATAAATTTAAATCATTCACTTCTAATCCATTAATATTATTCATTAAAATTTTATATTATTTTTAATAGAATTTTTATTTTATTTATAAAATTTTATAATAAATTTTAATATAAATTATATTTTATTTAAAAAAATTTGTTCAATATATTATAAAATATTTAGGCACAAATATATATATACTAAAATATATAGTTTATAATACGAAATTTATTAAAAATAAAAAATATACAAAAATGTTGGCATTTGGCTAAGTGTCGGTGCAACCTAGGAATTTTTAAGCCTCAAGGCCTAGATGGGGCCCTAGGGTACTACATGTGGAACTATTCAATTTGTATATTTTTCAGGCAACTATTCATATCTCGTTTTTCTAATTATAGATCTCATGCCTCATGTTAGATCTAACCATCTGGTTAAAGTACTATGTTGTAATTTACTTTTTTTGTGTGTTTTGGAAAAATATTTGTGAACTTTTATTAATAAATGATTGATTTACCTCTTTTATTAGGATTTAATATATCTATTTCATAGATCTGACTAAAATGTATATTAATCTATAATGTTACATTCACATTTCCTATTGATATTCTTCATATCTAAGAAAAATATATATGGATCATCATTTATATATGAAATTTCTATATATACATATTATAGACCTATGAAAAATAGATATGGGTATATATTTTTAATTGAATATCATATTTTATTGACCTATTCTTTGAGAATAAATTACAAATATGTGGGTAGAACTAAAATTTGGATATTGGATGAGAGATATGGATATTTTTTTTAAATTAAACACTTATAAAATGACGATCACAAATAAATTGTGACATATATGATACAACTTAAAAGATTTGGGTGTTTTTGTGGTGAATGTGGTGGGGGATAAATTTAGAAATTAATCTAAATGCATATGTCCATATTTGAAGAACAATATTTACATGTCAATTTTAATTTAATATAAAAATTAAAACACTTACCTCAATTAGTTTTCCTGAAACTAATTTTCTCCTTGATGTTATTATATATATTACTCATGTAACAAAACATTAATACCTTGTTTATTATCATTTTGAACTCCAAAAAAACATGATATATCAATCTTAATTCGTTATTTGAATACAATGAAAACTAAAATCACTTCAAAATTCTTGTGTTATTGTCCAAAAACTATATATGATTCACTCTTAGGATTCTATGGGGTGGGAAGAGAGATATCTCAATTATAAATTAAGACCCTTATTAATGACATAATTTATCTATTTTTTATAATTTTGAAATTAGAAAAAATGTCCATCCTTTTTACCTATTCCAAATAGAACCCTCTTTGACCATTGTTTATTTAATTTATCATTAGATATAAATAACTATTATTTAACTAAAAATTAATTATATTTGGTGTTAATTAATAATTACTTAATTTATCACATATTAATAAATTTTATGACATCTAGATACACTGTGTACAAACCAATATGTCTCTTTATTATTCTAATAATGTAAAAATCATAAAATAACAGTGGTATTTAGAAAAACATCTTGTGATCCTTTGAGAAAGATAAAATATAGATCAAATTTAAGCTTACTATGATTACTAATTATGAAATTTAATACCATTTATATCAAAAATATTTTCAAGAATGATAGATCTATGTTCCTTTGATTTATTAATATGAAATTTATACTGATCACCATAGAAATGGATTAATGTTAGGTATCTTCATTTCAATAAAATGAATTATGATATTTTATTTATTTACCTATAATGGAAAACACATTTTCTTATAATTAAATTAATTTCATAGAACTCTTTATGTTCCTTCGACATTTTACATCACCAAAAGAATATATTTCAATGTTTTCATCATGCATATATGTATTTCATTCCTGGTATATTCTATTATGCTTATGGACCAATACACACACATATAGAAAATAATTTCACATGAAACATATTAAGACAGATAAATATTGGGGGATCTATTATTATGATCTCTCTATTGGAGATCACGAAGTGTGAAATTTTATAAAATATGTCTCAATGATTTTGAAGAAAAAAAATCATAGGAATATATCGTTCGTGTCTTTTCTCAGATAGATTTACATTATGTATAAGAAATAACATAAAGAATATTTCATGGAACACCCATGCTCTCATTATTATGAGAACTAATATAACCTATCAATTCAAAAATATATTAAAATAAAAATATTTCACAAGCAATGGAAAATAGAAAAAAATGTATTAGGAAAAAATACTATATATTTCAAATTGAAATATATTGTTTAATATTATATTGTTCTTAATGAATTTTTATTCTAACGAAGTAACCAAAATATTTTATATTGTGTTTTGGATATGATGATATTGGTTGAGAAAATCATAAAAATGATTAGGTATATCAATAGAAAATATTATAGCACTATGTTACGTGATAATTCAGTAAATGAATTATTTATGATAACATGATGTGGTAGTGATGGAACAAGAAAAGTGACATTTTATGATTATTTAATTAATCGTAATTATATGTAATTAGGATATTTTATAACACTTGACATTCAAGTTTATGTGAGAAAAAAAGATAACATGTTTACCCATTGATATTTATTTATTGTCTTTTCAACTTGGACACTTTTTTCTTTCCTTAAGATATGATGAAGGTTTTATGGGATTATATATTGTTAAATTAATATGATATTGATCCATCATAAAATTATTTACTGAATTTTAATTAATTATTTTTTTACTCCAATTGAAAGCTATCTTGTATTATATTTTTTTAGATTTTGTTGTAGAGAGTTATATTATGAATAATTTATTACGATTTTTGGATGTCTTACAGATATTTTAGTTAAATTGTGATGTATTTTTTAATATTAAGTATAAATGAGTTTTGGAGACAACATTAAGATTTTATTTATTTTTATAAAACTCTTTTGAGATCATTGATAATTTCTAATAATATCCCTAGAAAATCATATGGTTGCATAACAAATATACCTACTGAGATATTAATTATTCTTTTGATTTATGTAAAATAGAATAATAATGTTGTGTAGGATAAATCCTATGATTTGAAACTCTAAATGAGGTTGTAGTGAAATGATTTGTATTCATATCTTTTTATCATTATAGAATTTAAGGATTAAGTGGTGTTTATATTTAAATTAAATGTATTTAAGTTATTATAATCATTATAATTTGGTTATTTTATTTATGAATTTGGTATCAAAATTTTAAATATCATTCTCTTGAAAAGATTTATGTATTGAGTTATCACCCAAACATTTTTAAGGTTTGTCATTGATGAAATATCATACAATCAAAATATCATGAATTTATGTTTTTTAGGGATTGATGTTATATGGTAGAAATTAAGTTTTTAGGTTGAATTTCTTTGAAGGTACATTTATTATAAGTTTCTAAAATATAATGTTTTTGAGATAGTAGATTTATTAGGGAATTTTTCAAATTTCATAATCAAGGGAAGAAATGGATAATTAACATTAAAAGTGACCTTTGTAAAAATTTAATAATAGAATTATTGATATCATAATATTGAATTTACTTAGGGTTGATATTTTAAATTAATTTAATATTTATTTATTTTTTTAATTAATTAATTACTAATAAGAATCACATGTAACATTTTTTCTATTTTTGAAGTAAAACTAAAATATATTACCAATTGAATCTCATATTGAGAAATCATTTGGGTATTATTTATTTGAATATGGTGTTTCATTTAATATTAACTTAATTTCATATTTGTCTCTAAGACTTTTAATAGAATTTTTGATAAATAAACCGACTTTCAATGATAGTCACTCATTTCTCACATGGATAGAGATTACTAATTTTAGATGATAATAGGACATTGGAAATGTATTCCTTTGAATTATTTAAAAATTATAATATGATAAAATTAACTTATTTTTGGGCATGATTGTGTGTATAGAAAGACCCATGAATTTAGAAATGATCATGACATATTAAAAATATCTAGATAGACTTTCGATTATTTTTATACTTGTGTTAACTTATAAAAACAAGTTTTACAGCAAAATGTGATTTATTTAAAATGATACTCATAGTGTCAAGGAATAACAAACATATAGAATGTATTTTTTTGATGAAAAGTTATTGTATTTGAATTGAGATTATTTGTGTGCTATATGTGAATAATATATTGCGTCACACTTTTGTTCATCCCATATTGGGAAGATGGACTCCTAGGGGATATGGAATGTACTAACTATATTGGGGAATGTTGTTACACCATTGGAAAAGTGAGTCTTAAAAGAATAAATGCTATTACACATTTCAATAAGGTGGACCTTTATTTTATGGAGCCTTTCTAATATTAACTCCATATTTAATTATTATTATCTTAGAGTAGTGTTAGGATGGGGGCCTCAAGGGATGCTTCTTATGGTGTCCATTTGTGAAGAAATAAAATTCAAGAATCATGTGTTGGTATATGGTATATTGTTTATAATGATAAGTAAAAATGGTGGGTAATAGCCAATGGGGTGCTGGGATGGAGACCTAGGTATTATATGAGACCCATAAATTTTTATGACTATGTTCATAACCTATGGTGTTCAGGTCGTAATAAATGGCATCATAGTTGTTACTCAAAGTACAATATCACTAACTAATTTTGACGTGTAGGGTTTAAAATGATGACATTGTGATTTAAAGGGTTGTAAGGAGTAAATCCCCATGAAAAATTCAGACTGAAATACTAAATGATTCAAAACATGTTAATAGGGTTCACCATTATTTCTGACATCTTTTCATATATAAACACTATAGTTAATATTGTTTGGCTTGGAGTACTGTGAGGATGGGTGGCCTCATGGAATTTTTCCCAAGGCGTGTTATATTAAAGGAAAATAACTGTGAAAGAACATGTGTTGACCTATAAACATAATCAATGGTATTATAAGTGACTCGGGTTGTTGGGAAATGAATAGTGTAGCCTTTATATAACAAAAAATAAATTATTATGACATGACATGGTCAATTTAGACCATGTAGATAGAAATTTTAAAATAACATGATACTGAACATTATTATGTTCATTATCCCTCAAAATTTGTATCATATTATGATAGTATATATATATATATTGTGCCTCTTTGACAGGATAGAAAACAATCCAATGGTAAATTCCATGACTTTTTAGGATGAACGACTCATGGTTCACGACAGTTTCTGTATTTTTAATGATTGGTGTGACTATGGTTTATTTATCTTGAGAGATATAATACACAATATTTTATATTGACTAAAATAACAAAAATTATGATGATTATGTATATATAGTTCAACCCATATGGAGATTTATTGGTGGTGAGAAGTGTTAAGATTATTGGTGAGAATACCATAACTCCATGACTAAAACATGTATGTATATGATTATTATAAATATTGTATTATTATGATTATGATTATGATAATATTGTTTTGTAATACTATTAATGAATATATATATATATTTTGAAGATGAATTTTGTTTTTTAGATTGATTAAGGGTATAATATTTTCATAGATATAACTTATAATATTTTTATATAATTTCTTTGATGGGAATATCATTATGTTGAGACTTGATCAATATGGGATCTCAAAAAGGGGCATGGGTGATTCAAGGATCCATTTTCTTTTTACAAATTTTTTCTTTTCAATTCAACCTATCATGATATTTAATGACAGAATCCACTATTCTGGGATAAATTAGACTTAACATGAATGATATTGTAAGTAAATAGAATATATCAAATGGATTTAAAATGTTTGATAAAAATACTCACTCTTTTTATTGTTGTTTATTACCCCACCATAGATTCTCTACTATATTATTTTATCAATTGAATTGGTTTATCGAGAATCACACTATTTGATAAGTGTTGAATCCACAGAAGTTGATCATTATACTACCTCACACAGTCTCTAAAAAATCTAAACTAGTAATCAAATCATATGTACACATAGGATAATCTTTATATTGAATAATAAATTGTTACCAGAATCCACATTGGCCTTCCACTCTAGAATCCAAAAAGGTGGGTCTTTATATTGTCTCACACAATGTTACCATAATAAACCCTATCCTTATACTATGAAATACGTATTGGATTATCCTTATATTGCATACCAAACCATATCTTCATTAAATATGGATATAATATAATATGATATCTTTATCTTCCTCCACAATATCACTAAATCATACATTCTTGTGTTTGAGTTCATGTACCTTCTATTTCCACTGATTTAGTATTTTGGTCATTCTCAAATATGCTAATCACATGTATTGGATTAGTTTACTCAATGAAAAATATGAGGGGAATATATTATTTTGCATCAGTTAAAGACTTGACCTAATGTAGATGTGTTTAAGAGATGATCATAATGTATTCAAGATATATTTTTTGAAAACATTGTGAAATAGCTTCTATAATTTTCAACTGAAATTTCACCATACCCTATAATAGGAAGCATTTCCTTTCCATATTTTTTATTTGTTATTTATAATTAATTCACATTTGGTATATCTCAAGTTTTTATTCAGGTATACATGCATGAATAAAATAAATTAATATATTCTGGTTTATATAATATTGTATTCGCTCTTCTCAAACATCGCCATCACACTAAAAATCATTCTTATCACTCATGGACTACGCATACACCTTGGGAACAATATTCTTTATAAAATTGTATATAATTGTAGGTAATCTACTGTTTTTTCATTTCATAAACCACAAAATGTATAAAAACATTCTTCATCACAAAAAACCAAACATATTTATTGATATCCCAATGAGTTTATGAAATCCTAGAAGGATTTACAGAGACATGGTTTCTTTACAAACCCATTTAGTGTGAGGTTTGAATTTCAATAGGTTGTGTGATACTCTTCTTTCTTCATGCAAGTAGAAGAATTGAGAAACCTTCCCATCATATATTATAAGCATTTATATATTCTCTATTTCATGACATCCTTCAGTGATGAATGTTAAAAGCATCTCTCAGGTTGGAATATCACTTTATTTGGTTATTTCCACCACTTGAGGTTCATTACATCACCACCTTAGCCTCTAAAAATAATTTAGTGTCAAGCCATGCATTTAATAATTGAATATATCGATATTAATATTTTAAAAAATAGATCTTTATTTAATCCTTATGATGATGATAATCTTGGAATCTTTTACTTCAGGATAAATCCTCTCATGGATATAAAAATAATCTCCTTCCCCCGTCAATTTTGAGAAGCTCAAGCTAATCCCAGTAAGAACAAAATGGTATAACCCCCATTTCCCCAACTAGTTAATTTGTTTCTCCTAATAAATTCATGAAAATTATAGAATGCATGCAAACAATATTATGGCCTCATAAACTAAAAAACATGGCCTCTAAATATCCATGAATACCTCAGGTTTGATGATGATAGTTATGACATTAAATGTATTGATGAACATATTCTTCTCTGATGAGGTTTGACGAAGAATATTATGGTGTTACAGTGATCAGAGAACATGGATTTAGTTGATTGGGTGATGACTATAATTTAAATAAAATTATTATTGTATGAGTAGTAACCCAATTTCACATATCCCACATAAATTTAATATTTGGTTGAGTGTCATTTTATGAGTTAATATGTTCCACAATAGTCTCTAGTGAACATCGTAGTTTGGCACCCACAACATGTCACACAACACATAATGGGACATGCCTCACTTGAATGGGCCCACTAGCCCATTCACATGTTCATTCACATATATGTCACAGTGGGATCTATCCTAGCCCACTCACCTACCTCCATTGGGCTACATGGATGTCTCCCATTCACATAGTTGATCCTAGCTTCATAGTTCCTCAGTTGACTAGGATATGGTGTCTTTTGAGGTTGGAGCACTTTTTATTAAGGGATCATTAATATTCTTAGGAAATTCCAATGTATAATCCTTCAAACATGAAAAATCCTTCTCAAATTCTTTATGAAAAATATTATTCATTTATTATAGACCTCGTATAATACAACCATTGTTATAAAAAATGTTTCATTATCCTTAATGGAAAATGTATTATAAATTAAGATCAGTCCAACAATCATCACAATTATATGGATACTAGTAATTATCCATGATTATTCACTTCTTCTATCTTTATAATTTTCAACAATATTGAACCTTGTTTCAAACAAATACAATCCAATCCCATTGGTCTCAACAATATTTTATTGGTAAATTATGGAAATGTATTTTCACATCAATCAACTCAATATTCGGATCGACTTATTTACCCATTTATGGAAATCAAATTCAAAGGGTATGTGGGGGTTCTCATTTCAACTTATAACTATTTATTCATACATTTCACTCTTCTCTAAACAAAAATTATGGAACCACATTATTTCTTAATGAAATTAGTGTTTAGTTGGTCATTGTTAAGTCTATGTGTTCTAACTCAGAGTAGAAAATCATAGTGATGTTACCAAAGAAACAATGATATACCAAAATAATATTTTTTTTATCATCCTTAATATCATTCAACTTATTCATCTCACGGGATATCTAATAAATTTTTCAGGATATATCCTACACACATCATAATGAACACATCAAACTATTTCATATGAATAAATTAATAATCCCCATTCAACACATTTTTTTCATGATCCATCACTCCCACTAGAGAAGCAGTTTTACATAATCAATGAAGACGTTAAAATGTGATTTTCATACTTAATATTCATTTTTTTCACCCCTTGAAGTGATTCACACTCTTCATCATATGGGATATAGATATTCTCCCTAATGAATATCGATTCTACTTAAATTCCTTGTATTTTAGTTCTAATAAAAGAATAATGGAATATGTTGGGGCCTTTGGGATTCTCATAAATAACATTCAGAGTATGAGCTTCCTCTCAATTCGGTCTTAGTCCTCTTCATAGATTCAACATTGGATGTAGCATCATTCAAAAATCTCTTATAATTTAAAATTTATTTTTCATCATCAATTGATACTTTTGATGTAGATGCCTTTTCATCTTCAGTACTAGAAACATTGCTTAATTTCTATATATTCTTCATGTTCTTTCCTTGGGCTCGTAGGATTATCATGCTATCTTTTATGAAAATTTCTGTATTTTATTCCTCATAATATTCATGTAATAATTTAAAAATGACTTTTCATCAAAATTCACTTTTTCAACTATCACCACTTTTGTTCCTTTTAACTTATCAATATAATGATCTTTGCATATTTGTTTGAGGTTCCCACACAATTCATTGGTGATTTTATATTTATTCATAATCTATCTTCTCTTATAATTTACATTATATAAAGTCAAACTTGGTAAGATAACTCTATATTTCTAATCTTTTTATCCTTATTATCCACATTACAAAAAAGATCATTAAATAATTCAATGTTGTTCTATGTTGGTAGATTAAATAGAGTCCTAGTCACATGCTTGTTTTTTTATAATATGATCTCATATGTTTAAAATTTAAATCCCGTTATCCAATACTCTTTACTAGTAGAGACATATTATACTAAAATGAATAGGATTTTTGAAAATACACTCCATAACATAATATTTAGCCTATTCACCTTGATCATCCTGACTGATAGCAGTTCTTATCTAAAGATTTTTGTCCCTTCCGTAACATATATTCTTGATGTTTTTGGTCATATGGAAAACATCTAATTGAATTATCACACTCATCATTTTCGTAATATGTTTTCCCATATTTTCTTTTGGTAACTCTGATTTTTTACTTGCATTTTAGGTTGAATTTATAAAAGATAACAATGGTAACTTGATATTAATTAGGTATGAAATCAACCCTTTTATATAGACCCTTATTTATAATAGCATTATAATATTAACCCTTACGACGAAAAACATTTGTGAATTATTCTTCAATACTCTTCAACTCACATAAAGCTGAAAAAATGATTCTGTGTGTCCCAGATAATTATTCCAATTTCTTAGCAAGATTTTCTTCAAGATCATTCCCCATCATTTCATGTTTAGCAATCTTCAAACTATTTTCTTCTTTTAAATTTCAGCCTTGATGATATATTCTATTGCAATGGATTTTTTTCAGAGGATTTTAGTTTCATTTCTAGCTTGACTAATTTTTTCATATATACCCTTATCTCATTAAGATGTACCTATTCCTACTTGACACTACCTTTAGTCTCTTATATTATTTATCTTTTCTAATTATTGAGGTTCATTATATTCTATTAAGTAGACACTATATTATATTTTAAGATCCATTATAGTTCAGTTATATTTATAGATTATACACATCTAATATTTCTTTAGATGTGTTTTATTTTACCAGTAAACAAACCACATTTCTAGAAATTCAGTCACTTTGTGTCCCAATGCATATTAATGACGATTCACCAATTTTTTAGCTCATTAGTTTTTTCCAATTCTTCTTTGAATAAAAATTCATTTTCCTCTCATAGTGACCATTTATATATTTCTTAGATATTCTCTTGATATAATATTTTTCATCATCAGCCTTAGTGAAATTAGTTATCTTCTTTGAATAGTCATATGAAAATTGTACAATACCACGCCAATAAAATAATTTTAATGGATTCATTCTTTTTTCTATTTATGACATTGCTAAAAGTTCTTTTAAAGATGTCCCTCATCTGTTTTTAGTCCTCTTCATCTTCCTTGTCCTCATATTAGATTGATTCTAATTCTTCTTCAACTCTAGCATTGAATTTTTTTTCATAGTATCAATGGTAATATCATATCTTTACTTCTTCATTAATGCTGATACATTTCTCATGTCATATGTTATAATTACATTTTGAGGATAATCTAGTGATAGATATTCTCAATCATCATGTGAGGAATCCATTAGGTCAATTATTTTTTTAAATGTTTCTAATCAACATCTTCATATTAGTTCAATCATCTAGTTTCTCTCCAAAAGCATTCAATGTTACAAAAAATCACATCTACTCTTGTAATGTAGTCATCAAGAAATTCATCACCACCAATTTTTATATCTTAAAATATAATTATCTAAATTTTATCTTAGAATATTCGACATTGACATTTCCTTCATACTGCTTCTGTGTTTATCCCATATCTCCTTATTAGTTTGGAGACCCGTCACTTTAGTTTAATTCTTTTTTGATAAGACCATCAAGATTAAATTTTTAGCTTTTATATTCATTTTCAAGTTCCACTTCTTAGAAAATGTCATAAGATCATTTTTATTATAAATTTAAAACCCCAGTATAGCTTAACCTCTCACTCTTACCCGATGTGATAGGGGATATAGTATCATTTAATTTCCCCTTCCATCATAGTTTTCATCATTGAATATTGGAACACCCCTTCTAGTTACTAAATTAATGTTTTCTATCCATAGTAGTTTTTGGGATATGTTAGAGGAAAACTTTTCTATGATAAAAATTAAATAGCCTCGAATATTCTATGATCAATGATATGGGGAGAGAGTGAATTAGTGAACCCTTTTCTTTTCACAAATTATTTATTTTCAAATCAACTTATATGGATAGGTAAAGCCTCAATCCACTCTTTAGATCTCTATATGAATTACCTTGAATGATGTTGTAAATCAAAGGCATGTGACATAAGTATTTAGATAGTTCTGTAAAAATAACTAATCCTTTTTATGTTGGTTATTCCCTCCAATATAGTTCCTCAACTATAATATTTTATCAATTATGATGGTAAATAAATAATCATAACATATCTTAACTCATGAATCCAAAAACGAGAATATTTTGACTACAACCCACATTATTTAAAGAATACAAAGTATCCATAAAATCATAAATTTTCATGGGGGTCTTTATACTACCTCACATAATGTTAGAAGAATCCACCTTGGCCTTCAACATTTGAATCTACAATGGAGGGTCTTTATACTTCTTCACACATTGTTACCAAAAACTATACTATCCTTCTAATCCTGAATCCTAAATGGAGGGTATTTAAAATTCATCACATAGTATTATCTTGTTAAAAGATGGATCAATTATGGGATGGTATCTTGATCTTCATCAATAGGATTTCTAAATCACACATTTTCATGTTCATATCTAGGGATGTTCAATATCCACTGAATGAGTAGGTTGATCTTTCAAAATTATTTTGATCACCTATATTTTACACATTTTTTAGTACAACTTTTCTTCGGAGGATATTTTTTTTTATATAATGATTAATGATCACTTAGATGTGTACAAGTGATACACACAATGTATTAGATATAATTACTTACTCAAATAAATGAAATACCTTCAGAAATTATCAACTAAAATTTCACCAAACCCTAGATCCAGAAATATTATCTTGATTTATTATTTTATGTGCTTTTTATCATTAATTATTATTCAGTATATCATTGGTTCTTCTTCACATGTGTTTGCTTGTGTACACATGCTATTCACATTATTCTTAATATAATATTTTACACTCCCTTATCAAATAACACCTCTACACTAACAATATATTCATATAAATAAATACTTTTTTGTGAAACATTCATGAAAAAATGATCGTAAATATGTAAGAATGTGTGGGTTATCTTTAGTTTCTTCCTCACACACACCAAGAGTGGTATGAAAACCATATCCCACACAGAACATGAGACATAAGAATAATATTTTAGTTTTTTATTGTAGTGAAAGATGTATTTTTGAAGACTGTAGTTCTTCATGAAACACTTGAGTATGAGGTCCACAAAAAAATAATCCATTGAATCCTATTATTTATTCACACATGAAGAACCTTCATGAAACCTTACCATCACACATTAGTTTTTGTTTGAAGATTCCATATTTCATGAGATCTATAAATGATGAATAGAAAAAACATATATGATATTTGAATCTATCCTTATATAGGTTATTTAAACCACGTTATGTTCATTCCCTAGCCTGATAGTCACCAAAAATAATTCCATTTAAACTAATAATTTGAATTATAAGATATATTAGCATTCATATTTTCACATTTATCTTTCCTCTTAAACATCAAGAAACTGATAATCATGGTGTCTCTTTATTTAGGATGAAGCCTTTAAGGAATGAGAAAATAATCTCACACCCCATAAATTTTTATAAAATCATGATTTGGTCAGAAATAATGTAATTCATTATACACCATTGTATACTACTAGGATCATTTTTCATTGATTTGATGAATGCATGGAAAATATAACATCTACGCATAAAGGTTGGTCTTCCCACCTTATAAACTCATCCTCTCAATAGACAAGGATCCCTCGGGTTTTATAGTGTCAGTAATAGAATTGAATACTCTATAAAAAATTTACATATCTTAATAGGCCTATGAAATATGTTGACCATGATGTGGAAATTAAACATCTCATTTGGAGTTGATTGGGGAATGACTATTATTTACACAACATTTTTAGCACATGAATATTAACCCCAAAAATTTTGTATCCCACATTAAACTAAACTTCAATTGATAAATCCTTAATAAATCAATATTTTCCACAACATTATGAATTCATCAATGAGGTTTGTTACCCACAAAACTTCACACACCACATCATAGTCCATGCCTCAAATGTTATGTCCCATCAGCCTGTCCTCATCCATTCTTAACTAAAAACCCTAGTTGGATGTATCATATCCAACAAAACTAATTTTATGTGATATTATTAGGTGCTTAACTTTCATGTGGTTGATCATAGCTCCCACAATACGTCAGTTGAGCTAGCTAATGTGGCTTGTGTGGTTGGACCCTTTTTTAATAAAGGCTCAATAATATAATTTTTAAAAAACAAAGTATAATTCATGAAACAAAACTAAGAATTCTCAAATTCTTCATGAAATATATTATTTATCTTCCATGGAATTATTATTATCCAAATATTGTTGTAAATAATGATTTATAATGATTATTGACATATGTTATAGAAAAAATGATTAGACCAACAATCATCACAATTCATTTGAGACTAGTAATTCTTCATGCTTCTTGAGATCTCATGTTCTTATAATCTATAAAACATATTTGCAATAATTATTATAAAATATCATCCATGTCCCTTATCCTCAAAACATTAAACAAATAAATATTATTTTAGGGTGTTTTTCTTCACTTTCTCCATCATAGAGATGGTGAGTGTGGTAGTGTGATGTCCAACTAGTAGTTTTTTCTCCCCTCTTTAAATGTGAATATGCTTATGATCTCGATATGGAGTTATGATTGTAGAAACCCCTAAAGTTCATAAAAAATATTATATAATTTTTAATTAATATTAAATATATATCATTATGATCCATTCCAAAACCATAATGGTTTAGTTTCGTCAGATAACTGGATTCACATACAACTTGTACATAAATGTTCCAGGTCATCTCCCACTTTGTTCAATATAAATACCAGCCTTCTTATAAAACCCATATATAAAACCCTTTTTTATACCCTTGGGAAACGGAATCATTAGAAATGGTGTCCTCAGACACTCAGTAAGTGTAAGTAAGGGAGCTATTAATGATCAGTTAAGTATATTATGAGTATAAGGGTATACAAATATAAGGACAACAACTGACAAAAATACCAAAAAAATTCAAAGTCAATAATCATGAGTCATGTAATAAATCTTTAAACTTTATATGGAAAGTATCATAATTCATCCAAATAAATTCTTACAAGGGAACATGACACATGCATTAGATCACGTCATAAAAGAGTGGTATAATGTATTTCATATTCATAATAATGGAAATATTATGTCAAGGCTACACACTAAGTTATTCATCACTTATTAGTCTTTGGATAATAACCAGTGTACCTACTAAGGGATTGAGATGACCTATAATGTACCCTCTTTTGGGACTAGGATAACCTTCTATCTACCCTATTTTGGTCATTCTATAATCTCACACGTACCCTTTTTTGTCATAAAAATGTATTCATTACCCAATGAATTGGTTGGATATAACTGACCAAATCACCCCATAAGAACAACCCATTTATATGTATGTTATAAGGTCAGTAAAATATTTATCATTCCATCATAACACTACCAGTGGATATGAAATTGTTTTTAATCAATATTTAATCATCATAATCACAATTTATATAATTAAATAATGATGATAATATGATTGTATCATATCCATGGGGAATAATATTTAACAATTATGGATGTTTTTATAGATAAAAATACTTTTAAATGATCACTAGAATATTTTCAAGGAGAAAATACCCTTTTTCATTTACAAATCGCTTATCTAAAAATTTCCAAAATATTAAGGAATTTATATTCATCAATAAGGAAAATGATAAATTATAATTTAGTCTCAAAAAAATTGATTGGTCATTATGGTGATAAATTTCCCTCATCTCACAATAATTAAAATAAATATTTTCTTCACACCTTTTGTAAAATATACCTCATTTAGAAAATGATGTGATAATTCATTTCAATGATTTTTGTAAAAATTAAAAAATGTAAAACTATTAAATTAATATATTATTTTAGATTATAAATTAAATTCCTTAAATCATTTTAGAAAATATGGATATTGACTAAATAGGATTTCTTACCGAAGAAAGAAATAAAGTTGGTTTTCCATAAAAAGAATCATTATGTGTCTTGATTAATTAAAGCGTGGAATATGAAAAGATCGAATTTTTTATTAAGAAATATAGAATAATAAATTTCATGATATTTATGAGAGATATATCATGAAATTTCATAATCATAAATTTAAGAATAAATAATCCTAGTAAAAATGAGATTGTAACATAAAACCCATACCTCAAGTATGAATTTCTCCATAAGCACTAAAATATGCAATATAATTAATTTAAATTTAATTTAAATCTATACCATAACAATATAAATACAAACATTATCATATATTATCAACAGTAAATATTTTAACACCCATTTATTAAGAATAAATTATTTACATTACTATTTTCAGGTGTTAACTTTTTTATTTCTCCTGAATGTTTTAGTTTAGACGTTATAGTACTTAAACATTGATCATGGTTACGTTATATACATAACATCAATCATGATATAAATATATTTTATAAGCATTATACTAATATTTATAAGTATCCATAATATATAGAGAAAAAAATGAATTACACAATTCATTTAGATGGTAGTCTATATGTACGCATAATCATTGTATTCATTTACTAATGAAATTAAACCAAAAAAATTAATTAACGGATGATTATTATATCATAATTATTATATAAATTTAATAAATCAACCATTATAAACATTTATATGAATTATTTATGGAAAATGGATTATATAATTGCGTAGAGGCTATATTCCACCCAGACATAGAAGTGATACTTTCATTTTCCATTTGATAGAATGGAGGTGGAAATAGCTCGTTCAATAATCATAATAAAATACTAATAGTTTTTATGAAAATTGGTTCATAATATTAGTATAGATACAAAAAAATGTAGAAAATTGTGAAGAAGAATAAAATTGTGAAGATCTTGGTTACTATTTTTATGTCTTCTTTGAGAGACCTCACTTAGCTTACATATTATGCCCTGAAAGATTTATCTTATGAGAAGACCATAGGATCTAGGAAAATTTTAATAATGATATTAATGTATTATAACTTTTATAATACGATATATAAGGATTAAAATTCATGAATAATGGAACATAAAAGTTTCTCTTTTAGAAATGAGGGAGAAGACATACATTAAGTTACAAAAAATATTTAAGTATAATCACTGTATTTCTCAAGTATAATGCTTCCAAATATAAAATTACTCATATTAAAGATAATATAGTGTCCACATATGCCATAAAATAATAATATTAAAATTTTTAGTGATAGAATAACACTTATCTCTAGGTCTAAACCCTAGTAAACACAATTAATCCTTAACCGTTGTAAGAAATTTTTAGTGTTTTTACGATTCATTATTACCAAAAATGAATGTTGAATAATTACCATTTTTAAAAAAATGATTAAAAATATAAAATTGATTTTATAAAATTTGAATTCTATAATTCTTATAAATTATTTTTAAAATAATCATACAAAACTTGGTGAAAATAGTTTTCCATAAAAATGTATTTTTAACTATAATTATGATTTTATACTTAAAAATTGTGATTTTTTTAAATTACAATGTTATTTATTAGATTAGGTTTTCTAAAAATTAACTACATAAATTTTAAAATAAATTAAAAAAATGGATATTCATAAATATGTGGATGGAAAACAAAATTTTCAATAAAATATATATTTTTTCACTATTTACTAAATATTTATTCTATTAAAAAAATATAATACAATTCAACTTAAGATAATTTTGATATTTTGATTTAAGAAAAAATTGTATGAAATTAATTATGATTTCTATTCAGAAAATGAAACAAACCCCATTTTGGTGAAAAATATATTTGAAGCATAAAATGATTTTGATGAATATTGAGTACTAATTTATTGTAAATTAATCAATACATTTTTATTATATAAAACTTTTAAATTTATTTATCATAATGTGGTTAATACTATTAATATATTCAAATACAAGGGAAATTGTATAAAGGAATACTATATCGTTGTTCATTTTGACTTGGGGTTGTATAAAATTTAAGCTAACGAATAATTCCAATTTATTTCAAAGGAAATATATATAAAATCATATTACCACATTCAATATGAATTTATCATAGACAATTATTTTAAATCAATAAAACAAGTGTATGTATCTATTTTATCACATCGTCAGGTTTCCAAGTAGCTTCCTTAAATTTATGATTCCTCCATAGAACTGTAACCTACTGAGTGGTCTCATTTTATAGTTGTTTATCCCTTTGAGACAAGATTTGTGATGATTGTTTTTCATAATAAATATCATTATCCAAAAGCACAACCTAAAATTTTAGTATAGTTAATTATTAAATATATATTAACTCACTATAGATAAAAAGATCACATAATGTAGTTGGGGGAGGTTAGATGGAAGTGACAATGAATAAGCTACAATCCCTACTCCATATATAATATATAAGGGTATAATATACCTACTAAGTAATATTCTGTTATTTATCAATTTCAGAGACATATTATATATATAAATTCATAGTGATACCTTCTCACCAACATTGAAATTAAAATCTCACCATGATTGTAAAAATAACTCTTTTATAGGCTTCGAGTAGCCTTGTTGTGTTGTTGAATTGATCTAACAATATCTTCTATTTTCTTATATAGCATAAGTACCAATAATACTCTTCCTAAAACATCACCCTAGTGATTTTTAGTTTTTTACTTCTTTTTAAAGAGTATGTTATAAAGATCCATCAAAATTATAATGTTAAAGATACTATTATATGAAAAATTGACTAAAAGAATGTGTTGATCCCAACCCCCTTTGAAATCTATATTGCCTGATCTCAACATATCTGGAATGGTTTGAATGGTCCTTTCAAATTAACCATTTTTATGATGATGATATAAATTAATTAAATGTAGATCCATATTTATATTTTCCTAATTAATTATCTATAACATCAAGAAAAACATCATATCTGGATTCGATATAATAAAATGTGATACTCCATTGAATCATATTGATTCATTAATATATGTCCTAGATATATTATAAAGAGAGAAAACTTATTTAATGATAATAAAATGTTTTAACATTGTACGGTGATTGACTAAAACAAAAATATCAGTATGAAATTTAGACTTTTATAGGATTTTGATGAAAAAATCCATGGTAATGTTTTCCATATCCATTCTTGTATGGGTGTTGGTTTTAACAACCCAATTGAAATTTATCTCCAAGCCTTAACATAATGACATAGAAGCACTAATATATATACAACACAATATCTCTATTTATGTATTACCACAAAAAATACTCCTTCATATATTTATATATCTTATTAAATTCAGTAAGAATAGAGAATTATGAGATATCATATTTTTCCAATAGCTCTTTCTTCAAGTATGTTATGGATGGGACACATGATCATTTCATTAACCATGTAAATCTAAAAAAATCAAGGCTTAACTTATTTGTTTTCATATTCTATTGTGTCTCCACACCCTCATTTCATTTCTCTTTAATCTTCACATTGATATATAGTTGATCACTCACCTGATAAATATAATGTTTTTCCAATTCATTTATGATTTCAAGGTCCATTATTTAAAAATAAAGAAATAATGGTTCTACTATGATCCAAATAATAATTACCTAGATTGTACATTTTGACTAAAACTATCATTTACTTTCTTCACATTCCATGTGTGGATATTTATAGAGATATCATAATCATTATTCAAATCCAAAGATCTTCTTTGGATCATATTCAACTCATTCTCATTGAATATGTTCAATAAAATTTTCTTTTTGGTATATGGTAACAAATTTCTCTATAAAGATAAATCCATTAGATATTTAATGAATATATTACAAAATCTAACTCTAAATCCTGAATCATGTAATTTTTATCATGAACTGTCAGTTAGCATAAGGGATAAGATATCACCATATCATTGTACATGATGAAAGATACCATTATTTTTATTGATGCATCTCTGTAAATCACAAACCCTTATCGACTATAGGTAGTGTGAGTACCTGTTCACTGACAAGACATTTCATTAGTTCCTTGATCTTTTATTCACATTTACCTATCCAAATTAACTATATTCCCTTATGAGTTAGCCTTGGGATATGAGAATATATCTATGTGAAATTATTCACAAAGCATCAAAAATATCCAACCAAAGGTAAAATAATATAGATCTCAGATAATGTGGTTGGTTTATCCCAACGTTCACGAATTTTCAAATTTGAAGTATCCATTTATATACCCATACTTGGGATTATGTGGCTCAAAAATAAAAGCCATTGTACCCAAAATTCTCACATGGAAAATTTTTCATATAACTTTTCTTTCTATAGGGTATTCAATACAATACTCAAGTGATCTTAATGCTCATCCTTGCTCTTTAAATATATGTCAATATCCAAAATAATCACTACCCATATCTGGTTATGGTAATCTCTACATATTTTATACAAAAAATTCAAAAAGATAGTGGGGATTTAGTTAAAAAAAATGAATCATTATAAATTTATAGATCTCATGAATTATATATAAGGCTCCAAGGGTATGTATCTAATTTTTAACCTCAAATAATACGATCAATATCAAATTTCAAACCAGGAAAAATAACTATCACCTAATAAAAATAATAAAATCATCATTATAGATAAGAGTATACTTATTAATATTTGTGATCCTGTTACGTACCTGATAATCATTCTAGTGTCACATTGATCATTCTTTCTTCTAAATAAAAGGGACAAGATCACACTATGTTGACACAATATGTCAAATGAATCACCTATTAGGATTATCCAAGAGTTTATTCATCAATATAATTAACAGAATGAGGGGAATTATAGATAAAGACTTTGAAATATGTATAGAATTCGGTCTGAGTTCTATTGAATTGTCAAATTCATGATTTATAGAATAATTTTAAACTCTTGTTGAAAGATACTAATAAATATAGTAAAATATGTATATCTTTTATGTTGATATTATTCCTAACCATCTTTGATAAAAATACTCTATGAATAGGAATCAAACCCCTTGAAATTTAATTCCAATTAAAATTTAATAACATCCTTGCACAGATAGAAAATCTGAGGTTGGTTTAGAGTATAAAAATGTACTTCCCATAATCAGTAATTAATATGGGGTCAATATAAATAAATCCAAATCAAATTAAACTATATGGATAATAACAAGATTTAAAGGAAACATAATCCCACAATATTTAATCATAGATGAATCATATAAATGAGATGTGATTATCATAAAATTATGAGTATCTACTTCCATTTCAATATCTTATCATTTATGATATTAATTAGAATTAATATATATTTTCATGATATAATGTAATTCACATTTCAAATTTCAAATATGATATCTCAATGATTGAGTGTACCTGTAACTACCTCAGTTTAACCATTCAATCCCCAATCCCTAACTAAATCGAAAATGTATTGCAAAAACATTATACACCATTATATAGAGTAAAAAATCATATAATCATGAAAATAATTTATATTATTTCTAATCCATTAAACATTACTTTAAAAATATTAAAAATTAGGTTTAAACTATGTCATCCACAATCATCATCTTTTAAAATCCTTTATAATGGTTCATTATGAATATCTAAATTAACAAATGAATATCCCCTGTGAGTGTATATGCATTAATACACTCATTACACAACTCATCTTGCAAAGATAATGATCGAGTTAATATCTAATATTTAGGATTAGTAGATATTAACCTTAGTTGTATCTATTCCACAACATCATCCACCTACTAGAATCCATACAATGATTCACTAGATAATAAAAGCACACTCCATTTTATACAATAACATAGGATATATCCTAAACATATACATATACTAAGGGTTCTCACTAAAGGTTCATTATCCTAGTTTCTAAAAATAATTAATCCATTATCTGAAGCCAACTAAGGACACCCAAAAATGAAATAAAAACGTATAACATCTTATTATATAAATATTCATTATATGCCCTTATGATATGAGAAAAAACTGTAATGGTTTAGTGTCTTTGGAAACTATGAAACATTATGAACTATTACATAAAGTTCCTATATCATCTCCCACATAGTTCTTTGTAACAAGATCATTTATTAGACATATGATATATAAAACCCTTCTTTATATCTTGGGGAAAAGGAAAATAAAAGTAGTTTTTAGTTTATATTATCATTGAGGTTAATCAATAGATATATCAATGAGCATTCAATAATAACATAATCATAAGGGTATTAAAACATTATCTAAATGTTAGAAAACAAAACACATCAATTAAATGATCATAATCACGATTAATGGAATAAAATTGGGAAGTTTATAAGATATAAATGATAAATGAGTCAAAGAAAATAGAAATGGATAATATCATTGGAATAATATCATGTTATAATGATCAAAATAATCATAATCTTATAAATATTATGTTAAGGATACCCACCAATACATTCATAACATATTAGGCTTGGTCCAATCACCTATGTATCAAATTCAACTATAGGATAACCACTATTTTACCCTAATTTTGGATTGGAATGACATTATATATACCCATTGAGCTTATACAGCGTTAATATTTACCCAATTCATTATATGTTTTTAATCGAAACATAAATCAATTTATCATAATCCATTTATATGTATACTAAAATAACACGGAAACATTAATCATTCAATAATAACATAACCTATAAAAAAGAATATGTGTTACATAAAAATTACATCATGATAACCATAAAACATTTAGAGAAATAAAAAATGTGGTATTATTGTATAATTTAAACTATTAAAAAAATTCATTGAATGTTGATTAATAATAAAAGGAATTTAAAAGATCACTAGAATATCTTAGTGTTGAGAAAACCATTTTCCTTTTGATATCATGCATTTAATAGTTATTAAAATATTAAGGAAAACATTTTTATTAGAAATTTAAAATGAAAAATTGTTATGTAACCATACAAACATTGATTAGTCGTGATGGCATTAAATTTTATTCATGTTAAAATCATTAAAACAATGATATTGATCACACCTTCATTAAAAATAATCTGGTATTGAAAATTACAAGAATATTCTTTTTAAACAGTTTTTTAAAAAGTAAAACATGTGAAAATATAATTTAAAAATCATTGTAAATTATTAAATACATTCTAGAAACAATACTAGAAAACATGGATATGGAAGGAAAAATATTTCTGCCAAAAGAAATAAATATGTCCAATTTAACTTAAAAACATCATTCCGTCTCTTCAGTAAATAAATAGAAGAATTAATGGAAAACATCTATTATATTTATGAAACATAGTATACTAAAATTCATGAAATGTTTTATGAGATATATAATACTTATTAATCATTAGTAATTTAAGCATAAACATCAGGGTCAAAATGAATTTTAATGTAAAACCCCTACTATAGTTCATTATTCTTCATAAGAACTATAACTACCCATATAATAAATTTTAATTCATTAAAATTATAGAAAAGTACTATATATATACTTATGATATCATATGATTCCAAATTTTAACATTTCAACACCCATTTATTAATAATTTATTATTAAAATCATTTTTTCGAGTGTTAATTGTGTTCCTTCTATTTAATGTTTGGATTAAAAAATTCTGTTCCAAATATATTAATCCTCGTTACATTATATAAATATTAATATAAATATATATAACCATCATTAAAAGGTGGAGATGAAAAAATTTCGTTATTCATGGATACAATAGTCTATATGTATGCATGGATGGTGTTTTCATTTTTTTAAAATGAATTAAATATAAATAATATTTTTTTAATTCTTAAATCATTATTACATCATAAATATCATATATATTTCTTAAATCCATCATTATAAATAGTTATGTGAGGCAGTGGAGGAAAATGAATCATATCACTACGTATTGAAGGTAGCCCACACTTATGCATGAGTGGTGCTTTCATTTTTCATTTGATAAAAAGAAGGTGGAAAACAGTTGTAAAATAACTCTAATAAAATATAAGAATATTTATTATACCTGATTTATAATGTTAATATTATTGCAATAGGATTTGATAAGGTGGATGAAGAAATAAAATTGAATGATTTTTGTAAATATTTATACATCCTCTTTGAGAGGCATCTAATGTAATACACCTTAAGACTTAAAAGATTGGTCCTATGATAAGAAAAAAGGATATATGAATAAGGTATGGAAGTTATTAAAGTAATTTGTTTGTGTTTTTATAATCCATATTGATATAAATTAGTGAATAGGGGACGAGACGATGCACCGTTTTGTAAGTGAGCAAGAGGTCACACTTTGAATTATTTAAAAGACTTAAACATAATTAATGTCTTTCCTATGCATACTGATTACAAATGGAAAAGGATTCTATTTTATGATAAAATTAGTTCAAAATATATCTAAAAACAATATTTAAGAATATTTATGTGCAAATATTACCCTTATCTTTTGGTTTAACCCCCCCACCCACCCACTATACACATTCCAACCTTAACCATGGTAATAATTTTTTAATATTCATTATAAAAAATGAATGTCAACATCATAAAATTTTTTGAAATGGTGATTATATATATATAATAAATTTCATTTAATTAAATTTCTATAAGTTTCAGAAATTAATATTAAAATAAACCCACAAAACGCAATCAAAATTTGTTGTCATAAAAAATGCATATTTAAGTATAAAAATATTTTTATAGAAAAAATATGCATACTTTTGATTCCAATATAATTAATTAGATTATATATAATACAGGGGAACTAATGATATTTTAAAATCCATTAAAAATAAAATGGAGCATTTAATATTTTTCAATGGAATAGAAATGTTACGTAAAATCGATATTTTAAACAATTCAGATAAAAATTACTCTTTTGTAAAATAAAACAAAAAAATCACCATAAGATAATTATGATATAAAGATTTAAAATATGATATATTTATTATAATTTAAAATTTAAAGTATTTATATAAATTAATTAAAATATCAATTATAAAATGTAATAAAACCGATTTGGAAGAAAAAACATTTTTAGCATAAAATTGCTTTATGGAAAATTGAGTACAAATTTATTATGAATTAAGAAATAAATATTATTTATATAAAAACTTTATACATATTTCTAGTATTTCTTTAATCTTATATATATTCTAAAATCTAAAAGCCAGATTATAGGGCTATAATATTTAATGGATTATTTATGACATGAGGTCTCATGTAATAAAATAATCGAATATATAATGTGTATTTTAATGGAAATAAATATAAAATATAGGGGTGATATAGAAATTCTCATAACAATGAGGGGATATTTTTTATGTTACTTATGAATAACCCATATGTTTAATGTGATAGGGTTGTTGAGATCCATTTCGTGGGGACCTCTAATAATTTAAGGTCATGTGTTTTATCAAACATACACTTTTATTTGTTGGTTGATGTTTATGGTGACCATTGGGAATGTTTCATATAACAAGGAAAACATATTTTTAATGAAACATGCATTATTGGGAGTGAATAAACTCATTTTTGTGTCTCTTGAATATTTAAGGATAGGATGGTTCACCAATTTATATTATTCATATATTTAATTAGGTTAGTTGTGGTTGGTGATAATGAAACTATGTATTATTATGTTATTGTTTGACTTAGTATGAATACATATTATTTAATTGGTTTTTAATACTTAGTGTATAACCTATGAAGTGTGTATATATACCCAAAAACATGTTTATATAGTTTAAGAAGTGATATTTTTGGTGATATTATCTTGGTAACTAAGTTGAATGGTCATTGTTTTGTGGTTAGTGATCGTTTCATGTACTATTGAAGAATATGAGTTTATTGGTTATATATATATTAGGGTTTAGTTGTTTTAAATTATATTTCTAGTTTATATAATTTTTAATCTATTTTATATTCAAATATTATACAAAATTTATGATTTTAATTCGTTATAGATTCTTCTATTTTTCATGGTTTGATCGTTTGTATTTTATTTTACAAAATTTAGATACGTTCTATAGAGAATATTGCCTTAAACATGGGACATTTATGACCTCGATCTAAGTCAAAAACCCATTACCCAATATTGTAAGGATTAGGAGGTCACACATGGTTTCATTATTGTCATATGTGTGGTCATGTGGTTCCACTTGGATAGATGCTCCCTAATAAGAGGGTTAGGCGGGGGTTAATCAATGGGAATGAATTTTTACCAATTAAGACATTTTTCATTATCTTATGTCAACACCTATTTGGTGAATTTATATCTATTTATTATTTTTACAAATTTTACTTTCATGAATCCACCAAATAAGAATATCCAATTTTTGTGATTGTTTGTTTGTGATAGACTACATGTCTGTTGTAGAAAGAAAACAAATTGCGATGGTTTTTTGTAATGGAATACTGATCCATCACCAAAATACTTAATGATGGTTTGTACATGCTATGACGAGAAAATATATTTTCAGTGGAAATTAAATTCCATAGAAAATAGTCCATTATTTAGAAAATTGTTGAAATGTTGTCACAAAAGAGTCCTTTTCATTATATACTATCTGCAATAGGCCATCAGGAATACATAATAACAACTGCCTCTGAAGAATATTAATTTTACCAGATTATTTATGAATGTTCCTTAAAAAAAATTTCTATGAATCCATCATATATAATCTTTGGTTATATTTTTCTCAAAAATAATTTTCATCAAAAAGATATTTCTGTGGGTGGGAAAATTTATTTTTGGGGGCAGTTTTTTGCAATGGAAACACAATCTTCCACAAAAGTCATCAAAATTAATTAATCTTTTGTAAAAATATATAACAAAAAAGTGGGGCCTTAGGTTCTTTTGTGATGTATTATTCCATCATAAAAAATACAAATTATATATTAGCACCCACCTTACATCACATTCCTCTACTTCCTACAAGTTTTCCTTTGAAAAACTCAGCTGCTCTAGATAAAACATTCGACTACAATTATTTTTTCACATATAGAGATTTTCTTTCTCAATACATTAATATTGATGAATTTTTTGAAAAAATATTGGTATTTATTTTTTATTTAATAGTTTATTATTTTTTATTATCTATTTATTATTTTAATATGAATTAGTACCAATTAATTAAACATGTTGTAAATCAGTCAAAAGTAATAATATTTTTAGTAAGAAATAAAATAATAATACATATATATAAATTAATAAAAATTATTACAAATTCATATAAATTCCATCTTATTTACATTTAATTACTATAAATGTATGTAATTTAGTACAAATTACTTTAAATTATTAGAAATCAGTATATGTTTTTAGGAATTAACCATCTGTTAAAATTATTCGAAATTAGTTTAAATTACTATAATTTATTATAAAATACTAAAAAAATAATAAAACATATAATATGTCAATATTAATTACTATTATTATTTACAATAAATTATTTATTTTTATAAAAATTAGTATAAATTTATTAAAAATTACTAAATAGTAGTATATTTTGATATAATTTATTACAAATTAGTTGAAGTTCATCTAAATTTAATTACTTTATGAGAAATTATAATCAATTCATAAAAAAATTATATATTAGTATAAATTAATATAATTTATGATTAATTTCTATAATATTACTAAATATATAAACTTTATTATTGATTATTATAAATTAATATAAATTAATATAATTTATAGTAATTTATATAGTTTTCTATAAATAATTATAAATTGTTCTAGAATAATATAAATTATTATAAATCCATATATTTAAAAAATAGTTTCAAATAACATCAGTTACTATAAATTGGTATAAATTAGTATAAATAATATAAATAATTTAAATTATTAAAGATGACTAAAAATTAAAAAAACATCAAAATCAATAAAAATTATTTTTAATTACTATAAAATACTGAAATTAAAATATATTGGTATAAATTCATCAATAATTAATATAATGTATAATACATTGATGTAATTTATTATAAATTACTATAAATTAATATAAAATAATATAAATTTTAAAAAATTATATTTTTATAATAAACTGACATAATTTTAAATAATTTGATATAATTTAGTGTTAATACATATCATTTAATTAAATTTTATATAATTTTGTATTAATTTCAATAATTGTCAACAAATTGATAAAAATTAATATACAATAATTAATATAAGGTCAATTACATCCACCACTACAGAACACTATGCAAGGAAACAAATTGCAATAAACATATCGGCTCAAGGACATTAACTCGCGATTTTCCCATTACCCCTCCCACCTAACAAACCCTTACCACCCCACCACCAACGGTTTGCTAGTATAAAATAATTGAAATTATTATAAATTCATATATTCAATAAAAATTCTTATAACATAATTTAAATTCTCATATTTTTGTATAACTAAGAAAAATAATATAAATAATCATAAAAGAATAAAAATTTAAAATAATTTAAAAATTAAAACAAATTTTTAATATAAATTAGTATAAGTTAATTTAAAATTCCTATAATGTATTATTAGTTAATATTACATAGTATAATCAATATATGGTTATAGATATTGATTTCATACAAGCGTATATGAAGAATCAAAAAATTCAATGAATGGTGGTGTTTTATTGAAATGATCTCATAAAACAAAATTTGTGGTTTGATTTTATGTAATGATTGATAAAGTAATTAAGTTATGTTGTTTGGGACAAAATTATGTAATCTTTTTTAAATTTCAATTTTTAGATGTTGATCGGTGGTTATATGTTCATCAATGACATGGACTGATTGATATTAAATATAAAATCAATCTTGTCATAATTTACATATTTTTTGTCATTATATTAATCAAATCATGTTTATTATGCAATTTATTATGCTTCCTTGGGTTATTTAAAGGCTATCTAGATTGTAATAAAAAAGAAATCTCATAACAATCAATTTATATAAAATGAATTTATCCCTATTGAAATACAAAATTTCTTAAAAAAATAAAAAAAGTTAATAGAATATATATCTTTCCTGAATAGATATATATAAATTATGATATCCCACTATTAATGGGTTGATAGTATTGATAATTTTAAGGTTGTAACTGTTGAATTTGAAATTTCAATGGATCCTAAAATTTTATCTCATATTAAAATTGATGAAAATGAGGTTGAAGATTTTAGGGTCTTCAAAAATATGCATTCAAGATGAAGAAAATTACATCAATCTCGAAAAAGGATAGAAATAAAAATCTAAATATTATTCAAAGAAAAATGAAGAAGATACCATATTCGGAAAAGGAATTTGGTGGCACCAAAAACAGTAAAATCCGTTCATAGATCACTGCTCATCCTGGCAGTCTACAACTATGAAAAAGACGTTCGTGATCCCAATGGTTTGCATGATGAAGACAACGAGATCAGCTCCAACTAACCCTGAATTTTCTGAAATGGTGGTTTATAATCCACCTACAGCATATCGAATCCCCCGCATACAATATCCCTTGTAAAATTTAGTTCATGACATGAGATGGCATCACCATCCCCCATAAATGATTCACTATGATGACTACTTCAACTGCGACCTTATACAAAAGGCACTATGTGCCCCATCGATCGAGTGACCCATCTCTTATAAAACATTACCCTGAAAAAGAGAAGAAAATGACACTCTATTTAGTTGGAGAAAAAGAGATAAAACATGGAGAAATATAAAAAATTGTGTAGGAGAAATCTCCCCCGCACCCGAAGATGTTCATCGTACACCATCCCGCGAACCATATGCGAGAGCATTTCTTATAACTTCATCTTATAAACCATATGTTGTTATAGTTTGTGTAATTAAATTTAATGGATGGTATATAGAAGACCCTCCATGGAAGATAACACACACATAAATTGTTATTCACTGAAATGATGCATCATTTATGAACATCACAAATGAAAAAAATATTATATGGAAGCTTCTATGCAAGAAAATGTTTTGTAGATGATCATTAGATGCAGAAATATTGAGGGTGATCTGTTGTAGATGCCTCTATGTGGTCAAATCTAATGTTTCCATCACCCTATATAGATGTTCCTATACAGGCCATCCCATGCGGTCAGCTCATATGCACCCAACTCCTACGCAACCTGCTCTTACACGACCATCTCCAATGCAGAAAAAAAGTTCACACCCACCAGTTTATATAGTGGGGGATACACCCCCGCACCCCCAATCGGTATTAGTGTTAGAAAATTAAATATAATAATTATACCCCATTTAATATGGGTAGTCGCATAACAAACTTTTCAGTCCAGATCAACAACATTTTCTTTTTCACCCTTATACCTCCCCAACATCTATTCCTTAAATACCATGAGTCAAACTAATCCTCATGAGACTCCTAAAACCCCAAAACCTGCCTATAATTATAGGTTGATCCATACATCTATGGAAAATCTTGGTCTTCATGTTTCATACATTCTTTAGCACACCCTTATCAATCCTTCTAACTCTATGTCCCAAGGCAGTTTCGGAACTTCATAAACCTGCTTGGAAATCAGAAATGGAATGTAGTTGTTCTATAGACTTCTCTCCTTGACAATGTGCACAATTATATAGTGGATCTACATATATTTCCCACAATAAAGGTTTGTCAATAAGATAGAAAATCATCCTTAGAAGAGGATTCTATTTTTTAATATGCCTACTGACTTTGAATCCCTGTATCATATATCCGGATCCGAGAAACCATAGAATCAGGTTTTACACATTCCTTCCTCCTCAAATTTGAGTCATGTCAAAACATCCTCACCTAATAATAACATAGTTAATAATGGTTTCCATATAAATTGGTCCTTTTCATATTAACTTAAATTATAAGAACCCAAATCTTCCTCACCATATGAATTTACAGAGTATGGTATTTGTCCCTAGAACACTGAATAAAACAATAATGTCATATTCTTAGCTATATGATAATAAATTAAAGTTTATCAAGTGATTACAGATATTCATAAACATCCCAAAACATTATAAATGGATGGTTAGTTTCATAAGGACACCATTGATTGACTATGCAAACAATGATTCGTCGACTATTCATATGTTACCCAAAAAAACGGTCTGTCAACCAGAGAGAAATTTCTCCTCATTATGGACATTTCCTACCTCCATACACTATAATGTCTTTCTTTCCTCATATCATTTATCATTACATGAGATCCTCTAGAATCATGGTTTACATGTTTCTTCTACTCGTGTTCGATGAATGTCGAAACATCCCTACATTTTTATCCTTTAGTGAGTCATCATCAAAGCTATACGACATTAAACTTTAGTATACCCCATATGATGCTAAAAAGGGAACTTCCAATGAGGTAATACACTATATTTTATAGTAGGAGGTTGCTTCAGGGATCCATTATACCTATGCCCATAACATTCATGGATAGGTTAATATAACTATATAAGAAATGAGAAGACATATGGGAAAAGATTTGATCATTCAAATCCCCCCTCTATCTCTTTGGGATCGAGTAACATTTATTACTAGATGATGTGGGATGTGCGATCTCCATATAAACTTATCCCTCTTTGTTTTCAAATAGATAATTACTCACATGGTCTTAGAGGTTGGTGGTGATCATGAACCCATCATAACACAGAAACAGGGAACTCCTTCTAGGTGTAAGACCCAATAAAACCTCTAAATAATCATCAGTGGATATCCTCATCATGGTTTCAGAAACATGGGACTCCTCCTTGGAGGAGTCCCAAACTAGATGAACTATTATAATTTTTATTCCTTCTCTAACTAGGATAAGTAGGACACCTTTATAATGTCATGAGCTCTAATGGGACTCCTCTTAGATGTAATCCCTAAACTAAATGAACTACAAGAAATCTGATTCCTACTCTAAACAGGATACATGGGATCCCTGTCTGATGGCCCGAGCTCAAATATTCCTCCTCTATGGTGTATGTCCCAATCATATCCTCTTAAGTGGGCCTCTTAAGTGAAATTCCCATGATAATTCTTGACTACGAATCTTCGTCCTGGACATCCTCGACGCATGATGGTAAACTAGATGAGTGGATCCTCGTAACACGACATTAAAAGGTGATGTGTCCTATAATGCTACACTGAACTACATAGTTTCTGATTCCACTTATGATGATACATAAGAATCCTATATTATGGGTTCTGACTTGATATTACAGAAACATTGGTCCTCCCCTTATGAAGATAAACTTCATAGCACCTCATCATAGGGCTTAAACTAGCATTGTCTCTGTAATTTGAAGCACATCGGTATATATGGTTTATCATTCAACCCAGGGGTAACCCACATATTCATAATTGGTAATGAACCAAGGATTCATGAAAATATGAAATTTATTAAATATCTATGAGAGTCTTGGAGTAGGATGTAATTCCCGACAAAAGGATGTGATGAGCCCGACCTACCATCTACTCAACCAGTGGAGTCCTTAAGTGTCGTTGGCCAAATCATCCAATGAGTAATAGAATTTGGAAATTAGGTCCATGAATCATGGATAAAGGGTATGTTTTTTGTATCTATTTCCAGAAATGAAACCATTGGATATCATCTAATGACATCATACCCAACATGGATAGATTACACACACACTCAACCCCCTGCAATCTCCCACTATGACTATTCAACCGTGGAACCTCCTCCTCAATAAAAAATGGGAACACATCCCTGTTTGAGTTCTACTACCTCTCCAAAAAAAGGATCACAACATGAACCAAGCTGAATTAAAATTGTAAAACTGATGTAAAAATCTATAATATAAATTATATATCTATTATCTATCATATGGTTTTGTTCACCATAGTACGATGCGAATAGGGACAAAACAAAGTCAAATAATTTGATTCCAATGAATATTTATATGAAGGTGGAGATAAAGAATGATGTATTATTTTTTTCAACAAATAATTTTTAGTTTAATATCTTTGATATCTGTATTAACAATTATTTGTAGTTGACACTATTTTTATAGAGTTGTTTTTGAAAAAATGATTCTATAATTTTAAAATTATTAAATTTTTTATAGAATATATATTTTTTAGATATCTTCAAAAAATTATGATTAAATGATGTGTTTCTTTATAATGATCTAATACATGGTGATGATCTTCTTCATCTGTTAGTTGATGGTGGGGACACCACACCATCAATGATGAGAGGATAGGGTGTTCTACAATTGATGATTCTGGATCCTATTCCACAGAAATTTATAACTCTTGAGTTTGATTATCATATGTGGTACAATGTCTAAAGAATAATTTTATTTATTTTTTATCATAATTCATTTTATTAATAAATACTTGTAATAATAATAATAATTTTTTTTGTTTTTCACATATACGTTTTGGTCTTCCTAGTGCTATTTTGAGAAACAATTTTTCTTTTCCATGTGAGTTATGCGATCAGGATCTTAGTGAGTTATGTCATTGTATATTTGTGAACTAGATTTCATATATAAATTTAAATTTAAATTTATTTTAAAAATATATAATTTATAATAAGTTATTTAATATTTGCATGATTTATGGTGTCTTATTGACAAGGGCATGAATCCTTCTATTTGGGAGGCATGAGAGGCTTACATAAATGATATTTACTATATTATGGAACAAATATTTTATAGAAAACCTATAATGAGAGGATTTGTGACTATATTTAATGATAATTTTGACCCTATAGACCTGAGTACATCCTCGCTCAGGCATTAGAGTGATTTTGCACATACTGTACATGGGAGAATTTTAGAGGAGATATTATGCTTCGTTTAAAAAAATGGGAGAGAAAAGATGTTACACATATAGTTGGGAGACATACATTCAGTATAAATCAATGACATCTAGTAAGTATTATTATATAAATATAATAATAATAAAAGTATTTGTGAAATTTGTGTAGTTTTTATTTGATCCAACCATTATAGATTTAGAATTGTTCAATATGATTTACAATGATCTTACTTTTGGATAGATTACTTGTGAGCGACTATGACATATTGCGGTCAATATATATTTCAATTTTCAATCAAAAATACTATTTTTTTAATCTGCATAATTGATTTTTATACAATTGTTGTATATAAATGGGATATATGATTCTTTCATGCGTATGAGTCTAGCGGATATAGAGAGTGGGGATGATCAGGGATTGTTTGAGTCACATTTTGAAGTAGTGGCTTTGGTGTGGGTGACAATGAGTGGTATTATGAATGGAAAATTTATCCATATATGTTCACGATCAACACCATCTAGTAATTACTAAACTGAAGCTATGACAACACATAGATCATTAAGGGAATGTGTGAGATGTTTGTCATCATCATTTTATACTATAGAGAATAATATATTATGTGAGCTAAAAATGAAGTTATACTTTGATTGACAAATAAGTATGAAGATCAGAAAAAATATTAGGAGTTAAGAGAAAAACTGAAAGACCAGGGACATGGTGAGATAATGGAGTATATGCATTGAATGACACTTGGTATGGGGATGATGATACCTCCATCAGATATAGCTAGTCCCCACCCCTCATTAATATTAATATTATATTAATTTATAAATATGAATTATTTATAATATATGTAGTTACATTATAACGAATACATGTTTTTTTAAATTCTTATATTGTTTTATTTTCTAAAATATTTTATGTTATTTGCAATGGATAATAATTTTCAAATCAAATAGATATTTTTTGATTGAATGTTTCTTGTGTGTCGAAAATCATTATTTATAATGGAAAATAATTTCCATTATAAATAATTATTTACAGCAGAACATATGATTCATCAAAAATAATTATATGTTTATTTTATTTATGATAGATTCATCACAAATACTTTAATGCAAAATTTTCTACCGTGGATTAAATGTGATGAAATTCCAACTCAAATATTCCAATTTGTAAAATATTAATTCATATAGTGATAATTATATAATGAAATAAAAACAACAATCCATAAGAGATTTTATAATGAGGTTCAATTGAAATATAGATAACTATATCCCAAATATACGGTGGTTGTTATCCCATTCACACATTATTTGTATTTAATTTTGTATATAATTATTAGTAATGGGCATATTGTTGAACCTATTATAAAAATATAAACCATGTACAAATAAATCAATAACATGGTATTATTTTTATTCTCCTAGACCAAAAAATCCTTCGATGATTTTTTTTGTGATATGGAAGAATCCTATAGAATAAAAATCAATACGAAATCCAAAGATTATTATAGGGAGATAAAGATATGATATTTTACTCAATGAGAAATAATATCAGGGTATCCCTCTAACATTATGATATATGTGTATCACAAAATTCTATACATAATATAAAGAGATACTATAGACTATGATTCTCAATTATTTTTTTATTGGGATATTCAGTTGTATTGACAATGACTTCCCTCTATTCATATCTTATTCATCATCAATACAATAGGTAATATGCCACACAAACAATGGCATTCTCTTTTAATTTCCACAAAAAAATGTTCCTGATAATCAGAGCATTGTATCTCTAACATTTATTGATAAATTATGCCTCCTTCGCCTTTTGTTTTTATATACTCTATATCTCCCCTCGATAATGTTCTCATTGTATATGAAAACACTTTAATCTTATAACATTAATTATCCAGTATTATTGGTATTTAATTTCATTCTAAATTGATCATATACAATATCTCCCAAAAGAAAAGCCTTTAATATCTGTGTGATATCAGAATTATCACAAATTTATTTTTCTACAAAACATACATGATTTTACCAAAGTGTTTATGATTCCATACATATATACTCATGGAATCTCCTATAATAGAAAGATGCATCCTGTTTTTCCATTCCAAAATAGTACATATCTATCAAATAATAACACTTAAACATGAATATATCCTGTAATAATCTATCTATCATGCAATACAATGTAACATTCTCCCATATAATGACTACATATGAACTCACACAACTATCTTCGACATATATTTCATCAATAAATAACTTCACGATATGATCTTCTATTTTATAAAATGTAACCAGTTAGTCATTTCCATTCATTTTCACTAAGACTAGTTTCATGAATCACAAATTACTACAAAAATTATAGTGATGTTTAATCATGAAAGAATATCATGACATCCACACAATTGTTTCCTTTTTTTAGAATACAACATTCTGAAGATATTACATTTTGGATAACCAGTGTCCCTTATATATCACATATGGTGTTAATAATATTAATACAGTCTAAATAAGATTATTTAATTTCTAAATTTACATGTTACACCTCTATATACCTTTATATATGAGTTAGGGAACACTTACATTTTATATTGTCGTTCTGTATTTTTCAAAATCTCATGTCATATAAGTACCCTTATATATTCCCCTTGATATTATGATGAACATTATATATTGATAAACACACCGTCACATATGATAGTGTGTCTCAGTTACTTCTCCAAATTTTAATTCATACTCATTCTTAAGGGTAAATATTGTGGATTCATGAATTTTGCACCCTTTCAATAACCTAAAAATCACAGTTACTCTTCTATTTTTACTCCTTTGATTTTTTTATTAGATGTTTCAATAAATAAATACACTTATATTTCTTTCAAAACATCAATATAGCACATATATATTATGTCCTTTATCAATTGGATAGAAATATATAACTCTATAATTTCCGAAATCATATCCATATTCCACATCTCAACTCAAAACATTAAATTAATTTGAAATAACATTGATTAAGCATCAATTATCACCATATTTTTTTAAATCATATAAAATACAAATATAATCTTAATTGTATTTTAATGACCCTTTCACTTCTTCAACTAACTGCAACTATTCCTTAAAAAATACAGGTATATCCTATAAGTAATATTTTTCATCACCACATGATAATACATTGGATAGAACTTTATAGTTATATTTTCTTGTTATTCATAAATATATAGTATTTTTATTTTACCACACTCTATGAAACTCTATTCAAGTTTTGATTTTCAAAATCATAGTGAATACAACATCCTACCATATTGGTTTTTTACTATGAGCATGTATAATATCTTCATACTCTAAGTAGTACAATCTACATATTAATTAATAAATTTTTTTAAATGAGTTTACTCGTGGATTATAATTATTTTCATCAAAAATATACTTATTAAAGATTTAACATATATAAATGGATCTCAAATAATATTATCAATAGTAGCATCACATTTTGTTTGTAATGTTATTAATAGAATCAACTAATGTTAACCTCCATGATTTTTCCTGATACCTTAAAAATATTTAACAACTCAATATATAATTCAACATTTCTTTGTAACATAATCTGTTTACTCTACTTTGGTACTCCAAACTTCTTCCATGATATCATTATTCAATACATATTAACATCATGATTATTGGAAGAAATATAACTCAATAGTAAATGGGCTCAAAATTATTTTCCTTTGGATTTTTTATCAACATAAATATGGAAAATGAATTTTAATTTGTTTCCATTTATTAGTTTATTTTTTAACTTATTATTGAAAATAAAAATAATGAAATTTAATAGAGGGTGGAGTATATTCACATAAATAAATGTGCCACAAAATCTTCAATTATATGTAAAAATGATTAATTATTTGTGTAGGAAACAAGAGTTTCTAATTTATAATATAATAAATATCATAGTTACCAAAGTATCCACAACACCAAAGATAGATAACTATACTAATTTTTTTTATAGTATTATGGGGAGTTTTTTTAGAGTGTTGTTTTTATTTATTTTTCATACTACAATTGGAAAATATTTGGGGGAAACATCATCTATAGATTCACACATAATCTATATATTCAATAGCAAGTTTTTCATCATTTTTATTTACATATAATTGTCATATTTTTTATTGGAAACCTACACTATAAATAAAAATATATCTAGTATCAATTTAATTTATAAGAGTTGATTTTTACATTATGGTCGTGCATTCTATAGATTAGTCATTATATGATATCAATATCTATTTTCCATATGATAGAGGTCATTTACTAATATGACTCTAAATATAGTTTTTTATGGTAATAAATCTTATATATGATGTTTTTGAATAACAAAATAGTTTCAACTTAATATTTTCATGCTAACCACTAATTATTGGCAATTCATATTGATCATATTTAACTCATCATTGAAAAAATTAAATCCATATTCACATTACTTTTTGATCATTTAATATATATCTTCCAATTTTTTTCCCTTTTATTACAAGGAACTTTCAACATCCTTCAACAATTTTTCATAAAAACCTTTAACTATGCATTCATCACATTAATGATTAATTTTTAATTTCTTCTTGATCATATTATTCTTTTCTCGTGAATATTTAAGGCTTATTAAATATTTATAGTTACCATTAAAAACAACTTTTCATATATGGGGAACTATTCCTCAATGTCTAAATTTATTTCAATTTAGGACTCTGTTTGTTTGGTTATATTTTTGAATACAAAGACTTTTTGTGATAAGTTATTTTCAATCATTTAGTTTTCTTTCACAAATTGGGTGTCCTAATTTTGAAAATATTTAAATTATGCAAAAATTAAATCAACCATATACTTGGGTTTCTCTATTAGGGTTTCCAATTTTTAATCCCATAAATCATCATATTATTTATTTAATAATTACATAGTAATGTGGTATTACTCGCTCATAAATTCTTCGTTAATTTTTTTAAAACGAAAATAAATTTACCATACCTTTTTTAAATATTGTAAATAACTAATGGTACGATTGTCATATATCTTCCATCTAGGGTATTTTTCCACTAATTTATCAATATTCATGTTGGCTCTAATATCACCATTTTGCATCAAAATATAGTTATATTTTCATTCTCTTCATATCAGATGGGTACCATTTTTATCTTTTTCATTTACTTATTCTATTTTTATTTGGAATATAGAAGAGATGATACTGATATAAGTAACTAACTCATCTTCACCAAGCCCACATGTTAATATTAATTTTTAAAAGACCTTATTAAAACTATAACTTATAGGGTGGTATTTATTGTAAATTATGAACATTTTGAATTGTGAAGTCAAGGATTCATGTGTAATAGTATGGTGTTCTAGACATTATGGTAACATTGATAAATCAAATAATAAGTTTGGTCATTTCAAATATATTCTTGTAATTGATAAATTCATTAAAGACCCCTTATGTGTTTGACGGTTTCTAAGAACCTATCTATGTTTTCATATTAGTTAGTAGCAACGAGGTGAATGAAAATATTAAAAAATGTAATTTCTACGATATTGTGTTAAGGGTTGGTATTAATTTTTAAAGGACTAAATGATATCATTAGGGTGGATAGGGTAGTAGATAAATGAAAAATAAAATACATATGAACATTATTTGTCATCTGGCCAAATCCTAAGAATTATACAACTCATTTCTTAAGGGTAACACAATTCATATTGGCCATATGGATACTTTATAAGGGTAATACATATGGAATTTATGATTCATACTAATGGAATATAATAGTAATACTAGATAAATATAAAGGCCCAGTGATCGAAAAATAGAAAATTGGAAAACCAAAAAGTTACCATTATAATTGGGAGAATTTCATTATATTGATTAAATTAGGAAACATGGAAAAGTATTAAAGTGACCTATGAAAACTAAGATTCATTATGGGGATTCAAAAATATAAATTCCATGACCCAATGAACATAATGTAAACTTTATTCCATTTATTATTTTTGGTGATTCCTTTTTTTGAAGATAGTGTATATGTGTTATTTCATGGGAATGTTTGGCATGTTATTGATTATGATTCTAGTGATCATTATTGAGAGGATCATGTTGGGAATAAAATGGGACTACAATTAAATATTATAGGTCATTTAAAATATATGTATTGCATTAAATATATTTTTCATAGAGATATGTCAAGTGGATCTATGAACCACATTATGTTTCTATATTTAAAAAGAATAATTTTTTTATATTTCAATTAAAATTATTACTAATTTATCTTCTTTATTAAATAAATTATGGTTAAATATAATTATTTCATTATATTTAATTGTTTAAAATATCATTTTATTTCATGTTATTATTGTTCATAGCATGTTATACAAGTCTAATGAAGTGTTACTATTGTAAATAAATCATTTTGGACATTTACAAAACAATTGTAAATATTTTTAATTTTTTCACTTATCTAAATCACCTAGACAACTATCCCTTGTAGAAAAACCATGTAAAAAATTATCCCATGTGGCCAAAAAACTTTTAAAATATTCCATATTTGCATACCTTTTATATTTTAACCCTTAATAAGGCTAAATAACACAAAATTGAGTGGTTATTGTTGTTTTGGAAAGATAATAATAGTATATCAATTTTATTATAATAAATAACGTTTTTAATTGATTCCTATCTTGTCTAAAATTAGGTTAGATGTCAATTTATGTTTCCAGTATGTATTTTTTAATTTTATTAAAACAATTTATACATAGTTATTTGACAATAAATTGACCTATAGAAGTTTGATTAAGGTGATTCTAGATTGTTTCTAAATATAATGAAATTTTATAAATATAATTTAACTATACCAAAAGATGATTCTTTAATTTATATTTTTTGTTTACATCTCAAATTTATTATGTCAAGTTGTTTACATATTTCATATATTTGGATCTGTAAAATTTTCCTATGTGAAAAATTAGAAATGTGAATTCACATACATTAACCTTCTATGTGAATTAATAATGGGAATCGACTTTATGAATTCTCATATCTGAATTAGCTACGTGAATTATATTATATGAATATGATACATGAATTTTATATATGGAGAAAAATAACTATTACAAACTCACCTACATCAATTTTCCTATATGGTTCTATGAAATTATATAGTTAGTTAAAAAACATAGAAATAAACTCTATTTTTAAAAATTTTATAATTTATATTTTTCACACTTTTATTATGAATATAATTATTATTTTAATTAAAATAAAACTATTTATCAATTATTTAGAATCCAGGTGAATGTGTTTTAGTTTTTTTTTTGAAAAATTAAATCATATCATCATGATAATTACACATATATTTATTCACCCGAGAATTTTAGAAATTGAAATATATAATTTTAAAATTTGATTAAACATAAAGAGTCAAACTCGATTATTATCATGGATTATTACAAGTGTTTTAATACTCATTATTTATTAATCTATTAACAATTATAATGAGTTTCATTGTAAATGTTTTATTTTTTATATAATATCATTGAAGACTTACAAGAATTCCATTTTTCATTTTTCTCATAGATTATTATCTTTGAAAAAGTATGGACATCTCTAAAATAGTTAACTAGAAAAATGAAATATGAGAAAAATTTCAATTTTGAAAGATTTTGTGCATAATAAAACTATATATATTAAGTGTTGACAATACCGATCCAATAATATATATGAGGTTGGGGATCATTCAGGAATTGTACAAGTGTATCATTCTTTATTTACCAACTACTACTCCTAACCAAACTAAAATCTTTTGATCCTTTATTACTGGAGAGTTTCTTATTTCCTCAACACTCATAATGTAAAGTGTTTAATATAGTTAAATGGATTTAGTTATTTATAATTTATTATGCATGTGTAATTGTAATGTATTATACTAAAAAATAACATGTATGGATGTAGGTTGTGACCCCCTATACAGAATATAGTCATTGGGTTGTATCTACATGTTAGAAAAAGGTAGACTGTTTGTGTTGGGCATCAAGGTCGTAAAAAAGCTTGTTTTTAGTGTTTAATACTCTAATGATAAAAGGTTTTGTAATTTTTTTTGTGAATCTATGTGTGAAAAATTCATTGAAATATTCTATTTCTGTGGATATAGTGGGTTCCAACCCTCCCATGTCATCAGAGGGGTGAGGTGTGTACTAGGATCATTTAGATATGAATCATTATAAAAATATGTTATTTTGATTTATTTTTTATCCAAAATAATTAATTTAATACTCAAAAATATAATTCTTAAAATATATTTAAAAGTTCCAATTCACACCCTCTCTCTTGGATATATACCATATTCTATTTGTTACAAATAATTGGTATCATATCTTGACCCAAAGATCTGAATATATTTTTATTTTTTTCTAACCATTTCATTAAATAACCATCAAGGAGAATAAATTTTCTTAATATAATAGAAAAAATATCAAATTATTTATGGAAACATCAAAGAAAACCTCATTTTTAGGGCACTAATTGTAGATATTGTAAACCTCTAATTAAATATTTCGTAAAGAAACATATCATTGATCATTATACTATCATAGAAAGACCATACAAGCTATTTAAAGGTTAACCCATCTCATTATTTGAAAATGATGCGATAATATTTTTTGAACTATTTTTTATCAATATTTTATATTATATAATAAAATAAAATTTGTATCATCTTGTATATTCTTGTAAAACTACACATGGAATCTTGAAAATTATACAAGTTTCACATCTTCGCTTGAATAATATTAGTAAGAATAATGTAATAATAATGAGAGATGAATATCAATAATTTAAAATGGGTGAAGAATAAAAATCAAATCAAATGTTCCATATATTTACATGTATTTTAAATTATATGATTTCCCTTAGAGTGACATTAGAAAAATGTCATTATTGTTAAAATTGTACTTAGAGATCTTCTTCATAAGTCTTATTCTAAAAAGGTTTCTATTGATGAAATTAATAATTTCAAGGAATATAAAATTACTAATCATATTAGTTCATTAATATAATATAATTTAGTGGGTGAAAATATTTTTAAATAATATAATTCAAATATGATGGGAATTTATTTTATATCAAAATTATCTAGTTACTCTTTTGATTTTGAGTTATAAAAATGTGGTAGGAATGACACTAAATATGTTATAATGGATGGATATTGAAGAATTAAAGGCTACTCAGGGACATACCTAAAATAAAATCCTAAATATTAATAAATGGAGAAGAAAACTTTTAATAATATTTCTAATAATGCATATGAAGTAATTTTTTTAGTGTAAAAAAATGGGGACAATAAAGACTAATTCCCTATGACTAATGTAGGATGAAATAAGGGGAATAAAAAAAGAAATAAAATAATTAAATGTTTTCTACTTAGAGTTTTAGTTAGGATTCAATTTTGGATGGAGAATCATGTTCCAATGAGGATTTGGAAATTTTTTCTAAATTTATTACTCAAATTGGGTAAGTGATTGTACATATTATTCTTCCACTATAACATATGGTGAAAACCCAACTATATTAAAATTACATAATGTGACTAATATTATTTATCATAATGATAATAAAATACCTTGTTTATATAATTAAAGTGTCAATAAAAAGTTTCTTTTAAGGGGAATTAAAATTTAATGAAATCAATCCATGATCAAAAAAATCTAAACATCTAGATCAAAATTATTTTAATAAAAAAGTAAATTATGCTCATGATGAATAAAAATTGAAAAACGATGTTGATTTCATTGGAAATTGTTATGAAAAAATGATAAGGAATATTTATAATGTTCATAAAAAGAATTATTGGATATAAAAATAAATGTTAATTTTTAAATTTAAATCTATACATTTTCATTCATAGTAAAAAAACATTGATAAATTAATGATTTTTAAGAAAATTAACGAGAAGGAATCTATTATTGGTTATAAAAATTATTTAATTAAATTATAAATATATTATTTTTTAAAATAATAATGGAGTCACATCTACTAGTATATTTTTAGTTTTCTTATGAAAGGTGATTATGAAAATTTGGATTCATTGAGATTTTCACAATCTCATTGAAGAAATGACTATTTCATTTCTAAATTTTATCTTCATAATTACTTATAAAAAATGTTTTAAATCATTTTGGGGTTTAAATATATCATTTTTTAATCCCACAATTACCCAATTTTTGTCTGTAACAATGATTTATTCAATTTTTTATAGAAAATATGTATTGGGAGCTTGAAAATCGTGTATTCATATCATTTATAGTGGATTTTAAAGTCATATGAATGGTTATATATCAAGGTTTAAGCCATTAAATCAATGTGGTATAGGTAATGTAAATTTTGATAATAATTTTAAAGAATGTATAAATGTTTTAGGTGATGTTAGAATTTAAAATTCTGTCATTACATATAATGTTTCATATGTTGAAGTAATGAACCAAAATTTAATAATAATTTCAATACAATTTGATGATGGAATTTTTTTTATTTTTTAAATTGATAAATTCATTATATTGATGGATAATTGTTTTTTGTTTTATGAAAATGGAAAAGAAAAAAAATATCCAATAAATTTTTCTAAACACGATGAAAAAAATGTAAAATTTTCAAATAATGTATATTCTAACAACATTTAAAATTATACGAGTAAAATTAATTTTAATTTATATATTATCCAAAAAAATTCAAAATATAGTAGAATTTAACAACTATAAGAACCTAAAATGGAAAAATATTATTGTTTTTTAATTGTACTTGAAAAACAACGAGATTGAAAAAATAAACATTAATTAGGGAAGTATGAACTTTAGGGACTTTGGATCTAATTATTTAGGATTTATTTGTTCATATAAAACCTAATATTTCGGGATTTAATATTTATTTTGTATTATTATTGATAATTTTACTAAATACTAAGGGGTTTATATTCTTACACATAATTATAAACATTATCTAATTTTATCAGATTTTATAATTTAGTTAAAAATGGGAAAAGATAATTAATTAAATAAATTATACGTGATCATAGTGTTGAATTACATAATATGTAATATTTGTATTTTGTTGAAGAAAATTATAATTTCAAAATTTTTTGATCCCTTAGAGCACAAAAATAATATTGTGTGTTTGAAAAGAAAAATGTGACCTTTAAAAATGGAAATTATTGTGATAAATACGTTTAATCTACCTAAATATTATTTTGTAGAAGCATTTAATTCTTTTCTATGTTACCAATATAAGTATTTTAAGAAATTTTTGGAAAATGAAACCTTACAAACTTTGGAAAAGTATTAAACCTAATATTAGTTATTTTAGACTTTTTTACTGTAATGTTTGTATTCTCAATACTAAGGATACATTAGATAAAATTGATGAAGAATATAATTAAAGAATTATATTAGGATATTCTATTAGTAATACTTTAATAGAGTATACATTAAAGGAACTATGGTTTTTGAGGAATCAATTTATGTTATGTTTGAATAAAATTCATTAAATAAAAGAGAAAATGATGTTCATCAACTTAAGGATGAATTTAGATAATTTAATTTTAATGAATATGATCCCAAAATAAATATAGGCATATTTTCGGGGATAATATTTCATCTCAATCTGAAACAATTCATGAAAAATATTTGAAAATTCATAGAGATTATCCCTTAGATAATGTGATTGATAATGTTGAATCAGACGTTCAAATTAGAAAATTTGTTATGAATATTTTTCCATTTCATGCATTCATTTATGATATTATTTACTAGATAATATAGGTGAGTCTTTGAATGGTTATTGTATTATTTTTTCTATAAAAGTTTTATTAAATATATATAATATAAAAATGTATAGACTTCAGTTGTTCCACAAATTTATTCTCATATTATCATAACAAAATTGATCATTAGAATCGAACATGATGAATATATAAATATAGATAAAAATAAAACAAGATTAGTTTCTCAAGGATATTCTCAACATGTACACACTGATTTTGTAAAATGTTTTCACCTATTTCTAGATTACATGAAATAAGAAAATTATTTTAGTATGCTTCATTTCATATCATATAATTATTTGAAAAGTATTTCAAAAATGATATTTTAATTTTTTATATTTAATAAGATTTATATATTACATTTCCACATAGTTTTTGAAATTAAAAATATCTTGATCGTGTTTTTAAGATTTATAAATATTTATGTGATTTGAAACAACCTCCACAAGCATATTATGAATGGTTTTATAGTTTTTATTTCAAAATAATTATAAGGAATGGATCATCCTAATTTGTTTACCTAGAATATTTGTAATGATATATAGATGTTTAAAACTTATTTTGCTAATTATGTGTCTCGATCGTTATTTGAAAATTATTGAAATGAAATTTTAAATTTTTTGGATTATAAATAAGATATGTGAATGATGGTGGTATTAAAATTTTTTCTTTGTATTAAAATATTCTTGAAAAATGATGACATTTTTCTAAATAATAGAATGTATATTAATGAATTATTTAATGGATTTATTTTTTATTATTCTAAAAGATAAAAAAAATACAATGGGTATAACATGGTAACTAAATTTAGATTAATCTCTAAAATATATTGATGTTAAAAATTATAGTCATGATTTTATGTTTTTCATACAAAAGTAATTCTATTCAGGATGTAATTGTTTCATTTTTCATGTGCACAAGATTTCAAAGTAGCCCTATGGAAAGTCAAATTAAAAATATTAAAATATATAATACATATAATAAAAGATCATTTAATATTAGTTTATTTTACCATGATAAAACATTCTTTAACTTGATAATCTATTTTGATTATGATTTCTGTAACTACATGAATGATAGAATATACACTTTAAGTATGTCTCATTTACTTGGTTAATCATTAGTTTCATTGAATTAGAAGGAATAAATATTTTCCTCTTTCTAAATATTAATATAAATTTTGTGTTTCCCATTATGATCAATATTTATTTATTAAGAAAATGCTTTATAATTTTTGTTTAAATTATAATAAGATTCATTTTTTAAATGAAATTATTTTTATTATGTTTATTTTTTAAAACTAATTATCAACACTCCTGGATAAATCACAAATATATTAAATTTCATTTTCTTATAAATATGTTCAAAAATAAAATATAATTCAAGAATTTATTTCTATAGAAAAACAATTTGATTATATAATTAAAAATATAATTGACTATAATATGTTTTAAAATAGAGATAATGAACTTTTTACACTGAGGATTTAAATTTTCATTTTTTGTAAATAATTCTGGTAGAGATTATGTTTTTTATAAGATACAATTTTTTGATTTACATAAAACATGTAAAAACAAGAAATATTTCTCTTTACTGTAGTACAATTTTAATATATATTTATTTGTTATATTACTATATTATTTCTTATCATACATATTGGTTGCATTATAATTATTATATAAACTTTCAGTTTGCATAAAAGGATAGTTTATTATGGATTTCTTATAACATTTCCAAAACATATTTTAAAGTCTACTCATTGTATACAACATAATTTTCTAACAATAGAAATATTTATTGTTGTTCCATGATATATGTTTTTGAATATACATGTTTATGAATGTTTCATACATTATTTTTATTATAATTAATTTTTTTTTGAAACCTTACCTTTCAAAACATCGAATTTTTTATTGAACATTTATCAATTTGATAATTTCAAAATTGGGGAGATTTTTTAAAATTATACATGGTTTTGTAATTATCAAAAAAGGGTAAAATGGTTTTTATATCCTTGGACCACCATATGTTTTGATAATTAAAAAAATAGTTTTATTTAATCTAAATTTTTAATACTTTATCTTTTCTACTGATTAATGTTTGCTTAATTTTATTATATCATAATATTTCATTGCATAAAATATGTTTTGATTTTATGTTTTGATTTTTCAAAACATGTTCTTCAAATTTCATAATTTACTAATAGGATAAATAAGTAATTTGGGAACATAAATATAATTTTTACTTGATTTTTACTATTCACCCATCTCCACATCATGTATAAAATTCTCCCTCACAACCAAACCTCATAGAAAACTCTCATACATATCCAAACCACATAGCCAAATTTGGATAATTTGGTAGTGTATAAATTACTCTATATTAACTGGTTATTATTTAATTTTAATTATAATAAATATATCTACATTTCATTAGAATAAATAAATTTATGAATTTCTCTTTTTCATATCCTAAATTAGGATATATGTGACTGCATGTCTTTAGTATGAATTTTTCTATTTTATAAATTTTTTTTCTACTATATATTAATGATAGATTGAACAAAATAAATCATATTAAATTTATTCTTGATTATGTGTAAATATAATAAAATTTCTAAATATAATTAAATTTGACCCGAATCTTATTTTGACATTTAAAAGAGTTTATTTTGGTATGAAATTTGATAATTCAATCTATATATAGATTTCATAATTTTGGTATATAAAATATAGCTATGCTAAAAATAGGATATGTGAATTTAATTCAGATAGTTTCTTATATTAATTAGCATGCATGAGTTCTCGTACACAGTGAAAAATGGATACCTAAAAATCACGTATGTGAATTTTTCAACATGGTTATTTGAAATTATACAATTTGTTATAAACATAGAAATATAGTTTATTTTTCATAATATTTCAAATTTATATATATAGAATGATTTTATAAATTTAATTAATAATTTAATTATTTGTAAATTATATATTAATTAATTATAATCTATGAGAACATGGATTATTTTATATGATTAATTTAATGTGATCTTTATGTGAATTAACCATTGTGTTTTTTTGTACTAAAACTATAGAAATTGAAATATCCAAATTCGATTCCTTTAAAATATAAATTTTCATTCTCAATTATTATTTGGGATTATCCAAGTATATTAAAACTATATATTTATTAATATATTCATTTCTATAAGTAGTTCCATTATATATGATGTAAATGTTATTATAGATTATTGATGAAGACATAAATGAATAATTTTTTTCATTTTACTCATGGATTGTTATCTAGGATATATTTATGGAAAGAAATGAAGTAGTTTATTAGAAAAATAAGGATATAAAAGATTTCATATTTTAAATATCATGATCATAAATATATTCTATATATTTATAGTTTACATAACTATTGGAGATTACATATATGAGGTTGAGTATTATTTTGGAGCTATACAAGGGTTGTTTTCTTTGTGGATCAACTAGTTGTCCCAAATGAAATAAAATCATTTAATCTGTTGCTGCTGAATGGTCTCATTCCACCTAAACACCTAGATTATTAAGTTCTCAATCAGGTTATGTGTAGTTACTTGTTTTTATATCTTTTTATTTGTTTAATTATAATGGGTTATAATTCCCATTAAAAGGTAATATTGTAGGATGTGACACAAAAATAAATGTGAATAAATGGATTGTAACTCATCGATAAAATATAGACACTATATTATGCCTCTAGGTTACAAAATTAAATACTATTTGTGTTGTGGAAAATGGTTGAAAAAATTAAGGTTTGGTTTGGGATAAATATTCCACGCGGAAAAAGTATTTTGAACTAGGTTGGGACTCTAGGTGCGAACAATTATTTTTATGATTCAATTATACTAGATTTAGTGGGATCTAACTCTCTTAGTTTTTGAAATGGGTAAAGAGTTTTATAGGGAAATTTATATCTGAACAACTGTGAAATTATATTTTCTTTGTTTAATTTTATTTCCATTATATTTAATTTAAAACTATGAAATGTAATCCTTAAATTTTTTTTAAAAAGCAATTTTCACCCCACCACTCTTGACTATTTAACATCTTCCATTTTTACCAAAATAACAATTACAAAACTGAATATGTTTTACCATGTTTTTCCATGAATGATAATTTTATAAGTTATAATATATGGTTAATCATTAATTCCAAAAATAATAATAAAACTCATGTTTTTCATGGTGGAGTGAAGACAATGATTTATGAGTAACAATTTGAATATTATTTTATATTAAAATATGGGATTTCTTGATGATCACTTCATGAAATTTCCATACACTAAATATTGAAATTAACAAGATACGAATAAAAAAACATGACCACACTATGGATTTCATATAGTTTTGATATAACAAATAGGGAAAATGTTTTTTAGATAAAATACAAGGAATGAAAAGGGAAGAAAAAGAATTTATATGGGCCATCACATCCACTATTTAAAAACATTTATGAGCTGAGAAGAAAAATATATTATAAAGAAGGTAAAAGGGAACAAATTTGATGTTTTGAAGTTGAAAGAGGAGAAATAATGTGAATAAAAATCAACACCATATTGGGTTCTATATTCTATTATTAATAATATTTTATTCAATCTATTTGGAAAATCATTTCTTTTCAACCCGTGACCTAAAACCATAAAAGAGTGTTCAATAAGAAGAACTATTCCTAATATTGAAAATGTGTATTTTAAAAAAATTAATATCTACAGTGGATAATATTTCATCTTGTTACATAGATTCACTAGAAATATATGCTCATTAGACTATCCCTTTATGGGGAAGTAATTAAAAAGCATATGTACATGATTTTATATTAATCCTTTGGAATGTGCCTGTGTTCGTAAATAATGAATGAGTCATCATATTATTACTAACATGAGTAATAGAAAATAAAAAAATGAAATATTGAAAACCATAATTCACCCTCCTCCTATTATGGTGTATTAGGATTTTCGTTCCACTGACGTGAATCACAGCCATAGCCGTTGTAAACGGAATCTAGGATCTTGATCATGAGACTATAGAGAATAATATGAATAAAAAAGTTATTCCTTTATTCGATTGGGTGAAATTATCAATTATGGACGAATAGAATGATATATCACCTTTTTTCACTTCGATGTGATGCTTTCTCTACTATTTTTCAATAATTACATGTTAGTGAGTATTTTAAATTATCTTTGATTAATGTTTATAGAATATATCTTATTATTGATGTTGATTCCCAGAATTATTTCTTTTGTGAACATCCAAATTTGATCTATATTAATGTAATGAAGTTCACTTCTAATGTGAATTTAAATTATATGTTTTGAAATATCTATGATGGTCATTACATGTTTGAAGATGAAAACAATAATATTTTACACTATAAGTTTAATTATCTATAGATGTATCTAGGTAAAAAAAGTGTAGATTGTTCATTCATATTATTTAAATGGTTATGGAAATATGATTAATTAGTAATGATGGAAATTATGAGAATGTTTTAAATATTATCTTGATGAGGATTTCAAATCATTATAACGAAAATATTTTTATACATAATGAAAAAATGATGACTGGTCTATCCCTGGATGACATACTCACTTGTTTAGTGGGTTGTGAAACTATTTTCATGAAATAAGTAACATATAATCATAAAAATAAATAAATTCAATATTTATGAAGCTAAAATTGAAACTCCACAAAATATATTTAACACGTGTCCCACTAAATGAAAATTTAAACAAGAAATCACTTCCACAATAAAATCTCTTTAAAATATCCATGTTAGAATAGAATAGAATGAAAATAAAGATTAAAAAAATGAATAAAAAATGAATTTAAACATGATTTATAAGATTCTTTAATATACACCATTGAAAAATGAAAATAAAATTCCGAAAATGATAACCAATTTGATTGTTGGTAGATATCATGGTTTAACATGAGGGAGCTATTGATGAACATGATATTAAGAGGATAAAAAATAAAAAAAACTATGAAATATTAAAATACTCGTCTATGAATTTTGATCATAATGAGACTGATATAGGAAAAAAATAATACTGAATATTCTTTCATCTAGTATTTAATACTCAGAAGAAGTATTAGAGTTTCAAATCAAAATTGAAGAAAAATAGAAAATAATTTTTGATCATAATTATTTTATTGTGGAAATAGAAAATAGAGTTGAATATATTAATGACTAAATGGTTAATTTGATATGTAACTTTTATATGAAATAATGTAATGTGGTCCTAAGAAGAAATATATATTTTAGGAAATTCATTGATACAATATTATTGGAATGTATAAAACAACCCTAGCAATGTTTTGGGAAATATTTGAATGAACAAAGACCCATATGTATTTGTAATGGTGGAGTTATCCAAGGGACTGAAATATAAAAAATAGGAATATTGAAAATAATGAAAAAAGGGAAATACAATGGTATAGAAAATCCTTATCTTCAAGGGGTAATAAAAAAATTTATGACATGTGGATGATAGAAAGTGAAAGTATATTTACTTTATTAAACATCCAGTTCTATTGAAATATAGGTCATTCCATGTCCTATTTTGGTGAGGAAAATAATTTCTTATAGAGAGATACACAAATAAGCTGTTAAAGTATAATAAATAAACCTCATTACATATAGGGGAGACAATACATTTGTGTATGTTTTTATAAATTATCTCAATTTAGGAATAATGAAATTAACTTCAAGTAAGTTAGGATTGGTATTTACCACCTTGGGAGTAACCAATATATGGTTATAAAATAGTGAAATAGAATTCTATTGGGTAATAGAATTTCAACACTCTGGGAAGAAGATTTTTATAATTATACTATATATGATTAATATAAAAAGGAATTGAAATCTCCTATCTCAAATCGAATGGGGATCTATTGTAAGGAAAAGAATATGTGAGAGAAAAAAAATCTAACTAATGATTCAATAAAATATACCAATAATAATAGCATATTGATCTTTTGTGTTGAGTTTTTATCACACATTATCACAACAATGAACCTATGAACAAAATTTTAATGTGATATTTGATGATACATTTCAGTTTGTTAAAGGTGGTGTTTTAAAAATAAAGGGCGTTTGTAAGATGCAAAAAATTGGATATGACTCAAAAAATAATAAGTACTCATTTTAGATGGTGTGACATGTAATGACCCCTGCCCCAAAATCTCAGACATGGTGCCTTACTTTTTTACATTGAAATATATACAATGGGTTATATCCCGAATGACTAAATATTTTAGATTTTTTGGAGAAATAGATATATACTTGATACAAATTTTACATTAGTAATAGAAAATAAAACCTAAAAAATAAAAATAAAAATATCATCATCCCTGAATACTCATTCAAAGAAATATTCCTCATAACCTGGGGAAAATTAACAAAATAAGGGTGAGCTAAAATGATTATAAAAGGTTAAGTATAGTAGGATAAGTAATTATTCAATTATAATAATCTTTATTGAATGAAAATTAACTAAATACACATGCCATTTAAATAACATGACCGCATGAATAGTTACGGTATAGTCAATATAGAAATTTAAGTTGTTGAGAACACATTCCATTTAATCAATAAATGATAATGAAATGATTCTTGATATAATTTCACAGTCAAATTATCATGGATTGTTATAAATTGATACTAAATAAACGTAATTATTAATTATCCAATGTCATACTTCCTCACAACATGATACCATTACCATCATGATCTATCCTCAAGACAGTTTAATACATACTGGAAAGAACCAATCAGATTGTTTCAACTGATTCATCTTATGAGAATACTACTGCATCAATGTGGATGTCATTAACCCCCCCCAACCCATGAATTTAATTTCCAAATAATTACACATATATTAAATAATCAATCTTAAATATAAAAAAAATTCCTTTTCAAATACATGTGTTTAGTAAAGGATGCATATTCATCAATATTTCCTTAGTTAATCATGTAACATCCAATGTAAACATCATATATAAAAATGGAATATGGTTAAATAAATAATCATATACATCACAAAATATAATTTATATTTAATATAAATTTAATTTCAAATGAAAATTTAATACAAGAAAGTGACTTGTTGAAGGGAATGTTTACAGTACCAAATTAATGTGAGATTGCTTAATAACTCTTACCATTTGGTAATTTTTATTTCAATTAAACATTGTTGAAATAAATCACATTGAAAATTAAAATATCATTAAAAATGAATTATTCATGATATTACATGTCAAAGGGGTATAATATACACCATATTAAATTGAATTGGTGTATAATAACAAATAAGTCATAATAAAATGTAATTTGCGATGGAATCTCTTACAGTATGCTTACTTTCGGTTAAACGCTCCTTAGGATCTTTTATTATGTATTTAATAATGTTATTAAAATATTTTATAACCATGATAATATTCATTTTATCATATATGATTCTTTTATAACATCTTATAACCCGTTTATTAATAATTTCGCATTATTTTCATTGTCTTAGGTATTAACTGCTTTGTTTTTTGAGTATGTTTGGGCTTGTTATTTTTTTATTCGTAAATTCTAAATGACTTAATCATATCTATAATTTTATAAATTATATAAATATCATATATATTCAATATATATATATATATATATAATTTAGTAATCCCTAAAACTTGGTGATGTGAAATTAAATACACCGTTAATGGAGACGGTAGGTCATACATATGCATAAATGTTATTTCTATATTATTATCATATTGAAAGAAATAAAATAAAATATTATAAATATACTATCATCATAGGAGCATTTTTATTTCATTTATATTACTTATATTTATTAAAGTCATTCATAATACATTCCATGTAAATCTTGAATGAATCACATCGCTTTTCGAAGTATTAGTCTGTCGTACAAATGAGTAGCGTTATCGTATTCCCAAAAAATTGGTAACATGATGTTATGTATAATATAATAAGTAAATAATCATAAAAATTATATATATATCATATATATATATTATAAATCCATTATTTTCTCCAACCATTAAAGTTGGTAATGGAAAAAACGAACATATTTGGTTCGTGAGGCAGTAGTCATCCACACATACGAACAATGATTTCATAACCAATTTTATGAAAGTGTGTGTGGTTATAGGTAGTTAAATTAACACAAAATACGTATAATTATATGGAATATACTTTGGTTATTATATAAGTTTTTTGTAATAAGAATTGAAGTAGGTGGAGAAGGAAATAAAATTAAAACGCTTTTAGAAGAACATTATATATTCTTTGGGTATCCACCATAGGATTGCACTAAATCATTACTAGGATACAATTATGCCCTAGATAAAGATTAAAGAGTGTGTAGAGGTAATTTGGTAATATATTAGGTACGAATTAAATGAACTATAGTGGTTTTATGGTGTTTAGTGGCGAGGAGTGGGGTGGCCTTTTATAAGTGTTGTGAGTGGAAGACTTGTAATTTTTTGGAAGTGTGAATTCCACCCCTGTTTGTATCATTCCACCAAGACCAAATAATATTTAATTCCAGATACTAGTTGGTATAATTCCTAAATAGGGCTATAAAATGGTATTTGGAGATTTTTTGTGTCATTTTTACTCTTTATTTCCTAAGTTTAACCACTATGTAATCTTGTTTTTTTCTTAATTAGTGTAATTAATTTTAACTATTTTCACTACTAATTTTTGAAAAAAATTAAGTTGAAATTATTATAAATTATATATTATTTTTTTCAAAATATGGAATCCATTTTCAAAATTCAATCAAAATAAGTGGAAACAATTAATTTAAAATAAATCTCAGAGATGTGGTGAGAAAATATGTTTTTAAAGTGAAAATGTTTAGGTTTAAAATAGTTTTATATCATAATTCAATATAAAAATGATTCCAATGACCTAAATTGGATAAATATATGTATTTTTGATATTTAAATTATTTATAATAAATAAAAAATAAAATTTAACATTTTAAATTATATAGAAGAAAAGGTAGTTTTCAATTAAAATTTATTATTTTCTACTAATAATCATGAAATGAAAAATCATAGTGAAATAACAAAAATAATCCTATGTTTATTTTTATAATTTTATTTAAAATATTTTTTTCAAATAAACTTTATAAATATTTTAATATTTAGTTTTAAATTAAGTGTGCACAGTGTGACCTAACAGTGTTTTGTTTAAACCAGGTGTTACATCCCTGGAAAGCTATCTACAAAATTAATGTTATTCTAAAAGAAAAATATTGAAAATTTTTGGGGTGTTACATAATTCCCTCATACAAAAAATTCATCACTGATATTTTAGGTGTATTTCCCTCGTAAATATATGATGGTATTTCTTCACTATAGTATATTTTATTTCCCAGGTTTTGTTCTCCATTTTGTGATTCATCCAAAGTATCTTTATCAGAAAAGTCATCCTATTCCTTGATATATACTCTCTGGTATCATGAATCTTGAATGGTTCTCTATAGTAAAATAGATGGGGTTGCAACTGTATTGAAGCCGTGGTGGGCACATGCATTGGGTCTGGAATTTACATTCCTAAAAATTATATATGGAACATATAATGTACTTTTGGTAGGTTTAGTTACATTGCCAATTGTTTTGAAACAAATCCAACAATTTCAATAATTTTTATGGGTTCAATATACCTAGGATTCATTTACCTTTCTTATCAAACCTTATAGTCCCCTACACGGAGGCAATTTTATGAAACTTGATCTCCCTCTTATAATTCAAAATATTTTCTATGATTATCAGCATAACACTTTTGGTAACATCATGATTTATTAATGTGGGACTAAATAGTGTATTACATTTTTTCTTTAACAAGTTCTTGACCTATAACTTTCCTTTCAACAAATTTATCTCAACAAGTTGTATTGGGAAATCCCTTTCTATATAATGCTTCATAGAACACGATTTGAATACTTAAATATATACTATTTTTATTGGAAAATTATTCCATAGGTAAATAATGATCCCACATACCATCAATGTGGAGTGAGCGTGTACTAAAAATGACTTCAATTATTTTAATTTTTCTTTCAATAATTCCACCAGATTGAGGATGGTATGTGGTGCTCAAATAATTCAATTTATTAGTAGCATTTTAAAGGACCTTTCTGAATTTTGATGTAAAATGGGGATCAATATTAGATACAATTGATAGAGGTTCTCCGTGAAGTGTTATAAATTCATTAATATAGAGAATTTTGAGGATACACATATTAAATTATCTCTTATAGTGAGGATATTAGTCTATTTGGTTAAGAGATAAAAAATAACCCATATTTCACGATACTTTATAAGAGTCTTTGGTAGTACTATAAAAAATTGTAAAGTAATTTCACCCCACTTCCACATAGGAAAATGAAGATACTACAAGACTCTTCTAGGATACTGATATACACCCATCACTTGTTGAAAAACCAAATATTTAGAAAAATGATGATCAATTTCCTGCTTCATTTTATCCTTACAAACATGATCCTTTAAATCCCGATAAAACATTTTTCCACCGAGGGGTATAGTGAAATTTGAGATATGAACTTCATCAAAAAATCCCTTTTAGATCAGGTATAGATTTAATGCATAATATATTCCAAAATTTCATAACAACATCTTCAGAAATGATGTTTTCTAAATTATCATTGTAAACCAATAATTTTCTTCTGAATGTTCTCATCTTCAAAATAAGAATTTTTTTTCTTATTTGATAAATATATATTTTCCATCAATATGAAATATTTGATGTTTCCCCTTCTTTAGTAAATAAAATATCCATCTATACTCGATCTTTGAACATATGATGCCTCTCAATCCGCATTTTGGCTAGAATTATAGTATCTTTCATACTCATTTCATATGCTACATAATTTTCTTTCCCTGGGTGGTAGTGTGTTATGAATTATCAATCCTTGAGTAGATAAAGAGATCACCATTATATCATATTTGTAATATTCTTTGAAAATATATATTTAAAGCTTATAGGATCAATATATAACTCACATCATTCTCCATTGATATATTGTAACCATATCATCAAAGTGAAAATTACAGATTCCAACTCAAGATCATGGGTTGGATAGTTATATTTATGAGTCTTTAATTACCTTGTTGTATATGAATAACATTTTCATTTTTAATTAGTATAAAACCAATTTAATTCATTTATTCTTCATTATATATCAAAAATTCATAACATCCGGATGGTAGAGTCAAACTTAGAGAATTGAAAAATATTCTCCTTAGTTCACCAAAACATTATTCACAATTATTTGCACAAACAAAACATAACAACTTTACATGTAATAATGGTTAATTGGTTATCCAATCATAATATTTCTGAATAAATCTATGATGGTGACCTTCCAAACCAATGAAACTATATAGATCAATTAGGATAATTATTATTGGTCATTCTCTGATAGCCTTTACCATTGTAAGATCAACTGAGATTCCATCCATCGAGACAATATGGATATGAAAAAAATCTTTTTGAAGTCAAAAAATCATACTTACTAAATTTACCATATAACTCTGTCAACATAATAATCTCATGAATGTTCTCAAACTAATTATCTGGGTCAACATATCTTATAGAATACACCCGAATATCATCAATGAATACAAAACAATCATCAATATATTCAATGATTAATATATTCATTACATCCTTAAAAATATGGTTTATTAATCAATACATATGGAGATAATTTTAGATCATAATGTCTATAAATCATTCAAAAATATTTCTTTTAGATGACTTTCTTGTTCACTTGATATTGTTGATACATAAAATGAAGATAATTATTTGAAAAATATTGGGCTATATAATGTTGATCAAATAAAAAATAAATGTTAAGTAAAGTATAATTTTTACTATCATAAAAGATTTTATTTCTCTACAATTAATTCATGGATTAATGTTTTCATTTTCTTCATAAAAAATAAAATAATGACTTCCCATGGTGGAACACTAGGGGGAATAAATCCTTTATCACAAAAATCCTTTTTTTGTTTATTCAAATCCACTTATTCAACAATGTTCATTCTATTGGGAGTCTATGATATTGGTCTTTCATCAAGGATTAAAAAAATAGAAAATTCCAAATCACACTATGATAGTGTACAGGTAATTCCATAGGAAGTACATAAAAATATTATTGTTTAATAGGTACATCCCCAATTTGAAGATCACCTTCCACATATAAAAATGACTTTTTATTCATCAGAAAGAACCTCATTCAGTTGAGATATTAGGTTTGGATATGGATATGAATTAGATGTCAAAGTCTCTTCTATAAATATTGTGAATTCTACATCTCCCTCACAAATCATGATTTCTTTCTTGTTGCAAGAAATGTTTTTAGCATATTTTGAAATCCAGTCCATACCAAAGATAATATCAAATTCAAACATAGTTATGATAATAATGTTATAAAATTAATCATTTTTATGTTTCATAATGGGGATTTAACATCACATAGTTATTGTAATGATACTCCTCTTAAGGGTTATTTCTGAAAAATCCATTATTAAATCAAATTGGAAATATTAAATTTTCATAGAAAAATGGGTGGATATAAAACAATGTGGTGATCTAGAATAAAATAAAGCATTGTCAAAATTTGTAGATAAGATTAATGTTACTTCCACTACATAGTCGGGTGCCTCTAATATGGTTTTTGTGATTCCATAATCTTTTCCATCTCCACATGGACCCTTCTATGATAGATTCCCATGATGCTTGGGGAATTAATTTATGTAGTTTCCCATATCACTACAGTTGGAACACTGAATATGTCTATTTTTCCTCTTCCTATTGAATTATTTAACACAATGAAACATTTCTATAAACTTAGAAAAAATTCAAAATACATTCAATTATTTGAAAAGGTTGTGTTTTCTATACATTTCACAATGTTGGAATTTGTTTATTCCCTTCTTCTTTATTAACACAATCCATGTTTTATAGAATTAATATGACTCATTATTCTCTTATATCTCCTTAAATATATAATATCATGATAATTATTTTATATTTTTTGATATGACATAAAAATATTACTTCATATGATGATATTTGTTTGAGATAACAGTTCTCTTTTGAGACTTCTGTTAATATCTTCAAAAATGTGGTCAATCTTGTACTCCATGGTTTGTGTGTAATATTTAGATTACTTGTATAACCTTGTAAATGTATCATCATAATATGTTAAATGTTCTTCCCCATTTTTATTTATGATAAGGAATATTAACATCATCTCAATTTAATGCCCATGATTGAAATATTTATCAAATAATGTCTCTATAAAAGATTTATATTCCCTGAGATTCTATTTATTCCTCCTCTCGGGTATATTAGATCAATGACCCACCATTTATTATCAAAACCATTGATACAATGCACAAAAAATGTAGAAATTCCTTTTTCACCATATCCCAAGGCCATAAATATCTTATCAATTGATGTTATCAATTGATTAGCTATAATTTTATAGTATTACCACAAAACAATGGGATATTATATTACATAAAGTGATCCAATATAGTATAATATCATTAGAAGAAATGGTTTCTTTATTAGAGAATTTTTTTCTATCCTAACCTCATTAAGATGGCCTAATACTTCCACAATTTTATCCATTTCTAAATTAGATGTATTAGTTCCATTGGTATGGATATCTCTATGCTATCCATGAGTATGGATGACATTATTTTTTATTGGTTCCGTTTCGAAATAATGGCATAGAAATTATTACCTCATAAAATCAATAATTTTACGTCATAATGAATAATTAAATTTTTTTTGGACAATTAACATAAATTAATAATTTATGCATTATTAATCTCAGAATCATAAAATTTGGTTTCATTGGGTATATCATTTCTATCAAATTCTTTATAATGATTTAAAAAGGAAGAGTAAATTTTCCTAATCATATCCCTGAGAATTTATCACTATGAGTGAAATATGTCTCATTTTGTAGTATTATTTAACTCTTTCTTAAATCTCATTGAAACTTTTTCAGAGTTATTACAACTAGGTAACTCTGTTTCAGAGCCACTTCAACATGTGTATCCAAAAAAAATATTTTTCTAGGAAAAATGACATTATCAATTCCTTATAAAAAAATTAGGATGTTATTCTATCCATAACCTAAAATACTACCTTATGGTTATGTTCCTTAATCTATTATTTCCATAGTATAGTCCCTAAGTATTATACTAAAATTCCTATGATAACAGTTGTAATGATCTTGACCCGAAAATCCCAGAATCGGTCCCTTAATTAATTACATTGGAAAAGTTATAATGGGCCAAATAATGAAAGAATAAATAGATTAGAATTTTTTGAAAACTATATGCATACATGATACTCATTTTAATTTTTTTATTGAAAATTAAACATAATAAATGACAAAATAAAATAATCATTATTCTTGAAAACTCATTCAATGATCTCTTTTACATAACCAGGGAAATGTAAATAAAATATGGGTGAGCCCAAATTCTTAGTAAGGTTTAATTAGTATGAAATAACCAATGATTCAATGATAAAAATCAATATGGTAAGCTAAATAACAAAAACTAAAAGTCGTTTAAATAAATTTACTTGAAGAATATACAATTCATAATCAATATATTTAGGCAAGAAACTGAAAACACATTTCATTTAATCAATATTTAATAATGAAATACATCTAGAGATAATTTCATAATGAATGTATCATGGATAGTTATAACTGAGTTGTTAATAAAGATAATTCTTAATTATTGGAAATCTTGTTTCATAGGAAAAAGATACCTTTACCATCAAAATCTAACATTGAGATAGTTTAAAACATTCTGTGTAAAAACCCATCTGATTTGGCCAACTGATTCATCTCATGAAACTACTGTTGCATCATGATGCATTCATTAACTAGTCTCCAACCTGGTTATTTTATGTCTACATAATTCATCGTATATCAAATAATCAATTTAATTCATAAACAATGTGTCTTATCAAAAATCCATATTTGGTAAAGGGTATGGAATTATCAATATTTCCCCATTTAATAAAATTAAATTAAAAGTATGCAATGTATATAAAAATTGTAAATAGTTTAGGAAATAATCTTATCCATCAGACAAAAATATGAATATTTAAGAAAATTTTAATTTCAAACATAAAATGATTACAACAAAGTGATCATTTCAATAAAAACGCAAAAATCTCAAAAGAAACAAATATTTTAAAATAACTCTTACAACATGGTAAATTTCATGTCAAATCCCCTTAGGTGAAATAATTAATATTGAAACATAAAATATCATTAATAATGAATTATTAATGATATTACATGTCAAATAGAAAGAATATACACAACATATAATTGTATTGGTTCATAATAACAAATAAGTCTCAATGGAATATAAATTGTCATGAAATCCCATACCTTACACTTTCTTTTGGATGAAATCTCATTAACATCACGTATAATGAATTTAATAATTTTATTAACTTATAAAAAACTATATTACTGTTCATAATATCATATTTGATTCATTTATTACATCTGATCACCTGTTCATTAATAATATATCCTTATTTTCTTTGTTTTTTGTAATAACTGCTTTGTTTTCTATTTATGTTATGAATTGTTATCATTTCTTCCTCTTACTTAGATCATTATATAACAATATATTGAATTTCACCATGATATAAACATCATATATATTCAGTAAATATTTAATTAGAGTAATCCCAAATATTTGGGCATATAAAATAAAATACATCGTTTATGGAGATAGTAGGTTGTATGTATACGTGAATGTTGTGACCAGTTTTCTTTCATATTGAAAGATTGAAGATTAAACAATATCTATATATATTATCATTTTTATGTCATATATATATATCAATATGTTTATTTTTCACATCCTTAGAACATTCTATGCAAAGAGAAAATGAATCACATCTCTCCATGAGGTAGTAGCCTTCCATTCTATCAAGTGACGTTATCGTATTTCCACAAAATGTAATGCATAAGGGTATTTGTAATATATTAATTCCAGATGAATAATGACATCATATATATCATATATAAATTTTAAATCCACAATTTTTTTCCAACCATGAAAGGTGGTAACATAGAGATGAAGTGCATCAGTTCACAAGGCAGTATTCTTCCGTACACAAGAATGATGAATATGTAAACCATTTAAAATAAGTGTGCATGATTGTAGGTTAGAACATTAAAATAAAACCATTTCAGTATATGTAAGATACTAATTTAGTTATATAATAATGGTATAAAAATAATTTAACGAGACTGATAAGGAAGTAAAATAAAAACACCTTTAGAGGAACATTACATATCAATTAGTTATCCTCCTTAGGATTTCACTAAATAAATCCATGGTTGGATTTCTTCCCAGGATAAGGTTTCTAGGATGAGTGGAGTAATGTAGGGAAATTATCTAGGTAGGGATTGGAAAAAACATAGTGGCTTTATGTTTTAAAGTTGAGAGTATAGGGGGAGGCCTTTTATAAGTTGGGTGAGTACCACACCAATAAATTTTTGAAATAGTTAATTCCACTATATTTTTTAGCCACTAAGAAAAATCATTTTTATATTAACAATTGTAATTAATTTTAACTACTTTCACTAATAATTTTGTTAAAAATTTATGTTTTAATTAATATTAAAAATAAATTATGATTATTCAATATATGGAATTCATTTTTCCTAATTCAATCTACATAAATGGAAAAAAATAATTTAATTAATACCATAGATGTGGAGAGAAAAATATTTTTAAAGTGAACATGTCAAAAGGATTATAATGTACTTATAACAAAATATAATTTAAAAATGTTTAAAATCACCTTTATTGGATTAATAGATGTATAATGTACCTATTTTAACTCAAAAACCAATTCAAAATATAATTTAACATTTTAAATATTTTGGACGAAATGGAATTTTTCAATTAAAATTTTGTATTTTTCACAATTAAAAAAAACAAAACTTCTTAGACAAATCACAAAAATTCTCCCTAAAATAATATTAATATTTTGAAATCAGAAGTAATGTTTATTCTGTCAGATATAATTTTAATTATTGACTTAATAGTATTTTGTTGAAACCATGTGATGGGTTCATTGCAAGCCATCAACAAAAATAAATTTATTCACAAAGGAAAATTTGTAAATAATTAGAGAGTTACATTATGTACATCATATTTTATTGGTCATATTTTTTACTCTGTTATTAATGATAGCTTCAATAAAAATGTAATCCCAATAAAAATTATTGGTGATAATTCCCTCATGAAGGGCTGGAGAGCATCTAGCAACCTTTACCTAGTATGAAAGAATGAGAACATATGTTTTTATGGTGGTATAAGAGAAACGTTTTTAGAACTAAATGATGATATGTAATCACTATAAAATTAAATAAAATCAATTAAATATTAATGTGGTTTTGGAAATCCTTAATTTAAAGTGTGACTAAGTGAGGACGTGTGATTCATGCATGAGAGGGAATACAGTACCTAACCCTTGTCATCAAAATAAGAAGGGGGAATCCAATTTTCCTGATCTTGTACACATTAATATTTTTAGCCTAATTAATCTATGTTTTAAATATGTATAATGGTACTTCATTATCATTATTAATTATTATATGAAATTAGATTATATCATGATCTTTTAGTGAAAAGATAGGTTATAGTGTTTATGGCGAGGTAGTAGAGGATCATGGAGAGTAAAACTAATCATAAGATTAAAATATGTTTATCATAAAATTAAATGGAGAACACATTCATAGAATTATATAACAACCTAAACAACATTTCAATATAGACTAGTTATCCACATTACATACTACACACTATAACAGGTTCATTGAATTGGGAAATAAAATGTTGAAAAACATGGCTAAAACACAGCTTATTGAAATAATCTCTATCTTTATTATTGTAAGGTGGTATCATAGGTCATAGTATACACAAAAAACAGGGATTTGTTAAACCCTATGCAAGAATGGAAATCCTATATTGATTAAATTTTTTAGTAATAATTAAATCAAATAATACATAGTGATTGAGTACATTATTTAGTGTTCTTAGAGACATAATAAATAGGAAAAACTAGAAATTATAAAAAAAGGAAAAATTATTTTAGACATTTATGATTCTAAAGTAAATGAGTATAGGGAAGGAAATAATTCAATGAGTTTTAACCTAGATGAAGTATTTAAAGAAGTCAATGGTACTAGTATAAATTATGACACTTTAAAATTTCATTTAAAATATTATTATTATGAAGCTGAGTTCAATTAGGAAATAACTCTCAAAGATATTGAGATGAAACCTCTAAATATAATTAAGAGGATGCTAATTTATCAAATAAATATAATTAGTGATAAATATATAGTAACTCAAGTTCAATGATTTATTATAGTGGAACATGTTGTATTTTTGTCAAATGTGGAGCCAAAATCATCTAAGGAGGCTATGGAGGATTTTTCGTGGGTAAAACATACGAACGAGTTTCTGGAATAGATTGAAAAAAATAGACGTGAGAACTTTTTTAGATACATAATCACCGCAATATGAATGGAATAAAATGAGTCTTTAGAATTAGATTTTATGTGCAAGGAAATATGGTTTTTAATACGTATTGACTAGTATGAGATGGGTATTCTCTATTAGAATATGTGAATATTAATGAAAAACTTTCGGTAGTGTATCAATATGAGTAAATAAAGATCTTCCCAGAAGGGGTTTTACAATGTGGGTAATTTTTTTCAAATTTATATGAAAATAATATTATTGAATGTCCTATTAATGGAAAATGTCTATATTGTATAGCCAATGAAATTCTTGATTTGAAATGATGAAAAAAGGTGTGTATATTAATGAAGGACATGTATATTCTAAACCAAGAATCAAATTGATAGTATTCAAAAATTTACTCATGTATTAAGAAAAATGATTACAAAAGCGATGTTGTTGATAGCAAATATCATGTGATGAATTTCCAGAAAGAATAATTTATGGTTATGATATATGTTTTTGATATAATAATTTGAGGAATAAAATTGAAATTTGTAGAAGTATGTAATAATTGAATGAGTTAGTAATTAAACATTTCATGAATCGATGAGAACACATAATTTCATAGAGTATAAGTTTTTTAAAAAGAGATTCAAACTTTTATCTCACACGATAAATATGTAAATTATCTACTTCGTAAGTTTAGATTACATGACTAAAAAGGACTGTCAGACCAATTATTGTTGTAATCAATCTTAGGATACATGGGTATGGAAAATCAGTGGATTCCACCTTATACAGGACAAATATACTGATTTTATTAAACTTGAATAAAATTAAAGCAGACATAGAAGATGCAACTTTCATTATGGAATATTTCTAAAATAGTCACAATGAGAATCATCTTGTAGTTGTAAGTAAAATTATGAGGTACATTTGAGGTAATGTAACTAATGTTTTTTTCATTAATATAGAAAAATTAACATGAATTATTATCCTTTATTGAAGTTTATTGGCCTTCTGAAGTTTTGAAATTTAAGTATGATAGTGGATGAGCATATATATTTTCACTAAGTGTGTAAGATGGATGTGTAAGAATAATGAGAGAATATATTTTAGTAATGATTTGGAGCAATAAATTATAGTTACCAGGTAATGTATATAGATTTCCTAGATTACTTTTTTTAGAAATATAGGTAAATAAGTTATACATCCAATGTAAATAATTTTTAATAATAATATTGTAATATATGTTGGAAAGAATACTATTCATCACTCCCAGAACCAATAAATTTAGATCATTTATCATTTTACTAAAAAAATTAGATAAATGAGTTATCATGATGGACTATCATTGGACTGCTCACTAAGAAGTATATATCATAACTAAGCACTTCGATGCAATAAAATATGAGAAACATAGGTTGAACCGTGGTTCTCAACAACCTCATTTCAATTGAGGTTGTTTGATAGTTTCCATTCACCCCATTAAATACAATGCATTGCCATCTTGTTTTGATTTTAGTTCAAGTAATTTTATATTAATATTTTTAGGAGAACGGTGTATATAATATCCATGGGTAATTCGATCAAGAGGATATAGTTTTGATCAAAACTATATATATAACATTTTTGGAAGTAATTAATACATATTATTTTCTATAATGTTAATTGACTCACATAAGATTAGAAACATGGATAATGACTGAAGCTTTAATTTTTGGATCATTATATGTATTAATGGAATTGATGATATCCATAAAAAATATTTAAAACTCATTGAATTTTATTATCAAAGGGGTAGAATCATTATATGGAGATATTTATTATATAGGGTGAGAGATAATATACTCATAATAGGGAATGGATTATGGAATAGAATCATAAAATATAATACAAAATTGGATAAATTTTTTACCATATAATATAGTGATGGAATTTTAGTCAATTATAAGAATTTTGAACTCATGTAGACATTGATGAACTTCGAAGAGTTTAAAGTGGAAGACATAGTGAGATGCTTCTTATCTCAAAAATTAGTGTAATATACTCCAAAAATATTATAATTATCAATGGAATTCACAATCCCTTATGTGAATAAGGGTGAATAAGAGCCACTATATGTTATTTTAAAGGAAATAAGTGAAGATGTGAATAGAAAAATTGAAAATAATTAACATCTACAAAAATTCCATAAGTGTTACTCAGATTCATATAGATAAAATTAATTTTATTAGGGTTTTTAGGGAAACAACCATATGTAAATTTTAAAATTCTTGAAAAATTAAGGGCCACATAGCCCATTAATAAGAGTTGGGAGATTCATTTTAAAATGTTAACTCATTTTTAAGGTTAAATTAATATTTTATACGGGTTATCCCCTTGGAGGGTAAAATATATCTTTGTGAAACAAAAGAGTCATCACAATGACATTTTTGGGACATCTATTTCTCATGGAACATATAAATAGAAAATAAAAATTTAATAAAGGTCATTGATACCATTCTATATGATTCATTACATTTTCAAATGTGGATCATTGTTTCAGTACCTTTTCAAATGTAAGATTCTCCAAAGTGATTCGTAACGGTAACATCATGTCCTAGTGAGAATAATGTATGGGTCATTCTACTTATGATTTTTATTGAATTCTAAATTCAATGATGATGTGGGTGAGTTATTTATTAGATAAAATTTTATAGATATTGATCTTAAATTGTGTGACCATGGTGGAGAGGGTCAGGATGATAAAAATATATATTATACTACCATATTGTTAGTGATTTAAAATATTGTGATTGTACAAATCCAGTTCTTGATAGAGACCATTCCACTACTCAAAGATTCAAACCATGTATTTCCTTGTGTTATGTCCATGTAATTTCTATATAAAAGTAAGAAAATTATTATGTTTTGATTAAGAAAAAAAAATTGAATTATATCTTTGTGTCTTTTATTGAGATTCTTTATTAAAAAACATAGGAATCATTATTATAGAAAAAATGGAATAAAAAAGAAAGATGGAGTACAGAGATGGGTTATCATTACTATTATCAAAAATCATTTACGTGAAGAGAATATGTATATATATAAATAAGGGGAATGTTAAATAATTAATTATATATCATTGAATAATATGAATGAATAATAATGATAAACCCCTTATGGGATTAGTGTTCATATTTTGTTTGGGAAAATTTTCTAATAAATTTATATATTTTAACTCTTCATTATAACAATTGACCAAATCAGTGCATGATATATTAATAATGGATATTTTTTGTAGGATCTACAATTCACCCTTCCCAATCTTTTTTAATACATAAATGGAATGTATATCCTCTCTTTTCATTGAAACACTGTCAATGTATGCTCCTTGGACTAGCCCATTAGGGTGAAATAATTAAAACACATGTTTCCTTAGATTTACATTCATCGTTTCGAGTGTGTTTGTGTTTGTAAAAAATGATATATTCATCATGTTCTTAAAAAATATGTATAATATGATTTCTAATAAAAAGTAACATTTGACACCATAATACATCACCCTCTTAGTGTGTATTGAAAATATGGTTGTAAAAAACATCAAATATTTAAATTTTATCATCCTAATATTATTGAAAATACAATCATACAGTGTATCACACTGTAACACCAAATGCATTTCTATTAGGATCAATGATTCACGCTGATTGAGTGCGGAGGGGTGATTTACTATGGATGATTTTTACTAATCATAAAATTTTCAATTATCTTACATCTGAACCTATATGGTGAATTGATTCATAAAAAATTATACACATATGTTTTTCATGAATTTATTATATATATGAATGAAACCCAACAATTTAAATTGGATTTGTTAATGAGGTTTTCCAAAAAAATTGATGATTATGTCCTCAGTGTGCAGTGGTTGTTATCATACTCACACACTAATTCTTTTTTATTATCATGATGAACAGTTAAGAAAGGGTATTTCATTAAATATGTTATCATGTATTAAAAAATGTATAAATAAATAAATAAATAAATTACTATTATTTTTATGCTCTACAACCAAACAATCCTTTATCTATAAATTCTAGATTTATAATGGTCGTTTTGAATTAAATAAGTAAGAAAACACAATTCACTTTTGGAATGAACATGAAATGATATTTTTTTATGAGATGAAATCTAATGGGATTTAGTATTCCATATGATATTAGTAAATTGTATGTTTCAGTGTCTATGATAGATTTCTAATGTAGACCAGGATTGTTGGTGTTTTTAAATTCATATGAGATTTAGTAGTACTGGCGTAGAATTATAAACCTGCTTCTCTTCTTCTTATTTTTCATTAATGAATAAGATAATATCTCATAGTATCACATATTATATATATCCTTTTAAAAATTGAATATATAGAATAAACATAGAATTTAATCCCTCTCATCAATTGATAGATTATATATTCTCCTCATTATTATATTTTTATATCATTAAAATCTCTCTGAGATCCTGTTTTCAGTAAATATTAAAACCCTTTAATGTTGTAATGTTATATCCCAATTACTCACCATATTCAATATCATTTATATATAATCACATAAAATTTATCTTGAAGTCTCAATCATTGATTTCCAAATGATGCTTAAATTTTCAAATATTTCTTTTTCCAAAAAAAAATTATATCAATGTGTGCATGATTCTATGCCAAAAAAGTCATGGTGTGACTATTTTCATCACAAAATAAATTTATTTTTATAATTTACACTGTCGAATCATGGTATTTCTATTATAACATGCCATGATCAATTATTTAATTCTAGCACATTAGTTATTTATCATGGAATGATAATTTATCATGAATATCTTCCATAACATTCTATTCCTCACGCACCATGACCTAACTTTCTCCTCACAACATGACCACATATCAACTCATATAACTTTCATCAACTTATATTTATTCCATAAATTGATTCATTTGGGTATCTTATTCTACACAGTTAATAGACAACTCATTTTATCTATTTTTAATCATCGACATTATTATCTTGAATCACAATATACTCAAAAAATCATTATTATGATTAATATTTGATGAATAACCCAACATCATCCTAATTTTATCATCCATAAAAATTCAACTATTTTAAAATATAATATTTTGGATATCTGGTGACCCTTATGTATCATGTATGTTTTTTAAAGACTTTACATATTATATAATAGTATTTGCATTTCAGAATATTCACTTTTCACCTCTAACTGCTTTACATATATGTTAGAGAACTCTTATATATCATCACAAAATTTTTTATTTTTTCAAATATCATGTCTTCTGATAACCCTTACAAATTACCTTTGACACTATTATGAAAATTACATATTTGGAAACATACCTTAACAAATCATCATGTATATTTTTAGCATTTCTAAATTTATATACGAATGGTGTGGGAAACCATTACACAATATGTTTAGTACCATTATGTATCACAATATATCCCAATACATTTCCAAATTTTGACTTTTATGCATTCATTAGAGTAACACTTACCTATTTAAAAGATTTTCATATTTTCAATAATTTAAAAAATATAGTGTGTCTAACATATAGATTTATTTTTCATTTATATAATAATTTAAAATATATAATTTTATGTGTCATTCTAAACATTATTATAACATTTACATTTTATGTCTTTTGTTAGTTTTTTTTTTCAATTGGACGGTTTGAAATTTTCAAATCTCATCTTCATATTCCATGACTCAACTAAAAACATAAAATTAATTTTGAATAACTTCAAATAAACATTAATCATCACTAAAATGATTACCAATCTTATGAAAGATATAAATACTCCTTAGAGTATTCCAATTGACATTAAACTTCTTCAACTAACTTTAGAACTTCCATAAAATTCAAATAGTTATATTTTTATGTCAATTATTGGGAACTATATTATAACACTTATGATGTAACTTCTTTTGAAGATTTCTGAAATTCTTTATAAGGATATAATATTTATCTATTATCTTGCTGAATGGAACTTCTCTATCATTATGATATTTTCAATCATTGGGTCTAAAAAATCTAAAAAATTAATTCTCACAATAATAATACATACTATTATCATACACTAAGTAAAAACATCAAAATTATCTTCTACCAACTTTTCAAAATGATTATTAGCTATTAATTATTAATATTAAAAGGAACTGAAGAGATTCTTCTACCTTTTCTATATGCAAGTTGATAACGAAGACTATTTCCTATGGAATCATCTCACTTATTTTTACATATGAAACATTAATAAATCACTTCAAAACTATATATAATTTATTCATTTGTCAGGAAATGTTCAAAACATAACATATAATGACACGTTACTTGAGGCCAGAACCTTCCACTCTACTTGGGATCTCTAAACATCCTCTACGATTTTATTATTAAACACATATTCAAATCATGATTATTAAAAACAGCTAAAACTCAACACCATATTGGTCCAAAAATCTCCATTTTTTATTTTTTATCAATAAATATATTAAAAATTAATGTCAATATGTATTTTCCTCATTTCCATGTCATTCTCTCCCATATTGTTAATAAATAAATTAAAACATAAGAGACGGTAGTATCATTTCACTTAAATAAATGTGTTATAAATTATTATATTGTAAGTCTAAATTTGAAATTATTGGTATAGAAAACAAGAGGGATGAATTTAGATAATAATCGTTATCATTTTTTCTGAACGTTTCACTGCACAATAAACAACCCACAAGACATTTTATTTTCTTCTAAATAAAATTATGTTCAGTTTTTTTGGATGTTATTTTTGATTATTTTCATCATCTAGTTGGGATATTTTTTGAGAACAACCTTTTCAACACATTCTCATATCAACCATAGATGAAATGGTGGGTTACTCATTACTTTTTTGATATATATATTTTTTTATTTTAAACCATCAATATTTTATATCATTGTTTTTTTACATGAAACCATAAATTGTTATTAAAATATATTTATAAAAGAATATTTTTTTTGATAGGATGGAATATTTTTTTTAAATCATATTATAGATTGATTATTATATAATATTTAATACTTTTTTCTATAAGATGTAGGTTTTTTCAAAATGAATATTTTTTGAATTATGTATGGTCGTAGATTATTTACCATCTTGTTTTGAAGACATAGCTAGTTTCAATTTCATATTTGAATGTTCAACTTCTAATTCATGAAACCTTATATTTAGAAAATTTCCCTCATCCCATACTAAATTCAATATACCATCACATTACATCATATATTTTCAAAAATATATTCATGACTATAATTCCTTCAATAAAATTTGTTTTTAATCTACTTTATATAATTTCTTTGACATTAAACTATTTATTATTGAAATGAATGAATTTATTTTAGTTTTCATCCAATACAAGATTCCTTTTTTCAATGCCTTTTAAGGATTTTTATTTCTCTTGAGATACCTTGATAAACTCCTTCCCAAATCTAGATAAATTTATTAATGTTAAAAATTCTTTTTACATTTATCCTCTATTTTTTGGGATAGTGTTTTTAATATAAATTAATATTTTTATAGGAAATTTTCCTTGATTTTATGTACTTACTCATGATAGGTGACCACATCCTCAAAATCATTAAGGGATCCAAAAAATAAAAGTAGACATATATTTTGGTAGCTCACATTCAGTTTCCTCAATGTGAGAACATGAATCATAGTATTCCTTATTAAATAATTGTTCAGTGATGTTATCTTCCCCAATTATTATTTGATCTTCAAAAAACAAATTTATTCATGAAATTATAGCTACCTCATGATAATATATTGATTGTGAAGTACGTATGGTAAAAGTGTTATTTATCTTATTTCATGTGTATTTTACAAAAAATATTTAATATTAATACTTGGTCTAATAGAATCATTATTATTGAATATATATCTTCTATTTTATTCAATATTTTATAAGAGGGATACGATTTTCAGCATTTTTATTTGCTTATTATTTCTATTTTTCATATTCTTAGAAGATATATGAATCAAATCAATAGTTGTTGCATCTTTTTAATGTCTTCACATTATATGTACATTAGAAATTGAACACAAAATATTCAAATCCTAAAATCCTAAGATTAGTGGTATTCCAATTGGATATGGAACCATATTTATGATACCGATTATAATTATCTTTAGAATAGTCATCCACAGAGAGAGGCTAGGGTGGAATGAGTGTGAATGAATTTTTACTAATTAAAAAATTTTCCCCTATCTTACCGCTACACTTATCTAGGGAATGGATCTCTAACCCTCTCCACACCTTTGGTATTCATTGATGTAGTGTATTATGGAAAGAAAAAAGTGGAACAAAAGATTTGTTGATGAGGATCACCACTAATATTAATGACTATGCCACCAGTGTATGATTTTTGTTATCCCCATAATTCATAATTTCTCTTTTGTTACCAATGTATACCTCATTCAAGGGTATATCCTTGATAATTCTATCGTGGAAATAAAAAGTTTTAATGAAAAAAATTTCATACAATTATTTTTAATCTACATAACCAATCGGGATATCGTATAACATAGTGGGTTTTGGATAATTCTTTTGAATATGGTTCAATAGAAAAATATATGTCACTTCTAGTCTTAACAATCTTTGATCTTATTCCATAGTTGTAAAAAATATAAAGGAAATAATAAAACCATATTGTATAAGGGAATCATAAGATTATGTCACTATGATATAGATATATTATTGAATAATTTGCATATAATTCTGTAATGTATGGTACATTTTGTAACAGTATCATAAAATTATAACCCCTCATCCCTTATTCTTCCTCAACACACAATATGATCTATCCTAGAATTGTTGGTTCACTATATTATTTGACACATTGAATAAACTAGATAATCATAACAAACAATATCTCTCTTCGATTGATTAATTATATCTTATCATATTTTCTTTTCTTTTATACCCTTAGTATACATTGTGGATGTTGTAATTATTAAATATCGAAACCCATTAAACCTGACACATTAAATATCTATTATTCATGCGCTCTTATCCCATTTTAAAATGATCACATAAAACATATCTTGAAGTTTCATTCATTAATTTACATGTAATATATTATAATGATCGTCTATTTCTCATTTTACAAAATATTTATCATTCTCTTTATATGTGCATTATTCCATACAGAAATAGTCATGGTGTGAATCTTATCATCACAGTGAAAAATTAATTAAATATTCTCATGGTTCGATTATGGTATCTCTTATCATAGTGTGACATAGTCTGTTATTTCATTCCAAAATAACACATAATTTCCATTCCATGACATAATAGTGTGAGGAAATCCCATAAAATTCTCTTCATTACATGCCATGACATTGACCACTCCTCATAAAAATACCACATCACAACTCACATAAACAAAATTAACTTATATTTCAAAATCAGACAAATTCACATAGTGATTTAATCCTTTAAAAAAAATTTCTAACTCGTCTTTTTTATTTGTAATAAAAAAGCAGTTTCTTAAATAAAAAAATACTCCCAAAACCCATACGATGTTTGAGGCATGACCAACTACACAAAATTATCACAACTATATCATCTTTTTGAATATATTTTCTAATAATATCACAATGTGGGTAATTAGTGATCATTATGTATCATATAATCATTTTATAAATAATCATACATATCAAAAAAATTATTTCATTTACTAAAATTTCCTTATTAACCTCTGAGTACCTTGTTTTATGAGTTGGAGGACAATTATGTATCATGGTATGATTAAATAGTTTTCAAAATCTTTAAACATTTGAGTACCCTTATCAATTGATTATGACATTATGATAACTTTTACTATTATACATATAACTCTCTTATGGGGTGTTAATGATTGAGAACATCAAATTATGACTCTATAATTTATATTCCATGGATTTTAGAATCTATATTTTATACATTTTGTCATGAAAGTAACAAAACAAACTAAAATATCAAAAGGAGTGTATAAGGAATATTAAGGTACATTAACCTATAGGTACCAGCAGCTACCCATTGGTGTATATCCTGATGGATAGTGACACACATCGGCTATATGTTGGCATCCAGAAAGAGAACGAAAAAGTTGTTTGATAGGACCCAATATGGAATAATTTGACCTCTAATAACTCTAATCAACCCCAAATCCTCCAAAATTTCCAAAGGATATTACTGGTTATATATACACAAGGTGGGTTCTTGGATGAATTTAGATACCTTGAATATCATATTTTCTCTCATTATGATTCATTTTAATCATTCTCAAAAACAATCCCACAATTGGAACTCTTCCTACAATATAATATTGTTTTATTCCTGTTAGAGGAATGAGAGTTTGATTTTAATAAAGTAAGACTATTTTTTTTATTTTATTTGGTTCTCATAACCAATTAATGTGGGGGGAATAGGTTATCACTACCTTCAATTTGAGGGATTATGTAATTTCAACCATTGATTGCGAGAGATCATGATGTCCTAGAGTTTTTAGTATATTTATTTAAATATTATGTTGACTTTTTTTGAGACCAGGTGCTAAGACATCATCTGATTATTAGTCTCAGTGGGCCCAAAATAAATGTTTAAAAATTATTAATATTTAAATAACTCCCATGAGTGGTTTCAATGATAAAAGTGTTATATAAATTAAATGGTGGTCAGATTAGAAATCTGAGGGAACCATTTCATTCATTGTAGCGATTATACCCTAGGTGAGACCTAAAAATGGCCGGAATAGGATAGATGTGATAGGTAATTTTTTTCCATTTAAAATAATAAATTATAATATTTTTTAGTTTATTTGACATTACATGAAAATGTAGTGATGTTATCTTTTTCATAATCTTTTCTCGTGGAATTCAAGTTTATTTCAGTATCCCTAGAATTCTTTCGAAGCATTGATAATGAACCCTCTCCCGATGTATGATGACAATATGGAAGATCAAGATTATTCTTGACAGATCTCCATCTTCAACGAATCCTCTACAATGAATAATACATTCCCTGGTAGGGCACTGTAATTTCAGTCCTTTATTTCCCCATTCTTATAATCAATGATGAACACATATCAACCCAGGAATAGGTTAACCCACGGTTTAATCTTTTTTATGGGATGGGTTTGATTTTGGGAATTAGTTGGGGAATATTATTATTATACTGTTTAGTTTTGATTGGTTTTTCATACAATAATGGATCAATATTGGAAGAAACAACAGCTGAAGATTGTTCCTCCAGTTTTCTCCATGGGATTTCATTACCCTTTTCCCTGCGTATTCTTCCTTTATCACGGGATATGAAGGAATGATCGTTTCTCCTTTTATTCTTGGGTCAATGATCTGAAATTGAAGATCTAACATTGTTATGACAAACCATAGTTCAAATAGTAAAGGGGCATGGATATTTGTTATGGATGGTGGTTAACTGTGGTTGTTAGGGGGGTGGTTCTGGTCGGACCAGGCGAGCGGCGTCATGGGTCCAAGGGGCCGGTACAGGATGATGGTGAGGTAAACAATCAGCTACCTATTATGTGGTCGGCATAGGTGCAATGTAGATCAATTGCATAAAGGGATCCTGTAGTCGTGGTGATACCATGGGTAGGCAGGGTTTCTAGGGCACACATGAATGCGGTGGGCTGACCGTGTGGGGCGTGGTGTTGCATCGCAGAGACAAGTGGGGGATGATGTTGGGGTGCACCATGAATAGTGGAAACTATATACATGTGCATGCTATCTGGACTATGATATTCATGCCACACTAGGTGTCTCATTGGGCTGCGCTCAGCTTGATAAACCATGTTGGGCCGAGTCGATCAAACCAGATCTGGTCGACCAGTGGGTCTGGTCAGATCTGGACCAGAACTGGTCATACAATTTCTCTACAAAGGCCATATCACTCAATTCCAATGTTTTATTTATTATCCATCATTCGTGTTGGGACCTTGATGTTGATACCGTCCTTTTAAGATCAATGGTGGGTTTTTGATCATGCATGTTTTTAGTGACATGGGTCATTTACACGGGAATTAAATAGGGTCATGGGACACAACGGGTGTGACCACTACCCACTGTGTACACTCCTTTCATAAATGGATTAATTATCCCATACACCATATATTGGATGAATTTTTTTAGGTTATTTTTTTACATTAATCATTTTTCTTAAGAATTGTTGGTATCATTTCCTACTCACAAGATTATGTTCCCTTCAGCATGACATCAATGATAGAGCTATTGGAATCTCTAGAGAGGCCGGGAGGGGATCCTCTATTCCATCATCATGTCCTAAGTATTTGGTATTTATGTGACTATCTTTATTGGGTGTCGATCCCCTACTTAGAGGGTTAATCTAGATGGAAGTTTTTGTAACAACCCATTGCCCTGGGTGTGATCCTCCTCTGATACCACTATATCATGAAAATTCCCAGTGGCACCCATACTGCGACTCCCCAAGACTAGATATTATAGTACAAGGGATGGTGACTTGAATCAAGTAAGCATATCACTATCATGAGAGGCATTTCTTTACTACCTGTATGCATGCACACATCTCCATGCCCAAGGTGATGAGAATTAAAAGCCACTAAAAACAAATCATTGCATACCACTATAACTCTACCAGAGTACAATATGACATTAATATACAATAAGTTTAATTAGGTCTTGAATATAATCCCACCAAAGGAAATTAATTGAACAAGTTCTAGAAACTCATCCACATAAAACCCTATAAAATCTAACTTGAAGAAAAGGATCTAGAGCTATGGTCTAATGAAGTTGGAACTCCTCAACCTGCCAGATCTCACAAGGATCTATCCATTATAGGTCCACCATAGTCTCTTTCAAATGTATTCACATCTTCACATGACATGAAACATATAGTAAAATCCCTTTCATGGGTGAGTATAAAAGTACTCCATAAGACACCCTCTAATTCAAATATTTCACTACATGTATCAGTGGCCCAACTCTGGTCTCATGAGTGCTGACTCTGCTGGGTCAGTCTAGCAAAAGCAGTGACCTGAAGGGTCTCCCATACCGGGATTGATTAGATCATCCAGGAGTGTATGAAGACGTCACACAGCCGGCATAATTCATTCACCTATAAGACATTGTGGCCTTTGGAGATAGAGAAAGGATACCTTGTGTTCCTTCGAATCTCACCTTGATACAAGTTACTGAGATTTGGCTTGGGTGATAAGTTATCTCTGAGGTTTATCAACCCTTTTCGGATCCTGTGTGGAGTTGGTGATTTTGTGTACCCACTAGATCAACCACTGTATTTTCATTGGTTACTTTATTTCTTCCACGTTTCGTAGTTGATGAATAACGTGAATGACATATCACACTTTATCAACATGGGTGAGCTAGACATTGAGGATGGGGAGAATTTTTCGATGTACTATATAATGATCAAGGATCGGTAGGATAGTATCCTTCATGGGCGAGTGATTCCCTTCGCGTGTGTTTGATGGAAGCATGAAAATCCTCAGGAGAACATATGGGATGGAGGTTCAGATTCATGCATAGTACACAAATCTTTTTTAGTATCCTATTTTTTTCATTTCAATGATGTAGTTCCCTAATGTGGTGATAATTTAATGTCTCAAATTTTTTCGTAAATTATTATCAATATTATATGGAATTATTTTGAGACTAGGCGCTGATACGACAAGTGATTCCAAGGCATGATGTTCTCCAAATTATTTTTTGAAAATTATTAAACAGTAAATATCTTGTGTGATCAGTTCTCCTAGAAAAGTGTACTAACTTATAAACTACTACCTAGATCAAAATATTAGGGAACTATTGCATTCAGAGTAGTGATTTTACCCTAGGAGAGGCCTAACATCGGCCAGTGCAGGACGGCTATGAAATATAATTTTTGGACAATTTAAAGAATAAGATAAATTATTTTATATTTCATTTGACAAAAATAGAAGATGCAACAACATTTTTTTAATATTCCTTTTTCATAGAATTCTAGGTTATCACTATAACCGTAGAATACATTTAAATCTTTGGGAAAGAACCCTCTCACAACGAATGATGATGGGATGATGGATCATGATCGTTCTTGATGGATCGACATAGAAATATAATCCTATACATCCAAAAATCCTTTCCCAGGTAGGGTGTTTTGATTTTAGTCCTTTCCTCCCCCATTCATAGAATCAATGGTGAATTCAGATCAACCAATGACTAGTATGACATGTGGTTCGATCATTATTGCTGGATGGGTTTGATTGAGAGAATTATTTGGGGATTATTAAGATTATACTATTTAGTTTTGATTGATATTTATTTTGGTAATGGATGATGACTGCAACAAACAATGGTCAATGTGTGTTCCTCAAGTTTGTTCCATGTTATTTATTCCCACTTTTCCTCGCATGTTATTCATTCTTCATGGGATATGAATGAACAATCATTGAACCTTTCCTTATTGGTTAAATGATCTGAAGTTTATGATTTGACCTCATGAAAGTACAGGTGAGGTGATATAAAAAAGGAATGACATGATTTGGATGGGATGGTTTCGAATAGTGGTGTAGGTGGTGGTGCATGGTGGATGCCTGGGGGGGAGCTCTGGTCATTCTATCTGAGTAGAAACATGGGTTCCATGGGATGGTCAAGGAAAATAATGAGGTGGACAGTGAGCCTTCGACAAATTTTCTAATGGAGGTGGAACGCGACTCAGCCACATAAAGGGAGCCTACAACAATGGTAAAATCGGTGGCGCGTCTAGTGCATAGGGCACATGATGATGTGGTGGGCCTACCAATTGGGATGTTATACAGCACCATGGAGACCATTGGGGTATGTAGTGGGGGCGGGTGTTGTACAATGGATATGTTGTCCCGTGTATAAGAAGGATGAAGTAGAAGATTTGAGTAATCCTAGGCGTCCCAATGAGTATCAGGCCCAATGAGCATGGTTAGACCGAGCCCAAAATGTCAGACTGTATCGGGATGGGTTAACCAAACTAGGTAGGGTTGACGGGCAGGTCAGGTCAGTTCCAGAGTGGACTCGAGTTTGATGTTTTTTCTAAAATTAACATATCATTCAAACTGTAAATTTTATGGATGACCCATCTAAGGAATTGGGAATCTAACATTGATATAGTCCTTATGAGGCCAATGGTTGGTTTTATATCAGTCATATTACCTGTGACACAAGCTATTTACATAGGTAGTACACGGGTTTGTGGTACATGGCCGTTATGACCACTACTCACTATACACCCTCCATTCCTATGTGGATTTATTATCTCAACCACCATGTCTTGGAAATGTTAACTTAGTGTTAGTTCCCTTTATAATTTCCCAAATGGTTTTATTATATCATTTACTACTCACGAGAGTATGATCCATTCAGACGGAAATCTAGGATATAGTATTTGGAATCCCATGAGAGACATAAAGCATATCCTTTACTCTTTTTTCATTCCCTATATAGATTCTTCAATATTGACGTGACCAACATCACTGGGTATCAATCTAGTTGGAGTTTTTGGTATCACCTCGTGGACCTTTCTATTATCCTTATTTGATATATCATACCTCTATTTAGATGTTTCTTTTTATCTCTCTCCCATTTCATTTAGCAATGAATAGTACATCTCAGACAGACATCCTTAGGTCTATCAGACTCAGGATTATGTTCTTTTGGATGAGTTATTTGTGGAATCTTCCTACGGAATCCCTAATGGTGGCATGAATTATTTGTGATTTATCTCTCAACTACGTGCCTTAGTTTGGGTATATCTGGATATGCTTGCTATATGTTATATAGATATATACATGTGTAGAGATGACTATATCCCTCTCTTTGTGTATTTATTTGTTTTTTCAGGGTTTCCTGGTTAGTATTGTTATACTCACCCCTACACGGGCATTACCCACACATGTTATGTCCTTTTTAAATTATTGTCTTGTTGAAAATGTCCAGGGAGAACCAAGACCAAATAGGGCCTTGTGAGATCAGGTAAGATGAGGCATGCATACGGCTTCAGTTAGAAATTACAGTACCCTTCCTTCAGGTTGGATTAGGTAGAGGTTTCTATGTATTAATTTCAAAAACATGTTTACAGAATTTCTTTTGGGGGTTTCTATTTTATCCTAGTTTACCATAATTTACATTACACTCCTATCATCATCTGGTTTGGTTATAGTGTAATTCATGCATTTTTTCATAGTAGTTTTTATTTTTCATCATTATGGGTTTATCGATGTGTGTGTTCATGCAGGAAATAAGGAAATTCATCCCATATTAGTGATATGACTACTCAGTGCGATTCACTAGTCCCTGGCATGTTGGTCGTAGGCATGGGGAGGTGCAACATGGGCCCCACTAGGATAGTTTTTCACTCGGAGATAGGTGATCAATACCATTAATGTGAGGGAGACTAGGTTTTACTACTAACCCCCCCCCCCCCCAACAATCCATTTTTTTATTTTAAGAAGGCACTTCTGGGGTAAGTGGGAACATTAAAAAACCTTTACAAAAAAACCGAACTAACCCCATTTATCCTATCACCAGCATAATACGTTATAATTTAAAGTTCCACTATACAAAAACCCAAACCGAGTACCACCACTGCATTTAACAACTCAACACTTGCCCCTTTGAAAAATATAAAACATGCCTGAAAATTTTCATATTTCCAACCAAAAAGTCACTCGAAAAAATCCATCACTGACCACGTGCCGCACTCTATCCGAGAAACCGTCTATCCATTACTTCACTTAAATCATCCCAACACTGGAAGAACATCATCACCATCAATATGAATGCATCAGAAAGGCTATCGACCCTTTCTTTGATATCCACTGCCTACATAAAGCCAACAAAACCAGAACCGAACATCATCATCTTTGAACCGAGCTTTCATTGCCACCAATACCACGACGTGACACTGTTGCTTCACCTACATCGACCTCACAACATCTCGAGTCACCGTCTGAAGTTCACTGACTCCAATCCACCATCACAACCATCGTCACTGTAAAGAACCAGAATGAAGAAACCCATAGACAGAAGACACAAACCTCTCTCACCAGAAATATAGACCACCGATGAAAATAATGCCACAATTATAATAAAAGGACCAAAAAGGGAACATGTAACCTGGGAAGAACACTGAAGAAGACCGGGAAATAAACCATGAAGTAGGATGAACGTCAAATGATAAAAAAACCTCCACAACCACAAACCGTAATCCCAAAACCCTGTGTATCCATCACTCCAACTCCGACCATGAGAGGAGTAGTGGAACCCTTGGTTAGAGTGGGTTTGGGAGGCCGATGATAAAGACCGACTCCGGTAGAATCTCGAAACCCTACGACCACATAACCACAATCCCAAATCCTCCATGTTACCTTTATACCATCCTTGACCTAGAGAATCGTTACAAAACATGAGGCTATAGCAGTTATTGCTCCAGAGGCCATCTAAAACATGTACCTTCCATGAGAAAAACATGTGAACCATAGAGAACCCACGAGCTGAGGGGTGGATCCAACATCCAAGGGGTAGAGTCGAGGTCCATGGGGCTGATCCAAGAGTGAAGGGGATGAAACCATAGATGAATGGAGACGGAGAGCACAGAGAGCGATCTCCACAGACATGCGGAGAGCACAGAGAGCACTCTCAACAGACACCCGGAGAGCGCCCCTCTTAGTAAAACTACTAAAAATAAATTTTCATACTTATTAAAATAGTATTCCATTCAAAAATAACTAAAATAAAGTTTTTTGGTTTTATTTCTATAAACATTTTAATGAAAAGTTTAAACCAAAACTTATCAAGGATACTTGAATGGAGGATACATGGAGATCCCTTGTGTATTACATCCATAAGGAATTATTAATATATTATGATTTATATTTTAATTTCATATTTCCAACAGTCAAAAAATATTTTAATTTTAGCTATCATATGAATTTTTTTAATTATAAAAAAATTTGTTTAAATTTTAGAAACAAAGTAATGTTATATTCGCCTCCTCTTTCCATAAATAATCAGAACAACTATTTGTATCATATCCAATCTAGATTTTAAAATCATAACTAGTTTCAAGGAATGATCAATTAAGGATCACCACTACCACAAATTCATATAGAGATCTGGAAGGAAACTACATTTCTAGAGGCCCCTATTTTGATAAAACCAACTACATTTATTAGAAAACAAGAATTTGAACATTTATTAGAAGCATAATATGTCCATTTTGAGTAAAAGTTAATCATGGTTATACCTCCTATCATGAAAAAGAATAAAATCTGACCCTCAACCATATATAAACAATGGACCTTGATGGTAAACCCATGAATTGTCTACATTGTGGGTTAGATAAGGATGTATATAATAGGGAATAAATGTGTAAAAACAATCATGATATTTGGGAATTTATAGGAATTATGCAAGAAGGAACTCATAATTTTAAGGATACTAGGTTTGATATATATATCCAACATTAATAATTCATTTGTAGGAATTCTAATGATACTATAACTAAAATGATTACCTATTTAACTAATGTTTTATATAGTAAGGATATAATTTTCTTTTATTCTTCCAATAGAGACACATGCGATGCAATTTTTTTAGTCATGAAAATATCATAGAATCTGAAAGAGATAGTTATTTATGAAGTGATGGGAATTATGAATATTCAAATTTAAATATCATTATGTTTCTCATGAATTATAAAATTTAAATGAAAAGGAATGTTTTAAAGGAATAAAAAGTGTAAATTAGAAACAAAAAGACGATTTCATTGTAAGAAAATAATGATTATTCATGTAAATGTTATTCCAATATTTAAAACTTGTCCATGAAGCTATAATAGTTATTAATTATTAATAAATCCCCATATTATGATAAGATAAATAAGTAATATGATGTATGGGAGGTATGGTGATATGACTAAAAAAATAGTTTCACACAAATATAGAGTTCCCTTATCTAAAATAATGTGATGGAGAAGAAGTAAAGTAATAATTAATTCAAAGTTTCCACATGGAGCTCAATTCAAGACTCTCCCCCTTAATTCTCTTTAAGTAATGAATGCCCCAAATGGCATATGTCCCTTGATTTGATCAATTATCAAACATCCTTGTAACACCCCATTACCTTCCTATTATATATGTTCTAATATCTTATTTTGGTTTCCATTTTTTACTGGGTGAGTATCTCTGACCTTGAATTGGGGGAATAACTGTAATAGGGAAGTCATAGAAATGTTGGAATTCTTAGCACAAACCTACAATTTTTTATTTTTCCTGGGAAGTTCCATGATGTGTAATGGTATTCCATGACGTGCATTAGCTTCCAAACACATCTAGTGAAGTGAATACATATCATGATAATTTACATTTCAAGTAAGTCTTACAAATCATGTAATGTGAAAATATGGTTTTAATTAAAAAAGAGATGTGTTTTTGGGTGTAACATTAAATGAAACAATTTTAGGACATCTAAAATATTTCACACCAAGTAATACCCATAGCTGAAACTTTTATGGTGTCATATAGTTTTTTGAGGGTTTTTTATCTTATAAAAACTTCTCATCTTTGTTATATCTCTTAACCTAGGCATTTTTTGTTGACTTACATCCCTCTTTAAAACATCATTCAATGATTGATCTTCTGATCTAGGTGCTTTGTCTCATCAAGTATGCCATTCCTATTTTTTTTGTCTCATCTATTGTAGGACCATGTGTGGTAGGGATTGATAATAATATTTCGTTATGTCAATAATTTTCAGTCTATATTCCTTCCTTGTCATCTAAAGGTTGTGTTTGTGTTTTCTTATCACCATTGTGAACGTCAGATAGGTTTTCTACATAGCTGAGGTAGGTTGATCTGTTCAATTATTATAATTTTATGAATTTCTTGTATTTAATATTAATTACCATGGATTTGAAATGGGATTGAATATATTGAAATTAAAACGTGAATGAGTTCATGTTAAAATGGGGGGTTTCCATGAAAATGAAATTTTCTAGATTTAAAATCGAATATATATTTTAAAACACTACAAAAATTTGTCTAGGATTTCAGCCGATTTTATAAAAATTTAATAATGGGTTTTAAAATAGAAATTGAAAAACATTTCAATGTGGGAACCTTGGGTGCATTGAGAAAGAGACATAGGTAGCCTCAATGTGAATGACACCACAAGAAGGTAACCTTATGTATATCAATGGACTGTGGCAAGAATCAATATTAGTAGGATTTGACCTTATATCTTTTTAGATTCACGAGTGTCAATTACATATTTTCTCGTACTCTAGAGCTCATATGGAAGGTGCATTTTTTTATTCATAATGAAAGATACATTATTTAATCGATGTTTTATTACATGTTTATTTATATTAAAAAACTTGTAAAATAATTTTTTTTAAAATATTGGACATGTTAATTCTTATTTTTAAAACATTTATAAATTTATTGGTGTTATCCTACTTAGATCTATTTCTCACACACAACTCAAACTTTTGGTGGTTATAGACCTTGTTTTATAGGATACAAGTAAAAGGAAAGATAATTATGAATCATTCAAGACTCTATTTACGTTGTTTCTTATGTTTGTGATATTTTAGAGGAGATTGTTGGTCACATGGAGACTTCTTGTCTAGAATTTTTATAATTTTTCGATCAGTCTATTTGAATTATTTGTATCTCCCCTATTTCTACTTTGTGCTATATTATTTTTATGTTTTCCTTGTACATGAGATTTATTTTTATACATCTGTTTACCTAACCCAATAATTGGATTATTTGGGTGACTAGTCTGGTTGTGCTGAGTTGGTATATTATAATTTTTTTAAATGGAGTTACTCAGTCTATTGGTTGGTATAACTACATATGTTGGTTCATGGTCTAGGGTAAACATGAGTATTATCAGCAGAATTTAAATAGTAGGTTCGGAAAAGGGGCCAGTACAGATCACTCCCATGACTGAATACTATTTTCCATGTATGTTCATAAAATAATTACTAAGTCCAATACATATTATTTAGTTTCATTTGAATAAACTATATGGGTAATTTGTTTAAATTAACCTATCTAAAAAAATTAGTGACAGGGTGAGCCTATGTTTGTTTGAATAAACTAAGTGGGAGTTTATTATGATAGGTTGATTCCTTTATATAAGTGATTCCATTTTGTGCTATACTTCACAATTGTAATATATTATTATTTATTTAAATTGTAATTTTGGTATCTTGTTTTAGGTTATATGGTTTTGGATTTTCTTGTGACTGATTGGTTATTATCTTTTATTTGACCAAAAATTTATCTGAGAAGAGATCATCCAAATACAAGGGTCAAGTCATTAGGAAGGATTCCTAAGTGGATCCTCCAGTGGACACTTATTTTTTTTAATTAGTGATTCATACTGTTCATACCATATGGTCTGTAGGTATAGTTAACGTGGGATGAGTAGTGGATCATGGATCAGAATTTACTACAAAACATCCACCTATCTTCTATGGAGACAAAGAGAAACAAGAGTAAAATAAATTCAATGAATTTTTTGAGAGGATATTCAACATCATAATGGTTCCTAAATATTCTCATCTAGTTTTCTCATGTATTTGATTGAGGGACTAGGAAGAACATTGTGAGACTTGATGGTGTAAACTAATTTGATCAAAGCTCTTACCTGGGATTCGTTCAAGAAAATATTTAATTAGTTGTAATATCTAAAGACATTAAGTTTGGAAAATAATCAATATTTTTTACTTAGATTAAGGGGAGTATACCATTCTTTAGTACTCAACCCATTTTGTTGAACTCGTTCATCTGAAACTGGGGCATGAAACCAATGATTATAAAAAACTCATTAGTTTGAGAATGGGATGAGGGTTTATATTTATTTAATACTAGTTATTTTTTGGATTATGACCCTTGTATAGGAATTTTATAAGGAAGATTTCGATGAGGAATAAATAGTTGGAAATATAGGATTGGGAGGAGCATCAATTGTTACAGAGGTTATTCATGGTGCTTCTTCTGGTCAGAAAATAAAGCATAAGAGTTTTCAGCATGGCTAGTTTAGGGGAATTCTTCAAGGTGGAAACATGATATATTCTACTAGTGTGGGAGCTGTGGTCAAACAAAGGATAATTGTACAGAGGCTCTAAAGACATATCATATTTATAGGAAATTTTTTCATCTGAAATATTTCAATGATAATATGTCCCAAGGCAGTAAGATTGTATCCACTTTCACCAATGATCATTGGATCAAGTGGACGCTTCCATGGGTGGGGGGTCTTATTCCCATACCAAAGGAGATGTTCATGTGGATATGTCTAGATGGATTTATGAGAGGGAGTGTTTTCTATAAGAATATTAAGTACGACAAGCTTCTATTAATGGTATGGTGTTTATTTATTATTCTATAGTGATATATTTTTTTATATATATTCCACTCGTTTTTTATATCATAAAGGTATGATGGCGTGTTAGGTTTGTATTTGGAGCTCATGAGGTTCTAGATATGCCTTTTCATTCCTTTGGGAAAGAGGTCCGAACAATGATTCAAGTGTCTTGTGTGTCGGTAGTGATTGAAGACTCTGAGGTGGTTTTGGACTTCTTAGTCCTAGATCAGGACAACCTTTACTAGATTATCATCATGGATTTTTTTGAACTGTGTGATGGACAAGATATACTCATATGATCATCAGGAAAATTTCTTATCAACTGATTTATTTACTCATGTTTTCATGGGAGAGTGGGACTCTAGATATGAAAGTGTAGGGACTATTGTTCCATTTTGTAATATAATCACATGCAAGATTTCAGAAATGTTTTTGATGGCTTTGACACTTTCATGGGTGGTCATCTACTAGTTATTTTGTTTTCATAGCCTAAGGTGTTTTTGGATAATTTTTTTTGTTTACGTCCACAAATAGGGGACGAGTTTATGATTGACCTTCTCCTAAGAAGGATTCCAATGTCTATGACATCCTATCGAATGTAACCTGTTTAGATAAATAAAATTTAAGGTCATGCTTGCAGACATGGAGGTGAAATGATTTATTCATCCTAGAGTTTCACTATGGACTTTGCCTATACTATTTTTGAAGTAGTATAATAGGATCCTTAAACTTTGTTTTAACTATCTGATGTTGAATCAGGATATTTTAAGAACAATTATCCTTTTCCTTGAATTGATGATCACATTAAACATATGAGTGGTTATTGTTGGTCTCCTAAGATAATCCTATAGTTTTGGTACCACCAAATGACATTTTAAAAATAGTATATAACCAAGATAGTTTTTTTTGGAATTGATATGAATATTTTGAGTTTTTGGTTATCCCATTTGATCCCACTAACACTCTTGTTGTATTTAATTCATTGATAAACTAAAAATTTCATCGGTTCGTGGAAGATTTTTATATATATATATGATATATTGGTGTACTCAATGTTATATGATGACCATAGAGACTATTTGGATATAATTCTTAAAAGTTTTGATGGAACAACATCTAAATGCTAAGGTCTTTATGTGTGACTTTTGGGTTAGAGATGATTAGTATTTATGGAATGTGATATATTAGAGGGGTATATTAATAGTTCCTGGAAAGGTATAGGTAGTAATTTCTTATGAGTATCCAATAAATTTGATTGATATGAGAATATTCTTTTGGTTAGTAGGTTATTATATATGGTTTGCTCTAGATTACACGAATATCACACATTTGATGAAATATTTACCCATTACATGTGTAATGAATGAATATAGTTACAAGTTCTAGAGATATTTTGAGGGGATAAATTTGAGGATAACTCCAATAAAACATTTTATTCTTCTAAAACCATGGCTGGTTTATGTCTTTTATATGGTTCTTTTTTATTTGTTGAGGATGTGTCTTTGATCGCACTACAAATCACTATATTATTTCACCATTACACAACCGTATTAAACATAATTTTTACTGTAAATTATATTTATTTCAACAAATTTATCTTAATTTATTAATCAATAATTTTACATTTATCATTTTTAAAAATATTGATTTCTCTTTTTTGAGGTTTTCATTATAGATGGATGTGATTTGGCGGGCCCATGATGAAACTGATGAAAAATGGTCCAAATAGTGTGATATTCCAAGCACCCCAGTGGAATCAAAAAGACAATTAAAATAATATGTTTGTCTAATTTGACAGATATTTTTTGGGATGATATAAAATTATTTTTTATATACCTCTTATTAAGATACCGAAACCCAATTCAACAATTAAGTGGCCAAAACGAAATGATCTATCAATGAAATTGAATATGCACGATGTTAAAAGTGTTGTTATTTATTTCGACCATATCACGAGCTTTCAGCAGCCAAATTATTCCAAATTTTTAGTGTATTTATTAAATAGTTGTGGGGAAAAAATTATATTTCTTCAAATCATGAAAATTATTTATAACCACCCAAAACCAATCGTGTTGTGGTTTCTCAAAATCTAGGTTCTTAAAACCACCATCCACTTTACATATACCATTTTGAATTTTAACCAAGAAGAAAGGTGAAATTGGTTTGGAGATCAAAATGATTAATATACACATTACTATATATTTTTCAGGATATGGGTGGTTCTACTTCACATCTATGGCTTCCACCATTCTTATGGAGTTCTAAACTCTTTGTGATCACCTGGTGAAGAACGTGACATAAATCCATATCTTGTTTTTTATAATTGAATGATATTTTTTTATATTTTTATTTTTTCATTATTCATCGTCTACTATTAGTTTTTTGTTTTATATAATTGTATATCATACTTGATTTATATGATCATGTTTGGTGGTATTCACTCATGATTTGATTCACACACCATTCACAACTAGTTCTTCCCCCTTTCTATTGTGGTGTTTTTGTGGTTCATATTGGTTAATTGAACTCTGATAATAAAATACATGTCTATGAAATTTAATTTCATTTTAAGACATTGAAATAATATTCAAATATGGATTGTGCATTAAGTTCATCATGTGTTTCCTTGCGGAGTTTGGGTTATGAATTCGAATAGAAATCACACAATCATCAGTGGAAACCGATGAAACATTTTGTGATTCCTATTGAAACCTTGAAGTTTTCCTAGTATAAAAATATTAATATTCTAGTTACATGTGTCAAAATCCATTTATTAAAATATATATTCCATTAATCTTGAAGATATTATGGATGTGAATCTTGAGAATTCCCCCAGTCAATCATTCAAAGACAATTATGTTAATTTTTTCTTTGTTTTATCACATTATTTATTCTATTTTATTCTTAAATAATCATGCACAATGTTTTAAAAATTCACATTTCCCTTATATGATTATAACATAAAACACTTCTAAAATTAATTATCTAATGCTTTTTTCAAGAGATGTCCTAGGGTTCCGGATATACTACAAACATTCTAGTAAAAACTAAACAAATAATTTGATGTGCTCGACAATGTTATCAAATTATAGTGATGTTTATGACAAACCAATATAATTTTTTTCTCTTAATTTCATTTTATTTATTTATATTAATTTGTATTTATTACTGATTTTAATATCCCCTCACATTTGGATTGTTTTGGTTGTTGTATTTATTTATTTTCGTTTTTGTTTTTGTTTTTGTGTCTGTTTAATTTTTTTATTTCTTCTTATTATCTCTCTCTATGCTTCTTCTTTTATTTATATCTATCCAATTTTATAATATCACATTATCTATTATTTTATACATTATTTATATTTAAATAATTTCATATTATCCCTCTTCCATAACAATAATAAAAATTAAAAAAACAAACATCACAAAATATTTTCATGACCTGATCAGAAAAAGAAAAATTGATTGAATTTGACCCAGAAATTGGTGATACACTTCGCTGAAAATTTTTGTCATATAGAGTAGGAAAATAAATTATAATATAGAACTCCTTGTGAAACCTAATCTATTCCCAAACCAGTTAAATGTTGAACAAAATCAAACCCCAGAAACATGGTTTTAAATAACAAATTCATAAAAGAATTGACGACCCCATATGTTGAGTACTAACCTGCATACATAAAATATCATGAGGATTTATCTAACATTGATCCACGATCAATCCTCATCCACATAATTTTTAAATTCCATGGTCCTCCTGGTGAGGACCCCCATAAACATCTCAATGTTTTACATAGTGTGCTTCACCATAAAACCAAAAAATATGTCTAAGGACCTCAGTATGTTTAGGACCTCCATTCCACCTCTTGATGGAGTATCCAATGATTGGGTATAATGTCTATATTCCACAATAGTGGGCTGTAATGACCTGAAAATAATCTCCCTAGATAATTTATTCCCCACCTCCTTAACTGCATCAATTATAAAAAAAAAAATTCATTTAGGAAATCACTAGGAGATACCCTTGATAAATATTTTTAATGATTTAAAAGAATTTATTCATGTTTCCCGCACCACCAAATTTGGGAAAAATTTATAAGTTAATACTTATATGATTGAAATGACCGATGTATCATTCAATGATATATGATGTAGTTGGTGGTACCCTATTTGATTAAACTCCCTCTTCCACTCATCACTTAATAGCCAGTATGATTTTAAATGTATAAAAATTTAGAACATGGGAAATTACAGAAACATGAAAAGTTTATGAGGTAACTCATTTTCTACAAGAACAAAAGGTAGATAATAAACTGGATGATTTGAATATACTTATACGTCAATTAGATAACAAAAAAGGTAATTCACAGTCTCCTTTTTATCCATTACAATGTGGTATTTGTTCTCATAACAATCATAGTTTTGAATAGTGCCTGAAACTTTTTTATTCAACTAAGTCATATACAATATTATTCTGATGGAGTACGTTTTATAAATCCCCACCCTTCAATCAAGAACCATTACAGGAAAATCCAAACCCCCGGTTGAATGAACAACCACAGTTCCAACATGGAGGCAACTCGTGCTACACTAAATAGAACTAGTATCTAGAAAGTTATGGTATGCATCCTTTTTAACCAATAAAAAATTATAACAATCCTTATCGTGCCAAATCTAAACCAAGACTCATGGATATGGTGATGAAAATAGAAACACATAACTTCCAGTTGAAACAAAACACATAATCTTTTATTCAAGGCCGATGACCTCAAGTGGGAAATTTGGAAATTAGTATCAGTGATATAAATATGCATGGTTCTAGATAGCTACCATCACAAATAGTTTCTAATAAAAAATAAAATTTTATGTTTTGTGAAATCACAATTCATAATGACAATGAATTTTCTTCTTCCAATGATTCTACCCAAAATTTATTTCCCCCTCATGATAATAGTCTTTCTCTACCCAAAAACATTTCATGTAAAGATAAACAAGACAAAATGGGTGAAAATATTATCATTAAGGATTTACCTAAACAATAAATTCCTCTTATTTTCCCTAAAATACTTCATATTTTTTGGATAATTAGATTGGCAATGAAATTATGGATACTTTTAAAAAGGTACAAGTTAATCTTCCTTTGTTGGATATAGTTAAACAGATCCCTCACAATTCAAAATTTCATAAAGATATTTTCATCCACGGGGGTGACTGAAAGGGAATGATATATTCAACTTAGGAAGGAATTTATCATCCTTAAAAAACCATCAGTTCCAACCAAATTCAGGGATATAGTAATGTTCATGATACATTTCACTATATGGGATACATTCATTTTGGATAAGATTCTAGATTTGGGTGCTTCTATTATTTTGATTCCTTATTCTTTTTACACTTCTCCATAGGTTAGAGAAATTCATCCAATGGTCATCATCATGTAACATGCCAACTAGAGAACACCACACCCATCTGGAGTGATCATGACTGTCCTTGTAAGAATGCAGAATATAATATTCTTTGTACAATTCTACTTCTTGGAGACGGAACAGACCTGAAATACAGGTCATTCCCCTCCCATACTAGGGAGGTTATTCCTCAAAATAGTAATCATGGTCGTCAATGTTAACAATGGTATGTTTTCTATATAGTTTAGTTGATAAAATTCTTGTCTTAATATCCTTGATACCATGAATCGCCCCATTTAAGAGCACTCTATACTTCATGTATATTCAATGGAAGTGATCTCTAATGACACACAAACGCACATAGAATTCTCTCATAGACCCATACTCAGGTTTATTTCATTATTTTCTACACATGGATGATTTCTATTTTGATTCATTTTTTAGTTTTTTGTGGGTTTATAAAAGTATAAATTTTGTGCTTTAATTGATGAGTGTGTTCATTCTAAAGAACCCATGACTGTCGATGATTATATAAATTTTATTTAAATAAATTTTCATTCCTTATTGAGTAAACATGAGTAGATACAATTTTTCATAGACCACACTCCCCCTAAATACCCTCCCCCAACACAAAACCCACTATTTTAGTAATTAAAATCACTTCCAACTAATTTAAAATATACATATCATGGGGGTATTGACAAATTTATCATCATTTTTTCTTAAAAATCTCTCCAGAGAAAGAATCAAAACCATTAGACCTTTTGTTAAATGTTATACAAAGGTAAATGGATGTACTGTAGATTATATTAATAATATTTTTCAGATCTATTTATATTCACCATTTACTTTAAGATCATGTGGTAAAACCTGTATGGCCTGAATAGCTCCTGTTAAACACCGCTCTCCATGAAGTGGTAAAATTGGATTCTAGTAAATTTTTTACTGTTGGGATCATATATACAATATCTAATAGTAAATGGGTTTTCCTAGTAAAAATATTCCATAAAAAACTAGAATAAAAGTATTGTCAAATGAAAGGGATTAGTTTGTTCCAATAGGTCTGCAAAACAGTTGGTGAGTTTGTATTGACTACGGTCGAATGAATCAAAAATGAAAATGACCAAATTACATTAGATTTAATTTAACTTATGTTATAAAATTGTCTAGTGTGTCCAATTATTGTTTCCTTTAGGTCTATTTAGGGTATATTAAAATCCATATAGCCAATTAATATGAAGAATATACAACATTTACCTACCCATTCAACACATTTTCATACTGAAGAAAGAATTTGTTTTCTTTTTAATGCTCCTGAAAAATTTTACTGACATAAATTGATTCTTTTTTTAGTACCTTGAAAATTGAATGGAAGTATTTATGGATGATTTCATTGTTTATATATCCTCTATTGATAACTGTTTTCACACCTATGTTCTATAATTTTTAGTTTTATTGGAAAAGTTCTTGTATTAATTTATGAGAAATTTCATTTCATGGTTGATTAGGGGATAGTTCATTGGAGGGTTTTTTTAATTGAGGTAATTCTTTAATGAGGTGTGATCATTCAAGGGTCATACTGGTTTTTACTGCTAATTCATTAATGACTTTAGAAATATCATACACCACTTATCCAAGTTACTAAAAAAAGACTATGAGTTTGTTATTGAAAAAAATTGTGAGGATGCATTAAATTCACTAAAAAGGAGTATAACATCACCTCCGATCATCAAACCACCAAGGTGGAATATCCCCTTTGAACTTATGTGTGACGAAACTAAATTTTATGTTGGGGTAGTTTTATCAAAAAGTGTATGGAAGGCTCTTAATGTCATTGTGTATGCCTCACATACCCTTGACCCTAACCAAGTAAACTACACGACCACTAAAAAGGATCTCCGCTTTATTTTTTATTTTGAAAATTTTCATTTATAACTTCATTGGTCAAAATTTATTTTCATTTCTAACCATGTTTCCTTTTGATTTCTCCATAAAAATTTTATGAAAGTCACTGCCACATATGGTGGATTCTTCCCCTATAGGATATTGTCCTTGAGATTCGTGATAAGAGAGGAGTGTAAAATTTTGTATTTAACCATATTAGTATGATTTCCCAACCATTGGGCCACCATGTTGACTAATCCCTTGCCATTAAAGAATATTTTTCTCCTGAGAACCTTTCTAATGTTATGGAACTTACCCCTGGTATGCAGACATTGTGAATTTTCTTGAAACCTATTAATTCCAAATTTACTTCATCACTTCACAATACTATAGACTAAATAATGATTCTCGATTGTACATTTGGGATGACCCATGTTTTTGGATAATTTTTACTGACCAAGTTGTTCATAGGTGTGTCCCTAACCATTCTTTCACCTACGTTTTGAGCTTTTTGCATAGTTTTTCTTGTGGGGGCCACATTGGGTTTCAATATACATCTTAACAGGTTATTGACTGAGTGATTTATTGTAAAAAATTGTATAGAGATACCCATTATTTTTTATTTCATATACTCAAGGTAAATTAATAGTTAATGTATCTTAAAGTAATGAAATGCCCCAAGAACCCATGTTATTTTGTGAAAACATTGATGCATGGGGAATTAAAACCATGGGGAATTTTTTAATTTTATTTGTCACCATGAACATCATTCTAGTTATTGATTATGTCTCATAATGGGTGAAAGGAAAGTATACTAGGACTGATGAATCTCAAGTGGTTGTTGATTTTATAAGGTCCATAATTTTTATAAGGATTGGTTTTCCAAGATTCATTATTAGTTTTCATGTTTCACATTTTTTAAATCTCAAAATGAAATTGTTGATCAATAAGTATGGGGTTGTTTATAAATTCTACACTGCGGATCACCCAAAAAATAATAGACAAACTAACATCACAAATTCATAAGTTATGTGAATCTTGGAAAAAATAGTATAACCCAATACAAAATATATGACATTGTGCTTGGATGATACACATTGTGTGTACTGTACATATTTTAAAACCCCCATCAAAATTTCACCATATAGGATTGTGTTTGGAATGGTTTTTCACCTAGTAGAGGAGGTATAGAACCATGTATATTGGGATGTTAAAAAATGTACTTGAATATCTCATATGTAGGTGGGCATAAGATGTTTCAAATTCATGATTTGGAAGAAATTCATTGTGTTGCATATGAGAACTCTCAAATCCATAAATAAAAGTCAAAGGCTATACATGATTAAATGATTCATCATAGAAAGATTCATATTGCTGAGAAGAAACACATTTAAAATTAAGGGTTAAATATTACATAAGGTAAGCTTCGTTGTCAATGGAATGGTCTTTATAATATTATTAATGTTTAACCTTTTGGTGTAATTTAAATTTTTCACGAGCAGAATGGATGAAGTATTATAGTTAATGGGTAGAGACTTAAAAAAATTTATGAGGATTTTTGAAAGAATATAATGTAATAAATACACCTCTAGTAAGTAATATACCGGTGAATCCAACAATGATTTATCATTACTTCTTACTCTATCCTTTATTATAGTGATTAAACTACACAATCTAGGTGTGGGGTGGCAGTGGTTATATTACTTGAATAGTTAGAAATTTTCATCATATTTTTTTTTCTTTTTTTGAAATTCTGGATAGTATTATTACATTCCCCTATCACTTATGTTATAGAATATTTATTTCTTATGCCAACTATATCATGTAATATTATGTCCACTTAATAATAGAAAACGATTCCAATTTAATAATGAATGTTATTGAAAATTCTTGTGTAATTTTCCTATTTCAATTTGTTTTAAAATTTTCTCTATTCACTGATGGACTATCTATTTCGGTATGAAATTTACATTAAGGTATGAATTTTTTAGTTATGTGGTACTCTATTTATATTATTAATGGCTGTACCATTTTTAAATCATTGAGAAAAATGATACCCTTTGTGTGGGAAGTCTATGAAAGAATTGCGACTCTTAATTTATCAAAACATTTTTTTCGAATACCATGAATTGTTAATATATCATTCTTATATTAAGGTAAATGTAAGTTATGTTAATATTTATTAGCTTTCCCAAATGATTTTCCATGATTTTGTTCCTTATCGGATCTATTTCATTACTGTACAGTATTGATAGATGCATTTATAACTAGTATCTGACTGTAGTACAACATCAATATATGTGAAAATAAAAAAAATAAAAAAAACTATAAAACATTGTTTGTGTCTTGGATAGGTCAAAAACACTATTTTTTAACATTTTATCATATAATAAAAATTACAATTACTATTTTTTGGAGATCAAACAAGGGTTGAGTGATGAGTGTGATAATTTTTTGAAGCTCAAATTTTGATGTAAAAACAACAAAAATAATAATAATTGAGGTGTGTGGTGAAATGTTAAACATATTGGGCTCTCTTAGTTTGTAGATTATGTTTGAATGTTTTGGAATGATTAAGTGAGTGGTTCATGAATTTGGTTTCAAATGGTGTAAGGGAGTTTTAGTGTACATAATCATTTAACAAGAAAATTTTAAAACTAACCTATTTTTTCTAGATAGAAATTGTAATGAATTGAGTTAAAATATTGTCACAAAGACACATTAATAATTTGTGACGTAGTTAACATCTCAATTACTTTCTCAAATTGGTACCATGCATCTCATATAATTTCATTCTGATAAAATTTAGGATACATATTTTTCTATGTTCACTGAGAGTAACTTATTGGTGTAATTTTTTCTTTTATCACATTACTATCAAATATTTAATTTTCATGAATATTAAATTATCAATAAATTGGAAATATAACCATGCATGATTTTTTTAAAATTTAAATTTTCCTAGAGGTTCATATTTTTAGGTATGTGGTTGTGATCACACCACAATTCACTATTTTATTTAACAACTTCACCACTGTATTAAAATAAATTTTTAATGTTATTTATAATTATTCTAACAATTTTAAATTCATTTTTTATTAAATACCATAATTTTTATCACATTGAAAACAGAAATTTGTTTTATTATGTTTTCCTTTAAGTTGGTGGTGATTTAGAGGGCCATGATGAAGCAGAAGAAAAATGGTTAAAACTGTGCAAGATTCCAAGAACCCCTATGGACTCAAAAGCACAGTAAAACTAATTCATTAATTTTATTGGACATAAATTATTTGTTATGATCCAAAATTAAGTGGTATACAACTCTTCTTATGACAACCAATCCGAATTTTTCCATTAATGTTTCCAAACAAAATGATATATCCAGGACACTGAATCTATAAAAAGTCAAAAGAAATCATCATCAAAATTATTCAAATTATTTAATGGATATTGAAAAGTGTTTGGAAAATAACTTTTTTGTTTTCTTCAAATCTATATAATTATTTCTACCCACCCAAACCCATGGATCCAGTGGTTTTTCAAAATCTAATTTCCCAAAATCACCATCCAATTTTCCTATATAAGATTACATTTTGAACCCCATTTGGAAGTTCGGCCAGGAGGAAAGGTGATTCCATTTTAGAGAACAAAATTAGTCCTCTAATTATTAATAACTATTCTGTTGGCTATGTGATATTATACTTCAATATATATTGCTTCCTCCCATCCCATAGTGTTCTAAACTCCTCGTGATCACATGGGGAGTAACATGATGTATATCCTGAGCATCATGTATGTTATAGTTGATTGATATTTTTAATTATATGTTTTATAAGGCTTATATTCATATTATATTCTTAATTTATTGATTTAGGTAGTGATATGTCATACTTGGCTCATATGATAATTTTGGGGCCTACTCATTCATGTGATGTTTCACACACCATTCACCAATTCTTCCTACAACTTTCAATTTTGGTGTCTATGAGGTTCATATTTTTCAATTGAACTATAATTATAAGATCCAAGGAAATTTTATTTCATGTAGAGTTACAAAAATGAAATAATATCAAAACATGGATAGAAAAACATGCCTTTATAATGTTTCTTTAGTGTGTTTTGGTTATGAAGTCAAGTATAAATCACTCAATAATTGGTGATATCTGGTGAATATTATGTGTTTCCAAATAAATATTAGGAGGTATACTAGTATAAACATATGAAAATTCAGTTATTGGGTGTTACAAAATAAGGATTAAAATATTTATTCCCTTTATTATGAAGTGGTGAAGGTTGAGCATCATGAATTTTTTTCGGGAGGATCACAGTTAATCAATTCTTTTAATTGATAATTTGTTTTATTAGTTTACATTTTCTATCAGACTAATAAATCCTCAAACCCCATGTTTTAAAAATATCTTTTCCAATTTATTTTAATAGTCATAATATTTATCATAAATTAATGATCTATGGATCCATTAAGAGAATTCCTAGGGTTTATTCTATACAATAGAAATTATAGTAAAAACCAAAAATATTTTTTGATGTGATTGAAAAAACGATCATTATTGATACATGTGAAATAGGTTGGGTCTCATAGTTGTCACCAATTATTCCTTCATTATAACAACTAACCTACACGTGATCTTTAGTTGTTAAGAATTATGCATGCACTCAAAATGTGGTTTCACTATCTCATTGGAGAGTGGTTTATGTTATACTCTTATCATAAGAGACTAAAATATATTTTTACTCAAAGAGATTTGAACTTATGGTTGAGATAATTGGTTGAGTATCTTTAGTAAATTGATTTTGATATCACATATACCCTCATGAAATGTATTGTTTTAGCTGATGTGTTTAGAAGAAAATTCCCAATAATGGTAGTGAAGGAATTAGTTGAGTAGTGCCCTCTAATGGTTTTTTCTTAAAGAGATTATATGGGGAGTGAATGTGGTTGGTGGATAGGAGTTCTTGGATTTATTAATGTTTAACCCTTATTTTTATGAGTTTTTTCTACATTATCCCATTATTGAAAATGATATTTTAGTCTTATGAGAAATTCTAAATGGTGGTGAGACCTCGTGCTAGTTTTATCAATCACCCAATCAATATGTGTGCTTCCATAATAGGTTGGTTATTACATTCTACCTATGAATAAAGATTTTATACATTGGAGTCCAGTAATTATGGTCTAGGAACCCTAGGGATACAAATATATACCATGATTTGATACATTGGTATTGGTGGGTAGGGATGTCGTGTTCAGTTGTGGATTTTTTATCATTGTGTCTCACTTGTCAAATAGTTAAAGAGGAACACCAAAGGCTTGTTGTTTTTTATCATTTACCCATTCCAATATAGATTTTGGATTACATTCAAATTTATTTCTTCATATAAATAGAATGGGATCCTAGTTGAGAGGTTTCTATTTGGGTTATTGTCGGATGTCTCACTATTCAAATTTTAAAATACTAGCCCAATGAAAATGGGAACCCAAAACCGTATATTAGAATAATACTAACATAATGATAACGGTGGGGATACTGTACCACCCAATTACCTTTCTATTTGTTATGTTATAATATATGGTTTTTCATTCCCTTTTTTATTGGGCTAGAATTTCCATCCTTGAATTGGGAGGATTCATGAAACAGGGATGCCGGATATTTGCTTAAATTTTTAGAATAAACACACATATTCTACTATATTTTGGGAAGTTACATGTTTTTTATTAGGATTACACTATATGTATTGGTATACAGAAACATACCATGAAATTAATTAATATTGTGACAATTTTAAACATCATTTAATGCGAATTTATTGTATTTAATTAAAATAGAGATTTTTTTTAGTGAAACATAAAATAAAATAATTGCACGACGTGTAAATTATTAGAATATATGTAATACCCCAAGTTCTAGATTTTTCGGTGTCGCATGGATGTTTCAGGCTTAATTATCCATTTCAACATTATCCTCTCAGTAAAAAATCAAACCATAGTCAATTTTTAGTGACCCAATTTCCTACGGATAGATCTATTTATAAATTGACCAACATTTCTAGGTTCATCATCTATTAGGGTAAGACTCTTCTCTCAGTTTCTATATCATTATTTTTATGAAACCATTTTAAATAAGTATCCATAATTAGATTGTTTTTTCAATCAAAAATTTAGAATTTATAGTAATTTCTTGTCTTTAAATGAAAATATTGTGGTTTCTAATCCCTATTTTCATTGGTGGATATGTTTTATATGTCATTCAGGTTGGCATATCTATTTATTTTCTCTATCTTATTAAATTACTTATAGTTCATATTGATTTATTGGTATTGGAAATTTCGTTTCATACATTGAAATTGATATGGTAATGAGTTCTTGTTAAAATATAAATTGAAATGGGATTTCTAAAGCATGTTGCATCCACTTGAAATGGTTTTATTAAAATGTGGGAATGTTTTGTAAAATATAAATTAAAAACCATTGCATAGAGGGAAACTTGGGTATGTCAATAAAGAGACAATGCTAGCCTTAGTGTGTGTGAGGCCACTAAGAGGAATCATGTTTTTATTTATGGACTTCGGTATGACTCAATATTAGTTGGATAAAGCCTTAAGCCATTTAGGATCATGAGTTTATAGTACGTACTTTATAGACAGGATAGAGCTAGATTTGAAGGTACATTATTATTTATTGTTTTTTATTACATGATATATTATTTCAAAAAAATTGGTTCACATTTATATTTTTATTCATTATCTTTACATTATTTGTTTTTTTCTTTAGAGAAAATTAGTAGAAATTACTAAAAACTCAAGGATTGGTTCGAAAAGGAATTCAAATTTTTTTAATTTTAAAAATTCTTATAAAACAATTATTTAAAATATTATATTTGTTAATTTCTATTAATTTTACTTTTTTGTATCTCTTGGTGGTATCCTAATGGGATTGGATTCCCACACCCTAATCCTACTCGTGGGGGGTTGTAGAACTTGTTTTGAATGATATTGGTGAAGTTATAAGTATTATATAGCATACAAGTTTATTTGATATCTTGTTATTTTTATTTGGGATAGTTTTTAGGTGATGGTTAGTCACATGGGGACTTGTTTCTATACTTTGCATACTTTTTATTTTGGCTTGTTTGTCTTGATTGTATCTCCCTTGTTTTCATTGTACTCTAGTTGTTCATATTTTTTTCTTTATTTACTAGACATTTAAAATCATTGTTTACCACACCCAATAATATGATGATTTGGGTGATTGGTATGGTTGGCCCATATTAGTCTGTTATATTACTTTTATTCATTTTCAAATTATTCTTGTTTTTCTACAAATTTTGATTATGATGCTCTAAAATATACTAGAAGAAAATTTACTAGAAAATGTTTTGGACTCACCCCAAAATTCAATGAGATTTTAAGGAAATATAATTCTTTCTCTCTGGGAGAAGGGTCAACAATCTAATGAAAAAAATTATTTATCCTTGATTTTGAAAAGAAAAATAGATGTTTAAATGTTATAAAAAAATTGAAGATCTCAAAAAAACACATTCATATTTCACTCAAGGTGAGAAATAAATGAATTTTTTTTGGGTCCCCAAAACTAGAGTAAAGGTAACTATAGACTAGTTTATAATGTAAGATCTACTAGAAACCCATGAATAAAATTTTATAAAGAGATATCTTTAAATATAAATATTTTAAATTTTTAATGAAAACCAAAAATATGATTTATCAATTAAATTATAAAAATAATCATAATGTTAGAAAAAAATTGGTTCACCACTATTTAAATATCGTTTTTAAAAGATCTGATATTGTTAATTCTAAATCATACCTTAAGAAATTAGGGGTTTAAAAATCACTTTTGGAAAAAATTTGTGGACCCAAAATTTGGGCCATAAAATAACTAGTTTCTTGAATATTTAGTAGAAAGAATGTATCAAGAGTAATTCCAAAAGAGAAACATGTTTTACAAATACTGGGTTCTTGATAATCTTTTTAAATGACTTCTTACTTATTTTTAATAATATAAATATTTTTAGAATTCAAAATTTTAAACAATTTCATTCCAATTTGGTTAAAATCCTTGATGTAAAAATATTTTTTTATAGGGAGAAAATATTATTTTCCAATAAATATTTTTAGTCGAAACAAATAATATAAATATAAATTTTTTTTAATTCTAAAATCAATATTACAAGTAAAATTCCTCATCATTCTTGAAATTGACATTATTCGTTAAATCACAATCTGTTTTTTTTTCAGATTTACCTTTTTATTGTCTTGAAATCCAATCATATTTCTTATTTAAAATTTTGGAATTATTTTCCTAATTATCATTCATATCTTATATTGAAATATAGTTTGTAATATTCTTTATTAAATCTTATTCATAATATTAAAATACATTCATGAAGATGAAATTATTTTATCAAAGGGGATTTAAAATGGTTATACATGATGTTTTTCATTTAAAATTTCTTGAGAAAGAGGTTTTTCTACTCTTTTTGAAACTTCTCTATTGAGAAATAAAAGATATATGTTTAATCATTACTATATTTTTTCAAAATTATAATATTTTAACGTTTTATTCTCTATTTTAAAATTTTAAAATCATTGTATTTGTTGAATTATGTGTTTTAATTCAAACCATTAATTTTACAAAAATCTTGATTGCATTGATCTATCAATATCAGTTGAAGCCATCGATCCCATTAATAGATTTATTTTATTCAATTATGTATATCATTAATTCAATTATATTTAAGTATTAAATTTAATTGATTACTTATCTTACTCTCTTAGATTTGTTTTGTTTTTTAACACTTGATTTATATGTCACATGGATCCTAAATACATTTAAATATTTTGTAAATTGAGGGTGATCCTATGGATTGTAAATTTGAAATATCTTAGGAGGGATACTTATATCAAAATTGGATTCCTTATTTTTAAAGATAAAAGATATATAATAAATAAAAGAGCTCGGGTGTGTAGTTTTTTTGTTATTGAAATCTGTTTCAACATTATAGTACTTTTATTTTTTAAAATTTCATTTCAAAATACAACATTCTAGGAATATTGGATTGTGATTTTAATACTCATATTGTGGGGGTGAGAAAACTTTTTTAATATTTATTTAATTCGTATAGAAGTTCAAATTCTTGAATAATTCATAAAAATTATAAGATTTAAAAGTTATATTATTTAAAAATTATCTTATACTCTCAAATATTATGTATGTTTTTTTAAACAATGATTTTTTTGTTTTGAAAATATTTTCAAAAATTCAATGTTTTAATGAATATCAATTTTTTATGTTTTTAACTCCATTAACAGAAAATTATTGGTTATGAAATTTTCATTACAATTTTGGATCTATTATTCTCTGGCCTTATCTAATATTTAATTCACTAACATCAACCATCTATCAATTTTTTTATTTTTATGATAATTATAATGGGGGAAAAGGTAATGAAATAAAAGTTATGGTTTATCTCAATCATTATTCATGGTTATGGTTTTATAAATTCAAATCTGGAGACTTTTTTGATTTTAAATTAATTTTTTGATATTATGGGGAAAAATATATTAGATTCAAATGTATATTTAATTGTTTTAAAAATTTTCAAAATCGTATAGTTTTTTAAATTAGTTTATTCTTTAATTTTGAAAATTTATGATATAGAATTTTTGATAATTATAAAGGGGATAGGTTTGGTAGATGAAATCATTTGATAAATAATAAATAAAAGAAAATTATAAATTCATTTTAAAAAGACTAAAAACTATTGGATGAATTTAATTATGAAATATTGAAATTATTTGTATTTATATTTTTGAAAATATAATCAATGATATTCTTGTATTATTAATAGATTATGTGTTCTTGATCATCAAAAAGTGAATTAATGATGTAAATATCACTCTCTTATGAGGTTTAAATAATAAAATCACTAATTTAGGTATCTGGTGTTTTCATTTTATGGATTTCAGTATTTCTATTTCATAAATTATTTTTCATGAAGGTATAGGATGAAATATAGGGATCAAAAGATTTGTGGAGGGAATTTTTAGTGTCCTTAATCTCTAGTTTTCAATATATATATGTTGGTTTGAGTAATGAATCGAAATAATGCCTAGGTGCCACCAACTGGCTGACGACACCCATCAGATTTTTAGTGGAATCCATGTAGAGAAAAAAATAGTCATTGGAGATGTCTCTATTAAATTTAATTCGACCATTAACAGATATAATGGACCTAAACACCTAGAAAATGATCATAAGAATATGAGAGGCTATAAATACATCCCTAAGTGTTCTTGGATGAATGTGAATACAATGAATGAAATTTATAGCTTATTTTCCATTATTTTCATTATTCTAACTATCAATCTCTCACAATTGTATCCATTAATCCAATATATTCTTTTGGTATTCTTATTTGAGGATTGAGATTGTGATTCAGAGGAAATTCAAAAAGAAAGACCCCATTTTATTCTTTATCCATGTGCTCACTACCATTTCAGTGTTAGTGGGTTATGTGATTTTCATCTTTAATGTGAGGGATTGGGTGATCACTATCATTATGTTTGTGGGGGTATGTGATCACCACATTTAAATTTAAGGATACTAGGTTTTCATGGTACAAACACTAAAAACATGGGTTCTTTCATGTTGTTGTTGGTTTCTTTTCTACAACCACCAAAAAGGGATTCATGATTTCTTACTACAACTAGTTAAAATAAAGGTTCAAACTGAAACCTCTCAAGTATAATTGATGTGAGGAGATATAAGTATCATTTAATGATTATTGATGAAATATTTTATCAATATCTTTTTATTTACCTATTAATTTTATATATTCACTTCACTATAACTATTTTAATTTAATTTAATACAGTATTTGTTTTAATTAAATTAAAATCAGTTTAAATTTCAAAAAAATAATTAAAATAAAATTAACCTCCCTCTTTCTATATTTACATGGAACAACAATTATTTATTGAAAAGATACCATTATGTATCATAATATAACTTGGGATTTTTTCTAAATTATAGTATTAATGGTTCTGGTGACCTATAAGAATTGATTTTAGTTCTTGTACAAACAACATTACAACATAGTACACTGTAAAATTTTGACTCTTATACATTCTTTAGATTATATCATACTTCTTGGGGTGATTTTTTAATTTTAAATGTCATGAAACTCTATCTGACTCTTTGCATATTGATTAATATCACATTTTTGGGAAGTTACTATGTTGAAAGACTCTTATATATTCATTAACATTATAAAATAACCCTTATATATGAATTACATTATCAACTTTTTAGTAATCTATAACTCTAGAGTTTTTATAAATTATCACTAGATTCCTCAACTAAACCGAAATCTATAATTTATATTATAATAACATTATATAATCTTCAATAATAAATACAATTCCCCAAAGGATTATAAACTATATAAATAATACTTGGATTATTTCAAGAGAAAATCCACTAGATCCACCAATGATAGATCTTCCACAAACATCATCTTAGTTTATCATTTATGTAAAAAAAATCATGACCACTAAATAATACATAACATGAAATTTCAAACAAAATATATTTCTAAACTAATTAATAGAGATAAAATATGAATCTATTACATTAATACATGTAACTCTTCTCATATTTTGAACTTATCAATATCAATGAATGAAACATCCTATAATGTTAATTCAATACTATGATTATGCATATAACTTCATACTTCAAGTCGTTTCATCCATATATTCTTCAACTATATTTTCCAAAATACTATTCTCTCTGCATTATAATTATTAACAGTAAATCATGCACTTGTTTAACATTTTTTATATGTGAAGCGATCTACAAGTGCATTTCCAATGGTAAAACATAAGTTCATTTTATTATATGCAAAATGGTAACAAATATCTTATAGCTTATAAGGTATTTCTTGAACCATTAGGCAATGATCACAAATCAACACATAATGACACATTAATTTGGGATCATAAATGTTCATGATGACTGGAGTGCTCTAAATTTCTTCTATGATATTAATGTTCCACACATTTTTTAAATCATGTTTATTGACAAAAAATACAATTCCAATCCTAGTAGGTTCAATAATACGCACTTTAGTTTTCTGTCAATATATATTTGGAAAATTCATTTCAATATGACTTCATTAATTATCATATCTTTCTCCCCCATATTTATATTAAGTATAAAGTATCATGAGAGAGGGAATTATAAATTCACATAATGAAATTTGTTATCAATTATTCAACTATAATTTTATTTAATAAATTATTTGTGTAGAAAACATGATTGCCTAATTTTTTTAATTGATAAGTGACTTGTGCCCAAACATTCCATGGTACTAGTAATATATATCAATCATTTTTCTTTTCTATTGAGTATGATTTATGTTAGTTTTTATTAGAATATGTTTTTCTTTATTTTTAAATTATTATGTTTCTATTTTTATGGAACACCATATGATACACATTATCAAATTATTCATAGATGTAATGGTGGGATCCACATAATTGTTTTAATCCATCTTTCTCAGGATTGTAATTTGAAACATTTAGTGTATTTAAAATAAATTTAGAACATAAATAATTTTCTATGTTGGATGGTACCTTTTGTTTTAAAATTTCTATAGATTAATTGTTAGATGATATTAATCAATTTTTTACATAATATAATGGGGTTATATCAACATGATTCTATTTGAAATTTTTAGTGGTAGTATATGTTCTCTCTGATTTTTTTAAATACTGGACTAGTATCTATTCAAAATTTTCATGTTTAACCGAAAATTCATGACACTTAATATTGAGGAAATTTACCTCACCCTATATTAACATTAATTCATCTTCACATTCATTCTTTATATTTTAAAAAATATTTTCATGTATATTATTCCCCTCATTCCATACAAAGTTAACATCCCTGATCTTATTTTCTATAACATTAAACTATGAGTTCATGAATCCAATTCAAGGTTTTGATTTTTTTTAGATAAATAATAAGTTTTATAAATCCCTTTTAAGGATTATTATATCTCTTAATTTTATATAAACACTACCTTATCAAATCCAGTGTGTTTTTCTTCAATCTCGGAATTTATTATATCGGGGGCCTCTACTTATTACGTTTGTTTTTTGAACACAAACTAATTTTATTATAATGGATTTCTGTTATTTCAGATTCTTCTCCATGGTGGTAGACTCATCATATATACCTTTCAAGAAAATGAAAATAAATGTATTCATATCTTTCTTTATCCTCTATTAGTTTTCCTCTATGTAAACACATGAATCAACATACAATTTATCAAATAATTCTTCAATGATGTGGGATTCCTCCACTAATACATTGATCATTTAAAAGAACATTTTGAAATGAAATTATAATTACATTATATTTATTTAAATATTGTGCAGAACATAATATCGAAGTGTTATCTATGTTATTTCTAATATATTTTCAAATAAATTATTCAATATTCATGTTGATTCTAATGTCATAAATATTGTTTTAATGAAATAGAATTAAATAAGTGAAATTAACCTTCACAATATTATTTTATATAGTATAAATCACCTAAATCACTAAGAGAAAAAAAATAAAAACATTATAAATAAATAATGAATGAAATAAGAGGTATTTCTATATGTTAAGGAACTTATATTGATGAAATAGTAACTTGACCATAGGAATAGTAATATATCCCTTATATATAGTAAACTAGACAATGAAATAGTAACATCACCCATGAAATTATAAATAATATTTATGCTTCTTAGAAAGTAATTTTTGAAAAATATATATCCATGTATAAGTAAGTGAATATTTTAAAAATTATTATTTAATTGTTAATATTTTTGAAACTCATACATATTTTATCATTAATAAAATTATTTAAAAGGAAAAATATTTTCTTAAAATGTATTCATATATTAATATTTTGTTTCCCCATGATTTTTTGATAATTTTATGATACCTTAGTAAATATTTCAATGTGTTATAAAATCAGTTGTAATTTTGAAATCTGTATTATTTGAGTAAACGGAACAATAATTTAAAAATAATATCCTAATATTTATAAAAATATTTTCCTAAAATTGAGTTCGTTTTTTAATTTTAGACAATTTTAAATGGTAAGGCTCATTTTTTTGGATTTTTCTAAAATACTTGAATTTTTTTTTGAATAGTAAAATTTGATAATTTACAATAAATGGTAAATAAAATCATTATCTAGTAATATTTTATGTATTGATGATTTAATCACATAATATAAAAATATAATTCATTATTTTAATATATTCTATGATATTTCTCAGTCAATTCATATTATTGTGCTAAAATAATAAATAAATGAATCAAATATTCAAAAAACAACCCTCTCCCCCAAAATAAATACCACCACTTATCCTCACACCATAAAATCTTTTATCCTTGTAAACATTCACACCAATAAAATTCCCATGAACTTATGCTATGTATAGTATCTTTTGGTATAAAAAAACAAATACCAATCCCCCTAAAGATGCTCAAAACAAGGAGAGTTCAACTGGTAAAAATCCCCTTTCGTTTCTTTTCTATTTCTTTTCTTTTATAATCAGTACATAACCTCCCCTATCCAATGATAAATGATGACTCTAATATTATTTATATACAATAACTCTTTTATTTTAATTCAATATAGATCATAAAAATATTTTAAATCTCTCCCTTATTCTATAAATAAATACAGCGCTCATGATGTGTCAGTTTACAGACATCATGAACGATGCATTTCTATTTTCTATTAACGCCATCAATTTTTGTCCTAAAACCATTTTCATGGTTATAAAAAGATGTAATATTTTTACAATATTCAAGTTAATATTATAAAACCATTGTATACACATTATGTTAATTAATAAAACAATTCTACTTTGTGATGATAGAAAAACTGCAAAAAAAATTAAATGATTATCACTAACGCCTTGTATAATGATTAATCCTCAGACAAAATAATTAAATTACTTGTATAAACATTTGAGAAAATCATTTATAGCATATAACTTCAATTCTAGGAATCTTTTCCCAATTTTCATGTACATTTATACTAATATACATGTTAATTGATTAGAAAACTAAGGAAACGAATGCTTCTGAACGATAAAATTGTAACTCACAACACATCAAAAAACCATATATGAACTTCATAAAACTATAATAAATATAATATATTTATAAAAGGATGATTATTTATTAATTAATCAATTAAATATGATTTTATAGTATATTAAGGTCAAGTGCATAACACTTTTAGAGACAAGGTAATGGTTTCTTTGTGGACATCCATTTTCATTCGGGTATTTCTTTCTCCCTACTTACACCATTTTCATTCATTATTATTTTTATATACTTGTAGTAAATTTTATTTATACATTCCAAAATCATGTATCCATATCTGTTCTTATTTTATTTATGTGGAACTACAAGTTCTACAGGATTACCTTTTCAATTCATCCTGATACGCCAACCCGATTAAAGATAACATCACAATTTGATAACCATTTTCAAGTACAATACGTAATATGTTTTAAAGAAATTTTTTTAAAATGAATTTTTTTAATGAATGTATATATTTTTTCATTACTAGTTTTATACAAACAATTATGAAATGTAAAAATTATTTTTCCAAAAAAATAATTATTTGCAATGTAAATTGGGTAATTCTCTCAAGAATTCCTTAATAATTTTATTCGTGTATTTTAAGCTATTTCAACACCTCTATTTATTTTTATTCTTGATATATTATTATTATTATCCTATAATATATTTTAATAAATGGTTTATGTTGAGTTTTATTGTGGTTGTCCTATCTTGATACAATTCACCATACTACGAAAAATTGTTATTGATTATGTTTAGATATTGGGAAAAGTTATTTACATTTCATATTTGTATTTTTTTTAAACCAATTTATATAGGGAACTAATTACACTTATTATGTTTTATTGTGGACTTATTTAGCACCTAGATGCATGGATTGGTCTAATAAGACAAAACAAAAATGGGTTTTGGTCGAGGCCTAAACCACTAATTTTCAGGTGTCTTGGTCAAGGACTCAATGGAATGTTTATGATGTATGGAAGATTCATTTCTTCATTATGATTATTAATTAATTATACATGTGAATATTACACTTCTATAATATATGTGGTTAATATTCTTTCTCATGTGATTATTTTTATGGAATTATTTATTTAGATTTTATTCTTGCCATATTACACTCATGTTTATGTTTGAATGGAATGTGTCATTAGTAATTCATTGTAACTTATTGTTTATATTACTGTCTTATAAATTTCATAACCTTTTTTATAATGTGATTTATCCCTGTTTGTATGTTTTATTTTTCCCCAGGATATGAAGATGTATATTATGAATGAATTTTATATAAAAACTATGAGTTTATGGGTACTTAAAATGTAATTTCTATCTTTTATTTCCTTTCAAGTAGAAATTTAAAGTTCACGTAAGTAATCTTTCTTCCAAAATATCAAATTTTCATTGGATTACCAAAAATTCCACGAATGAATGAGGTAATATGGGTAATTGGTGATCTACCTACCAATCTACACATTTACTCTCTAAAAGGTAATTTTTTCTACCCGAGCTCCTTGAACAATACTATATTAATGATGTTATAAGAATTCAAGGACTACAAATTTAAATTGTGTCTAATATTGATCCATTATTTACATCAAAATTTAGGAAAATTCATTAGAAATATTTGTATACTGGGATTTATTTGAGCACTTCTTATCACTCTCAAACCGCTGGGAAGCCTGAAATAACCATTAATACATTACAAGACATGTTGTGATCATAATCATTCAATATTAAAAGTATTTGGGATCATTATTTACCATTGGTAGTGTTGTTCTAAAACAATATTTTAAATTAAATTATTCCAATGGCAGTATATTAATCATTTTATGGAAGGATATGTTGTGCTCTAACTTGATGGAATGATGTTTCTCAAAAAAAATTGTAGGCCCATAGCCTGTAGAGGAAACAACAGTACAACTAAATACTATTCAAACATGTATCAAAGTGTCTAAATGTAGGAAATGGAGCTATAATCTAGGGATGGATTTGTAATTTTATGTGGCATAACATGCTTTCCTAAAATTATTCCCATGGAATGTGCTATCAGATTTAGAATGAAATTAAATGAAATCCAGAGTTAGAATGGTACTTTGGAAATCATGGAGATATTTGGACATGTGGATTTTTATTTGGTAATTTTGGATAGGCATTGTAAATTAAACAATTTATTCCACGTCTCTTTGTAAATGAATTACAGGCCAGCTATAATACATGTACTCACATCTAGAGTAATATATTTGGAACCTGATTTATCTCGCTATAATGTGCCTATCTGAATTCTAAACACTAATGAACAAGTGATAGGGAATAAGATGACTCTTATGGCAATGGTTCTTTGAAAAAATCATAAAATTGAAGAGGTTACATGGGATCTTGATGAGCTTATAAATAGTAACTACCAAAATCTTTTTATGAGGTGATAATCTATAAATTTCAAGGATGATATTTTTGTAGAAGGGGAAAATGTAACGACCCATAATTCTATCAATGAAATTTCCCTTCTTATTATTATTTCAAATAGTATAAATCACATAAAATCACATATTGAATAAAATACAAATGATATAAATGAATAATGAATGGAATAAGTGGTATTTATATATTTTAAGGAACCTATTCAGACGAAGTAGTAATATGACCTTAGGAATAGTAATATAAACCTTAGGCATAGTAAACCGAAAAAATGAATAAAAAAGGCACAAATGAAAGTATAAACAAAATTTAATATTTTTATAAAAGAAACATATATATAATTTTATAATAATATATATAAATGAATATTTTAAAAATTATTTGCTAAGTGTTGGTATTTTTTTAAGTCATATTTTTTTATATAAAATATTATAATTAAGAAAAATATTTAGAAGAAAAAAAAAATTTATAAATTTTTTTCACAAATTATTTGTTTTTTGATTTTAGGATAATTTTATGAGACCATAGAGAATTTTTCAAACTGTTATAAATCTGTTATATTTTTAAAATGTATAATTTTTAATGATGATTTTAATGAAAAATTGAATTTATCATATGTAGAATTTTATTTTCATATAATAATTTTTTTTTGAATTATACATGTCAAAAAATGACTAGTGTGAATTATATATATTTTTCAAAATACTTGATTTTTTGTTGAATATTAAAATACTATAAATTAAAATAAATGAAAACTGTGTAAATTGTGTCTTAGGTGCTGGATATATTATGTAAGCCCATAATTTCATAATATAATTCCGAATTTTAATTTATTTTTTGATAATTATCAAACTAATAGTAATTTTGAACCCAAAACAATGAATAAATGACAAAAAAATTCAAAAAACCCCTTTCTTCTCCACTATACATACCACCCATCACCACCCATTCTCCTCAAACATTCGAAACATTGAGACTAGTCAAATTGTTACCAATTATCTTCTTAAATACCTCCCCATTGTCTAGGGGCCTTTTTTTCAAACAAAAGATCAAAACCAATCCTCTTAAGGTGGTTCTCAAGGAGGATAATTCAGGAGGTAAAATTTTCTTTCTTTTCATATATTTTCTTTTAAAATTATTTTATTTTTTTATCCTTCAATCACCACCCCTATAAAAAGATACATGATAACTCTGGTATCATTTATATAATGTAATTATATCATGTTAATGTATTATCCATCATCAAACTCATTTATCTCTTTCTTTTATTCTATAAATGAAAACATCTCATGTTATGTGTCAGTTTACTGACATCATGAATGATGCATTTTCATTTACCATTAATTCCTTCAAGGATGGTTATAAAACACTTTTGATGGTTAAAAAAATAATAATTTATGTATTATTTCCTATATAATATTCTGGAACCATTATATAGAAAATATGTTACTTAATAAAAAAACCTGTTTGTGCTGATCGAAAAACCGACAGAATAATCTAAATGGTTATCACTAATGTGTTATCTAAAGATTAATCCTAAAAAAATAAAAATATTAATTATTTCTGAATTTAATATTATTTATGTTCATTAATAACATATAAAATTAATTCTAGATATCCTTACCCATTTTACATGAACATCCACACTCTTATACGAGTAAACCGATCACGAAAACGAAGGAAATGAATAGTCCTGAACGATAAAATTGGGTCTTATAACACATTAAAAAGATGATAAATTAAAATAATAAAATTATAATAAATGAAATAAATACATAATTTTATTTAATTAATTAGTAAACTTATTTAATATTATTATCCAAGACATTAAGGTCAACTGTATAACACTTTCGTACATAAGGTATGGGTTTCTTCCTGAACATCCATTTCAAATCAGGTTATGTTTTCTCCCTCTTTACACCAATTTATTCTTAATAATTTTTATATAGTTACTCTATATTATTTTTATACATTATTTAATCATTTAACTTGATCATTTCATTTTACTTTTATCATGAAATAAATGTTTTACATGATTCCCTTCTAAAATTTCATAGATATGAAAGCCTAAAGGAAACACCACAATTTCATACCCATTTTTATGTACTATCTATAATAAATTTTAGGATAAAATTATTTTTATAAAATAACTAATTTTTTAGGAAGAAATATAAATATTCAATAATGGTTTTATACAAAAAATTATGTCAAATAAAAATTATTTTTCAAAAAAGAACTATTCTTTTCAAAAATAAGGTTATTTCTCTTAAGAATCCCTCAATGATTTTTTAAAGTATTTCAAGCTATTTGAAAACCTATATTTAATTTTATTATATTATATGTTATGATTTTAATCTACCAATTTTTATTAAATGGGTTATTATTAGTTTTAATATGGGTGTAATATCATGGTACCATTCACTATACTACTGGGACAGGCTATTAATTATGTTTACGTATTGGGGAATGTTATATATATTTCATATATTTAACTTGTTTTGGTCAACCAAATTCATATGAAAAATTTATTAGATATATTAAATGATATATAGGGCCCTCTATAGCACCTAGATGCATCGTTTGGTCTAATGAGACAAAACGAAAAATGGATTTTGGTCAAGGTCTTAACCATTTATTTTTAGGTGTATTTGCTGAGGCCTGGATGGTATGTCTATGATATTTGAAATATGAATTCAATCATTGTGATTAGTAATTTATTGTACATGTGAATATTTGGATATTATAGTATATGTGGTTATTCTTCATTATCATGTGATTAATTTTATGTAATTTTTTATTCACATTTTATTCTTGATATATAATGCTCATGTTTACGTTGTAATCGCATGTGTTATTATTCATTCATATTTCCTTATTTTTTATATTTACTTCTATTGAATTACATACCCTTACTGAGCATCTAAGATAACTTCTTTATTATGTTTTATTTTTTCCAATGATGCAAATATGTATATTGTAGATTAATTTTTCCACAAACTAGGATTTCATGGTTGTTTCTAATATAATTTCTATGTTGTATTTCATTTTCTGTTTTAATGTAAATTTATTATATCTAATCAGGCTTCCGAATCTATTAAATTGATCGTTCCATCATGATATGTGTCTTCTATCTATGCTAATGTTTTAATGTAAGGTACCGACTATGGGCTACTAGGGATGGGGTATTTATATTCGTAGCATATATAAGTTTAATTTTATTCTACATCTTATTAGAGGGACAAATTTTTCATAATTCACATCTCTTTATTACTTCTATTATAATTGGTATTGAATGAGATAATACTCAGACCAATAAATGATTCATCTTCCCCAAGTAATAATGTAATAATTACTTTGGATTTGGATCTAAAAATGTTTAAATGTTTACATCTTAATATAATTTAGAATCTAATAATATGTTGAACAGTTTATCTAATACAAGTAAAAATTCCACTAAGATTAATTTTATACACTATGGTAGTGTGAATCCATGTGAATGAATTTTTACCAATTAAAACTCATTCCCCTAGAAGACATGGTCTTCAATATCAATAAAAATGATCATATGAAAAGAATATAGAAGACTTGGAATATAATATCCAAAATAAATCCGAATTATCACATATATAAATCATTCTAAAAAATATATACAAATCAATCCATGTATTCAGGATTCCATGCACAAGAAGTCAAGGTTTCAATGTTCTCATCATGGTGAAAAATTCTTTTGATTTTTTTATGGTTTCAACATCGAATATTCTATAATGGTATGAAAATATTCTTTTATTTCATTCCATATCAATACTTAATTATCACAGCATGTTAACATTTTATGAATATCTCCAACAATATTCTCTTCATCACATACCATGGTGTTTCATTTTCATTATGGTGTGTACATATATCAAAAATCAAAATCGTTTTAATCTTATCATTCATCCTCGGATAGCATCACAACATGATAATTTTATTCATAATACTTATACAAATAATATTGTACCCTTCTTCAAAGAAACGGATTTTTTAAAACATAAATTACTCACCTAATCATTATGATTTTTAATCATTGAATAATTTTACAACATCATTAAAACCAATTTATTTAAATATTTCATTTTGTTTAACTAAGGATATGTATGTATAATATATGGTTTTTATGATGGATCATATATATCATGTAATAGTATTTAGTTTTCAAAATTTTAAATAATTACTTCTGAGTAACTTTACATATATGTCTGTGAAACCTCACATTCTATAATTTGGTTATGTAATATTCTAAATCACATGCCCTCTGAGTAACCTCATGTATTTACTTTGATGCTATGATATCCGTTATGTTATGAGAAACTTAATTTTAAATATCATAATGTATCTCAAGTGATTTTCCAAATTCCATTACTTAAAGAATGGGAAACCTATAAATATTTAGTAGAGTACTATTATGCTTCATAATATAACATATTACATTACCAAATTCTATGTCCTAAAAATTATCCATAGTGATAAATATGTACATGAGGTGACCCAAGAATTTCATACATTAATATTTCATCATTTTGATTATTTTTCAATACATTTCAGAATATTACAATCCCTATAACAGGAAAGTATTAGAGTCTTTAAATACTAGATATACAGTCATCTTATTTCATGAATTATCATTTATGTCTCCCATAAATTTAATCTCACATAGTAAACTTTTTAGACGTACCCCTATTAAAACTCTTATTTACAACCTAGGTAGATGAAAATTAAGAAAGGGTGAGATCATATGCTTAGTATTGGGAAAAATAAGTTATATTAATCAATGATCATAAATGTGAATAAGATAAGAATTACGGTACGAGAACATGATCAAAACATGAAGTAATCATAAAAAATATGTTATATATCAATAATTATAAATCATTGAATAAGGATTTTTCTTAAAAAGCTTATAATTAATATGTTTGTGAAATAATCAATAATTGACCATGATTCATGATAAAAATGTCATAATCATAAAACATAATCTTTTGGTATACACATAAGCATATAAAATCATTTCCTTAGTTAAGGATCACTACTAATACTCTGATAGTGGATTGAGTTCACACCCAATTTATTCATTTCCTTAGACAAGTATTACTCCAAAAACTACCTTATTACACAATTTCCCTTAATAAATAGGGTTTACTCCCCATTAATGTACTGATTATCTTAGGATATATCTATATTTACCTAATTAATTAGAGTGCTATATAATTTTGGGACCACCCATCACATAATGAAAACCATATATATGTGTCAAAAGATCATAAAACATTCAAAACATCATTATATCATATCCCATTAAAATGAAATGGGTTTTATAAATATTTCATGATTTCATCAAATCATAACTAATAGAAAATAAATGAGTGCTATTGAGGTTTCATCATAACTAAATAATCCAATGACAATGAAATGAGATTACAAGAATCATAATCAAATAAAGATCATCATATGGCATCCATAGAAATAAAATGCATGGTATCATAATTTCATATCCCCATTCGAATATAACAATCCTTAAAAGAATATTGACATAAATGAAAATACCTTTAAAATATCATTTGAATTGTTATTTGAAAACAAGATAAAATGTAATTTTAATATCATTTTAACTCAGAATTCCCATAATATTGATAAAATAATTTCATTTTCAAATAACCATGGAAACAAGTAAAAAATCATCATTGAAAATAAATTCCATTATAGTTATAAAATCAATTCTTGTCATACACATTTTAAGTAGACATATTTTGACAATTTTTAAAAATTAAAAAATCTATTATCAATAAAATATTTGAAGGATTAATTAAAAAAAATTGTAAATAAATTAAATGGTAGTGAAAAATTCATTTTTATGGAATTTCAATTATAGGCATAATAATTCATAAAATACTTTTTGTGGGATTGGATATGAGAAAAAAGTTTAGGACTAAAGAAGAAATATGGTCTACATTTTGAATAATTTTTTTGTAAGAAATATAAGAAAATAATACTAATAAAAAAATTAAGGAATGTACATAGGAGAAGAAAATGTATTGTTTAAAAAAAAATAACAATTAAGTTTCCCTCTTTGGAAATTTATCATAAAAAATCTTGAAATGAAAAGAAATTATGATATAAAACTCTTATCTCAAGTGTCATGTTGGTTCCTATACATACAAATATTATAAAAATTATTTTTTATTATACTCATATATTCTATAACCATATAAATATATAAATATGTATGTATATTTATTTTATCATTTCAAAATATCGAGTTAAATGATTTTTTAATAAAATGAATATTTGGATGAAAACTGATCTGTTTTCAATGGATGATTTGGTTCGCCGGATTTCATAATTTAACATTGGTAATGGTTTCATCATATTAATAATATTAACAATTATTTAATTATAATATTTAGTCATTATATACAAATTTAAAATTATTCAAATAATTTAGTGATGTAAAATAAATTACATCGCTTTGAAGGCATGGTAGCCCACACATACACAATAGTGACTTTATCATTTTTAATAGATGGAATGGTTAGAATTTAAAAAATATATTATAATTTAATCAATATAACTATATCATAAATATCATATATAAACACTAAATTGATCATAATTACAAACCATGAATGATGGTGAGTTAAAATGAATAATACGGTTACATGGAGGTGGTAGTCCACATGTATGAATGAGTGATACTTTGATTTCCCATTATATGGAAAAGAGTTGGAATATAGTAGTTCAATAATAACAATAACATTTAAATATAGTTATGTTGAATTATTATTCTTTTAATTATTGATACAATATTATTATAGAAAAAGTGAGAATAAATAAAATTTAATGTAGTTAGTTAAAAATAGAAAATCTTCATTGCTGAACCACCTTTGGATTACATGATAATCCTTGAAATGATGAAATTGTGATCAACAAAAGGACTCCATGACATAGGAATATTATAGGAATGTTTTTTGAAGTTCATAGTATATATTTAATTATTTTTATTTCATGACCTCACCCAATGGGTCTTGAAATATAACTACCCCAATCACCCCCTATAGGTCTGGGGTTGGCGATAATCACAAAAAAAAATAACTAAGATTGAAGGTATTCAGCTAAGTACCTGTATGGACACACGCCCATCTGTATGAATACTTTTATAGGAATAATAAGAAAATATTCATCATCTATAGTGAAAAACATGCATGTAAAACCTCTAGGGAGTATAAGAGTACGACTGCGTAATATGAAAAGAAAATGGGAAAATACATGCCCAGCCAAAATTATGTACCAACCTGAAGAAATAGGAAACTTGTAGTGCTAAGATATCCTCAATTGAGATATCTATGCCTTGACCACTATAAATTGTTTAATTCACTGGGATATCCCTTTGATCAACTGTAGTAATAGCTGACATGCTCATCATCTACATAATATATTAAATGTTCAAGAAAATCTCATGCAGGGATGAATATATACATACCTAGTAGGACACCCTAAAAGATGAAGGGGGATATGTAAGAGACACGATAGGAATAGATACCTCAACATATATAAGAAGAGAAACAAAATCAAATAGCATGGATATATATATATATATATATCTACTTCTCAAAGGAATCACAAATGAGATAGCAGGGGGATCGTCATCCCATATCCCTACACAAGAAAGGGTGATAACGATTCAAAAGGTTCATCAATGATGCCCAATATCTCATATCTATTAGAAGGGACATTCAAGTCAAGCCACACTTCTCCACTATACTACACATCTTATGGGGAACAATCTCTAGGTAGATGAATCATGACTGTGTATGACAAGAGGGTTCTACTCAGAATATAGGGGACCCATACACTAACTCCACATGAGGATGCCACTTAGAAGGTAGATAGAGGACACATACCATAACATCGTAGGAGGGTGACTTTATAAAAATTGATCTAAGATCCATGTCATGACACCATTGGATAGTTCCTCTTGGATAGAAGATATAGGACCCATTACCTCTTAGAAAAAAAGTGTACCACTATAATGGTTGAGGACTCATGCCTTGTATCAATGGGAGGGTGCCAATTTTGATGTTGATAGAGGACCCATGCCCTACCCTATAGAAGGGTTCCACTATAGAGGTCAATAAAAGAAATATTCTTTAATCATATTGATGGTTACACTCTAGTAATCAATAGAGGGCCCATGCCCTTCCTATCATGAGGTTTTCACTATAAACTCACTGATGATCAGTCTCGATCACTAGAATCATTTGGAATTGTCTGAAGAATCTTCGAACGTGAAAAATCATACATAGTTTTGAAAAATCCATCAAAAGGCATCCATAAATTTATAAATATAAAAAAACATAGGACGGGATACTCGAATTCCAATATCCGAGTCCAAATAATGGGGATATGATAGGTAGTAGTTTCCTAATAAACAAAGGGAGGGTACATAGTGTTTAAGGGGACCCACATGTTGTGTGCTCCAATATTATTTCCATGTTGTGTCCCTATGAGTACATAGATCACATACCATATATCTCAATATGCCATGTAAATCATAATCATGAAGTGTCTCAGCCACTTGGGGTTCATCCCATACTCTGGGTTTTGTTCATGTAAACTTTCTCATGCCCATGTACTCCAATACACGGTGTGTCCTCCCTCAAAAGGTCTGGACTATATCCTATGGGGCATGTCTGTATAAACTGGCCATTTATTAATACATGGAATGTTCCTAGAAATGACTATGTTTTTGTACTCCCAGAGTACATGTAGGGTCTCTAGAACTAAGTCACATTACATTTGGGGGTCCCACACGACATGTAATATTTAACTCACTCAGAAACCCTAGCCACCAAAGCTAGTACCCTACATGTCAAGTGTTCTTCAGACAAGGTGGTTGGAAGATGGGTTTTAAAAAAAATCTATATCCACCCCCAACAATATAAATCTTCCTCAACTACTTTTAATCATACTTATAAGTCATCCCATATCGAAGGAATGAGCCTTCATTCATCGTTTTCTTCCATCCTCTCGGGAAAAATAAGATCTTTTATGGTTCTTTAAATACCAGTAGGCACCTCAAATTCCTCTTATACCCCAAAAAACTATTTTAGATCCTGATTACATGAGTAAATCTCTCTCAATCCATAAATCTTCTCAATCCACCCTCTGATTTCTGATCTTTTCATCACATGTGAATCAACCAAAAATATGGGGGTATGATCATGCTCGATCCCACCAAAAAATGTCAAATTGAGACCCCATTAACCAAGATCTGAAGAAAAATAATAATATTTAGGACAATGTAAAAAATTAAAAATATGAAACAATCATTGTCCAATAGTATTTCTATAATGAATAGACAATGGGGATAATTTGGTTGAGAAACATTGCACAATAGATTTGGATTGAAAAACCCATTTAAAATAGGTAGACATGAACATGTAAAGGGTCATAAAAATGTAGATCAAAGACAAGGAAATAACCATTATTAATATTTTTATACTATGTTTTAGAGTCCACAAATGACACATCCTACCACAATTTGGTTTTTTTGTTGATGATGAATGTTCATTCCAACTAATGTGAGAATGTTTTTCGCTCACTAGACCCCAATTCTCCTTGCTACAAATGCCCATTATTTCCAATTAACAATTTTTCAATAATAGGAGGGATAAATTTCCTATTAATCAACCCAGGGTTATGAAAATAACCCTGAATGTCCACTATAACAAATCATATACATAGGAAAATGGGTTTTTTATTTAATAAATTAAATAAATGATTAATTAATTAATACACTAAATGTACCAACTAATGACTATTTGATCTGAATTACCCATTCTATCTGACATTAGGTTTCACCTTGGTTAAAATTCAAGTTCTAGATTCAACTGATGTCCCATATTTTTATTTTAAATTTCAATGAGTGTTATCGCATAATTTTTTAAAAATTGTACGTGTGTGATATAAAATATTTTTAATAAATTTATAAAGTTAATTTTGGGAACACTAGGCCTAAAAATCACACGTCATCTAAAATAAGAGCTCTAAAAGTGTTTATTGATATATTCCAATGTATTAAAAGGAAAAATAGGTATCTATATTTTTACCACCTTCATGATTTTCTTCCAGGAAATGAAAATACTAAACAAAAATGACAGGATATTGAGCCTGCATCTGACTTTCCCACCCCCATGATCTCTCATACATGCTTATTGGATGCCATAACACATGAACCAAGAGAATGGTTTATCCAAAATAGGTTATCTCAAACAAATCCTTGATCATCAATAGGTGATCCACAAAATTGGCTCCATCCTTGATGTTATAATTTACCATGTTAATAATATGTGTAGGGTCATGAACATTTCTCATCATTTATGAAACATGAAATATGTCATGTAGCCACTCCATTTGTAGGGATAGGGAGAGGTGGTAAGAAACCTCACCAGCCATCTACAAGATCTCAAGTGGCATAATGAACATTTTGGATAACATTCCTCTATGGGTGAATCTCTACATCTCTTATCACAGGGATACTCTCAAGAAGACGTGGTCCCCCTTCATGAAATATAGGGGACTACAATGTCATTATTGATAATATTTATTCATTCTCTAGGCTATCATCGTATTCTCATGGATTATCCGAGCCTTCTCTAGAATCACCTATTCCTTCTATGTCCCAACAAGAGAAGCCTCACTGACCTCATTCTAGCACAAGTATGACCTGCTAGGTTCCTTCTACATGGCCTCAAAATGATCCATTTCATAGTAGTGTGGTATCTATTATTTTATGATAACTCTATCGATGTAATTTATTCCTCCTAACTAATTCAAGAGCCTAACACAAAAGCCCTAAACATATCCCCTTGCACATGGATAGTGAACACGGTCATTCCATCTCTCTAAGGGTGAAATGCAGTACTCATCATCATCTAGGTCCAAAATTCATCCATCAAGACTTTGCTCAACCATGATAGGGTCAGCGCATCATGGTTCGAGATATTCATCATGGGATACCTAGGATGGAAAAAAATATCGTATGTAAATCTTCCCCCAAACTATACAATGAATTGTACACCCATATTGAAAGGAGTTGTGTCAACATCTTGAGTCAGTCAACTATCACCTAGATGGTGTCATGGTCTAACGTTACCCACAAAATCCCAATCAATGATTCCATGGATATTCTATCTGATTTTCACTCTATGATCTCAAGAGGATTCATCAATCCTACCAAAACATGGTACATAGGCTTCACCCATAGACATGTGAGTCAATGATAGAGGAACTTATCCACACTCTATCACATGCCATCTTATCCGAACTTCAGCTAATGATCTATATACATATTCCCATGACAGTATGTACAACCAAAGGATAAGTTTTAAACTCCCTCATCTCATCCTCCCACAATGTGACTGGGACATACGTTCATCCCTATAAAAGAATAATGTGATTCCATCCATTAAAAAATTTATCTATGGAGTCTATTGAGGATATCTAGTCTAATAATACCTCGATGTTCATGTTTATAAACTAGTATTCTATTAAATAATATAGGAGAATAATATTTAAAATCATTGATTGATGTAAAACTACAACATTTCCCTCAACCGGGGTCAACTATAATGAATCCAACGACTCTATCACCTTTAGAACCACACGAGCCCGAGACTTCCTACGAATGAAATCTCTACAAAATTTATATTACCATGATTTTTTTCAGGTGAATTATCTATTAATTAATCCCCTTTGACTACACTAATGCAGAAAGGGAATATGTTTACCTTGAATGAGTTGTACCAGAGGGCCTTTGAGGAGTTTAGGTTGAGGCTGAGGAGTGATATTGTTTTGAGACTACAAAGGGAGATCATGGAGTATGTAGTGTATTGAAATTCCTTTGGATGTGGGATACAATGTGTGTTGATGAATATATTGGTAGATATCACATATTCATTGAGGATGTTAAGACCCCATGAGAAGATTTCTGTGACTCATTACCATGTGATGAAATTGGTCGTCTTCACTCTATGGATGTGGAGGCACTATCATCAAGGAGATATATTTTTTGTTTACTTGGACCATTAGAGTCTCACGTATTTTATAACGTAGAGATACATAAATATAGAGTAGAGGCACTAGTTATATTCCATGAATGGCTATTCCATTGAGATATTATATACTCAGAAATTACATTCCAAATATAGTGTACCTCATGGATCCAAACTGGAACTTCGAGACCATACAATAAATATAGTTCTTATGAACAAATTATATGACCATCCTTACCTTCTATGTATGCTCCTCTTATGAAATAGAATATACGTTTTTGAAATAAATGAATTCAACAATAAATCCCTTAAAGTGCGTCAATAAGATGTGTTTTATCATGGCATAAACACAACATGGGAATTCATCTCACAGAATGGAAACATCAAGAAATAATAGTGTACATAGTGACATTTAAATTATATATCTTGAATATACACCTCACAAACTCTCAACATGTGGTAGTTATGCTTGAGAATAATCTTCAAGAACCATCTCGTATCTCACAACTGATTAAATATGTCGTCAATCATCATCAAGGTGTACTTCTTCTTTATCTTGGTCTGGATTCGGTTATAATAATCCGTGAAAAGATGGAAGCTCCCATATTTCTTTTTTATGAACAACACTAGAGATACCTAGGGGGAACACTAGGCCTGCTATAACCCATTTATAGAATTTCCTCCAACTGTAACAAAAACACCTAGATCATGGTAGGGGTCATCCAATAGCACCAGATCAGATCAAAGAGTTATTAGTGTGAAATTCAATCCAAAACTATATCTCCCACCATAGGGGTAGACTCGAAACATCCTCTAGAAAGAAATACACAAAATCATCTATGAGTAAATGAATCTAGATAACTGAATAGCCTGATTAACAACGGTCAAAACTTTCCAACTAATGGGTGATAATATGAAGCATCCTTCTCATAAAACCCCCTCATCCTACCATGAGATCTTTCTCACCCACAATAGATAATCTCACCCCATCTGTGGGAAGGAATTGAAATCTCTTTTGGTGAAATAAAATCTAGTCTCAGACCATGGACAACCAATATATATATAATATGATATCATAGATCCCTATAATGATGTCAAATAGGTCCCACAAGTACTTATCTCCTCCAATATGTATCATGCACTACCGGGAGATAAAACATATATAATAATGATTCCCTATAAGAACCTCAAGAAAAAAATGTGAGCAAAATATTAGATTGGTAGCATTATCTCTCGCCTCAATGTAAAGAGATGAAATAATGAGTTTCACCACTGCCTACTAAAATAGAAGAAATAGTAGAATAAATAAATTTCCTACATGTGATCATCTTGTGTGTCACTGGTTCATACAACTCCATTTCCTAAAGTTGTCTAGGGCCCCAATCACCAGCTCCCTATGCCTCATGTGGGCCGCATAGTGTTAGTGGTGGAAGGATCTCATACATTTATTACCAACCACATCTCCTCATCCGGGAGACCACCTTCTTTTATTCCACCTCCTCCTCATTGGGGGCCACCAATTCCTCACATAGTAGATTCATGACCAAAGTGCTAACAATACCATGGTGGTCCATCTGTTATCCGTCTTCACTCATTATCACATCTAGTTAGGAAATCATGCACCATGTGAACTCTCCCTTTAAATTCATAGCACCTCCCATCTCTATCCATTCCTCATCTTTTGTGATTTCCCTAAATGTATGTTAGAGTCTAATCCTGGATGATCTCTTGCACTGTGATCCGGTCAACTTTCTCATGTTAGTTGCTACAGATGACATATCCTTATAATTCCCAATTCCAACTCAAACATCCTACCATTCCTCTTGTAGGATGCTCTCTCTCACCAGCGTATCCTCCAAAACCAAGGTAGAAGTGGGGATGCATAGGGTTACTACACTACAAGTATATCTTTGTAGAGACCCTTTAAATAAATTCATACCCAAAAAGAATTCTTAAATCATGTTAAGTGGGTTATGCATAAGGTATATTAACCTCACAATGTAAACACCCATGGTAATCCACCATTTCATCTAATCTAGAAGCTCCACAATTTGAACTGAACACATGAATGAGGGGTTTTACTCCACACAAATATTATTCATGAAGATAGACCATGATAGTATCAACATGACATGAAATTATGTAACTATATTACACTACTGTTCAGCTACACTATGAAAAATCATGGCTGCCAGTCTAACTACTTCATCTGTCGGTGTATGGATAAGCCTGAAAACTCAAATCAATAAACCTATCCAATCCTTCACAAATTGGGGATTTTGGATCGTCATTTAACCATAGTAGCCTATAACATTGGAACTCATAGTGTGTTCTATGACTGAGTGCATCCTCAAAATTCTTTGATGGTTTGATATGAAGCTCTACATGTGGAGGTACTTCTATCTTTCTACCTAGAATACTAATCTCATGGGATAGGCCATGAACTAAGGCCTCATCCCTCATTGAAATGTGATTATGGTCAGAAATGAGTGTCATAGATAGCTGTCTTGGAGGAGGTATCTGGAAATGCTTCTCAGGACTCACCATGGTCAGATGAGCACATATATATATATATATATATTGGTATCATACTCAAGAAGGAAAATCAAAATAATTAATCCTCTATAATTAATGTACCACTTTTCCTAACAACCAATGTCTTGGTATGATGAGTAGACAAGAAAGGGGTAAGTGTTCTGATGTATGGATACATTGGTTTCCAAGAAAAAAATGGGTTTCCTAGCCTTGAATCCTCATTCCAGACACTGTTACACTATTTACATAATTCCCAACAAAATCCTTATAAGATGACTAGTCCAAACACTTTCTAAAGGAATGAACCACCTCTTAACCAATCTATCATAACTAGAACCAATGGGTCTTGAGCTATAACTACCCCAAGCCCACCTCCAGAGGATAGAGGCTGCTGGTAAGAAACGAAAGGCTTAAATAACGTTGGAGTAATTTTTGTAAGTACTTATATGCATACGCACCTATCTCTATATAGAAGTAAAGATGAATAATAATATAATATAAAACATCTATAGTGAAAATAATGAATGTAAAATCACCCGGGAGTACAAGAGTATAAAATTTTAATTTGAAAATAAAGAGGGTAGAAATCAATACCCATCTAAAAATACTTACCAACCTAGAAAAAATATAATATTAAAGTGATGAGAGGGCATAATTCTGAATTTCCAAGCCCTGACCTCTATACACGATCAAATTTATTAGGATATACCTATGTTCCTATCTAGTCAATATGGATATGATTTTCGTATAAATAAGACACAACACATGTAAGAAAATCCCATGATAGGGTGAGTATATACATACCCTGCAAGATTCCATTAATGATGAATAGAGAGTAGTAAGAGACATGATAGGAATAGGTAGCTAAACCCATAGAAAAAGAGTAACAAAATCCAATAACATTGATACATTTATATACATTTACTACAAAATAATCCAAAATGTGAGATAAGGGGGGTCTATATCTCATATTCCAACCTAGTAAAGAGTTCCAATAGTTTCAATGGTCAATCAATGATCCCCATCATTTATCGTATTGGTTCAAAGGGATATCCAAGTAAATTCACACCTCTCCACAATGTTGCAAATTTGAGGGCAACAATCTATTGGAAGAGGACCCATGCCATTTTACCTATGGTGGGTTCCACTCGATAGATAGTGGACCTATATCCTAACTCCATAATAGGGTTTCACTCAAAATATAGATAGAGTACCCATCCCCTGAATCTAAAGGAGGGTTCCACTCTAATAATCAATCTAGGTCCCATGTCCTGAAACTGCAGGTTAAGTCCACATGGATTGAAGATAGAGAACTGATTCCATGTCCCAACCTGAGGGTTTCACTCTAATAGTTGAGGAACCATGCCTTATATGTGTAGGATGATGCCACTCTAGAAGTCAATAGAAGACCCATGCCCTGCCCAGTAGGAGGGTCACACTATAGTGGTCAATAAAGGATCCTAGACCTTCGCAGAAGGAGGGTTCCACTAAATTAATAAATACAGGACCCATGCCCTACCCAATAGAAGGGTGACACTCTAATATCACTAATGATCCTTCTAAATAACTACCATCATCAATCATCTTCTAATTAATTATCACACTTGAAACATGACACATCATATATAAAAATACACAGTAAAGGATACCATCAAATTATATGCGAAAACACACTAAGGATATGTTATTCATGGCCCAAAATACGTGTCCAAGTGAAAAGGATATGGGAGATAGAAGTTTCCTCAAGAAGGAAGGAGGGTACACGACGTTTAAGGAGATCCAAATAATGTGTGGTTCCACAGTTCTTCTTTGTTGTGTCTCTATCAGTACATGCCTCATTACCTATGTGTCCCTAAATGGTGTGAAAAGGGGATACATAGTGTGTCATAGCCCCCTGGGGCCCTTATCGTGCTCCTGGATGTGTTTGTGTGTACTTTCATGTGTCCATATATTATGATAAAATCATTTATTCTTATTTGGGTTCCATCCTACGTCCATCAAGTTGTCTCTGTATTCGATGGTTGTGTTATAGTGCACAACATGTTCTTTGTTATTCACATGCTTGTGTGCTCCTAGAGTACATGCTGGGATGCCTTCACAGAATCACATGGAATGTGGGGTTACCATATAAATTTTGATAATTTATCACTCAAAAACCCTAACCACCATAGGCAGGCTTGTACATGTCATCTATTCTTCAAACTATGCGACATATAGTCCGGTTTTTTTGAGAAATCATGATATTCTTAATGCGATCTAGTTATTCCTTTTCCGCTTTGAATCATGCCTCAAGAAACCTCAAATCACAAGAAATTGATTTTATTCATCATTTTCAACCATCCCATGGAAAAATAAGATCTCTTTCCATACGTTCAACTACCATACGCACCCCACAAGCCTTCTGTACGAGGACTGAATCCCATTCTGTTCCCATATCCATGAGGTAATCACTTGCAACCCTTAAATAAACTCAATCCATTCTCTCGTCACCAATCCATTTCCAACACTAAAATCTTTCATGAATCCATGTGTTTGATTATGGTTTATCCCAAAAGACATTGTCGAATGGAGACATCGTTGGTCAATTCGATATGAACATGAAAAACAATAGGAAGAAAGTCACAAGGAAAATGTGAAACAATATTTGGCAAAGTGTTATTTTACAAATAAATTTAGTTGGTGAGAAATTGGATGGGAAACATTTCACAACGTATATCAATTTAATAAACATCTTAAAATAAATATATAGTCATAGGAAAAGGGTCATAACCAATGTAAATCAAATCCAAGTAAATGATCATGATCATTATTTTATTTATATGGGGTGGAATAAAAATCATTATTCGTACCATGATCATATCATTTTCGATGAAAAACGTTCTTTCTAGTGAATGAGAGATGTCGTTTCAATCGTTATGTGTTGATTCACTTGGATATGAAAGCCTTTTATCATTTGATCTTGATTCACTAAAGAGATGTGGTGGGACTCTTCTCCCAATGATCCTAGGGCTATGCAACTAACCTTGGATACTTTATATAACTATTCTTATATAAGGGAAACTTGTTTTTGAGTGTTTGATGAATTAATGAATTAATGAAGGAATTAATTAATCCACTAAACACACCCTCCAATGTTCGCTTTATCTGAACTCCCAACAGTACCCAACTATAGATCATTTCCTTGGAAAAAATCATTTTCTGGATACAACTGTGGTCTCATATTGTTTTTATGAGGCCCTATTTAAGATTTATCCTATTATTTATAAAAAACAAATTCATGTTATATATAAAATATTTAATATTTTAATAAAATTAATTTTACGAACACTGGGACTCGGAATCATGTTCCATCTCTATGCCTAGCTCCAAAATATATTTCTACGTTTATTCTAATGTATTACAATGAAAAAATGGTCTCTACATATGTGGTGTGAAGATGAGAGTATAGGTAGTGTCCTTTAATAAGGGAGGGAGAGGAAACACATAAATTGTTTCAAAGGATTATATATATTGATCTATTATTAAAGTCATTTAGATCTAAGAAGACAATAATTAGAAGATAAGTACATTATGGTCAAAATAAAATAAACTATTCGTACTGAAGAATGTGGGTTCTGATATTTCAATCCTTATATCTTAGGCTAACTCCGTATTAATAATTTTTTAACCATAACTATGGTAATAAACTTATATAATTACTAATGATTATGATGAAACATTAATTTTAAATTATTACATAACATTAATTATGATTATTACAAATATTGGAACCATTTAATAACATTTAATTTCATTATGTTTAAAAAAATTTAAAATTATTGCACAAAACACAACAAAACCCTTTGTTGAAAATTGAATTTTTATGTATAAAATTTATTTTACCTTCATTAATTTCAATGTAAAAATTATTAGATGAATGTTAAAATATTTTATTAAATATATTTTGTACAAATTTAAATAAAATAATTCATTAATAGAGATTAATTTAATTTATTAAGATAAATATGCATTGTACGTATAAAATTTGTTTTAAGAAAAAAAACATATATTTTAACATTTTAAGTATTTTTTAAATATATAACAATTTAAAAATAGATAAATAAATTTTTATATATGTTAATATCATATTAGATAATAAAATTTTAATATTATATCTCTATTCGTTTAATCTTGGTGTCATATATAAAGGAAAATATAATAGAAATAATATTTATTTATAGATAAATATATCATAAAATATAGGGGGTTCACATTAGTCCTCATAATAATTTCATCCTCAAAATTTCACCGCTTTTTTTAAAAACAATTAGGGATACTTATTCCTCAACATATCATTGGGTTCTCACATAGATTCATTAAATATAAGGTTTCTCAATTGACTATTGACCAGTTTATTAGTATTATTTCAATGCACATTCTCTCATTTTTATGGAATCTCTAATAGTTATTACTTATAATAGAAAATATACTCTAGTGGTATGACATATTAATTCATTACATGAGAAGGATATGTTATGTAATTCCTTAGGAGAGATCTGTGGAACACATTGTGAACTTATGAGAGATTAAGTGGATGCCCCAGGTGATACCAAATAACCCTAATGCGATCAAGAATTTCAAATGGAATGATATATCTAGGTCTCAACATTCAATAACTAATGAATATAATAACCTTATTCTATAGAGATATTAATCAGAATACCTTTTCACCAACTCTAAAATCTAGATCTCTCTGATGATTTTCATAATAACATTTTTATCAAATTTGAGCTACATTGATGTTTTACTGAATGACACTGACCTTCTATGTAATTTCATTATCTAGATCAGTTCTGAATAGATTTATTTTTCTAAATTAATCCTATCGTGTTCTATTTTTTCACTTCCTTACATAGAGGGATTCATAATAAGGAACAATCTAAATTCTCAAGTGATTGTATTTTTTGTAGTAAAATTCCACCAACAGAAGTTGGTGATCCCAACCACCATATGAATTCATAAAGAATGATATCAACATATCTTCTAATGTTTGAATGGAAATATAAGAATGAACAAATGACTAATGTTGATATGCAGTACTAAACCTCATATCTGTATCCCGAGCCAGCTGAAGACTTATCTAGAACATTGATGTATACCTCTGATCCCGATCATATAAAATTGTTAGTGGTAATCTATGAAACCATAAATCATAATTAATTAATACCCTATAAAAATGATCAAGAGATAATAATTATTTTATGGTAATGAAGTCTATTGATTTCATAAGGTGATTATCTATAACACAAAAAGAATTTCTACATTTTTTGGGTGATTTCGATGATGAAATCCATGGTAATTGTTTCCTACATTGATTACAGTATGTGGGTTTATTATAACATACCCAAAAATTCTATCAATCAGACATGACTCTCTGTCATACCAAGAACCAACATACGTACTCTAAAATATCCTTTCTCAAATTTTCCCACCTAGAATACTCTTTTAGATTACTAAATTTATTTGAACTTCTACTATGAATAGAGAACTATGAAATTTTAGCTTAATCCAATAGATCCATATTCAAGTCTGGTATTGATGGGACACAAACTATGTTATAAGACAATATCATTTAATAAAGATCATGGTTGAATTAAATTACATTCATCACCTTCTTTTATAGTCTCACATCCTCATTATGTGCCTATTTAATCCTTATATTTATAAATGGTTGAAAATTATTCTATGAATGATATGAAAAGACCACTTCTATCATTATTTAAAGAATCATCTCCTACAAATCCATAAAAAATTGATCTCTTTCATTCCTCATCATCGAAAAACTATCACGATCTTTGTGATACAGAGCGTCAGCCACAGTCATTTTCTTCCCTCGGTGGTAAACTATGAAATTGTCATAATAATTAATCAATTCCAACCATATCGTTTGGCACATATTAATCTAATTTTGTGTGAATATATAATTCAATATTTTATGATCAATATATATATAATATCATTCAAGATAATGATAACCACTCTAAATTTTAAATGTAAAAATTATTCTTTACCACTCCAAATCACAAGTGGGGTAAATTTTAACATGAATTTTTAATTGGCTTGAGACATAAGAAATCACTATATCAATATAACTTAGGATAAATCGTACTAACTTATTTGGTTAATCACTATAGATCGCAAACCCTTCTCTACTATATGGTATTGTAAGTACAGGTTCTCTGAAAAACGTTATTTTTAGCTCCTTTAAGTTTTACTCACATCCGTCTATAAATATATACTTATATCTCTTCTGAGTTATCATTAATATTATATTAGATATCCATGAAAAGATCAACCCGAATCATCATTAATATACTTAAAACCTTTGATAAATACGGATCCAAAGAACCATTCTTGCACTATCCATATCTCAATAACTTTTATAATTAAATAATCCACTGATATTCCCTCAATTGAGATTATATGACTAAAAATGAATATTTTTTTTCCGAAATTAAAACATTGAAAATTTTTCATTAAAATTATACATAGATTATTTAGATCAATACACAAATATTATTTATGATCTTAATTTATATTTGAATATATAAAAATATAATCTATAGAAACAACTTTAAACTGATTGAGGTAATATTTCAATACTCTTTTAATTAAATACATCAAGATAATAAAAGAGTTGGAAACTCTAAATGGAATCACTATAAATTCATAATGGTCATACCTCATATGGAATGTTGTGTTGGTTATATCCTCCATATTAATGATTAAATGATCATATCCATGTTAAATATTAGCCTTGGAAAAATATTGAGATCCTCATAATTGATCTAACACATCATCAATAAGGGTAATTGGATAATTTTTCTTGAAATTGGTCTTCTTATGTTCTTGATAATCAGTACAAACAATCATTGACCCATATTTCTTATTAAAAAAAAGAATAGATTCACCCATGGTGGTTCACTATGGAATATTAATCCCTTATCAATATTCTCCATCTATTGCCTCTTTAATTCTGACAACTCAATTGGTCAATTAAATATAGAGTATATGAAGTAGGTCATGTACTAGGTATGAGTTCTAATAAAAAATAAACATCATGAATCAAGGTATAATTTGGAATGTTTTCACGAAATACCTTATTATAATCTATAATAATAGGCACATATTTGATGTTTAGATTCCACCAAACCATTTGATATAATTATCCCACCTGAATATGTAGACATACAAATATAATGAAAGTAACATCCAATTGATGATTATAAAAGTTGAACTCCATGTTTTAAAATTAAAAAAATAATGATTCAAATGATATTAATGAATCCAATGAATCTCTGTATGTAATTTAAATTTCTAATATACATGATAAAATTAATCTATATATAAGACACTGTTGAGATTGGTGTCACCAACTAGATACATTGTTTCCCATGACTCCCAAAAGCAAAAATATCTCACATACCACTTGGATGTCACACCACCAGATTATCATATCATTATACTTAAAATTGACATAGTATGAGACATCATCGTCTGAAACACTATTTGGATATCCCGCTAATAGAATGTGAATTTTCCTAAGTATGAGATACTTCCAGGATATCACACCATCAATTTCATACCACCAACATAGAATTTTTTATGAGTTTATGATACCTTCAAACCACACACCACCAGACCATACGCTACCAACATAGAGGAAATTTGGCTAATTACAAGACACCACTTGTATCATACCACCAAAAAACAATACGGCCAGAATAAGACATCATCAGACCTTAAGTCACTACCAGTATAAGACAATGTTTTTAGGTAAGAAAATCTATAGTGATAACACAATATAGGGGATTATATTATTTTCCAAAAGATTTAGAATTTTGTCGATTTACATCAATATTAGATAGAGCTGGCAGTGTTTCTGTTTGAGAATGTATATGCAGTGAATTAAAAACTGAGAACACGACCCAACAATTTATAGTGGTATGGGAGAAAAAGGTCCCCTATTCCACTCTACCAATCATCCTATTTACATAATTGGTCAATTTCAATAGTAAGGTCATCATATCATAAAACCTATCCAAACTTGAGTATAGGAAGTTGTCACCCATAAAAACATAGGCTTTCAAAAAAAACCTATCTGGTACTTTTACAAGGAACCAATAGAACCACATCTTAGTGCGATAAGATGAAAATCCCCCATGACCGAATACTAGAAATCAAAACTCAAGATAGATAATATGTAGTTTGGCAACCAATAGATGTAGCTCGATGTTTCAGTATCACGAAACTGATAAATGATGAATCTTGTCTTCATAAGAATAATAATCATGAAATTTATCTTAAGTGACGAGGTTTCACAAGAGATATTTGATTTTAATAATATATTTAAAAACATAGCATCGTGATTCCTGATTTGAACATGAATATCTCTAAAATGTAGTCTTGAAATCTAAGATGCTTGATCACTGTAGCATTGAAATAATTTTTATACGAAATATTGAAGGACAATATTTATATATACAGCCAAGAAATATCTTGATCATCATCAAAATATATGACGCTGAAAGATATATATATATATATATATATCAATATTTCTTGTAGAACTATTTAAAATCTGGAAATAACACCCTGTATATCGAGTGAATTCAGATTCAATAAATACAGCTGAGAGTAATATTAACTTCCCTTAAGAATATGAGATAAAATATCTATTGTAAACGAATGTTTAGATCATCTAAAACAAGCATTGAATTAATCAAATACATGTTTCAAATTTCTCTGACATTATGAAAATTATATTGTAAAATGCACCAATAAATACGTAAATTCATTTTTCTGACATTGAAAAGTCAAATAAATGTTTCCTTCATAAAATGAAAAAATAAATAATATAGGGTTCAACATCATAATATAAGGTTGATGATCCATCCTTTGTCCACATTAGCAAAGATCTCTGAAAATAACAATGATTATCCATTCATCCACTTTTCTAAACCTATGGTTGACAACATAAGGTTAATCATAAAAGTATGGTTGATAATATATATGTTTTATAAATTTATATGCTTATTTAGGGGTCTTTAACCATACTTTTTATTTCTGGAAAACATAAGGTTCTTATCAACACATAGTGTTCTTTGAACATATATTTCATCAAATGAAAGGTTTATTAACCATAATCATTGGTCAATCAATATAAAAGTACGGTTTGTTCAATACATTACATTCATCGATGTTTTGAATGAATATTATTTACAGAAAATGAAAAACGGTGAAAAGTGTCTTCAGAATAAGCTTAAGACAGTTCCAAACACTTTAACAAATATTTCTTACAAATAAATAATAGAATATTATTTCATGTTAATAATCTATAAAGATTATAAATTTCCGGAAATACACTTAAAATAAAATCATTAGTAAAAAAACATGTTCATTTCTGAGAATGAAACTCATTAATGTTTATAGAGTGTTTTAAAGACAATACATGCCCATAAATATCATCCTTTTGGATTATGAAAATACCCATAAATTAAAATTATAATTTTAGAGAAAATAATTTAGAATTTTGTAAACATATAAAGAAAATAATCTTGATTTGACAAAATTACTTTGATAAAGAAGAAATATTTGAATTTATCCCCCAATGATATATTTCAATGAACTATTTTAATTTATTTAAATAAAATGTTGTGTTATCTAATTTCTCCAAAAATAAAAGTATGAATTCATTCAATAAAGAATAAATATTAGAATTTCTCATATAAAATAAATGTTGTGTTTATTTAAATTTCTCCACTTTTGATATATCAAAAATAATGTATTGAAACAGATTAAAACACATTTATTATTGAACATAATGAGAAGTGAATGTTATAAGTAACTATAATGAATAAAGAATAATGTATTTTGGCTATTAGAAAAAAATATAAAAGTTGATATAAAAAATATAACACATAGATGTCAGACAAACTCATTGATTTATAAACACCCATATACAATAGGGTTTGTCATTGAGAAAAAAATCTATCATTTTTGTGGGTAAAGGTATGAATGAGGAAGAATTATAAGGATTGGATGGATAAGAATTTTGTATGGCTTCAAACATGTCCTTCATATCATCCATCATTAGTCCCAATTTCTTTATAAAAATATCTCCTCTCTTAACTACCAATTTCCCGACATTAATATTGACATGAAAATTCTCCACACTGTTGAATTTTATAAACTCATTACGAATTTCCTCTTGCTTCATGAACAACTCCAACTTCTCTAAAAACATTCTCAACATCAATCTAATACTTAGTTACCCTTGTGTTAGCTGATCCACAAGGAATTTTTTATTGTCCACTAAAAATCATAAAGGATCAGTATTGTACTAATGATCTTGAAGTCAAATATTCATATCTTCTATAACAGATATAATGGCCTGAAATCCTCTGATTAAATATGGAGTTGTCGCAAGTGTAAGAGTAGATGCAATAGACTAATTTATTGAACCATTCATAGATTCAAATTGACTTCCCAAGTACCATTTTGAAATCTGTAATATCAGATTTTGACATAGATTTAGATATGATCTTCACAATATCATTTAACATGTCTATGTTGAAGGCATCAAAATCACTTCTAAAAACAGTATTCTTATTATTCTCCTACAACTTTTTCATTTCAATTTCCATTTCCTATAGCAGAATATCATTGTCCCCTTGAGACGTATTGAATTTAATCCCAACATCTTTAACATTAAGAGATAATGATTCATATTTCCCCTCATTTTCATTGATATCCTATTTTTTTTAAAAGTGGGTAGGGATATACCACTATTTTTATTATAGATTCATTACATGAAAATTACTGATTAACCAAAACTATATTCTTCCCACTAGAAATATGATTTGACCGACCCATAGTATGATCTACCATTAAAGGAAGAATTTATATAAAAAAATTATTGTAAAAGATTCTATTCATGAACATATCCTTGTATAGAAACTTCTTCAATAAAAAACATTGATTGAACATTATTAGATTGAATATTCATTTCTGGAACTATTTCCACTACAATTCTTTATAATATATGTTCATTCTACCGAGATACAATTTTAGGATCTATAGAATGACTCTCCACCTAAATTTCCTCTTCAATAACTATTTCATGTAAATAAACAGAGCATGTTACTTCTCTAGATGCCAACATTTTCCCTTTACCTTGAGGAGCATATTTGTTTCTATGTTTCATAACAAGTGCTTCCTGATTTTGTTATTCTTCCTATTATTAATTAGTGATAAATCTAAGCCTTATCTTGCATGATTTTAAAACGGAATCTCTTCTAGATTTAGCTACTCCCCATTTTTGAACACCAGCTTACTCCCCCTGAGGAAAAGCTATTGATCTCTATTCTTCCTCACCTCCAAGTATTAAATTTTTTCCTTCCACGGTGCTCTATAAAAACCCAAGTTTTCTTAAATTTCCAACATTCAACACATTACTATGATGAAATTTTATTCTTCCCTCAACTAGTCTGATCATATCAATCTTAAAAAAATCCTTGAAATTATCCATCAAAATGGAAAAAATCCATTCTCACATCTAGTGAACAACAGTAAGTAATATATCTAAATACATACCATAGGAAATTTAATTTTATATCATCCATGAAAATAAAACATGATATACATGTCTGGGTAAAGTATTTTCTCTATCTCATCTATCTTTAGCACTATTCCAATCTGAATAGATTTCACTATAATCATATGATTAGGTTCTAAATCCTTAAAAAAATTTATGATGTGTGATAGGTTGAATTGAAAGGACATAATTATTTGGAAGAATGGTTCTTATCTATAATTGATGTAAGATAAAAATGGGAAAATTATTCATGTGGATAGTTCAAAATCATAGCAACCTCAGTAGAAGAAATAGTGAAATACCTATCTTCGATGATTGGTAAAATAATTCACTTTGTATATCTAAAAATAAACTCCACACTCTTATAAAAATGTTTCAGTTATTGCTCATAAATAAATTCTGAGTTTTTTTCATAAAAATGATTCCGGAGTTCATGAAATGTCAGTGATTGTTTTAGGTGCATGTTCATCTGGTTTAACCATTCCAGATCAATCACCTTTCCCTGAAGAATTGTTTGCATGAAATTATTTGAAATTAATTTTCACGTGCTTCTCCTTCTTCGATACTCTTTGTTTTCATCATTATTGATGATCTTAAAATCTAAGGTTATAGGCTTCTACACATTTAAAGGATGAGTGATGATTGAGGGCTTGTTGAAGCTAATTTTTTTATTTGGGTAAATAGGATTTGGAAGATGATGGGTTTGGAAAATGAATAGTTTTTGACAAATGAAATGGTTCCTCATTTCCCATGTCATATAGTAATTATGAAAAAAAATTATAATTATATGGTGTAAATAAAATTAAGATAACATGTATTGACCAAAATACTGTATGATAATAATAATAAAAGTAAATAAAATTTACATATATAAATTAGGAATAAATTAAAAAAATAAGAATTAAATTAATAAAATAAAATAAATATTTAATTAAAAATTAAATAAACCTAACTCCCACATAACAAAATCAAAACAAGAAATGAGAAAAGGTTTAGTAAAAATATCATCTAATTAATATTTATTACAAAAAAATCTTAAGATATAGTCTTTTTGATAACGTGATCTCTTAGAAAATGATGTCTAATATCAATATTCTTAGTTCTAGAATGACGTATTGGATTTTTATGAAATATTTAGAGCTCTTGTATTACCACATTGAATTGGTGTATTGTTAAAATAATGTCCAAAGTCCATTAGATTTTTTATCATCCATAGCACTTGTTCAAAACAACCGCCTGCATACACATACTCTACTTCAGTTATTGATAATGAAACCTTGTGTTTATTCTTAGTTGAACAAGACACTAATGAAATTTTTAAACCATGAGATGATCATAATGTAATTTTTCTTTCGAATATACATCCTTTAAAATATGCAACTGAATATGATACTAAATTAAAATTTGATGTTGTTTGATAAATAAGATATTGATTAACTATTCCTTTTAAATATCTAAAAATCCTTTTTACAGTTTCACGATGGGATTCATTTTGATTTGATTGAAATATAGCATAGAGTCATACTAAAAACATAATATCAGTTCTAATAGAAGTAATATATAGTAAACATCCAATAATACCTCTATATAACATGTTTTCCACAGGTTTTCCAGCATTATCCATGCCAGGTTTAACATTAATACAAATGGGAGTTGAACATGGTTTGTTGTTCTCAAGATCAATTTTTTGTCAATAAATTAGTAATGTATTTACATTGATTTAATACATTTCCAAAATCATTTTGATAAATTTGAAGTCCTAAAAATAATTTTAATTCTAACATCATGCTTATTTCAAATTATTTTTTCATATATTCTAAAAAATCATTGTAATGTTTCTTATTTATTAATCCAGAAATAATAACATCCATATAGATTTGAACTAATAATAAATTAGAAAAAAGTGTTTTCTTAAAGATGGTTGGGTCTGCCAAACCAAAAGAAAAACCATTTTTCAAAATTAATGAACTTATTCTTCCATAACCAGCTCTAGGTTCTTGTTTAAGGCTGTATAGATATTTAGTATGTTTAAAAACAAAATCTAGTTTTTGAGAATTTTCAAAACCAAGAGGTTGTTCAACATAAGCTTCCTCCACTAAATATACATTTGAAACATAGATTTTACATCCATGTAATATAATATAAAATTCATATGATATTCATAGACTAAAAGAATTATAATTTCTTCAAGTACATCTATGTGATCAAAGGTTTCATTATAATCTATAATTTCTTCTTGATTATACCTTTTATCTACTATTCTAACTCTATTTATATTTATAATTCCCAGAATAACTTGTTTATTCATAATGTACAATTTTTTTCTTATAACAAGATAATTATATGGTCTTTCAACAAATTAAAATAATTTTTCTAAACTAATTTAGCTCTTCTTGCATTTCAAATAAGCATATTTCATCTTCTAAGGATTCTTCAAAGGACTTATTCTCTAGATGATATAGAAAAATAAAAAATTCAACTAAGTTTTCTATACTTCTTCAAGATTTTATTCCTATGGCTAGATCTTCTATAATGGTCTTTAATGGGTGACTATTTAGGATTCTAGACTTTATAGGTAGATAATAGTTAGTTTCATCAGTATCATATTCTTATGAATTCATCTGAATTTTATTTAAATTTTCAAAATCATTTTTAATGTTATCATGTCTCATGTTGTCAGAAGAATTGTCAGCTTCATCTATTAGATATTTTACATTATTAAAATGATTAGTTTCATAAAAAATCACCTGAACTAATTCTTCAATAGTCCTTAACATTTTATTAAGCACTCAATAAGATTTAGAGGTTCCAGAATATCCTAAGAATATTCTTTCATCATTTTTAAATCGAACATCCCTATAGTATCCTTGGTGTTTAAGATATATACCTTGCATCCAAAAACCATAATGTAATTTACCTTAGACATTCTATTATTCCAATTTTTATAATTAGTATTTTTTAAATTAGGTCTAATTAAACAACTATTTATAATATAGCATGTTGTGCCAACAACATATTCCCAAAAGATAGTGGGATTACTGTATTCATTTAGCAATACTCTAGCTATTTCATGAATAGTTTTGTTTCTTATTTCAGTAATCCTTTTTTTAGGTTTTATTGGGGCATTAAAGGATTGTTTAATACCCATATTTGAGAAAAAAGATTTAAATTATTGATTCTCAAATTCTCCACCACGATCAATTCTTAATGAAGTTATACTAAAACTATTTTCATTTTCAACACTTTTATAAGAAAATTCCAAAATAGAAAAGGCTTAATTTTTTAGTTTTCGATAATATACCCATTTAAATCAAGAATAATCACCAACTAAGACATATATATATATATATATGTATATATAATTTACCGGAATAACATGCTATACTAGATGGCCCAATAAAATCTATATGAATATATTCTAGGGGATTTTTAGTAGAAATTTTGTTAACATATTTGAAGGAGAATTTTTGTTTCATTCCTATTTGACATGCATAAAATAATATAACACTATAAAATTTGAGACTAGGTTAATCTCAAAATAATTATTTATTAGATAACAAATGTAATGAAAATATATTACAATGAAAATTCTTATAGGACAAATACATGACTCATTTACATTAGTAGTTAAACAGTTCACTTTCTGTTAAAATAATGAATATAAATACAATGTGTAGAAATTATCTATTCAAAGTGCTTTGAATTTATGTAAATTTTTATTTAAAATAGTACAGTAATGATTAGAAAAATGAACATAGTATCCATCATCATAAGTTTGATAGATATGTATCAAATTGTTCTTCAATCCATGAACATATAGTAATTTATTAATTGAGAGAGTATCTGGATCTCCAACTGTTCCATGTACAATATTATTACATTTGGAAATGTCACCAATGGTGACTAGCCCCCCACCCATTTTATTCGTAGTATATAAATTTGATGAATTTACACTCATATTTCTTGAACATCCACTATCCATATACCATAAATCATTTCCTATTAATTGTCCTGTTATCTACAAGGTAAAATTAAACAATGATTTCATTTGGTACCCATATATTTTTGGGTCTAGCAGTGTTAGCTATCAAAGAAATATGAATCCAAAAAGTTCTATTTGGATCAGTACTGTTATAAAAAAAATTAAATAATACTTTTGAATAATGAAAATGTTTGACACCGCATAATAGAGGTTTTATTAAATGGATGTCCTTAGAATAATGTTCATTAGTACCACAATAAAAACATTTCACATTTGACATGCTTAAGCTGTTAGAACCAGGAATAAAATATTTTTTGTACAGTTTGGCTTTTCCACCATTACTACCTATACCGAATCATTCCTTTTTAATTACATTTTTACCATGAATTTTATTTAGAACATTTTCTCGTTTTGTAAATATTAGATTACAACTTTTATATGTTTCTACATCATAATGTAGTTTTATGATATTTTTTTCATTAATAATACAGTTTGTAGTGGATTATCTAAATTTATCAATTAATTCATCATGTTTTTTAAGAAAAGTATACCATTCTTGTTAAATTGAATTATTAATATTTTCATAAATATTAGTGTTTCTTTAATAGAGATTCATATGTTTCTTATAGAATAGTATAGTAGGCGGTCATCTTTTCATTTGAGTATCTCGAATCAGAATCAGATGAATAATAGGATTTTACATTCGCTTCTTCAGCCATAAATTACATATTAGATTTATGAATTGATTCTTCTTTCTGAAAATTACATATTGATGAGATGTTAGTGTCTTCCAAAACACTTCATTTAGATTTCATAGATATTTTATTGTTTTTCTAATAATCATCATTTTTCTGATATTTATTTTATATATTTATATTTTCTCTTTTCAATTGAAGCCAATCAGGTCTCAAGTGACCCAATTTTTTGAACTAAATTTTTTTTACTTATCTTGATCCTTTCTCATCCCTTTTTAAGGATCATCTGAATCCTTTCTTCATCATATATAATTTACTCAATTTTATACCTATTTAAGCCAGCTCAAATTCTATGTAAGATGAGTCTTAATTTTTTTTTATTGTTTCAATTTTTTATTCTGATTTTGGGATACAACTTTTAAAGAATATTTATCCTTTTTACTAGGACTTTGTGATCTTCAATTTCATATTACATTTAAGCATCATAACTCATTAACATTCCAAAGAATTCTCTCATTGTTTGATTATATACTGGTTATGATTGGCAGATTGTATAAGAAATTCCATTCCACTTTGCTGGTAGAACTCTTAGAACATTAAATGAATGATCAGGTTGACTCATAAGCTCCCCTAAAGATGGCATATTATTAACAATTTCTATCAGCCTTCCATTCATCTATTTGATACTCTCTTCATCATAAATTCATAAAGTAAAACACCTTAATTTCTCTATATCATATCTCATTAGTATAAAATTGTTAGTACCTCTATAGGATACTACAATTATCTTCCACATTTCATAATTTGTTGGGAATTTCAACACATAATGGAATTAATCTGGTCCAAGACTAAAAATAATGGCATTCATTGCTTTTAAATTTATATCATACTCATCCTCTATACTAGTAGACCATGTTTCATGTGTTTTATAGATTTTTAAGAAGAAAAGGTTTTTGAGTATACTCTAAATCCATGATTTTGTAAGTAGATTATCATTATTGACTTCAAGCATGCATAATTCTCACCATTGAAATATGGAGCATAAACTGTTGACATTACTTCCTTGAGATTCTCCATTGTCTTCACTAATACAAGTCTCATTCCTTTATATTGTTATAGCTCAGTTGAAAAGCACAACCAATGACTGCAAATGTTAGGTCTAAAAATCTATAGTGGTAACACAATAGGGGGTGAATTATGTTATTTTTTGAAAGTATCACAATTATTTCTATTCAAATCATCAATAGATTGAGGTATCAGTGTTTCTTAATTATAATATATATGCAGCAGATAATAATCATTGAACAAGGAACAAATATTTATAGTGGTTTGGGCCACAAATGTCCCCATGTTCACTCCACAAATCACCCTCTCTGTGGGATTGGTGAATTTCACATATAAGGACCACGTACCATAAGACTAATCCACAAATGCGTGCAGGAAGCTATCACCCTTACAAACAATGGATCAATAAACAGATCCTTCTTGTTCTTTTAAAAGGAAATGATAAATCCATAGCTTAGTGAAAAAATCTGACACTCTAGAACAACTCAATATGAGCAGTCAAAACTCTAGAAAAATAAGATTTAGTTTTGTAACAAAGAGATGTATCTCACAGTTGTAGTAGCACACAACTGATAAAAGAAGAATATTTTCTTCAGACGAATAATAATTCTGAAATATATCTGAAGTGATTAGGTTCTACAAGATATATTTTATATTAAGAATAACAAAAAAAATAGATCATCGTGATTCTTAATTTGAACATGTATATCTTTAAAATGCAGTCCTTGAATCAGAGATTCTTGATCATTGTAACATTGAATTATATTGTACATGAAATCTTGGAGAATAAGAATTATATATACAACCATGAAATCTCTAAATCATCCTAGGAATATCCAACATAGATATATAAATATATATATATATATATATATATCAATATATCTTGTAAAAATATTTCATATCGGAAATAGAAACCTAATAAATCATGTGAATTAAAATTCCATGAATACACCTTACTGTAATTTTAACTTCCCATAAGTGTAGGATAGAAAATCTCTACTATAAATGGCTCACTAAATCATTTAAAACGAGCTTTGAATAAATTGAAATCATGTTTCAAATTTCCCTCGTATTCTATAAATACTGTTGCAAAATTCTATAATGAAGACGTAAATTCAAATTTTGTATGTTGAAAAGTCAAACGAATGATTCCTTTACAAAACGATAAAATAACAAATGTAGGGTTAAAATTCATAATATATGGATGATAATCCATACATTTATCCAAATCGGAAAATATCTTTGAACATAACATTGATTATCCATTCATCCACTTTTCCAAACATAAGGTTGACAATGTAAGGTTAATCATAAATCTAAGGTTGATAATCCATACATTGGAAAAGTTTCATACATACGTTGGGTTCGTTAACAATAATTTTTCATTCCCCAAAACGTAAGTTTATTATCCAAATTTTATGTTCCTTCAAAATTCATTTCATTAAATGAAAGTTTGACTTAAAATATGCACTGATCTGTCAACTTAAATATAAGGTTTGTTCCATACGTTACATTATTCGATGTATTCAATGAATAGTTTTTATAGTAAATGGAAAATGGTGAACATTGTTTCCAGAATACACATAAGAGCATTTTGAATACTTTAATGATTATTTCTCACAAATAACTTGTTGAATATTATTTCATGGTAAGAATATATAAGGAATATAAATTTCCTGAAATACTCTTAAAATATAATCATTAATAAAACAAACAAGGGTATTTGTGAGAATCAAAATCAATAATATTTATAGAGTATTGTTGAGAAAATACATGCCAAAAAATTGAAACTATTTTTCTATCATTACATTTTGAATAACATTATTATAACTACTAAATTTATTAAAATTAATTCCATTCAAAATTTTAATGAATTTGTAGTGAATTCTTGATATAAATATTTGAAGAAAAAGTCTGAATTTGCAGTACGGGGAAGCAAGTAATCCAAATAGACTCATTGTTTTTTATGATAAATTACAGCACAGGCCCATTTGTAGTAAGAGATGAAATAATGGATAAATTAGACATAAATAAACATGAGATCATAAACTTCTTGAACACAAATATTCATAATCCTAATTGAAAATAATAATATATCACCTACTAGAAACATTCAACTGGGAAGCTAAACTACACATTCACATTCAGTGCATCCCTCCAGTTAAAGAACAAGAGTATGAGACACACCATTTTTCCAAAACTTTTCAACATATCATGACTCATGATTCACTATATAATAAAATTAATAGTCACAAGATATATTGATAAAAACTGAGAATTTCTATACTCTATACCTTTAGATTACTCTGTTCTATTTTTATTTACAGCATTTTGAGCAGTGTGTGTGAAAACTCTATTTTATAACATTCACACCATCTCTTGTGCTAAACTAGAATATTCTCAATATATTTTCATACTATTTTAATGTTTGTTTGTCTTATGTATTAGAGCTGTAGTGTTCTTTGTGTTCCTTGTATATATTTTATCACATTAATAACCGTGGAATATGTCATGTTTGACTTGGATATTTTTTAAACAATCATAAAACATAACCTAGGTTTTGGATATACTTTAATATTATATATAAACATCTCGGTTCAAGGTTATCAATAAATGGAGAGGAATCTGTCTGGACTTGATATCAAACCTATTGTCTTCATTATTTCCATTGTGTGCTTTAATTTTATTTAATCTTATTCCCACTTTAAAACTGTAAATTCTATTAACTATAAACAAAATATATAATTATATAGTGTATCATAATTTTTGTTCATATAGTATATGGAACAACTAGACTAATTTAAAAGGATCCAATAATAATATATATTATTCATCCATGACCTAATCAATATTTATATAAATCTATAGAAAGATTATGATCTATGTCATAAAATATATTTTGACAAACGAGGTTCATTTTAAATATTTGGGGGATTCCCAAATAATCATTTTTGGACAATAATTTTATTGGGTACTCAATTCACCCCTTCATAAGATTCTCACTCAGACCAATTTTTGGTAACAATGGAATTTCGTTCTTTAGTACTAAATCTTTCAGATTATTTTAATCTATGATTTTAGTTATGAATTAACTATCTTAATTTCTATCATTTCTAAATTAATTTTTCTGAAATGGATAGTCATCAAGAAGGTTCTACTAACAACAAAAATCCTTTCATTAATGGAACAAATTATGCTCAATTGAAGATTAAAATTATAATACATGACGAAATAATGGGTTTTGAAATCTGATCTACAATAGAAGATCAATATATTATACCTGATAATATTAGAATCATTATAGAAGATGCTATTAACGTAGAATAAAATTATAATTGTGAATATATGAATTCTATTTACTCTGCTTTAGAATATGAGGAATTTAATAGAGTTTACGCATCAAAAATAATATGTGAAATTTGTGACACTATGTCTATTTCCCACAAGGGACCGTAAAAATTTATGGAAATGTTGTTTAATAGTTATAATATTAAATATGAAAATTTTAAAATGATGTTAGATGAACACCTTTTTTATATGTATCTCAGGTTTGATGATAATTTCATCACAATGATTTCTGTATGAAAACCAGTAACTAGTAATGATCAAATTATACAATTACTCAGATGCCTACCAGAAATAAGGATAGGAACACATGTCTCTACTAGATAATCATGCTACATACTTATACTATCTATAAAAGAGTTGATTAGAAAACTTGTAACATATTAATGGAAATTGAAAGTAAATTGTGAACAATATGAATATCTTAAATGAAAGATTCTTGGTTTCAAGGACACTAACCTTAGACATCAAAAGGAAAAAGAGAAAGAGAATGTACTAGATTCCAGTTTTAGAGTCACTGAAAAACCTATTTTTAGTGATGAGGATATAGATCAAATAGACCTAAAAAGATATATATAAATAAATATTTCATTGAAAAATCAAATTATAAAGGTGAGTATGAAAACATAAGAAAATTGATTAATGATTGGAATATGGATGATGATCCAAAAGATATTGTTTTCTATTAATGTATGAGTAAAGGAAACCTAAAAATTTATTTTCCAAATTTCAAGTATAAAATTAAATATTAGGATAATGATAATAGAAATAAAAACTACAAATATGAAACACTGAGTGATTTAGTGGATACCTCCAGTGACTTTAATGTATAACCAAGAGGGAAGATATAAATGTATAATATGTTTTTTCAAAACTATAGTTAGTGAGGTACTTGATTCCCCTACTATAACTAACATTCCACCTGGGAAAAATTTAATGATTTTGACACTAAACAAAGGATGATGATAATATGTAAAATATAGATTTATTTGAATAATATTGTATGCTTGAGAGTACAATTAATGAATTAATGTAGAATTATAAAATTTAAAAAAGAAATCATTATCTAATTATAAATATAAAATAGGAACATTCTAATGAAAAAGTTAAAAAAATATCAACTACTCAAAAAAAACTAAATATAAAAATTTAAATTAGAAATTGTAGAATGATGTAGATAAATTTACAAATAAATGATAGACACACACACAAAAATTGGAAAAGAAATTTGAATCAAAATATGTTACATGAATTGATTTGAACCTGGAAAAAACTAATATCTAAAAGTAATATTATTCCAAAAATATATACTTGAATGTACTTCTTCTAATATTTTTTCAAAAAGACATAATAATATTTGTATTTCAAAATATATATAGTCTACTTATAAAAAACCCATTAGGAAAATTTGGGTTCCCAAATCCTTGGTTACTAACATTTCTAGACACAAATAGATTTGGGTACCAAAATCATTTATTGTTTAATTGTTTTTAGTAAAAATGCTTGAATACCTCTCTTATATTCTAATGGTACAGAGATAGTGGGTTTTCAAGCCATGTGACATGAGATAATTCATCTTTTAATATTCTCATAATGTTTTATGGTGGAAATGTCACCATTAATGTAAAAAAAAAGAAATATCATCATCCTATGCTAGATTGGTAAAAAAATTGGTTACAACTTCTAAATGTATATATACTGATAGTTTATAATATAATCCTCTAAGAATATAATATTTATGTGATGATGGTTTTTATGTTAAATTTCATAATGATTCTTGTGGTTTTTTTAATTCAGAAAATATCATAGTTTTTACTACATTGATAAATGATAATGTTTATGTTGTAGATTTAAATTCATTATATTTTCAAAATGTATCTTGCTTAAATGTGTTTCATAACGAGTCACGGATTTGGCCTAATAGACTAGTCCATTTCAACAATAACTCACATAGAATTCTAACTTGTAAACAGTTAGTTAGGGATCCACCTAATCTTGAGTTCCCAAGTGATAAAATCGATACACCCCACAACAAGTGAAACAAAATGATATTTATTATATATTAAATAAACAAGTTTCACCTTCTCAACCTCTTGAGTTAGATTACATGGATTTATTTGGTCCTTCATTATTCTCAGGTCTTAATTGGAAGCAATATGTTTATGTTCAAATATATTATTATTCTATGTATATGTGGGTATATATTCTACATCACAAAAGTGAATCTGGAAGTTACATTACCTATTATTCTATATATATAGAAAATAATAGTGTAATTAGAATTAAGTCCTTAAAGATTGACCATGGTTGTGATTCTGAAAATCATTATTTTGAATCATTTTTCTCATAAAATGGATAAAATCATAACGTATAGACTCCAAAGACTACACCCCCCATAAAAATGGATTTGTTGAAATAAGAAATAGAACATTATAATAAATAACCCAAAATATTCTAAATGAGTGTGACCTACTAATATATTGTTTCTAAAAGTGGCCAATACATCATGTTATATCATAAATCATGTTTTGATCAAACCTATACTAAAGAAAACCCCTTATGAGTAGTAAAACAATTATAATCCTATAGTTAATTACATAAAAACATTTTGTTTTAGGGTAATTATTATTATCACTAAAGATAATTTTGAAAATCTTTCCTCCAATAGTGATGAATAAAGATTCCTTGGTTATTCAATCTCTTGCAAAGCCTATAGAGTTTTCAATAAGAAGATTTAAATAGAGGAAGAATCAGTCGACCTCAAATTCGTTGAAACTGATTCACACGATCCGAAGAAATCCTTACAAAAAAGTGAAGATGATTTATCTTCTATAAATTGAAATTATAACCCATTATAGACTACTGTAAAATAAGAAGAAAAATCATATCGTTCTGAATAATTTCGAGAACATCCAAAAAATAAAGTTGAAAATCTAGAAGAGACCACTATCTCTTTCTATAAAGCATTTAGAACCAATGTCTACAATCCTTTAGATGTTATTTTTAAGTTATCTAAAAAGATGAATAGAAATTATCGCTTCTGATAGAAATCAATTTGAGCAACTAGATTTCTTTTCTCATATTGAACCTAAGAACATTAATGAAGCTATTATTGATGAGTTGTGGGTTGTATAAGTTAAATAAGAATTACATTAATTTGATTGAAAAAAATTATGTGAATGTGTATATATACCCAAGTAAACCTTGACTATTAGCAATTAATCGGTGTTTAATAATAAAGTTGTGATTCATGAACTATGGTTAGAAACAATTCTATATTTGTTTCACAAGGTTATAGTAAAGAATTATTGATTGAATATGAGGAAATCATTACACATATAGCCAATCATGAATCCATAAGAATCATGCATTCTTATGTATCACATCTTGACATCAATAATTATTAAATGGATGTTAATAGTGCATTATTGTATTTTTATATAGTTGATAATTATATTTTTTAAAACCCCTTAGTTTTCAAAATCAGCATTTTTTAAATCATGTTTTTAAATTAACTAATGATTTATATTGTTTAAAACAATCTCATAGAGATTGGTTTTATAGGCATAAATATTTTACGATTTAAAAAGGTTTTTCAAAATGAATTGTTGGACCTATTGTTTTCAAAATATTAATTTCAAAATATGTATTATTAGTTAAAATATATATTGACGATATTATTTTTGGATCTTTGAGAAATTATTTATGTACTGGTTTTTAAAAAATAAGGAAAAATGAATTTTAAATGAGTAATGGTTCAAAAAATTATTTTTGGGATTTTAAATTTTTCAAAACAAATATGAAATTATTTTTAAACAATGTAAATATACTAAATATTTTATAAATTGTTTTGTCTTGTATAGCACTATTAGTAGTGATAATCCTATGAGTACCACCTTTCGATTGTATCTTGATGAATCTGGAAAACTATTTGATCAATCTAATTACAATGTTATTATTGGTATTATTTTATAGTTGATATCTATCCAATGAGATATTATGTTTAGTGTGGGTATGTGTGCTAGTTTTCACGAAAACATGAAATTTTCACACCTAGATTATGTCAAAATAATTTTTAAATACCACAATTATACTACCAATTAAGGAATAGTTTACCCAAGAGTAAAATAATTTAATTTAGTATGTTATTCAGATACTGATTTTTGTGGATTTAAGTTATACAGATAAATCACGTCTAGAAAATTTCACTTTTTAGGCATGACATTAGTTTCAAGGTGTAGTAAAAAGAAAAATTATGTTGCATTGTCTACTTCTGAAGCTTAGTACATAGTTATAGTTAGGTTTTGGGAAATACTTTTTGGATGAAACACATTCAACTAGACTATGGATATAAATTATACATGTCCCCATAAACCATGACAATACAAGTGATATTCCCTATTTAAGAATCATGTTTCTAATTCTAGGAAAAACATATTCATATAAGAAACCACTCTTTGGGATAACACATTCAAAGAGGATATATCACTATTGAGTTTATTGGAATAGAACATCAATTGGATGATATATTTACTAATAAATTGCATTGTGAATGGATTTACTATACCAAACCTGATTTATTAATACTTTTTGTTGTTATGTTTAATTTTTTTGTGACACAATATTGTTGTTAACACACTATTATAGAGACACACCGCTGGTTTTTCATGTTGTTGTCTTGAAATTTCATTGGTATTCATTAAATTGGATTGTTATGTCATTGTCTTTTCATGTCATTACCCTATCATATCAGCAGATTTTCAAACCAAAGGTTTTGGCCTTTCTAAATTTTGTATATTTCTCAATATTTTGAATCGTCAATTTGTATCTTAGTTTATTTTATTTCTTATAACCCGATGTGTGTTTTTACACGATATTGAATTAAATTTCAAGTGTTAATTTTCTTTTAGAATACCTAATATACCAAATGATATTAAACTGACATTATTTCAATTCAAAATATACCTTTATCCCCGAGTGATACTCCTAAATCATTATCTCTTTAATATAGTTAGAACATTTTCCATTCACCTTTCAAATCTTCTCCTACCCTCGACCAAACTTGTTGAACCTATCTATATGTTCATAATGAACCATGATTTTGAGATTTATCCTTATAAGTCTAGATGTTCTAATAATTATAAAATTGATTCGATATCACCTTTATCAGTTGCTCTAGTTTCAGAATTTAACCCTGAGCTTTCCAGCATAATTGTTTAACTAGAAAATAATTTAAATACAAGTGGTTGTTGTCTAGTAAGTTTTTGGAACACATGTTACTCAAGAGTCAGGGAAGTTAAAAGTGGTTTTATTCCAAAAAAATACCATTATACCCCAAGATAGTCAATTTATATTTTCAGAATTTAGAGATTGTGTTTGATGAAGATAGAAATAATTGGGTCACAATTTGTGAGAATGGACATGTTTTTATTCATAAATGAAATGTGATAAATGTTTAAGTATTCCTCCTGTGCGAATTCCTAAAGACTACAAAGGAAAAATTCTAGATAAAATTGAATTCTTTACATATGTGGAAGAAATTATTTTTATAATATGATATGGAATATCCCAAAGGCATGTATCCTTATAGATAGATGGGGAATATAGGTTCCTCTTTAGGATTGTACAGCACATGTTTTGCCCAAGAACGAGTTATTTCACATCATTAAGCACAATGATGTTTGTCTTCTATTTCATATGATATATTTTCACAAGATCAATCTATATAGATATTTCATGGTTCATATATGCCAAATCACTAAAAAATATTCAAAATCTACTTTTTTGATCTATCAAAATATGGTTTTTGTGTTGTTAAATGCCAAGGGCCTAGTAGATGAGGATAAAAAGTATAGTAAAGACTTTTTTGGATTTTGTCTTATATGTAATGCTTTTTTTCAGAGATGAAGATTTTTTAGAACCTCGATAATGTTCAGTGGGATGGAGATTCAGATAAATTGTATGCTGAGTGTAATCTAGTTGATAATCCAACCATACCAAATGATTAAGATAATCTAGTCTTGGAGCCTATGGATTTTTTTTGAATAAAATTATTTGGATAAAGAAGAAGATGTTACTTAAGAGGAGGAAAATGATCCATTTATTGATGTAGGAATTGATCCTGAATTTTCTCTCAATGCTTTTCCAATTCATTTTGGAGCTATTATCCCACTTAGAGGACTTATAAAAAGAAAATATTAATCGATTTTAATGAAGAATAGACCCCCTATCTAGAGAGGAGTAGTATAGAAGTTCTAAATCAAATTAAACTGCAACACCCCAAGATTCCATGTGAATTTTATTTTAAAATAAATTCAATATCCTGTGATGTATGTTATACTAAGATAAGCTTGCACTCTACACAACATTGTCTTAGCATGCACTAAATGAAACACTATGTTTGAGCAGACATTGACCACTCAGATTATCCATTTAAAAAGAATTTATGAATATTATTAACCAATTTTTATTTTTATATATTCCATAGAATATTAATATTCATATTTTGTACATTTTATAATATAATATTACATCATTCAAATAAAAGAATTATTGTTTTTAAATGCATTTTTTCAACCTTTTGATAAGGAAACCATATTAAATCTATTATTTGACAGTTTGATATATTATATATATAAAAAATAAATTTCCTATTTTGATGAGGTATAAAAGAATTTACTTTGGATTAATTTTGGATATTTTCCTAATATGTTTTAAATTTTTAAATATAGTAAAAATATAATATTTTTTCATTAATTTTTTTTCATATAAATAATTTATGAAGACATGTTATATTATTTAATGTTTTTATATTATAAAAATAAAATATTTTTATCATTTAATATAATTTATTTCAATTGATATAATTTCCCATTGAAATTTGATATAAACACATAACAACATTTTGATTATTTTAAATTTTAAAACAACATTTTCTTGTTTTGACAATGATGATTAATTTTAAATTTGTTATTACAATTTATGTGTTTTTAATGATTAAAAATGGATTCCATATTAGTCATCATATGTTCTAAATACAATAAAAATTTACCATTTATCTTTGGACATTATAAATAGTAATATTAGTTATTATTTTTTATTTACCTTAGTTAGATGGTAAATTAAGTATATAAGGGTAAAAATAATATTATATTTACATAAAAATACCCTAACTCTTGTCATAATGTTATTCAATAAGTCACATGTGAGAAATAAAATCTTTAGTATTGTTTTTTTCATTTGGGTGCCACATGGGTGTGATAATGACATGTTATAATAATTAATTTAATGTACAGAGAAATATAACATAAACATGTATCGTTTTACTAAACTAATTTTAATTTGGGGTTATTTAATTTATCTCATTGACTGTGAATTGAAATTATAAAGATAAAAATATTTCTTACATCATGGTTTTTTATAAATATTTTTTTATATAATTAAATTTATTTGTGACAAAATGATGATGTAGTGATTACCTTATTAATGAATGATTATAATACATAAAATTATAATTATTAAAATAATTGTAACTTGAGATATTTGATTTCATACACGAATTTTTTGGATAACATTGGCATGTGAGGGATTATTTTATGTTTTTTTTCTAAGTAATCATGTTGTTATGACTTAAAAAAGTAATTGACAAATAATTTCAAAATTTATATAGATGAATTTCTAGAAACAAACATTGTTTAATTTTATGATATAATAGTAATAAAAATATAAGAATCGTCCAAGTGACATATATAGTGTAATGAATGTCATTAATTATCCACCTTAGGTTCTCTCGGCATATTATAATAACTATATTAACCATATTGAATAAAAATACAAGAAGACATGGTAAAAGTTAACTTATTTACGTATGGGTTAAATCCAAATGATATGGTTTAATTGATGACCTAAACATATCTTAAAACTATTGGTTGAGAGGATTTTGACCCATCACCATCTTATTCTTGAAATAAATCCCCTTTGATCTATTATAATCTGAATATAAATGTATTATAAATTAATATTTCAAGATATTCCTAAGTTTCCCCTCACATGTACTATAAAAGGGAACTACTCCATCAGTTGTATTCACACCTCCAAATACCTTTATATTGTCTAAAACCAGCCAAAAAACCCACCCAAATTCCCTCATTTCATCCTATAATACACCCTTTGGGTAAAAACCCATCTTATAAAGTCTTTTTGGTAAACCAAAAGGAGTCACCTGAAGAATAAGTAATCATTTTATCCCATCATTCAGAGTTCTTTTCACCTTAAACTTCTACAATATAAGTTGCTTCTATACCAATTTAATAAATATAATACCACACATATACATATATGTTATTATAATCATTGGATAAACTATATTCATCATCTTTTCTATCCTATAACTTATAATATCACCATGCGTTCATATGTACGGCTTACCGTCTTCACATCGTGGTGTAATTTTTTATTAAACATTACTTTATTTGGATGGGTATAATGATGAGTAAAATAGACATAAATAATGAATATGTCATGATTATTGTTCTATATAATTAATATAACATCCTCTTCTATACCATTTAACCATTTAGGAAATTATATATCCACTTGTGTGTACAAATGACTTACCATCTCCACGACGCGATGGGATTCACCTTCCACATTCTCAGACCTATAATGATTACAAAAATATTTATTAAAAACAGATATGAAATATATTAACTAATAATTTTAATGTCGTTATATATATATATACACATTTCATTCACATACTTCCACTCAGTAGGATAATAAAATGGAAACAACATTTATTCGTACGTACGACCAACCGTCTCCATGAATAGTGTCTTCCATTTCATATGTCTATCTAATATATCCTTTTATATTATAAATATATTTGAAATATAAATTTTGTTATCATGATTAATTTAATACTATCATGAATAAAAAATCAAAAACCATCCGATAAAAAAAGTGATTTTTACCTGAAACACTGCACTTACATGGAACTGTTAATAAAAGAGTAATATAAAGTCATAAACCAATCAAATATAATATCATAAATATTATTATGAATCTGTTGATAGTTAATAATATGTTCAAAACCATTATACAGGAGTTTCTAATTCATATGAAGAGTATCATACCTAAGGGAATGGTTAATTTGGAAACTTCATTATTATCTGCAATAGTTTATACACAAGTGTTTATTGGGACATATTTATCATCCATGTCCATGTTTCATAAAAACGTTTTCAAAAGGAAATGATTTTAGGTTTTATGTATGAGTCAATTTAACTATAACAACCTTATAATTGTTTTAAATATTTATACATTTAACCCTTTCTCATTAATTTCCATGTTTTCAAAATGGTTTTTACAATTTATTTATATTCATAAAAATGTTTTATCTTGTAAATTAATTTCAAAAGCTTAAAAGTGGTATGAAAAACAATGATTCAAAAACTTATTTTAAATTTTTTATTTTATAAATTGTGTGACTTTTAATGTTTCCAATATAAAAAATGAATATTTATATAACAACATTTTAATGGTTTTATTAGATTCTTTTCATCTATTCCAACATCCTTTGTTTGTCCAATTACATCATTTTTCAATGTCTCTTTATCAGGATTTGACACACCTCAAGACCGTTGTTATTTTTAAAGATCAACCTCCAACTATAGAAATAATCTCATATGATGTTCCCTCTTATTTACATATAACTAATCAAACTACCTCAGATAATTATAAAGAGAAATTTAAGGCTAAAGGAAAAGCACCATTGGACCCCTATGCCAAATCTTAAGCCTTTTTTGGAATAGAATGTTTATCTATGATGGGACTTGGGTTGTAATAACTTTTTTCTAGTCATTTTCAATGTCATTCTTAACTCTTATTTTTTTATATTTTATTTTACTACATTTACTATATTTAATCATCTTTTCTTTATGTATTTGATAATCATATAAGGGGGAGATTCTTGGGGCATATTGATATCTTTATGGAATCTTTGATATGTTACATTACTATTTCTATGTTTTTTTATATATTTTCTAATCATTATATTTTTTACATACTTTCAATACTTACACTTTTATTATTTTCCCTTTATTTTATCTCCAATTACATGGAAATCTATGTTTTGAATTTTACTACCCTATATATCATGTTTAAAATTTTTAAAAATTTTGATGTCTTGATTTGTGATCATAAAAAATGGGGTAATGTTGGATTCTTAGTTTTAATGATTAAAAAATAATGATAATAATTATATTAATGAATTATATGTTTCTCTATAAGTAATATTTATTCAGATCTAGGTGAATAATTTATCAATGTATGAGACATCGTTTACATTGTCACCACCATCGAGAGACACAATTTTCCAGGACTGGCCTTCATAATTAAAATTACTATAAATATCAGATACTGCTAGGATATCACACCAACATATTGTTATACTATTAGACTAAAAAATTAACAAATTATGAGACACTGTTAGCCAACACATCATCATAATTTCGTTCCACCAAAATATGAATTTTGGATAAATACAGGATACCATAATGATCTTGTAGCATCAATTTCATACCGCTAACATTGAATTTTTGTTGATTATAATATATTGGCATACCACAAACCACCAGAACAAATACCAATAACATAGTGGATATTTTATTATGTATAAGACACCTCGTGTATCATTGCACAGGAACAATATACTACCAATATGAGACACCATAAAACATTGAGTCACCACACGTCTAATACACTGTAACTATTTTCTTAACTTATATTTTTAATCACATTATTATAATGGAAATATTTATTGATGTTAATTTCGTTTAATTATTTTATTATTATCTCATAAATTCTCAACATAAAGAATTTAATAATTTGTTATAATGTAAAGTAGAGGAGGAAGTAGATCCAAATAATATGATTGTTGTTGAAAATAATAGTTCATCACACTTCCTGATGTAGAATTGGATGAAATTGTTAATGAGGTAGACATATATCAAGTTGATAGCTCTAAATTCCTGAACACACATAGAGCGGAACCTAATTTAAAAAAAGAACAACTCACCAATTAAAAACATTAAACTGGGAAGCTAAACTACACATTCACATTCAGTTCATTCCTCTAGTTAATTAAAAAGTTTCTAAGACACTCTATTTGTTTCTTAATGTTTTTAATGGGGTCTGACTCATGATCCAATATAGAATGTAATCAAGAACAATAAGATGTATTTCAACAGGACGAAATTTCTAAAAACAATACCCTTAGATTGATCAATTCTATTTGTCTTTACTATATTTTTAGTATTGTGTTTAAATAATTTTTTTTAACATTCAAAGATTCCCATTTGCTAAACTAGAAGATCCTTGATATATTATCATATTTTTTGAATATTTTTTTCTCCCATTGATAAGAGTGGTAGTGGTCCTTGTTTGGAATATTTATTTTTTCTTCCACAAATAACTATAGAAGAGGTTTTGTGTGACCTGATCAGTTTTTAATCTAATGTTAAACATAATAAAATTTGTGGATCATCGTGTTTATTTTATATATACATCATGGTGGTGGGCAGTCACCTTGTAGAGAGGAATAAGTTTGACTTGAGACTAAACAACTTGTACTCATTATTTCCACATTGTTCGTTAAACTTTTAATGTTATTTCTGCTTTAAACCTCATTTTTTTTACTATAATAAAATTTTTTACATGAATAGTTTATCTTAATTTGAGATCATAAAGTATTTTGATAAACTAAATTTATTTTAAAGGATCTGATAATATTTTATATTATTCATCCGATACCTAATAAATCATTAGTAAAATATTTAGAAAGATTTCGATCTATATCATTATAAATATTTTTGATAAAATAGGCCATATTTGAAATTTTTTGAGATCTCAAAAGAATCCATTTTAGGTAGAAATTTTATTGGGTATCAATTCACCCCCACTTTAGATACTCACACCGTCCAATAAGACTAATCCTTGAATCAAAATACAATAATATATTGATTCAGTATAAAAAACATGGCATCCCTTCCTTAGTAATTTATATGGAATATATATAGAGAGATTCAATATGTTCCCAAAATAAAATAAAATTCAACTAGAGGGATAATAAAAAAATTGGTTGGAAGTAAATTCCCCCAAAAAATTATCACAGAGGACTTATAAACATGAGATGTGATCATTATAAAATTAAGAGTTATTAATACTAACTAAACATCTAATAATTGATCTAGGGATTCCATACCCTTATCATATTCTTTAGATATAAAATATTGGGTAGGTTTAGAATAATAAAGATTTTTATTTCTAGAGTGGATGGTATGTGTACATTTTACCACATTTTTCTCTTCACACACATCAATATTTGTGATTGCATGATCTTTCCATTTGTCTCTCAGATTGATTGATTTTTGACATTGATTTTCATTATTAACCATATGATTCATGCACTTATTTGTATAATATTCATTCTCGTTTCAATTATAATATTCGGGTGTCATTGGAACATTTGGTTGATCTTTTTTACCATTAATTTCTTCGGATAGCCTCTTTAAAACTCTTCGGTGTTATTTTTGTCTATAGACTTATTTTCCAAAATGAAATAAATTCCTAGTCCACATATGGTAAATTACATAATGATTCCATCCATATTTTTGACATCTTGGAATATTAATTTATATTCCACTATGGGTTTTATAAATACATTTTTCTTTAAATCCCATTATTAACTTTTTTCCACAAAACCATGAGAAATGTTAGAATCTATAATTTTCATTTCTATATTCAGAGGAAATTGGAAAACTTCTTCATAGTTATCAAAATATAATATATATATATAACTACATTAGAATACATGGCCTCAAATCACTAAATAATCCATAAATATTTTGTTTAGGGTCAATGATAAAACATGAATCATACCTTGCAAGCGTTGTGAAATTTTCCTTATAGAAACTAATCGATTAGCCATCATTCTAGTTTAGATCTTGTAATTACCTCTCTATTTATGTTTAAATAATCTTAAACAAATAAATTTTAAAAAATACCATATTAAAATTTTCACATATAAAGGATTTAATTTCCTATGATTTCCTCATATTGTAAATAATATTCCCCCATTGATCAGATTCACCTTATAAATGATAGCATGAAAAAAATATTCCAATGTTAAGAAAATTGAGGAATAGAGAATATATTTTCTATAACATTGATCCATTTCTCAATAATAATTGGATCGGTGAAAATAATGATGAAAGGTGAATGTTTCCATATTAAAGTATCAATGGTTTTTTTTCTTCCTTTTTACATTTTAAATTTCATCATGATTCATGTCACCATTCTTATAATGATATAATTATAGAGGAATAATGAAAATAAATTTCATCCCAACACCATTTTTATTTGGTTACATAGAGTCTGTTCATTGAATTTCCTATCACATTCAATAATAACATGATTCCATTCGGTTATATAAATTGACAAAGCAAATAAATTATAGTCTGACTAATAATAATCATTGTGAGTAATCAAGTAATCATGAATAATAATTCAAAGGATGTCAAAACAATGAAAATATCTTTTCAATCTAAGAAAACATAGGTTTAAATCAGGTTATACATGTTCATAATCTATTTAAATCTATCATAATGGATTATAAAGAAAATATGAATTAAACTAATCATACCCCTCAATAGTTTATAGCCAAGTGTTTGGTCATAGGCCCACTCATCGTGCACTAGTGGTGACTGAGTTAGTACACAATCCATAAGTTTTATAGTCGTTAACCCTATGTTAATTTTTTACCCAACCACATCCAAATTTGAGTATCTCTATATGGATAAATTTTCTAGTAAAATCACATAATATCTACTTTAATAAATCATCAGGGTGTTATCCTATACATATAATTATCCCCTATATTTTTAATAAAGATACATATACCTAATATATGAAAATTGTTAACCCCTTATTTGATACCAAATAAGTAAACATGATCATTTGCAACATTAATATTACATATTTTTGTATGAATATTCAATAAATTTTACAATAATACATTCTCCAGAACCAAAAAGGATTATGTTTCTCACATGGGAGATATATAATCATCAATTTTTATGAATGATATTCAACATATCCTATAAATTTATATGAAAATATAATCATCTTATGCATACCCTACATAAAACTTTTCTTTATAACGAGGGGAAATAAAACATAGAAATGGGTGGGCTCATATACATGGTATGGGAAAACATACGAAATATCAATTAATGCTCATAAGTGCGTATAATATAATTATAAGGGAATAAGTACACTATCATAAATTGAAACAATCATTCCAAATTAGTCAATGATAATTAATTATAAATCATGGAATAAGTTTTTTACATTTAAAAAATAAATAAATTTTATTGTATGAAAAATAAAAAAAGGTCAAATGTGTGTAATGGGAACATATCATAAGAAAAAATCATGATTTCTTCTCTTATGAATAAGTATATAAAATAATTTCCTTAGTCAAATATCACTAGAAATTAAATCATATTAGATTGGGTTCCACCCAATTACATCATTTTTTTATCCATGGTTCTTTCCCAAGACAATCTTATAGGACATATTACCTTAATTAATTGGATTCACTTTCCACTACGGTCTTATTATCTCATGAGATATCCATAATTACACAATGAATTAGAGGTTTATATAATTATAGTCTCACCCATCACATAATTAAAATTATACTTATTTATGAAAAATATCATAAAACATTCATCATGTCTTTATATTATAACACTTATAAAGTTAATGGGTTTTATAAACATTTCATTATTCTATCATAGAATCAACTTTGGAAAAGAAATGGTCCTCAGAAAGGATTCATCATACCATAATTAACCCATAAAAAAGAAATAAGTTTCACAAAATCATCTATTGATCATTATCATCAAAAGACATCCATCAAAATAAAATTGATGGTATTATAATATGATATCACCAATGAAGTATAAAAACCCACAAATGATATTAGCATATTTAAAAAATCACATTAAAAGATCATTCAACGAATGTTTTTAAAACATGTGACAATTTCATTTTTCTTTTTAAATTTTTTTAATTAAATTACTATATAGTAAAACTTTTATTTTCAAATAATTCCATGTATGGGTAATAACTTTCAAATAATATTTTTGAAGAGCGTGGATATGGGAAAAAAAATTCAGTGATAAAAGAGGAAATAAGATTGACTTTTCTTCAAAAAATGTGTTCTCTATCATTTTAAGTACCAAATAGAGGGAAATGATATTAATACTTAAAACATATAGAAATAACAAGGGAGATTGGAGAATATGTGTTTTAAATAATAATATTCATATAATTTCTTTTAAAATATTTTTTCTATAGAATATCCCAAAAATAAACAACATTATAACATAAACCCCTTACATCATTTCCCATATTTATTCATATGTGTACAAATATTATGAGTAATAAGATTATTTTTATTATAGATATATTGTTGTTAAATATTCTAACATAAATAAAAATTTATCATTCATTTATAATTTTCATTTATCCTTATATTAATGAATGTTTAAAAATAATCATTCTAAGGAAAACTAGTCTATTTTCTATGCATCTTTTGGTTGGATACTTCTTGTACTTAAACCTTTCACATGGATTTAGAATCTCCAAAATATTAATCCTGAAATAAGTGTCATATTTTTTAAAATATTTAATTTCATAATTATTATTATTAATATGTGATAAAAAATGGATCTCATTGCTTACTGGATGTGGTAATCCACACATATGCATGAGAGACATTATCTTTTTCTAACAGATGGAATGGTAAGAAAGTCAAAAATATATTATAATTATATAACTATAATTATTTAATTAATATTATACATAAATTAAAAATATATTATAATGAACATCCATAAAATATGTTGATGAAAAATGATTCCTATTTTTATATGGGTGTGGTAGTTTACACTTACGAATTAGTGACAATTTTATGTCCCATTTGACCAAAGTGAGGTAGAATATGGTTATTCTATAATAATTAAAATATATAATTATATTTATGATATATAATTCATCATTAAATTACTTATAAAACTTATTCATATAATTTATAAGAATAAATAAAATTTTAACTTATCAGTTAAAAGTTAGTCCTCTATGTTGAGAAACCCCATGTGGCTTATACATTATGCTTTGAAAGGATTCTATTCTGATCAAACCAGAACCTATATGACATATAGAGAAATTTTCGTAAATTATATGTGTTGGTATTGTCATATATATAAGGCATATCTAGTTTTATGAAGTTAGGATAGATGGTCTCCTTTTATAAGGGAGGGAGAGGACACATTGGGATGTTTTCAAAATGTTTCAATATTTTAAGGCATTACACAAGTCATGTTTATCCGAAAAGAAAAATATTCATAGATAATATGTATATAATATAATTCACATCAACTTATAAAATTAAATATTGTTTTTCATTGATAATTATAAACCATATCTCTTAGGTTAACTCCATAATGAATCTGTTTTAATCATGACCTTGATAACAATTTGTTTCTATTCATACTATTCATTATTACCAAATGTTGAGTTAACCCTATTTCATTATATTAATTATATTTATTACCAATATATATTCTATTTTATGACTAAAATTATATATTATATATAAATTTATTTGTAAATAAGTTCCCAAAATGTAACAAAAGTATTTTTTTCATAATGGGGTTTTAAGAACAAAAATGATTTTACCTTCATTCCATTCCATGTAAAAACTATTTTATGAGTGGTAAAATAATTCACTGAATTTATTATATTTAAATTTGATTAAAATAATTAATTAATATATATTAATTTAATTTATAATCTTAAAAACTCATTATGTTCATACAAATATATTTTTAGAAAAAAACATCAATTTTTAACTTCAAATGATTTTTTTAATTTATAGCCATCTTAAAATAAATGAATTAATTTTAAATTTAATTAGAAAATAATTTTCCATTATTTATTTCATATAATTTTTACACAATAATCTAGTGGTTAAGAGATAACTGTGATAATAAATAATAATTTTTTAATAGTATGTCCTAGTTAATTTAAACATAGTGTTTCCTATTGAGAAAGATACTAATGAAATTTAATTTTTACGAAGGTAACTATATCATCAAATGTCATGGTGTTACTGTCTTGAGGAGGTTTTAAATTATTAATAAACTAACACTTATAATGAGTCTTATGTATTTATTCCATTATGTTTTTGGATGTTAAAGTATAGAAAGTATATTATGCATCCTATATTACTTTAGTGTAACTCATATATATGACTTAATCTATTAATATTTCATAACTATACAACTATAGAATTCCCATTACTCATATCTAGGTTCAACAAAACAAATAAATGCACCAAATTACTCTGTAATAACTTCAAATGATATTTAATCACCTCAAAAATGGATCAAAAGCATATGCAATATATGAATAATATGCTAGTTATTTCAATGAACCTTTTACATCATTATCCAACTTTGAATATTCCTCAAACATCATTCATGCATTCATTTATGTTACATATATACTCACTCCATGGTAATACATAGGATAATTGGTTAAATCATTCATTCTAGACTTATTTATAGAGATACAATACCCAGTAATTAACACAGCCCCATAAATTTTTCTTGTCTTGTGACCTATTGAATATCAATAAAAAAACGTCTTGACATAAATTTTTTGAACTATAAACAAATATAATATATTTATAATCCAAGAAGAATAATCTAATTTATCTTTAACCATATTTTCTAAAATATTATTATTTATTAATTACCATTGATGTTAGAAACTAAAACACTTCATTAACCTCTTCCAGATGTGAATTAATCTCTTATAGTATTTCCAATAGAATATTCTCACTACATTTGGCATATGAGTATTAAAATAAACTAACTTCTAAACACATATATATTGCATCAGTATTTGCTAAATATTCATAATTAATATATAACAACACTATTATTGTGAATTAAATCATATACTGTCCTTGGGTACTCCAAATTTCATGCAATATGTTCATTTTTAACACATATTGAATTTATATTTATTGAAAACATTTAAACCTCAATAATAACTGGGATTAATAGCTTGAGTACAAATAGACTGGGATAGATATTTAAATTTAAATTATTATTGAACCATATACTCTTTAAATAATATAAATCACTACCAATTTAAATATTTTAAATTTAGTTAATTTTAAAAACAAAAGTATATTATTATGAAAATAATGTAATATTTTTCTTAAAAAATTATAATTATTTTTGTGTTTTTTAATTGATAAAAATGTTTTAAATACTTTTAAGGACTCTGGAAATCACTTTTGTTTAGTGATATATTGTTTAAATAAGGTAGGTATATATTGATATCCTTTTGGTCATAATGAACCAGATTATCCTTCAAAAATTTGAATAATCCCTGAATTCAAATAAAATACCATGATAAAGAAACCATGATTATTTTCTTATCATTCAATGGATTCTACACTAAGGTAAGAGTTATAGACCACAATAAGTCTATATAATATTAATTACAAGGATGAGTGGGGTCTACAAACAAAATACTCCTCTATAATATTGGAGATCATGTTTTGAATATGTTTTTTTTTTTCTATAATAGGATACGATGTGAAATATCAATTATTCACTAATTTAACATATTATAACTTGGTCATAAAATTGGTTGTAAATAATTGAATAATTTTTTTTTGATATAATGATCAATTTACAATATAATGATAACAAATTATCTAACCCCTACTAATTAAATATCTGATGAGGGTTTTCAATAAAACACATAATTATACTATGATTATGGTGATATGAAAATTTGTATTTTTAAATTTTCATATCATTCTAAAAATGTTTCAGGATTTGAATTTAAATTTATTAACTCTAATTTGACATATATATATTGTTGAATACTCCAATTGTATTCAAGTAATGTTAATAATATTTAAATATGGAAGGATATAGATTATCTGGGATGCTAGAGATATATTTTATTACAATAGGAGGAGGAATATTGAATATTGATCATGAATCAAGAGGGGGAAATAAAGAATGGATAATGATATAAAATTAGAGAGAATAATAAGTATTGAAAAATATATTTCTTAAAAAAATTGAGATTAATTAATTTGATGAAGGAGGAGTTTTCAATATATACCATTATATAATTCTAATTCATAATTCATGGATAATGAATATATTTATTTTGGGATGAGTGAATTATATAAAAGTGAAGAGATGAGTGTGTTTCAGTTGTTTTCTAAGGTTGAAATCATTGAGGGTGAATCTGAATGTATTAAATTTTTTATAAAAAAATGTACTATTAGTGAATTGTTTTACATCAATAAAATATTTAGTTTATTCATGTTTATCATAGAATAGTATGTGTGAACTGAATAAAATAATTTGTATCACACTTTTTCCTCAATCACATCCCAATTTTTCAGTGAAGGAGTTATGGTTGTTTTTAGAAACATTAAAACAAGATCATTAGGAAGAAACATTTTGTTCATTGATACTTTTATTCATCCCATATCAATGTATCATAATTTTGATCGACTAATAAGTGGTATTATATAAAAAAAATTGAGTTGAATGATTCTTCTAACATTAATAGCCATAGAAGTGCATTTTAATTAAAAAGGAGATTCAGTATTCAATGATATTGACATTAAATTATGGACGAATCAGATACAACACTATTTCTAATTCATTGGTATGGATGTGTGCACTATTTTCATACATGGTATTATTATTAATATTTAAAGTATCTATTTTTCAGAAAATCTTGTAAGGTTATTAATATAGATGTTGAAAAAATAAATAATTTAGTGGGAACTTATTCTTACCAAATGTACACAAAGGATATGAAATATACATATTCACAAAACTTGTGGGAAAAATTCGTAAATATATATGAAGGTTCCTTAATGATACTTGTAGTGAAATATTAGGTTCATTAGAACAAGAATGAATACTTGAGAATGCACCTATCCAAAAAAAATTATTCAATCATTGATAAAGTGATTATGAGTATAGAGACATGTGTGGACTTAGAGAAACCCTTGATGAAATATAACATTTTAAGTGTATCCTTAAATGGTTCCCACCTTGATTCTATATAAATGTATCAATACTTTTAAACAAGGATCTAAATGAAATAACAATTTATTTTCCATATAACAGTCATTTAAAAAATTAAATGAGTATCAATAATGATATTCTAGTGAAAAAAAAACAGATCAAGAATTAGTATTCAATGTAATGAACACTATATCAGTGTTAAAAAAATAATGAAAAAAGGATGGAAATTTTATGTTATTCAAATTCCCAAAAAATAAATTTGGAAAATAATATTTTAAGGTAAAAATTAAACTAACATGTTTCAAATATTGAATGGCTGGTAACCTTATAAGCAGATGACCTATGAAATTATAGGTTGGTAATGATGATATTGTATTCATGAGTATTTCATCAATGTATTTGAATAGGAAGATAACCAATAAGAAAATTTTCATTTAGGAAATTATATTTTTTTATCAAGGGAAATATATACCATAAAAATTATGTGGTAATGATTTAAAACTATAATTAAATCATTGAATAATTTCACATGAATATCATTGATAAACAATAAGGTGATGAACAAAATAATGATAAAAATAATAATGTTTTGGGTATGATATACCATAATATAGAGCTAAATGATTCTATAAAATATGAATATTTATATAGGAAAAAACAAAAAAAGTCGATAGTGTGGTATGTGATTCCAAATTATACACATAGTTTCAAGTGGAGGATAAATTTGAGTTGAAGTTAGTGATTAAAAATACTAAACATACGTAGATAAAGAACATACATAAATTCATTGTTCTCATAATAAATGTGGAATAACTTAACCATATAATTTCTATAATTAGTAACATATTGAATGAAATGGTCAATAAATCAAAAAATTTGATAGACATGTTTTAGAAGTATGGTGACAGATCAATTGATAGGTTGAGTAATAAAATTATGTGTTCTTCCAACAAACCAAAAGTAAGATACTATTATAAAAAATCCTTATTTAATCTCTATTTTGTGTTTTTTGGAAATGGATGGTTGAAATCCTTTATTGGACTCATGAAATAATTATGTATTTTTTATATGGGTTTTGAAAAATTATAGAGTAAGTTGGAGTTATTTTGGTCTAGAGTAATCTAATCCTTTTTAATACTATATATTACACCATGAATCCAAAACATGATCCATAATGAAGACTATATAATTATTTGGTGAATTATTGTTTGATTTAGTTGATGTCTTCCATTATAATCCCTTATGGAAATTCCATAATAGAAATTTATAAGGTTAAAGACAAAGATAATTGAGGTCCTTAAATAAATAATCATTTTTATCATTTGAGTTTGTGTTATGGAGAATGTATTTTATGCCATAACAGTGGTGGGTGGGAAATATCAATTATTCGCTATTTTCAGGTATTTGTTCATGGTGATGTCATTTCTCCATGAAGCATTTGATTGAGATATATTTTTAAATGAATATTATTCAACAAAAAAATGATAATGGAATGCATGTTTCTATGAAATTAATATATATATATATATATATATATGAAACTTTGATGTGACACACATGGTCACACCATGATTACTCTGATATGACTAGAAAATAGTTTTTTTTATTTTAAAGAACTTATAAAAAAAAGTGAGAAACCACATAAATTTAACCAGTAGGATGGCCCTCATAAGAGATCCCAAAATTATATAAAAAAAATTATTTCTATTAAATTATTCATCTCTAAAGAGTTTCCAGGAGATAGAGTGCACTTGTGTATCTGGGTCGTCGATAAAAATTTCTTCAAAAAAATCAACCAAAAATATAAATACTCTTATCTTTATTACACACTTAATCATGATTTACTACATACAATTAACCTAAGAAACATTGATGATCGAGAGGTTGGGTGTCATAAGAAATTAGGGACATTCCATAAAAACTTAGAACATAAAACAAAACATCTTTAGTGAAAACATCTTTTACATGACCACAACATTCTTTCGTACCTAGCATTACATTGGATAACATGTGGACGTGCATAATAAAATGGTGAGCTATAAATCTCAATAATGAAGTAAAAAAAGCATAAAATGAAGAATACTATACATGTTATTCAATAAGAATATCAATGGATAACAATAGAAATATGAACATAAGGTCATGGTATAGCATGGTTATCATAACATGGAAATGTGGAAACAACATTTAACATGATATAAGAATATGCCAAGGCTCATTCCACATGGATCAAGAGTAAACCCTCATTTAACATGAATTAGCATGAGTAATACATAATTTACTATCATTTTTCATGAGTAAACACTCATTTCACATGGAGTATCATGATACTATTCTTTACCTAATGCATTTGAGTGCTATTAGGGAACAGCCTTTATAAGCATTTAATTTCATGCATAAGTGTTCCACATGGATCATACAACATAGAATTATTCAACACCATCATTTATTACATGATAATTAAATTAGAAATACATACACGAATCTCTGTAATAAATATGTATATGTGATTATTGGTGAATACCCTTGATAGTGAGATTGGTATGTTATTCACTACACAATGACTTTGGCTTCGAAAAATAGAGTGCAATTTCGGCGGCCTAACAACGTGACATAAAAAATCATAAAAAGGATGATGAGAGATAAAGGGGTATCTAATCATATGTACATGAATTGGAATGAAATGGTGTCATATAAATACATGTCCCAAAATATGTAATTTATTTTAGATGCATAATATAAAATAATTTCATGAATTTAAATGATGATAGAGAAATAACTTAAGGAATTTTGGCATGGTAACAGGTGTACATTGTAAGAATAAATGAGAGATAAAGAAGTATATAATCATTAAATAAATAAGGGAAGTATGGGAGAGGTGAGAAATCATACCCCAATATTTTCAATTGAAAATAAAAGGGTGTAACAACATAATGAAATTTGAAAAAAAAATGAGAAGGGAAAACATCCTTTACTTGGATGTTTGATCCAAAAGGCTAGGTAGAGGCTTGAAATATGCTTATTAAGAGAATGTGTCACCGTGGTAGGATTATATTGAGATGATGGAAGAGTTTGGATGAGTAAAAATGGTTTTAGTGAAGGTGAATGATGGATTGAGTGGGTTTATATATGAAAAGAAAGGGAATTCTTTATTATTTAGGTTTTGGACACTACACATAATACAAATCAAAACCAAAAACCCTCCCGTGGATTATGCCAATGGTTTTTGACAAATAAAAGTGAAAAAAAATATTTTATAAGGGAAATGGCCGAACTTATTAAATTATTAGGCTTCCATATGTTTATTTGAGTCATACTATCAAGGAAATAATTTTAAAACATTAAAATATTTAATAAGACTTGGAGGGTCCACTAATGAATTTTAATATTAATCAAAAAAATATAAAATCACACTATTTTAAAGGTAAAAAATATATTATCTGAATAACCCTTTTATATTACTTTATTACATCACTATTGGGTAATTATGATGTCATAAAACACATTATATATTTCAATTGTTTTTACTTTTTACACAAAAACTTGACTGTCTTCGAAAATTATGAAAATTTCACTGTTAGATAATTTCAACATCTGGAATACAAAAATAATATTTATTTTAACTAAATAATTTTATTTATATGTTAATTTTCATTTTTAAAATAAAAATAAGCATTTATAAAAAAAATCATGGGTTTTGACAAAAATAACTTTCAACACTTAATAAAAATTACAATTTTATTAACTAAAATTACATGATCATTAATATTTAATAAAAAATAATTCAGTAATAATAATTTATTAAAATATTATTTAATTAACAGATAAATTAACTCATCAAAATAGATTTAATAATTCAATATTATAAAACAATACAAATTGTGAATTAAAGACAATTTACAAAGTAACAATAAAATGAATGTATCTTCTTTATAAAAAAATAATTCACATAATCAAAGTGCTAGAGTCTTGTTACATAACCTCATATAACACCCTCATAAGACCTATGGGTATGGTTTGTAATGGTGATAGACTCTTGGGGAGGCTCATATAATATCTTTTAGGTGGTAATCTGCATTAACATTCACTTCTGTCATAAGAAATTCCTTTCAAGCTTAATGTGTTAAAGTTTGGCTTGGGATTGGTTGACAGCAAAGCCCAGCGACTCCCCGTTCCTACTGAGCTCTGAAAAATGGGCTTTATATGGAGAAATTCTACTTGATAAGGCCTTCACTTCTTTTGTCTGAGTATATTGGATTTGTTAAAGCCCTATATTTATAATAATCATGTGATAATTATTCAGTGGCTATATTAATAATGGTTATAATTATTAACGGGCTTTTAAAATCCAAAATAATAAAACCAAGGGAGTTCATATGTTATATATAATAATTTTACATAATAATTAATTTAATTACGTCAAGATTCCTTTTCATTAATAAAATTGTTGGTCGTTATAATCTTTTCCCATTAAGAAATTTCACCATCAAATTTTCTTTTTCCCAAACTAAAATAGATGATTGTAACTCTGCTTCATCACTTCCTCTGATTCTCTCATTGCTTCTTAAAACTTGTTGTTTTTCCACAACACCTTGATAGAGGGGATTGTATTATCTTATTTAATTTTTTTCCCGACGATCTAAGATCTTCACCGTCTTCTCTTCATATGAGAGGTCATTATCCAATGGTACCACCTCTTTATTGAGTACATGATATGGATCAGATATATACATCCTCAATAGTGATACATAGAATACATCATGTACATGAGATATTATTGATGAGATTTCTTGTCGATAGACCACTGCTTCAAAGAGAACTAGGATCACAAAAGTACATACATACCTCTGACTAAGATTTCCCTTCTTCCCAAATCTCATAACTATCTTCCACGGTGATTTTCGGTGGAATACCATGTCCCAAACATCAATCTCTAGGTCTCATCAATGATTATTAACATATCAAATTTGTCGACTCTGAGCAACATTAATGTGTTTATGGATGGTCTTAAGCTTATCCACCATTTATTCAACCATTTCGGGACCAAGGAGTTTTTGGTCCCCACCATCATCCCAACATGCTTGTGATCTACACCTTTTCCCATAATGGGATTCATAAAGAGCAATTTGGTTGCTTGATTCGAAACTATTATTTTTAGAGAACATAACAAGGGGGACATGTTGATCCCATCCTCCTTTGATGTATGTTGATAATGCACTCAAAATTTCCTTAGGTATTTGGATAGTACACTCAGATTGACCATCAGTTTGAGGATGATAAGACCTAAAAAAGATTAGCTAATTACTCAGATCATGTTGGATACTCTTCCAGAACATAGAGGTGAATCTTGGATCATGATTGGATACAATCGATAGTGGTAATTCGTGAAGCTTTACCACTTCTCTGATGTATATACGTGATTGTTAAACCAATGAGAAATCCTATTGAATTTCAATGAAGTGTGTAGTCTTTGGATGATGGTCCAAAACAACCCAGATATCATTGTTTCCTTTGGATATCTTCAGAATTCTGATAAAAACGTCTCTATTGATGTTCTCCAATTTCCTTGTTGGTATAGGAAATGGTTTCTTCATCCCCATATACTTCATCCAATCATTAATCAATTTATAACATACCTGGAACATTGATGTATACTCAGCTATATCCTTCTTCATGTTATCCCACAAATAATTCTTTTGGATATCTTGATAGATCACTGTGTTTCCTGAGTGAATGTATAATTTTGAACTACGTTCATAATGTAAAAGTTCATTATTTAACTCCATATTTCATAGAAGACATAGTCCTATCCAAAATATCTGAATTCCTTCTTCATTAACATTGACCTGCGAGGATTTCCCTTTTTCTAATAGTTTCCCCAATTCTTCTAAATTCCCACATCATCCTTTTGAGCTTCCTTTAACCATTCCAAAAGAGAAGGTTGGGAAATCATTTTTTAAAGGACTGATGATGTCCCCTTATTTATGATCCCCATGTCCATTATCATCAAACCCATTAATATTGGATCCTTTCCAATTCCCATCAATGAAAAATCACTAGTTCCTTTCTACTTAGAGCATTTTACACCATGTTCTCTTTCCCAAGGTGGTAATAGATTGATCAATCATATTATTTGATTCGCTCATACCATATCCATTGGAGGATATTAAAATATTTCTATTTGAATATATAATTGTTGCTTTTGAGAGCTGCATATATTTCAAGCATCTCCCCAAAGAGGTTATACAACCAAAATTTCAAATTGAATATTATTGTAACCAATACTATATCATGTTTTTGATAATTTTTATAAGGAAAAGTCAATTTCCATGAAACATAGGCAGTGGATTTTTTATTTTTCATCAACACACATCCCATGCCATTTTTTGAAGCATCAATAAATACCAAAAAATGTTCTCCTCTTGTGGGTAGTGTGATCATGGGTGTAGTGATAAGCCTCTTTTTCAACTCTTTTGAGTTGTCTTCGAATTCAACTCTCCAAGAAAAAAAGAATCACTTTTGGGTAAGCTTAGTAAGGGGTTTGTAAAATCGTGAAATGTTCTCACAAATCAGCGATAATATCCAGCTAACTATAGGAAGCTTTGGATATCTGTTACCGATGTTGGCCCCAACCATCCCTCAATCATAGCTCCCTTGGAGGGATCCATAGATATCTCATTTCTTCTGATGATATGACCTAATAATGAGACTTCCTTTGAACATAACTCACACTTTTTTACTTTTCGTACAGCTTCTCCTTTTTTATGATCTCTATTATAGTGATTAGATGATCCACATGTTCCTCCTTGGTTTTTGAGTATATTATACTATCATCTATAATGAATATAACAAATTTGTTATGTTAATACATAAAGAGTATATTCATAATGTATATGAATATTACTGGAATATTAGTGTGTTCTAAAGGCATTACTATGAATTCAAAGTTCCTATACCTTATACGAAAAGCGGTTTTGGGGATATACTCCTTTTTCACCCTTACATGGTAATATCCCGACTGTAGATCCAACATCGATAAGCATTTTAATCCACATATCTGATCGAAAAAGTCATCAATTTGAGTAAATGTATACTTTTTCTTTATCATGATTTTTTAAAATCAAAATAATCAACAAATATGTGCATTGACCTATCCCTCTTCATAATAACGGGGACTGGTGCACCCCATGGTGAATCAATTGGGTATATAAACCCTTTATCAGGATTTTCAATAGTTGTTTCTTTATCTCCTATATCTCAACAACATCCATTCAATATAGATTCTAGGAAATTGGAAATTTTCTAGGTATAAGATCAATCGAGAATTCAAAATCTCTTCTAGGATGGGGACCAGGAAATTTCTCGGGAAACACATCAACGAATTCCCTCACAATAGGAATGTCATCAGATATTATTGGTTCTTTAGACTCAATCATATAAGAAAGATATCCATACTCATAGGGAAGTAATATCAATATTTGATATGATGGTTCTCTTAAAGATCCATCCTCATCCTTGAACTTGAATAGAATTGGGGGTTGATTCTTTATATAGAGAGTGATTTCCCTCTCATGGTAATCTATGTTGTCTTTATATAGAGAATTCCAATCCATGCCAAGAATTACATCAAATTACACCGGGGGGAGTTTGATGATGTTCACCAAAAATTTAAATCCACAAATTGTGATAGGGGAGGAGTTATATTCATTGGATGTAATGATTTATGAATTTTCTGTTCTCATCAGCATCTCTACATCCTGGATTTGGGGTGGTGTTGGTATTGTTCTACTAAACATTCAGAATTAAAAAGAATGTGTAGAACAATAATAAAAAAGTATGTTCTATATTCATGAATTAATAACTATAGTTCCTTTCACAATATCATTTTTTGGGGTTTATTCCGTGGTAGTGATGGAAAAATATTTCCCTTTATTCCTTGGAGGTTGTTGGTTTCCTCCAAAAACCATTGTCTAAGGGAACTGGTTTGAAAAGTGCGCTAGTTATTTGCTGTTAAAGCAAAGAAAAATGAATTGAGGGTGGAATGGGGTGCACTCTTCCTCCATCACAGTAGATGGTTTTTCTTGTCACCAATTGATGTCCAAGTGCACTTCTTATTCTCATCTAAAGCATTTCCTCATTCCCTTCTAGAAATTTCCGGGGTGATTCTTTCCGCACCATTGAAAAGTGGGGTGATAGAATTTCATAGCACCATTGTGTTTACCTATATAACCTCCCGAATTAAAGTCCACTTTTCTCTTCTTATCCACATTATACCACTGAGATTCTCTGATCTTAATTTCAAATTTGAGGGCACATCAGTCAATTTCCCCATAACTATGAATGTAAAAGATCTCTAGATATTTTCGTAGGCTATGTTTCAGCCCACCAAATAAGCAATTAACCTTGCATTTGGGGGAAACTAAAATGCCAGAGGCATATTATGAATTATTTATGTTATTTTCCTCATACACTCTGATTTATTTTGAGTCATTTTTCTCGACAGAAAGGAATTACCATTTTATCTTAAGTCATAGGGTTCGAGGAAAATATTTATAGATTTTTTTAGAAATCCTTCCATTCTAACGCATCAATATCTTCATTAGGATTTGTACAATTTATCAATGTCCAACATTGATTAGATTCACCCTCATTAAAAAAATAATCTAGAAGAATGTTGAATTATTTGGAATATTGAAGTATGTAGAAGATCATTTCAATAGATTCTATCAATTATTCGGTGATTGATGGATCAGATGATCCATTAAAATTATAAGGCCATTATCTCATGAAGCTTTTCATTGATGCTTATTCTTTCATGGGGGGGGGCGTTCCACTTGACCCATGTTTCTATTCAATAAATGAGTTAAATTATAGTTTAACATGAAAAATTTATTCAATTATCGCTCCCATATGATTGGGAATCTCATCAAAACAATCATCACATTGATCTTCATATCGTTTTAGCTCGATTCCCCCTATTACTGGACATTGACTAGAATAAAGGTAATGTTAGGGGTAACACATAAAGGGGAATCCAAAAATCAAAATGGATAGCATATACATTACATTTATTTCCTTAATATATGAATTTATAGGCTTCAATCTAGGTTATACATGATTTATTTCCTATCATATATTCATAGATGAATTTTTATTCTCTTAATAATTCTTCCAACTAAGCTCATGAATTTTCCAAATCGTATCCTCGGTTAGTGTTGTCTCCAAGAGTGAAGCACGTCACATTGGCATCCACTGGTTCTCATTCAATTATATCTCAATGTGGTGTTTTTGGGGTTTACTGATAGATACATATGTTCCAGAGACACCACTACTTGTTTGTATCCAGATAGGGATGTATTTTTTGATAATCCACTTACTCTCTACTCACAAAAATTTAGGGATGTTTTAATATACATAGTATTATCTCTACGGGTTTCATTATAGATTTCTAATCCTAATCCCAATAATTTCTAAACATATCATCTCATACCAACTTTAACAAAACTCTTCGTAATTACACACATAAACATGATTTATTACATAAACATGCACTTAAGACAACTCTATGGTTCGAGAGGTATATTGTCTTCAGAATCTAAGAACATTAAACACCAACTTAGAACATAAAACAAAACATCTTTATTGAAAACCACTTTTATAAGAATACAACATTCTTTCATACTTAGCATTGCGTGAGATAACCTAAGGATGTGAATAAGAAATGGGTGAGATATAAAGCCCATTAAGGTTGTAAACTACAAATAGCATGAAGATTAATGTACATGTTAGGTAATAGGAATATAAATGGATCAAAATAGAAACATGAACATAAGGTTATGATATATCATGGTTATCATTACATAGAAATGTGGGAACAACATTTAATATGATATTAGCATGAGCAAAGGCTCATTGAAAATAGAGAAAGAGTAAACCCTCATTGAACTTGAATTTTCATGAGTAAAACCTCGTAGAACATGAGTTATCAGGAATAAAATCACATTGAACATGGTGTATCATGATACTATTCATTAATCAATGCATTTAGCGCTATCTAGGAGCACCTTTTATAATCATTTCATTTCATGCATAAGTGTGCCAAGTGGATTATAAAACATGGAATTACACAACATCAGCAATTATTCCACGATAAATGAATGTTTAATAAATACATGAAAATATATAATCAATAACTAAATGTTCTTAAAGGATATTACCATTGATAGATAAATGGTAATGGTATTTAGTACACAATGACATTGGCTTGGAAAATTGCAGTGCAATTTCTGCGGCATAATGTTGTGACATAGGAATTTATAAAAATTGTTGACGATAGACAAATGGTTTTATAAAAATATTTAAATGAAATGGACAGTAATGGGGTCAAATAGATACATATTCTAAAATATTAAGTTGAATTTAGATGCATAATATAAAATAATTGATTGAATGTCTATGAGGAGAGAGATAGCCCTTACAAAATTTTGGCTTGGTAATAGGTGTACATGGGAGGAATTAATGATAGCGAAATATGTCTATAATCAATAAATATTAAGTAATAAAGTATGGATCATGTAGAAAATCATACCCCAACATTTTTAATTGATAATAAAAGGATATAAAGAATAACTAATTTTAGACAAAAATGAGAAAGGAAGAAATCTCTTACATAGATGTGTGATCCAAAAGGAATAAGAGAGGCTGGAGAGAGGCTTAATGGGAGCATGGGGAACCTTGGGAGGATTATAAAGAGAGGAGGGACGAGGTTGGTCAAACTCAAAATGGATCAAGTGAAGAAGAATGGTAGATTGAGTGGGATTATATAAGAGTAGAGAGGGAATTCTTTATTATTTATGTTTTGGACACTACACATTTAACTAATAAATTCCACAAACCATCAAATGGTTTTTGAAAAAGGGGGTGAAAAAATTATATTATATGTCCAATGGACTAACATATTAAAATATTAGGCTTTCTAATGTGTATGTGAGTCACACTCTCAATGAAATCATTTCAAAACGTTAAAATATATAATAAGTCGCAGAGGGTCCACTAAGGCATTGTAAAATTAATAAAAAAAATATAAAATTACATTATTTTAAAGGTAAAACATTTATTGGACGAATATCCCTTTATTGTATTGTATTACATCCCTATTGGGTCATTATGATGTCATAAACACATTATAAATTTAAACGGTGTTTAATTTTTACCCAAAAATACCACTGTCTTAGAAAATTATGAAAAATTCACCATCAGATAATTTCAACGTTCTAAATCCAAAAAAATATTTTATGTAAATAATTTTGTAAATAGTGGATGTTTTTACTTGTAAAATAAAAACTACAATTTATTGAAAATTTGTGGGTTTTGATAAAAATATTTTTCAATCCTTAATAAATATTATAAATGTATTCAAAAACTTTTAATTTTTTTCATTTAAAAACATTAATTTAGTAATAATATTTTATTATAATATTATTTAATTGAAAAATCCATTAATTAATCCAAATAAGATTTCTTAATTGAATATTAAATGAAAATAATATTTGTGATATAAAAACAATTTACAAAGTAAAAATAAAATGAATGTTTGTTCATTATAAAAAAATAAACCACATATTAATAGTGATAGGGTGTTATTGCATAAACTATTATGAAACCCAATGAAGACATAAGGTTACGGTGTGGGATGGTGATAGACTCTTGGGGCGACTCAGATAGCATCGCTCCGGTGGTAATCATTATTAACATCCACTTATCCTTTTGGGGATTTCGTTCAATCTTAATGCGGTGAAGCTCATATTGGGCTCGGTCGAGATCGAAGCACAGTGACACTACCTCTTTTCCACGCTCTGATAAATGGGATTTATATGGATAAATTTTACTTGATGAGGCCATCTCTTCCATTGTAAGCATAAATTCAAATTGTTAAAGACATATATATATACAAATCATGTGATCCCTGTTTAATGGCTATATTGCCAAAAATAATAATCATAACAGTATTTTAAAATCAAAAATTATAAAACCAAGGAAGTGAATATGTTTTATATAAAAATGTTACATAATAAGACATTTAATTAGATCAAGATGGATTTTCATTAATTAATGTTAGTTTCAGTACAATCTTATTCCAAGTTTGAGTATACTCCCCTTTAATTATCATCCCTTCTTTAAATCCCTTTATCAAAATAATGTATTTTTTCGATCTAAGAAGACTGCTCACTATTTCCAACCACTCGAAGTAGTATACCCATCATATTGTTTAACTATTATATAGTATAATTACTGTAAAGAAACTCATCGACCATTTATTACTCTAAAGGGACAAGTAGTCCTATGGAATCCTGGTTAACAAAATTCTCAACATCGGTTTTGTCCACATCAACCTCACTAGAATTGGTTTTCCCTATTCATGGTCTCTTGGTATATTAAAAATATAATTAGAAACACCATCTAACTCTTTTATTTCAATATTTTATATGACATGGTCTCCATTGTCTTTGTAAGGTATGAGTAATCATGGGGACATTTTTTTCATCATTTTTGTCGAGATGCACCCTAATGAGTATCATTTAGATTTTCGCCCCTTTTCGTCATAGCATTGTAAATTTATTTTACAATTCTTCCCTCCAATATTTTCCTTCAAAAAATATCAATGGATATCCTACTCAGACTATGTAAATATTTTTATTTTAACTTCATTTTTATTCTTTATCTGGAGTGAGGCCCTCCAAACCTGAAAAATGGTTACATGTTTGGATGTCCTCCTATATATGTCATTGGACCCCGGCCCAATGCCCCAACTACTTAATAGGGTTACCCTACATTGAGTCTCTATTCACCAAGTTATATCATTCATCCTAGGTTGACTTCAAAAGTATCACCTTGGTATCCAACACTTTCCATAGATCATTTGAAATCTCCTCATGAACATGGAATAACCTAGAATTAACAAACTGTTGTCCCACTAAATCCACATGAGTACCCTGGTTGTCTTTATTATAAGGACCCGACCTTAAAAATTACATAATATTTAACTAAATGAATAATTCACATTGAGGATCTTTTCAGGTCTATAGTTTTAATGAATTAGGACATAACTATTACATCTCAAAACATTACAATGTAGACATTTCTACATAGTTTCATTTTTTCATAAAATAAAAGCTCTTGAAAAAAAGAGAGTCATGTCTAGTTCCATGTTTTAGACATCATGTCTTTTTCTTAATCCCATCCTTGACCCTATTCATCTATAAGTCATGTGAAAACCTTTCAAAACATGGGATGAGCATAAAAAGCTCAGAAAGGGTTATGAAACAATGAAAGAAAACATTTGTTTATAAATACATATGGAACATGAACTCTTTTACTTACCTCAAGAAATCATAAGATTTTATGAATAACACATTGAAATCAAAATTCATAAAGGTAACTTGTGGAATCCAAATCATACTTACATTGTAGATATCACAACTACATAAGGAGTTACTTTGTAATAACCATCATAGTACATTACCTAAATCTCTTAGGAGAAACATTCACGTTTACCTCAGTCACATTACCCAATGCATTGGAGAGCAGTCTTGGGATCACCCGCCCTAGGTTTCTTATGGAACCACTTGTAAACATAAACAATTCCCAAGAACCATAACACGATCATAACACATAACATAAGCATAATGGAAAGATAAAATTTCCACATTGGAAAAAATATCATTTCCAGATATTGAAATAATAAATCCATTCTCAAAATAATTTTCAATACCAAAATACGTAAAAAGAGTATATGGTATTTATTTTTCCTTTTAAAAACTTTACGACTTGTTATGTAATCCAGAGATCAAATAATACTCATGACGATGGAAAGGTCATTGCCACAACATACATAAAAAAACATTATTTTTTGTCATTTAGTAAAACACTTCATTGAAAAATAACCCCTTTGAATGAAAAGAAAATTCAAAGGTGTTTATATAGTGTATAAAAGAAATTTGTATATTAGAACAAAATATGCCTCAATGAAATGAGATTGAGATGAAGACTTTTACCTTGTGTCCGACTTGACTCGATCATTCTTTGAAATTCTAAATAATAAAATAAAGCTAATTTCTACTTGTATAAAAATCATTTTCAACATTATAATTCCTTTTATATCACTTATTACCATGTTATAAACATTAGGTAATCATTTATGTTAGTAATGGTCGTTATGTCGATATTTGGTACTTGAGTCAAAAATAGACTTATTAACATTACATGTTGTTCATGTGGTCAAAGGTTCATTATATCCAGAATGATAATAATGATTTGGATATCCTATATATCATATATATCCAACATATACATTTATTTATAATAGTACATAACATTTAGAGGTAAGAAATGAAATGCCGAGTTCATGGAGACGGTAAACTGTACGTACGCATTAACTCTACTTCCATTTCTATTTCATATTTAATGGAATAAAACATAATAATACATAGTAGTATTATAATTCCATTATTTTATCATAAATTATATTATTACATCTATCCTTTATACATACCACATATGGTATGGACGAGTCATATCACTTTGAGGGGGCGGTAGTCTGCACTTCCTCTAATGATATTATCGCGTTTACCCATTACGGAAACCATAAAGGCATGGTATTAATTGAAATGACATAAGTATAAAGAAAACATAAACATAATATATATCATATATAAATACATTTCTATCATAATGGCCACCATGAGAGGTGGTAGAAGATAATCTAACAATCATCATTTCATGAGGCGTTAGTTTTCCGTCCACAGAAACATTATGTTCTTCATCCATTAGATGGAGTTGTGTGTAATTGTAGTTAGAGTAATTCTCATAACAACATCATAGTATATTTATGATACCGTGTTTTTTACAAAATAATAGGAATAAAAAGATTTTAGGGGTTTGGGAAGTAAAATAAAAGAAAACAATTTATAAGAAATTGTTACCTTTAATTTGGGTAACTCCCTTTGGTTTGAACCAAAGGAATTCTTGAAGTGCCTTATGCCTAAGGTAAGGATTCTATAAGAAGGATATAGATGTAGGGAGATTAATTGAGCATTGATTGGACGATCCAAATGTCTTGAGAGGTGTGCAGAATTTGTTAGAAGTGGCCTCCTTTTATAAGAGGGAAGAGAGTCTCTTTAGGAAAGTGTGAAAATATTATTTTATTATATAATGATATTCGGATTTTAAAGGAAAAAAAATAGTCGAATAAAATATGACTAATGGTCAAAATAAAAACATCCAATCATAATAATACATGTTTTGTATAATATTTTAATCATTATAATCTTATATATTTAAATATTTTATTAATGAGGTAAATATTGCATCAATATTGTGTCATAAATAATTTAATTTATTTAATGTCTAAATATAATAGAAACAGTACCGTGATGTATGAAATATTTTTATCTTTCCAATGAATATTTTTAGTCAAAAATATTACTTATATAACACCATATAAAAATAAATTACTAAAAGATTTTGGTTTTTTCCTATTTTTCCTTTACTTTAAATTAATTATTCCCAATTGTCATTATCACTCCCTGGTGGCTCAATGGGGTCCCGAAATCGACCAAATGATGACCATGGTCGTTAATGACTAAACCAATAAGGTTTTTCCAAGTGTGAAGCTAATTTTGAATTATTATAATATTCTTCTTACATTGAATTACCTTATTTACCTTTAACCGTAGTAAATAAAAGTCAAAAGTTACTATTCACAAAAAATTATTTTCATCTTATTAAACCACAATTTACTTCTTGATAACAACCATGTTTATATTATTTTCAAGATTCAATTCACATATGTGGAAAATTTTAATTTAAATCAAAAAAATTAGTTTGTCAACTACTACTAAGTAGCTTCACTATTTATCATAAAAAGACATTTTTCAGAAAAATACGAAAAATTCATCCTAAGATTTATTTGATATTCTGAAATCAAAACTGATGTCTATTTTAACAAATTAAATACATAGAAGTTGAATTAATTAATTTAAAAATTAATTCTTGTTGTCTAAACAAATAACAGTTTTTTAAGAAATAATAACTATCAAAATATTAACACTTGTTTATGTCCAATTTCAAAGTGAAATTAATTTCAATGACCAACATTTGATTAAATGGAAGAAATATTATCTAATTACACATTAAAACCAATTATGAATATAGTATAACCCTATAAATAAATTATATTAAAAGGCACTTTTGAATTAAAATAAAATATTTTCCACTATTCATTAAAAAAGAAACTTTATCCAAAAAATACCAAAAAATAACCCAAAGTAAAATTTTATGTCCCAAATTTTTAGAAGAATTTTATTTGGTCAAATAAAACATATAAAAATGACCAAACTATATTTAAATAGGTTTATCCATTAAAAGGTGGTATATCGACATTTTAATGTAAATTATCCGTAAAATTTGATTCATTCACATTTTAAGCCTCTAACTTTTATTTGATAAAAGTAAATACATCTAATAAACATTTCTAATCACATTTTAGTTATTTCTATTCTTTCCATCCAATAAAAAATCTAGGAGTTAACTACAATTTAAAATAATAATATTATATTATTAGTGTGCAACGTAAGATTTCATTGAATCTCATTGTTGTGTATCAGGTATGCTATCGAACATAGGATCCCCTTTAAATTAAAATTAATATTTAATTCACAAATATTAATAAATATGAAATATTTCTTATTCGTTATTTACCTGGGATGTTACATCCTTCCCTCCTTTTGGGAATTGTGACATCTCAATTTTACTTATCAAAATATGTGGGGTCATTTATCCCTCAAAGCATTTTCATATTCCCATGTTGCCTCTTCAACCATATAGTTTTTCCACAAAACCATTACCTGGTAAATTACCTTATTCTGCAACACTTCTTCTCTACGGTTGGACTTGTTATTCTTCATAATAGAGATTCTCTTCCAACTGAACTACCTCTCGGATAAAATCATGAGATGGATCTGACATATACTTTATCAACATCAACACATGAAAATCATTATGTACCTGGGATAAACTTGGAGGTAAATCCACTATGTATGCATACAGTCCAACTTTCTTTAGAATTTCATAAGGTCCAATGAACCTTGGACTCAACTTTACTTTCTTACCATAATGTATCACACTTTTTCATGTAGAAACTTTGAGAAAGACATGATCAGCTACCTCAAAAGTAAGATCCTTCCTCCGGTTATCTGCATAAAATTTCTATCTACTCTGAGATGTTCTCATGTGCTTCTGAATCAACTGAACCTTCTCTGCCATCTCTTCTACCAACTCTGGTCCCATGAACTTCCTTTCACCTACATCATCCCAAAAAGCTAGAGTCTGACAGCACTATCCATATAATGCCTCAAATGGAGCCATCTGTATACTGCAATGAAAACTGCTTTTAAATGAAAATTCAACCCAAAAAAGATGTTGGTCCCAAATTCCCTGATAATCCAGTGAACAATTACGTAGCATATCCTCCATGGTCAGAATTGTTCGTTCTGATTGTCTATCTGATTTAGGATTAAAAGTTGTACTATAATTTAATTTAGTACCCAATGAATTCTATAGGCCTTTCCAAAAGTTAGAGGTAAACCTATGATCATGATCAGATACAATGGAGAGGGGAACTCCATGAAACCTGACTATCCTGTTAACATACAAATGAGAAATTTGATCTAGAGAAAATGTATCTCGAATAGGAATGAAATGAACAGATTTAGTCAATCGATCAAAAATAACCCAGATTGCATTATTACCTTGAGGTGTCTTTGGTAATCCCACAATGATGTACATGGATATATTTTCCCATTTCCACTCTGGCACCGATAGAGGCTGACGCATCCGTTTCGGTAATTTATGCTCTTCTTTAACCTACTGACAAGTCAAACACTTCACAGTAAAATCAGAAATAACTCTTTTCATTCAATCCCACTAGTAGAAATCATATAGATCTATGTACATCATATTACTACCAGGATGAACTCAAAATGGAGAACTATGATCTTCACATAACAACTCATTTTTCAACTATGAATCACAAGGTACACATAATATCTTTCCAAACCTCAAAAAACAATCATTATTAATGTTAAAATCAGTCAACTTAACCTTCTAAACCAACTCTACCTTTTTCAGCAACTCATTGTCTTCATTCTGTGATTGTTTTATTCTGTCTGATAGAGATGATTTCACTAACACATTTTCGACTCAAAGCATCATCCACTTTATTTTATTTTCTTGAATGGTAATGGATCGTGGAATTATAATACTTGATTAATTCTATCCATCTTCTTTGTCTCATGTTCAATTATTTCTGAGTGAATATATACTTTAATCTTTTTTGATAAGCATACATTTCATATTTTATTTCATACAAATGATGCCACCAAATTTTTAAAGAAAAAAAAACAACAGCTAATTCCAAATCATGTGTAGGGTAATTTAACTCATGTGGTTTCAACTGACGTGAAGCATAAGAAATTACCTAATCATTTTGAATAAGGACACATCCAATTCCTTTCAATGAATTATCACCATAGATAACAAACTCACCATTTCTGGAAGGTAGTTCCAAAACAAGATCATTCACCAATTTTTTTCAATACATGAAAACAATCATCACATTATTTTGTCCAGATGAACTGAACACATTTTCAAGTTATCTTAGTCATTGGACAATGTAACCATGAAAAAGTATCAACAAAACTCCATTAATAACCTGCCAAAAAAAAATTACAGATCTCGGTTATATTTGGTGGACTTGGACATTCTTCAACAACTTTGTTTTAGCAGGATCAACATTTATGCCATTTTTTTAAACAATGTGACCAAGGAAAGAAATTTGTTGTAACCAAAACTCACACTTTCTTAATTTCCCGTAATGTTTCTTTTATTTTAAGGTTTTCAATATGACCCTTAAACGACATTCATGCTCCTCTTTACATTTAAAATAAATCAAAATATCATCAATGAACACAACCACAAAATTATGCAAGAACTCATCGAAAATTCTATTCATAATATCCACGATTACAACAGGTGAATTGGTTGACCCAAAACGCATAACTAAAAATTAATAATGGCCATATCTAGTACGAGACATAGTCATCGGAATGTATACATCCATTACTTTCAACTGATGGTACCCCGACCTCAAATCAATCTTCGGAAAATACTGAGCTCCCTGGAGCTGATCAAATAAATCATCGATATGAGGCAAATGATACATATTCTTAACAGTGATGTTATTCAATACTCTATAGTCAATTCAATGTCACATAAAAAAACTTTCTTTTTAACAAAAAAGACAGGATCACCACATGGTGATTTGCTAGGACTAATGAAACATTTATTTAATAACTCCTATGATTGGTTCTTTAACTCTAAAAGTTAAATTTGAGCCATTTGATAAGGGGGTTTTGAAATTGTCTTAGCATAAGGAACTAATTTAATAGTAAATTCAACTTCCCGATCAGGTATAATACCAGGAAAATCATCAAGAAAAACATCATGTTACTCATTTAAAATTGGAAAATCATTAATCTGAATAGTTCTTTTGTTTTCAACAATATTTGCAAGGTAAAATTCATTTTCATATTTTACTAGTTTCCTAGATTCCTGATATGTTATAAAAATATTAGGTTCATTCTTGTACACAAACAGAAAATCTTTTGGAAAATAAACCTCTTTAGCTCTGCAGTCAATCTTAGCATGATAAACTGAAAGCCAGTCCATTCCCAATATAAAATCAAACACTACTAGAGGAAAAACAATAAGGTTTCCATGTAGATTCTTTCGTCACACAAGGATAGGAATGTTCTTATGTTTTCTTTTTGTCTCAACATTTACTCCAGGTGTTTTTACTATAAGTTCTGTATTCATATCCTGAGATGGAATTCCCAATTTACTAGAAAACTTCTTATAAATGAAAGAGTGTGTAGACCCTGAATCAAACAACACATTGGCGTAATCTGAACAAACAAACAATGTACCTGATACAACGTCATTTGATGGCCCAACATCTACTGAAGTAGTTTCAAATTATTTCACCAACAATTTCTACTTGTATTCTGTCTTCTTTCCTTCGTTTGAGTTCTTTGTTGGACACACATTCAAATAATGACCCATTTCATTACACTTAAAACATTTTACTGACTGTAAATTAGATTTTGTCATGCCATTACCCGGATCTTTTTCAGTTCAATTAGGAGCCTTATGTCCAATTTTAACACATCTGTAGCACTTACCATAATTCAAAAGACATTCCCCAGCATGATTTTTACCTCAATTTTCACAAACTATAAACTTAAATTTCTTACCATCTGTCTTTTTTGAAGAGTTCTTCCCTTTAGCATGCCACCTTGACCTCTTGTTTTCTTTTTCTTCAAAGAACACTTCATCATCGGAAAACTCCATTTCCACCTTTTCCACACAACAAAAAAGTTTTTCATAACTTCTGAACTCACGATAAGATAAAGACCTTCAATACAATGGTCTTATTCATGAGTAAAACATTTGATTTTATTATCAAGATCTCATTTGAAATTTGGAGCATACCTTGCCAGTCGAGTGAATTTTTCTTCATAAATAGCCACTAAGTCATCCTCCTGTCTCTATTCCAGGAATTGTTTTTCGATCCTAAGATGAACCACCTTAGAAAAATATTTCTCAAGAAACATACCATTGAATTCATTCCAGTTTATACCATAAATCTCTTCACTATCCCTGATATTTTTCACCATCGACCACCACTGATCAACATCACCTTCAAAACGGTAAACAACAAGACTAACCTTTTGATGTTCTGAACAAACCATGACATCAAAAATCTTCTCCAGTGCTTTAATCCACCCTTTAGCTAGCACACGGTCAGATGATCCTCTGAATGATTGGGGATGTTTCCTCATGAAATTCCCCACTACTGCCATGTTCCTCTGCAGATGATCTAACTGATCTCTTACATGGATACCACCACCATTTATAGCTTGAGTCAATTGCGCCATCACTGCAACAAATTGTACAGTTCTGATTCCGACCATTCAGCCTGATGATTTGGAAGGTTGTCTTCTTCCTGATGTTTTCCCAACATAGCTGTCATGTTTCCTCTATGAAAAACCATTCTGAACACTTAAATATCACAAGGGAAGCAACATTGTAATCTGTAAATTCTATATGATTTCAATATTAACATAACTTATTTTATGGATATTAATTTAACATACCCTAACTCCTAATTTTATGTAAACTAACCTCTGATACCAACTATAATGACATGACCTTAAACAATACATAATATTTAATTAAATGAATGATTCACATTAGGGATCTTTTCATCTTTAGAGTATTAGGGAATTTGGACATAACTATTACATCTCAAAAGATTACAAAGTATACATTTATACAACGTTTCCATTTTTTCATAAAATAAAATCTCTTGAAAAAATGATTGATGTCTAATTCCATGTTTTAGACAGAATGACTTTTTCTTGATCCCATCCTTGACCCTATTAATCTTTAAGTCCTATGAAAACATTTCAAAACATGGGATGAGCATAAAAATCTCAGTAATGGTTATGAAACAAAGAAAGAAAACATTTTTTCATAAATACATACAGAACATGAACTCTTTTACTTACCTTAGGAAATCAGAAGATTTTTTGAATAACAAATCAACATCAAAAATCATAAAGGTAACTTGTGGCATCCAAATCATACTTAAATTGTAGCTATCATAGATACATAGGGAGTTACTTTGGAATACCCATCATAGTATATTCCCTAAATCTCTTAGGAGAAACATTCATGTTTACCTCTGTTACGTTACCCAATGAATTGGAGAGCTATCTCGGCTCACCCACCCTAGGTTTATCACAGAACCACCCGTATACATAAATAATTCCCAAGAACAATAACATGATCATAACAAATAACATAAGCATAAAGAAAAGATAAAATTTCCACATTGCAATAACAAAATATAATTTCAAGATATTGAAATAATAAACTCATTCTCAAAATCATTTTCAATACCAAAATAAGTAAAAAGATTATATGGTATTTATTTTTCCATTTAAAAACATTACAGCTTGTTATGGAAGCCAAATATCAAATAATACTCGAGGTGGTGGGAAGGTCATTGTCACCGCTTACGTAAACAAAAACATTCTTTTTTGTCATTTAGTAAAACAATTCATAGAAAAAGATCCTGTTTGAATGAAATGAAACGTCAATGGTGTTTATACATTGTATACAAGAAAGTCGTGTATTAGAAGAAAATATGCCTCAATGAAAGGAGATTGAGACGAAGTCCCTTACCTTGTGTCCGACTTGACTCGATCATTCTTTAATCTTTTGAATAATAAACTAAAATTAATTTATACCTGAATAAGAAACTTTATCAAGTTTATAATTTATTTTATATCACTTATTACCATTTTATAAACATTATGTACTCATTTAAGTTAATAAAGGTCCTTATTCGATATTTGATACTTGAGTCAAAAATAGACTTCTTATAATTACATGTTGTTCTTGTGGTAAAAGGTTCATTATATCCAGAATGATATTCATGATTTGGATATCATATATGTCCTATATATCCAAAATATATATTTATTTATAACAGTACATCACATTTAGAGGTATGAAATGAAATGCACCGTTCATGGAGACGGTAAGCCGTACGTACTCATGAACGCTACTTCCATTTCTATTTCAAATTTAATGTGATTAAAACATAATGATACGTAGTAGAATTATAATTCAAGTATTATATCATATATAATTTCATTAAATATATCCTTTATATGTACCAAATATGGTATGAACGAGTCATATCACATTGAGGGGGTGGTAGTCCGCACTTCCTCTAATGAGATTATCGTGTTTACCCAAAATAGAAACCATAACGGCATAATTTAAATGGAAATTACTGAATAATAATGAAAAAAATGTAATATATATCATTTATAAATATAGTTCCATCATAATGTCCATCATGAGAGGCAGTAAGAGATAATCGAACAATCAACGTTTCGTGAGGCGTTAGTTTTCCATCCACAGAAACATTATGTTCTTCATCCATTATATGGAGGTGTGTGTAATTGTCATTCGAATACTTCTCATAACAACATACTAGTGTGTTGAAGATAGTTGTTTTTTTCCAAAAGAAAAGAATAAAAAGAGTTTAGGGGTTGGAGAAGTAAAATAAAAGAAAACAATTTAAGAGAAACTGTTACCTTTAATTTCGGTAACTCCATTTGGATTGAACCAAAGAACTTCTTGAATTCCCTTCTGCTTAAGATAAGGTTTCTAGGGGGAGAGGGATGCAGGGAGATTAATTGGGAAGAGGTTGGATGAGCCAAATGGATTGAGATATGTGAGTAATTGGTTAGAAGTGGTCTCATTTTATAAGGGGGAGGAGGGGCTCTTTAGGAAAGTGTGAAAATATTATTTTATTATATAATGATATTCGCTTTATAAAGGTCCAAATGTAATTATAGTCAAAGATAAGATGTCTCATGATCGATCTAAAATCATCCAATCATAATAGGACATGTTTTGGAAAATACTTTAATCATTATAATCTTATTTATTTAAATCATTTATTAATGAGGTAAATACTGCATCATTATTATGTCATAAATAATTTAAATTATTTAATGACTAAAAATAATAGAAAATATACCATGATGTATGAAATAATTTTATCTTTCCAATGAATATTTATAGTCCAAATTATTATGTATATAACACTATATAAATATTAATTACTAAAAGAGGTTTGTTTATGTGTATTTTGCCTTTACTTTAAACTAATTAATCTAAATTGTCATTATCACTCCCAAGTGGCTCCATGGGGTCCGAAAATAGACCCAAAGATGACCATGGTAGTTAATGACTCAACCAATAAGGTTTGGACAAGTGTTAAGGTAATTTTGAATTATTATAATATTATTTTTACCTTGAATTATATTATTTACTTTAACTGCAGTAAATAAAAGTCCAAAAGTTACTATTCACCAAAAATTATTTTCATCTTATTGAACCACATATTACTTCTTGATAAAAACCATGTATGTCATATTTTCAAGATTCAATTCACAGAAGCGGTAAATTTTCATTTAAATCAAAAAGTTATTTTTTTAACTACTACAAAGTGGTTTCACTATTCCTAAAAAATTGAAGTTTTACAGAAAAATACCAAAAATTCTGCAAATGCATTATCTAATATTCCGAATTAAAAAATGATTTTTATTTTATGAAATTAAAAACATAGAAGTTGAATTAATTAATTTAAAAAATAAATTCCCATTGTCAAAACAAAAAGCGTGTTTTTATGAAACAATAACTATCAAAAGATTGACACTTGTTTATGACCAATTTGAAAGTAAAATTAATTCCAATGACCAAAATTTGATTAAATGGTAAAAATATAATCTAATTAACCTTTAAAACCAACTATGAAGATAATATATCCATATAAATAAATTATATTAAAAGGCACTGTTGAATTAAAATACGATATCTTCCACTATTCATTAAAAAATGAACTTTATCTGAAAAATACCAAAAAATAACCCAAAGTAAAATTTAATGCCCCAAATATATAGAAGAATTTTATTTGTTCAAATAGAAAATATAAAAACGACCAAAACTATATTTAGATATGGTTCTTCTTAAAAAGGTGGTAAGTCGACCTTTTAATGTAATTTATGATTAAAATTAGATTCATTCACATTTTAAGTCTCTAACATTTATTGGATAAAAGTAAATACATCTAATAATCATGTATAATAAAATTTTAGTTATTTATATTAATTCCTTCCAATTAAATAGCTAGGAGTTTACTACCATTTAAAATAATAATATTATATTATAAGTGTGCATCATAAGATTTCAAAGAAATTCTTTGTTACGTATTGGGTACGCTATCGAACATTGAAAACCCTTTAAAATAAAATTAATATATAATTCAAAAATATTAATAAATATGAAATATGTCTTATTATTTATTTACCTGGGATGTTACACATATCACCATTATCTCCTTCGACAGCCTCCAAATGAATTTCCTCCTAGACTAGGACATCCTCTGAGTAATGTGACCTCAGACTGGTGTTCAACAGTTCAATATCCTAAACTGCCACTACCATTCAAGGATCTAGTGGTTCCGGCTCAGGAACCCCTAGATCCTTCATTAGATGATTAAAAATATCCACAACCTTTGAGTCACATGACTGTCTTTCCAAAATCTCTAGTGAAATTCATGTAGCCACCATACTACAATAATCACGATTCAAAGCCGTCTCCATATCCTTTTCCATCTTCATGTCCATTTTCCATGCACCACATCTGCATCTAAAAACTCAGTGTCCCAAATTATTTCATTCCATGAAAAAATCCACCCATGATTTGATGACCAAATACTATTTACACATACAGTATTCACCAATAACTACCCAAAAACACTCTATTGGTCATTTGGATACATCAATCTCCACATAAATAATTGGTTTAATCGAATGGATCTCTGATTGGGTTGTAATTTCAGCACAAAGGAAATGGCCAACCATATTTCCTACCATTTCAAGGATAGTAGGGCGTTGAAATGGTATCGTTTAGTCATAGAAAAATAACCCATAAGGAAAAATATGGTGAATCTATTTTCATGAAAAAATCATAGCACCAACAGAAAAGGACAAACCTGCAACCGAATCATTTTCGCGGAGCATTGGACATTGCACGAATCAGGTCCTCCTATGAAGAGTACTTAACAATCAGGTGGTGCTTGTCCAGAAGACCAACAATTTCTTGATAATGTAGCCCATAGTATTCAAAAATGAACAAGTCGAACTCATTAACTAAAGGTCAACATTTTTAAAATTGAGCCACCGCCATCATATCTAAGAGGCCCAAAGCATTCATAAATTCCAAAAGTGATAATGTTAGTTGAGGTGAGCCATCAAGGAGGACCGATCCTCTCCCAGTCACTCTTGGTCTCTCTCTCCTCTCTTTTTTTGCTCTAGGTTTTCTGGCTGAAACCTTCTCCGCTCTTGGGTTCACTTCGTATTCTTTGCCTCTCTATGACCATTCCATGATTCTCCTAGTGTTCATCCCCGTATTTTCTTTCGTGGATGGCCTACTCCCAGGTTCTATCCCTTGCTTCATCTTCAGTGGAGGCGATTCCGTTTTACCCTAGGGCGCCGCTACCACGCTCTGACCTGGCGCTCCATTTCTCCTCTCTAGGTCAGATTTAGAGCGATGGAATCACAAAGCTTTTGGGCTTCAGGTTCAGAGGATGTGGGTCTAATCAGTGTCTTCCCTATTTCCCCCTCATTTCTTTGGTTTTGTCTTGGTTTGGGATTCATCCCCGGTTTCTTTTAGGTTTTTCCCCATTTTCCTCTTTCTCATGTTCCCACTGGGTTTCTTCCCCAAGTTTCTTTCATTTTCGATGTGCTGGTTTGGAACCCTTGGAATTCAAATCCATGCCCTGGCCTCAATCTCCTTCTACTTTTCTCCAGGTCGGCGTCAAGTGGTGGTCCCTCATAGGCTTTGATAGGTGGTATTAGGCTGCCGAAGGTTCTCCTCGTGCAATCTTTTTTTGATTTTCAATGTTGGTTTGTTTTCTCCTCCCGCTTTTGTGGTCGATTTTTCAAGCATTGATCAGTGATGTTCGGATGGTGATGACAGTGGTGGTGTTGGCTATATCAGTGATGATTGTTTATGGTTTTTGTGTTTTCTTTGTTTTTGGTTTCTGTTACGGATGGTCGACGATGGAAAGGTGATGATGTTTCTGTGGTTTGTGATGGATCTCGATAAATGGATGTCGTTGAAGTTTCTGTTTAACTTCTATGGTGGTTGACAACGATCATGATGGTACATACGATGGCAGATGGCAGTGATGTGACACGTCTCTTGGTTCGAGGCCTCCTCACGATGGTTAATTATTTTGATTGTGCTGGGGTTTTTTTGGCTCGAGGTGGTGTATGGAGGTTTTTAGTACTCTGGTTTTTTATTTGAAATTTTAATGTTGAAATTTTATGTTGAATGGGGCATGTACTGGTTTATGTGGTTGTGGGTATGTTGGAACAACTGGCACATTTGTATGGTTCCCGCTTACCCCAAAAGTGGCTGTTTTAAAATTCAAAAAAATGTTTTTGGTAGTGAGCCATCAAGGAAATCCAGAACCATAATACTGAGCAAAATAGTTGAAATTTTGGTCCATTCACTCGGTTGGAGATGGAAGTGAAGGAATTCATCAAGGAATCAATATGAGACTCCTACACCCTTCCAAAACTGGGATGGGTAGAGGCTGAAGCCATCTCCATCCCATGTTTAGGCCTCGTTTGCAGGTGCTAAGTTACAAAATCAACACCTCTTATAATTACAGTGACATGGATGATTTGAAAATTTAAAATTTATTATCTTATATAGAATGTTTTTTTATTTTAATGTGAATTGTTTATCTTATATTATGAGAATATATAATTATGAATCTACAAATTATATTCAAGGAAACATTATTATCATATATATGGGAAATATATAGATTCACATATAAGATTGGAGATATCATCTATTAGAAAAATTGTGAAATCATTAAGAATTACTCATGTTTTAAGAGAGATAAATATTGAATGAAAAGTTTTAGGAAAAAATATAGAATAAGTTTAATTTTATAATATCATTCATGAAAATTCATTCAGATTCATCATGTGGATAAAGGAATGACATATTGATATACATACCTTTGGGATATTGTCATTTTGTGTTTGTAGATTTTTGTGGTGTCACTTACAAGAGCATTGAATTCTTTTTTAAATTATGAGAGTTGTGAGTTATCAAATTTTGTTAATTTTTTTATACCTAGAGGATCAGTGATACCTCTCTAAAATAATAATAAATAGGTATTTAACTTACCTAATATTGGTACATTAAGACAAATTTGAGTGTATACACCATGAACATATCCTTGTTTAGGTGAACCAAGTAAAATCACAAGTATCTCTCATTTATATGTTATTTTTTCCATATTTCAATATATGGGTGGAATAAGTGTTTCCATTAATTTAATAATATGACCATTAAAAAGAGTTATTTTAATATAATATAAATTGATTCGCCCCCATGTAATGAGATTTAATTTGTGTTCTTCTAACACTTTTCCTCCTTTAAATTGGAAATTTGAACGTCTAAATTTTTTTATATTAAATTATAGACTGTATAAGGATGAAAAAAAAACAAAATGAATTCTGATATTTAATTTAAAACTATATTTTTTAATCCTTAATTTATATAATGGATAAAATTTGATATTATAGAACAACTACCTCATCTTATTTGTTTGACAATAAATCTTTGTCAATGATCAAATTTTTTATTATTTTGAACTCTTATATGTTATTCATTATATTTTCTTGGTTACTCCATATGTTACTGAAATTATTTTTTCATCTCATTTGTTAAAAACACATATTATTCTAATTTATTCATTCACCACTATGAATGAAATATCATTTTTCTGTTAACTAGAAATATGATGATCATAAAACCTCATATCTTGAAATGACCTTTAATATATATTCAATATTTTTTAATCAAATAATAATTATTATATAATTCGTATTAAAAAATTATATAATGGGATGTCTATTTGTTAATAATAGTAAGGTCTTCTAAATTTAGTTCCCTGAAAAATTTTCTAGGTATGATTCATAAGTGTATAAACTATAATTATGAAATTTAATAGAGATTATATATATTTAATTAAATTTAGTGTATAAAGATAAATAAATTGGTTGTGATCATGATTCAAATCTTATACATTATTTTTCTAACATCATCTATATAGAAACCTTGAGAGAGATAAACATTCTATCATTCTAAACCCCCAACCAAGAAAAATTTATTCAACCACGTATTTGGGTAAACTTGTATTTAATTTTATGTATTCTATATTATAAATTGTTATAAATAGTTTGAGATTGTGGAGATTTTTCAATTCACATGTAATAGGAAAAATTATCAATAATTGGTATAAAATTTAACCATGTATCGATCTTCGGAACATTTTTTGAATAAAATTAATGAATAAGACTTCCAATTTTTATTAATGACGTTGATATCAAAAGAAATGAAAATTTATGATTTATTTTTTATAATTTCATGTTATATCTATTTATGTGTAAATTTATTTTATAATTAATGTTAAATTTTGCATCACTATGAGTATAAAAAACATCTAACATCTAATAAAAGCATTGATTTTTGATGGAAATATCGCTTTTAAATTTTATAATGAAATGTATTTATGGTATATCATTATATAAGTAAATTAATTTTATATTAGATTTTAATTTTAATGAAAATTATTTTTTATTATTCGAGTTCAAATATTTGTATTTATCATTTTATAAAATGATGCCTAGTATTTTCAAAATAAATTGATGTGGTAATCATTTCACAAAAGTGGCCATATTTTTATAAATTAATTTATTAGAAAAATTAATAGTGTCAATTTATCTTTCATGTGAATAGTTATCCTCCTAAAGTAATGTCACTATTTTTACAAATAAAAAGTTCTTATTTTGTAATAAATATATGAAAATTTTTAGTTTTCCATATGAATTATTAATTATTACAAAGAATGGTTTTTTATTGGAAAAATCTAATTATACATATTACATTCTTGTATTGGTAGTACAACTTAGAAATAACATTTTTATCCAAATATAATACATTAGTGTTGTATTGGGTATATCATATTAGAGAATTCCATTATTGTCACACAATGATTGAAAATTATTAAATTTAAGTATTGTGATATTTGAATTTAGTTTTTTTCCCTTTTAATATTTTTTACAACTATATTGTTACATATTAATTCCATTCCAATTTTTAATGGAATATATTTCATTATTTGGAAATTAAACATCCTTATAATTCATTATTTATAATTCCTTAACCTTATACTAAGTATAGAATTTCCTCCCACTCCATTAAAAAAATTATCCAAGATAAAATAAACAAAATGAAGTGGGAATGTTTTAATTTCATGAGTTTAGATATCTGAAATTGTGAAAGTTCATAAATATATATTGACACTATTATTAATAATTCATATTCCAATGTCTTTATAAATACACTTTAGTTTTTTTGGTAAAATTCAACACATGATGTGGTAAAAAGGAATGGTTCAATATTTATTTATTACATTTAATAGAAATATATAAACATAAATAAAGAGTGTCCAAATCATTATAATTTTTGTGTGAACGCATCTCAATTTGTCTTATTCTAAAGTAAATTATACTTTTGTACCAAAATAATATTGGTGGGTAGATAATAGTGTTACTAGTCACATAAGGGTGTCTATAAAAATTTTAATATGACACCCATGTGACTTAGAAAGTTTTATCTTTATAAGAAATTGAAAATAAGTTCAATTTGAAGATATTTTATATTTTAAATTTTTTTTAAGGACAAGTTTATTATTTCATTATAAAATATAATTTTTTAGTAACATGTTGTTGACTGGATTTAATTTTTATTTCCACATTTGGGATGTATAATAACATATTTTCATTTAAAAATAGATACTTCAGTCCTTTTTAAAAATTATATATTATTGGAACTAGATAATAATCTATTAATGAAATGAAATATTTGTTTGAAAACCATGATTTATATTACGGAGCACTACATACTAGTTCATGTGGTTCGAAGTGAAAATTAATAAAAGAAGATTCTACTGCATTATGGAACTTGTGTATGGATCATTCCTCTAAATAATGAATTGAAAGTTGAGTGTTGGGTGAGAAAAATTACCCAATAAATTTTCCAGACCTGATATTGTTTGTTGATTGTATGAAGGGAAAATAGAAAAAGATAAGGATATTCCATGTTAATAGATACTCTAATGTCATAAAACTAATACATATGATATTTTTTCCAATAAATATGGATTCAAAGAATGGTTAATAGTATTTTATTATAATCATAAATGAATATTAAGTGGATGGATATTGATATTTAATTATTAATAAGTGTCGCTCCTTGTACATTTGAATGGTTTTACAAATATATTCATTTAATAAAGATAACAAAATGAAATAATGTTGTTAAATATGATTGTTGTGGTGAATAATATAGAGGATAAGATTTATTAATGGAATAATATCCATGAAAAGTTTATTAATTCCAATAGTAATGTGATATTCTCTCAAAACATACAATTACATAAACCCTAGAAGTAATATTGATATAGTGAGATGTAAAAGAGAAATTATGGATTTGGTAAGAATTATGATTACTCAGTCTACAAAACTAGAATCCAGCATGGGTAAAACATTAAAGTCCAAAATAAATTACATAAATAGTTTTATAAATAAAATATCTAAAAACCCACTTATGAACTCTGACTAAAAAAGAATCCTAGAATTATTCATCTACACATTTAGGGTTTTCCTACTGAGGAAATAATTTTTAGTCTATATAAAAGTGAAATTATACTATAAAACTATTAGTTTTTATTTGGTTAAATATAGTTAATGATTAAGGGGTTTTAAATCTTATTATCCCATATCATTATCCTTTTCGATATGGGAAATAATATATTTTCTGAGAATGCTTAGTGTATATATAATTATTTCTAAAAACATAGAATATAAATATATTTATATGTAATTACCTCACCCAAATTAAGAAATTTACTAGAAAGAGGAAACACAAACACCTCTCGAGAAAATGCTACTAAATATATCCACTAGATAAAAGGGATGAAAAATTTCATATGATTACATAATTTACCACCAAGAATATAAATTTTAAATATGTGTGAAGGAAGATGGGTTGATAAACATTCATCATGTTAAGTAATGTTCTAATTCTAATATGTGGATTAGTACCCTGAAGTATGTGACTAATTCCATGAAAGCCAATAATGATGGGGACCTTATAAAATCATATGATGGTGTGAGACCAATTAGTTACAAATGGTAATTTAATTCCAAAATGGAATCATTGGTAAATTTTGAGGGATATAAGTCTCATATTAAAAGAAATGTATTTACTCAATTAGAAGGTATTTATAATAAATAAATATTCTATTTGGTTACATATAATGACTCTTTTAGTATATTTATGGAACTTATGGTGAATTTTAACTTTGAGATACACTAAATAGATGTTTTTATTGAATTTCAAAATGGTTAAATTTATTAAATTATTTATATGGTTCAATAATAGATATTGGTATTTGGTGATCCAAAGATAATCATTTATAAATGATAAAAACAAATAAATTGGATTAATAAATCTTCACAGCAATGGAATCATAAATTTATAAAAAATCATTTTGTTTTGATTTTAAATGAATGTCGTTGATTGTTTCATGAAGTATATGTTCAAAGGGATTAATTTTACCTATTTTATATATCAATGAAATATTAATCATTGCTGTCAATATATTTATTGTATAAATGAAAAATGTTTCCAAAAACAATTTTAAACAATTGATTTTGAGGATGAAATATTTTTCAGGTATAATGATAAAATGAGATATGTCTCATTCCATCATTGAGTATCACAAAATGGATATATCAAAATGTTTTTAAATGGGTTTATAATAAATTTATTTAAATAATAAGATACCCCTCTTTCCAAAGGATACATTTTTATCTCATTCATTTTCTTAACAATGAGTTTGAATGAAAAGAGATGAAAAACATATTCATTATGTATTGCTACTAGGTATTATAATGTATTATAGAGTATGTAAGAAAACAAAATTTTGGAATATTTTTTGTATTTGAAAAATGTACTTTTACAGCCTAGAAATTAATTACTAGATGGAATCCAAAAGGGTTATGTGATAATTATTTAAAAAAATATATTTCATTCTAATATTTCATAGATCATAAAATTTATAGCTCATGTGGTATCCTAACTATGATTTAAGATGATTTAAAGATACCATAAGATCCAATTATGGATATATTTACATTATTACTAGAGTATATATTTCATAGAATAGTTTGAGTCATATTTTCATAGCTTCTTCTACCATGTATGTTTTGTTTATAGTTTTTTATGTGGGAACCATTCATGAAGTATGATTTTTTATTTTATTTCAAAGGGATATTATTTATAAATTACATTGAAAGACTATTAATGATATTTTTTATAATAAATTAGATCAACCATATATCAATAAAAAAAATTATATTGTAGAAAATCAATATCATGTTTATTGTTATTAATGTTTTTGTTTATAGTGGCTTGTTCTGTAAAGAGAAGATTGGGAAAAAATCCATTGTTTTGGATCAACTCTCCAATGGTTTAAAAACTAATATATTTAAACATAATATTTATTATATGGGTATTACTTGTTTTTTTGATGTCTATTTTAGTGGGATTTTACTTTTGAGTGATCTTATTTTAAGCACTCTAAATATTAAAGCTTTTATAGAATGAAGGGTATGGTTATTTTTATCTTAAACCTCTCATATTTTTTATGGTTGTTTAGATGATCATTACATATTATTGATGGACTGGTTATAAATAGTTATATTCAATAATATTTTTGAAACATTCATGTTATACATCAATTCCTAATATTTTTCATCAAATATTTTGGGTTGGTGATCATTGATGTGTTGATTTATGAATTAATATAATGAAGAATCCAATAGATCCATGTCATGCATATAGTATAATAAAATTTTTATAGGATGTAATATGTGTCCCAAGTGGGATGTTGGTATATTTTTTAATCTTATTATTACTATTATTTTATTAAAAAAATAATCATATTTGGGATTTAATTTTATAAAGGCTACAAATGTGATGTGAATTTAACTAATATAAACATAGGGGAAATACAATGGGTGAAATAAGGATTTGGTTCATGTAGTCAAAGATGCATATAAAGAGATACCACATTTAGTATTCATTGGATATATATAAAAAATACCCAATTGATTACCCATAACCCAAATTCACATTAGTACCCCTAATTTCCCATCTACAACTATAATTCTCACCCTCTCTGATGCATGATCCACCCCGGTCACCACCCCATCTCGGGTGACCCATTACATCAGCCACCCAATTATAGTGAAGTAATCAACCTCCTCATCTTATATGAACCACCACACCTAACACCCAACTTCTATGAATCTACCACCACCCACCTCTGCTTCTTTGTTCAATCACAATCAAGAACCTATAAAGAAGATTATTTCCACCCGCTCGACTACAAACTATCACACCCACAACTTTCTTTAACAAATTTCATCCAAAATATAATATCATCTCCCTACCCTGACACCTACTAACCTTATAAATCACATATATTCATATATAATTCTAATTTTTTATTTCATCTATAATTATCCCACCCTCCTATACATATATCCAAAAATATCATCCCCCACCTCTCCCCTTACACCCACCACCACCATTGGTATTCATATCCACCACTATATTTGTCTCCAACATAGAAATATAATATTTTTAAGGTTTATTTTAGATCAAATAAATTTATATATATTGACTCTATTTATAATGGATTGGTAATTATACATTTATATTTTTTTATCCCTCATTATGACCTCTAATTCTACTCCATGACCTTCTCAATCAATGTTTCATGATATTGTTATGGATGAGGACACGTGATTCTTCCAAGAGTATAATATTTTTACTAGGGTCGATGGTTTGTATGAATGTGTTTTAGAATATTTTCATGGTAAAATTTAAAAGAGGATACCATCAAAGATAACTCTATTGATACTGATTAGATCCGTAGCTAAAGTTGCATCAAGATTATTAAGACTATAAAGAGTATACTGTTCAATTTGAAACAACCAATGATTATAAAACCAAATTTGGTGATTATATAATGAATTATAATATTAGTAAAAATATAATTCTTTTTATGTTTCATTTTTAGAACCAAAATCTTTTTATAAGATGTTTTTAGGGTCATTCTTGTTATTATTTTATATTCTAAAAACATGTTTTTATGATCTTAAATGAATAATGATCGTAATTAATTTTTAATCGAATAATTAATATTTACTTCTTCTCACAATATCATTTTTAAATTTTTATTATCGTTGTTTCCGATTTGATCTATATTTATCAATATGTTGATTAGTTTATTTCATTGTAATAATCCTTCAAAAATTCTGATTTATTAATTTATATATCAAATTATAGTAGAAAACAATATGGGTCAAACCTGTGAACATAATATTTATTCTAAGACATTTTTTTGAGAAATATTGAGGATTTTAAAATTTAATATAAAACTAGAAGAAATTAATCTTCAATTTTCTGTGAAATAATTTTTGACATATGTTTTTTGTGTTTCATGTATTGGTTTATCATATGTGAAATTTTATATTGATATAGTTTATCAATTTGTGTATCTGATTTATTCTGCAGTTTTTCATGAGTATCAAAATGATATTATGGTTATTAATATATTGTAATTGTGTAAAAAATAATTTACCCCATGGTTTTCGTTGATACTATTTTATCATTTAATAAATAGATGTTTTATCATTGATTCAGAATTTATTTAAAAAATATAGATTCATTATAGTATTTTAGTAATTAAATTATTCTTTATATAAATAATTAAAGTATAAAATTATATAATATATAATGATTATAATAAATATTTTTGAGGTTGTTATTTAGTAGTGATATAATTTGGATTTTAAGAAAGTATTCTTTATTTTAATTCCTTGATTTTTTTGGTTGATTTTTTCATCATCTATGTTTCCTTTTTTGCTAATAGCTGGTAAAAAATATAAGTCTTTATTTTCTCATGTAAGCTTAAATTGATATGTGTTGATAATATATAGGTATTCATTAACTATGACTGGTTTATTGGTCTAGTAGGATTACATTTGAAGTTATTTTTTATTTTTTTCAAGAATTTATCTATCATCCGAGTGTTTAGGTTGATAATGGTAGTCTAGAGGTCAATAATCTTATTAGATATATTCCCAAATCACACATATCATATTAAAAATGATACTTATTTATTTTTAAAACATTTTTAGGACCAGTAAATTTAATTTTTTCATATATTATCATCTTTTTTGTATATACACATTCCCCTTTACTATATATGCAACCATAATATTCCAAAAAATTTCTTTAAACAAATCTTGAGTCCTCAACCACCACACATTATCTAATCATTATTATAGGAAAAATATTGTGTTTTAATGATCAATGTCTGTATAAAAAATGAAGGTGTTGTGGGTGACATTGACATGTATAGACCCACTAATTAATGGATTTGAAAACAAGCATTCCATGTGACATTAATAACATTATTTATATTGTAAAAAATGAGTTTAAGACACATTATTATACTTTTTATGGTTCTAAAATTTTAGATGAATAAATATAAAAATAAAAAATTATTTATTTTGATTGAGTTGGGGGTTCTTATTGGTATCAAGTCTAAATATAATGTTTTAATTAATTAATTTTTCGTTCTCATGTCTCTATTATGTGTTCAAGACTATATGCATGTATTTATTTAACAGTAGGTGTCATTGAATAGTTTTATTTTTTTAGTGTATTTACACATTGAATTTTATTGCACATATATTTTTTCCTTTGATAATATTCGCATGGTCAATATAGTTTTTACGATATACTAACCAATAATGTTGATAGAATAATGTTCTTGGTTTGGTTGTGTTTTCATTTCTACTTTATAATTGGGATAAGTCAATAATGTATCTATATGTTTTATTCCTTATATAATTAGCATGTATTATAGAAATCTCAAATTAATTATTGATTTATTGTGATAATGTAAAATAAGATAATTTGGAACCTGTAGGCTTCAATCACACTATGTATAGTGGAAAAAATGGGTAGTACTAGGGGAGTAAACCTTGGTTTCTCATCATATACCAACATTATGATGTTCTTTGTATTTAAACACTATTAATAAATGTAAATAAATGATATTTTATATGATATTTATGAGGAATTAACTTATATTCATTCAAAATTGGTTTGCATCAACATAATTTCCATAGTTTTTGTGATTGTTGTTTTTCATCATCTGGTTAAATTTATTTTTCATGGAAATAAGAACTATAAATTTGGTTGGGGTTCGACTGTATATTATCCCCATTACAACTTCCCTTCCCTAAATTCATCCTAAAAAATAATTATTTTAAAAATAAGTTAATTTTTTTTGAAAATGAAATTATAATTTTAAAATGTTGTTATAATTTTTATAAAAAAATTTAAAAAATATGTGATATTTTTTTAATAACGAAATTACACTAAAAAATGGTTCTTGTTTTCCTTTAATTTTTTAAATATTAACTCATTTTACTACTCATTAACTAGTTCCATCATGGAACTGTTTCATGGAATAATGATAACCGACCAATGTTTTGTATATTTTGGGATAAAAAAATATTCATTTGTTTTTTTCATTTGAGTATGTTTATATATTTTACATATTTTTCATTTTATTTAGAGTTGAACATTATTATTAGAGGGGTTTTTGAAAAAAAAAATTGGTAGAAAATATTCAATATTTTTAATGGAGAGGCAATATGGATTTTGTTTTAAAATTCAAAAAAAAAATTTAATATTTTTTGAATTATATTAAATTAATACATTATATCTAATTATTATAAATTTAATTCATATTTATATGTATATTAGATTTATAATTCCAATCAATTTGGGGAAACTATTTTCTATTTTAATTTTATTTTATTTATACAGTATAAATTTATTTATTCATACCTGGATGTGTTTGAAGATTTCAGATAAAAAGTAATTTTTTATTACAATTTTAACTGTTTTCGATTAACTAATTGAAAAAAATATTCAATGTAACCCTTTTTATAGATTGATTTACGAGTTAATAAAACTATTTTTATCATTATTAATTTTAAAGGAAATTAAATATAATATCATTTTTGAAATAATTTGGTAACATTATGATAAATTGGGATTTACTTTAAGGGGATTTCAAAAGATAGAATGCAAAACTTTTTGTATAAATTATTCATTTTTATTAGGTTTTAAATTTATTTATAATTATAAATGTGATATTATCTTACACATGATACTTGTAAATAATTTAAAAATTATTTTTGACTAATATGTATGATTTTTTTATTGAATAAGGAATATATTATAATCCATGGATTTATTTTTTGGTCTATTTTTTCTAAAAGGTGATTTTTTATGTGAATATTATTTTCATGATGTTTCAACATGTTTATGATTTTGAGTCTTCTTTCACATATATTATTTTTTAGTTCATTTAATTCCACATAATAAATTTTAATACCATGTTTTTTAACATATAGTGATTAATGTTATTTTTTTATAACCTTATTCTTCTTGGTTGGTGTCTGCTTCTTTGAATAAAGGATTTATGATTTCATTTATTTATAAGTTCAAGACATTTTCATTGATATTTAAACATCTGTAGATTTAAAATACTATAAAATATGGAATGGTTTAACACACCCGTATACTCATGACTCAGCAATGTGGGTCCGGGTGATGTGTTTTTTTATAAGTATTCCATAACCATTTTTTTATATTTTCTAGAGGCCAGTTTAAGGGTTCCTAGTACCCAAACAGCACACATGAAACAGCCACATTACACTTTAAAAATTCCAAAACACCATCAAAAATCAAACTTCAAACCCACCTCCAGTCATGCCTCGAACCGTGAACACCACATCACGTCTCGAGAAATGAACCCATCACATCTAACCAATGTCGCCTCGAACCACGGCCAGCCTCGACAGACACAACACAGAAAATAAACAATGCCACCCGAAAGTTTCACCAGCATCCTTCACCACCATCACCTTCAGTGTCCATCAAAAAACAAGCTATTACTTGATCAAACTCACAGACAAAAACCAATTAGGGCAAACCACCATCACACCAGAGAAACCATCGGAGAAACATCCACTGCCTTTCTTGCTACAACAGGAAAACCCGCATCAATTGGAACACAGATGAGCTTCACCAACGTCCGTCGTCACCACCATCAACGGTTTAGAACCAAATCAAACATCCCTCCAAGGCCAAGAACAACGAGGCCAAAGACAAATACACCTAAACCACCACCAGATGAAAGCAAACCTCAAAACAACATTCCTAAAAGCAACTAAATCATGTCAACATTTTAACCGCAACACTGAAAATCTTAAGAAGCCCAACTCAAAATGTAAATGCGAAAAGAAGGAAGAATAAATCACCCATCGCCACCATCCGTAAAGCCCGCAGAGGATATTATCACCACTTATAGAACGCATCCACTGACGAATGATTCCTCAACCTATAGAAACCAGGACTTTGCCTCTCGACAGAAATACCTCCGTGAAACCCTATCCAGATAGAGGAGTCGAGCAAATGATGTGCCAAATCAAGTGTACCGCCGAAGGACAGATACGAGGAGGTCGCCGACGTGAACAATGGACCACGGAGGAAGATCGTAGCCTGACTGGGATGAGGAAAGGCGACGCCAACAGGAGAATACCTAGCACTGATCTGCTTTGCTTCACCCCTTACGGGTCCATCATTTTGTTATAAGTATGAATCGAGGCTATTAGTGGTGATTTTTCAACAGGATTTCTCTGTTAGGAATAATAAAGAGTGTTTTTTGGAAAATTCAATTAATTTTATTAATATGAGTCTATTTATAAGAAAATTTAAAAATTTTATTGTTCTTTTATTTAGAACAAATATTTATAATAATAATTGTTAGAAAATTAGACGATAAATAAGTAAATATGCATAATTCATTAGCATAAATAAATATAGTGGCCTGTATTGGATGTCTCTAAAAGGGTTATTTGAAAACATATCTAAGGTGAACAATTATGTAAGTAATAAATTAACTGTGACAACCATTGGTGATTGAAAATGTTTTATTTTCTTCCATATCTACTATAACCGCAAAAAATAGTCATGGAGCTTTCATTAAGTATATAGAAACCTTTTTCTTGATAACTTTTGGCAGCCACGAGTACGTATTTCTCTATTACTTTTATGTTTCTAATTATAAACCAGTTAATAGGTGTGGGTCATAATTTTAATGAATATTTTTTTTAAATTGAATAGAGATTATGGAGAAATAATTTATTCTAGTATATAAAGGTAAATAAAGACTCCATGGTCATGATTCACCAGTTTTTCATTACTTTTCATACCCCATTTTCATTTAAAACTCGATATAGATGACAATTCCAAACATGAAAACCCTAAAACCATGAAAATAACAGTTTTCCTTGGATATGTGTATTCTTTTAATTAATTTTTTTTAATTGATCTTCAAAGAATATTTTCTATATAACAAAGGAAAATAAATTTCATACTTAAGGGTTGAGTAAAACATTTTCCGAAAGTATAGATTGAGATATTAATCAAGGGTGGGAATTATTCATGATAAGAGCATCAATATATATTTTTTAAATAAGGCACTATCTAAGATATCATCAACCTAAAATAAAATAAGAAAGAAGGTAATTTGAAGAAAATCACCACAACCATATTTTATTAAAGAATTCTATATTATATGATACACTTCCAATTAAGTGTATTAAAAAATAAAAAAAAATATTTTATTTTCCAATGTAATATTTAAATAAAATTTTATGTTTTAATTTTTTTTAAAAAATTGTATAAATTAAATTAAATTAGTATGTTCTAATAACAATAACAATATTTTATTAATTTTTTGTTTGGTAGCTTTTTAGATTTCATATTTGACATAAATTTTTTAAAATTAAAAATACTTTTTAAGGTTATGATATTTCAGTATTAATTTTTTTATCATATTTAGTTTTTTTATTTTAATAAAATTGTAAATAATTGTTATATAATTTCAATAAACCTTTTTTTATTTTTTGAATTAAAATTTAAAACATTTAATATTCTAGAATTTGTATATATATCATATTATTTCATATATTTATAAAATTATTTATTTAAAAAAATTTAAATAGTTGATACAATAATTTATAATATTGTTTCTTATTTTTTTTAATTTTAATCAAATTTTAAATTTTTTATTGATTTATTAATTTATTTATATTATTATTTCATTTCACTTTTGAGTTTTTTAGTTTAATATAACTTTATTCCTAATTTTAGTATTTAAAATTTAGTTTTTAATGTTAAAATATATGTTAATGTGATTGATGAGAGTAATAATTGAGAAATAACATCAATATACCATTATAAATAATATATAGTTAGAATGAAATTAGAGTAATATATAATATTATATTTAATTTTATTTATGAAGTCATTGAAACATAATGACAACACATCTTTGAGGTCAAAGAGTATGTATGTTTCATACAATCCATCACTTGCTCTACTTCATAATATTTATGTATTGAATAATTTGTTTGGTATGTTATAGAGTAAATATCCCATCACGTTTAATACATTAATATTACATAACATTTAGGGAATAATTAAATCATTATACAAATTTATGCCCAAAGACTGTACAAGATTAATTTCTTTCGAAACATGGAAATATAAAAACCGTTACATAATTGATTTACATAATATCCTTCTAGGTTTTTTCTAACTAATGGCCCTATTATATACCTCATCCATAATACATATATTCATTACCTAGAAAGGGAAACATAAAAAGGGGTGTTCTGAGATTCTTAGTAAGGGAAAACAAGGGATACTTGTAAGCATAAACATGAGCATTGGGGTATGTTAATTTGATCATAACATGAGAAGGTCATACCCTACATATCATATGGTCAGAAACATGAATAATGAATAAATAATATTTGTTCATAAGACAGGAATCATAATGAAATAAATAACATGATCCATGAAAGCATATCATAAGAATAAAAAATGGAATTGTGGCATCATATAAATGTGATATCATTCCATATAAGTCAAGAATCATTTCTATATATTATCAAGGCACTTCATGGCAACCACCCCTACAAGGTGGGATACACCACCATCCCCAATTTTTGTCCATTATTTGTGAGAGATCGTGTTTCCGTGTCTTCCTAAACGGGATTGGGTTTCCACATATTTCAACTTCTTGGTGACTACACCTACTAGGCAGGACATACGACCGTCCATAGTTATTGTCCTTTCCATATAAGGGAATGAGTTTTCCCATCTTCTGACATCATGGTGACTACACCTACTAGGTGGGATACACCACCATCACCAGTCTCATTCCTTTCCTGGTAACATATCAGGTTTCCCAATAATTCCTTAAAGGATCATGCCCAACGACTTAATTCACATTTTTCTCATAAGATATTAACCTTTACTCAACACATAGGAAGAAATAGTTCCCACCAATCTCATAATAAAATAACTCACTCATGTTCCACAAGATAATGAAACATTCAACATATCACTACCCATAAAAAGTGATGTGTTTTATAAATATCATATCATAATCCAATGAAATGTAATGGGTGTCATAAAAATTTAATTATATCTAAAAAAATATAAAAATACATGTTTGATAATTATTTCATAAAATCATAACCATGAAAAAAGAATGTTTTTATAAAATAAAACCTGTATTAGAGGAAGGGTTTCATAAAAATCATTCCATAAAAAATCCATTCAAAGAATGAGTAATTTTGGATGATTTGAATAATTTACTATGAGTCATGAGTAACATCGATGTATTCCATGTTACATTAAAAAGAAATTTGAAATATATATTAAAATAATTTAATAATAAAATAACCTTTATTCTTTGATAAAGTATCTTTAAAAAATAAAACACTTTAAAAACAATTTTCATGAAAATAAACAAGAAATCATGAGAAAAAATATTCTAAAATATTCTGGAACACTTTTTATTGGAAAAAATATAATGGGTGCTTGAAAATATTTTGGAAACAATTTTCCTTGGAAACATATAAAATAAACCTGAAAATATTTTGAAAACCATTTTTTTAAATATAATTTAAAAATTTATAAATAAACATTGAAAGATTTTTTAAAAACATTTTCTATGAAAACTTATGAATAAACCATGAAATTGTTTTGAAAATAATTTTCATTGAAAATTTATGTACAAATTTGGAAGGCATTTTGAAAATAATTTTCCTTGATATCTTATAAGAACGCTAGAAAACATTTCAAAAACCATTTTTCTTGAAAACATATAATAAAATTTTGAAAAAAATTTGAAAAACATTTTCCTTTAAAATAATTTGAAAAAAATATTATATTATTTTATATTGTTTAAAATAATTATTAAATATGTAATATTTTAGAAAATAAATCATTGAAACCCAATTTTAAATAATGAATTTTAAGATTTTCAAGAAGAACGATTCCAAAAAAATGACTTTTTAATCTTGTATATGAAACTTAAAGTTAATGATGGTCATGTTGTGAGGAAATTCCTTACAATCCAAACATTCCTTTTGCACTATAAAATTTTTAGAAAAGTAACTTCACTGAAAAAAGATGATAATAGTCCCTAAAAACACTTTTTAAGGTAAGACATGGTTATAAATGTCTTTTAAATATCATAGGATAATATTGCAATATTTTTTTGATTCCTTTTTTTTTGGAAAACATGGTTTAAAGGAAAACTTATTTCTGACCCAAGAGAGTATAAAGTCAGGATTTCATGAAATAACTTTACTAGTGATATTATGTAACCATGAGTGGAAATATGGTACCGATACATGAATAAATTATATGAAAATCCATGAATTTAATTGAGATATTTTTCACTAGATTTCATCAATGCAAATAATCTTGAATAGTAGAGAGATTGTTTCAAAAAACTCTTACGACAAGGTAACTATGAACCATAGACCCAATTTTAGAAAATTAAATTACATGAAGATAAAAATATCATGAAAATAAATATATTCATGATAAAAAATTTCAATGGTATTATATACACATCCTTAAAAAATCGAGGTGTAAAACAAGGCATGTGTCTCAATGAAAAGAAACTAAGGCAACATTTCATTATCGATTTGGTAATTTTTTAAACATAAACCCCATGAAATAAATATCATAAAATGGATGTGAAAATAAATATAAATTTATTTATTAGAATTTTATAATACATCCATTGTTATTATACACACGATAAAAAAGGAATGGGTGGTTAATAATGCGTGTATCTCACAAACATTAAAAAGTGAGATGAAATTCCATTACCTTTTTTCTTTCACTCTTTTCGTACTCACTCAAAACTCCTATATAATAAAATTTAAGTTTATTATACATATTTTAATGAACCATATTCTTATATATAATAAAATATATTATTTAGTTATTAATTTATATAACCCTCTTGTTAACAATTCAATGTTAAGGTTTCACTTTAGGTAATATCCTCATTGTTCTTCACATGTGTCTTAATGTTCTATATCATCATTTCTTATACTTATATCATGATTTATATAATTTATAAAATGATATAAATATCACGAATATACATTATTGATTAGGATAATAATCTATATAATATATATGTTTGAAATCGAACACACCATTAATGGAGATGGTAGGTCGTAAATATGCTTGAACGTTGTTTCTGTTTTATTATCATATTGAATGAAAGAAATAAAATGAGTTATATGTATATATGTATATAATATAATTAAATTATAATTATTATTTCATATATATAATATAATTTTACTAAAAAATCCTTAAAAATTTATATGTAGTGTGTGAATGAATCACATCTCATTGAGGGGGTGGTAGTCCACAATTCATCAAATGAAATTACCGTACTAAAAAATTATGAAAGAGTAATGATATGATGTAAATTAAAATTACATAAGAATAAAGAAATTATAAATATTATATATCTCATATATAAATAATTTCATAATCTCATTAGGCATTAGTCCGCCATACACGTAAACAATAATTTCATTACCCATTAGATGGAAGTGTGTGTAAGTGTAAATAAAATAATAATAAATATATAATGTTACATATAGGATAATGGTGTTTTTATACATTAATCTAATAAAACAATTGATGGAGGGGATAATGTAAAATAAAAGAACGAACTTTGAGGAGGGATGTTACATCATCATTGGGAAACTCCTTTTGGTTTTCACCAAAGGGATTCCTTGGTTATCATTATTAGAAAATAGAGGATTCAAAGAGTAATATAGGTATGTTAGTAAGGTTATTTGGAATATATTTTCCTATCCAAATAGGTTATAGAGTTGTTAAGAATAGAGAGAGGTGGTGGCCATTTACATGGGAGGGAAATGACATACATTGTATTTCCGACAACAAGTTAGGTGTATGAAAGTTTTTGCATAAAACAATGCTTCAAAAACCAAAAACAACTCAATAATTAAAGGTTTTGATATGATATATATTAAAACAATGTGTATTGGACATGTTTATTGGTAATTTTGGACATTAATTTTGTGGTTTAGTCCTTTGTTAAGCTTAATTGTGCCTTAATCTATATTGTTGATTTTAATTTCATTCACTAAACAATTTTGATAAAAAATAATTTTAAATAGTTATAAATTATATATCCTTCTTATTACAAATATATAAATCATTTCTCTAAATTCCAATCAAAAAATTTGTGGAAATAAATTTAAATTTAATCCTGTAGACGGGATGACTAAGTGGGTTTTTAAAGTTAAAACCTCAAAAGATTGCTATGTTTTTATATTAAATTTTAATGTGAAATTTATTATAACGAACTGAATTGTATTAACAGATAAAAATATGATCTAATTAAACTTTAAAACCAATTTTAAATATAATATAACCATTCAAATAAATTTTATGAAAAGTAATTATAAACTATATTTCAGTATTTTTAAATCTAATAAAAAATAAAACTTCACCGAAAAATACCAAAAATTTACCCTAACTTAATTTTTATGTTTTTATTTCAAATATGAAGTTAATTTTGAAATATATATTCACTAAAAATTCAATAAATTGGATTTAAAATAGTTTTACCATTAAAAGGTGTTTAAAATATATTAATAAAAATATAGTCTTTTATACATAAAATTATGTTTATTCTTATCTTAACCATATAAAATCTATTTGATGAATATCAAAACAAAATTACTGAATAAATAATATATTTATCACGTTAATATCACTCACTTATTTTAATAAATTTAATTTATTATGGTAAAACAACTTTTTGGGAATAAAAATGAAAAAAAATCTTTTATATTCAATCATTTTTTATATTACTTTCTAATTCTTATGTTAAAAATGAATTCATTATATATTTTTCAAAATAAATTATTTTGATAAGTTATTTAACCCTTCTCATAACTAATTATTTATGATGTATGTTATATTAAAAAAAATTAATTATATATCGTTATCGTTATTCATTTGTGCATGTTACACAAGCCAACAAGGAAAATATGTGTTAATTGTAACAAATACTAACCGTGATGTTTTCTGTAGAAAAAGATAATATTTATGTTGTGTGAAGTGAATTATTAACTTGTTTTTGTGTATAATGTTATCAAAACATACTGGATTAATATAAAATAATCTATTTATAGTGTTTCATTAAATGAAAAATATGAAAAATATAATATAAATTCAAAAACACATATTTCACTAAATCATGGGGTGTTTCATTCTCCCCCCCATAAAATTAATTTATAAATTGAAATTCATATGGATTGTCAGAGGTTTAAAACTGAAAAATTTCATTCAGAGAAACCCTCACAAAAAAAATTAATACAAAAATTTCTTATAAAAAGAATGTTGGAATAATAATGGTTACCCAATGTTAAAAAAACTATGCTTCCACAAAGTATAACATAGGTTGAGAGTGAAGATTTGACATGGAATAAAGGAATAAATATTTATCGGGGTGATTGAGGTCATTAATAATAAACAATTAAATGATCAATGAAAGGTTTAGGGCCTAAAAGTTACAAGTCTATGATGATTTAAAAGGCCATAGGTTCAATAAATATTAGGATATTCAGATGAAAAGTTTCTTTGTCATTTTCATATATTTGGGTTATAATTTTTTTGACCAATAATATAAGGAAATATAGATACTTTATAAATTTTTATAACAACAATTTCGTTTCCTTTTCTTTTATCTATGTAAAATTATTCTATTATTTTAATAAATGGATGTCTAGAAATTAACATTGATTCCTCTAGAACTAAAATACACCGTAATCAGATCGTATGTCCCGTAAAAGAATGAAATGTATAACTATTTTTCTCTAACTACACTTCAAAATAAATATGGTTAAATCATTTATCTCTAAACCAAAAAAAGTAACACTATTGTTTCATTATTAATATTTATTCGACCAAAATTATTATACATTAAGCATGAAATCACCAAGGCTAATGGTAGGCCTGAAACCCTTATCAACCTTCAATCATGGGTTCAATACCTGCAGACTTTACATACATTATTGGGTGAAACCTGACATACAAGATGCACATTATTAAATCTCACTGATATAATATCCAAAATTAACATTATTAACATCCTTGAAATAAGTTCAATTAATAAATATCCTTTAACCAATGATTTCAACACAATATCAATACATATTTAATTACTATGAAGTTTAACATAAATTTTTAATGAATGGTCAACCAACCCTTCTGAAAGATGAAAATACACAACATTAGAAAGAAATTCATGAATCATCTTATCATTTCTTCCTGAAATATAACAATGTATCTCGGTTATGTCACATTACAAAAATGCCAACACATTCCTCAAGTATTATATTGAACTAGGGTAATGCCCTGAATTACCATAAATACTTATTAAGGACATGAATGTTTCATTATTCCAAGGTATATTGGATCTATTCCATATATCAAAAAAATTTAAACTTCTTCAACGATATTATAAACAAACATTCATAATGTCATTAATTAGTTCCTAGGTAATCAGACCATCCAATTTAATTATTCATATTCCATATATCTTTATACAAAAAAAATTATATTAACATAAGGAACTTATTAACGTTTTTCTTACTATTAAACTTGTATTTTCCATGGACATCACCTTACCATTAAATAACGTTTCTATTTCATGGGAACCACTCACCAGGTTCTTGTAAATATGTATCAAAGAAGAACTAAACTGAACAATTCATATATATTTCAAAATTTATATAACATGAATATTGAATCAAAATACATAAAAACATTGATTATTAGAGATTATCATTAATCAATTAAGTGGGATACATTATACTATTAGCTAATACCTCTTTAATGTTTCACATTTCTCATATAGTCTCATCATCATATGTAATATAGCAATTACTCTCACTAACTTGATGATTCAGGTCAGGATATTTACTCTTGGGAAATTATGTTTCATAATGACCATTTAGTCCACACTTAAAATACATAACATTCACTGATTTAATATGGAGGATAATATTCTCATCCATTTTTTTTATCAAAATTATTTATTTTTACCTTGCAGTCACATGCTTTGTGTCCTTCTTTAACATAGTAAAAACACCATTTTATTTTTACATGACATTCACAGAGGTGATTCTTTCCACATTCATAAATCAAATGATACTAGATCTTCTTTCCTCCATGATCTCCATCACCTAAACTATCAATTAAATCTTTCATTATCTTCTTTTGTGAGTCTGATAGTTTATTACTGTACACATTATTAATCATGTCTCATGACAACTGATTAGGAATGATCACAATATCCTTTACTCATATTATCATCCCATTTGACATCTCATCATAAATATTTCTATCAAACTAAATATTAACATCGTTCGTTTAGGTTCCCTCCATTTACTAAGACTATAAATTATATTGTTAGAAACCATTATAATATTGGAAAACAACATAATCATGAAAATTAATTACTTATAGGTTGTATAAATGATGAAACCTACTTCTTTAATTTATTACACATTAGGTTTATCATATGTAATTCATAGTCACCCTCTATATAAATCCCTCATGATGGTTCTTAATAGTTTGGGAATTCAAAAAAGAAAACCCCCATACAGTGTCAAACTAGGTGTATAATAAGGCTCAATTTCATGTACCGGGTTATGTCGAGTCAGATCTGACACACCTTGATAGAGTTGTTACCCCTAAGTATATTTTTACTAGAGCGATATCCAATTATAGTATCTAGATTGGTATTTATTTCTAGTAAATCACTCCCCTTATACATTACCAAAATTCTAGGACATTTTTCTATATTTTTCCTTATACATAGACTTATCCTTATACTTGTCCTAAGGGTTATCACTATGGTTTTCTCAACCAAGATTCCAACAGTTCACTAAATATTCTCTCTGATACTTATTATAGTAACAGTTCATTCATTAATATTACATAACTTTTTCAAAATACTTAAAAAATTATATAAATATATTCCCAAATACTGTACTAGTATAGTGTCATTGGAAACATGGACACATAATCCCTGATGCATAAGTGAGATACATTATATCCCACAAGGTTATTCATGACTATCATCCCTCTTAGACACATCAAGAAAATACATATCTTCTTAACCTGGGGATGGAAACATAAACAGGGGTGATCTCAGATGCTTAGTAAGGGTAAATAAGGGTGATATGTAATCATAATCATTAGAATAGGGGTAAGTGAATGTGATCATAACATTAGAATATCATATCCTATATCTCATAAGATAAAAAACATGAATCATATTTTATAATTTTATAATATAAGAAACATAACAAAATAAATAACATAAGACATGAAAGCGTCGAATATGAATAAGAAATGTAATTGTGGAAAATATATACCTATGATGTCATTCTATACAAGTCAAGACTCATTTATGGAACTAATCTTGGCACTTCATGGGAACTGATCCTACTAGGCGGGACAAACCACTATCCCTAGATATAATCCTACCCTTGTAATATATACGGTTTCCCCATCTTCCCCCACTGGATCAGGTTTCCCCATCTTCCAACTTCACAGTGACAACACCTACTAGGTGTGACACACCTATAACCCCCATCACAGTCATTTCCTTCATACAGATTAGGTTTCACCATCTTCGAAATTCATGGTGACAACCCCAAATTGGCGGGAAACACCACTATCCCCAGTCATTGTCCTTTCCTTGTAAGGGATTGGGTTTCACTATCTTCCCCCAGTAATTAAATATCGTAACAACATTATCTCATGAGATATAAATCATCACCGAATGCATTGGATGGAGATATAGGTAACACCCAGCTCATAGTAAAACAATTCATACATATTCCATAATATAATAAAACATTCATCATACCATGACCCATAAAGAGTAAATGAGTTTCATAATCATCTTATCATAATCCCATGAACAAAAATGTGTTTCACAAAAATGTAATTATATATTAACCTATACAAAAAATAGGTTTTTTAATTATTTGATCAAATCCTAACCAATTAAATAAAGCAGGTTTCATAAGACTAAAAAACATTGGAGCGTAACTCACTTCTTAAAAATCATGTCATAAAAACAGAAATAATTTATTGAAATAATATGAATGGAAAATTGTAATCATTTATAAAATATTCAGGTGTTACATCAAAATATGTCATATTATATGGAAAATATTTTTGAAATATAATTTAATGACATTTCATGAGGAAAATATCCTTTTTCCTTTGAAATATATTCATTAAAACAAAAAACCATTTGAATCCTATTCACCTAAAATTAAAAGTTAAAATTTATAATGAAATCTTTGAAAAACATTTGAAAACCTTTTTCATTAAAATAAAATAAAAATAGCATAAAAATGTTTTTAAACCCATTTTCTATAAAAACATATAATAGAATGTTGAAAATATTTTGAAAACAACTTAATTGAAAATATATAAAAAATTTATAAAAATTTATAGAAATGGTTTTGAAAGTTTTTTACCTGGATATTTATGAAAGTATCATGAAGATGTTTTCAAACCAATTTCCTTGAAATATTATTAATGAATCATTAAAGAAATTTGAAAACCATTTTACATGGAATCATATAAAATAATCTTGAAAGCATTATCCAAACCATTTTTCATGAAAATACATTGAAAACATATAAAAGAATCTTAAAAATCATTGAAAATGATTTTTAAAAATAATACAAATTAACCAATTATTCATTGAAACCCAAATTACAAACAATATTATACAAATTGTTAGGAAATAATTTTATTTTAGTAACATTACTTTATAACCATATATGAGATTCTTCAAGGTAATGATTTCATCATGGGGGTGAATCAGTACATGATAAACATTCCTTTTGCATTGTAAAAAGTATAGAAAACTGTCACGACCGGAAAATATTCATAAGATTACATAAAAGGTTTTTGTTTAAAATGAATAAAATGGTTCCAAATATCTTTTAAATACCATAGGATAATAATTTATTTTTTTTGGAATATTTTCTTTTTGGAAAAAATGGGTTTACATAAGACATATTTCCAACTGATGAGAGGCTAAAGACTGGATTTATTAAAAACATTTGTTTGACAAAATTATTTACCAAAGAGTGAAAAAAGGTGACAATATATGAATATATTATGAATAACAAGAGGATAATAAAATAAATTAATTTTCTTTATATATGGATCATAAGATTTCATCAAAGTAAGCATGGTTATAAACCATCTCGAAAAGCGATGATATTATTCCAAAAAACACTTACCACATGGTAACATTGATCCATAGTGCCCATTCTAGAAATTAAAAGTACATTAAGATTAAAATTTAATGAATATAAGGATATTCTTTATATAAAATTTCTAGGGTAGTATGTATACCTCATATAAAAATATAGGTGTGTAACATGGAATGTGTCTCAAAGAAGGAAATTCGAGACCAAATTACTTTCCCCATTTGATAACTATTGAACCATATACCACATGAAATAATTATTTTCAAATGGATTTTTAAATAACAAAAATATTATTATAAGAATCATATAATACATCCATGGGAATTTTAAACACCACACAAAGTAATGGGTGGCGAATAAATCTTGTATCTCATGCTAATAAAATGTGAGATGAAATTCTCTTACCTCATGTCTTGAATATCATCATAATTTTTCAAACCACATGTATAATAAATTAATTATTATTATAAATCCTTTACAGAACCATATGATTATATATGATATCATATATTGTTTTATTATGACATTATATTTCCCCCTTGTTATGAAATATGTGTTAAGGTTTCACTTCGAGTAATATCTTTTCTGTTTTTCGCATGTGTCTTAATTTGTTATATATTTGGTCATTATATTTATATCATGATATAAAGAATTTAATGCATGATATAAATTTAACTTATATTCATTATATTTATATTATAATAATAAATATAGTATATATGTATGTAATGTAATACAATGTTCATGGAGACGGTAGGTCGTACGTATGTGTGGACGTTATTTCCATTTTGTGATCATATTTAAAAAAGAAAGAAACTAACATATATGTATATATGTATATAATCTAATTAAATTATAATTATTATTTCATATATATAATATAATTTCACTAAAAACATCTTTAATACATTCCATGTAGGGTTTGAATGAATCACATCACTTTGAGGGGGTGGTAGTCCACAATTTCTCAAATGAAATTATTTTATTTACACGTGAATAAATATAAAATTTATATTCTACATAAAAAATAAATAATAATTAAGATTTTGTAAATATAATATTTATCATATATAAATATATTTAACACCATAATTTCCACCTTGAGTGAACTTAAAAGAAAATTTAACAATCCTCGTTTTGTGATGTGATAGTTTGTCATACACATAAACAATATGTTCGTTACCAATTATATTGAAGTGTGTGTATGTTTAGGGATAACCCTTAGCATATATAATAATAATATATTTATTATAATGAGTGTTTATACAGGAATGGATTAATAAGATTTTATGGAGTGGATAATGGAATATAAATAAAGGGACCTTGACTAGTGATGTTACCTTTTATTTGGGTAATTCTTCTTGGTTTTCACCAAAGTGATTCATTGGATTTCATGATTCCCAAAGGGAGTATTAAATAAATAAAATATGGATATTTTTAATTTTATTTTACAGATCATTTCTATACCCAAGTGGTTTTAGAGTTGTGATGAAGAGGGATGGGTGGTGGCCTTTTATAGGGGAGATAAAGGAAAAAAATTTCATTTCTGAAAACAACTTAGGTGTACCACGTTTTTACTAAAACAAAGTAATCCTAAACCAAACAATCCCAATAATGGAGGATTTAGTGCCAAAATAGTTCCATAAAATGGGATTTTTAAAAGTTATAAGGTCACTTAGTCTCTTAAGATAAATATTTAGTCCCTTGTTAAGCTTAATTTTCAATAATCGATGTAATTAAATCTATATAATTTCAATAATATTATTTTTCAAAAAATAATTTGATCTTATTATAAATTTTAAATTTTTTGTTCCAAATATTGAGTTCATTTTTTCAAAATTCAAAACTCATTGTTGGAAAAAATTAATTCAAATTTATTCTTTCAAACGGGATGAAAAATCATGTTTTTAAAATAAAAACCTCCAAAAGATTACTATGATTTTATAGTCATTTTTAAATTGAAATTTATTCACATGACCTAAATAGGATTAATTTATAAAAATATGATATAATTAAACTTTAAAAACTAATTAAATATAAAATAAATATCTTTTTAAATAAATTAGATGAAAATATGTTTTTAGTAAAATTTCAATATTACTTTTTATTCATTAAAAGTGTAACATCAGAGAAAAATACCAAAAAATTAAAAATGAAATTTTTTATCATTATAATGCAAATATGAAGTTTATTTAGACATATATAATAAATTAAATTACCAAAAATTGTATTTAAAATATGTTTTCCATTAAAAGGCGGTTAAAAGGACTTAATAAAAATATAGTATTTTATGCATAAAATTGGTTTTGTTTTTATCTAAGGCCTATAAAAAATATTGGCTAAATATAAAAAATATGTTATTAACATATAATATATATATATATATAACATTAATATCACTTACATTCTTTAATTAATTTAATATATTTCTGTAAAATAGCTCTATGGGCCTATTAATAATAATATTTTCTTAATATTCAATCGGTTTTAATATTAATTTATAATTCATTTGTAACCAATGAGTTCCTTTTATATTTTTGTAAACCATATATTTAAATAAGTAATTTAACCCTTCTCATAACTAAAAATTTAAGGTGTATATTATATTAAATAATATTTTAACGATACATCATTATGATTATTCAGCCCGGCGTGTTACACAACCCATCGAGTAATGTCGTGGTTACACATAGCACAAGCTAACATCAGTGTTACATGTAGAAAATTTTAAAATTTATATTATGTGTAGTCAATTATAACTTGGATTTTTCATATAGTTCAAGCCAAACATAGAGGTTTTATATAAAATAAATTATTTTTAGTGATGAGTGAAATGAAAAATATCAAAAAGATAAAATTAATTTGAAAATAAAATCACAATGTATTTGGGTGTTTAATGGAGTGTTTGCAGAAATAGCTCTAGATGCGATGTCCTTAAAAATTGGTCTAATATTAGAACTAGGACCATTCTCCAATATACTTGAGAGTTTTATATGAAATTGAAATACTGGTGGACTAAGGATGGGAAAATCACAGAGTGAGAACCCCCCCTCCCCACCCAATCAATACCCCAATATGAGGAATGTTGAACCACAAGGGATGATGATGGAATAGAAGAGTCAATATCAATGTCAAGTCTAAAACTGTTCAGAAATATATGATACATAGTGCCCAAACTGGTGCACTTGTTAATTTCTTATTCAATGCCCCCTCTAATGAAGGGTGTGTGGGGAATTCCTCGGGTAGCATTGTGTATAATAAAAAAGTTGTAGTCAATGTATGTGAATTTTTTTCACTAAAAACTATATAAATTTTAGTAATGGATCACCATTAATGATGTTTATGTGATAGTTGGTTCTCATCAGTGTCTAATGGATTGGGTGTGGCATATAGTGGAAACGGTTGTTAGTTTAGAGCTCACTTAGACTGTAGAAAGATGATCTCAAAAATATTTAGTGAATCTATCATTGAATTAATATCAAATTCAAAATAATTTAAGTTGAATATATTTAATGTCTTTGGATTGATAATATCATGAACCTGATCAATCCCATCACATTTGAATATATAGGATTGAGGATTCTCTATGTATCTCATTCAAATGGGAATTAATCCTTAAATAGTTATTGAAAACCCATGATGTTTAATTTCATACAAAAAAGATATCATCTGTCTACTTTAATGTCATAGAGTAAATATATGGGTCCCTTGACATGAATGAATATGGATATTGTGGATCCGGGCATTTTTACATCATACGGTATGGAAACCTTCTATGCAGTTTAATGTTATTTGGTTAGGATAAGGATCGACCAATGTGAAAGGAAATGAATATTTTGGCTGGGTCTAGAACTAGATGTTTGGATATCAATAAATATCCTATAATGGATGAAATAATGTTGAACATAGTTCTAGAAACCCACATAGTTTAATGTATTCCAGTCAGTACATCTTCTATGTAGTTTAACATCTTGTCGCAAGGAAATGGGTCGTTGTGAAATTTAAAGTCATGCTTCTAGGAATTGATATTTTATGTTGTCTAACTTATTACCGCTATGATGGGAGATTCAATACAGTTTAACATCTTCCTGCTAAGATAACATGGTGTATTTAAAAATCATGTGTTCATGATGTGGTATACCATGTAGTTTAAAGTCTTATTTCTAGGAAATTACACTTCATGATATCTATGAAATGTGTTTTTTGAAAAACCTGAAAATGGTTTTTTTTGTGACATGCTCTCCATCCATTATAGTCAATGAGTAATATCAATTTTGATAGAAATTATGTATGATGTAATGCCCTTCTTATTTGGTTTCAATCTTCAGAGGCTTTTTCCGAAGTATCATTAATAATGGCATGTCAAATATGATTTTGATGGACTTATAGGTTGTGAACTGTATGAAACCTATTCTCATATAGCTGCTCCAATTCATCTAGACTCTTTTTCAATTAATTTAAATATGAGATTTTTCCCGAAATTGCTATTCAAAGTGAATGCAGCTAGACTTATATGGGAAACGCTAACATGGTTATGTATAACAATGAGTATGGTGTTTCTTGTGTACCAGTCTGTGTGATGGTATGTTAGTCTCATACATTGTTACATATATTTTCTATATAATAATTCATCTCATTATTCAAAATATTATATATTATATTTTATAGAGAATTATTGAAGGCCTCGATATATCCATTTTTCATTTCATGATAGTTAGATGAGTGATTGGACATGACATTATACATCTGGCACAATTTCATAAACTTTTTAGAATATAAGTTGGAACCTTTTCCCATCAATATTGTGTGGGGACTCATAAACTAGTGATGATATGGAACTTTTTAATTTTGGTGATATTCTTATCCTAAATTCCTTGAGGGGTAATGCAACATACAATCTCTATAATAATTTGTTAGAAGTAAAGATATAGTTGAACTATTTAATTGTGGGTGGGGGATATGGCCCCACAAAATCCATTCCCCAAATGGAAATGTGTTAGGAATATTATGTTGTATTTATAAATTATGGGGGTTGATGGATAAAGTATTCATGGTTCTAGAATGCATGAAATTTGATGGTGAATTCCATATAGTCTTGTATCATGGTTTTCTAGTAGTAACCCTACCTCCTAATTTTGTGAGAGATCATGGTCCAAAACTAACGATTATCGTAGGAGCCTCCGTGGAATTCTTCCATGGAAGTGTGAATCACCATTTTTAATATTAATCTAAGTAGGATTCATTCAAATCGTCACATCTAGTGGAATGTTTTCTTATTTTTACAATCCTACAGTGTATAGTTCACTGCACGACGCTGAATCGGTTCCCTTCCATTTCATAATATTAGGAGTGTCTAATTTCTAAGATAACCAATTATGGGATCCATCCATCTAGGGTGGACATTTGTTCATGAAACTCTAGGGAAATGTTGACTTGAATGATTTTTTATATATCACATATTATGATTGATGATAAAATTCATTGGTGTGTGATATGGATGATTTTTTCATCCTGAAGAGGATCATCAATGACTACTGGTGCATTAGCCAATGTGTGGATGCATGAATTCTTTGATCGAGGAACATGATGAAATTTGGGCACTAAAAGGAACACATTCATCGTTCCCCTAATGTAGTTAGTGAGAGGGGCTAGTTCATCCGTTTTATGGAATATTTTTCCATTCACCGTCTTTATCACTAGTTCAAAATCCCATTTGATATTCAGGTAAGCTATATTTAGTTGTAGAGATTTTTCCAAGCCAGTGATGTGGTATTGGTATGCAGCCTCATTATTCATAGATCCTTTGGATAGTGAGAATTATTATGGAGAAACTACATTGTCTAGACAGAAAAATACATTCCATTAGACAACCCAAATGAGCTTTGGATTTTTCCATCATTTTTCTAATATGACATCACAAGGTTCCATCAAAATACATCTCCCATGTCTAGTGAGTGTCATGAGTATAGATGATCTCTTTGTCTATGATTCCAGTGTCCACTAATGTATTCTTCAAGGTGGGTTGTGTTGCGAGGAAATTATCATGGTCTTTCCCTTTCACCAATTTTTTTGACATGAACTACATTTCATATTACAGCATAATGACCTCCAATCGGTCCAAGTTTGCAGTCAACATTGGATGGTCAATGTTTTACTTTAGCGGCTCAATATGAGAGACCATATGGACCTCCTATTGTTTCATCTAATGCCTCGCCTTATTAACTACAACGATCAATCCAATGTAGTTATTTATCGACATCCATGTATCGAGTCTCGATACCTATAATTTTTAATATATGGTAATATCAACTATTTTTCCTCTTTACATTGTTTATCTATGTCAGTAGAGTGCCCATTAAGTGTTCCATGGATACCAAATGTATGACAAGTGGCATCCCTTCCACCAGAGGCATCAGAATTAGTGGGTATTGTAGATATTTCTTGATAATTTCGAAGGCTTATTAGTAGTCACCATCCCATTTGTAGGTGATTCCTTTTTTCATTATACTAGTAACGGGGAGGGATTTACTAAAAAATACGGTTATGGAATGACCAATGTAATATGGGTTACCTTGGATACCTCTCGAATATTTCATATTTTTTGGGATTGGCATTACTAAAACAGATCTAGTCCTTTCTGGGACAACCTCAATGCCACGGTGGAATACCACAAAGCCAACGTACATACCTGATGTAAAGCTCCAGTATATTTTTTACATATTCATCATCATAATATGATAAAGTATCTTATTGAATACTATTTTATGATCCTCTAAGTGATCACATTGTTGTAGGTATTTTGAAAATTCGGACATTGACATAGCATTTTTCTATCATTCCCTAGAATGGATAAAAGATACAATGGACAGTGTGTTCATAAGGTGTGACAATATTCTTTATAGAAAAAGGTGTTACCTGATAGAAAAAGATCCCTTGGTCCGCTCTAAAGGTATTGTCTTCTTTATTTTCAGGGTCCATATTTATATGATTGTACCATATGTACCAATCCATGGAAAAAGTCTTTAAATCTAATAATTTAATCTATCAAGTATTCTGTGATCATAAATGGTAATTCTTACTTTGGTAAATGTTGATTAAGGTTACTAAAATCAATGAAAAACCTAATATAACCATTATTATTCTTTACGGGTATGATAGTGGAAGTCCATATTGGGTATTTCACTTCTCACAAAAATTTAAATTTTATAAATTTGTAAACATCCTCCATTATATTGATGGAATGATATGGTCTCATCCTCCTGGTTTCCTTCTTAAAGCCTCGTTTTTCTTCAGGTAATATGATATGGTTCATAGCCACACCTGGATTTAGTCCGAGAATTTATATATAGTTCCAAGAGAACACATATCAGTGCTACCTTAGAAATTTTATATACATATCATTCTCCACATGGTTAATTGAGAGACTAATAAATATGGTTTTGAGGCCCTCTTTTGTTCCATGATTTACCTACCTGAGATAATTAATGGTGGTTTAGAAACCACATTCAAATTCTCGAGGTGTGTTCTTAAGATAATCCTCCTCTTATTCTGTCTCTAAGTTTGTGGAGACATTTTTACGTGATGTTGGAAATCTAGGGACTTATTTATAACTGTTGAGGTGAGATGGGACATGCGAAGATACATTATCATTCCCTAATACTATAGTTTTTTAGAGGGATGTGATAGCTGACTGTCATTAACACTATCATTGGTGAATGAAGGGGTTTGGACGTCCAGTACTAGCTCTATACCTCAACCAGATTTATTAGAGCACGTATTTTCTATCGATCATAATATAGGGATTTTTAGGGGTGGCCCCCAATCTATTGAGGGATACAAACATTATATCATCATCCATAATTAGTTTTCTTCAACACCTTTTATAGGAAACATTTCAGAATATCTATCCTTGTAGGTCTCAAAGGGTGTATTTTCAACAAATAGTGTGATGACTATTTCATAAATGGGGTATTTCTGACATTGATGGAATGTTGAAGGTACCACCAAGTGGCTGGGAAGCTAAGGCCTTCCAAGTTGGATATTTTAGGCATTATATTACTGGATAACTATAAACTCTATTTTAAATGTGAGATCCCAAAATTGATCTTTGAGATTGATCTTATTGATAGTTCTTTTCATATTCTTATCATACACTTGAATGATCATATATGTGAGAGATATGTCACCCTTAATATTTTCAAAATTTAGGTGGGTTTCAAATAATATGACGGTGATCATGGAGCCATTTTCAATTACATACCATCAGAAATTTACATTATTGAGTCTACTAAAAACATATAGGGGACTAATGTGCACATAGGTGACCGAATCCTGACCCAGGATGGTGAATGAGATGGAGACATGGTGTTCGGATGGCATGGTCTCCACTCGATAAACCTCAATTGTAGTGACTTCTTTCTCAAACTCCTATAGCATCCTAAGGGCTTCAAAGAGTGTCTCTGAGGGTTATTTTGAATATTGAAGTGTGTCTAGGATTGCTAGTTTAGTTAGTAAAACTGAAGTTTGTTTCATAATGTCGTACATTTGTACCATAGGTTGGCGCTTCCAAACGTGTGGTTGCTCCTTAACATGTGGCTCTGGTGATGAGGAATTTGAGGTGGATGGGCCTGGTGGTTGTGTATAGGTCGACAGTGCATCTTCTTTTATTTCCTCTAGTCGTACTGACCATCCATTATATATGGGAAGATCAAACAATATAGAAAATCACTCCAATAGGCCAAAAAAAGATGATCATATAATTGCACTCCTGCTTGGAAGTCATGTAATACAACTTGGAATGAGTCACTTATTATGTTTTTAGGACAGCTCTATATATTTTATTGGGTATTTTGGATTTCTTTCATTTATGTCTCAAATACACATATGAAATCTATTGGGATTTCGATGAAATATTAGGTCCGACCACACATGTGTAGTTCCATGTATCCTCAATTTCTGCATATTTGGCCTTTGTTTACCTATTTAGGTGCATGAAATGAATATTATAAGTCAAATTCATCATTTAAGAAGGGATATTCTAGGATTATTACTTTTATATACCCAATTATGATCTCTTTATAAAATGAGGGTATCATTTGGTGGGGAGATTCCCATTCTTTGATTTTTGTATGGATGAAATCTGCCTAATTGAAATCTTCAGTTACAGTGAAATATTCATCATATTATTTTTAATATTTCTTTTGTTGGAAACACCATCCTTTGGGAGGTATTTCAGATGTCACCTCCCTGTGTAGTTGAGCTAGTGTGGGTATGTGTAGTTGTTCTCTCAAAGTGGCATGATGTCGGTCAACAATATTTGATTCCTATAATTGTTGATCTTTTTTTTGTGCTAGCTCAAAACATTCCTCCAATAAACATATTCTTATGACTAAGAAATATTTATGCATTCCTCTTTATCTGGGGATATATCTAACACCGCATATTTAGAATTTACCATTCCTTGATGGATTTCTTTAAAGATGAAGCAATATTGGTTATTATGACCCATCCTTATATAGAAAAGGAAGTAGTCTAGATGGTCTTGAGATTAACAACATTGGGATTCTTGGGTTATGGTAGCTTATGAAGATTATTGTCCGTGGCTACAAGAAAGAACTAAGTACATGTTCATTTCAAAATGAGTATCATTTTTTCATCCATTCCACAAATCATTAACAACCTTTATTTCTCTATGCTTCTGGAAGATGGTGATTTTGTGGTTGTTACAACACGACAGGATGTGATGAGTTTTTTAAGACATGACTAAGTGATTATATGGGAGCTACAACTAGCTTGAGAGTGATAGTTACAACTTCCACTTTTCCTATCTTGTTTCCTTATAGTGAGGTAATGAGGTGAAATTTAGATTGGGTCCAATAAATGGAATCATCCAAACATTTGGTCATTTCTATGAACACATAGAACCCACCTAGATACTTCATTGGGATCATAAATGTGACTAAATCATCTTGGATATTTTTATAATATAGTTTTAGAAACATCTCCTATGGGAGAGGGATACTAGATAAATTGGTTAAATTATTCCCTGTGGATATGAAGTCAAACCCCTCTAATTTTTACATTCTCTACTATTCATTAGGTTGACAATATTCATTTATTTTGACATAGTGATGAACCGATAATGTAATTGACAATAAAGGTCTTCCAATCCTATAACAGATCCAGCTGGTAGACTGTTGTAATGAACAACGGTTGGCCTTTCCATGTTTTATACATAACACCATATCTTGGTCACATCCTATTGATCTTAAGGTCTCATCATCGTCCCATATTAGGATATGAAGTGTGTGAGATTTTTTCAGGGTCTCCCATGCTGTCAATTGTAGAGAAGGTAGGATTACTAAAAATTTGGTAGAGGCAATGTTTCATCAACCCATTCAAGATATGGATTCTTCTAAGGTTTCATAGGTGAATGTCTCCCTTACATTAATTACATTAAATTGTCAAGTTATTTTTTAATGTTAATATTTTCATGGTGTATTTCTTTCTAAGAAACCTCCCATTTATATGTAGTGATTGGGGATTGATGATGTGGACCTGCATTCATCACCCATTTATTCTAAATTCATATGAAGACTTAATTACCACAATGGATATGGAGTGGTGGCTACTGCAATAGATGAAATTTGTGATCATTTTTTCAATTCCACATTTCTGTAGCCCAAAATCCTAGATCTATATCGAATCTGATGTATAGATTCTGCATTTGTGGGAAGATCTCCTATGGGAGGAAGAATATTCTTCTTCTCTATGTGATGATAACCAGTGGAAATATTTCCTCTGAGTAGCTCTACATTGATTTTTTCTGAGAGTGTTTATCTTATTCATATATTTTGAGAATTGTTCCTTCGTAAAAGTAACACGAACTCCTCTAGGTAATGATTAGGATATAGGCACACCATTCTTTTTATACTTGATAGGGTTCTACTAGATATATGGAAACTCAATATTTAGAGGATTAAGGTTTAGGATCCTTCTTTGGTGTTCAGTGCATGCAACCTCATTTGGTGCATCCAAGTCACCCTTCACTTAGGGTTGGTTTCTTGTGTTGTGGCCATATTCATTTTCATCTTGATCAACAATATATTTAATGTTTACCATGACACAGTTTATTGTGTTGTATTTGTAAATTTTGGATGTCCAATTAAATCCAATACACTAAGATGTTTCGGCACTTTCTGTATTTGGTCCATTCTAAGAACCCTTGGCTATATTCATCCATTTTGGATTGTGACCCTAGAAGAATCTGATTGTCTTCGCCATATGTTCATTCTATTTTGGCATATGAGTAATTACCTTGAAGGGGTTTCTGGTTATAAGTGTTGAATGAGCTCCAAATAAAAGAGGGTTATCTTGTGGCAGGTGGAACAAATGGGATACAAACTGTTGATATTTACCTCCCAAAATAGAGAATAAGGATTCTCTATATGGTGATGATGATAATAAAAAATACCCTTGTCCAGTGGGATGGTGGTTATTTTGGGAAAAAATTGGAATTGATTGATCCTATTTTTGAGGTTCTCATGATTTCGATCTAGGATTTGATAACTCATGATTTGGGAATATAGATATAAATTCCCCCATCCTTGGGGGATGGGGATGATTTGGAATAACCATTTATTTCCCTTGGAACCTCTCAGGGGATGATGAACATGTTGCTGATGATTGAGATATAAAATAACATAGGCCAGTGGGATGGGGTATTTTTATAGCTTCTATAGATATGTCCTGAACCCTCTCATTAATTGAAGATCCAAAAGGTGGAGGTTATGGTAGATATTTTCCCATCCCGATGTGTTGGGACTTCTCTCTGATGGTTTTTATATAATCTACTACTACATTCAGTTTTATGTGACATATCTGTGATTTTGTAGGATCTAGGTGCGATGGCATCCCATGATGAGAATCATTCATTATGGGAAATTTTCTGGTTGATCTCAAATTTAGCTTCCGTGACTAAAATTAATTCCAATTTCTTCCAGATACATAATTCAAAGATCATACGGTTATCCTCTCCCTCTTTTCATGATTTTTGGTGAACGTTTAAGTGGTGGAATTCTATTTTAGTGATGAACTAGTTTGCACGTTACCTTATCCACCGAATTTTTCTAACACTATGAAATTACAACAAATTGTACCTAAAGGTTTCTTTTCTAGGCACATAGTGAAGTTAAATGATCTATATTTCACCCATCCTCAGATATGTACATCTGGTGATGCTATAGAAATCATTCAGCATAGGTTTATCATAACACAGAGACAAAAACTACATAGTCATTTGTTATTCTCTTATACTCTTGGGATCCATGGAAAGGAAAAGGAAAACATACCCATCTAAATATAGCATATATTGAGGAGATTAAGTTGATAATCATATCCTAAATTTGGGAAATGTTGAGCCTTCAGTCAATGATGAGTAGCCCACGTATTTTTGAATAGATAAGGCATACACTTTTTCTCTAGATCACCAGCACATCATTATCAAAAGTAGAATGGGAAAAACATTGTGGGGATGTTTTTTCCGTCTAACACTATCTATATATCAATTTCATACTCCTCTTAATCATAATTATACATCTCAATTTGATCAGACTGTAGAAAATTCTACTCAACATTCATGGTGAATGGGGTGGACTATTGTTGGATGTTGATGTGAAACTATATGGGGTTGACCTGAAAGTTTCAATAACCAATATTTATAATGAAATCTATGTTTTCAATAGCTATCTATATGTGGGTGTCTTATAAAGGGTAGTATTTTCTTATCTGTCATAGATATCACATTAGAGAGGTTGACCACAGAAGATGTCAGTATTAGAGTCCCTATAATCCTTCTCAACACTAATTTGATGACTAAAATCATGGTAAATATCATATTTGGCATTGTTAAACAATTTTATATACCCTTTGGGTGTTAAGAATTTGTCTCAAACAATATCTAGGACACTGGCATTGAGAAGATTTTGGACGTGGGAATTTTTCTACTTCATGGCTAGAATATGCTGACTGGCCTTTCAGAATCATGCAATTATATAAGTCAATTGTATGATCGTTTCCAAACCTTGTTTACAACTATATTTCTTTTTTGGGAGTATGAGACCACTATTGATAAGTAATTGGAATATTTCAATGTGTTTTCACATTATTGATAGGTGTATGATCCTTTCCTGATGCATGTTTCATTAACACTTAGGGATCCTTGATCGGGATGGGAATATTATCTCGGTCCCGAGCCTTTTGAATATGCCAGTGGTCTTTTATAGAAGGAATATGTGCCTCCCCTAACGCATGTGTCACTCTCATCTGGTGAGCCCCAGCCGATGTGAGGATGTAATCCGGGTATGAGTATGCATTCCCTGTTGGAATATATCAATGGACCTCTAGAATGGGATAAAGGACATGATCCTCCCTCATATTTATTAGGAAGTATTATGTTGTAGTTGTTCATCAGAGGAAGTAATAATATGCGCCTAACATATGTGAACTTCTGTAATATGCTGGAATGATTAACTTATCAGAATATGAGCCTATCCTAAAGCATGTCTCATTTTCAGACTGTGATTCCAAGCCAAAACAGGGATATTCTCTTGATCATGGGCCTTTGGAGTATGTCAGAGTCATCTTTGATAAGAATATATGCATGTAATAAGGCAGGTGACCCTATCACATTGTGATCCACAGCTATAACCAAGATATTACACCAATACTATGCCTTTGGAATATGCCTCGAGATATTTTTTATAGGCATGTTCCCAAGTCCTAAGTCATATTCCACTATCACTTGGTGTGCCTCAGCTAGAACATGAAAATTAATCTGGTCCTAAATCACGTCCTTTACTAGAATATACTGATAATCCACAATAATCAGAGAAATAATGTGCCCTTTCTCGGAAGTAATCACATTTTCATAATGATCAGAGTGTTGAGATGTGTTGTCTATTGGGATATTATTATGTGTATGTCTCTATATATGTACATGTGATGAAATATGCTGGCAGAGTTCCTCATCTATTTATAATCTATATTTGAATTTTAGCAAAGTGTGCACATAGATATAAGCTTGTACATTTGATTCCTCACTATTTACTGAAAGATATAGTCGATTTAAGTGCATATTTGATCCCACTTCTATCCTCTTTATGAAACCTAAATATGAAAATCTACATCATGCATAGGGGTAGTGATATTCACATCCCCCATGCCTAATAATGTAATATGCTCATAGACCTGTTTTGTGTGAGCAGGGGTATAAGCCTACTCACTGGCTACAAAGGAAACATGTTGGCATAATTTTTCAGTGGGGGTGAGGATATGATCGCACTCATATTTATATTGATCCTTCCTTGCTTGATGTTTCTTCCTTGTCTCCATTGCTTGGGTGTTAATGGTGGCAGTGTGTTTGTTGGTACCCTCAACATGAAATTTATGGGTACTAGTTGGATGGTCTAAGTGATTGTGGTTGATATGAGACCTTCGTGGTGGCCCTTGAATCATAAAGGATCTATATTTGACTCCCTAGTCCTACATTATCCATTACTGAAGGTGGTGATTATCATGCTCTGGGGATAATCTCTTGAAGTAGTTGGATATGGAATCCAAGGACACTAGCTCATTTATAAATTTCCTCAAATGATGTGGACTCGCCTGTTTTAGTACTTAGTTACCATCAAGGTAAGTTTCAATGTCCTGGATTATACCACATCGGTGGAATTACTAGACCATTGTATTAGACACATTACATTGATGTTTTCGAGAAGGTTTGATCATTTTACAGCCCATAGGGATGCAACTATAGTTTATTTTCCAAAATATTCATTGGATGAAGAAATTATCTTTGACTAAGGTTCTATTTATCAGTGTAGTATCTATAGTCATTCGGATAATAAGGAAAAAGTTCTCTAATTATTGCAATAATGTGGACATGATTTGTCGTCAATTAGAAACACATAGTTATCATAATTTTCCATTTATTCCCAAACTAGTCATACTTTTTTTGTGGACTTGTTAAAGATAGGATTGAATTCTTTCATTTGTACCAAGTTTATAACAGATAATTTATATGATTTATTTAAGTCTTATACTATTTATTTGAAATGCGAACATAGTGTCCTGACACATGAAATCTAACCATCCTATTATTTGAGGGTTTTACATTGGGACCTTTTTATTTTATTTTCATATATTACGAAATGAAAAATGGCATGATTCATGATTAACATATCATTTAGTTATTAGATAGACACACAATAGGTTCACCTTTTTGGTTTTGACAAGAAAAAGATACACTTGTGCACACTCACTAAATAAACAAAATGGTTTTTAGTGAACTGGGCATTCTATCCTTTTTATGTTTCCAAGGAGAAGTCATGATTAAATAAGATCACATCAGGGATCACCATTTTTTCAAAGGAAAATAGATGATGAATGTGGTGGTTTTATATTTTCGTGAATTTTTATTTGCAAGGGGTTTGATTTCGTACACAATCATTGACATAGGGTCCCAATTTTCATTCTTAATGGAAACTGCCAATAGTTACCACATCCATAACTGGGTATCGACCCTCATTCCAAAGGTAGGTGGTCAGTTGGGGTTTTATATCGATTGATGATTACGAATTCACATTGGTAACGAGGATCATATGTCGGGCTCATCACACCCTTTTAGGGAGAATTTATTCCTAGTATGATACTCTCTTATAGATTTATGTTATGTCCATGAATTTCTTCTTTATCTTGATACAAGTATGGTTACCCTAAAAATTGATCATTGGTTATCCCATTTTAGGTGCAGGATAAATGTATATCATTTTTGAATCCATCTATATGTATCTGAGGTTCTTTATTTGTTTCCTAGTAATGAATAGCTGCTCATATAGTAAATACACATAAATATGAAATTCATAATTTTCTACCATATAGAGAGGTGGTTAATATTTTTAGGAGGGGATTGAGAAATTTTTAGGTATCCTTTATATCATATTTATTGTAGGAATCAAAAACCATGTAGTTTGTCAAACCCATGTAGTTTAACATCATGAAAATAAGACATATGTGTGGGAACTTATGTACTTGATATTTGAGCTCGAGTCGTTAGGGAACGTCCTATATATCCTAATTATAGAAATAATCATAGTTATTATTATTTTATCAAACCCTTGGGATTGGCCACAAGGTATATTCCCTTATATGAGTGATTTTTGTATCATTCTGCTCAATGGTTATTACATAATTAGGTTTCTGTTTCAATTGTAGATTAACAAAGAAAATAATAGGACTATTTCACCTTCCTAAGCCCGCGTGATCTATGGCCGATGTGAGAAACAATGGATAGAAATTAATTAGCCTCACTGCAAGTGGTTTCAAGGATTATGTGATGGGACTACCCTTATGTTATTTTAATATGAAGATCGACCTTCGAGAAAAAATCCTACTTATATGGGTTATGGTAGGAATTTGAGTCATCGTAGTTTAGTAGTCTTCTCAGTGCACTATTTTATGAGGAAGGATGATCAACCCATGGAAGAGATTGATCACTAATGGTTGGAATTTCAAATACATATAGGTATTAACACAAAAATGGTTTCCCAATTGATCATTGTACGTAGGAAGTAATCATGTGTATCCTTGTTATGGTATGAGTTAGAGTCATCATATTTCAATGATCTTCTTATTCCACTAGTGGATATAGAATGATGATCAAACCATGGGATATATTGGCTCCCAATGGTTGGAATATCAATGATGTGGATGCAATTAAATTGAAGTGGATACTGATTTGAGTGTGGGACTTCATAAAGAATCTTATATTTCTGGTTATGGAAGTATTGTTAGTCTTCATAGTTCATTGGTCAGGGCTTACCCACTGATGTTACCCTTATATTTGTATAGTATTATGATGTGATTAATGTGATCATTGTGGCTTCCAAAACCCACATGATTTATGCTCGGTGTTAGAAACAATGTGTGGAAAATGAATAGTCTCGCTACATATAGATGTGAGACATATTCACTAGGACATCCCTTTGGAGGATAATATCGATATCATGCCTCTAATAGGTGTCCTATATCTCCTGGTTATGGACGGAATGAGAGACATCATTGTTCTTTTGTTTGAAGATTGCACACTATCATTTCCCTCCTGATAGGGGATTACACACTGAGGATGGAAATGGTTATGATGTGTCGAGATTCCTAATTGGAATAACAAGATTTTCTACATCAAATATATTTATTAAATTCTCAACATGCCTTGATTGTTTTCTTGACAAGTCGTTGGATGGATGTCTATGTTGTCCAAAGATAATCGCATGGTCGAGTTGACTTCTTTGAGGGGCGTCACATAATGTCTATGGAATGTCGGATGGATGTGAAATGATCAAGGATAAATAATCCAGAAGAAATTGGATAGTTGATCCTGGAATCCATCGCATGATAATGTCTGACACACTTATTAAGAGTCGCATGATCTTGTTTACTTACCTTGACATCATCACTGAAGCTAGTTGACATGATTTTGGGAATCACAAGAGTCAAAATAACATGTCCGAAGGGTGAGGAAAGATCCAAGATGACATATCTTGAAGGCACTGTGAGATCTAGCTGACACTTCTAGTGGAAATAATGAGTTTGGACGGTGTGTCTAGAGGATGTTGCAAGATCCAGTTAACATATCCTGATGCTATTTCTATACTCATCCTACATTTTTTGGTGCCACAATATGAGTATAGAGACATGTGTTGGGGACGCCAAAAGGTTTGTATAGAGTGCTCAAAGGGAATCCTAAAACAAGGGTGGCATGCTCGAGGGGGATCCATGTGACATTCTATGAGTTTCTAGAGGACTTTGTATGATCCAAATAGTATATCCAAGGAGAGTCACAAGATCATCAAGACATGCCATGTTTATGTTTCTTTACCTGAGTGGATCAAGTGAGGCATGTTAGAAGTAGTTTATATGTGCATAGAACAATTATCCCATATTTTTAATCTTTTTTCTGGCCTTTATTGCATATTCATCAGATTTTTTCATTGTTGCCTTGTTTAATGTCCGACATGATATATAAAATATGTCGGATGATCTTCATGTGACCTTCCAGAAGTCCATCGTGTAATCTATTATAGATCATGTGAAGTTCACAAGAATGTATCATTATCATTATGGTTATTCTCTAGATATTACCTAATTCAAAAACATCCCAGTCATGAGATTAGTGGCTCTAAGAAATTATCTTTGATGCCTTTTGACACCAGTGTGTTGTTTTTTGCTATTTTTTATAGTATTTTTTCATGTGGGGTGGAAGATTTATAGGCATCGCCAGACCGGTTATTCACCACTTTGTGTGGCACATATCATGTCTATACAGAATGGATTCAGGGTAGGGATTTTTCATCATTAATCTTCATGAGGTCCTACTGTATGTTAATCAGGGGGCATCACATGATTTTTAGTGACTGTAATTATATCCCATAAACACCCCATTTATTATATTATAACCAATTAATCAGGTGTTTCTGAATCATGTGAACTTGTCTAGGTAATTTCATGTTGTCAGGATGCCATATTTAAGTACCTTGGTGAAATCATGATGCCTGGTGAATGGCAATCAAGTGATACTTGATGCCTTATCCAGGATATTTTGTAATACAGGGATGGATTTTGGGTGGGGGGGGGTTTGTGAGATTAACTCAGCTTTTCAAGGGGTCTTAAAAGACCATTTTGATGCATCACATGAGTTTTATAACCACAAGAGGATCCCAAAATTTCTATTTTATTTCATCATTTAATTTTTCAAAGGATTTACAGGTATTGTGATCTTCGATGAGTGTTTTTGAACACATTCACTTTCCCCATCAGTGATGCACCATCTGACTAAACAAATTCTTTATGTTAATGTGTGAGCACTTCATTGGTAAACCCATATTTTTTTCCAAACGGGTAGCAAGATACATATTGAAGTTTTTGGAATCATTTATCATGATGGAGGTGACATTATAAAAAGTTCTCTCATAACTAGGAATCACATGTGCTTCCATGGTGTGTCCCGAGTTTCATGGGTGCATCGTGTGAGTTTTATAAAAGTAAGCTACTCCCGCCCTTCCCATTTTATTTCTGTCATTTATTTTTCTAATTTTGGGGATCTTGAAAATTTGTATGATTGTTTTTTAATGTAATAACTCTATCTATCATTGATGTGTCACAAGATATTTATGACCACAAGAGGGTCTAAACTTTTGGATATTTCCATCCAATTTTCTATGGATTTTTTGGTGGCTTATCAGGCACCTGCCGAGGGAAAATTCACATGACCTGGGGGGTGTTCTTATGGGAGTATCTACAGGCTAATTAACATTTTGGGGTGCATTATCAAAAGAATTAGTAATTTTTGAAGGGTATCTATGATATATTTCATAGGTTATACGTTGAGTGTGACCATCGACATGACCCTCTTCATGTCATGTGATCGTGTGCTTGTTGGAGGTTCACGGGATACGTGTGATCATGGAAAACATATTATTCCTTTTCTTCGGGGGGAAATTTATAACAATATTATATTATCTATTCTTTTATGAGTATTCTAATTCTCATTTGGAAAATGTCAATAAAAACATTTAAATAGTTACATACATTTTCTTCCAATGTCCCTAAAACATAAAATGATATCATAAAATAATGAACTCATTAAAAAAATAATAAACATTAATTTTTAGAATTAAAATAAAATGGTAACAATAATATTAATTTATATATTTAATTTTTGTTTTATAATCGTTCTTTAAAGGTGATCAATTTAGTTTTGTAAGATAAAAATACACTACAATTTAAAAACATTTCATTGAAAGCAAACCCTTTTACCGTTACAATGGTAACTATCATTTTCCTCTATAAATTTTTTATTTTTAAAAATAAAATTTTTCATATTTCCTAATTTGGATAAGATGAATGAAAGCATGAAATTCATTTTATTATAATCTATTTTTAAAATAGATTAAAATTAATCATAAATTAATAAATGTATGATATATATATTTTTGTTAGAAAAACATATTATACAAGAAAACAATGAATGTAATCATATTTATTACCATGTAATAATCAAAATATAATTAATATTTTATTAAATACATTAAACATCATACTTTAAATATGAACGATTTAATTTTCAAATGAATATATATAATTTATAATCAAAATAGTGTTTTTAAACAAATATTTTTTGTTTAGATGTGAATTATTCCTTATATTTACTTAACCATTTCGTGGATATTACCAACTTATGTCAATAATAATTCCTTGAATTTTACAAAAAAAAATTATTGAATTGATTATTTGAAAATAACAAAATTTTATAAAAATACATAATTCATAAAAAATAGTTTCTCTTCAATCAATTGTATTTCATTAGTGAAATAGAGCCCATTTAATTATAACAAATAATTGAATCTTCCAATAATATTTCATTTATCTATATTTACTATTTTAATTATTTATTATAATATATTATTCACATTATTTTAGAATTCAGTAAATCATATACTATCAAAACAGTGGATTTATTTAATTTGAAATACGTATAGCTGTATTATATTATACCCCATTATATAAACTTCCCCATAAATTTTTATATTTTTTAGTTAAAAATCACACCAAATATATTCATATATACCTTTTTAATTGAATATTAATAGGTAATACAATTCTTTTTTTTTTCTTTTTGTGGCACATAGGTGCATCGGGATGAGTCTAAGAGTCGACACAATGCATCATAAAATTTATAACCTCTCAAAATTCTTATACCAATTAAAAAATATGATGACTTGATAGAAATGTGTGAAATAAAAAAAAATTATTATATTTAATTATGGAATTTAAATATAATGTTTTAAAATATCATTCTAGAATTATTTTCTAAAAACCCTTTGAATTTGATCTGAGTAGAATATTTGAAAACATGGTTGTTTCTAGAATTATGTAAATCATTATATGACATGCCAATAAAGATTAATGTTTTCTTCCTAGATATCATATCCTTTATAGATTTATAGAGGACTATAAGAGCTTTTATTATTTGTGACATTGTAAAAAATTTATAATGTCCCCTATTTTAATTCCCAAACTAAGTATGATGGGAAAACTATTTCATTAAAATATTACTGAATACATTGAAAGACTCATCATAATATCAAATAGTGGTAGAAAAATTAGATATGTTATAACGTTACATGCATGTGATATAAATTCTTGAAAATTTGGTAGGATCACATGAAATAGATTTTTGGTTATTGATTTCAAATAAATTATCTAGATGGAATAAGGGAGTTATGAAACATTTCCTTCCTTCCATCTTGATAAGAGATATTTAATATTTTGAAAAAAAAATTATATAAATTATATAAATTATATGCTACCAAATTGTTGATTAATAACCTCCAAAAATTAGTCATCAAAAAAGTAACTCAAATTATATGAGATTTTATATTATAATTACTTGTTAATCTATATTTTAAACCACAAATTAAAACAAAACGAATTCAAAAATCTAATAAACATTGCGATGTAATGAAAATCATTGTAAATAATAATATTATTATGATAAAATAAATCATAATATGTCTTAATCTATGAAAACATCATTTTATCCTATAAACCTTTCACATTAGCATGCATTTTCTATATTTATTTTCATATTAATATAAATAAAATAATCCTCAAAATCAACTAGACATTTCTATAATACCTTTTATAGAAATACAAGATTAATACACAAATTATTACATGATTTTTCTCATAAAATATTTTAAATGATAAATCATAAATCAAAAGGTCTATTATATTTTGGATATTAGATATATAATACATGAACAAAAAAAATACAAAATCTTTATTTGAATTTTTATATGGTGATCTTAAGATCCTTGGATCTTCTATTACTGTATAGGATACCAAGGGGAAATATAGAAAGAATGGGTGAGTTGTAAATGCCTGTAAGGGAATAAACATGATAAAAGAGTAAAACATATGAGTTAAGAGGCATAACATAATGACATCAGAAAATATGATAATACATAATCACATGGAATCATTAAAAAATGATACACTATTATTATACCATGGAATCGTAATAATGTCACAAAACATACAATATGACCTCATAAGAACATGTCAAGGAACACTATAAAGACAACATAATATAGTTTACATGACTTATTGTATATGGACCATACCTGATATCTCAAGAGATACAAATATTAACCAATTTATTATAAGTATGTATAATGATTGACCCACCCATAAAATCATAATATATACAATATAATTTTTTCCACATAAATAAAATTGACCACACATAATGTATAATTTTGGGAAAACTCATGCAAAGGAAATGGGTTAAATAATCTTATCTAAAAACATAAACAACAGATACATCATAATTATTTAAAAGAGAATAAGGAAATAGGTTTCTTTGGATTTTAATATTTTAATAATGATGAATAATCCTTAAATAGTATGTTAAAATAAATATAATTCATAATATATGAGTAGAGAATTAGGTATAAAAATGAACATCTTCAAAGAAGCATTATGATTTGAGAAATGAAACATTTTATAAGGTGATCACATAGTGTTTTTAATAAAAAAAAGGAACTACAGTGGTTTTAAAAATAATTGATATTTTATTATTATTATTGTAATATAATAAAATTTACAAAATTTACACATCAAAAAGAATGATAAATTAGAACACCACCTTTAAACAGGTATGTTTTAAATAAATATTTAGAAGGGAACTTGAATAGCATATTTAACCCTAGTAAATAATGAGAATTCATACTAGGTATATACATAACACAAACATACACAAAATATCTAATAATTACATGATAACTATAGAGAGATAAAGTGATGTGTTGAGAGAAAACAGAACCAAATGGAAAAGAGGGTGGTTCATAAGCTTCATTTTCCAAGTACCTACTTGCTTGGTACGCATCTCTATCATCATAAATAATAAAATTTTGTTTATTGAATAAATGATTCAAATAATTTTTTATATATATCACACTTTTTTGGTCCATTTATTATCATATTTTTTACATTCCAACTCATTCATTCAAGTACGATATTTGGTTTATATCATCTCTTATATATTTTCTTGTTGATTTAAGGATATTCCAACATGTTTCTAGACTTTCAAAGTTAATGGATATGGCTTTGATTATTTTTTATAGGTTTTGGGGTTTCAAAATAATGGGATATTGGGTGATCATATTCTTATAGTTGAAAAATAATATAGGGATTCCACTTGCAAGCTAATGAGACCCATCAGCCATCCAGTAGCTTGCTCATAGTAGGAAATTAGAAGAGGAATCCCACTAACCAGTCAGTTGTTCTTATAATATTGTTGGTAGTTTTTTAGGCACCATCAACTAGCCTATGGTGTTTCTAAAGGCCCATTATTTCTTCCCGGTGCCACTGACTAACAATTGATTCTGATCTAGGTGATAAATGGATGGAATTTATCATAATTTCATTTCCCATAATTCTATTTTTAATTATAATATCCTCTCCCTTAAAATATATTGGACCCCTATAGCCTTAGAGTCTCTCTTGTGGAAAATGAGGCCCTTCCAACCTTGATTATAAATGGATAATTGTTTTTCATGAAGAATTGAATCACTTTTTATAGGTGAAACCCTGATCCAATTGTGAACTCCCCTTTCTTCATCACTCCCCTCCTTTTAGGGATGTGGATCCTTATATTGTTAGTGGATCTAGATATTTTTTTTATGAATTCTGTTTCTAGGAATAACGCTTTATTATTTTTTTCCCTATATCTCTCTAACTATGGATCCCTTGTTTGGTGGTTAATGATACTATTTTTTGAGGTAGGTTGTTTCATAATGTAGTTACAGTTAATTGAAATTGTTATTTTCTGCTTGATTTGAAAACTATTTAAAATTGAATTACAAAAAATGAGTTCATACACATCGTACATGTTTTTAAATTCAATGGGGTATTTTAGGAAATCACTTTCAGAATTTCATTCAAAATTAATTTTTGATTCCTGAAAAATGATTTGGAATTGAAATTAATGATTTGAAGAATTTATTTGCGGATTATTCTTGAAAACTGAAGGCATGAAATGTTTTTTGATTTTTAAATAAGAATAATTTTTTTAAGGGCATGAGTCATGATTAAAATCATTTAATGTTAGTTCTTGAAGTGAAATTAATATTTAATAAAATGTATTATAGATGATTTAATGATGAATAATGAAACTAATTTGAAATTAATTTCATTACCATTGAATGATAAATTTTGTTGAAGCACATATTATCCAAGGTAGTATGTGGGTAGTTCATGAAAATCACACAATGAATTATTAGTTATACAGAGCACTAGATCGATGATGAGAATGCTAACCAAATTACATTGAATTTAGGGAGTTCATTTGATGGGGATGGAATCTTTTCCCCTTAATACCAAGATATATGGAAGTGTTCACACCTAGATCTATATTTCACTAAGACGCTTGAGGATCCTTGATACTTGATCTAACTAACCCAATGTATTATAACAAGGTTCTATGATAGATAATAAATGGAATTCCAACGATTATGAAATTATTTATAAATTCATATTTGTTATAAATTTTTATTCCTATATTTTATATATGTTTCATTAAAATGATTTGAGAATAATTTTTGTTGATAATTTTGAAAAAATATTACCATGACCTTTTTTATTTAAAAATGATAATTTTTAGTTTATTGGATATGGAATTCTTATGAAATCTATTTGGCAGATTCCTATTGTCCTAGAGTCATGCACACCCTACATATACATTTGGTTATATGTAGAATTTATTTTTTTATGTCCAGGTAAATGGAAAACACTAGATAGATATAGTGGGTATTCTTAATAGTCGGTTGTTAGGATTTAGTGGTGGTAGGAGGAGTACATGATTCACCAATTACAAGGAGATTGTAGTTTATATGATGTTTTGGTTTTGTTGTCCAATTTTTTTTACAATTATAACATATAGTAATTTTCACTTGATGAAAATATTTATCATATATATTGTTAAGGGATTCTTATCTTCTGCATTTTTTTAATTGGATGTTAGTATAATGTTGGAGGTGTCCTTATAGATAAGGTATATTATTTTCCTAACATAATGGGTAGGTTATGGGGGAGTTCATGTATATCTCTCATTGTAACAAGACATAAGTTACAATTGGTGGTTGGGAAAAAGTGACATTGAGAGACTAATTGATCTGATTATAGAACCTTCCGAAATTATGAAATGAGAATTTTGTTCCATCTTTTATTTATAAGTAAGTGAGTTTATGTTCCTATGTCTCTTGACTAATGTTTTCATATTTTCTGTTCATGTTGTGTCATATAATGCCCCCAAGAAGACATATAATCATGATTCAAGATGAATATGTTGAATAACGATAGATATAATACTCTACAGTTGACCAGAATTGGATAAATATTATGGTTTGTATGGTCTAATTTATAGTCAAAAGAGCCACACCTTCCCTCACTCAGAATGTAGAGGTGGAACCCTGGTGGGTTGATAGTAGCGATCAATCCTATGTGTTTTTTTATTAAAAACCACCATCCCTAAAATGAAGGAACAATCCATAGGAGGTAGATGATTGGTTGAGAAATATTGAGGGACAATTATTATTCATGAAGTTTCTAACTTCTATTAAGGTAATGTTTTTTTCATCAAGAATGAGGTGTCTAGAAAGAGATGGTAGTATTTTATAGTTCTGAAAATAAATAATTTGGGATTGGAGTGGAAATACTTCAAGACCATTTCCAAAGAGTAGTTCTACCCTGAGTCGATAGTATTGTCCATGTCCATGGTGTTTCAAATCCGTCACTTGGGTGATTGGATGGTGATGTGGTAAACCACTAATTTTTCTGAAATTTCACATGATTAAACTGAGGCAGTGTCAAATGATAAATTGAAAGACTATATGTTTTTTATGGGTTTTCTATAAGATACATGAGCTCTATTATTTATACTTCTACATACATCACATGATGATTTTCTTTATATATATTTGATAGCTGAATTTTTCATGGACGGTATGTTAGTGGTGATTGGAGGTCCTCGTACTAAAAGTAGTAGCATTAGTAAGTAATATATGTAGAAGATAAAATGAAATGAGGTTTGTATTGAAAATATTATTGGTGTCCCATGATATAAGAATACCACTAGATCATCCACAATATCTTGTATAGTCCCACTAGCATATTTTCATTGTGAAAATATTGGACACTTGAATAATTATTTCATAAAGGAATAGAAAATTCACAACTCATACATACATTAAGGAAACGTAAAGAGGTTTTCCAACATTTTATGACCACGTGTAATTTCATCTTCTAATTATCATTGATAGGATTTCTGGCATAATAAACTTTGTCAAGAATAATATGTTTCTAGAAAGACGCATAAAAAATGAAGCTAATTCATGTAGTGGATGAGTATAAAGTGGGAAATGATGTGGGACCAATTATAGTGAGAGGAATCATTTCTATTTATTCTTCCTTAGTGAATAATTTATTTGAAACTAGTGCCATTAATTCACTCATATCAACCTACACATTCGATCTATTAAATCACCATTGGGAGTTAATGCCTTATGTGATAGAGATTTCATCATATCGTGGGATTAACCTAGAGCAGTGTCTCGAGTTTCTATCTTTTTATTTATCATTAGAATATATTTATATCATATGGGACATTGAGGTTAATGAAATAAAACCCTAGGATATTATTCAAAGTATGGACTAGTCGATCACTTACAAAGATTTAATTGACTATTATCATTAATGGATGACCTTTACTTCCCCTAATGGGGAGTTCCATTTTTTCATGGAGAATGCGACTTTAGGGATTGGTGATCTTGAAATCCTCTTTTATATCTATGAGGATTATATCTTTGTACGTTTTTAAATTAGAGAAGGAAGATTATTATAGTAAACTTCCTCTAGTAGCTATTAAAGTTTTATAAGTGTTTTAGTCAGAGATTTTTTGTTTACTCTGAGAGATATAGGTGGAATTCTATATTGACTTGGTTATATGTACATAACCAATATATATCCCATATTACCTCAGAACAAAAACTAGAATGAAATATTTATATAATTATTTGGATGAATCTATGTCAAAAGGTTTCATTTGACGAAGTCTGTTTCCTCGGGAAGAACTTGTGTTTTTTCATAAAGGCCAATGATACCCTTCTATTATGTGTTGATTATTGGATGATAAACAATTTTATGATCAAGAAAAAGAAATCTTATATACCATTTCAAAATTTTATTTGATAAAATAATAGGGATAATTTATTCTACAAGATTTCCCTTCATTTTGGTTAGCACAAACACACGATCAAGGAGGCTAATATACCAATGATCAGATTCAAGAGTAGGTATAGAAACAATGAGTAACATATTATGACATTCATCCTGACCAATTCTCTCTCTATGTCTTTGGTGATTATTAATAGGATTTTAAACCAATATCATTAATATCTCATTATTATATTCATTGATGAAATCTTGGGTTATTAAAAAACTGAAGTGGATCATGTACTCCACTTAAGAGTTGTTTTGAACATTTTTAGGAATCCCAAACATTTTCCCAATATATCAATGTGCCTCTTATAGAATCAGGTACTGATGATCATGGGTTATGTGGTCTTGGAACATGGTTTCTAATTTGATCCTTAAAGGTGAAAGTTGTCATTTCATGGAAGGAACTACATAATGTCTTTTATATTTGGAGCTTCTAGGGCTTAATAGGTTATTATCATCGATTGATGAAATACTTCTCTAAAATAACCTCTCCATTTAAAACTCTCAAATAAAAAAAAAGTGATGTTGGTTTTGGATTAAAAATTTTAGTCTTCCTTTGATGTGTTTAAGCATCATTTTACATCAACTCATGTTTTATACTTCTAGAGGCTTGCTAGGCTTTTGTGGTCTTTTGGATGCTTTAGGTTTAGGGATGAGATAAATTATCATGTATGTGGATTACATTGTAGATTATTTTCCTCTTCAACATTGAACTAATGATAATAATTAACCCTATAATTTCACAAAATTTTAAAAGGAAAGGCTATGTTCGATATCGTACAAGACACACAACAAATATCATAAACGAACAACTAAATATTCTTATTTAAATGTGATAATTATAACATAGCCATTATAATTGAAGAAATGAATAATTGTAACCAAATTATTATATATATAATGGTCTTAATTATTTATAGTTTATTAATTTATTATTTTTTGATAATTATTATATTTTTAGGTAATATAAATTTATTTTTCAAAAAATAAGTTTTTCTTCAAAAATGGGTTTCATTTGTTTTGATGAGTAATTTTATTTTTTGGAATTTTAGAATTTTTTTTGGAAAATTGAATATAATTTATTAATTAATCTTTTTAAAATTATCTTTGGATTAATTTTTAGAGTTGTCTAAAAATAATAAATTTTCAGTGAATGATGAAAAATAATGATTTTTATAAAAATTTTATTTTATTTATATTTAAAAGAACCATTGTGATATTAATATGGTCTCAAAATAGCATAAATACTCTTTATTAAAATATAATATAAATAATTACATTTTAATCATCCTAATAACTTATTAGGGTATAAGTGCTTTTTGGGATTAAAAGACATTTTTCAGGAGAACTATTTTTCATTGCATTTTGCACAATTTATTTTAAATTAAATTCTTTCACTTATATGAGTTGAATATTGAAATAGGGATATAATATTTTAATTATTGGGTGTTATTTTTTAAAATTGTGCCATTTTATTTTTGGTCATTATGAATGGTTACGTTAGTAATTTTTATAGCAACTGTTAGGTAAAACCAGGTCCTTTAGTTTAAAAATTATATGGTAAGGACTCAACATGACAACAAAATGGAACATAATATTATATTTTTTATTCCATTTCATCGATAGTCATCCAATATTCGATTATATTTCATTTTATGGTCATTTTAACGATATTATTACCTCTATAAAATTTTAATTAATGAAATGTAAAACATGTTACACTATATTTTTAATAAGTATATTACTTTTTGTATAGTGATAAAAAAAGGGCATGTTCAAATATAAATATTATATTTAAATATATAATATTTATATTAATCTTGATAATTTATTTTTAATTATTAGTAATGAAATAATTTCCTTAAATAAATACACAATCGTGACGTAGAAATTATGTAATTAATGGGAGAAGAGACTAAATAATATTAAAATAATTAAAAAAATTAAAATATTATATAATTGATATGATATGTTACCAAGACATGTTATAGATATAATAAAATATATTTTTTAAAAATTTAAATTTTTTAATGATTTTATTAGTGTCAAAGTAATGAATACTTCTAAAAATTGGTATTCCTGAATTTTATAATAACAGATATTTCAATAAATGAAATAAAATTACTAAAAATTATATCATCAAAAAATTTAATAGAATAAGATATAAAATATCAATCAAGGTAAATGTATGGGATTTTCCATTTTAATGTACCTTTACTTATGCTCAAAGAGTATAACCCCATATTGTCAAGGTAAGTTTAAAAAGGGTTAACAGGGAGTTAAAAATGTTAATAGTGAAAATTTTATCACAACATGTCAACGATTATTTGGATGAGAATATATATAATAATACACAGATTAAATATAAATATTCCCAATTTTTTCCATTTTTACATCATAGTTAATTTATATTAATTAAATATTTTGAAAAATTCATTGAATACCCCTCACCTCTCTTAAATAATGGTGCCTCTTATTCTCAATCTTTCACACTTAAAAACCCATTTTTTCCAAACCCTTACAAAATAAATTTTTAAAATAATTCCCATAATTTTAGATGTAATTTTTTATTCATAAAATCAATATTTAACTCTTAATTTGTTAATAAAATGAGGTTTTCCAAAGAAGAGGTATTCTTTTCAACTACATGATTCCATTTTATTTCTTCGACCACCTTATTTAAATATTATTAAATAGTGATAAAAAAATAAAATGTCATAATCAATATATTTAGATGTTATTATTTTAATTTCACAACTTCTATCCATTTATAGCCACCATAAAATGGGAATGAAATTCATCATTCGTGTGTGTGGCAGACTACCACCTCGTGAAATGATTTAATGCATTTTCTATCAGCACATATAATGTATAGTTATAATAATGGATTTAATATATATATATATATATTATATTCCTATAATAATTATCATTATGATAATATAATATATCATTTAAATTATTCTATTTTCAATCATTGAAAAATGATAATGTCATTCATCCGTATGTATGGACTACCACCTCTATAAAGCAATGTGATTCCTTTTTCATAAACTCATGACATTAATGATATATATATATAATTAAATAAATATATATTATGATCATTACTAGAAGATAAATTAATACTTACCTTCTTTCTAAAATGATCATTGAAAAATGGAAATGTTACTCATGCGTGTGTACAGTCTATCATCTCTATAATTGTAACCTAATTCATTTTTCAGAAACATATTTATTGGTTGGTTTTTAATTAATAATTAATTTATAACAGTCATAATTATTTAATTATTATTTTTTTATGATGAAATGATGACCAATTTGACCATAGTCGACCTACTAAAATAATTTTAGACTCTTAAGTACCCAATATCTTCAAAATTTGCAATGTAAACATAATTTACTAACTAATTGTATATAACATGGTAAAGGAATAATGAACATAAAATGGTTTATTATGAATGTAAATAATTATCCTAATCTAATTATACAAAAATATTTAGAAAATGCACGATGTTTAAACTCGATTTAAGTGACTTCATCTCAGTTTTCTTCTTTGAGGTATATTTTGATGTCACGAATCTATATTATTATTTTCTAGTGTATATACAACCCCTTGGACATGTTATATAATGAATTTATTTAATCTAATGATATTTAATTTTTTGGTTAAATTTTATTCTTATTGGGGGGAATATGATTAAACTGATTCTAACATGGTAAGGGACTTTGTTTTTAAAATACTATTTTAAAGTTTATCTACAAACACTTTTAACAAAATTCAAGAGGAATGTATTTTTATACACATAATAAATGAACTGAATTTCCTTCCATCATGACACCTAAATAGTATTATATTTAATTTATATGTTTCTATGTTTATTTTAATATAATATATTTTATTTATTATGTTTATTGTTATTAAATTTTAAAAAAAACAGGTATTTTCTTATTTGAATGTGATTGTATATGAGTTTAAAATTGTTTTAAATGGTTTTATTCATGGTATAGTACCTAGATATATATTAATATATTCTGTTTTGAGCCCCATTATAGCTCAATATATGATGGTTTGATCCCAAATATAGCTGAAGATCTGATGAGTGATCCCCGTTATAATAATATAGTTGATTGGGTAATGATTTTCTCCTCTAGAAAAACATATTAGAAGTCATCCATATGGTTATTAAAAATTTTTCTCATTCTGTATGTGTTTTATAATGATGAATTTTCAAGGCATCAATATTAATGTTCTATTATTTCTTATGAGATCATATGAAATTATTAATTTTAAAAATGAATGATAAATAAAATTATTTTAAGAAATGATTATACTCTTTTAGTATAAAGATTTATTTTTATATGAAAATATTATAATCGATTTTCATGTTTCTGAGTGGAGTAATTTTTTTCTTATTTTTATGTCTATTACTAATATTTTCTGTGCTCGTACCACATTTTAAAATGTTTATTATTTGGGTTTATGTGTGGATAAGTTAATGAAATATTTCAAGACGAAATTCATGAATATTTATCATAAAAAACATTTTTTATTTTAGATTTATTATATTGTGGAAAAATGGATACTTTGTAGAAGTATCAACCATGTATGTTTATGATATTGTTATGTAAAAGTTATTAAATAATTCTATTAAAAATCATCCTACAATATCATTGGGAAAGGAATGTTATTTCTACTTTAAAATAAATAGAATATGTAATGTTAATTTTTGGGTCCTTATGGGTGGTATAAGAGCAGTGTTTAGATAACTCTAGAGATTAGGATGTTTCCATGTATGGTTTTAATAAATATTATGTAAATCATCATGGATTTATAATTTAAAGGTTTATTATATGTTCAATGTCATAGAAAACACCTTTTTTAGTTTTTAGTGATGGATTTTGTGGTGGATAATTATATATTTTGAAATTTTATTTAGATGAGTAATCCATATAGGTATAAAGGATTTTCTGGTCAAATTATTATATAATTATTAAGGGTATTTTATATTCAAATACCACTTTCATTTTGACATGGAATAATTTTTTTCATGTTATAATGATGTTATTTTGAACAGATTAAGGTTCTTTTATCAAGATGGAAGGAAATAAGTATTTCAATACCTTATTATCCCATCAAGATGATTTAATTTTCAATATTATTTAAAAATTATATTCAATTTATTTTGACAACTTATTAATTATTCAAATCACCTAAAAGAATTTTATTTACTTATCTAAAACCTTTTCATTTCTCCAAAAACAATTATGGCTCATTGATAATTTTTCATTTGATTTCAAAATAGTAACTTACCAAATCATGCAAAAAAGGGAAGTTCCGCAATGGACATGATCATTTAATTTCATGGTTTTGTGAATGATGTTGGAAAAAAAGTGGATATCAAAGAAAACCATTAGGAATAAATTTATAGTGTGAATTGTTTTTATTGTGTTCTATGTATGAATTGTTTTTGTGTTTATATTGATGAACAATGATGATATAATTCAAATATTTGAATATAATAATGAAGTATTAAGTATTAAAATAGAAATTCATTTTTAATGAATTATAATGAAAATTGAATGATATATATATATAGGGGATTTACTAGTTATGGAATATTTATATACAACTCTAGGGTTAAAATTATTAATCCTATTTTGATGATGGGAGTACATTGGGATTATTTAATTGAGTTTTGATAAATATTTGTGGTATATTTAAACCAAAATTTTAACATATGAAAAAAGGTTATTTGAATAAGAATGAATTTAGATTTTTTGGAAAAAAATTTAATGTTATTGGTAGTCGTTCTGGATTATATGATCTCTGATTTTGAGGTGATTATGGGTTATTACAATTTGGGAACAAATGTTTTATCCTATATATAACCAGATGACTAAAAATTTATTTTATTATGATTTTAATGATGTGATTTTGAAATATTTTCACTATTTTGGTACCCTTATATGATTAAGGTAAACATATTATTATGGGATTTTATTTTTGTAATAATGTATGAATTATTATTTTGAGGAATATATAATTTTAATATGATTTTATGGTAATCAAGTTTTTTTATGGAAATGATTAACATATCATGGATATTATATGAATATTGAATATAATTTATGGAATGAGACTTTAACAATGATTGATATTATTTGGAGACAAATTTAAATTTATATTTGAATTCTATGGGATCAAATCCTTCTGTGTTTTGGGATTTAATAATATTATGGAAATTTTTTATGAATTTTAAAGATTGTTATTTATGAAGTGATCTAAGATGAATTTTGGGTATTACAATTGATCTGTAGAGATTAATTTTGTTTTCTTTATATGAAGTTTTATACTTTATGGGAGTTATCTTACCGTGTGCTAAAAAACATGGTTAGTTTTTATATACAAAGATATTAGGAATATATTTTTATTCCTTTTATAGTATTAGTTGATATATTAGAAGATTATTTTAGTACATTTGGAATTAAAAATTCATCTCGAATGCTCATCATTTAGAAAAAAATATTAGTTTTTGGTAAATAAATTTTATTGGGTGAATGTTTTCATGAAAAGTAATAATTTTTTCATATTTATTAGATTATATGGAAATAATGTTCCTCAACTCTAGTTAAAGGATCTTGAAATTGTTTTTATCATATTACCTTTTTATCTAATGAATCGATGGTCATTTCCACACCTATTTGATTTATTATTATATAGAAATTAATAATCTCTTGAAAATGTTCTATACAAATATCTATCAATCCATGGGGGATAATTGTTTCCTATAAATCCACATTTTCACTTCCCATATTTTTTATCCTATTTAGAAGCTCAGTTAAGTTTTATTCATGATAACATTTATACTTCCATTTAACAATTTTCAAAATGATGTTTTATTAACCCTTTTTATGATGTGGGGTTTTAAAAAAATTCATACATTGGTTCATCAACCCAAATTTAAATTGTTAGGATGAAATATCTTAAATTTTGTATAATGTAGCCTCTTGATATTTTCAAAGGAATGACTATGTTCGATATCATATAAGATACGGTACACCAATCTTAAACGAACAACTAAATTTTGATATTTAAATGTGACTATTATAACCAAAACATTAAATTGGTGGGAATGTATAGTACCAAACACTTTATAAAAAATATAATTGTTCAACTCATTGAAAATTTGAAAATTAATACTTTTTAAATAAATATTCAATTAGTTGTAAAGTCAATTTAATCTTCAAAAAATATGTTTTATATGAAAATGGATTACATTTTTTATAGGTAAGTATTGTAATTAATTTTCTAAAATTTTAAAAAGGCATTTTTAAAAAATAAATTTAATTTTTGAATTTATAATTTGAAAATTATTTTCTAATTTATTTTTTTGAGTTTTTTAAATGATTAATTTTCTACTAAATAGTGAAAAATACTGATTTTTAAAAAACTATCATTTTCTTTATATTAAAAAGTACCTTTACGATTTGAATATGATCTAAAAATAACATAAGTACCCATTGGATATATATAATCTAATTAATTACATATTATTTATTCTAATACATTATTTTTGTATAAGTAATTTTTTGGGCTTAAAGACACGTTTATCAAGAAATCTATTTTTCATTGTGTTTTACGGGATTAATATCATTTAGAATCTTACCACTTCTATGATATAAGTCTTCAAAAATGGATTAAATATTTTTAATTAGTGGTTTCATGTTTTATAAATTGGTTTTTTTTATTTTTGAAAATTATGAAAAGTAACTATAGTAATTTTATTACAACTGTAAGGGAAAATTAGGAAATTTAATTTAAAATTATTATGTTATGGACTAAAAAATTACCCTAATAATTAAATTTTAATTATTTTATGTATATGTTTCGTTTATAATCATAAAATATAATTTTGTATACAATTTTTTGGTAATTTGGATGAGATTATGACCTTTATTGTATTTTATTTCGCGAAAAGTAAAACATGTCACACTCTTTTTTAATAAGTGCAATATTTTTAATTTTCTATTAACTAGACTATATGTTCGATTAAAAATATAATTTTTAAAGGTGAAATATTTATCTTCATCATGGTGATTTATTTTAAATTTTAGTAAAGACATAATTATCCTAAATTCTTACACAACATTGATTCAATAATTATTCAAATAATGTGAAAATAAAATAAATGATATAAATTATATTGTGAAAATTATAATTTAAGATAATTAATTTAATAAAATAATTTTAAATATTAACATGACATATTAAGGATATAATAAAATATATGTTTTTCTAATTTTAATTATTTTCATGATGTTATTAAAGTCAAACTAATGAATAGTTTTATAAATTGATATTAATTATCTTTGATAATAAATAATATTTTATTAAATGATATAAAATTTATAAAAAACATAGTTTCATCCAATTGTTTAAGATAATGTTGAACAAATTAAGTAGATTATTTTTATGGGTTTTTTATGTTCTACAGTATATATATTGACCCTTAAATAGTAAAATATTTTGTTATGAGAGTTTGTTTAAAAAGAGATAATGATAGGTTAAAACTAAAAAATAATGGTATTCATGTGATAAAAGCTTTAAAAAATATTATTTGATGAGATTATTTAGATACCTAATAATATTATATTTTAAAATTTTAAATTTTGAACAATTTGGAATTCATAATTAATTTATTTTAATTTAATATTTTGATAAATTTTAAGAGTTCCCCCCTATCTTATACTTGGGTACATCTTCTTCTCAATATTTCACAATAGATACTCCATTTTCATCCAATTACTTCCAAAATATAATTTTAGAGGATATCTCGTCCTTCTATTGGTCATTTTAGGAGGGATAACACTCATAGAGGTCTTATTGAGTTAAACAAAGGAGGGCTTCTAAAGAAGAGGTATAATTTTAAATAGCATGGTTTATTTTTATTTCCCAATACTCCTTCATAAAATATTATCAAACCATGATAAAATAATAAAACCAGTATAATACATATAATTATATTAATTTATTAATCACATAACATATATCCATCTCTGACCTCCATTAAATGGGAAAGGAATTCACCATTTGTGTGTACGGTGGACAACCGCATCAGGAACTAATGTAATTCATTTTCTATCACCATCTCTAACAGATGGTTATAATGATGGATTTATATATATATATATATATTATTTATGAAATATTTATCATTATTAAATGTTAACATATAATTTAATTTCTTTTATTTTCATTCATTAATAAATGGTAATGTCATTCATGTGTACATGTAGACTACCACATCAATGAAGTAATGTGATTCATTTTTCATCACAACATCACATAGATGATATATATATATATATATATATATTAATATTTATATATTTAATTTAAAAATATGAAATTATGATCATTATTTAATGATAATTTAATACTTATCTTCTTTTTATAATGATTTTTGAAAAATGGAAATATTACTCATGCATATATACGACATACCATAACCATGATTTTAACATTGTTCATTCTTAATAACCATTTTAATGGATGGTTTTAAATGTATAATTGATATATAAAAGTGATATTTATTCCATTAATATTATTCTAGGTATGATTAAATAATGATCTCTTTGACCATATTCAACCTACCAATGTCATTTTGGACATAAGTACATAATATCATCAAAATGTCTCACATTAATTCAATAGATTAGGTAATTTTATAAAAAATTTTAAAATAAATAATTAACATAAATTTTTTTATAAATAAAATAAATAATTAACCTACTTTTAATATTTATTAAGATATAGAAAATATGTGATGTGTTAGACTCGAGGTATGGAGATTCATCTTAATTTTTTTTCATTTTTATATATTTTGATGTTATAAAGCTATATTATTTTATGAGGTGTATATATAGAAAATTAAAATGATATGTCATCAATTTATTTATTATCAATATAGTTAATGTTTTTTTAAAATATCTTTGATTAACCATATGAAATCAACTGATTACAATGTTGTAAAGGAAATTCTTTTTGAAATCCCATTTTAATGTTTTCATTTCAACTGTTTTTACAAAAGTAATAAAGAACGTATTTTTTACATATATGGAATGAAAAGGATTTCCCATCATCATTATTCCTAAATAAATTAATGATTAATTCATATGTTATATGGTTATATTCAAATAATATGGTTCCTTTATTACATGTGAAGAATTTAGATTTTTAAAATAATAGAGTATTTTGATATCCAAATGTTATTTTCATATGGTTTTCAAAGAGATTTCATAGTATTTATTCCTGATACTATCCCAGGAAATTACTCAATATATTAATGTTTTATCCCTATTATATATCATCATATGATGTTTTTTTCCCAATTATAGCTTCATATATGATAGGTGATCTTTATTATATCTCTCCAATGTATAGGTTAATGATTATCTTCTAAAAATAAATATATTGTTAGTCATACATATTTTTATTACAATTTTTAAGGGTTCTTCAAGGGATATATGATAATGATATCCCATGGCACTTACATGAATTTTCTATGCATTCTTATGAGTTATTATTTAATCGTTGTTTTAAAAAATGTATGATAAATATCATTTTTTAAAGAAAAGAATATAGCCCTTTCGGATAAAATGATATATTATTAGCATAGGTTTTTAATGGGTCTTCATGTTTTCACTCATGTTATATTTTTATTCTTTTTTTCCCTACACGGTTTTTTGTTCCCATCCCATGTTATAAATTTTTTTACAAGGATTAGGGATAGGTAGGAGAAATGATAATGTCAAGATGAAGGTCATGGGGATATTTCATGAAAAGGAATAATGTATTATTTTAGAAGTTTTATATTTTGGGAATAATGTATACTAAGTAGAATCATCGACCATGTAAATTTAATAGTTTATTATGTAGACGTTTTGACAAAATTCACTAAAACTCCAAACATTAGAGTTCTTTGGGAAAATAATGTGATTTCTATTTTAAAATATCTATAATATGTAATGTTTTAGTCCAGTTCCTTACAATCCCAAAAATGTCATATAACTCATAGCTATGATTATTTCCTTATGATTTTGTGGGAGTATGTTTTTTGGGAATGTTTTACATTTACTCCTATCACATGAGCTAGAGTTATATATTTTCATATAATGATGTCAATATATATTATAGGCGATTGATAAAGTACATAGAATCTTTTGACCTTGAAATTTCCAACACCCATTGGAAAGGGGAATATGGTTGTTGATTCTCTTAATAGGATGCTATAATACCATCCTATAAAAGAATCATTAAAGGAGTATAATCTCATGGAACTCTCTTCCCACATGTGATTATGAGTATAAGAGGATGAGATTAGTATTTTTCCAGTGAGTTTTTAATTGATATATTCTATTATTGATATGATCCTCTAGGTGAAGTAGCATGAGGATTATTTTTTGGGTATTATGAATTCATTATATGGTGGGGAAACTGTCAGAGAAATGACTCTATATCAAGAGGTTATACTTTTTATCATAAAGTGTTATGTTATTACCACTTCTGTGGTAAATAAAATGGTTGGGTATTTTTATCATTCCCAATGGGAAGTTCACCTAGGAATAAATAACATGTTTTATTGTAATAGGCATCGATTATGGTGGAAATATATAAAATGGTACATTACTAATTTTTTCCCCATTGTTATACTTATATATAGATCAAGTATAAGTATAAAATGCATTATAGTTTACTTCAACGCCTCCCTATGAAAACATGGAAATAGGATGAGATATTTATTGATTTCATTATTTGGATTCTATAATCCCTTTGGAAAAATAGAGATTTGGGTTATGATTGACCATTTGAAAAAAATCCGATCACTTTATTCATATTTAGGATGCCACCAAAGTTGAGGGTTTAAAAAATTAATATATGAATGATATTTCCAGATTTCATAGATCTATATATTTTATTGTTTATAATACGGATCCCTAATTCACAACTCTATATTGGAGAGTCTTCCAGGTGATGATAATATCCCATGTTAGGTTGAGCACTACATACCATCCTTAAATGGATGATCTGACAAAACCGGCAATAGATATTCATAATGGTATGCTCTGTTCATGCATCCTTGACATTAGAGAATCATGGGATTTCCAGTTTTTGTTGGTTAATTTCGACTATAAAAATATCTAGTAGTCATAAATTAAAATAGAACCTTTTAGTAATTTTTTTATGAACATGTTAATTTCTCCTTTATTGGTCAAATATTGGTGATGCTTCCCATGTGGGCCAAGCTTGGTCTTGGATACATCAGAGAAGATATATATGAGTCATTATAGGTTATAAATGAATGATATAATGTATAAATTTATTAGGATCATTATGTATTGCATTTAAAATTTCCATTTAGTTACTAGGTGATCTCAATAAATATACCATAGCTAAAGAAATAATGTCATAGAAGTCAAGGAATGTTTTCATCGAGATATGTGATACCTTTATAGGTTGTTTAGAGGATTGGGACACTGGCATAACAATGTCCATTTCCACCAAAAATGAAAATTTTCCAAGATTTTTTTCATGTATAATATATTAAGATATATATTTTCGACCCATATGATGTATTGAATTAGGAGGACCATGATTTAAAAAAATATATGATTGTGATTGAGCAAATAATTAGGATTTTTGATTCTCAAGAGATGGGTTTTCAGAATAAATTGGTTCACTTACTGTAGGTTATGTGGAATATCCATTTATATTCTCATGATATGTGGGACTATGAGACGATGAAGAGAGTGTAGTGTCTTTACATCTTTGTGGAATATCCTTGTTGATAAGGCTTCTGGAGGAAAGAAATAACTATAGTGGGGAAGATTATAATATCCTAAAGATTTATTTTTATTAAGATCATTGGTTTTTCTTTGATTTTATTGATTTTCATATTGATTCTTGTTATTTTTTGTTTTTTATAGCCTTTGAGTGGTAAGGGTGTGGTTTTTATTCTTGCATAGGGGGCCATGTTGTTTCCAGATGTTGGGATTTTGGGTGGACATAGGCTCGTAGTAGAAAACTACTAAAGGGAGTCCACTGACTGGGTGGTGAGACCCACCAGACAACCAATGGCCTATGGGAAGTAGATATTTTTTATATTAATCCCAATGTATTTCCATTTTAATCCCATCAGCATTGTGGTGGTGTTTCTGGAAGCCAAGGAATTCCACTGGGTGGCACCATCTAGTCGTTGATGTTAATCTAGTTGATAAATAGATGGGTATTATCATTATCATTTTTTTCTATAATCCCACATTTTAATTCTTGTCTCTCCTCCAAAAAACTCCATGTGACCCCTATAACCATGGATTATATATTGAGGTGATTTTATCACAACGATCCTCGATTATTCATGGATTATTTTTCTGATTACTATTTTGAATACGTTTTTGTAATCACATCCTTGATCCGATTGTGAATACCCATATCCCCATATCACTCTATCTTTGAGGGATATTAATCCTTGTGTTGTTAATAGATATAGATTTTTTATGAATTTTGATTCTAGTTTTACAAATTGATTAGTTCTATACCTTCATATCTCGGATTATGGATCCCTTTTTTGGTACTTGACTGTGCCATGTATGGGGAATGTGGTTTTTTAATGTAGTTAAAGCCAATTATAACTATTTTTTCCAATTTGATTTGAAATGGATTTTATCTTAATTTCAAAAACATGATTTCATAATATTGAAAAATGCATTAAAATAGAATATTGTGTGTGAGAAAACCCTTATGGAAATTAATTTGGAAATAAATTATTGATTCTTGGAAAATTATTTTTAATTCAAAAGAATGATTTTCAGTATGACCTTGATGATGATTATTGAAAAAATAACATTAATTATTTTATGAAAATTGAATTAAATAGAAATTTTTATAAGGAATAATGTTTATGAATATTGTTCAATATTTGATTTTAAAATGAAATTTCACGGTGAAATGTGATATATGGATTCCCGATTGATAATTAATGAAACTAAACTGATATGAATGAATTTCTCCGTGAATGATTTATTTATTTATATCACATGGGACCCTAGGTATAAATTTGGGTAGTCCATGTGAAACAACCCATCTCTTTGTTTCGCATTAATATATGATTTATTACATAAGATTAAACTTTATACAACTGATTAGATCAAGATGTATAGTGTCAGTGGGAATTATGTACATATCATACCATCATGAACGTGTGATACAAAAAAATTATTGAAAACATATTTAACATGATCCGAAAATTACGTGGTTTTCAAATAGAAATGGATAACAAAGGGACATACATTAGAAAAGGGTAATATATAAAGCCTCATCATGTAATTGACATGGAATAACATTAATAAGGTAATACCTATTGGATGATATCAATATCAATGGGGAATTAAATGATTGAGAATTATAAACGTGAAAAATGTGGCATGATATAGCATGATAACATAAAATAACATGGGAAATGTAGAAACAACATAAAATAATGCATCATGGTCATAATTAAAGGATAAATACCATGAAATAATAAGTAAAAAGTCCCCTAAATAAATTATGTTCATTTCAAGTGCCAACATGACATATCATGAGACTAAAAATTACCCAATGCATTGTAATTTTATATAACTCTGGGAAAAACCATCACTTTCATTTCATTATCATGCTTTATTATGTCACATCAATCCAACATTGATTCATTCATCATTATATTTTATTCCATTATCAAGGAGTGTGGTATAAATACATTTACTTTCCAATTAAAATATGTATATGTTTATAAATTGAACACTGTTGATAGTAAATGGGTATGATATTCACTACAAAATAGTTTTTGAATAAATGGTCGTGGTGAAATTTATGCACCAGAACAATGTCACATAAAATTTCATAAAAATTGTTTATGGGAGAGAAATGGTTCTATCATCATTTTTACATAATATATATTTCTGTAGGGGTATGTAAATATATATCCCAATAATATTATTTAGAAAAATACGGCATACAATAATAAATAAACATTAATAGAAGGGAGAATGAGGGAATATATTACTTGAGTGTGGTACAATAAATGCTTAGTAGAAGCTTATTGAGAGATTGGGGGAACCTTTGGCGGACTATACAGAGGGTTGGGAAGAGTAAGGAAATTCTCCATGTATTTTTAATAAAGATAACTAAGAGTTTGGGTGGGTTTATATAGGAAAAGAATTCGAATTTCATTATTATTTCTCATACAATGGTGTTGGACTCTACATAACAAAATAACCAAACACACAAAAAAATCACATGGTATTTGCCCATGTTGTCTACAAAATTGTATAGGCTTTGATTATTTTATATATCCAAGGGATAAAAATAATTAAATAATAGACATTCTTATATGGAAGTGAGTAATTCTATTGTTGTAATTATTTTGAAACATTAAAATATATTAATGGTTTTAGTGGATTCATAAAGGATTAATAAAATTAATAAAATTAAATAATTACATTATTTTTAATGAAAAACATATATTTTCTCATTGATACACTTTATATTATTTTTTACATAACTTTTGGATCATTATATTTCACAATACACACCTTATATAAAAATTCTAATTAGTTTTTTTTACAAAAATTCAACTATCTCAGAAAATTTAGAAAATTTCACAATTGGACAATTTTGAAATTATGATTTCAAAAATAATATTAATTTTATAAAAATAAATTTTCTAAATATGAGTATTTTTAATTTTAAAATACTATTTAACACTTAATGATAAATGTTGGGGTTTTCTACAGTAATAGTTTTCAAACCCTTATAAACATTACATTTGACTCATAAAAATTTTTAAAAGGTTTATATTTGATAAAAATTATTAGATAAAAATATTTTTTAAAAAAATAATTTATTTAAAAAATATATTTATTCATCAAAATAAAATCATTAATTTCATTTTAACATTACCCTAATATAAATTTTTTATATTGTATCAAAAAAAGAACCATTTATAAAGTAACAACAATAGTATAAAAATATATTCATTATTATATACAAAATAATGTAAATACTCATATTTAAAAGATATTTATACATATCAGTTTAATAAACTATAAATTTACCTAAGATTAAGGTGTGTGACAATGATACTTTCATGGGGTGGTGTGATGTACATTATTAGGGACGTCATCTCAATTATCTCGGACATCTTTTATAAATATTTTCAATCAATCATGAATTATTGGATATCAACTTTAGCTTGATCAAGGGAAAAGAGTGGTGATTTTTTCTCCCACTCATGCTCCGAGAAATGGGCTTCATAGGGTATGATCCTACAGGTTTAGGTCATTACTTCATTGTTCAATGTCAATTGGATTTTTTAAACCCCATATTTATACTAATAATAGAATCATTATTCAGAAGCTATATTACCCAATGTATTGATTCATAATGTTATTTGAAATCCCATAGGATATAACAAAATAAAATAATTGAATATTTTTTCTATAACCATATTACATAATAATACAGTTAATTAAATCATTTGAGAAATTTTATTAATAACTATTTAGGTTATTACAATCTTCCCCCCTTCCGAGATTTCTCCCTTGAAATATTTAATTACCACACTAAAGCAGATGATGGTAACTATGTTTCTTTAATTCCTATATTTTGCACATCTCTTCAATATTTTTGTTTCTCTATACCACTTTGACCATGTGAATTGTCTTATTTCATAGAGGTTTTTCTCTGCGGTCTAATATATTCACTGAATTCTCTTCATATGAGGGATCATTCTCTAATGGTACCACCTATGGACTAAGTACATGTGAGGGGACTTGTATGTACTTCTTTAATATGAATATATGGAGTACATAATGTACTTTATATTAGTTGGGTGGGAGCACTAGTTGATAAGACACCACTCCAATGTGATCAAGTGTATCAAAGGGTCCAATGTATTCTTTTCTCCAAAAATCTCATCACGTTATTCCATATAGATATGCGAAGGAATTCCATGTATCCAACATCAAAGAGTCAGTTTCATCAAAAATATTTAGTATAGATCTTTTATCGACAATAAGAAGGCTTGATGTACTGCTGAATGGTCTTCACTATTTCCATAATTTCCTCGACCATTTTAGGACTTAGTAGTTTTCATTCCATAACTTTATCCCATAATTTATGTGTCATGAACCTCATTCCATAAATGGATCTATACAGAGACATTTGAAATCTTGAGTGGAAACTATAATTTTATGAAAAATATGCCATATGAAGATTTTGATCTCATCATACTTCAATTTCAATTGAGTATGATATCAATATATCCTCAAGTGTAAATACAGTCTTCTCATATTGGCCAATATTTTGAGGGTGATAATTCATGCTAATGTTCATCTCAATATTAATATCATGTTGGAGACTCTTCCAGAACATAGAGGTAAATCATGGGTCTCAATTCGATACAATCAATATTGGTGATCCATGGAGAATCACAACTTCTCTAATGTATATCTGTGCAACTTGATCGAGTGATAAATAGTATATAATTTCAATGAAGTGGAAATTTTTACTAGATGATCCCCCACAAACCGTAGAGAATTATTTCCTTTCAATGTATTTGGAAGACCAGTGAAAAAATCCATAAATTGTTTTTATTATTTCCAAGTAGGTATGGGTAATGGTTTTCTCATCCCCCTATATTTTTTCCTTTCCACTTTCACTTCATTAAATTCAAGATATCTTGATTTATATTTTTAGATCTCCATCTTCATATTGTCCCACCAATAGTCTTCTTGGATAAATCAATACATATTTGTGCTTCCTTGGAGGATGGAGAAGGATGAGATATGTACATCATTCAATATATCCTTATTTAACTCGGGATTTTATGGTACACATAGTCGTGACCCAATTATCACAACACCATCATCATTCACATTGAACTATGTGGATTTCCATTTTATTGTAGCTTACTCTTTCTTCTAAATTCCCAAATTATATCTTTTATAATATATTATATTTTCTAAAAGAGATGATTGAGAATCCATTTCTAAAAGGGTTGATGATGATCCTTCATTCTTGATTCCCTCATCCATCCTTTTCAAATCTAAGAAGATAATATCCTTCTCAATTATCATCAATGATAAATTTTTTGGATAATTTAAACATATAGTGTATTCCACTTTATTCTCTTTACCAGGATGGTAGTGGATTGATCAGTCATAGTCCTTGATAAACTCAAGATATCTTCATTGGTGAATATTTAGCTTCTTCTATATGACTTTATATTTGACTATATTGTTATCTATATATATTTCACACTTCTCACCAAAAGAGATAATGTTTTCAAATTTTAAAAGAATAGATCATTAAATAAAACTCTAGATCATGCATAGGGTAGTTATACTTGTGAACATTCAACTATATTGAAGAATATGTTATGAATTTTTAATTCAATATTAACACACATCTCAATCCCTTATTCCAAGTGACACTGAATACCGCAAAAAATTATCCACATATGGGTATTGTGAGCACAAGGTATGTGATTGGCCTCCATTTCATCTCCTTGGTTCCCTCTTCACATTCATCATTCCATTATTATTTTACACCATTCTAATTTATCTTGTTTAGAGTGTTTGAAAATCATGAAAAATATGTCAAAAATCATTGATAATACCCATTTATTGTAAGGAATCTATGGATATCTGTCATAGATATTGGCCTCATCTATCCTTAGATTAATAATATTTTAAAGGGTCTACTAATATCCCATTTCTTGTGAATATATTCACCAATAATGACACTCCCTTAAAATAGAACACACATTTTCCATGCTTTACCTAAATCTTATCATTTCTAAATGTATTTAGCGTAGTGATCATATGCTCCTCGTGCTCTTCCTTGGTTTGGGAGAATACCAGAATATCATCTTTAAAGAGTACCACAAATTTGTTGATCTAATATACAAAGTCCTTATTAATCAAGTCAATTATTATTTTTGGATAATTACTGAGACCATATTTAATTACAAAGAACACATAGTGCTCGTACCTCATAAAAAAACCACTATTTGGGATATCGTCATTCTTCTCCCAAACTATGTAATTCATAATCAACAATTCCATCTTATAGATATATTTTGATCCACACAGCGGATCGAAAAGTCCTAAACATGTGGTATATGATACGTGTTTATTTTTATCTTGTTTTTTCTCACAATAATCAATTAAAACCCATATTGACCAACTAAATTTAATGATGAAGAGGACTGGTGCTCCCTATGGTGAAGCACTTGGGTATATAAACTATTAATATAGATTCTCTTATAATTGTTTCTTTATCTCTTCATTTTCCACAATAGCAATTCTATATGGAGTCTTGCACAATGGTAACACCATAGGGAGAAGCTTGATTGAAAATTCAGCCACACTGCTTGGAATAACACCATGAAATTCCTTGGGAAATGCATTAGTATATTCCCTCATAATGTGCATGTATTCAAGGATGGTAATTTCTTTATGATCAATAATTTTATCTAGATATGATTTCTTATAGGGAAATAATATTGGTTCTTGAGATGTTGGTTCTAAACAAATATTTATCCTCCTCATTTCACATTTACATAATCAGGGGTATATTTTTGATACAAAGTGTGATTTACTTCTCATAGTACATTATGTTTGCTTTATATAGGGAAATTCCATCCCTATATACAATTGCATCAAATTCCACTAAAGTTAGTATGACAAGGATCATGGGATTTTTCATCCCACAAATTCTAAAAGTGGGTGAGTTACATACTTGGGATTCAATAATTTCCCCATTTTTCTCACCGATAACTATACTTCCATGATTTTTAGTGGGTTTTCAATAGTTCAACTAAACGTTCATGGTATGGAGTAATTCAAATAACTATGTTTGATAACCCTATGCTCTACGTTTGGACTCTTGTTCTACTTTATCAAATATAGACTTAGGGATGAGTACTTTTTAAGTGTTGAATTAATAAACGGGAATCCCATGACATTAAAGGTATAACATTAAAAGTTTATGTATTGTCATAACATATTCATTTATATTATTCAATCTATGTTATCCATGATCAGTTTATTAACCTATATTCTTATAGAATTTTGTTTCTCTCAATAAAATTTCATAATGAGCTTATCAATTTAGCAAATAATATCCCCTAGGAGTGACCAACTAGGTGTGCACCAAGACCCATTATCATGAACTAGTTCCTGGTCAAGTCTAGCTCAACATGGTGTTTTTAGGATTTACGTATACGTAAATATATTCCACATCCACATCCACTTGTAGAAACCAAAAATGTATGTATGTTATTGATACACATCTTTCTCTATACTTACCAAAATTTAGGGATGTTTTCTTATACTTATTCTTATCGGATAAATTTCATAGAAATGATTATGAGAGTGAAAGGGGACTATAATAATTTGAAACTAAAATGGAAATTAATAGGTAAATATAAATAAAAATCAAAACATTAGGAATTGAATGTATAAGGCATAAGATAATAAATAAACTTTAATAAAGAGTAGAACGAGAGTATCTCTTACATGAGATTATGACATTAAATTCTTGGGGGGTATTTTAATACATTGGAGGAACTTTGAGAGGTCACTAGAGAGGTTAGGTGAGATTAAGGGAGTTTTAAAAGGATTTTTAGTGAAGTTAAATTTGATCTTGGTCGGGTTTATATAGGAAAAGAGTGGGGATTTCTTTATTATTTCTCAAACATGGTTTTGGAATATATATAATAAAATAAAAAAACCCCAATCCTTAGCCTATTTTTTCCTTTGATTAAACAAAATGGGAGTCATTTTCATTATTTTATATGGTCAATGGAATTGAATAATAAAATAATACCCTTAATTATGTGGAAGTGAGTCGTTCTCTTAAATAAATGATTTTAAAACCATAAAATATATTAATGGTTTTGGAGGATTCATAAAGACATTATGAATTTAATAAAATAAACATTAAATCACATAATATTAATGGGAACACATATATTTGGTCATGGATACCATTTATATTATTTATCACCTCACTTTTATGTTATTATAATGTCATAATAGATGTTGTACATTAATATGATATTTTTTTTACCTGAAAATTTGAATGTCTCATAAAATTATGAAAAATTCACCATTATATAATCATGATATTATGATACCAAAATTAATATTCATTTTACCAAATTAATTGTCTAAATATGTTCATTTACACTTTTAAATTAAGAATCGATACTTATTGAGAAATACAGGGTTTATTTACAATAACTATATTTGAACCCATATAAACATTACATTTTACATCATAAAACTTATAAGATAATTTATATTTTATTAAAATATTAAATAATAATATTTTATTACATATTTTATATTTTAAAAAATAAATTAATAAAAAAAAATAAAATTCGTAATTGTTTTTTATTAATACCTAAAAATACACTATGTTTTTTATTCCATCAAAATAAATATCATTTATAATATAAAAATAATAGGACTAGAATATATTCATTATTCAATAAAAATAATGTACATACTCATATTTTAGGGGTCTTGATGAATATATCTAAAAAACAGAAATCTCCCAATGTGTGAGGTGCGTGATGGTTAGACTTTCATGGGGTGGTTCAACATACATTGTTTTAGCCGTGATATCAATAAGCTTGAACTTATCTCACAAATGGTTTCTATCATACATATTTTGATTGAACACTACATGGTATTGGTCATGGGAAATCCCAATGATTCTATCTTCATTGAATGCTTTGATAAATGGGTTTCATAGGGTATTATCATACTAGTTGGGTCCATCACTTCCTTTTTCTATGTCAATTTTATTTTTTAAAAACCTATATTAGTATTAATAAGAAAATCATTTATCAATGGATATATTATTAGTGGTAATGATTATTAATGATCTTTTCAATCTAATAGGATATATTAAAACTAAAGATGTGTTTATGTTTTATATAACCATTTTACATAATAATACATTTTTTCAAATCACAAGGGAAATTTTATTTATAACAATTCAGATCGTTACACAAGGAAAATAATGGAAGAAATATATTAGCTATAACATGAATGACATCGATGATGAAAATGACCAGTAAGATTTTTTTAGGGAAACTTGTTCATTCATCAAGGTTTACTGTTTTCCCCCTAGGAATGTGATTTATGGATGTTTAGAAACCTAGAGATGTATTTCCCTAAGATGTATGGGGATCATTCATACATTGTCAAACTAACCCCCAAGATTATGAACATGGTTATATTATTGTTCAATAATTACATTCATATATTTATGAAATTATTATTTCATAATTTTTTTAATCAAATTACTATTCATGGAAATTTCTTACTCATTATTAAAATGATTTAAAAATCTTGCTTTATTGTACATTTTGAAACATATTACCATGAAATGTTCTATTTAAAATTGAAAACATTTGTCTTATTCTATATAGAATTATTATAATAAATATATTATGGAATCCTACTAGGATAGTGTTTCTCAGAACCTACATATGTAATTGGGTGTATATAGACATTATTTTTCCTGGTCAAAGTTAAGGGAAAGCACTACTTAAAGATGGTGGGTGTTCTTAATTCCGGTACATTGGGAGTTTGCATTAATAGGTGGGTTGTCTTAGATAATGACTGACTGAATAACTCAAGAGAGGGGTGAATTGAGTTCCTAAAAAATTTATTTAATATTAGACTACCCTCTTCAATGTATAAGAGATAAATTATTTCCTTTGTAATATATTCATTAGTGATATAAAAAAATAAATAATGGAAATTGAACACTTATATTTATTATGATTTTCGGAACTGAAATTTCCTAGTACACTCCACCAACGCTTTTCTTGAAAAGTGTGGTTATTTTCACCATAATGGAACTTTTACCGGGGGATCGCAGATGAGTACAAGCAGTTGTAACTAAATAAAAAAGTGCAAGATATTTAACCCAGTCTCTCCCTTTACAAGACCTACACGTGGTCTTATCCACAATCTTACAATAAGTTTGAATATGACAAAATCAATAGAACTATTGAGTGAAACATTTGCAGTGCATAATATCATTAAGTAAGTGATAGTAGATAAATATTTCTCCAAAAAGAATAATAAAATTTCATAGTATCACAAGATGATCTATGGAGTTACTGATAGAAATAAAAATCCCAACACAAATAACTTGTTTTCATCTATGTATAGGGTTCCAGAATCTTGGGATGTTTAATAAGAATTCAATTCTAATTCTTCCACTGCAATTTATTTCCATTATTTTTTGTTAGTTCATATTGATAAATTTATGTATAATTTAAAATTAGTTTTAGATACTTTTTACAGTAGAGAGATATTGTACAGTGATATTGATAAGAAAATTTATTAAGGATTTAAAACAATGCATTTCAAATATAGATGTTCTTTTATGGCAACAATGACAAGAATATTATCGATATATGGATTGATATATTCATAGTATGTGTAATGTAGAGTGATATTTAATTAAATATATAATCTCATTATGATGTGATCTAAAGTCATGGAGGGACTTATCGAGATATTATCAAAGAAATCACGACGTTCTATCAAACAACATCTTCATAAGATATCAATTGAAAGCACAATTCATCAGAAGATAACCTTTTTATGATAAAGTTGATCATTATTATAGGATAAACTCACTCCAGTGTTGTGTAAGATCATTATCCCTCATAAGATAAGTTTTATCTCTAATATAACATGTATCATATTCATCTAGGTATGGATACAAATGTTCTTTTCAGAAGATAAAGTCCATTTATATGTTTACTCGGACTATGATTTCTCACTTGAGTGACTCAATCATTCTTTGTAAGATAAATCCTTATGTGACACTTTATAATTTTGAATAAATGAATATATTATTAAATTCACATAAGATAAAGTACTTACATATCATAAGATAACTTCTTCAATATACAATTTAAGATAATCATAATTGAACAACTGAGATAAACACATTAGAATAAAAGTAATGAAATTTTATATCATAAAAAACATAAAATTTTGATATATTGTAATAATTTTTTTTATGACAATCCCCCTTTTTTGATAAAAAAAATCTGGAGATGGGAAATTAAAAATTTCCTATATAAGGTTTAAAAATTTCTGAAAAAAACGATATCCTCTTTTATTATTTCTAAAAAATATATTTTCCTTTTCGTATAATCCATTAATGAATAAAATATATTTATAATTTTCATTTTCATTCTTTTTATATTGTAGAATAATTTATTCGTATTTTACTTTTCTTTCCCCTTTTAATGTTATAAAAAATAAGTACAATAAGATACGTAGTTTATAATGAACAAAAACAGTAGGAATAAGTTAACACTACTAATGATAAAAATAATTTTGTTGTAAATAAAATTCATAATGAATAATTTAATCAGTATATCATAAAAGAATGATATAGAAATATATTGAAGATAAATCAGGAAACAATCATATTGAATTTCTAAAAACAAATATAATGTCATAAGTGAAATATACAGTTTATAAATAGAATCAAATGTATTAATGGAGTTAGATTATTCCAGAAATAGCATATAGTAAATCATTGAAATCATTAATAAAGATGGTAATGTAATTTGATGCGAATGTTTTCAATGTATTAAAATTGGAATGATTCAAATGTTTTAATTATTTATCAACCACTATGAATCTATTTAATTTTTTAGAAATCGATTTTATCAACAACATTTAAGAAAATTCATTTTTATAGGAGCCTTCTTGATGGATATGTGCTGATCATGAGGCCATGAGGATATAGGAAGAAGAGAATGAGGTTTTATGGCATAAACATCGCCTAATATCTGTGGGGATGCTCCAAGAATAGCTTGATCGTTATGGGGAAACCTAACTAGTTATGACTCAATGTTTAGGGTATATTTCATTTCCCTTGACAAATTTAAGTTACCTAGTTGGTTAAAGGGTAATTTAGTTGATGTATTGAGTAGAGATAAACAAGATTCTTTTTAAAATCATATATTTTTTCCTTCAAGAAACCCTAGATGGATCAAATGTTACCATAATGCACTGATATATGGAAAGGTGATGATCAAAAATCTATGTTATAGACCACCTTGTTCCTTTAATTTGAAATAGTTCATCATCACATACATCAATCTGATTCACCATATCCTTATTTCAAAATTCCATTATACTAGTATAACTATTCCATACACACTAAGAGGAATTTTCAACAATATTTTATAAGTCTCCCTTCTTTAATCATTTTGAAATAAAACTTTTCCAAAATATGAACTAAATTTCTGTTATACCATCAACAGAAATAGTTTCTTCATCCATTGAGATCTCATGAATGTTTGATGATTAAGCAAAGGCATCATCCTCTACTTCATCATTGTTTGAGACATCTAGTTTGAGAATGATTACCACCACTTTGTGAAGTTTATCAACATTTATTCATGTTATCCCTTATTATTTTAAAAATATCCATAATAATTTAATTTAATTGTGACGAAAAAACAGAAATCCATATTCAATTGAATTGAATTTTACTAAGCTCCAAGAAGATCTTGGTTGATAATGTAATATATTTCCTTTTTTATCTAGAAATAAATTAAAAATCTTCCTTCATTGCAACTGATATCTTTCTAACATCATCTAAAACATTTATCTAAAGGCTTCGAAAAATATTTCTTATGAGGACATCACACTATAGACAGTCAATAGTTTCAGTTACTATATCGATAGCGTGGGACAAATCCATTATTTTCAACTAAACATATACACTATGTGAAGATCTATCAAAGGGTTGTTTTGAATACATACCTAAAATAGATTCATCCAACCTTATTAGTTTTTGAATATCATATTTCAATTATATATGATCACACAAAACTCATAATTCTTTATTTGTTTTAATGATTTGAGTTTTTAGAATTTTTTCTTTAGATACAAAATTAGACGACCTCGGTTGAGCTCCATCTGAAAGACTAATAGAAACATCCAGTGCTTCTTCATTCCGAATATCTTGACAAAAAATGGTATTCCTTTATTCCTGAACATCAATTATTTCTTCTTGAAGAGATTTATTTTTGGAAACATTAGTTACCTCACCATTATGATGGGATTCATGAGGATTTTCTTTTGGCTATTAATTTCAACTATTGTGATTGAGACTTAATCATGAAAGGAGACTCTCAGTGTTTCAAAAATTTTATTATCATTACCAATGGAAACAATTTGAGTAATAGATGATCATATCTATTATTTTTTAATTTTAGTAGGTACATATGAATAAATAGAAGAGGTGCACTCCCATAGGGCATATTTAGGGAATGATGGAATATGAATCCAAACTATTTTCCTTAGTATAATAGTTTTATCATTCTCTTGGATTTTCCTAATCTAAGTACTATGATGTGCTGGTTATTATAATATCTCCAGTGTCTCATGAAATCATGAATAACCCCCCTAAGTAAAAGAAGGTTCTACTCCATCCATCAAGGAAAATGGCATCAACATGATTAATCATACGTCCTAATGAAAATCCACTTTTACTCAATACACTCATATTCAAATTTTTTACCTCGTGATAAGGAGTTGGATATTATAATCCAAATGAATTCTTTTAATCCAAAAAAAAGAGATAGGATTCATCCAAAAGGATAAAATTTCAATGAATTTATTTAGAAATTGAACATATATTTTAGAATATATCATTCTATATTTACCAGCTATTCCAAAATAATCAAATAAATTAGGGTAGTATCTTGAAAAAGATTTTTCCCAAACTCACTATTTTTTTCTGCTATTCCTGACTATATGAATTTGGTTAACATTTTTTAGGATACAAATTCATGAATTGATTATTCTATAAGAAAGTGGTTCTGAACACCAACTTCATGATTTCTAAAGGAGAGAATGATTCTATGGTAGAAAAATAGGTGTTAAAGAATGGATGACCTTCATGTATATATTTTATAACCTCATATTACTTGACAAAGGATAACAAAAAAAATTCCGGTTAATAGTTTTAATAACATGTTCTTCAAAATCTCATAAATGAAAAACTACCAACTCATAAATCTCATAGACTTCATTATTGAAGAAATGTTTGGTATTAATGTTATCAAAAAACAAACTCTCATCCCTTATGGATTATGAATTTCTTCAATAGCATGTCTATTTTATCTAGAGATCAATAATCAATGGCTCTTACACTTAACACTTTTCTTAATATCTATAACATTTCAATCTGCAAGATTATGAACCATCAGTTCAATTTGGTTTATATATTTACAGAGGGGTTTAAGGATTGAAGGGTCATAAAGGATAGTGTTACAAAATTATGGACCAAAGAGAATGATGGTTTAAAGGGTCGGAATAACATTTCACATGCAGAATTGGTAGACATTATTTTTTGTTCTTGGAAATTGAGGGCTGGAACAGTGAGGTAAAGGTTTATTACTACACAAAATTTGGTAGTGTATCCCATTGGATATGTCAAGAATTAAAAACACTGAAACACACATAAATTGAAATAATGGAGATACCACATTTGGAATAAATATAAATAATATACAAAAAAATATTATGAAATAAAATTAAAGATACTTAATTTAGACTGAAAAAAATTAAATCTATCAGCAGGAAAAGGATTTGAAAAAATATGTTCTAATTTTTTTTTGTGCAGATTAATTATAAACATATATCATTTTTATATGCATGATATCTTAATAAATGTTTTCATAAATCAATGTTCTCAATTATTGAATGGTTTATTACATTCATTTAGATTTTGATAGTACTAGTGTTATCACATATAATTGGAATAAAATTAATATTAAATCCAAAAAATTTCAAGGTATGTTTCATCCATAGTACTTGTGAAAAAAACATCATGCAACAATATATTCAGTTTCAGTAGCTGACACTACTATGGAGTGTTGTTTCATACTTGACCAAGACACTAGGTATTGAAAAAGAAAATTAATGGTTCTTGAAGTGATTTTTGTATCTAATCTATATCTAGTGAAACCAATATATGAGTATGAAATTAAATTTATATCATATGTTTTGGTAAAAATATGAGAGATAGATAAAATACCGTTTAGAATATCATAAAATCATTTTTTCATCATTCAAATCCGATTATTTTGAATAATATTTAAATCTTGCAAAAAGACATACTAAAAATATAATGTATGTTATGCATACATTAGGGTAAAAAAATCCAATGAATACACTATATACAACTTATATTCAAGTTGTATTCCATATTCATCTGATCCTAGTTTGATATTGGTACTCAAAGATGTTTAGTATGTCATACTATTTTCATGTACAAACATCTTATGTAGGATTATTATATATTTTCATTGATTAAAAATGTTTCCAAAATATTTTGGATAAACATGAAATCCAGGAAATAATTTAGTTCACCCATCATACTCATTTCAAATTGGATTTTTATATGTTTTGAAAATTCATTAAACAATTTTTTGTTTTTTGATCTGAAAATAACCTCATCGACATATATTTTTACTAGAAAATTATTAGATAAATGTGTTATCATAAATAATATAGGATATGTTATTCCTATAGTGAAACCATTTGATAAAATAAACTAACCTACTCTTTTATAACATAACATTGGATCTTTTTTAAGTCCATATATAGCTTTTCTAAGTTGAAACACCTAATTTAAAAAATAGGGATCTTCAAAAACAAGAGGTTGTTCAAGGTAAAGTTCCTCTATTAAAACTATTTGAAATTTTAGATTTAACATCCATATGATATAATTTAAAATTAATATACTATGAATAATCAAGAAGGATTTTTATGTCTTCTAATCCTGCTATAGGAGAAAAGGATTCTTCATAGTCTATTCCTTCTTCTTCAATATATCATTTTCTAGCTAATCTAGCTTCATTTCTAGTTGTTACAACTTTATCAGCATTTTTTTCTATAAAAACCCATTTAGTTACAATTATAGGATAGTTTTAGGGTCTTTCATCAATGTCTCATAACTTTTTTTTTTTAAATTTATGTAGCGCTTCTTTCATTGCTAAGAACCATATTTCATCAAATATGGATTCATCTTTAGATTTAGGTTCAAATTTTGATATAAAACATGATAATTGTATTAGGTTTCCTATGTTTCTTCTAGTTATTACTCTTTTATTGAGATTACCAATAATAGTTTCTAAAGGATGGTCTTTAAGGCTTCTAGGTGTTCTAGGAAATGGACTTCTAGTTCACTAGTTTCTTCTATTATTGGATTTGGATTTAAGTAATCATGTTATAAATCATAAACCTTGTTATCATTAAGGATATGTTCAATTATAATATTTTTGACTGAACCATTTTGATCATTAAATTGAAACACTTTTTGATGGAAAGGATCACTTTTATCAATTTTCACATGAACTGATTTTTCAATAATAATTGACCTTTTATTGAAAACTCTATATTCATTACAAGAAGTAGGATAACCTATAAAGAAACCTTCATTAGACGTTAGAACTTATTTTCAAATATTATCCATAGTGTTCCTGATGTGAACCTTACATCTAAATTCTTTGAAATATCTTACCTTGGGGTTTCTATTATTCCACAACTCATAGGGTTTTTTCTTTAAAGTTAGGATTAGTAATACTATATTAATGATGTAACATGATCTGTTAATAGCCTCAACCCATAAATGAGTTATAATAATATATTCAAATAAAATATTCGAAGAAATTTCATTCAATTTCATGTTCTTCCTTTTCACAAAAACTATATCACCTATATTTTCAATTAAGTTACCCTTTTTTATGATTTTTAAGTATGTAAAGTATATGAATGAATTTATGGGGGCTTTGGGAAACTTTTTTTAAGGATTTAGGGACGTAATAATGGTTAAAAATTATTGAATAGTTTTTTTAAATTGTGAAACACCAATAAGAAACTACACATGATGTGACATGGTCATTGAAAAAGCATATAAAGAGGAGAACAATGAGTCCAAACTACGCTGAATCCTAGGAGAAACTGTGCTCTAATGGAAAATGGGCATTGGAATAGTTGGATTACTATTTTCTAACCATATGATCCTACCATGATGAATCCCTCCTTGCGACCAAGACTAGGTTGTGGTTAGGACATGGTTTTTCTAATTGTGTGACGAATCAAGCACGATTTAGATGTTAGATCCTTAAATTGTAGATCTAAAATTTTTTCACCTATAAATACTTATTTTTATCCAAAATAATTCTAAAATGATAATTTTTCCTTTAAGAGGTTTGAGAACCCCTCCCCATCATATTATAGGTGATGGAATGATTTTTCATGGTGTCATGAAGTTTGATTCTTGTGGTAAGTAAGATTTTATGGTTTTTGGTGTTTTTTAGTAGATCTATTTCTCCATATCTCTCGATTTCTTGAATTTATATACCGTGTGGATATATATATATATACATATATATGATATTTAATTCCAAATAAGATTATATTTTTCTTTGTTGATGTTATGGGAAGAGATATATGATGAAGTTTTGGAGATTCAACATGGTTTCATTAGTTTTTCATGATGTTCTTCGTTTCTCATAAGATCCTTAGGTAGATGGCTTCAATCTCAAATCATCTATTTAAATTATGAATACTTCATTTTAAATTTATTTTATCATTTGGAATTGTATGTGAAATTGATTTAAATTTCTTTCTATAAAATATCATTAGTTATGATTTTTAGAATTTTTTAATTTCATTATTTTTTCTAAAATTGAAATTGGTAACCTGACTTTAATATAATTGATTGTTTTTCATGAATGGAAAAGGGTTTTTAATAAAAGGGTTGTTTTTACTGATTTTTTTTTGAAATTTTCATTAAATGTAAGGTTTTATTCAAATAGTTTAAATGATTGTTTAGGAATTAGGATTTGGCATAATGGTTGTGTGTGTTCATATGCATTTAGGATGGATAAGGGTAAGAAGTTTCCCAATCATTAGTGGTGTGGATAAGGTTCCAGGCTGTCCACTATGAAATTGTTCATTATGTGATGTCTTAGTGAAAGGATGAATCCCCAATCAAGAATATAGGGAGTTATACATTCTCATGTATTGTTGTATGTGTGGATATGTAGAATATAATGGTTTTGACTAAATGGAGATTTGGAAATGGTTTTAAATTATTTTTTGGTTTCATTCTGTGGAAAAAATTCTTTTGTTGAAAAAATGAAGGACCTGGAATTTTTTTTATACTATTAAATAAATGATTTGTATTTTTTTTAAAAAAAGAATTATATGAATATGATTACATGTTCCATCCTAGTGTCATGAGTAGGGAAGTCATTTGGTGAAAACCTACTATGATTCATTACTCACCCATATTTTGGCACATTATTGATTTTTCATTTGTCATTTATTGGGATAGAGAAAAAGGTAATATATCACACATATTTATCATTACATCATTATAACTAGGATGTTTTAGATGAGTTTGATAATTGATCATTTCTTGTATATATGGAATTATTCCCTAAGAGTCTTTGAGTTTTGTTGAGATTTTCTTCTTATGTGTACATTGATATTGTAGTCTTCCACAATGGTAGTTGATTTTAGTTTTATTATAATAGTAATGGTTTTTTTGTTTTATTTCATTTATTTCATGCATTATGAGGTGGAATATTTGGTTATGGAATATTTGGATGTTTGTTTTATTTTCAATGGGAAAATCATCCCCCATTTTTAAATGATGCTATTTGCATTTATTTCCTAGATTCGGTGCCTTGGGGATGGCCCTTATAGCCAAGTAATATCTTCAGTCCTTCTTATTACAATGATGAGGGGCTGAATTTTACAAGTGGTGTCGGCTTGTTCCTTATGAATATCATTGTTGAACAAGTGTTAGTAGTCATTGTTGGTCTTTGACTGGTATTGGTTTTCAGTGTTGGATTTTAAATTTATTCTTGTATATTCCTTGTGTTGGGATTCTAAAGAGGAGTAGGATTTCCAGAACATGAAATATATAGCCTATTAATAAATTCATATCCTGTTTATGTTGAACTTCTTGTTACAAGGATGTTGGGTATATATGTTTTTTGGAGACATGAAAAAGGATTTGGAATCTCATTACCATGGATTTATCCAATGAGGCTAGCATGATATGAATTGTAGAAATTACTTCCCACTAGGAGTGGAAACATGATTTTGATTAATTATTTATTATTTTGAGAAAAATTGTTAATTTTTTAAAAATAATAAAGATGTTGTGAAATGTGAGATTTTTAAAAATGCGTGAAATGGTTATATTGAAAATGGATTTATTTTCAAATACATTGTTAAATTGTAAAAAAAATTAACTATGGAAAATGTTTAATTTTTGAAAGTGATGTTGTGATAGAATTAATTATTATAATTTAAAATTTCTAAAATAATTTATTTGTTAGAGAGTGAGACTTATGATGTTAATTTTGTTTATATAAATTGGAATGCGGTAGGAATTATAGAAACAAAATAGAGGATGCAACTATGAACATGGTTTCACCATAGCTATAGGTGAACCAACATTTCATTCAGAGTATAGCCCAATATTTTCAAGATATGGATACAAGGGATTTGAGGGATGAGAAAAGTAATGTCGATCATTCCCTTCATTTTCAGAAGATTAATTCACCAATCATAATTGGTGATTAGGAAATAGAAAAGGTGGACGTGTGGCTGAATATGAATAATCGAATATTTGATTTCCTTGTCACAACAAAAAAAATGACATATATCCAAGATGTGTTTCATGTATAATAGATTAAGAAATATATTTTAGACCCATATGATGTCTTGAATTGGGAGGACCATTATTTGTAAATTTATTTGATTGTGATTAAAAAACTTATTAGGATTTTTTATTCTTTTGTGAAGGTTTTTTAGAATAAATTGGATCAATTTCTCTAGATTATGTGGAATAGATGATCATATTTTCATGAGATGTGAGACTATGAGATGATTAAGAGAGCATATTGTCTTCATATATTTATGGAATAGCCTTCTTGATGAGGATTTCGGTGGAAATAAATCACTATAGTGGGGAAGATTGTAATATCTTAAATATTTATTTTCTACAAGATCATTGGTTTTTCATTGATTGAATTGTTTTTCATATTGATTCTTGTTAATTTTTGTTTGCTTATAAACTTTGAGTGGTCATGGTGTGGTTTTGATTCTTGGATGGGGGCCAGGATGTTTCTACATGTTGGTATTTTGGGTGGACATAGGCTCGTAGTTGAAAAATACTATTGGTTGTCCATTGACTGTCTGGTGAGACCCACCAGACAACCAATGGCCTATATGAAGTAGATATTTCTTATATTAATCCCAATGGATTTCCATTATAATCCCATCCGCATTGTGGTGGTGTTTCTAGAAGACAAGTAATTCCACCAAGTGACACCATCTAGCCATTTATGTTAATCTAGTCGATAAATATATGGGAATTATCATAATATTTTTTCCCATAATACCACTTTTAAATTCATTTATCTCCTCCAAAAAAACTCCATGTGACCCCTATATCCATATAGTATATGTTGAGGTGATTTTATCACTTCAATCCTTGATTATTAAAGGATCATTTTTCTAATTGATGTTTTGAAAATTTTCTTGTAACTTAATTCTTGATCCGATTGTGAATTCCCCTTTCCTCATCTCACTCTATCTTTGATGGATGTTTATCCTTCTGTTGTTAACAGATATAGATTTTGTTTTGTGAATATTGATTCTAGCCTTACCAATTTAGTTTTTCTATACCTTCATATCTCTGATTGTGGATACCTTTATTTTTACTGGACGATGCCATGTATGAGGTGTGTGGTTTTTTAATGTAGTTCATGTCGATTATAACTTTTTTTCCAAGTTTTATTTGAAATAGATTTCTACATTATTTCCAACACATGATTTCAGAATCTTGACAAATGCATTCAAATGGAATATTGTTTGTGAGAAAACACCTATGGAAATGAATTTGGAAATAAATAATTGATACTTGGAGACTTATATTTAGTTGAAAATAATAATTTTTAGAATGACCATGATAATGATTATTGAAAAATTATGGAATTAATTATATTATGAACATTGAATTAAATAGAAATTTTTGAAATTAATAATTTTTTTGAATATTGTTCAATGTTGGATTTTAAAATCGTATTTGATGTTGAAAGGTGATATAGGGATTCTTGAATGATAATTAATGAAACTAAATTGATATTAATGAATTTCCTCATGATTGATTGATTTCTTTAAGTCACATGGGACCCTAGGTATAAATTTGGGTAGTCCGAGTGAAACAACCTTCCTCTTTATTTCACATTAATAAATGATTTATTATATAATATTAAACATTATACAACCTATATGATCAATATGTATAGTATCATTGGGAATTATGTACATATCATACCATCACGAACATGTGATACAACAATATTATTGAAAATATCTTTAACATGATTATAAAATTCCATGGTTTTAAAACTATAAGGGATAACATGGGGACATACATTATAAAGGGGTAATGTAAAAAGACACATAATGGGATAGACATGGAATAAAACTAATAAGGTAATTCATATTGGATAATATGAATATTAATGGGGAATAAAATGAGTGGGAATTATAAACCTAAAAAATGTGGCATGATATAGCATTATAACATAAAGAAAACATGGGAAATGTTTAAACAACTTAAAATAGTGCATCATAATCATAGTTCAAGTGTATCTACCAATAAATAATGAGTAAAAAGTCCCATAAATGAATTATTTTCACTTCAAGTCCCAACATGAAATCTCGTGAGACTAAACATTACCCAATGCATTTGAATGCTATAAAACTCTGCCAACAACCATCACTTTCGTTTCATTCTCATGCTTAATTATATAACATAAATCAAGAATGGATTCATTCATCATTATATTTTATTCCATGATCAAAAAGTGTGAAATAAATACATGTAATTACCAATTAAAATATGTATAATTTTATAAATTGAACACCATTGATAGTAAATGGGTATGATATTCACTACACAATCATTTTCGAATAGAAAGTCATGGTGAAATTTCTACACTATAAAAAAGTCACATTAAATTTCATACAAATAGTTTATGAGATATAAATGGTTATATCATAATTTTTACATAAAATATGATGTTCTTGGGACATTTAAAGACATATACCAACACAATTATTTAGAAACACAAGGCATAAGATGACAAAGAAACTTTAATATAAGGGAGAATGAGATGATATCTTACTTGAGTGTGTTGTAATAAATTCTTAGGAAGAGCTTATTGAGAGATTGGGGGAACCATTGGATGATTATACTGAGGGGAGGGAAGATTAAGGACCTACACCATGGATTTTTAATGAAGACAATTGAGAGCTTTGGTTGGTTTAAATAGGAAAAAAATGCTGATTTTATTACTATTTCCCAAACCAAGGTTTTGGACTCTATATAATAAAATAAGAAAACCCGAAAATAAATACCATGGTTTTTTCCCATGTTTTCTACCAAATTGTATAGGCATTCATTATTTTATAAGTCCAAGGGATGAAAATAATTAAATAATAGTGATTCTAATATGGAAGTGAGTCATACTCTTAATGAAAAGATTTTGAAACATTAAAATATATTAACGGTTTTGGTGGATTCATAAAGTATTTATAAAATTAATAAATTAAAAAATAACATTATTTTAAAGGAAAAACTTATATTTTCTCATGGATACACTTTATATTATTTATTACATATCTTTTGGATAATTATAGGTCATAATACACACCTTATATTAATATGCTAATTAATTTTTAAACCAAAATTCAACTGTCTCATAAAACATAGAAAATTTAACTATTGGACAATTTTGAAATTATGATTTCAGAAATAATATTAATTTTCTAAAAATAAATTTTCTAAATATGTGTATTTTTTAATTTTAAAATAAGATTTAACACTTATTGATAAATTTTTGGGATTTTACAGTAATAGTTTTAAAACCCTTATATACAATACATTTGACTCATAAAAGATTTAAGATGGTTTATATTTGATAAAAATTATTAGATAATAAAATTTTATTAAAATAAAATTTTTTAAAAAAATATATTAATTCAACAAAATAAAATCATTATTTTCATTTGAATATTAACCTAATATAATATTTTTGTTTTATTATATCGAAATAAGAAACATTTATAAAGTGACAACAATAGGATAAAAATATATTCATTATTATATAAAAAATAATGTACATACTCATATTTCAATGATATTTATACATATAAGTTTAATACACTAAAAATTAGATATGATTAAGGTGTGTGAAAGTGATACATCCATGGGGTGGTGTGACGTACATTATTAGGGATTCCATCACAATTAGCTTGAACTTCTAATATAAATAGTTTTTATCATTCTTTAATTGTTGGATCTCAGCATGAGATTGGTCAAGGGAAAAGAATAGTGATTTTTTATCCCTCGCAAGCTCCGATAAATGGGCTTCATATGGTAAAATTATATAGGTTTAGTTCATCACATCCTTGTTCTGTGTCAATCGGATTGTATAAACCCTATATTTATACTAATCATAAAATAATTATTCCCTAGCTATATTACACAATGTAATGATGCTTAATGTTATTTTAAATCCCATAGTATATAACAAAACCAAATAATTAAATATTTTTTCTATAAACATATTAAAAAGTAATACATTTAATTAAATCACATGGGGAGGTTATTAATACCCATTTAGGTTATTACAATCATCCCCCTTTTAAAATTTACCCCTGGAATTTTTCATTTATCACACCAAAGTAGATGACAGTAACTATATTTCTTTACTTCATTTGTTTCGCACATCTCTTCTTCAATATTTTTATTTCTCTATAACAAATTGAACTGGTGCATTGTCTTATTTCATAGATGTTTGTCTCTACGATCTAATATATTCACCAAATTCTCTTCATATAAGATATCATTCTCCAATGGTACCACCTCTGGACTAAGTGCATGTGAGGGGATTGTATTTACTTCCTCAATAGGGATATATGAAATACATAATGCAATTGATATTAGACAACTCCAATGTGATTAATGGTATCAATGTGTCCAATGTATTCTTTTCTTCCAAAATATCATCACGTTCATCCGTGTAGATATGAGGAGTTATTCCATGTCTCCAACATCAAATAGTAGGTTTCATCGAAATGATTACGTATAGATCTTTTATCGACTCTAAGAAGCCTTGATGTACTATTGAATGGTCTTAACAATTTACACAATTTCATCGACCATTGTAGTACCTAGAAGTTTTTGCTCCACAACTTCATCCCATCATTTATGTGTCCTGCACCTCATTCCAGAAAGGGATCTATAGAGAGACATTTTAATTCTTGAGTAAAAACTGTAATTTTATGAAAACTCACCCATATGAAGATTTCTATCTCATCATACTTCGAAGTCAGTTGAGTATGATATCAATATGTCCTCAAGTGTCCAAATAGTCTGCTTAGTATGGCCATTATTTTGAGGGTGATAATTCATGCTACCAGTCAACTCAATATTTATATCATGTTGAGACTCTTCCAAAACATAGAGGTAAATCTTGTGTCTCAATTAGATACAATCAATATTGGTGTTCCATGGAAAATAAACACTTCTCTAGTGTATGTCCTTGTAAGTTGATCGAGTGATAAATACTCTAGAATTTTAATGAAGTGGTAAAAAATTACCAGATGGTCCCCCACAATCCATATAGAATTGTATCATGTTGATGTATTTGGAAGGCCAATGAAAAAATCCATAGAAATATTTTCCAAATTCTATGTAAGTATGGGTAATGGTTGCATCACCCCTTAGATTTTTTCCTTTCCACCTTCAATTGATTAAATTCAAGACATATTGATGTATATTTTCCAATCTCCATCTCCATATTGTCCCAACAATAGTGTTCATGGATATCTCAATACATATTTGTGCTTCCTAGTAGGATGTAGAAGGTTTAGATATGTACGTCATTCAATATATCCTTATTTATCTTTAGATTTTATGGTACACATAGTCGTGACCCAATTATCAGAACACCTTCTTTATCCACATTGAAATCTGTGGATTTCGATTTTCTTATAGATGAAACATTCTTCTAAACTCCCATATCATATCTTTGAGAATACAATATATTTTCAAAAAGTGACGATTGAGAATTAATTTCTAATAAGGTTGATGATGATCCTTCATTCATGATTCCCTCATCCATCCTTTTCGAATCTAAGAAGATCATATCCTTCTCAATTCTCATCAATGATAAAAAAATTTGATCATTTAAACATAGAGAATATTACACATTATTCTCTTTACTAGGATGGTAGTGGATTGTGCAGTCATTGTCCTTGATCAACTATAGACATATTCATTGGTGAATATTTAGTTTCTTCTATCTGAATATATATTTGACTATTTTTTTATCTGTATATATTTCACACTTATCACCCAAAGAGATAATCTTTTAAAATTTTAAAAGAATATATCACTACATCCAAATCTAGATAATGCATAGGGTTTTTCTACTTGTGCACATTCAACTATATTGAAGCATATGTTATGAAGTTTTCATTCAATATTAACACAAATCTCAATCCCTGCTTCGAAGTGACATTGAATACCACGAAAATTTATCAACATATGGGTATTGTGAGCACATGGGATGTGATAGGCCCCCATTTCAAATCCATGAATCGCTCTTCAAATTCATCATTCCATTAATATTTTACTCACTTCCAATTTATCTTGGTTAGAGGGTTTGAGAATAATGAGAAATTTGTCACAAATCAATGATAGTACTCTACTAATGTAAGGAATATATGGATATACATCATGGATATTGGCCTCATCCATCCTTTAATTATTTATATTTTTAAAGGGCCCACTAATAATCCATTTTTCGTGATTATATTCCCCAATAATGATACTCCCTTAAACTAGAACATGCATTTTCTATACTTTTCATAAATCTTTTCATTTATAAATGTATTTTGTACAGTGATCATATGCTCCTCATACTCCTCCTCGGTTTGGGAGAACACTAGAATATCGCCTATAAAGACTGTAATAAATTTTTTGATCTAATCTATAAAGTCTCTATTACTCAAATATATGATGATTTTTGGATAATTTTTTAGTCCAAATGTAAGTACTATGAACTCATAGTGCTTGTTCCTCTTACAAAAAGCACTCTTGGGGATATCCACCTTCTTCTCCCAAATTATGTAATTCCTCAACCACAATTCCAGCTTATATAAATATTGTGATCCCCATAGCTGATCTAAAAAATCCTAAATATGTCGTATAATATACGTGTTTATTTTCATATTGTTTTTTTTTAAATAATCAATTAAAACCCATACTAACCCACTAATTTTAATGATGAAGAGGACTAGTGCACCCTATGTTGAAGCACATAGAAATATAAACAATTAATATAGATTCTCTTATAATTTTTTCTTTATCTCTTCAAGATCCACAAAAACCATTCTATATAGAGTCTTGCACAATGGTAACACCATATGTATAAGCATGATTGAAAATTAAACCTCTCTGCATAGAGGAAGACCATGAAATTCCATGGGAAACACATCAGTATATTCCCTCATAATGTGTATGTATTCAAGGATGATAATTTCATTTACCTCAATCATTTTAACAAGATATGATTTCTTATAGGGAACTAATATCGATTCATGAGATGATGGTGATAAAAAATATTCATCCTCCTCCTTTCAGTTGTACATAATTGGGGGATGATTTTTGATAAGAAGTGTGATCCAATTCTCATGTACATTATGTTAGCTTTATATAGGGAATACAATCCCTACATAGAATTGCATCAAATTCCACTAAAGATAGTATGAAAAGGATCACTGGATTTTTCAACCCATAAATTTTAACAGTTGTTGAGTTTTATACTTGACGTACAATAATTTCCCCATTTTTCTCAATGATAGCTATACTTCCATGCTATGTGGTGGTTTTTGAATTGTTACACTAAATGTTCGTTGTATGATGGAATTCAATGAACTATGTATGATAACCCTAACATCCACTTCTGGATTCTGGTTCTAATTTATCAAATATAGACATAGGGATAATTACTTCTAAACTGTTGAACACATAAATGGGAATCCAAATACATTAAATATATAACTTTTAAATATCTTTCAGTTCCATAACTTATTCATTTATAGGATTCAATCTATGTTATCCATGAATAATTTCATAACTTATATTCTTATAATAATTTTTTGTTCTCATAATAAAATTTTATAATTAGCTTATCAATTTAGAAAATAATCCCTTAGAGTGTCAAACTAGGTGTTCACAAGAAACATTATCGTGCACCAGTTCTTGGTCATGTCTAGCTAAACAAGGTGTGTATACATTTTACCTCTATTTAAATCTATGCCACATCCACATCCAATTTTAGAAACCGAAAACGCGTGTATTTCATTTATACACATCTTTCTCTATACATAACAATATTTATGGATGTTTTATTATACTTACTGTTATCCCTATGGAATTTCATAGAGTTTTATAATTCAAATCCCAAAAATAACAAATCCTCCCTTTAATACCAAATATAACAACTATTCTCTATATTTAAAATTAATACAAGATTTATTACATGAGACTATACTTATTAAAACATAGTTGATCATGGATTATAGTGTCTCTAAAAATTTTGTACATATTATAACATTTTGAAAATGGTATATAATAACAGTATTGAAAACATCCATAGCATGCTTATAAAATTCCATGGCTTTTAAAACTGTATGGGATAACTACAGGACAAAGATAAAAATGGGGTGAGATATAAATCCCTATAGGGGAATAAACATGTAATAACATAAATAAGGTAATACATGTTATAAAATAGGTATATAAATGGGGAATTAAAGGAGTGATAATTATAAACATGGACAGTGAGGCATTATATAACATTAAAACATAAAGACAACATGGGGAATGTGGAAACAAATTTAAACACTACATAATAAAAATAGGCCATGGATAACCACCAAGACATCATGATGGAAAATGTTTCATTAATTAATTAGGTACACTCAATTTCCCAACATGAGGTCTCATGATACTAAACATTACCTATTTCATTAGATTGTTATATAATTCCAGGTACACTCATTACATTCATTTCATTCCCTTGGTTTAGTGTCCCACATAAATCATAAAACATGGATTCATTCATCATCATATTTTGTAACAAAATCAAGGAGTGTGGAATATATATATGTAATTACCGATTCAATAATGTATATGTGTATAAATTGGAACACCCTTGATAGGAAATGGGTATGGTGTTCACTATATAATTGTTTTATTATGTAAAATCATGGTGAAATTTTGGCAGCATAATGACATCGAATAAAATTTCATAGAAAGTATGATGAAAGTGAAAGGGGAATATAATAATTTTAAAATAAAATGGAATGTAATAGGGAAATATAAATACAAACCAAAATTTTTTTAATTTAAAGTATAATGAATAAGATAATAAATAAACTTTTATAAAGAGGATAATGAGAGTATCTCTTACTTGAGATTGTGACACCAAATGCTTGGAAGGATATTCTTAATACGTTAGGGGAAACAAGAGAGGTTTATAGAGAGTTTAGGAAAGAGTAAGGTAGTTCTAAAAAGATTTTTATTGAAGATAAATTTGATCTTGTGTGGGTTTATATATGAAAAGAGTGGGGATTGCTATAATATTTCTCAAACATAGGTTTTAGACTCTATATAATAAAAAAAACACCAAACCTTACCATATATTTTCCTTTGATTAAAATAATTAGAATGGTTTAATTATTTTATATGGTCAATGGAATAGAATGATAAAATAATACCCTTAATTATGTAGAAGTGAGTCGTTCTCTTAAATAAATGATTTGAAAACCATATAATATATTATTGGTTTTATAGGATTCAAAAATACTTTATAAAATTAATAAAATAAACATTAAATCACATAATATTAATGGGAAAACATATATTTGGTCAGGGATACCATTTATATTATTTATAACATCACTTTTGGGTCATTATAATGCCAAAATAGACACTGTATATTAATATGGTATTTCATTTTTACCTGAAAATTCGACTGTCTCATTAAATTCTGAAAAATTCACCATTCTATAATTATGATATTATGATACCAAAAATAATATTCATTTTTCTAATTTAATTTTATAAATATGTACATTTCCACTTTTAATATAAGAATCAACACTTATTGTAAAATACAGTGTTTATTTACTATAATTGTTTTCGAACCCAAATAAACATTACATTTTACATCGTAAAAATTATAAGATAATTTATATTTGATTAAAATATCAGATAATAATATTTTATTAAATATTTTTTATTTAAAAAATACATTAATACAACAAAATAAAATTATTAATTGAATATTATTATTACCCAAAAATACTATTTGTTTTTTATTCTATCAAAATAAAAATCTTTTATAAAAAAATAATTTGATGAAAATATATTCATTATTAAATAAAAATAATGTACATACTCATATTTTTTGGGACAGGTTGAATATATATTTAAAATCCCATAAATCTCCCTAAGTGTTAGGTGGGCGATGGTTAAAATTTAATGGTGTGGTTCAGCGTACATTGTTTCAGTCATGATCCCAATGAGCTTGAACTTATCACATAAATGTTTTCTATCATACATATGTTGATTGAACCCAAGATTGTATTTGCCAAGGGGAAATTCCAATGATTCTATCTTCATTGAATGCTCAGATAAATGGGTTTCATATGGTATTATCATACTAGATGGGTCCATCACTTCCTTTTTCTATGTCAATTTAATTTTTTAAAACCCTATATTTATATTAATAATAAAACCATTGAACAGTGGATATATTTTCAATGGTGATGATGATTGAAATTATTTTAAATATAATATTATATATTAAAACTAAAGATGTGCATATGTTTTTTATAACTATATTACATAATAATGCATTTTCTCAAATCACAAGAGAAATTTTATTTATAACAGTTCAGGTCGTTACACCAGGACAAGCATGGTAGGAATATATTATCTATAACTTGCATGACATTGATGATGAAAATCACTATTATGATTTTTTAGGGAAATAAGTTCATTCATTAGGGTTTACTATTTTCCCCCTAAGCATGTGATCTAAGGAAGTGTGCAATCCTACAGTTGTATTTCACTGAGATGTATGCGGATCCTTGATCCATTACCAAAATAACCCTAGGGATTACGACCATGGTTTTATGATTGATTATTAATTACATTCAAATTTTTATGAAATTATTTTTTCACAATTCTTTTCATTGAAATTCTTATTCATGGTTATTTTTTACTCATCATTGAAATGATTTGAAAATCTTGTTTTATTGTAAATTTTGAAACATATTACCATAAAATGTTCTATTTAAAATTGAAAACATTTTTTTAATTCTATATAGATTTATTATTAAATATCATAGATAGAATCCTATTAGGCTTGTGTTTTTTACAACCTACATATGCAATTGGGTGTATATAGATTATATTTTTCATAGTCTGGGTAAAGGGAAAGCACTACTTATAAGTGGTGGGTGTTCATAATTCTATAACTCTAGGAGTTCGCATTGATAGGTGTGTTTTCTTAGATAATGACTGACTGAATAACTAAATAGAGGGGTTAATTGAGTTTATAAATTTTTATTGAATATTAGACCACTCTCTTCAATGTATAAGAGTTAAATTATATCTTTCATAATATATACATTAGAGATATCAAAAAATGACTAAATGAAATTGAACACATATATTTATTGTGATTTTGGGAACTGAAATACCCTAGTACACTCCATCAACACTTTTCTTGACAAGCATGGTTATTTTCACCATAATCTAACTTTTACCAGGGGATCCTAGATGAGTAAAACAAGTTGTAACTAAATACAAAAGTACAAGAGATTTAAACTAGGATCTACCTTCATAATACCTACCCACTCTCTTATCAACACTCTTACATAATGTTTGAAGATGATAAAATCAATAGAATTATTGGGAAAAGTATTTATATTGCACAGTTTCATGAAATATGTGATAGTAGATAAATAATTTTCCAAAGAGCATGATAAAATTTCATAGTATCTCAAGATGAACTATGGAGTGACTGATATAAATAATAATCCGAACAGGAATAATTTTTTTTCATCTATGTATAGGGTTTTAGAATCTGGTGATCTTTAATAAGAATTCAATTCTCATACTTGCACTATAATTTATCTCTATTATTTCTGGTCGTTTCTTATTGATACATTTATGTATCATTTAAAATTCATTTTGAGATACTTCTTATAGTAGATATATATTGATCAATTATATTGCTAATTCAATTTATTAAGGATATGAAACCAAGCATTCCAAATATAGAACTTCTTTTATAGCAGCGATGATAGATATATTCTCAGTCTATGGATTTTTATATTCTTGGTAAGTCTTATGTAGAGTGATATTAAATTAAATCTATGATATCTTTATGATGTGATCTAAAGTCATGGAGAGACTTATTAAGAGATAATCAAAGAAATCATGACGTTCTATCATAAAATATCTTCATATGATATCAATTGAAATCACAATTCATCCAAAGATAACCTTTTATGATAAGGTAGGTCATTCTTATTAGATAAAATAACTCCATTATTGTGTAAGATAATTATCCATCATAAGATAAATTGTTACTCTTAAATAACAGTTATCATGTTCATCTAGTTCTGGATACAAAAGTTCTTTTCAAAAGATAAAGTCCTTTTATATGTTTACTTGTACAAAGATATCTTAATTGAGTGACTCAATCATTATTTGAAGGAAAAATACTTATGTGACACTTTAGAATTTGGAATAACTAAATATATTATTAAATTAACATATGATAATGTACTTACATATCATAAGATAAATTCTTGAATACACAATTTAAGATAAAAATAATATGAACACTTGAGATAAAAACATTATAATAAAATTATTGAATTTTTTAATCACAAAAACACATAAAATTGAGATATATTGGAACAATATATTTTTTACAACAATCCCACTTTTGCGGATAAAAAACCCGTGACATGGGAAATTACAAATTTCATATATATGGTTTTAAATTTTTAGAAAGGAATATATTCTCTTTTATTTTTTTCTAAAAATAATCTATTTCTTTTCTTATCACCCATTTTGGAATAAAATAGATTTATAATTTTCACTTTCATTACTTTTATAATGCAGAATAATTTTTTTTATTTTACTTTTCTTCTCTCGCTTTTAATGATATAAAAATTAAGTACAATAAGATAAGTAGTTTATATTGATAAAAAAAGTTGTAATAAGTCAACACTACTAATGATAAAAAGATTTTGGCTGTAAATAAAATTCATAATGAATCATTTGATCAGTATATCGTAAAAGAATGATAGAGAAATATGTTGAAGATAAATCATGAAACAATCATATTTAATGTCTACAAAAAAATATAAGGTCATATAAGAAATAAAAAATTTATAAATTGAATTAAAATTATTAATGATGTAAGATTATTCAAGAAATATCATAAGTTAAAACATTTAGATCATAAAAAATTATGGAAATGTAAGTAGATGTAAATGTTTTTATTGTACTAAAATTGGCATGATTCAACTGTTTTAATGAATTATCAACCACTATAAATCCATTTCAATTTTTAGAAATGGATTGTATCAACTACTTTTAAGAAAATTCATTTTCTATAACTGACTTCTTGATGGATATGTTCCTGATCATGAGGCCATGTGCATGTAGGAAAAGGAGAATTAGATTTCCTACAAAAAACATCTCATAATTTCTATGGGGATGCTCCAAGAATAGCTTGATCTTTCTGGAAAAACCTAACTAGATATAACTCAATATTGAGAGTAGATTTCATCTACCTCTACAAAATGATGTTTCCTAGTTGGTTAAATGGTAATTTAGTTGATGGATTGAATAGGTACAAACAAGATTCATTATAAAACCTTATATATTTCCTTGGAGGAACCCCAGATAAATCAAATGTTACCTTAATGAACTGAGATATGGAATGGTGACGATCAAGAATCTACATTCCATACCACCTTCTTCCTTGAATTTGAAAAAATTCATCAGAACATAAATCAATATGATTCACCATATCATCATTTCAAAAGTCCATGAGACTAGAAAAACTATTCAATACACACTAAGATGAGTTTTCAACAATATTTTATAAGTTTACCTTCTTTAATCATTTTAAAATAAAACTTTTCCAAACCATGACCCAACTTTCTATTATACCAAAAATAAAAATAGTTTATTTTTTCATTGATATCTCATGCATGTAAGAAGATTCTGAAAATGCATTAGCCTCTACTTCATAATTTTCCGAGACATCTGGTTTGAGAATGTTTACCACCACTTCATGAAGGTTACCAATATTCTATTATAGTTATCCATTATTATTTTACAAATATGAATAGTAATTTAATTAAACTATGATTACAAAACATACATCCTTATTCACTTGAATAGAATTTTACTAGGCTTCTAGAATATTTTGGTTCATAATGGAAATTATTTTTTTTACTAGCAATAAATTAAAAATCTTCCCTCATTTCAACTGGTATCATTCTAACATCATCTACAACATCTCTCTAAAGGTTTTGACATATATCTATTATTATGACATCACACTAAATAGAGTCTATAGTTTTAGTTACTATATCGATAGATATGGACCACTCCATTATTTTCAACAAAACATCTTAACTATGTGAAGATCTATCAAATGGTTGTTTTAAACACATCCCTAAAATAGATTCATCCAATGGTATTAGTTCTTGAATATCATCTTTCAATTTATTTTGATCACACAAAACTCTTACTTTTTGATTGGATTCAATGATTTTAGATTTTATAATTCTGACTTCAGATACAAAATTAGAATACCTCAGTTGAGCTCCTTCTGAAATACTAATTGAAAAATTCAGTGCTTCATAATTCCCAACATCTGGACACAAAATGGTATTCCTTTATTCTTGAACGTCAATGATTTATTCCTGAAGAGATTTATTTTTGGCAACAATAGTTACATCATCCTCATGATGGGATTCTCGAGGTTCCTTTTTCGGCCATTCATTTCAACTCTTCAGATTGTGACTCAATTAAGTGAGGAGACACTTTTAGTGTTTCAAAAATTCACTTATCATTACCAATGGAAGAAATATGAGTAATAAATCATCCTATCCATTATTTTTCAATTTTTTATGCCCATAGGAATAAAGATAAGTGTTTCACTCCTAGTGTCCATGTTAATGGATTTATGGAATGCGAATCCAAAATCATTTCCTTAGTTTAAAAGTTTCATCATCCTCATGGATTTTTTAATCTCAGTACTATGATGAGCTAATTATTATAATATCACCAGTGTCTAATGAAATCATGAATAATCCCCCTATGTAAAATAAGTGCCTACTCAAACTATAAAGGAATAGGGCATCAACATGATTAATAATAAGTCCCAATGAAAACCACTTGTCCCATATGCACTCATATTCAAATTTTTTACCACGTGATAAAGAGTTTCATATTATAATCCAAATCAATTCTAGTAATTTAAAAAATGAGTTAGGATTCTTCCAAAAGGGTAAAAGTTAGAATAATTTCATTGGACATTGAAAATATATGTTTGAATATATCATTCCATATTTATAGGCTATTCCAAAATAATCAAATAAATGAGGGTAGAATCTTGAAAAAGAATTTTCCCAAACTCACTATTGTGTGGTGTGATAACTGACTATATGAATTTGTTTATCATTTTTTAGTCTAAAGATTCATGAATTGATTCTTCTATAAGAAAGTGTTTCTGAACACCAACACCATGATTTCTAGAGGAGAGACTATGTCCATTGTAGACAAATAGGTGTTGAAGAAGGGATGACATTTATGTATAAATTATAGAACTTCATCTTACTTGACTGAGGATGATAACAAATTTTTATGGTTAATAGTTTCAATAAAATGTTCTTCAAAATATCTTAAATGAAAAACTACCGACTCATAAAGCTCATAGACTTTTTTCTTGAAGAAAAGTGTTGTATTAAAGTTAGCAAAAACATACCCTCACCCCTGATGGTTTATGACATTCTTCAATAGCCTGCCTTTTTTATATAGACATCAATAATAAGTGGCTCTTCCATATAACACATCTCTTAATATCTATAACATTTCAAACTGAAACATGAGGAACCTTCAGTTCAATTTTTTTTATACATTTACTGAGTGGTTTAAGGATTGATGGGTTATAAATGCCGTGGTTACAAAAAATATTGATCAATGATAAAGATGGTTTAATGCGTATTCATATCATTTCACATACAGAGTTGATACACATTATTTTTTGTTCTCAGTAATTGAGGGTTGACACAGTGAGGTGAAGGTTAATTATTACAAAAATTAGGTAGTGTATCCTGTTGGATATGACAAGTATTCAAAATAGTGAAACACATTTCAATTGAAATAAGGGAAATAATAATTTTAAATTAAATAAAAATAATATACCAGAAAATATTATGAAATAAAATTAAATATACATAATTTATACTTATTAAAATTAAATATATCAGTAGGAAAAGGATTTGAAAAAATATGTGCTAGTTTTTTTTGCAGATGAATTCTTAAGATATATCATCTTTCAATGCATGATATCTTAAGAAATTATTTCTTAAATCATTGTTATTCATTGTTTAATTATATATTGAATTCATTGAGAATTTGATTGTAATAGTGTTATCATATATAATTGGAATACAATTAATATTAAATCAAAAAAAATTCAAGGTGTGTTTCATCCATAGCACTTTTGCACAAAAACGTCATGTAACAATATATTCAGCTTCAGTAGTTGATAGTGCTATAGAGTGTTGTTTCATACATGACCAAGACACCGGGTATTTAAATAGAAATTTAATGGTTCCTAAGGTGATTTTTGTATCTAATATACACCTAGTGGAACCAACATCTGAGTATAAAATTAAATTTATATCAATTTTTTTTAAAAATTAAGGGAAAGGGGTAAAATACCTTTTAAAATATCTTAAAATAATTTTATTCATCATTAACATCCAATTATTTTGAATAATATTTAAATATTTCACAAATACATACTGAAAAAATAATGTATGGTATACATACAATAAGGTACAAAAAAATCCAATGATTACTCTATACAACATATTTTAAATTTTTTTTCAATTTTCATCTGATCTTAGTTTGTTATTGAATCTCATATGAGTTTAGTATGTCTTACTTATTTCATGTACAAACATCTTATGTAGGACTATTATATATTTTCATTGATTTAAAATGTTTCCAAAATATTTTGGATAAAAATGAAATAAAAGAAAATTGTCTTGTAAACCCATCATACTCTTTTCAAATTAATTTTGCATATGTTTTGAAAATTCATTAATCAATTTTTGGTTTTTTGATCTGAAAATCACATGATATACATATATTTAACCTAGAAAATTATTCGGGAAATAGATTATCATAAATAATATAGGATATGTTTTTCCTATAGTGAAATTATTTGATAAAAGAAAAGAACCTACTATTTTATAACATGACTTTGGATATTGTTTAAGTCCATATAGAGCTATTTTAAGTTGAAACACATAATTTAAAAAATGGGGATCTTCAAAACCAAAAAGTTGTTCATGGTAAATTTCTTCCATTAATACTACTAAAAAGGTATATTTAACCTCTATATGATATAATGAAAAATTAATATACTATGAATAAGCTAGAATGATTTTGATGGCTTCTTATCTAGCTATGGGAGAAAAGTTTTCTTTATAATCTATTCCTTCTTCTATATTATTTTATTTTTCAACTAATCTATCTTTATTTCTTGTTGTAACACTTTTTTTGTCTTTTTTGTTTCTAAAAACCCATTTAGTTCCAATTATACAATAGTTTCAGGGTCTTTTAACAATGTCTCGTAACATATTTATTTTTAATTGATTTAGATCTTCTTTCATTAATAAGAACCAAATTTCATCAAATAGGGCTTCTTCTATAGATTTAGAATCGAATTGACATATAAATCCTTGTAATTCTATTAGGTGTCCTTTTTTTCTTCTAGTTTATACTCTTTTTTTGAAATTTCCTAAAATATTTTCTAAAGGATTGTCTTTAAGGCTTCTCGGTTTTCTAGAAAATAGACTTTCTTGTTCACTAGTGTCTTATATTATTGGATTAGGATTAAATTAATCATGTTCAAAATCATAAACCTTATTATCATTAAGGATATTTTAATGTATAATAGTTTCAACTAAATTATTTTTATCATTAATTTGAATCATTTTGTGATGGAAAGAACCATTTTCATCAATTTTTACATGAACTGATTTGTCAACAATCATTAAATTTTTAATGAAAACTCTATATTATTTGTATGTAGTAGAATAACGTATTAAGAAACCTTTATTAGACTTTATAACAAATTTTCAAATATTAGTAATAGTGTTCATGATGTGATCCTTACATCTAAATGCTTTGACATATCTTACCATGGAGTTTCTATAATTCCACTACTCATAGGGTGTTTTCATTAAGATAGGGATTATTAATACTCTACTAATGATGTAAAATTATGTGTTAATAGACTCAACCCATAAATGAGTTGGAATATTATATTCACATAACATATTCCAAGAAATGTCTTGCAATTTTGTATTATTCCTTTTGACAAAACCTGTACCACCTTTATTTTAAATTAAGTTACCCTTTCCTTAAGATTTTTAAGTATTTAATGTATATGAATGAATTTAGGGGGCTCTAGGATCATTTTTGTAAGGTTTTAGGGATGTAATAACTAATAGAAATTGGTGAATAGTTTTTTTAAAATTGTGAAACACCTTCAAGAAACTATGTACAATGTGACATGGTCAACGAGAATGAGCATGGAGAGGCACATGATTTGTCCAAACTGTGTAGAATCCTTGTAGAAATTGTGCTATAATGGAAAATGGGCATTATAATTGTTGGATTACTATTTTCTAACCATATATTCCAATAATGATAAATTTTTCCTTGCGATCGAGACTAGCTCATGGTTAGTAGAGGGTTTTTCTAACTGTGTGACGAATCATGCATGGTTTAAATGTTAGATCCTTAAATTGTGGATCTAATATTTTTTTCACCTATAAATCCCACTTTTTATCCAAAATAGTTCTAACATGATAATTTTTCCTCCTAAAGGTTTGAGAACCTCTCCCTATCATATTAGAGGTTATGTGATGGTTCTTCTTGGTTTTATGAAGTTTGATTCTTGTGGTAAGTAATATTTTATGGTTTTTTGGTGGTTTCCATAGATCTAATTCTCCATCTCTCTCAATTTCATGAATTCATATACCATATGGATATATATAAACATATGATATTTAATTCCAAATATGATTAAATTTTTCCTTGTTGATGTTAGGGGAAGAGATCTAAGATGGTGTTAAGGAGGTTCAACCTGGTTTTATTAGGGTTTTCATGTTGTTCATCATTTCTCATATGTTTATGAGGTAGATGACTTCACTCTCGACTCCTCTATATAAAATATAAATACTTGATTTCAAATTTATTTTATCATTTGTAATTTTATGTGAAATTTATTTCAATTTCATTCTATAAAATATAATTATTTATGGTTTCTATAATTGTTTAAATTGGGTATTTTTGTTGAAATTGAAATTGATAACCTGACATTAATATAATTGATTGGTTTTCTTGAATAGAAAAGGGTTTTCAATAAAAGGGTTTTTTTTAAATTATATTTTGAAATTTCTTTAATAAAAGGAAGGTTTTATTCAAATAGTTGAAAAGATTATTTTGGAAATAGGATTCGGCATAATGGGTGTGTGTGTTCATGTGCATTCATGATGGATAAGGGTAAAGAGCCTCCCCATCATTAGTGGTATGGATATGGGTCAAGTCTCTCCACTGTGAAATTGGTCATTATGTGATGTCTTAGTGAAAGGATGAATCACCACTCATGATTATAAGGAGGTCTACATTCTCATGCGTGTTTGGATGTGTGGATATGTAGAATATAATGGTTTTGACAAAATAGAACTTGTGAAATGGTTTTAAGTTATTTTTTGGTTGCTTTCCGTGAAAAAATATCTTTTATAGGAAAAATAATGGATGTGGAATTTTTTAATACTCTGAAATAAATTATTTTTAATTATTTAATAAAAAAAATTATATATATATGATAACATGTTCCAGCCTACTTTCTTGAGTAGGGAAGTCATTTGGTGAAAACCTACTGCAATTCATTACTCACCCGTATTTTCAAACATTATTGATTTTTCATATATCGTTTATTAGGATAGAGTAATTGGTAATATATCACACATATTTATCATTACTTCATTATACTTGGGATGTTTTAGATGATTTGGATAATGGATCCTTTCTTATATATATGGAGTTATTCCCTGGGAGTCTTTGAGTTTTGTGGAGACTTCCTTGTTATTTTTACATTGATATTGTAGTCTTTCTATATTGTAGTCGGTTTTAGTTTTATTATAATATAAGTGGTTTTGTTTTGTTTTATTTCATTGATTTCGTGAATTATGAAGTGAATTATTAGGTTATGGAATATTTGGAAGGTTGTTTTATCTTCAATGGGAAAATCATCCACCATTTGTTAATGAAGCTCTTGGAATTTATTTCCTAGATTTGGTGCCTTTGGGATGTGTCCTAAAGAAAAGAAATATCTTCAATACATCTCATTACAATGGGTAGGGGATGAATTTTACAAGTTATATCTGCTTGGTCCATATAAATATCTTTTTCAAACAAGTGCTAGTAGTCATGTTTGGTATTTGACTGGTATTGGTTTTCAGTGATGGATTTGAAATTCATTCTTGAATATTCCTTGTGTTGGGATTCTAAAGGGGAGTACGATTTCCAGAACATGAAATATAGATCCTCTAACTAAATTCCAAACCATTTTATTCGAAAATATAAGTTACAAGGAAGTTGGGTATGTATTTTTTTTGGAGACATGAAAAGGGATTTGGAATCTCATTATCATGGATTTATCCAATGAGGCGAGCATGGTAGGAATAGTATAAATGACTTACCACTAAGAGTGTGTACATGATTTTGAGTAATTATTTATTATTTTGTGCAAGATTGTTATTTTTTTTAAAAATGTAATGTTGTTGTAAAATGTGAGATTTTTAGAAATCCAAGAAATTGTTATTTTGAATATGGATATATTTTCCAAATCGTGGTTAAATTTTAAAAAAGTTTGATTGTGGAAAATGTTTAATTTTGGAAGGAAGTGTTATGATAGTATTAATTATTAGAATTTAAAATTTGTAAAATAATTTATTTTTTAGAGAGTGAGACTTATGATGTTCATTGTGTTTCTAAAAAATGGCAGGTGGTAGGAATTGTAGAAACAAAATATAGGATGCTACTAGGAACATGGTTTCACCATAGCAATAGGCGAACCAACATTTGGTTCAGAGTATAGCGCTATATTGTCATGATATAGATACAAGGGATATGAGGGATGAGAAAAGAAAAGTGGATCATTCCATTCAGTTCTAGAAGTGGAATTCACCAATCTTATTTGGTGATTATGAAATAGAAAAGGTGGAAGTGTGGATGAACATGAATAATCAAATATGTGATTTCATTAGCACACCAACAAAGTGGAAATTAAAGCTTCTGACATATATATTGGTGGATCATGCATGTGAGTAGTGGGATTTAGAGGTTCATGATAAATCATACCAAGTCCTGACATGGGGGTAATTTGAAGAATTGTTTGAAAAAAAATTATATCCTCATACGTTCATATTTTAAATAATGATGGACTAATTTTACATGAAGCAGAAATATATTTGTTTCATCGAATATGCGGCTAAATTCATGAATTTATTTAGAATTTCACCAGAAGTTTCTACTAGTGAATTATTAAAGGGATATATTATTGAATCTAGTCTCTGATATGAGATTCACTCAAGATTTTTGTGATCTATATTATAGATTATACATAGATGGTCAATAGAGAGACAGTAGCTAAATGGGACACCTCGAGTGATATGGGTGGAGGAAGGATGTTGATACCCATAGTAAATTGTTGGACCTCTTATATTTGGATAAATCATTAGAGGGACACATATTTCCAAGTTTGGGGTATGAATTAAAATTAGGTGGTTGGATCAGTAATCCTTCCTCTAGAGCCTGTGAGTAAAACATGATGTTTTCAATCAGCTTCATTCAACTCGATGAGGCAACAATGTAGGGAACCTCCTAGAGCATTCCAAAATTTCAATAATGTGGTGTATCTTTAGTACCATTGTCATATTTATCTGAGGTAAGGTGTTCAGGACACTTCTCAAGTGTCATGGGCATTGTATGCTTCAACGGTATGAGGGAAACAGAATTAGTATTGTAAATTGAATAAGGATAGTTATGGTGATTCTACGAATACCATAAACCCTCTGTAAGGGAAAAATCAATAGGGAAATAATTAAAAGGGCATCATAATCTAGAAATTATATGAATCTAAAAAGTTTATTATGGATGATCGTTCTAGACCATTGACTGTGAGATGTACGATTCTTTTGAATTATCCCCTTATGCAAACATTGTTTGATATAGGTTCTTCCCATTCCTTTATTTATTTTCATGTTTTTTACTTGATAAATTTACTTGTTGAGATGATTCATTCTATGATAAAACAACAAAAAACATTGGGAAATTAATAATTTCAAACAATATTTTTTAGAAAATGTTCTTTAACTATTGATAGAGATGAGTTGGTATAAGATTTATATATTCTTGTGATGGATTCCTATCATATAATTTTGGGTGTAGATTGATTGATGGTGTTCAAGGCTCACATAAACTATTATTCATGGAGAGTCAGTTTTATGATAAAGGATGGCACCGAGAAAATATTTTGAGGAGAAAGGAATGTAAAGGCAAGTGGAATGGGATTTTTAGAACTAGTAGTCAGAATGATCCCACCCCAATTGGAAGAATTTAATTTTTCATTGATGAAAGGGATCACAAATATAAATTTTCCAACAATTATTGGCTAATTTCCATATGTATTTCCCAAAAATTTCATAGGGTTTACACCCATAAGATAAATGGAGTTTCGTATTGATCTCATTTCAAGGACCTTTAATATTTCCCTTCCATATTATCGGACAGAACTAATAGAATTAGGTGAGTTTAAAGTGTAGCTTGAAGAGCTGTAAGGAAACTATTGTATTCAGCCAAGCACATATCCATGGGTAGAACCGATCTTGTTTGTCAAAAATGGGGAATAAACTCTTCAGTTATGTGTGTGTTATCATAAGATTTTCTAATTTATGATAAATTGCATGTATCCAGTTCCACACATTGATGATATATTTGATCAATTGATGGGGGTTCAGTGGTTCTGGAATATTGAATTCCAATCATTATAACACCAATTATGAGTTAAAAAGGAGGACATTCCAAAGATAACTTTAATGAGTAGATATGGACATTATGAATATGTGGTTGTGCCTTTCGGTCTTAAGAATTCACTAGAGGTATTTATGGAATTTATGAAACAGATATTTTAGTAATATCATTATTATTTTGTGGTGGTTTCTGTAAACGATATATTTGTGGATTCCATGACAAGGTATGATCATTAAAAACACTTGGAGACATTGTTTGGAATCTTGGAGGATCATCATCTGTATAAAAAAATATCCAAGATTTATTTTTTGATGTAATACGTATGCTATCATGGGGTTTTAATTTTTGAAATATGTTTTTCTATGGATCTATAAAATATTGACGTTTTTATCTCTTAGAAACATCCAAATAATGTCATCGAGATACAAAGATTACTTGTTCTAGCTAGTTCTTACTAATGTTTTGGTCATTATTTTTCATGAATATATTTTCCTATGATAGCTTTATCATGGAAGAATGTTTCATTCAAATGGAATGAACAATGTCGAAAATTATTTCAAGAGCTCAAATTTATTCTTACATCAGTACCATTCATAATTTTTCTAGAATCAGGACAAGGGTACTAGGGGTACTATGATGCTTCCGGATCAGGGTTGGGATAAGTTCTCATATAGGGAGACCATGTTGTTTTTATGTCTCAAGACGTTTATGGTTTCATGAGTAGAACTACCCAACACATGATTTGGAGTTTGAAGTTGTATTCTATTATTAAAATACTTGGAATCATTACCTCTTTTGTGATAAATTTATAGTTTTTACATTTCTTAATATTTTAAAGCATATTTTCTCATAATGGTATTTGAAACTGGAATGAATAATATTGATGGAGTATCATAAAATTTTCGACATAAAATTGAAGTATATCCTAGATAAATAAAATATACTGCTAGATTCATTTAGTAGAAATTAATATTCTTATTTTGTCAAAGAGGGTTAAAATTAGTGGTATTTAATGTCATTGATAGTATACATGAATGTGGAATGTGAAGGCTGAAATGATTTAGTGGTTTTCTTCCCATATTTTTTTATTCTTTGTCTTTTGAAAATGGATTAATAGGAACCAAAATATGATTCAAAATGTGTGGTAATGAGGTAAAAACTCAATGGGGGGGGGAGACCATTAAATGCTATAAGTTGGATGGGAGTTCAATTTTGTGGTTTATAAATCAAATGGTAATACCTATAGCTAGTCAAGAACAACTTCTTCATGCTTACCACAAGTCAAGATGGATTTTACATCTTGAAATATATAATATTTATAAGGTTTTGAAATCATAGTAATGGTGGGGAAATATGATAAGAAAGGTGGATGAGTTTATTTTATGATTCTTAACTTATCAATACGTTATGGCAGAGCAAGAGTGCCTAGTAGGTATGTTGCGGTTATTACCTATCCCTATTTGTAAATAGGACCAGATTGCTATGGATTTTGTAACAGGCTTCTCAAGAATGGTTCCAAAACACAATTCCATATGGGTAATAGTTGATCAACTCACAACGTAGGTTCATTTGTTCCCTATTTTGGAATCTCATATGGCGATGGTATTGTAAAAAACATATATATGAGAAGTGGTAAAGACGAATGGTGTACCAGTTTTGATAGTATCAGACATAGATTTAAGTTTTACATCTCATTTCTAGAAATCATTGCATAAATCCCTTTGGGATATTATTTACTAGTATTACCATGTATTATCCTAAGTTTTATAAAAATAAAAAATTAATGATATAAATGTTTTAAGTCATGTATTGGGCTTGTGTAATTATTTTTCATGGATTTTGGCAAGATCATTTTCTATTATCATAATTCTCATAATACAACATTTATCAGTACATGATATATATGGCCATGTTTTAATAATTCTATGGGAATCCCTATCATTCTCCACTTTTTGGGTGGAAACAGGTGATACATCACTAGTTATAACAATACTTTTCTTTGAAATTGTAGGGAATATTCAATTGGTTACCAAAACTAATGAAGATGGCACAAATTCTTATAAAATTGTATGTCGATAATCATATAAGGGAATTTTCATTCAAGGTGAATTATTATGTATTCCTTAAAATGAATCCAAGGATTGGAAATCGTAGTTTTCAAAAGAAAGTGATGTTATCTCCTCGGTACATAGGCCATTTTGAGATACTAAAATAGGGTGGTGAGGTTGAATATAAAATGGCTTTTCTACCATAGATCAATTTATTGAACATTTTGTTCCATGTATCTCAATTTAAAAAAATCATCCTAATACCAACCATGCTATTTTTTGGAATAACATTGACCTAGATATGTATGCTTCATTGTTGCACATTCTAGTGTGCATTTTTTATGGGAAAGAGATATTATTGCATGAAAAATTCATCAGTATAGTTTGGGTTTTGTGAAAAAATGGTAAAATTTAGGAAGATACATGGGAACGTGAGATATAAATGAATGAGTTATGTCCAAAAAACATTCAATTCAATGATGGTTTCCATCCTACCATAGATGGAAATGAAAATGGTTGAAATAATTTAGCACCCCATGTTTCAATTAAGAAACCAATTATTTATGATTTTTTAGTGTGTAAAGTATATGGGTGATTTTTGGGAACATTATAGTATGTTTTTTGGGCTTTTATACGGGTTAATGGTTGGATCATGGTTAGTGGAAGCCATAAAACACCTATAAGATATTTTTCATAGAGAGATATGGGGAAAAGAGAAGGCATATGGGTAGGTGCATAATTTTTCCTAACTGAGATGAAGCATAAGAGAAATCATGTTATGTTGGATAATATACTTTTTTCATGGTAGGAAAATGGTTTTATAACCATGTGAGACAACTATGATAGGTCCTTCCTCGATGTCGAAACTAGTGCATGGATAGAGAATGTTTTTCCTATTTTTGTGACTAATTGTGCATGGTTTCGAAGTTAGATCATTAAACTGTGGATCTAAATTTTTTTCACATAAATATCCTTTTTTCTTGCTCAAATACTCCCCTAAAAAGATATTTATTCCAACCAATGGTTGGAGATACTCTCCCTATAGAATTTGAGGGAATCGAAATGAATTTCTTCGTGCATTTAGGATTGATTTTTGTGTTAATTCATCATTTCTGGTTGGTTATGTGGTTTTACATAGATCTACTTCTCCCTATATATTATATTGTTATATCTATGTATGTTGTAGATATATCAAGGATATGTTACGTGAATATTATTATATTTGTCCTTTTTTATGTTAGGGGAAGAGATATTAGGATGGGTTTTTAAGAATAAACCCAGTTTTATTGTTATTTTTTTACATTCATTTTTTCAGAAAAAAAATCATGATGTGCATGGATTCACACTTGACTCCTCTATTTAGAATATTAAGGATTGATTTCAAATTGAATGTATTGAGTTAACATGGTTTTGAAATTGATGTGAATTTCTTGTTGAAAACCTTTTTTAGTGAGGGATATAAAATTGTCGAAAATTTATATTTTTATGGAAAGTGAAATTGGTAACATGATTTTAAAATGTTGAATTTAAAATTATTGATTGGTTTTGTTACATGGAAAAAGGGTATTCAATAAAAGTGATGGGTTTACTGAAACGGTTTGTTTGAAATATTTCCAATAAAAGTATTGTTATATTGAAATGGATGAAATGGTTGTTTTGGGATTAGGATTTTTCATAATGGTTGTGTTTGATCAGGTGAATTCGGGATAGATAAGGGTAAGGATTCCCCCCATCATTAGTGGGATAGATAAGGGACATAGAACTCTCCTGTTAAATGGTTCATTTAGTGACGGCTTATTGAAAACATGACTCAACACTCTAGAGTATAGGACAGTTTAGGTTATAATACATGGTTGGATGTGTGTATATGAGGAATAGAAAGGTTATGCCAAAATAGAACATGTAAAATGGTTTTAATGTATTTTTTGCATCTTTCTGTGAAAAAATATAATTTTTGAAAAACAAATTACATGGAAACTATTTTATATTCTTATATAACCTTTTTTGAAATTTTCTATACATATGTTTTTATATAAATTCACTAAAATGTTTCATTCTAGTAGTTTGAGTAGGGAATTCATTTTGGGAATAGATACTAAGATTCAATACTCACCCCTTCTTTGGAATTTCAATTCATTTAAATATGTCAATTATTTGGATACATGAAAATGTAAAGTATCATGCATCTTTAGTAGTAAATTTTGATACTTGGGTTGTTTTATCATAGTTGGTGCGTGGTGTTTTTTTATGATATAGAGTTATGTCTTGATTGTCTTTGATTATTTTGATTTTGTCTTACGATGTGTGCATTGATATTGTAGCATTTTTCTATAGTACTTGGTTATCGTTTTATTTTAATATCAATGGATTATTTGAGTTGTATATAGTTGATATCATGCATATTGTAGTGGATTATTTGGTTATTGAATGTTTGTTTGGATAATTAACTTTCAAAGGGGATATCATCCACCATTTGATAAAGATGACCATGGAATTAATTGACAGTCTTTGGCTCCTTGGGGATGTCGCTTAAGGCCTAGTAATATATTTCAGCCTTATCAAGCTTGTTAGTAGGGGAAGAATGATATGTGTGGTATCATCTTGGTCCTAATTAATATCTTTGTATCACATGTGGTAGTATTATTTCATAGTCGTTTAATTTTTATTGGTTTTCAGTTTTGTAGTTAGAATTCAGTCTAGTCTATTCTATTTGATGGGATTTTAGAGAGGGGATGGATTTTCGGAACATGAAATATACTGCATAAAAATATGTAGCTATACTTTTTAAGTTGAACTTTATGTTACTAGTGAATTTGGTACATATTATTTTTGATACACATATAATATTTTTAATCTCATTGTAATTATTTTATCCAATGTGATGAGAATTACATACATTATAGTACTGACTGCCCACTAGAAGTGCATACATCATTTTGATTTTTGATTTTTGATTCCCGGAAAAGTGTTAATTTTTGAAATATTATAATGTTTTTTTTTCAAATGTTAGGATTTGAAAAAGGAATAAAATAGTTATTTTTAAAATGGATTGATATTTTAAAACCTGGTGAAATTTTTAAAAATAGATGATTGGAGATAATAATGAAATTTTTAAAGAAATTTTGTGATAGTATGATGTGTTAGAATCAATAATTTTTTTAAAAAAATTTAAATTTTTAGAGAGTTAGAATTATGGAATTTTTTGTGTTTGTTTATATTAGAACCTAGTAGGTATCATAGATTCCAAATGGAAGAATCTGCAGAGAACATGGTTGCACCAAAAGCACAGGTGAACCAACAGATGGATCGGAGTATAGTAAAAGATTTTCAATCGGTAGATATGGGGAATATGAGGGATGTTCCAAGCCTAGTGGATCATTCTGTTCAGTTATAGAAGAAAAATTTGTCCAGCTTTCAGAGTTATTTGGAACTATAATATCCATAGGTGTGGATGAACAGGATGAATCGACTATTTGATTTCCAAGGAACACTAGTAGAGATAAAATTCACGCAAGTGATGTATATGTTGGATTATCTTGCATGATAGTGGAGGGATTTAGTGGTTTTAGGTAAATTAGATTGAGGCTTAGAATAGGAAAATTTTGAATATTTTTTTGACTAACAATTTTATCATCATATGTTTATAATTCAATGAATGATTGACCTATTCATTGTGTAGTAGGAAAATATTTCTGTCTAAGAATATGCGTATAAATTCACGATTTTAATGCACCATGCATAAGAAGTTGCTACTAGTGCATCCTTGAAGGTACACATTTTTGAATTGGGGATGAGATAAGATATTTTCACCAATATTGTTTCTCTGTATTATGGATTATACAAAGATGGTCAATAGGCCAATGTTACCTAAAATGGACATCTCATGGTCTGTGGGGAGAGTAAGTTTGTTGATATCCATGGTAAATGGTGGGAAATATAATGATTAGAGAAAGTGGATTAGGGACACCTATTTCCAAGGCTTGATCATGAATAAAAATTAAATGGATAGATATGCAGACCATCCTCTATAACCCAACAGTAAAGTGGGATGTATAAAATGTGGTCTGTTTGAACATATGAAGTGACAGTGTATAGAAACATGGAGAGCATGACATAATTGAAAACAGATGGAAAATCTGCATTGCTATTATTGCAGAACTCTGAGGTCGAGTGTTCAGAGACACTTCTCATGTGTCATAGGCATTGTATACTTCAATGGGATGTGGGTATCAGAATCAGTCTTGTTATCATTATAGAGATGGCCATGGTAATTCTATGAATACCTTGAATCCTTAATAAAGGAAATCTCAAAAATTCAATAATAAATAAATCATCACAATGAAGAAATTATATAGAGCTGGGAATGCTATTTTGGATGATTATTATGGACCATCAATGGCGATATATATAATTATTTTTAATTCTACCCTTATCAAAGAATTGTTTGACATGGGTTATTCACAAAACATTGTTCATTATCTTGCTATTTATTTTCTATGTTGAAAATTTGATATAATGTATTCTATAATAAAATAGAATAATCTTCTGGGTCAATGGAAATATCGAGCCATTTTTTGTAGAACATGTTCTATAACTACTGATGGAGCTACGATGTCATTGGATTTCTCTATGGTTGATATGGATTCCAATGACATAATCCTGGGTATGTATTTGTTGATTATTTTCAAGGCTCACATTGATTGTTATATATATAGAGTAATTTTTATGACTAAGCATAGGGTCAAGAATATAATGAAAGGGGAATGGATTTTAAAGAAACATATAATGGGCTTGTTGTCACTAGTAGTTGGAATGATCTCATACCAGTTGGAAGCATTGAATTTTTTCTAAATATATGATAATGAAAATAGACAATTTGTACCATTTTTTAATCAGTTTCTAGATAAATTTCATGAAATTTCATCAGTATTTCGACCCATAAGAGAAGGGAAGTTTATGATTGATCTTCTTATGTGTTCCAGAACTATTTCCCGTCTGTTTTATCCGATGGAAACAAAAACATTAATGCAGTTAGAAGACCTAGGAATTTAATGTTTAATTCCACCAAGTACATCTTCCTGGGCTTCACTGATCCTTTCTTTCAAAAATATGTACGCAACTCTTCAGTTTTGAGTGGAATATAATAATCATAACTAACTAACAATAAGGAACATGGATCCATTTCCATGAATTTATGATCTATTTTAACGAATTTTGGGAGCTCATTGGTTCTATATGATTCAATTATGATCATCATATCACCAATTTTGGATTTTTAAGTAGCATAGTCCATAGATAGATTTTGGGTGTTGATGTGTCAATTTTGAAAACAGAGTTATTCCTTTTGGTCTTACAAATTATCCAGTGGCATTTTTAGCATTGATGAATTGGATAATTTAGTTATATCTAGTTTCATTTGTGTAGGTGTTTCTGTATGACATATTGATTTAATATAGGACAAGGGGTTATCATGAACAACACTTGGAGATAAGGTTGGGACTCATGAGGTATCATCATTTGTATGAAAAAATATCATTTGTGATTTTTTGATACAATATGTAATCTTTATGGGCAATGTAATTACTGAAATATCTGTTTATACAGATCCAAAAAATATAGATGTTGTTATCTCATTGAAACCTTTAGAGAAGGTATTCAAGATAAAAGGTTTCCATGGATAAATAGTTATTACAGACTTTTTGTTCATGAATATTCATCACAATATTCTCCTATGATCACTTTGACAAAGAATAATGGTCAATTCCAATGGAAATAATAATGTCAAAAAATCGAGTGATAAAATTTGACATTACATCAGCACCAATATTGATATTGATTGAATTGAGATTAGGTTTTCTATTATATTTTGATGCTTCTAGATTAAGGTTTAGAAGTGTTCTCAGACAAGGAGACAATTATATTATTTATATTTGATGAATATTAAGGTTTCATGAGAATAAATACCATATACATGATTTTGAGTTAGCTATTTTATTCCATGCTTTGAAACATTGTGTCATTATCTATTTGGTGACTAATCCAAAGTGTTTAATGCTCCTAAGAGTTGAAATCCTATTTTATCGCAATTATATTTGTACCAAATACAATTAATATGGATGGAGTATAATCATATGATTGTAATTTGACATGATTTATACACTTGTAAAGGAAATACAGTGTCAAATTCATTAAAAATAATTTCATCTGCTCAGTTGTCCAAAGTTGATTTAGAATAGTGTCAGTTGATGTCACTGATAATATAAATGTACATGTAATATGAAGAATTGGGTGATCATGATGTTTTATTTATAGTTTATTTAGTTCCTGGTTTGGTGAAGAAGGTTAAAGAGGAATAGATGTATGACTTAAAATGTGCAGGGATGAGGTCAAAACTCGATGGTGGAGAGACCATTAAAGTTTTAATGTTATATGGGAGTTCAGTTTGTGGTTTAGAAATTGGATGGTCATACCTATTTATTTTCATGAATAAGATATTCATTCATTCCACCATTTGAAAAGTGTAGTTCATCCGGGAATACAGATGATGACTAAATAATTGATAAAACAATTCTAGTGGAACAGTATGAAACATAATGTGGCAAATTTTGTTTCGAGATGCTTGACTTTTCAAAATGATAAGGAAGAGAATCATTGACTCATGGCTATGGTGAAAACATTACCTATCCCTATTTGTAAATGGGATCATATTACTCTAGATTTTGTAACATGCCTCTCATGAATAGTTAAAAAACATGATTCTATAAAGGTGATATTGGATTGGCTTAGAAAGTCATCTAAATTAATCCCTAATACTGAATCTCAAACGGTGGTGGACTTTTCAAAAAAAATATGAGAGGTCATAAAGAGGCACGGTATTATAGTTTTTATAGTATCAAATTGAGATTCAAGGTTTCTGTCTCCGTTTTTGAAATCCATATAGAAAACCCATAGTAATCAGTTGACTATGAGTATAGGGTATAATCTATAGATGGAAATACAATCTGAATGGAAAATAAAAACATTGGATGACATTCCATGGGATTATGTAAAGTATTTTTGTGGCTCAAAATAAGAGTAGGTCATGTTACTGTAGTTATCATTTATATATGGTCATCATGACTTGATAAATATGGATCTATTTGAAAAAACTATATGGGATTCCTTGTGATTCTAAACATTGTTGGGTGGAAACAAGTGATTTATCACTAGTTAGGATAATAAATTTCTAAAAAACAATGGATAAGATTTAGAAGATCGGGAAATGAATAGAGACAACACAGAGTCATAAGAAGTCTTATGTGAATCATCCTCGATGGCCATTATCATTTTAGGTGAGTGATAATGTTTTCATTAAAATCCTTCCAAGGCTTTAACATCGTCATTTTGGGAACTAGGTTAGGTTATATATTAGATACATAGGCACTTTTGATATACTATAACGGGTTGGTGATGTGGCATATAAGATGGATTTTCCACCATAGGTCATTGCGATATAAATGTGTTCCATGGATCTTAGTTGAAAAAGTATCATCCCAATCTCATCCATGTGATTCAATGGGATCACATTGAAGTAGAGATATATTTTTCATTGGTGCATGTTCCTGTGTTCATAGTTTATATAAAAAATAATGGAGTTCATGGAAAAGTCATCATTATAATATTGGTTTTGTGGTAACATTTTCAAATTAGGGAAGAGAATTTGGAACATGATAAAAAAATGAAAGAGCTTTGGCCAGAACTCTTTCAGGGATATGATGGGTTTTTACTATCTAGGGTGTAAAGGGCCAATTAGGGAGAGAATTATGGACCCCCGTTTTAATGTAAGTAACCCATTCTTTATGATTTTTTAGTATGTAAAATATATGGATGATGTTTGCAAGGATTTGAGAACATTTTAGTGTTTTTTTGGGATTTACTAATGGTGGAAAACAGGTTAAAGATTTTTCAAAATCGTGAAACACCTATTAGAAACTATGCATAAGGATACATGGGCTAAAGAGAATGTGCATGTATAGGTTCATGGTTCTTCCAAACCATGTGGAATCTTTGGAGAAACAGTGAAATGTTGGGTAGTGGGATTTTGGATGGTAGGGGAATAGTTTTTTAACTATGCTATGTACCTCCTTATGGTAGATAATAGTGAACATTTAGTACACAATTTACCTAATTGTGAAACTAACCATGCACAGTTTAAAATTTAGATCATTAAATTTTGGATCTAACACTTTTTCACCTCTAACTCCATCGTTTTTTCCAAAACGTCCATAACAAAAGATTTGTTCTTCCAAATGGTTGAAGAAACTCTCCCCATTGAATTGGAGGGGATCTAAAGGAAGTTCGTATTTCATTGAAACTTGATTCTTGCGATAATTCATTGTATATTGTTGTTTTTTGGTGGCATTACTTTGATCAACTTCTCCCCCTCTCTCAGTTTAATAAATCTATGTTTTATGTTGACATATCTAATATATTTGATGCAAAATGTGATTTGATTTGGCCTTATTAATGTTAGGGGAAGTGATATTTGATGGGTTTTTGAAAATTCAACCCAGTTTCAATGGAATTTTCATGTTATTCATCATTTCGTGAAAAACACCCAAGGTAGGAGGCTTCAGTCTAGACTCCTATGTTTAGAATATGAACGTTTTATTTCAAATTTTTCATTGGTTGAAATTGTTTTAGAAATTTACGTGAAATTATTGTTGTAAACTATCTTTAGTGATAGTTGTGGAATTTTGGAAATTTGGTTTTTTTGTTGAAAGTGAAATAGGTAACATGATTTTAAAATAATTGATTTGTTTTATTGCATAAAAAAAGGTTTTCAATATAATGGTTGGTTTTATTGATATGGTTTGTTTGAATGATTTCCAATAAAAGTATGGTTGTTTTTAAAATGGTAGAAATGAATGTTTTGGAATTGGGATTTGTCATAATGGTGGTGTATGTTCATGTACATTCAGGAATGATAAGGGTAAGGAGTCTCTGCCATCAATAGTGGGATCTATAAGGGTCACGTCTCTCCCTCGTCAATTGGTTCATTAAGCTATGGCTTATTGAAAGGATGAATCACCACTCACGAGTATAGGGAGGTCCTAGTTCTCATACATGGTTAGATGTTTGGATATTTGGAATGGAATGGTTATGTCAAAATGGAAATTTTGAAATGGTTTTAAGGTATTGTTTTCTTTCTTTCCAATGTAAAATGTCTTTTGTTGGAAAGCTTTTTGACCTTAAAATTATTTTATATTATTATATAAACTATTTTGAATTCTTATATATATAATTTTTTATATAATTGTTCAATCATGTTCCATCCTAGAGGCAATATTAGAGAATTCATTTGGGTAAAACCTACAAAGTCTCATTACATTCCATTACTTTGGATCATTGGTGATTCTGCTGATGTCATTTTTTATTATATAGGAAAAGGTAATGTATCACACGCCTTTATCGTAACTTTTTGATACCTGGTCTATTTTGGTGGAGTTAGAGCATGTATCATTATTTGGATCTATGTAGTAATATCTTGGGATCCTTTGAGTATTGTTGAGTTTATCTTCCACTGTGCACATTGATATTGTAGTCTTCCTCTATGGTATATTATTTTAGTTTTTTTAGTATCAATGGTTTCTTGGATTTTTCTTTCATTGATATCATGCATCATGTAGTGGATTATTTGGTTATGTAATGTTTGGTTTTTTTTATTTTAAAAGTGAAAAACATTTCCAATATACAAATGAATCTCTTGGCATTTATTACCTGCCTTTGGAACCATAGGTATGTCTCTTAAGGTCGTGCGTAAAGGCTTGGACCACTTTGGTCTGTTACATTGTGAAACTCTGGTGGCAGAATTGTATTGGGAGGTCAAGGATACCTACTCCAACAATTTGAAAAATTTCTAGTTTTTAAGGTTCTCCAACAGTAGGTCAATGATGACAGGTCTCTAATGGTGAGTCATGGTAGTGATATCCGATGGGGACTCGCGAAGGTAGCTCACCAAATGGAAGATGTTCCACCGATGTGTCAAAATAGTTAGTTTGACTGATGTTTCAGACCAATGAGTCAGGATTGTGAGTTGCAATGGTATCTCATAGAATGGTGTGTCGCACTAGTGACTCTAACCTATGAATCACAGTGGTGACTCATAGTGGTTAATCACATATTGGTGAGTCATTTCCAATAGTTTTTTAAATTTATGAAATTCTTCCAGTTTTTCTAATTTTATCCCATTAAAGATTTCCTAGATGTAAAATGAATTTAATACCATTTTTATGTGGGTTTGATGAAATTTAACAAGTTATAAATCATATATTTTAATTCCTAACATTTCAGGGGCTTTTAATTTGTCAAACTATCTAATAATGACTGGATCTGACATTAATAGAAATTTAAAGATTTATCTAAACTACGGACCTATTTTAGATCATCCATGTTTTGAAACACCTTTCTCATTGTCATTTATTTCTTATTATCTCTTGTTATGAGGATACCAGAACCTTTATCCCATAGGTTCTGTTCCATTATTTTGTAGCATTTGGTTCGTGTTTTCCTCATAGTTTCATACTGCATACATGCCACTACTTTAGCACAATAAGTATGTGTTGATCTCTACTTCATCCAAGTAGTGTTTCCCTACATTTCTATTTATGTGTGTCATTTAGGGTTGTATTATTATTTTTATCTCTATTGAACATGGTCAAAACCTGATTATGAAAGATAATGAATCAGTTTATATTGAATTTAAAGGGTATGAGGAATGTGACGTATAGTCATGTTGTATTATTTATTTTTTGATCAATGTTGTGAATTATATGTGCTAAATACCCACTGAAAATAATATTCATTCAAGGTCCTTTTTTACTAGTTTGTGGGTCATATAATATGTACATGTATTCTAGGTTTTTATTTCACTTATTACATAATTGGTTAACCACATATATTCGGATAAAATTAATAGAAGCCCCACGAATCAACGGGTTTTAGGATAACACACTAAATTATGTGAAATTGAATAAGATATCCCCTACTAAATCTAAATGTATGCTTTTCTCTATTATGTGAAGTAATATGCATGTGTACATTATTGTGTGTTTTGGGTTGAATTCAGGTATATGATGGATGGAATATGAATTTTTTGTGATGTGTGTGTGGGGGGAGAGGATGAGGTGTGGTTGTGAAGTGGGGTTGTGATTGTGGTAATTTTACAATGGTGCATTAGGGATGTAATAGTGGTTGTAGTATGGTTCTGCGATGTGGATGTAAAAACGGGGATGTGGTAGTAAATTAAGAATGATATGGGATTATTGGTAAAAGTATAATGGGATGTTTTGTGGATCTACATTATGTGTGTCAGTTACTGTATTGTGGAAATTATTCCTAGTTTGATGGGAAGTATATAACTAAAGTGGAATATCTGATCATTAGAAGAATATGGATAAAACAGATTATTTTAAATGGAATTTGTAATGTGAACAACTAATGAATGATAATATTATGGAATTTAATGAAACAATGTGTTGTTAATATGGAAGTATTCAATATTTTTTAAATTTTTTAAGCAACTAAATGTGAATTAAAATCTAAATGTTTCTTATGGATTGTGTTATGTTTCTACATTTATGTGACTATTCTATGTGATTGTGAATATGAAATAAGATGTCTTTCTAAATGAAATGGGTTTTAAACAAATGTTTAACACATGGATCTAAGTGTTTGATAATGTTTGAAATATTTGATTAAATGAAATCCCTAGAATATGACTTTGAATATTGATGAGGGCTTTGGTTAGTGTGGGTGTTAAACCAATAGAATGTGAAGTGGCTTATTTTACCATGGTTATTTACTCTGTGTGAATTTTTTTTGTGCTTCTTATTGTTCCATATATCTAGTATTCTCCAAGACAGTGATGGAATGAATAAATTAATTATTAATAAATAATTATAATTTGGTAAATTAATTGTCTAGAGGTATGATTTCTGTTTGTGTCTTATCATGTAGGGATGAATTTTGAGGTAGCATCAAATCAGATATTATGACATGGATGGTTTTTCTATACCCATAAAATGTGTTTGACTACTTGGAATCAAATATGTATTACATTATGTTTCCTTTTTATTTCTATAGGCACCCCACCCATATTATGCCCTATGTGTTGAAAACCGCCATTTTCATGGGGGTGGGATTCTTTACCAAACAAATTGGTGGGAGTATGGATGGATTTCCATTTGTTCTTCCTTTCTCCCTCTCCTAGGCGGTTATATCCCAAGAATTTTTTGGTAGGTTTTGTTTTATGAGGCCCAGGTCTGTGCGGGTGAGTGGTTCTTTCCCAGGTGTTTTCGGGATGAGATGTTTTTTTGTTTTCCGAGGTGTCTTTTGGATGATATGTGGTTTTTGGTCTAGGTTTATGCATGTGGTATGAGGTGTGGTCTGTGGACTTTGTGTCTACGAGAGGAATTTGATGTGGTTTGTGTCACAAGTGTCTATTGGACGGATGTGATGTGATTTGTTTTCCCATGTGACGAGACTAGCTGTGAGGCCTAGGTGTGTGTGGACGTAATGTGATATGATTAATTTTCTTATGTTATGGGAGATGTTGTTGGGCCTAGGTGTGTACAGGAAGTTTGTGATATAAAATGATCATAAGATGTGGGAGAACCATGACATTTTTCATTAGGGTGTGAGAGAATCCTATCAATGGGAATTTGGTGCGGGGTACCCTATTATCAATGTTCATTATACTAAATTACTTTACTTGTGTAATTTGGTGAGCATTACTTGGTGAGGTTGGGGTGGTTAGTATACCTGCTTAATTGTGGTTATGTTCTACCACTTTCACATGGGTTCATTAGTATGCTAATTTCAGATTTTCACAAGGGACTTTTTTTTTATTATTTAGTATACCTTTATTCTCACCCTACATATGTGAAAACATTTTTCAATATTCCATGTGGACTACATGGATTGTGCTGGACCTTACTAGCTTATACGTTGGAGTTTTTGTTGTGTTAGTGCAAAATATTTTATTCTTTTGGGATTTCATTTTGATATTTTTATATGTTTTAGTTTTGACTTATACATACATTATTGGATGGTTTGGATTTCTTATATATAATTACCTTGGAGTTGTTTTGGGATGAAACATATTATCTCCCGATCTCGTTTCATTAAAAAAAATGGAAATACCTTCCATTTTGTGAAACATATATACCCCTGGAGATGGTCACTACCTCTAAGCCTACTCAAGGCGGGACTTTGTGGATCATTGTCACTCTTTCATGATTTCCAACCCTGTTGTGGCATATTTGGGGGGAGGGAGTCATGAATGAATGGTATTAGAGGATGATGGTTGAAATATAGGTTAGAGTTTTTAGTTACACATAGTGTTGAAAGTATGGGTTGGTATAAAAATTGTGCCAGTTGACCTTAGTGTGAGACATAGACCATGTATACTGAATAAGACATGGGATTTTAGAGCCCGCCATGATACATTTCATAGACTCTATGCCTACTGAACGACCATGTGAGGGGGAACTGCATGTCGGGTAGAGACCTAGTTTAGGTACATGCATCATAACGACTTTTGTTCTTGTTTGAATTGGTTGACTTTGGTGAAGACAAAATAAATTTGATGACTCAATGTATTTTATGTGTCTTTCATTGACTTTTCCCATGCTATTGCTAATAATAAATTCATGTTATAGTTATATGAGTTATTTACATATCCCAAAGGGTAAGAGTAAATTTATACATAACTGGAATGGGCTATTTGTTTGAAATATTCTTGTTCTTTGAACTTGTCATTTCTTTTCCGGTTATATCATGAATATTAATGAATTTAATCATTCCTTCATTATTATAAATGTATAAAAATCCATCTATTTTTCCTAATGTTTGAAATTGTTATTTAAATATGATTAGTATATTTTTTTAAATACAGTTGTTTAATTTGAGAAACCGTTACGAATAATTTGACCTTGAAGTAGATTTCATGCTAGCATGATAATATAAATTTCTTTGAAAGATCGATTAGAAGTATTGTAGTTTCTATGTGATCTAATATATATTGTGTTTCTTTTATTCTGTAATTTCTCATAAGAATGTGTTGTTGAATTATTGATTCATAAATTTATGAAAATGTTTATCTAAATTAATGATAATAGTTTTAAATTGGGAATCATTATCAATGATTATAAGATTATTATTTTTTCATGATTATAGTTATACAATGTTGAAATTACAATATCTTTTCAACATTTTTTAGGATAAAAATCCTTGTGAAATTTATTTCAAAATTTTAGTAGGCGGTAAGCCTTCATTGTAGAATCTTTTTGAGACATAGAACTGTGTACGTGACTAAACTTATTATTCCAAGATTGATTATAATTTTATGTACTAAAATAACCTTACCTCACATGTTATGTCATGAGATGTTTTATATGGGAATCATTCCTAATGTTAATGTCAATGGGGTGAAATCTAGGTGAATTCTTGTATGAGAAACCTATCCATGTAGCATGTTTAATATGTAAAATTTAAATATGTATGTAGAATCATGTTTTCACTATTTTATTACATTATTTATGTTTTCATGAACTCTTAAATGATTAAATAATATTTTATTGAACATGGAAATTCATGATATTTTTTAATATAACATGTGAAATTTTAATCTTCTAATCAGAAATAATGTTTCCTTGAGAAATGAAGTGATTAAAGAATATTCACCTTGATTTTGGTAAAGCCTGAAACACAGTAATATAACATGTTTAGTTAAAATATTTATTCCATAAATAATGTTTTACATTGATAATTATGACAGCATATTGGTTATGTAATGTAGTATTTTAATTGAACATAAAAACATAACATGTATAATTGTTCAGATAAAGTTGAAATTTTATTACCTTGATAATAATATAAATCCATAAGGTCTTGTGTAACCACATTAAACAAGTTTTTTTATATAACTTGTCTGAATTTTTTTCCGTTACATGAAATCATATTAGATATATTTAAATTGAAGACATGAAATTTTACTAAAAATAATATCGGAAATATGAGTGTTATTTCATTAAAATAATTACATTGATGTATTTATATGACTCACTAAATATAGAAGTTGTTAGAATACTTTTTCTGATATGATTGTTTAAGGTAATGAGATCCTTTATTTGACTAAATGTTTAAACTCACCAGGTATTAAAAACGATAATCACTTAAATAAGTCTACTGAACTAATTTCCCATGAAAAATTTAATATTGTGTGAAAGAACCCATGCTAAATAATGAGATGAAATAATATGAATCCTAGGATAATTATAAAATATGTTATGAATTGCTACTATGTATGATTTTTTTATTATTCCTTGTGTGAAAAGTTATTTAGAACATCATGAATAATAATATAGGGAAACATGTTCCCTAATAGAGACATGTTATACTTTGACATGATTAAAACTATGAGGGAGAGTTATTTCCACCAAAAAATATGATATCTTGATGTGGGAGATGGAATTACTCGATTTAGGTTCTTGGGGCTTTATGTGTGACAATTGGGACAGTTGGTTCGGGTTGTGTGGAGGATTATATAAATAAATTTGTCATGTGAAAATGTTATTTTTCATATGGACGGTAATGTGATGTGGTGATGTGTCCATATAAAATGGCTAGTGGAAATTTTGGTTTCTTAGTATATTCATCCAATGGTTGTGATGTGCAGTGATGGTGATGTGTGGTGGAATATATGTGTGGTTTATTTGGTGAGATGACTTGTCTTCTTTGGGATGTGTTGTGAATATATTTATTAAATCCCCATCCTCTTATAAAAAGGATTATTAACTTAATGTTAGTGATAAAAAACAAATTTTTTGGAGAACAAGAAATAAATAAATAAGTGCTTTCATCCCATGCCTAAATATTTTATTAAATAATGGGTGATATGGAGATGTTTTAATACTGAATTTTTTTTAGATTTTTGTATTTTACCATATATTTATGGCATGTGTTATGACCACAAACATATGAGTAAATGGAAACCCATTCCATGCTTCAAGATGCGGTATATTATGACATGTTATAAAACAGTGTGGGTGAGTTAATTCCACCCAATGTGGAAAATATCAAGGTGTGGTAGATGGTTTCCTTTGATTTTTATGCATGTAGTAGCACTATCAAAATTAATATAAGTTTTAATATTTGTAGAGTAATTCTATTTTAAACCCCTACATGTAATGATATGAACCTATGAATAATATAAATTCAAAATGTTCAACCCCTCGAGGTTTCTTCATAAGTATAATAATAATAATTAAAGTCTTTATAAAAAATAGAAAAATTATAATCTTTACTATGATGGTATATTTAAAACTCATGTCATAATGTTGATTCATTACATCTGTTAATTATTGTTTTCTATGTATTTTTATTAACAGTAAAATGGTAAAGAGAATGATAGAGTTTAATTTTATGAACAAAATAAATTTTTTTAAACATGATCCCTTACAATTTATGTAATTATACTTGGGAAATAAGTTGAAAATTTTGGTTTTAGAAATTTTTTGAATGTGTTTTCATAAAAAGTGTTTTGATAAATTCAATTCTATAAAAATGTTTTAATTTTTTGTTGACTCAAACTGGTTTTATTACCCAATAGAATTAGTTTTATATTTTCATGAAAATTATTTAATAGGAATGTTTTGAATGTTAGCGTACATCAAATCAAATTGATGAGATACATTACTAGAATGTAATAGATCAATTGAAAAATCATTCTTTGATTATAAACTCAACAAAAATGGTTTAATAAGGTGTACTAATTATATTTTCTATGTTGATAATAAATTGTTACATGAACATGGTAATCTATTTATTCATTATATGTTCAGAATGTTATCTTTTAAATGTTTTCAATTTAAATTTTTTATATTAACAACTATGGGAACGTCATGTATAAATATCCATTCAATGGAATGTCTATGTGATTTTTTTTATATAAAAGGTTTAACTATTTTTTTCTCTGATCTTAAAGGATCAATTCCATTTTAAATAATTTGAAGAAAAGATTTTTGAGTATCCTACATTCTATGGTGTAATTGTGGTTGTTTTATTTTTATTCATTTCATACATGTCATGACCAGTCCCCTGGGGCCCATGCTATGACTACCCCAAGCCTGCCTTCCATGGGCCAGGGGCTGGAGACTAGCATCGGAATGGGTTATCCCTATAATGGGAATTAATTACCTTTTAACCAATAAAAACCCACAATCAAAGAACAAAACAAGAAGAAACCACGAAGTAAATTGTAGTAGTAAATATTGTACTGAATGTAAATGGACCAGAATATAACCCCAACTGAAAAGTACAAGTACAACTGAAATGTAAAAATAGCTCATGCATCGTCAACTGAGGATCCCAAATGAAGGGTAGGTATAGATCATGATTAGTAGACACAATGACACATCATGTGAAATGGTCCACCTCTGAGCACCGTCTAGTCCTGGCTCCCTCAGCCTCGATCAATGTTATTTGTAGTCTGCATAAGAAATAGCAAAGTGCGGGTGTAGCCTGTGCAGGGTTGAGTATATCAATACACAGTAGGGACCTTGAGACACCCAATGGTCTCCCAGAGATCCACTAAGGATAAACCACAAATAAATACCTCAATTACAAAGCATGAGGTAGTCATCAACTATACTTAGGTATATTCCCATACATATACCTAAGTTATCAAAATATACGCATCTTATACATGAATAAACATAAGGACCCAACTTTTTTTCCATTTTCACAACCCATTCACTAAGGAAAAATACCACAAATGTAACACCACGAAGGAAACCCCTTGAAGGTAAAATTTCCAAAAAGGTAACACCACAAAGGTATAAGTAGCACAAGGGTATGACCATGAAGATAAAAATACCTCAATGGTAATGAATCTGCTCACACTAGGTATATAGTGAAGTGTAGAAGTACAGATGATTAGTTGTGAAGCTAGATTATCTTATTTTGTCTAGAGGAACTGCTGTAGAACATACAGAGTCTGGCACACATTGGATTGATACGTACTAACCCCCGCAATGACCCACACAGGATCTAACACACTCAAAGACGATAGGTACTAACCCCTGCTAACCCATAAAGGATCTGACCCACACTTGATCGGTACGCACTGAGCAAAATAGGATCACTAAGCACTGACCCGTATAGGATTAGATCCACCTAGGATCAGTATGCGCTGCCCACAAAGGATCGATGAGGGTTGACCTCTGTCAGATCTTTCACAAACATCCACCTCACCACCATCCATTGGATTCCCACTCATAGAAGACTTGATTCTGGAAGTACTAATCCTCAACCCATTAGTCATATTTCAATATGAATTAATTTACAAGAAGAAACATCCAAAGGACCTCTTTTTTGTAAGGGTTCTAACACGACAGATGAAACGTCAATCAGACACCCAGTTTGTGACTTATAGGCGTTTTAGCACTAAGGGCCATGTTGGATTAGGGTATGATCCAACCTAGTTATACACCAACTGTCTCCAAAACTCATGTGGAGTATACTAAAATGAATGTCTCACTCCAAGAATCCCAATGTCATACACGGTACATCAAACGGATTCTTAGATTTCAAGTTTTTGTTATTTGGGAGAAACTATGCCTAGTGGGGACCGGCTCTGGTCCGACTCAGTCGGACCGACCCAGCCCGACCCAATCTTGGTCTGGGACGGCTTGGCGAGACCGCTGTTGATCGACCCACTGGGTTGTGGTCCGGCTCGACCCATAGGGTGCGCATCCTGACCCGCAAGGTGGTTCGGCCCTTCCCGCGGAGGGTGCGGCCTGCTGGGCTTGCATGGAACTCTGGGCTCGCGCAACCTAGACCATGGAGGGGCACCACCCGATGTGCTTGTGCTACTCGGCCCACGGAGGGGTGTGGCCTGTGAGAGGCATGGGGGGGGGTAGCGGTCCCCCCTTTAATCCCGAATGGATAATTCGTTCGTGTAATAGAGCGTCAGCACCACATGGGGCCGCTCGGTTGTCGCGGGACCCACAGGGGTGGGTCCCTCATCCACCATCACATCTTTGTGACACAACCATCTCCAGCAACGTGCGATGAGGCACCGCCCCGTCTCCACCATCCGCGGCCAGCCCGAGCTGGTCGTCGTCATCATCCGTCGTGGCTACGGTCGTGGCTTTCTTTATTGGTGACGCGCGACGACACGTTGTAACCTCTTTCACGGCCAGCATGTTGAAAGAATCTACTGTCCCCTCCTGGTGCCAATGCGTGGTTCTATCCGGTTGGTGTCGTGTCGACGGTCTTCAGCGGGTCACCAGGTGAGTTCTAGTGGCCCATCATTCCATCTGAAGGTTCCAACAGCCTCTCTAGATCACCCTCTTCGCATCTGGACCCACCATTCTGGGTTCTGTCCATCCCAAATAAAATTTTGTAAAGAACACGTAGATCATAAATGCAGCAGAAGGTTTGAGCCTCGTTCATTTGGCCCGTGCCCTCCCTATTAGCTTGATAATAAGAGGGAAGAATAGAATACAACTATATCTTTGAATTAAAACAAGATAAATCCTTACCGCAGGATCGTTGAAGAACGCCATCATTTGAAGAAGAGTCGGTGTTCTTCATTCCTGTAACAAGCCTACAACAAAATAGCTCAATCATCACTCCTCGGTTTGTGATTCGGTGGTGCTCGTCACCGCTCTCCGGAACTGGTTTTGTCCTCCATGTGGTTGGCATCATGGTACTTTTATAGATCTTCATCACTTAGTGAATTCGTGTTAATACTCATCCACGAGATCCATATAAATAGGAGAGGGGGAGGGTGAGTAATGCACATGGAATTAATGTGGTTCAATTAATTTAAGGAATGATCCTAATTCCAATGGTGTTGTTACATGGAATTGAGTAGTCAAGACATTTAATGGCTTGAGACATAGTTGCTCCCAAAACCACAACTTTTCCATTGGATGAAAATGAAAATAGAGAATAAAATAACTTTGTTATTTTATTATTCTCTTAAATGTCTAGAAACTATCTTTTTCTCCCAAAATTTGGTGGTCAAAGTGAATCCTCCCTTTAGAGAATCTTGGCGCTACAGATTCCACAGTTCCCAAGGATTGTTAATTCGAGCACAACTTCAAAATATAGAAAATCTTGCTCGTACGTTAACTGATCGTACCTTAAAAAATCAATAATTTATTAACATTCACCCTTGAACCGCAGTGGTCATGGTTAGGCTCCACCTAAAGGGAACACCCCCCAACATACTCAACAATAATCTTGGATTTTCAATATGATTTACTGTTTAGATTTTATTGATTTTAACAATAAAATAATGTATACTTGATTATTTTATTTACTGCCAAAAACTAACTTCTATAGTTGGGTTGCGCCAACCAATGTTAGTATCTGCCTAAAGAAAGAATACCATCACGATCTCGGTGGTGGTATCAGATTTTAAATCCATTTTACCATTTTTGAGTTATAATAATTTGAAAAATAAAAAAACATTAATTATTTTAATTATGGTTATGGCCTTTTAAGGTTTTCTCACTTAAGGGCTACACTGACTAAACATAAGTCACGCCTAGGGTAAAACCGTTTTCCAAAACACAATAGTGCCCTTGGATTTCTTAATCGGTCACCCATTAAAAAGTTATTTCACTTTTTTTTATTAAATCTACTCAAGCGCGATAATTATATATTTGAAAATTTTCAACGGATCATTTCAGGAACTCCATGCCTCAGAATCATGTGCTGTTAGATTTCGCGACCTCGAAATAGTCCCAAATAATTTAAAAAATTATATGGAATTTACAGGACATTAAAATCTAACCACCTTATGGAAATTCACCATTGAAATCCCAAATAAAGGAAAATCAAACAAATGATTGTACTGTGAACAAATCTAAACCTCCCGCTCCCATGTTCTCAACTGGAGGTTCACATTCTGAACAGAACTCGCACCAGAGGGATATTATGTCCACAAAGGACTCACTCTTATCGACCCTCTATCTCCCCTAGAAACTCTGTAAAAGTCACCCAATCGTCTATTCCTAGCTCTCCCTAGTTTATAATGATTGATGGATCATTCTTGTACCTCTTCAGCTATGACACATGGAAAATATTATGCACCTAGTGCATCTGTGCGGGAACATCTAGACAGTATGCCACCTTGCATACACTACTGAGGATCTGAAAGGTCCGTTGAACATCGTAGATAGATTTCCAACTCAGCCTAATCCTTGTATTCCTCATCGGGGTGAGACCCATAGGAATACATGGACTCCCTCCTCAAACTCCAAGGGTCTTCGTCTTCTATTGGCATAGGACTTATGCCTACTTTGCATAGTCTTACCATGCTTACAAGTGAGGTATTGTGATACAATCTATGTCACTCTATTCTTCATCCCTGGACACCAGTACTGACATCAGAGATCCTTGTACATCTTCTCCACTCTAGGATGTACTTCTAAAATGGGATGTATGGAACTACCTTAGCACCACATCCCATAGAGGCACTAGTACAATGGTACATCCTCTGAAGAGAAAGTGGTGCTCCACACCTTCAGAAAATTTTTTAATAGACCGTCCTGAGGATATCTGAGCACATTATTCCTCGCACTCAATGTCCTCATGTTGTGTCTCCCAAACTCAATGAAGAATAGAGGGAGAGACAGTCATAGATAGGAGGTAAACGACACTATCTGTATCCACGAAATATATACACATTGCGACTAGCTTCTCTAACTCCTAACTCACCAGCTGTAGACCAGACCTCCTGCTGAGTGTGTCTGCTAATATGTTCCCCTTTCAAGGAGTATATACTATCTCAAAGTAATAGTCTTGTAGGAACTTAGGCCATCATCATTGTCTCAGGTTTAGGTCCTTCTGTGAGATGATATACCTGAGACTTTTTTGATCAGATTAAATAGTAAACCATACACCCATCAAGTATTCCACTGAATCTTCAATGAAAAGACCACTTCTACTAACTCCATGTCATTTCTACCATAGTTCTTCTCATTATGTCTCAATTTCCATGAGACGTACACAATCACTGGCCATTATTACCTCATGAAACAACCACTTCTAGTCCCCCATGCGTCTTAGTATACTACCTACCCAACACCCTCTTCCCCAGACTCAAGATGGGGGCACTCATCAGTATCTGTCTTAGTTCTTGAAATCTCTTCTTAAACTTCTCCTTCTAAAGGAAAGGCCCCTCTTTTTTCCAAGTTACATGGGTTCCGCTACACTAGAGAATTCAGGTACTCATCTCTACAAATACCCAACAAAAGTAGAAGTCCCTCTCACATTGGGGAGGTAGTCCTGGAAAATTCATTTGTAAATATGTCCCCACACTCTGTTACATTAATTGGGAACTGAAAACTTAAAACTCCTACTGCCATGAGGGTAAGGTTGGCCTACTTATGAGTGATCCCTCGAACCCTCTTATGAATGTGTTTATCATGTGTTTCCTAGGATTACATTTTCATCGACCAAGGAAATCCCCATTCCAATGATTTAGATATACTACATCCTTTTTTTATAAAAAATTTAATCTGAGTATGAACTCTGGATACCCAGTCCATACCCAAACTAACGACGTAAGGCCTCGACGCTTCCACCAAGAGGATCCAACCAGAACTCTTGCTTCAAGGGTCGGATCACACCTTTGCCATAAGCGTTAATATCTAGGCTCCTTGTAATGGTATCTCATGACATAAGGGTCAAGTCATCGGTTTAACAAGAAACTATAGGTCTTGAAAGAAAATCATTGCAAGAATGAATGATTGGTACCAATGTCTATTAATACAGTAGCTAGTAATTAACACATTCAATACCTTGAATCATTCCTGGAGCCCTTGGGTTACACTCCTTGACCGCATGAATATACTCCCTTATCTAGTACCCTAGCTCCCTGAGCCTGGTGGGGACCACAATGGGTGGTTTTTGTATCATGTCGAAATGTATACCACCTTATGATGCTCTCCTAGTACCACTTCCACGTCTGTTACCCTATAGGTTCATCTATCCCTATCAATTACTCTTACCGAAACATGTTACTTGCCCATGTCTCTAAGAGTGGTGTTAGTTTCTAGCATTACCACTGCTAACATTCAATGGTTGTATCCACTCAGCCAAAGAAAATTCAACCACAAAGGTTTTATATAGAACCCGAACATAAGTACGAATTTATAGAAGAAAAGTGATGGCTCAGATATCCCTAAACACACCTTTCATAGAGAACTATTCACCGAAGCACATACCATATTTAATCTATATAGTATATGTGATGTTTGGCACACTTCAATGAATACTCAGCTACAGACATGTCGTCCTGAAAAATCTTTAGAAGATCTTGGGAACAATCACCACTTCGATTTTTATAGAAAAAGACCCCCATCTATGAAGAAGGTTCTAAATCATGTCTACAGATAAGTCTCATCTTTGCAAGATCTGAGTAATCTAAACCATATCATTGTCCTGTTGATCCATGTAAAATGATCTCTACCAGAACCACCATCTTATAAAATGGTACTCTGGTTAGATGGAAGCCTAGAAACCTTCTCAAGCCAGTCCTTAGACACATGTGAGTCAAGATTACCTCCGAACCTGAGGGGTATCTGATGCCGATACATGTGTAAGGCACTAAGCCCACTTGTGTCCTATAACAATATCGCTGGTTGTAACTACTGACTAATGGGAATTGATATAACTGGTACACTACCCGAAGATACCATCTCAGTCAACGGTCCATTTACCGAAGCCTCATCACCATGCATACCATCCTCATGGTCACACAATGATAAAGACTAGAAACTAAGATCAACATCTAATCTACTGGTATCCCCAAATGGTAGAAAAAAATAGCCACGACCTCCAGTTAGTTCTCAACTGCCTGGGGACCTGTCTTACCTAGAAACCTCTGATGCCTCTTCCACTGGAACTCGTTCACCGCACTCAATCGGCATTCATGGTCCATTGGTAGCATTGGTTTCTAATCCACCCAAGATCGCTAGAATACTGATCCACACTGGATTGCTTGATGGACCATCCTCATGTACTCTCTCTGATATGCCACATGGATTTCTAAATGGTGGAATCCTAATAAAGAATAGGTGCCCCACAGTCATTATGTTATACCTGGTTTGCTGACTCCCAGGAGACCATGGAAAAACATTTCAAACACACAAAAAATTAATGTTTTCATGCCCCGAGTCAGAAATTTGAATTCAGGGTCTTGGTGTATGGATATTTCAGACATTTTACCAACACTAGATTCCCAAAAATAAAAAACACACTTATAAAAATTAACACTATTTCCATATAAAAAAGATCACAGTTCAAGTATTTTGGTTAAACCGACTCCTTTGATACCACATTGTCACAAACTGTCCCCAGAGGCCGGTGTTGTGACTACCACAATCCCTCCTTCCATAGGCCATGGGCATTCGACTAGCACCAGAAAGGCATATCCCTATAACCGGAAGGTGTTTTCTTTAAAACTAAACAGACCCTCTATCCAAGAACATGACAAGAAGAAACCACTAAGTAACCTACTGTAGTAAAAAGTATAATGAAATTAAAGGGGCTAGAATACAAGCCCAATCGAAAAGTACAAGTACAACTGAAAAGTGAAAACAACTCCAACATCGTCCACCGATGATCCTACTTGAAGGGTATGTACAAATCACAATCAGTAGACACTGGGAAACGTCATGTCAAATGTCCCACCTCTGAGCATTGTACAGCTGTGGCTCCCTTAGCCTTGGTTAACGTTGTGCATCGTCTGCACAAGACACAACAAAGGATGGGTGTATCCCGTGCAAGGGTGAGTATAATAATATTTATTAGGGACCCCAATACCCCCATAGGTCTCCTAGAGATCCACAAAGGATAAACCACAAAAAAATGCCTCAATCACAAAGCATGAAGTAGTCATCAACTCTACTTAGGTATATATCCATACATATACCTATGTTATAAAAATATACTCATCTCATACAAGATGAAACATAAGGCCCCAACTTTTCATCCATTTTTACAATTGATCCATGAGGGAAGAATACCACAAAGGTAACACCATGAATGTAACAACACAAAGGTAAAATTATAACAAAGGTAACACCATGATGGTACACCCTGAATGTAAAAAGTACCACAATGGTAACACCACAAAAGTATCACCACGTTGGTAAATCTATCACAAATTTAATACCATGAAGATAAAACCATGAAGGTTAAATTACCACAAAGGTAAAGACTCAGCTCACCCAGGGTATATAGTGAAGTATATATGAATAGTTGTGAAACTATATCATCTTATTCTGTTAAGATGCACTGCTATGGAACCTACGAAGTCTGACCCACACAGGATCGATAGGTACTAACCCCTGTAATGACCCACATAGGATCTGACCCACCCAGATTTGATAGGTACTAACCCACACTGAACCACACAATATATTCCCACAAAGGATCGGTATGCGTTGAATCACAAGGGATCACGAGCGCTAAACTCCAAATGATATGTCTCCCACCTCCAACTCACTACCAGCCATAGGTTTCCTACTCAAAGTACGCTTCATTATAGGAGAACCGCACTTCATTCCATTGGTCTTATTTCAATAGGAATTATGTTCAACAAAAATGTATCCTAACAGACCGTCTTGTCATATGGGTTCTAATGTGATAGACAGTATGTCAATCAGACACCCCGTATGTGACTTTTATGCGTTTTAGTATCAAGGTCCTGGTTGGATCTAGGTTCAATCCATCCTAGCCATACTCCAACATTCTTCAAAACTCAAGTGGAGTATACCGAAAGATCCTTCTCATTCCAAGGATCCTGGCACCATAGACGGTTCATGAAACAGACACCTGGATTTTTTGTTATGGTCCATTAGTAGAAACTATGCCCTGTGGGATCCAGGTCTAGTCCAACCAAGTTGGACCGACCCAGCCCGACCCAGTCTAAGTCTTTCCTGGATGGGCAGGGCCTCGGCAGCATAGCCTGCAAGGGGGTGTGGAGCAGCACATGGAGGGGGTGGCTGGCTGGGATTGTGTGGCCCGACCCATGTAGGGGCGTGACCCACTGGGCTTGTGCGTCCTGGCCCGCAGAGGGGCACGACCGGTAGTAGGCACGTCTTGCTGAGGCTCACACAAACTGGAACAAGGGAGGAGGGTGGTGGGGCTCTCCCTTTTATTCTCGAATGACTAATATATTTGGGAAATGGAGTGGAAGGGCCACATGGTGCTACACCATCACTGCGAGACCCACAAGGGGGGTCCCTCCTCCACAAAAATGGCTTCGTGCTGTAACCACATCCAGCAGTGCACGATTTCTCGCTGGTCCGCCTCCGCCTTCCCCGTCCAGCCTGAGATGGTCGCTATCTTCACCATCCACGGCTACGGCCTCTGTCTTTTCTACTGGCGGCGCATAACGATGCACCACCATCTCCTCCACAGTCGGCCCATGTCTGGCCGCCTCCATCACCCACTGGCGTCGGTCACTGGTGATTCTATGCTGGTGGTCTTCCGTGGCTCACTGGGTGAGCTCTAGTGGCCCATATTTCTATTTAAACATACCAACGGCCGCCCCAGGACCCCCTCATCGCTTCTTTACCCATTGTTCTGGGTTCTGTCCATCCTGAATAAAATTCCTCAAATAACATATAGATCAAAAAAGTAGCAGAGGTTCTAGGCCTTGTTCATTTGTCCCACACCCTCCGTGTTAGGTTGATAACATGATGTAAGAATATGATTCAAGAATATCATGGAATTAAAACAGGATAAATCCCTATCTCAGGATCTTTCGAGAATGTCTACATTTGAGGAAGATTCGATGTTCATCGTTCCCACAAAAATATTCCAATGACACCGCTCATTCATCGCCCCATGGGTCATGATTCGGTGGCACTCATCACCGCTCATCGGAACTGGTTCCGTCCTCTATGTGGTTGGCCTAACGGTAGTTTTCTAGAGCTTAGTCAGTTGGTGAAGCAGTTCCAATACTCCTCCCTGAGCTCTATATGAATAGGAGAGGGGGTGGGTGAGTAACCCAAATGGAATTAATAGGCTTCAATTAATTTAAGGAACCTTCTTAATTCCAACATTGTTGTAACAAAGAATTGAGGAGTCAATCCATTTAATGGCTTGACATGTCGTTGGTCCTGCCACTGCCCCATGTCCGTTGGATGAAAAGAAAAAAGAGAATAAAATAACACGGTTATATTATTATTCTCCTAAATGTCCAAAATATATCTTTTTCTCTTGAGCTTCTACAGTCTAAGTGAATCCTTCCTTAAGAGAATCCCGGTTCTACAGATTCAACAGTGCCCTCTAATTTTTAATCCGAGCATCAGTTCAAAAGATAAAAAATACTTCCCATACGTTTACTGATCGATCCTTAAAAAAGTCCAATAAATTAATAAAATTCACCCTCGAACCACACTGGTTGAGGGTGGGCTTATCCTAAGGGGAACACGCCCCCAACGAACTCAACTATACTCTCATATTTTCAATCTGTGTCATCGTTTACATGTTATGGATTTCAACAATAAAATATTTGATAATTAATTATTTTATTTAGTGCAAAAAATGAACTTCTACAGTTGGCCCGCACCGACCAATGTTAGTATTTCCCAAAAGGAATCATACCCTCACGAGCACAGGGGTGCTTTCAGATTTTTAATTTGAGTCACCGTTCCTGAGTTATAATAATTTTAAAATTAAAATAATATTAATTATTTTATTAAAGGTTATTCAATTTTCAGGTTTTCTCACCGATGGCCCGCGAAAACAATACTTACATCACACCTAGGGTAGATCAACTATCCTAAACGCAATGGTGCCCTCATATTTCTGATCCAGGCATTCATTTAATAGTTATTCCACTTTTTTAAGGGAAACCGCTCACGCAAACTAATTAAAGCTTAACAAAATGTTGACGGATCATTCAAGGTACTATAGGCCTCAGAATTATGTGCCGTCTGATTTCACGACCTCGAAATAATCCAAAATAACTTTAAAAATATATGTCGAATTTCATGGAATTTAAAATACTGGCCATTATATACCTATCTATATGGTATTTTTCTTGTTTGGGAGGTATCTCCCTTGGATTATTATTTTTAACGTATTGTGTGGATTTGAACTTTTTCCCTTGCCGCTTTTATGTTCCTAGAATATCAATAAACCTGAGAGGTATCTCAAGGGATGGTTTTTTAGACCCTTCCCCTCTTTTATTCTGGGTTGGTTTTAAATTCTCGAGGTAGATAATAGTTTCAGAGGAATTTTATTTAATAGCTCAGACCTCTCTAGCCCATCACTTACTAAAAATACAATGGTCGAATATTTCAAAGATGTCAATGTGTCTTATTTTAAAATATTGAAAAATTTCTGTTCTTTCTGGTTCTCACATGGTAGGTAACTAATGGTAACTAGCTAACGATGAGTCATGACAGTGACTCATGATAGTGAATCCTGATGGTAGATCACCAAACATTAGATCATCTACTGCTATGTTGCAACGGTGAGTTAGACTAATGAGTCGGATCAGTGAGTCGGGATGGTGAGTTAAAACTGTATCTCACAAAACAGTGAGTCACACTATTGACGTGCACCTGTATCTCATAGAAGAGTGAATCGAACCAATGAATCATAGTGATGACTCACCTAACAATTATTCATTTCCAATAGTTTTTAAAATTTCTATAATTTTTGCAGTTTTTTAATTTTCACCCAATTAACATTTTCTTTGACATAAAATGATATTAATAAAAAAATTATGTTTTTTGTAGCCATTTCATGGGATATAAATCATTTTTAATTTCCAATGATTTTGGGGTATTTTAATTTGGAAATGTTCCTAATCTTGACAAGATCTAAAATTAATTGAAAAATAATGATGTATATAAATTGTGACCCAATTTTAGATCTTCCAATGGGTGAAACAACATTATACTTGTTTTTTTATTCTAATTGTCTCTTGGTATGGGGTGAACATAACATATCTTCCGATAGGATTTGTTCCATTATGCTGAACTAATTGGTTCATGTTTTCTTAGGAGTTTCCGGCAGTATACACTCCCCAACATTGGCCCAATAACGATGTGTGGATCTCTTCTTCTTCCAATTAGGTATTTCCATCATTTATCTGTATTTATATCATGAAGGATGGGATTATTATTATTATTAAATCTTGTGAAAATTGTCTAACCATATTAGGAATTATAATGAATTAGTCTATATAGAATTTAATGTGGGTGGGGAATATGACTCATGTTTGTACTGTGTTATTGATATTTTCATCAATGTTGATAATTTCATGGGCTAATACCCAATGAAAATTATGTGCATTCAATGTACTTATTTGTGCACTAGTTTGTGGTTCCTGGAATACATACATGTTGTGAGGATGTTGTTGTCAATTATTATATAATTAGCTAACCGCATACATTCAGTTCAAATAATTTGATGCCCCAATATTCAATGTCTTATGCGATAACACCATAAATTATGTGAAACTAAATAAGGGATTCCCTAATATACATAAAAGTATGTTTTTCTCTATTAAGAGATGTAATATGATTGTGGATATAAGGCATCGGCCTTAAACCTTACGTAATATTGAATTAAATGAATAATTCACATTGAGGATCTTTTCAGGTTTAGAGTTTTAGAGAATTAGATCATAAATCATGAATTACATTCCACATAAAAAAAATTGGTTACATAAAATATAGTATTAGTTTTTCCTCATCAACGAAAACATATTTAAAATAAAACGTGGATTCTTTCTTGACACTTCCTCGGCACTATCATCATAACATGCACCTTTCCCTTGACCTGTGAAAAAAATTTCAAAAACTTGGGATGAGCATAAAAATCTCAGTAAGGGATATAAAAGTACGAAAAGAAAACATTAGTCCATGTATGAAATCATACTTTACTCATAAATCATAAGCATTTTAACATACCTTATTAAATCATGAATAAATCATAGAAATCATAAGGCATAAAGGTAACTTGAGGAATTCATTACATTCTTATGTAGGGAGTAACCCTCTTGGTTACATTTTGGAATACCCATCACAGTATATTCCCTAAATCTCTTTAGAGAAACCTTAATGTTTAACACCTTCACATTACCCAATGCATTGGAGAGCTATACCGGGCTCACCCGCACTTAGTTTATCATGAAACCAGCCGTCTTCATAATAATTCCCAAGAACCATAACATAATCGTATCACATAAAACATGCATAAAGGAAACATAACATTTACACTTTTTAATCAAAATATATCAATACAACGCATTGATATAAAAACATTATGAAAACCATTTTCAATAAAAAAAATAAAAGAAAAGTAAAACATGGTATTTATTTTTCATTTAAAAAAAAGGTATGGCTTGTAGAGGAATCCGAAACTCAAATAATGGTCACGGCGGCGGAGAACTCGTTGTCGCTGCATACGTACGACAAAAACATTTCCTTTTGTCGTTTAGTAAAACGCTTTGTATAAAAAAGATTCCTTTCAGATAAACGTAAAAGTCAAAGGGGTTTATACACCGTATAAAAGAAATTTCTGTATAAAACAAATTATGCCTCAATGAATGGAGATTGAGACGAAGTCCCATACAAAGACGGTATCCTTGGATTAAGGATAAATCAATTACATAATTATGTGTGACAACCGAATACACCTAATATAAGTGGATATTATGTGTAAAACAATCAGAAGTCATTCACACATATTCATAAAACCACATATTCATGGAGTACAAGTTTATCCCAAAGAATCAAAATTTGGTTAAGAAGTTCCTTTGCCAAAATTTGACAGCCTAACGGCGTCACTTCAAACTTCAGAAAATTAGTTGATGAGAGATAAAAAGGGTATCTCATCACTTGGACATAAAATTTACATCAATAAGGATATATAAGAACATATCCCAACATTAAAATATGTAAATTAAAAGACCCAACAAAAGAAGTCTTTTAAAAAGAGGAGGGTGAAAAGTTTCGTTACCGACTTGGGTATCTTTCGAAACATACACCCCATGAAAGAAGGACAATACAACATTGATGTAAATACTCATAAAAGAAATTAAATTACACAAAGAGTATAATAATGGGTAGTTGATATACCAATCAAATTAAATGGTGGTAAAAGTAGCATAAATCTCATGGGAATAAAAGTGAGATGAAAAATCCCTTACAAAAACTCGGCAGCCGAACGACGACACTTAAAACGTCCAAAAATGGATTGATGAGTTCAAATAGGGTCTCTCATCATATTAACATAAAATTTTCATCATGATGAATATAAAAGAACATCCCAATAATAATAAATATGAGCATAAAATGAATGACATAAAAGAGTGTACTTAAAAAGAAAGAGAGGGGTAGGTTCCCTTACCTCGGGTCCGACTTGACTTGATCGTTTTTTAACCTCCTGAATAATAATCATGAGTTAATATCTACTTTCATAAGAACCTTTTTCAATTTAATTATTCCTTTTATATCACTTACTATCATGCTATGAAAACTATGTAATTATTTAAGTTAATAATGGTCATTTTGTAGATCATTGCTACTTGAGTCAAAAATAAACTCTTTATAATTAAAAGTTCTTCATGTGGTAAAATATATAGTATATCCAGGATTATATTCATTATTTAGATATCATATATATCATATATATCAATTATATACATGAATTTATAATATTACATAACATTTAGAGGTATGAAATGAAATGCACCGTTCATGGAGATGGTATGCCGTACGTACACACGAACGCTACTTCCATTTCTATTTCTTATTTAATGGAATTAAAACATAATGATACATAAAATTATTATAATTCCAGTATGGTATAATATATAATATCATTAAATCTATTCTTTATACATAACACATATGGTATTAACGAATCAAATCACTTTGAGGGGGCGGTAGTCCGCACTTCCTAAAATGAAGATATTGCGTTTAACCATAATGGAAACCATAAAGGTATGCCATAAATGAAAAATACAGAAGATTAAGTAAAAAATATTATATTATATATCATATATAAATATAGTGACATCTTAATGTCCACCTTTGAGGGTGTTAAAATAATATTGAACAATCATCGTTTCGTGAGGCAGAAATTCACCATCCACGGAAACAATATGTTCTTTAACCATTAGATGTAAGTGTGTGTAAGTGTAGCTCAAATACATCTTATAACAACATCCTATTATATTGAAAATACTGGAGTTGTTACAAAAGAAATGAATAAAAAGAGTTTATGGGGTTGTAGGAGCAAAATAAAACAAAATAACCCAAGGGAAGACATTACCTTAAAATCGGGTATCTCTCTTTGATTTGAGCTCAAAGGATTCCTTGGGAAGACTTCTGCCCAAATTAAGGCTTCTAGGAGTAAGATAGGGATGTGGAGAGAAAAAAGGATCAGGTTTTGGCCGAGCCAAAGGCTTGAGAGGTGTGGGTAAGGTGGTATAGTTGGGGGCCTTTTATAAGAGGAGGGGAGGGGACTTTTGGAAAGTTACAGAACGTTACTTTATTTTCAAATGAGTTTCGGATTTTAAAGGTCCCACATTTATTTATTTCGAGGATAAGGTGGTAACGGTTCAAAATATACTCATAAAATAGGTTTTTGACAAGTGTATGATATAGTTATTACATTATCTTTTCATTTTATTTAAATCCTTTATTAATGAGTTAATCGCTGCATCATCATAATGTCATAAATAATTTAATTTTTTTATTGTCTAAAAATTATATAAAAAATATCATGATGTAGGAAATATTTTTATATTTCTAATTAATATTTATAGTCAAAATTATTACTTGTATAACCCCATTTAAAAATTGTTTTGGTAAAAAACATCATGCTTGTGACATTTTTATTTTAACTTTAAATAAAAAGTCATTTATGTCATTTCCAACCAAAGTGGTCCATGAGGTTGCCATGTTGACCCATGGATTTTCTTGGTCGGACATAACACATCCAATGAGGGTAGGACATGTTTATAGGTCATTTAATATTATTAAAACATTATTGCTATCTTAAATTACACTAATTACCTCTAATCGCGATTAAAAACTTAAAAGTTACTATTCACCAAAAATATATTTTAATCCCATTGAACCACATTTTACATCCTAATGAAAACCATGTATGTTGTATTTTTTTGAAATTAAAATAACAGAAGTGGTGAAGTTTCATTTAAATGAAAAATCAGTTTTTAAACTACCACTTAGTGGTTTCACTATTCCGCAAAAATTGAAGTTTTTCAGAAAAATACCAAAAATTCACCCAAAGCTATATTTGATATTCCGAATTCAAAAATGATGACTATTTTACAAAATTCAAAACATATATGTTTCATTAATTAATTTAATAATTAATTCCCGCTGTCAAAACAAATAGCGTGTTTTTAAGAAACAATATCTATTAAAAGATTGACACTAGTTTGAGTTCAATTTCAAAGTGAAATTAATTCCAATGACCACTATTGGATTAAATGGTAAAAATATATTCTAATTTCATTTTAAAACCTATTACAAAGATAATCTAATCATATTAATAAATTATATTGAAAAGAGGTTTTGAATTAAAATACAACATTTTTCACTATTCATTAAAAAATGAACTTTATCAGAAAAATACAAACAATTTACACAAAGTAAATTTTGAGGTCACGATTCTAAAGAAGAATTTTAATTTGTGAAATATAACACATACAATTTTCAAAATGTGGATCTAAAATAGGTTCACCATCAAAAGGTGGATAATCGACCCTCGAAACAATATTAGAATTTTTACGCTTAAAATTGGATTCATTCGCATTTTTAATCCTCTAACATTTATTGTAAAAAGATAAAATATTTGACAAATATATATAATAATTTTGTAGTTAGTTCTGTTCATTCCTGATATTACAACGTCTAGGCGTTAACTACCATTTAAAATAATATTATTTTGATATTAGAGTGCAACGTAAGATTCCCAAGAAACTCGTTGTTGCGTATTGGGTACGCCATCGAGCATAGCATCCCCTTTAAAGTAATATTAATATTTTATTCAAAAATTTGGATAAATATGAAAATGTCATATTCTTTATTTACCTGGGGTTTTACATCCTTCCCCACTTTTAGGAATTGCGTCCTCGCAATTTTAAAATTGGGATTGGAAGCTTCATTTAAAATCCCACATCGGAACAAGAGCCAGTAAAACTATCACTTTAAAAGAATGGGAGAGAGGTAAAAATGTCACCCGAGTTAACCCATACTATGATTCCGAGTATGAAAATATGGATATGGTGGAAAAAACAAAGGGTCATGTTCTGATGGAGAGTGATAGTAAACATGTCTAGGAGAAAGTTGACAATAAGAAAATCACAAACTTGTGATGGGTTAAATGGTATTTCATTCCCCAGTAGGAAAAATTAACAGACAACATTTTTGTTTTATGTTACTTTTCATTTATGAGTTTATTTATGAGCTTATCTAAAACATAAGGAAGCATAATTAATTGTCATAGTGACTTTCAACTTTTAATATATTTCTTACACGAACTCATATTTTCTCCAAAAGACGGGTATTTGGGATGACTTGGTCACATTAAGAGAGCTATAATCAACTTCTAGAGAATCACCTAATCCAAAAAAAGAACTATATACTTCCCATGTCTTTAGACCTTAACCAAAACTAAAACCAAAAAGGTAAGTATGAGATCATATAATACCCAAAAAGGATAATCCTTTATAAAAAAAATCTATTCTTAATCTCCAAAATTTGTCAAACAAAACCAAAATTTCAACAAAGTCCATTGAATAAATATCTATCCATAAAATTCTACAAAGTAAACCAAAATAAGATTGAAACCCAATTATCTGAAGGATTTAATCACATAGTCTACTAAGATAAATTTTAACATTTTTCTCCAAAATAACATCAGTTACTCTTACAGTCTCATACTGAAAAGTAATTAACCTAATCACATATCTTCCATGATAGGCTAATAATTTCCATTTATAACCAAAAATAAACTTACTATTGTTTAATAAAAACATCTAACTAACAGAAATTAGTCAAACTAACTAGGGACTTCATGTAGTCCAGTGGTAGGTGATAAATACCAGTTGCACTTTGGTTGTGGGTTCGATTCCCGCAGCTTTGTCTGCCGCGATGGGTTGTCACATGGTCTCCGTGTTTTCTTTTTTCCAAAACTATATAATTTTATAACATTCCTCAAAAAGAGATAAATTCATCAAAAATAACCATAACATATTTCAACCACAAAGGTTATCTGATAACTTCAATTTTGCAACCCAAAATGTATTAACTAGTAATTGCCTCAAATTCAAGGATCATATAAACCCAAATGGTTCTTTATAACTATATCCACAAAATAAAGGATAATTATTCCTTGAATTAAATTTTCATATATCAAACATCACGGTTACTATAAAAAGTCTTCTAATGTAACCCCATCATCAAAAGAGACTTAATACATCTAAGAATATCACCATCCTAAAATGTACCATAACTCTTGAATCCATTATATGATGACTTCTTACTCATTCAACATTATTCATGATCCATTATCCATTCCTTTTCAACTTATTCTGAAATACTTATTTCCTACAAAAAAATCATGATTCATATCCTAAGATTCCAATAATAGGAAAACATATGTTAAGAAATAAGCCATACCTTTCATTCTTTATTGTCAGTTTCTTTATCCTCAATCGGAATTGAATTAGGTATTGGTAAATGAATATTTGTACGATCTTGGTGACCTTATTCCTGAAACTTCTTCGTAGGACATGTGTTTGCAGAATGACCATGCACACCAAATTTAAAACATTCAATTTATCCTTCAGAAATAACTTCTTTCCCTTTCCTAGATCAACTAGATGCGTCCTTTTTCAATGGCAGGTTCTTGCTTTATGACCTTCATTTCCACATCTATAGCTTCTTTTTGTCCCTTTGAAACATTTTCCTATGGGTTTCTTTCCACATATTTTACACATAGGTTTTTGAACATACTTACCTTTATGATTATTACCTAAACTTCGGTAGGGATTTGTTTCTCGCATATACGATGCCTTATAAAAAATCACTAAGGTTCAGGTGGCCAATCCTGACTCCAGATAGTTGGTTGAGGATATCCATAAGAGTTCTCATTGTAGCTCCAATATCATTCAGTTTTTCTTTCATAAAACCGTCATAGTTTTCTTCAAATCCACTATTACATTGGTGCTTGCTAGATCAAGCCATTTACTAAAACCAAAAAGGTCAGTGTGAGTATATCAGTAAAATCATCAAACAAAAAAGAGGAAGATAAGCACAAAGATATACTTATCCATGTTATCTCAAACTAATTCTAAATTTAAAAAAAAATGATGACTCCATCTAATATACTAACCATTGTGGTTATACACAACTTGTCACTTTTTCATAAACAACATACTAACCTCTAATGTTATCTAAACCGACCTATGATACCAACTATAAGGCCCCGACCTTAAACCTTACTTAATATTGAATTAAATTAATATTTCACATTTAGGATCTTTTCAGGTTTAGAGTTTTATAAAATTTTATCATAAATCATGAATTACATTATACATTTAAACAAAGTGGTTATATAAAATATAGTATTCATTTTTCCCCATCAACGGAAACATATTTAAAATAAAACATGGATTCTTTCTTGACACTTCCTTGACACTATCATCATAACCTGCACCTTTTCCTTGACCTGTGAAAAACATTTCAAAAACATGGGATGTGCATAAAAAGCTTAGTAAGGGATATAAAAGTACAAAAAGAAAACATTAGTCCATGTATGAAATCATTCATTACTCATAAAACATAAGAATTTTAACATACCTCATCAAATCGTTAATAAATCAAAGAAATCATAAGGAATAAAGGTAACTTGATGCATTCATAACATTCTTACGTAGGGAGTATCCCTCTTGGTTACGTTTGGAATACCCATTACAGTATATTCCCTAAATCTCTTCGGAGAAACCATAACGTTTAACTTCTTTGCATTACCCAATGCATTGGAGAGCTGTATCGGGCTCACCCGCCATTAGTTTATCACGGAACCACCCGTCTTCATAATAATCCCCAAGAACCATAACATAATTGTATCACATAAAACAAGCATAAAGGAAACATAACATTTTCACTTTTCAATCACAAGATATCAATACAACGCATTGATATAATAAAATTATGAAAACCATTTTCAATACCAAAATAAAAGAAAAGTAAAACATGGTATTTATTTTTCATTTAATAAAAGGTATGACTTGTAAAGGAAGTCGAAACTCAAATAATGGTCACGGTGGCGGAGAAGTCGTTGCCGCATACGTACGACAAAAACATTCCCTTTTGTCATTTAGTAAAATTATTTTTATAAAAAAGATTCCTTTAGGATAAACGTAAAAGAAAAAGGGGTTTATAAACTGTATAAAATAAATTTGTCTATAAAACAAATTATGCCTCAATTAATGGAGATTGAGATGAAGTCCCATACAAAGACGGCATCCTTGTATTAAGGATAAAACAATTACATAATTATGTTTGACAACCGAATACACCTAATATAAGTGGATATTAATTTTAAAGCAATCAGAGGTCATTCACACATATTCATAGATCCACATATTCAACGAGTACAAGTTTATCCCAAAGAATCAAAATTGGGTTAAGAAGTTCCCTTGCAAATTTTTGACAGCATAACGGCGTCACTTCAAACTTCATGAAATGAGTTGATTAGAGATAAAAATGGTATCTCATCACTTGGTCATAAAATTGAATCAATAAGGAAATAGAATAACATATCCCAACATTACAATATGTAAATTAAAATACCCAACACAAGAAGTCTTTTTAAAAGAGCTGGGTAAAAAGTTTCGTTACCGACTTGGGTATCTTTCGAAACATACACCCCATGAAAGAAGGACAATACAAAATTGATGTAAATACTCGTAAAATAAAGTATATTACAAAAATATTATAATAATGGGTAATACATATACCACTCAAAGGAAATGGTGGTAAAAGTAGCATAAATCTCATGGGAATAAAAGTGAGATGAAAAATCCCTTACAAAAACTCGGCAACCGAACAACGCCACTTAAAACTTCAAAAAATGGATTGATGAGATAAACTGGGGTATCTCATCATATTAACATAAAATATATAGAAATATGAATATAAAATAACACCCCAATCATAATAAAGATGAGCTTAAAAGGAATGACATAAAAAAGTGTACTTAAAAAGAAAGAGAGGGGTAGGTTCCCTTACCTCGGGTCCTACTTGACTCGATTGTTCTTTAACCTACTGAATAATAAACTTGAGTTTATTTCTACTTGCTTTAGAACCTTTTTCAATTTAATTATTTCTTTTTATATCACTTACTCCCATGCTATGAACACTATGTATTTGTTTAAGTTAATAATGGTCGTTTTGTAGATCATTGCTACTTGAGTCAAAAATAAACTCTTTATAATTACAAGTTGTTCATGTGGTAAAATATATATTATATAAAGAATTGTATTCATTATGTAGATATAATATATATCATATATATTGAGTATATACATCCATTTATAATATTACATAACATTTAGAGGTAAGAAATGAAATGCACCGTTCATGGAGACGGTAAGCCGTACGTATGCACGAACACTACTTCAATTTCTATTTCTTATTTAATGGAATTAAAACATAATGATAGGTAATAGGATTATAATTCTAGTATGTTATCATATATAATATCATTAAATATAAACTTTATACATACTACATATGGTATTAATGAATCAAATCACTTGGAGGGGGTGGTAGTCCGCACTTCCTAAAATGAAGATATCACATTTAACCATAATGGAAATCATAAAGGTATGCCATAAATGAAAAATACAGAATCTTAAGAAAAACACAAACATATTATATATCATATATAAATATAGTGACATCTTAATGTCCACCTTTAAGGGTGTTAAAAGAATATTGAACAATCATCGTTTCGTGAGGCAGAAATTCCTCATCAACAAAAACAGTATGTTCTTTAGCCATTAGATATAGGTGTGTGTAAGTGTATCTCGAATATTTCTTATAAAAAAATCCTATTATATTGAAGATACTGGAGTTGTTACAAAAGAAATTAATAAAAAGAGTTTAGGGGGTTGGAGAAGCAAAATAAAACAAAAGAACACAAGTGAAGACATTACCTTAAAATTGGGTATCTCTCTTTGATTTGAGCTCAAAAGATTTCTTGGGAAGACTTATACCCAAAGTAAGGCTTATAGGAGTAATATAGGGATTTGTAGAGACAAAATTAGCAGGGTTTAGCCGAGCCAAAGGCTTGAGAGGTGTGGGTAAGGTGGTAGAGGTGGGGGACTTTTATAAGAGGAGAGGAGGGGCACTCTTGGAAAGTTACAAAATGTTACTTTATTTTCAAATGAGTTTCGAATTTTAAAGGTCCCACATTGATGTATTTCGAGGATAATGTGGTAAGGGTTCTAAATATTCTCATCCTATATGTTTTTTTCAAGTTTACGTAATATTTTTAACATTATCTTTTCATTTTATTTAAATCCTTTATTAATGAGGTATTCGCTGCATCATCATGATGTCATAGATAATTTACATTATTTAATGTCTAAAAATTATAAAAAAACTGTCATGATGTAGAAAATATTTTTAGCATTCTGATGAATATTTATAGTCAAATATATGACTTGTATAACCCCATTTAAATTTTTTTTAGTAAAACAACTCATGCTTGTGACATTTTTATTTTAACTTTAAATAAAAAGATATTTATGTCATTTTCCAACCAAAGTGGCTCCATGGGGTCCCCAAGATGACCCATGGATTTTACTGGTCGTCCATGACACATCCAAGGAGGTTAGTACACTTTTCGAGGTCATTTAATATTATTAAAACATTATTTTTACCTTAAATTACACTAATTACCTCTAATCGCGATTAAAAACTTAAAAGTTACTATTCACCAAAAATTTATTTTTATCCCATTGAACCACATTTTACATCATAATAACAACTATGTATGTTGGATTTTTTGAAATTCAAATCACAGAAGTGGTGAAGTTTTATTTAAACAAAAAATCAGTTTTTAAACTACCACTTAGTGGTTTCACTATTCATCAAAATTGATGTTTTTCAGAAAAATACCAAAAATTCACCCTAAGCTATATTTGATATTCTGAATTAAAAAATGATGTCTATTTTACATAATTAAAAACATATAGGTTGAATTAATTAATTTAATAATTAATTCCCACTGTCAAAACAAATAGCGTGTTTTTAAGAAACAATATCTATTAAAAGATTGACACTAGTTTAATTCCAATTTCAAAGTGAAATTAATTCTAATGACCACTATTGGATTTAATGGTAAAAATATATTCTAATTTCACTTTAAACCAAATTAAATAGATAATCTAATCATATAAATAAATTATATTGAAAAGAGGTTTTTAATTAAAATACAACATTTTTCAGTATTCATTAAAAAATAAACTTTATCGGAAAAATACCAAAAATTTACACAATGTAAATTTTAATGTCCCGATTCTAAAGAAGAATTTTATTTTGTCAAATATAACACAAAAAATTTTCAAAAATTGGATTTAAAAGTGGTTCACCTTAAAAAGGTGGTTAATCGACAATTTAAAGAATATTAGAATGTTTACGCTTAAAATTGGATTCATTCGCATTTTTAATCCTCTAACATTTATTGTAAAAAGTAAAAATATTTGACTGACATATATAATCATTTTGTAGTTAGTTCTGTTCATTCTCTCCATTACAACGGCTAGGTGTTAAATACCATTTAAAATAATATTATTTTGTTATTAGAGTGCAACGTATGATTCCCAAGAAACTCATTATTGTGTATTGGGTACACCATCGAGCATAGTGTCCCCTTTAAAGAAATATTAATATTTTATTCAAAAATATAAATAAATATGAAAATTTCATATTCTTTATTTACCTGGGGTGTTACAGTGGACATGATTGTGTGTTGTGGGTTGTATTTGGTTATATTATGGATGGATTATGACTGTCGTGTGATTTGTGTGGGGGGAGTGGATGTGTTATCGTTGTGAAGTGGAGTTCTGATTATTTTAATGGTACGGTGGTGAAATGGGGATGCAATTGTGGCCGATTTATGGTTATGTAGTGGGGCTATGGAAAATGAGATGTGGATATGAATTGGTGATGATGTGGGATTATTGGTAGAAGAGTATTTGGGTGTTGTGTGGTGAAACTCTTTGTTTATTATTTATTTTATCATGTGAATTAATTATATATTATTAAAAAGCATGGAACCAAAGTGGAATATCTATTCTTGGGAATAATATTTAAAATTGGAGAATTTTAAATGGAATTTTAAATGTGAACAACTAATGAATGAATGATAACATAATTTAAAGAACCAATGTGATTATTAATGTGGGATTATTAAATATTTGTGAAATCTGTTAAGAAGAAAAATGTGGATTAAAATAATAATGTGACTTATAGATTTTTCTTCATGTATTTTTTTTGTTCTTAAGATATTTTATTTGTAATATAAAATAATATTTATTTCTAATTGAAATGGATTTTTTAACAAATATTGAATGCGTGGATCTAAGTGGCTGATAAAGTGGGATACATTTGATAAAAAAAAGATGAAATATGACATTGTAAAATTATTATAGAAGTTTTTGTAATGGTTGTCAAATGGATATGAATGTGAGATGGGTTACATTAGCATGGTTCTTTTTCTCTATGTTACTTGTTTTGTGCTTTTTGTTGTTCATTGAAGCTGATATTTTTCTTCAATAGTGATGGAATGAATAAATTAAGTATTAATGAATAATGAGAATTGGTTAAATGAATTGGATATAGTTATGATATGAGTACGTGGCTTGTCATGTTATAGTTCATTTAGAGGTAGCAGAAAAGGTAGTATTGTGATTTGTTTGGCTATTCGGAAATAATTGAATGGGATTGAGTGTTTGGAATCCTATACATATTACTTGTATCTACCTAAGGATTTCTATATTCACCCCTCCCTAGTTGATAAATTTGTTCCAAACACCCCCATCATAATGGGTGAGGTCCTCTTTCCTAAACATCTCGTTGGGAGGATGGATGGATGACCACCCACTCTTCCCTTAACCATCTTATTTGAGGTGATATCCAAATATTCATTAGGCTAGTTGTGGTTCATGGGGAACATTTGTGTGTGAGCAGGTGGTGCTTTCCCAGGTGTCTTTTGGATTATATTTTTTATGATTTCCAAGGTTTCTCAGGGATGAGGTGTGTTTTCTGACCTAGGAGTCATTGGGCGGGATAAGATGTGGTTTATGGCGCAAGTGTCTCCTGCTAGGATGTGATGTTCATTGTGTCCCAATTGTGTTCATGCGGTACGTCACATGATTTTTTTCCCAGGTGATGAGACATTCTGTGGGGCCCATGTGTGTGTGGGATGGATGTAAAGAGATTCATTTTCCTAGGTGACAGTACTAGCTATGAGTCCCATGTGTGTGAAGGTGGGTTGTGATGTGGTTTTTTCATAAGAGGTTGGAGTTTTAAGATGTTTTGAATAACGGTTTGGGATCCACTAATAAGTGGTAAAGTGGACCGGGGTACCCTATTATTGATGTCAATTATATTTCATTACATGAATTTCATTATTTGGTGAGTGTGCCTTGGTGAGGATTGGATGGTTAATATACCATCTTATGTTTTTTTGGGTTCTACTAATTCACATAGGTGGATTAGTATGCTCTTTTCACATGTTCATAACGGACATTGGTTTTCCTACTAAGTATACATGTATGCTCACCCTAGGAGTGTAAAATATATTTTCAGGATTCTAGGAGGACTATGTGGACCATGTTGGACCTTACTATATTGTACTTTGGAGTTGTTTTATGGTTTCTTTCTTGGCATTTATTCTTTATGCATTTTATTTGAATAATATTATATATATATATATATATATCATTTTTTACTTATAAATACAATGTCGAATTGTTTGGGTTTATTATATATATATTTATATATACCTTGGAGTTGTTTTGGGATGAACCATCATATTCCATGATATTGTTTCATTAATGAAATGGAAATTTCTTCCATTTTGTGAGACTTTTATACCATTGGTGTTGGTCACCACCCTTGGGACTGCTGGAGGCAGGACTTGAGGGTCATTTCCCCCCTTAATTCATTGTCATTCCCGGAGGGGACTCTTTAAAGGGAGGGGGACGTGACACCAAGAAATATCTTTCAACATTCTCAATACAATGAGGAGTGGAGGAATGTTACATGTTCTATTAGTTTAGTCCTTAGAAATATTTTTTTGGAACAAGTTTTAGTATTTTTTGTTGTTCTTTGACTTTGTATTGAATGTAAGTGTTGGAGTTGAAATTCATTCTAGTACATTCCTAATGTTGGGATTGTAGAGAAAATTTGGATTTCCAGAACATGAAATATAGTGTATAAAAATTCAAACCTATCCTTTTTTTGTTTAACTTCATGTTAACAGTGAATTGTTATGTAACTGGTTTTGAGACAATTATAGAAATAATAATATCATTTTATTGGTTTTAGGCAATGAGATTTACATGAAATGAATTTTATAATTGACTACCCACTAAGAGTGCATACATAATTTTGAGTAATGATTAATGATTTTGTAAAAATTTGTATTTTAAAAAAAACTAGTGTTGTTTTCAAATGTGAGACTTTGAAAAGGCATGAAATTGATATTTTTAAATGGATTGATTTTTAAAAGCATGATGAAATTTTTAAAAATTCTTGACTGTGGAAAATTTTGAATTTTGGAATGGAATGATGTGATCGTATGATGTTTTAGAATTTGGAAATTTTAAAAGACTTCAACTTTTATATAGTTATACTTATGGAATTTATTATGTTTCTAGAAAATGGATCCCAATAGGCGTCGTAGAAACCAAATGAAGGATGCTGCTGAGAATGTGGTTGCACCTACACCACATGTGAACCAATAACTAGTTCAGAGTATATTCCATGATTTCCAATATATGGATACGGGGAACATGAGGGATGATACATGGAAGGTGGATCATTCTATTCACTTTAAGAAGTAGAATCCACCCATATTTCTTGGTGATTTGGAACCAAAAAAGGCATATGTGGGGCTAAATAGGATGAATCAATTCATTAATTTCCATGACACATAAGCAGAGTGGAAATTTAAGCTAGTGATGTATATGTTTCATAATATTGAATGCTAGTGGTGGGATTTAGTGGTTTAGGATAATTCAAAACAAGTACCAGAATGGGAAGATTAGAATAATTGTTCACCAAACAATTATATCCTCATATTTTCATAATTTAAATAATAATAGACTTCTTCAAAATGAAATAGGAAAATATTTTTTTTTCATGGAATATGTGGATAAATTCATGAAGTTAGTGTGATTTTCACCAATAGTTTATACTAGTGCATCCTTTAAGGCATGCATTTTTGAATCGGGGATGAGACAGAATTTTAATCAATGATTACTCTGATCTATATTATAGATTTTATATAGATGGTTAATAATGTGATAGTAGCTGAATAGTACATCTCAAGAGATATGGGAAAAGTAATTATATTTATATATATGGTAAATGGTGGGAACTCTAATGCTAGGAGCTAGAATAATAGGGACACATATTTAAAAGGAGGGAGCATGAATCAAATCAAGATGGATAGATCAATAAAACATCCTCCATAACCAAAGAGTAATGGACGTCAATGCATTTTTTCAAACACATGAACTGATAGTGTACGACACAACCTAGAGCATGACCTAATTTATATCAAATGCAAAATATTCATTGATATTGTCACATTACTACAGGGTCGCGTGTTCAAGATAATTATAAAGTGTCGTAGGCATGGTATGATTTGATGGGACGATGGAAGAATAATTCATCTTTTCAAAATTATAGATTTATTCCTGGTGATTTTAATAATACAATGACTACATAGTAAAAGAAATATAAATATGTCAAAATGAACAAAGCATCCCGAGTTAGTAATTATATATATTTGATCAGGTAATATTGGATTAACATTTTTTACCTTCAATAGTGAGAGGTTTGAATCATTTTAAATCTACCCTTATGCAATATTTTTTTGATAATAGTGATTCTCATTGCGTTATTTAATCTCATGTTATTGATTTTATATTTTCAAAAGTTGTGATGATTCCTCCTAAGAAAAAACTTCTAACTCCTCTAGTTTAATGAGAATGTCGACTGTTTTGTGTAAAAAATGTTCTATAACAGTTTTTGGAGCTGAGTTACAGAGGGATTTCTCTATTACTGAGACGGATTCCTATTATATGTTCTTGGGTGTGGATGGGTTGATGATTTTCCAGTCTCACATAGACATTCATACATGGAGAGTCAGTTTTATGATTGAAGATAGCATTGAGCATCTATTTAAAAGAGAAATGAATGTAAGTGCAGGTGAAACAAGCATGTTGGAACCAGCTGTAGGAACGATATCATACATGTTGGAAGCATTGAACGTGGAATATATGGAAGCGATTAAAAATAATTTTTCATGTATTTTTTATTCAGTTTCTAAATTCCATTCTCAAAAATTTCATTGAATTTCCATACACAAGAGAAGTGGATTTTTTGATTGATCTCCTTTCAGAGACCTGTCCTACATACCTTCTATCTTATCATATGGAACAAATAGAATTAAGGGAGTTTTATGTGTAGTTGTAAGATATGAAAAGGAATTTTTTCATTCAGTGTATCACATCTATGTGTGTAAGACTAGTCTTTATTTTCAATACGGAGTATTGAGCTCTTCTGTTTTCTGTGAATTATCATAATGTTTACTATGTAACTATAAATAACATGGATTCACAATAAGACATTGATGATATGTTTGATAAATTGATGGGGGTCAGTTATTCTCTATGATTGACATATGATCAATATATCACCAATTTTTAGTTTGGAAAGAGGATATTACAAGCATATATTTGTAGAGTATATATAGCCATTTTGAATATGTGGTTATGCCTTTCGTTCTTAGGAATTCACCTGTGGTCTATATAGAATTGATGAATCATGTATTTTAGTTATATATATATCATTTTATAATTGGTTTATTGGAAAACATATTGGCGTATTATAGGAAAAGGGATAAGCATGTACAACACTTGGCGATAGTGTTGGGAATCATGAGCGATCATTGTCTGTATTCCAAACTATAGATGTGTTTTTTTGGGGTATAATAAGAATGATTTATTGTACATGTAAGGTATGAAATTAATGTTTCTAGGGATATAAAAAAGATAGAAGATATTATCTCTAAAAAATTTCCTAATAATGTCTTTGAGATAAAGAGTTTCCTTGCTCTATCTGATTATTACTGATGTTTTGTTCATGATTTGTCTTCATAATATTCACCTATGATGACATTGAAAAAGAATAATTTTCCATTATAATGGAATAAATATTTTCATAAATATTTTTCAAGAGATCATTGTTCTCCTTATGTCATTACCAATCATGATATTTAAAGAAACTGGACAAGGTTGTGTCATTTATTGTGATTCTTTCGGATTAGTTTTGGGATGTGTCCTCATGCGGGGAGACCATATTGTTGCATATGGATAAAGACAGTTATGATTTCTTAAGAAGAACTACCCTACACACAATTTGGAGTTAGGTGGTGTAGTCCATCCTTTGAAACATGGTGGCATAATCTCTTTAGTGAGATTTTCACCGTGTCTATAGATCATAAATTCTTAAATTATATTTTATCTCAATGAGATTTGAAAATATGATAATTAAGTTGGATGGAGTATATTAAAATGTTTGAATTTGACTTGATGCATACACTGGGTAAATAAAAAATTGTGTTATATCCATTAAGTTTAATATCATCTGCTTAGTTGTAAAAAGAAGCTTTAAATTAGTGGCAGTTGATGTGCCATCTTCATGTACGAAGATGGAACACATTCGTCAAAAAAACCATTTGAGGGTCATCATTGATATCCATTGATGTTTACGGTGAGTAATTGTGTGTTCTTGAAAATCCCTCAATGTCATGGACATCTTCATTTTTTTAAAGCATGGAATGTCATCTCCTCGATACATATGCCCTTCTAAGATATTGGAATGGGTTGTTGAGGTGGAAGATCAGTCAGTTTTTCCACCACAATTTTGTCTAATGCATAATGTGTTCCATGTATATCCATTGAAAATTTAGAAGACTGATTTTTACCGTGTGATTTGATGGGATCGGGTTGAAGTATATTTGGATGCATCATTGGTGTATGTTCTAGTGAACATTGTTTATAGGAAACAATATGTCTTGGGTCGAAGAAGCATCAGTCTAGTATGGTTTTGTGGAAAAATTATCGAATTTAGGAAGAGTCTTGGGAACGTGAGAAAAAATAAAATAGCTATAGATAGAACATTTTTATTTAAATGATGGTATTATACTTTTGGGGGATAGAAAGGCCAATGGTGCGGTGAAATTAGCACCCCCTCCCCCAAATTTTAAGAAATTACCCATTTCTTTGTAATTTTATATGTAAAGTACATGTGTGATGTTTGGGAGTGTTTTAGAACCTTTTGGATTGTTTTTTAGAATTTTATAAGGGTTAACGATAGGTTCACAGTTTATGGAGACTATACAACACATATAAGAAACCGTCATCAAAGCGATCATGGGCTAAATAGAAGGTGCAAAGGCTGGAGCATGTCTTTTCCATACCATGTTGAAGCCTAGATGAAACCTTTCTAGGATGGATAGTGGGAATTAATATAGTTGTTGCATAGTTTTATAACCATTTTTTCCCACCATGAGAGGTCCCTCTTTGAGGAAGTGGATAGCACATGATTAGCGCACTATTTAACTAACCGTTGGACTAACATTGAACAATTTAAAAATTAGATCTTTAAACTATTTATCTAAAACATTTTGACCTCTAAATCCCTCATTTTGTCTCCAAAATGTACCAAACTGTAGATTATTTCCTCCCAATGGTTGGATAACCGCCTTGAATTTCATTTGAGGTGATCCAAATGAATTTCTAGTGGTGTTAAAGCTTAATTCTTGGGATAAGTCATCATTTATTTTTGTTTTTGTGGTTTTCCTTAGATATATTTATCTCTCTCAGTTTTGTAGATCTACATCCATTTTGGATTGATATAAGATATTTTATAGAATATATAATTATATTTTTATATGTTAATGTTACATGAATATATCGAAGGAGGGTTTTTTTAGATTCAACCCGATTTTATTAGCATTTTTATATCATTCATCATGTTGTCATAAATATACTAGGTCGGTAGATTCACCATTGAATCCCAAATTTAGAATAATATGTATTGATTTCATATTGATTGTTTTTACTGAAATTGGTTCTGAAATTGATGTGAATTTCTTGTTGGAAACACTCTTTAGTGATAGTTTATAAAATTGTAGAAATTGGGTATTTTTGTGGAAAGTGAAATTGGTTACATGATTTTAAAAAAATGGATTGGATTTATTGCATGGAAAAAAGGATCTGGCATAATGGTTTTGTATGTTCATGTGAATTTGGGACAGATAAGTTTAGGAGTCACCACAATCATTAGTGGGATAGATAAGGGTCAGGGCTCTCCCCCATCAAATGGTTCATTAAGTGACCTCATAGTGGAAGGTTGAATCACCACTTGTGGTTATTGGGAGGTCTAGGTTCTCATGAATATTATGATGCGTGGATATGTGGAATAAGATTGTTATACCAAAATAGAACCTTTTAAATCACTGTAATGTATTTTTTGGTTTCGTTGAATTTAAAGAAATAATGTTTTAGAGAACTATTTGATATGGAAATTATTTTATATTCTGATATAAATTGTATTGAATTGTTTCATTTATATTTTTATATATATTTATTATCATGATAAATCATAGTAGTGCGAGTAGGTAAGTAATTTGGTGAAAACCAACTGAGTTTCATTACTCACCCTTACTGTAGCACAATTGTGATTTTGTAGATGTAATTTATCGGGATATAGTAAAAGGTAAAGTATCACACAACATTAGCATTAATTCAAGATACATGAGCTATTTTGGTGGAGTTGGATCATGGATCTTTGTTCAAAGATATGAAGTTATATCTTGGGAGTCTAAGATTTGTTGAGTTTTCCTTTCATTGTGAACTTTAATGTTTTATTCTTTCACTATGTTAATTTTTTATTTGATTTTATTATCATTGGTTTCATTGAGTAGTATTTCATTGATTTCATGCATCATGTAGTGGATTTTATTGTAATGGAATATTAGGTTGTAATTTTATTTTCAGAGGGAAAATATTCACCCATCTATTAATGAATCCCTTGGAATTTATGTCCATTATTTGGCACCCTGGGGAAGTCTCTTAATTAAAATAAATATATTTCCACCTTCTTAAGCCAATGAGGAGGAGCAGGATATTACATGAACATTCTATTGAGTTGTCCTGGGGGAAGATAATTTATATTTAATTCCAAGCCTATAATATTAACAATTAAATTTATGATTCTAAAATTCACCTCCATGATCACTTTTTCAAGATAATATTTTGAGATCATTTTCATTTTCCACAATTTATAGAAGTTAATAAAAACAGAACATGCTTCACTTTTGAATTTTATAAATAAAACCCATGTAAATACATAAAATTCATAAACTAATAGATTAACTAAAAATTTATAAGAATGACTTGAATTTTTTGTAGGACCAAACAATTCCATATGGATTTGTTCAAGAGGTTTAGATGAATCAAATTTGTTAATTGGTCTGAAAGATGACTTCTATTGCATAACTATTTGGCATGCATTACATATAATTTTTTATATCCCATATGATTTAGTGAAATTAGAAACCACTTTTCTATTAGAAATTTTTCTCAATGAATGAAAATTTAATTTTCAAATCCTTCAATTCCAAATCCATGATTCATCAATTTATGCATTTAAATAGATTACATTCACTCTATACAAAGAATGAATATCTAATGTGTAAACATTGTCTATTCTGGGTACTTAAAACTACATAAATTTATCTTTTAAAACTCAGTAGGAATTGTTATAATAATTAGAAAATATAACCATAATCACAAAGATGATAGATACTTATTTTTTTGTTCATCAAGCCTTCAACGTAATGTACTTTTTTGAGGAGAATCGACTGTGGATTTCCAGTTTATCAAATGAAGACTATATATCTTTCTACAATATCACCCAATTTGACATATCCTCAATATATATATAAGGTTTTTAGAGGAAAAATTACATTAAACACACACACACCTCACATATAGGTCAAAAAGCTAGGCCATAGCCCCCCCAAGGGGTATCCCATCCACAAGCCATATTTATTCAGTACATGGTCCGTAGGCCCAGTCATCATGAAGCCAATTATATGGTATGTAGGCCTAGTGGGCATGAAATCTTATTAAATGTTCCATATGCCCAAAATTTCGACCCAAATACCCATCGATGAATAGTGATACTTCAATTCCCATGCTACTATAACACTTTTTTCCACTATAGTTCTACTACAATACAGTTACAATGCTTTTATAATTATCGTGCCCAATTGGTTTTAAACCCCTATCTTGTATGTAGTATTACGAGGTTATTACCACTATGAAAAACCCAAAATATATACATAAAAACTTGTTAGTAGGTTAATGAGGTATATGTGTGCGCCACACCATGACTGTCCTGGCCCAAACCCACCACCTATGTGACACATTCCCCCACCTAATATTCAGTATAGTAGTAATTGAACTAGAGAAAGTTTCATTGTCAAGGAGTGCCCTCATTACACTGTACCACTAATCCATCCTCAGTTGACCATATCCCCCATATTATATGTATTGAGAATGAAAAAAAGAGTAATATCCACTCATATTCCTTGAACAACCTCTATCTAGAAACCATTTTTTATTTATTTTTATACAACCAATTCATTGCAATGACAAATAAAGCCACATAATTATTTGTTACCCAAATGATTTTGGATCAAAAAATGATATATATAAGAGATCTACACATCCAGAATTTCCTCTATTTTCTAGAAAACAATACATCTTGTTTTGAAACATCTTTTGAAGAAAATAGATATTAATTCCACAAACATGAGGATTTTTTAAATACGGAATATTAGAAAATATTCTAATTTCACCACATGAAATAAAGTGAATTTTTGAATGTGTTTATTTTTTAGTAAGGAACAATAGAATTCCCATAATGTTCAGGTCTTTCACCTTGTCTTCCAAGTCAAATTTTTTATTTTTTGTGTTGATTATGACCAAGATTTTTTTAAATAATATTCACCTTTTGTTATGAAACATGAATCATTGAGGAAATTTTTAACCTACTTCATAATGTTTTAAATTGGTTTTCTATGTTCAATATTTTAGATAGTATATTATTTCAAATGAATTTTTATGTCTAAAATCTGATTATTCATATTTTATTATTCAATAAAAATTTAATTATAATCATTTTTTATTTATTTATTTTTCTTTTTCACACTTTCAAACATTATTTTCAACATATTTAATTACTCATTTAATTATTTTTATGAGAAATTTTGAATTTGGGATTCATGTTCACACTCATAAGAATAAAAATGTTGTACCTTATACAATTGCGACATGAAACATATGATGGCCTTTTTATTTTTAGATTTAGATTCCGATTTTGATTATGTTCATTCCCTAGAATAATAAAAAAATACTCTAGATGGAATTCTTAGATTTCTTATCTTTAATATAAACATTATTTTTGAAGTATTTATTTTATGTTTTCTTATCGTCATTGATTTTTGGTTAGTTATCCTTATTCTATCCCAATGTTTAACATTCATATCATCTCAACTTTTTATATTGTCACCATGATTTATAAGTTTTTTTATGGATCTTATAAAACATCAACTCTTATTATTTAAATATTTGACATTTCAAGAAACTTTATAGAGCAGATCATTCGATTTAGATTTTCTTGAGAAATATCCTTCTTCAGATGCTTTATAGATTTTTATACCTTTTCACCTCATGTAATCGTTAGAAGTAGAATCCTTCAAGGTCATATATTCCTCCATGATAACATTTTTCTCTTCAATTATAGTTTTCAATTTTTATTAATAAATCATTAGAGTTTTGATGAGATATTTTATCTTTATGTTTGTGAATTTTGTATGTTGTCTAATGTTGGAAGATATTCCACTCCACTTGGGTGAAAATAATCTAAAACACATCAATTCATGTTCAGTTTGAGTGATAGGAATTCCTAAGGATAAAATTTTATTCACAAATTAAGTAAGCCATTCATATGGTTGAGTAATTATCTCTCCTTCATCCATTTTTAATGATTCGAACATAATGTTACTTGTATAATATCTAGAAGCATTCACATTTTCAGTGAGATCATATAAACTGATATAGTGGTCCACATTTCATGCGGTTTTTTACATTGAGAGATTCCTTTTAACTCATCCAGTCCTAACCTATATATGATAGCATTCAAAACATTTGATTTTAGATCATAATTTTCTTATGGTTTAGTATTAAATGTTTTAGTTTATATCTAAGGAATTTTTATTCGGCTTAATAGCTTTGAGATTGACTTTCAGGAAAATATTTTTCACATAAATGATCCTACGATCTTTTTAGAAACCATAGATATCTTTATTGAAGTATAGGGATATATAAATTGACATGGATTTTTGGTTATAAACCATCATTTCCATTTTTATATGGATATATGTACATCAAACTCTGATACTTGTGAACTGAAATTTTTCTTTCTGTTATACCAATTTTTGTCCTAGATTTTGGATGATAGGATAACTCATGAGAGGTGTGAATAGATTTCTTAAAATTTTCTTCAATATTAAACTACCCATTATGAATAATGGGAGTTAAATTATTTACTAAATAATATATTATGTTAAAATATAAAACTATATAGATATAAAATTAAACACAATGAATTATAGTGGTTTGGGGAATAAAAATCCCATAGTCCACTCCACCAATTTTCTGGTCCATGATCTTGGTAAATTTCAATATAACAACCCTTTTACTATGGTATCATGGTTGAATACAAGTATAAGTCACATAATATAATGGTTAAAAAGATTTCAACTAGGCTCTCCCATTAAAAGACATATACATGGTCTAAACCACACTATTTCACTAAGCAAATACACAATAAAATAAATAGAAACATTGAGTGAAATGTATACAACACTCATTTAAAAGCATTAATTGATAGTAGATGAATATTTATATTGATAAAATGATAAAAATAAAAAGTGGTTTATGACGATATCCAATGTTACCAATTGAAATAATAAGTATAGCATGGATAATGTCCTTTATTCAATGTACATGGTTTCAGCGTCTTGTGATGTCTAACAAGAAACCAATTATACATCTTTCTCTACACCTTTTCCACTCTATTTTCTGTAGTATCTTGGTATTCCCTTTATACATCATTATAAATAATTCACAAGATAATACTAGTGGTCTATCGATCTCTTTCAAAGATATTAGTAAAATAGGTTGTTAAGGATATGCATCCAATCATTCCAAATATATAATTTGGTTTGGTGCAACAATGATAGAGATCTTATCGACCATCATATTATTCTATTCATGGTAAGTCTTGTGAGAACCAATAATACCATTAATTTATAATCTCATTTCAATGTTCTCTAATGGAATAGAGTGACGAATCAAGATATTTAAAAAGTAATCATGATTTTTTTTCATAAAATATATTCTTAAGATATCAACTGAAATCATTATTCATCAGAAGATAACATTCGTAAGATCAATCATCTAGCTCTCATAAGATAAACTAACTCAAACACTTCATAACATAAATCACCAGCATAAGATAATGTTTACTATGATATAACATTTATCTTATTTATCTACTTATATCTATTACTTTTTTTCTTTAAAGATAAAGTCCTTTCATATTTTTACTCTGACTATGATATCTGCATTGATCGACTGAATAATTATTCATAAGATGATGTCTTACATGATTATTTTTATTTTGAACAAATGATGATATTCATAAATTATCATAATATAATGTACTTCCATACTGACTAGCGCTGTCATGGGTTATCTCAAATAAAGTGTGATTTTTTGGTACATGGGTCCAGTAGAGTGGCTTACCAAGGTCATCTCTCAAAGAAGGATGTAAATTAAAGAAACTTTTTCGAGGTATTCAAAAAATAAAAAAAAAATAGACTTAAAAAAGTGCCAAAAATTATGTGGATTTTTTACTATTTATAAATGGACTAGATGCATGTTGAAAGAATATTTCATTTTTTTAAATGAAATTTGATTAATATGACAAAACGAGAAGATGTTTTTTTGGAAATATTTTAAATAGAGAAAACGATGTAACTCTACATATTTATTTACACACTCAATATTATCAATAATATTAATATCCACTTAATTATGATCCCTTAATTTGTTAACCCTTGAACCCTATAAGAGCTAACATAACAAGTAATATAAAATGAATTTAACCCCATGCCAGCTTCATAACATGCAATCGTAGCACTGTTATTTGATTATCATTTCTAGGATAAATTATGGTCAGTGGTTCATTAGGGAACCTATAAAATCTATAAATGTTGACGAATTGAGTTTAGTGATTGGGTTTAAACTCTAAAAATTTATCTTGTGTGGGTTTTTCTTTATCTATTAAGGTTACACTCTCAGTATTTACCCAAATCTCTACCTCGCGTGTTTTGAGTTATTTGATCAATTGCTTTCATAAATAGTTCTTTTTTAAAAATTAAAATCATAGATCATATAAATTGAATTATATTATCTCATTGATCAAAAATAAATGAATTAATAATGTAAGAGGTAGATCGATTACTTAAAAACAATTCATCCATGGGAGGTGTATTCATCCTAGATATGAACTGCATTCGTAACAGTTTAGAATGGGTATCAACCAATATTATTCTTCTAATAATGATTTCCAGCCCAAATAGGAAGATTAATAGAAGAATAAAATTTAGAATAAAAAATAAATGGAAGATAAGATAAAATATTATTGAAATCACCACAATATTACAAAGTGAATAAGATAAATAAGGCTTTGATGAAGGGATCCTAGCTTTAAGATTCCTCCCTCTAGAAATGCCTAGTGAAATCGAGTGTAACCAATTATCATCTACCTTAAATCTCCCAATTCATGTCCCAACCCCTCAAAAATAGAAACACACCAATTTATATAGTGGAGGGGAGGCTAGTTTTAAATAAGTTTCAAGTGTGAATGGATAAATTTTTCCAAATAAATTAATTCAAATTGCACTGCCTGTTTGACCACTGAAACGATTGAATAATCTATCAATCCTAAAACACTATTTATTAATAATTGGTTCATTGAACTCCTCTCCAAAATCATGCCCCTTCCAAGAAAGGATAAAAATATTAGAGATAAAATAATGATTTGAATTCAAATCTCGTGATTCTAGCACAACATTGACTCCATGACCCATTTTCTCCAACCAAATACACAATTTACCATAGATGTCTTGAATAGAAGTTGTATCCAATTATGTCAGGAACATAGTTAAAACATATTATGTTCATTTAATTCAAATAAAATTATTTATGTTCGAAATAGTATAGTGAATTTTTAATGTGTAAAATGATAATTTTCATTACCATCATCAATGTTAAAATTTATATTCAAAAGTCAAGGAATAAAGGAAATAGGGATTAAAAGGCCTAGGGGGCCAAATTTAGTGGATATCAAGGGATTCCCATGAATCAGATTCACCCCCTTCAGTTTGAGGGAAGAAAAATTATACAAGCATGTTCTATTAGAGCCTTGATCTTCCCGAGAGGACATGTGATCTGCTACTTGGTTCCCTTCACTTCAAGTGTGAGTGACCACTACATTTCTATTTAATAGAAGCTTGCATTTCTTGGTGATGTATGAAATGGACCAAGGAATCGGACCTCCCTCCTATAAGGATTCATAAATGATAGTGGAGTCTATTTCAAACTAGGATAAATGTATTCTCTCTTGATTGCAAAGAATAAGACCAGTAAGAACTGCATTTTCCTCTTCTAGTATGGAAGTAAAATTTCCATAATACACTGAAAAGGACAGCTACACACTGGTCGTGCAATCCAGCATAACTCCTCCACCACAAATGATCATAGAGCTACAAGAACCATATGTGTTCATCTTAAGGATAGATTGTGGTGGAGGCCACCGCACCCAGGATATGCATTCCCTTATTTCTGAAACCATACTATAAATATAAGCGAAGTAATAATCCCATCATTAGTCAGTATCAATGAATTTCAAATTCAGTGTCTCATAAATTGATTCCAAACCTAATCCTGAGATATTTATAACACTAATCATATAGAAATAATTCATTTGTCTACCATGCCACTAATTATTCACATGAGTGTTTAAAAACCATTCAATGTTCATAAATCCACCCTCTACTCAATATATTCTTCTCAATTAAAGAAATTTTTCTTACCTGGTTTAATTCTTCGAACCTATTCTACATTCAATTGCAACTAAGTATCCAGACCCACTCACACATGTAATCCAAAAATTCAAACCAAATTCTCCCAACCTAGATATCCCCATGTGTGGTAAATTTTATCAATCCCCGCATTTATTATTTTATTGTTTTTTATGTTTCCCTTTGAACAAATATAACACTAAACTCTCATCCCATTTTTTATCTCCTCATGACAAAAATTGTAATAGTTATAACAATATTAATGGTCAATAAAGATTGGTTTCTTCCTTTCCCATTACCTTACCCATACTTTTTTCAATTTTTTTAGGGTGTACAAAAGTCAAAGTTATAGGTTCACATTCATAGGACAATTATTTATATTAATGAAACTTATTAGAAGATAAATGAACATATGGATCAATAATTGAATATTTTTACCTAATTTACTATACCTTCAAGTGAGTAGGAAAATTTTAACATGTCATGGTTGAGTAAAAATTTCTATGGATAAATCAGTGAAACAATTTACCATGGACAAATATTTCAAATAATGATGTCAAAATATAAAATGTTTTATAATGACACAACCAATCAATCATCGATGAATTCAATATTTATAAAAATCAAACCATGATGATGAAATATTACTTATTTTAATCATTCCTCCAATTAATTTTTAAAACATGCATTTTACATATGCTCCACATGAGTATGTTACATGATATATTGGTTTTTATCGGTTTTTTAAACAATAAGCAAGAACATAATAGAATATACACACAAAACACAAAAATGAAAATAATAAACATCTAACCCAAATTTTTTTCCTCTACTGATCCTTTAGAGTTATAGTAACTTGAAAATATCTGGAAAATCCTTCAAATAAACAATAGAGTGTTTTCCACGCAAGCCTCTCAATCATTTGATAAACAAATTGGTTGGGAAATGGTAGCTTTGAGGGTAATGATTTAGTTTCCTACAATGAATACAAACACACAGACTATTTTTCACCCTCATTGGAACTAACTCCTATTTATCATTATTAAAAATGGTAAAAAAATTATTAAGAACAACCTGAATAGGACTCACCCACTAGGAATACAAAATTGGAATCATTATACCTACCATAAGAAAATTTCAACTACTTTATTGACATATTCAAGAAGGTTAGGATTGAGTCTTCTTTCTGGCTATGTAAATAGTTTATCCCCATCATGTAAAATAATCCTCTGCATGAATATGGAGTGGATAATACCCGATATGTTAACCAAGCTCCACCTGATTACCATTAAGTTCCCCATCAAAATATTTAAAATATTTTATTCATGTTCAAGATTGAAATTGATAAAAATTATAATATGTAATATATGAACACTCAATAATTATGATTATATTAGATTTTGTGGAAATGGATAGAGTTAAAATGTAGGGGGTGATGTGTGGATGGAGAAATTGAAGGACCTAAAATATGTGCACAGTGAACATCTGTATCAAAATGTACATCTTAAAAATCAGATATTAAACATCAAATCCATCAGCAAACTCAACAAGAATGTAATGATCAGAGATACATGATCAAAATCAAAATATGAATACATTCCAAAATAAAATATAATAGAGGTTTCTGCATTATAAACTGGTGTGGAAGTGCTATTACACAAAAAAATATAACCAATGATCATAATCACTCTAATTATAAGACAATTAAAATCCATGGGGTAATTACATTGTTGTTCAAAATGGAGGATAAAAAAACATAATAGTCTTTTGAGGGGTACATTAGGGAGTCAATGACATTAAATATCAAAATTTCATTTCCAATGTTGATGGAAAGTGTACCCTCTTCATCATTTATAATAGTTTTTTAATATTAATGGAAGTTCCTACCTATGATATTGAGAGCATGAGAACATACCTGATCATTGTTGATCTAAATCATGTAAAAGTCTACTAGAAAGTTCATGTCTCTTACCCAAAAAGTACATCCACAAGGACACTGGCCTTATATGTTTTTTCTTTATTCACTAACAGCACCACTACTCTTGTCAGCTTCAACTCACCAACCTGTAATGAAATGAATATAGAGTGAGGGATCACATTTTTGGGAGCACCAAAATCACATAAAGAATACAAGAAGCGTAAATAAACTCTATGGCATGGTATGGTGAATGTACCGGGATCCTTAATTATTTTTGGAATTGAAATAGTTGGTGTAATAGGTTTTAACACATTCCTTCCATAAAATATCCTCTCATTTTCATTTAACCCTCTTTTATATGAAAAAAGGTATTATAAGAATTTGGTATTCCTTTTTATTTTTTTAGTGGCTTTGATAAAAGGGATTCTGATATCTACACACATAAATGTATCCCAAACAACTTTTTTGTATAACCTCTTTAGCCATCTTCTTGGTTTTTAAAATAGTGTTTTGATGGTACTAAAATTTCCCTTTGGATTTAGAATAGGTCATTAAGGAATATTTCTGATGTCCATAAATACATGTTCATGGAGGGTAGTGTCAATTTAGCTCATTTGAGTATTCTTCTCCCATAGCTCTGAACTATGAATCTTCATATCATTCTATTGAATAAGAACAGTTTGTTTCAAAAGATCATCAGTATTAGAATCTAACATTTGTTGAAAAGTACCTTGTTAATGAGTTTTTGATGCATGGTCTTCAAACCATTATTTTGGGGTATTGGAAACCATGTTTGTCAGGCATAGGCTACTGAAAATTGTTGAAAAGAGGTCCCCTATTGTGGTCTAGAGTTGTACCTCATGTCTGATTAGCCATTCCACCGTTATTTTTATGTTTAATAAAATGAATCATAATCATTATTGGGAAGTGGTTTTTGTCACTGTTGATGTGGTATCCTAAGGAATACCACCAAAAAATCTTTTTTCTCTTATATTTGTTGGCAGCAATTAGTCTGGTGGTCTATTTTAGTGAAAATTCAATAAGGTCTCACAGTAGTGGGTTAGGATTTCCTATGATCCAAAGAAATATATCTAACCATATTAGTGAGTCCATACATCTTGTTACTAGTTAAATTAATTTCGAGATTGGATGGTCTTACTTGATGTACTCCTTAATATGGGGAGTACCCAGATTGCCAAATTGTTGGGAGTTTTGCGTGATCTTGTCAATCAATGCTTGTGAGGATACCTATGTTTTATCAAAAAATTATCCTCCAGCCGCAACATCCACCATGCTCATCTCCATAGGTGTTAGTCCTTAATTGAAATACCAGATGAGGAGTTTCTCACTAAATTTGTGATGTGGACAACTTTCACACAATTTCTTGAATCGATCCCAGTACTATAAAATGAACTCCCCTCTTGCTTGCTTGATCCTTGAGGTCTTCTTATGAATAGAAGTTTTCCTTGATTCTGGAATCTCAATAATAAAATATGTTTCAAATCATTAAAACATGTTACATATTAAGGTTGTAAATAAAACTTCCTATACTTTGTAGCTCCATCAAGTGAAAATGTAAATACACTTAGTTTTATTTGATCTTCAGAGGCTTTTCTTGGTTTAATCATTGAGAAAAGCACATTAAATTTTTTAAATGTTTTATTTTATCCTCACCATATAATACATGAAACATTGGAAGAATGATAATTAACCTAGATTTCAATTCAATGTCGGATTATATATTTTGGAATATAATACAATTTGGTTGATAGTTAATATATGGAACAAAAATTTCTAGAATGGTTATATAAAGATCATTATTATTATTTTCACGCAAAGGTTATTGTTTTATGTTCTATTCATAATTTTTTTCAATTTCAATGCTCTCTAGATTGTATTAATTCCCCAGTTTGGTAAATGAAGACACTTCCCATAGTCCAAGATTGACTAATTCGATCCCTGAAGCTATGTTCAATGTCAGGGTCTAGATCAAAGAGATCATCTGGATGTTATCATGTCTTAAATAAAACAATTTATAAAATTAGAACATAATATTTTGAGAATATGTTTCAATAGATTGTTTAATTAAGAGAAAAATAGATACTAAGAAGAAGGAGAATGAAAAAAACAACAAATAAGAAAGGGGAAAGAAGAAGGAAGAAAGAAAAGGAAAAAAATGATAAAATAAAACTAAAAAACTACCTCTAATAAGTTTTATAAAATACATGCCTCCCCGGAAACAGTTCCTATATGAAAGGTGATGTCGTGGGTGCTCTCAAATAAAGTTTAATATTTGTGTACTTAGGGGTTGTGTAGTGGCTGACTAATGTTTTCTCTCAATGAATGACATAAATTAAAAAAACCTTATTAATAGAATTATAAAAATAAAATAAATTATAATAAAAACAATACATAAAAATTAAGAGGGGTTTTTTACCATTTCTAAAAGAATAACTAATATTATCGAATAATATTATATTTTTTAATTTTTTGAGATGAAATTCGATTAATAAGATAGAACGAGAAGTTGTTTTCTAGAAAACAATTTAAAATTATTAACTGGTGTTACTATACTTATTAATCTACTCATTCATCATTATAATTAAAATTAACAACCACTTTATTATGATCCCCTAATTTGATAACCCTCTGACCCTATGAGAGTTAACATAACCACAAATATGAAACGAATTTAAACCTGGGATAGCTTGGGAACAGGCTGTTGGATCTTGAATAAATAGATTATACACAAGAGGGGGGTGAATTGTGTCTTTCATATTTTTCGTGAACTCTTCAATTGAGCAAGTTCCGTCCTCTATGATTTATCAGATTTGATCATGCGGCGTAAATAAATAAAAGCATGGACCCAATGATGTATAGTGGTTCAGGGTACAGAAGGCCCCTAGTCCACTCCACCAACGCTCAACTCCACGAGCTTACTGATTTTCACTATCTGGTCCTCGTTTCAACAGACCGGTCCACAACTGAATACAGGAAGTTGACACCTTTACAATCCAATGAAAAACAAATCCTTCTGGTTCAAACATGAACCTACACATCTTAGAAAGATAAGCTAGTTACTCAAGAATAAAAACAATTTCAGAAAGAAGTTTTCTAGTTGATCTTCACAAATTGCAACATAATGTAATTGACAGCAGATGGATCGTCATCTCTAGAAATATTGATTTTCAAAACAAATCAATTCTGAGTCGATCTGGTTTCAGTAGATATAGAGACAAAGTTCACAACTTCAGCAGTAGTATATCCACAGTATATATTCGATACAGAACAAGAGAATCTTCTATCGAGTTCCTTCTTCTTAATTGAATTGAGCTTTGACACTCGTTTATGAATCAGCAGATCAACATTAATTTCTGCAGTCTCTGTTTTCCACATTTTTAATAATATATTGATCACCAATCTCTCTTATATGGTGTTTTTATCAGAGAGAACATATATAATAAATCTTAGTATATCTCATGCACATTTAGATCCATAAAATTCGCCTTCTGATTCGCAATATTCAAAATTTGAACATACAGAGTAGTCATAAAATCCCTTAAAACTCGGCATAAAAATATCCTTTTAATTCAATCTTAAATCCAATAATAAAATGGCTTTGAATCGGTCAATGTCATACTTTAAAAATGACATTAAATCTGGTTTGAAATCTGCCCAATAATCAACTTGCTGACCGTTGCATAAAAATATCATCTTTTAAACATTCAAACGCCAAACATAAGGTTGATGATGTGGCCTCCAAACGTAGGGTTAATGACATAGTCTTCAAAAGTAACGTTGAAAATGTAAGATTGAATCATAAACATATGGTTCATGTTACTTTCATCTAACGTAAGGTTGATCTTAAACGTAGGGTTTGTCATCCATACTTTTTCTTCAACTCTCAAACTTACGGCAAAAGATCCATACTTTTACTTGATCCATACATTTCCAAGAACGTATTGTTGTTTACAAAAGTAAGGTTGATGAAGCATACTTTTGATAAACAAATGTAACATTTAGTACTTACGTACGGTTCTCCTTTCATATATTGCTGATAACCAAAACGTAAGGTTCCTTCCTAACATAATGTTCTTCTTCCATACTTTGCTGAAAACGTATGGTTGTTTAGCCATACTTTTTTCTTATCTCAAAAAGTATACATTCCTTTCATCCTTACGCTATGTTTATCCACGTAGGGTATGAACAGTGATTCCAGAACACGCTAAAACTGATTCCGCGATACATTTATCCACCAAAGGTATGAACAATGATTCCAGGACATGCTAAAGCAGATTTCGAATGAGTAAGGAATTCTCGTTATTTCAAGGGTAAAATAAATTAATAAATTCCTGCAAAATACTATATAAAATCATTAGAAAATAACTAAGTGTATTTTTGAGCATCAAAATTATCATAAAGACACAGAGTATTATTTTCAATAATATCCCCCTTTAAAAAACATTATTATGTATAGTTGAAAACAATACATTGGTCAACAATATCCCCCTTTTTGATGATCTCAAAACCCATGAGATAATAAAATTATTTAAATGAAATAAAATTTCAAAATTAGTTACATAATGTTTTAGAATTTTGAGAGGATGAAAGAATATTTAATTTTAGAAAAATTATTTTAATAAAAATAATTCCCCCAGAAAAAAAATCTTTAGAAATAAAAGTTCTTAGTTTTATCCAAATTTCTCCTTCTGAATAACATTTATAATAAACAATCTGGATATGTACCCATAACATTAAATATACAGAAAACCATGGAAATAAAGTTTTGTAAAATAAAATGTTGTGTTTATCCAAATTTCTCCCCTTTTGTGATATCAAAAAGAATGATAAAGCATGGATTTTAACCCATTTGATGTTGCACTGAACTGTAGGTAAATGCTTATTATTAACTGTTTAGCAATAATAAAATCTGGAGTACTGGCATATCAAAAATAAAGTCAATAAAATAAAGAGAAATAAAGAGACATATTTTCATTTAAAAAAAGATCCAAGTATGATAAACACAGGAACCAAGGTTTGGGCAAGATATGCATTAGGTTCTATCTCTTCTGGATTTCAGACTTGATTTCTGTGAACTGTTCCCTGAGTCTCTTCATCATCCCATCTCCAAGTTTGATAATGAGCTCTCTATTCTTTTGGGTCATATTAATATCATAAATTAAATTGACTCTGAAAAATTCAAGTATCCTTTCTTATTTTTCGATAAAGAGTGACAGATTCTCTAACATATGAGTTAATAGAGTCCTGATTGGTAGCTTGATTGTACCACGATTTACTGTTTCATTTTCACCCTTACACCGTTGTGCTAAACATATTTTGTATTGAAAATTATAAAAATATTATCAAATTGTACTTCATGTTTGATTCAATAATTTTTTTTTATCACAATTAAATAGGGCAATGATACATGTTTTGAAAATTACAATGTAGGTGGAGGTGATTTGGAGGGCCCTTGATGAAGTGAAAGAAAACTGGGCCAAAATAGCATGGATCCATGGACATCTGTCCACTATTTTAAATAGTACACAAATACGTTCATCCAAATGGGCTGAAATTTTGTGGGCCTATCCAAAATGAAATAGGATACATTTTATATGAAGGAACCCATTCCTAATTCGGCTTGTATGGGGCCCATCCTAACTGATCTGTCCAAGCCACCGAATTTGGACCAAGTCAAATGCGGTGTTCTGAATTTTATCAATATCTTGATCTGTAGTTGTCCAAATGGTGCCAGACATTCGGTGGAGACAGTAAAGAGGTAGGGATACAACGTTTCTATTTTCTCCAAAGCGAGACAAGACTGTCTGAAGGCCGAAAGGCATCGTGCAAGTGGATTGGTGAAATCTGTGTGCCCAAAACCACCTCCCACATTTCCTATAAAAGGGCACCTTGGGATCCTCATTTCTAAGTTTGTCCAAGGAGTGAAGTGCTGCCAATTTGGAGTCCTAGAGGAGTCTCCTAATCACCTTGGAGGTTCTGGAGGCCCCTATCCTCATAGGGGGGTCAACAATGAAGAAGGAGTTCAACCCGAGCTTTCTCCTCCTCCCGATGACGAGCTAAAAGTTGGGTGTTCGTTGTGAGGGAGCTACACACATGTCAAGGGAGTTCCAATGCATATATTATCTACTGGTTTGGAGTAATTTGGGTTTTAAAACATTTCTTTCCATGTATCTTACATAATTTCATATTTGAATGCTAGTTTTGATTCATGCGAATGAGATGCTCTTAATTTCTAACCGATCGGTGTGAGGTTTTGAGTGCGTGACTTGTGTTGTTCCGATTGAACATCACAAGAATCCTTTTCATACCCACCTTATTGAGATTTCAATATTCTTTGGAAGCTCTTATTCCATGCATTAGTATTGTACCTTGACTATACGATTGTTACATCGTGGTTTGGTTCTTAAAGCATTGAAATAAAAGCTTAGGAATTAATCGGGATTCCAATTAACTCCAACCAAAGAATTACTCTAAACCTAAGATGAATCTACATGAACAATGAACTTGGTATGTGTTTAGTGAAATCACATCGACCCTTTTATCTCATATTTCTCAAAATCCACTTGGTCACTCATCTTTTAAGCTATTTCAACTAAGTCATTGTTTTAAACTGTTTTCAAAACCACCCCCTCTCTTGGTCATTTTTATTAAAAATACACACTCTAAACCTAACAACGATCCTTGAGAGACGACCTAGGGTCTTTCCTAGACTATAAATAAACCTTAAAAATATAAACAATTTGACGTGTCATGACAGCACGGTCAAATTTTGGCGCCGTTGCCGGGGAGCGCTTTGGTTTTTAGTGCGTGTTTTTGATAAAGTAGTTGAAAATTTTGTGAATATTTGTTTGTTTGTTTTTTTACCATTTATTTATTCTTGTGTTATGATCTATATCTTGTGTAGGTTATGTGCATAACGCATTCTACTTCGGGATACTTACCACATTTCGAACCCAAACTGCAGAGGATCCTACATCAACGAAAACGAGACACACAAGACCACACTTTGAAGGAGGAGACATCAAATCTTAAAATTCTTCTTGATCCTTCTTCTTCTTCTGAAACCAAAGTTAAAATTGAACATAACTTGTATAACATGAATGAAAATAATAGAACACTAAAAGAACTAACATCACCTGATGTAGATATCCAACCCACTTACATTCAATTACAAGGCGAGGCACCCAATTTTGAACTGAAATATGGTCTAATCCATTTATTACCAAGATTTCATGGGTTGCCTGGAGAAGATCCACATAAGCATTTAAAAGAATTTCATACTGTGTGTTCAACATTAAAACCTACTAATGTGGATAAAGAACATGTAAAACTTAGGGCATTTTCATTTTCATTAGAAGACACGGCTAAAGTATGTTGTATTATGTTAATTCACCTATTAGAGGTTGGGCGGACATGAAACAACTTTTTCCTGAAAAATACTTCCCAGCCTCTCGAACTGCAACAATAACGAAAGAAATATGTGGGATAAGAAAATCTCAAGGAGAAACCCTTCATGAATATTGGGAACGATTTAAAAGATTGTTTTCAAGTTTTCCACATCACCAAATAAGTGATCAACTTTTAATTCAGTAGTTTTATGAAGGTTTAATCCCTATTGATCGAAACATGATTGATGCTGCTGCAGGTGGTGCACTAGTGGATAAAATCCCAATCGCTGCAAGGACCCTAATTGAGACCATGGCACAGAACACTCAACAATTCAATTCAAGGTCCAGTGTACCCATTAGAGGTGTCCATGAGGTGCAAAGTACTGAGTTTGAGAAGAAGGTGGACACGAAGTTCAAAGAGGTAAGTACCCTTATACAACAACTTGCTCTCTCCCAAGAGAAATATCAATCTCCTCCTCCCATCCATTGTGGAATCTGCTCTTCTGACACCCACTATTCTGACCAATGTCCTCAATTGAGAGAAACTTCTGAGAGTTGTGAGGCAATATTTCCAGGACGCCCCTTTAACCAACCCTTTAGGCAAGAACCATAATATCCATCCAACCAAGGGTGGAAGGACAAAAAAGCCTATAGGCAAGGGGGTATCGAAACCAACCTCAACAGCAATGGAACCAATAGGGTCAGAGTAGTCATCCACCACCACCCAGAAATCCTCAACCACCCCAAAGGCCATTCCCACCACCCCCTCCAAAAACCGAGCCTAGCCTAGAAGATATGATGAAGCAAATGGCTGCCAATAATATCCAATTCCAACAAACCACCCAGGCAGCCATACAAGTCCTAAAGACCCAACTAGGCCAACTTCCCAACTCGGTGGGGGAAATCCAAAGTCATGGGTCGGGTAAACTACCATCTCAACCAGTAGTAAACCCTAGGGGTAAAGGAAATGTTAGTGCCATCACCCTTAGGAGTGGGACACAACTCAAAAGCCAAATTACCCCTCCATTAGAGTCCTCCCATCCAAAGGAAACCACCATCCCAACTACTGAAAATGGTCCAAGAGAAGAAAACCCTTTTCCTGAGAGAAGCCCTTCCAAAGGAAAGACTGTGGCTATTGATGAGCCACCTATCCCAACCATTCCACTTTAATTTCCTCAAAGGGATGCACATCCTAGGAAACAAAAATAAACTGAACTTGATAAAGAAATCTTGGAGACCTTCAAAAAAGTGCAGGTTAACATTCCTTTGATTGATGCCGTCAAGAAAATTCCGAGATATGACAAGTTTCTAAAGGAGTTGTGTACCCACCGAAGGCGACTTAGAGGTGATGAGAAGGTGAGCCTAGGGAGGAACATCTCAGCATTGATACAACCATAACTTCCCACCAAGTGCAATGATCCTGTGACATTCACAATTCCATGCACCATAGGGGAGTATTCATGTTCCAACGCTATGCTTGATTTGGGTGCTTCTATTAATGTGATTCCTCGCTCTATTTACTCTTTATTGCAGGTCAGTGAACTTAAGCCCACTGGTATTGTCGTTCAGCTAGCAAATCAGATTACAGCACACCCCTCCGGTGTGTTAGAGGATGTTCTTGTGAGGGTTCAAAATTTAATATTTCCTGCTGATTTTTATGTGCTAAAAATGGAAGATGATAGGATGAATGGACATGCCCCAATTATATTGGTGAGACCTTTCTTGAAAACTTCCAAATCCATAATTAATGTCCATAATGGTACATTATCTATGGAATTTGGTGGTGACATAGTCCATTTCAACATCCTTGATACCATGAAGCACCCCTCAGAAGAACTTTCCTCTCTCTCGATAAATTCAATTGATGTACTCCATTCCCCTAAAATAAATTCATTTGTTTCCCCTGATCCCCTTTCTGAATTTTCCACTTTGATAGAAATTCTTGGAAATGAGTCATGCATTGATTGTTGTAGCGGTCTAAATATATGTTATGCATGTTTGTTAATTGATGATTTCTTGAACACAGAGGATCACATGACCATCGATGATACTGCTAAGCTTGTAAAAGCTCATTCCTCATCTGAGGATGTTACCGTTGAGAAGTTAGATGAGATCAGTGACTTCTCACTTTCACACACACTTCCGTCAATCCAAAATCCCCCAGAATTGGAACTGATACAACTGCCTCAAGATTTAAAATACTCATATCTTGAGAATGGAAAAAAGTTGCCCGTCATCATTGCTAGTTCACTACCTCCTGAGCATGAATGGCAACTGCTTGATCTTTTCAGGGAGTATAAACATGCTTTGGGATGGACAGTTGCTGATATTCCTGGAATTATCCCATCAATTTGTACACATCATATTTTATTAAATGATGAGGCCAAACCAGTGAAGGAGTCACAATGTCGACTGAACCCAAACCTACTTGATGTTATTAAAAAAGAAGTAACAAAATTGTTGGCTACTGGAATCATTTACCCTATCTCTGACAGCCAATGGGTCAGTCCCGTTCAAGTAGTTCTTAAAAAAACTGGCCTTACTATAGTTAAAAATGAAAACAATGAATTGGTTCCAACTCGTGTGTAGAATAGTTGGCATAACTGTATAGACTATCGCTGGCTAAACCAACACACTAGGAAGGACCATTTCCCATTGCCATTCATTGACCAGATGCTAGAGAGGCTAGCAGGGAAGTCCCATTACTGTTTCCTTGATGGGTATTCTGGAAACTTTCAGATCCAGATTGCCCCTGAGGATCAGGAAAAGACAATCTTTACTTGCCCTTTTGGTAAATTTGCTTATAGAAGGATGCCATTTGGTCTGTACAATGCTCCAGGTACTTTCCAGCGATGTATGGTTAGTATTTTTTCGGATTAGCTGGAGAATTGCATGGAGGTTTTTATGGATGATTTTACTGTTTATCTATCCTCTTTTGATGAATGTTTGTTTAGTCTTGCTTCTGTCCTACGTCACTGTATTGAAAAGAATATCGTATTAAATTATGAGAAATTCCATTTCATGGTGCGACAAGGCATAGTTTTGGGACATGTCATTTCTGGGGAAGGTATCCAAGTGGACAAATCAAAAGTAGATATCATTTCCTCCCTACCATTCCCTAAAAATGTTCAGGATGTGCGGTCTTTCCTGGGTCATGCTAGATTTTATCGTCGTTTCATTCGCGAATTTAGTAAAATTGCACTCCCCCTGTCCCGATTACTTCAAAAAGAAAAAGAATTTGTTTTTTATAAAAAATGTGAGGAAGCTTTAAATATGTTAAAATGGAGTCTCACGTCACCCCCAGTAATCCAACCACCTCGGTGGGATTTACCATTTGAGCTCATGTGTGATGCCTCTAACTATGCAGTTGGGGCAGTTTTATCACAATGGGTTGACCGAGCTCCACATGTCATTGTCTATGCCTCACGTACTTTGGACCCTACCCAAGCAAACTACACCACCACTGAAAAAGAATTTCTTTCCATTGTGTTTGCCTTGGATATATTCAGGGCATACCTTCTAGGGTCCAAAGTCATTGTGTTCTTAGACCTTGCAGCCCTCCGATATCTCCTAAAGAAACCAGAATCCAAACCACGTCTCATTCGCTGGATGCTCCTCCTTCAGGAATTTGATCTAGAAATTAGGGATAAAATAGGAGCAGAGAATGTGGTTGCTGACCATATCAATAGGATTCTCCCATCCTCGGACATTGACTCATCCCCATGTATTCCCATAAGTGAATTGTTTCCTGATGAGCAATATTACCGAGTGAAAGATTCTATTCCTTGGTATGCTGAAATTGTATATTATTTGGTAGAGTCTTGGATTCCTGCTGATTTCACCAAAAACCAAGCCAATCGTCTAAAATATGAGTCTTGTTGGTATATTTGGGATAACCCCTACCTTTGGCGCACATGTAGTGATCAGGTTATTAGGTGTTGTGTTCCCGATAGTGAGTTTCAGTCTGTCCTTAGGTTCTGCCTCACACTTGCTTGTGGGTAGAGGCACGAGCCACGAGGACAGATGATTCCAAGACAGTTGTGGAATTTTTGAGAACCCAAATATTCTGTAGGTTCGGATTACCTAGGTTTATCATCAGTGATGAGGGTTCTCATTTCTGCAACCGCACAATGAAATCTCTTTTGCGTAGGTATGGGGTTGGGCATTGAGTGTCTACTGCTTATCACCCACAAACAAATGGTCAAGCTGAAGTGTCAAATAGAGAGGTAAAATAGATTCTTGAGAAAACGGTTCAGCCAAATAGAAAAGACAGGAGTCTTAGACTCGGTGATTCATTATGGGCTTACCGTACTGCATTCAAAACTCCAATTGGCATGTCACCATATCGGCTAGTTTTTGGGAAGAGTTGTCACCTCCCTGTTGAGGTAGAGCACCGGGCCTACTAGGCCATCAAACAATGCAATTCTAATCATTATGGTGCAGGTGCACAAAGGAAGTTGCATATTCAGGAGCTAGAGGAAATGAGAAGAGATGCATATGAAAACTCTAGGATTTATAAGGAGAAAACCAAGAGTGCTCATGACCGTCTTATCCTTCATCGTCAGTTCCACATCGGGCAGAAGGTCCTCCTCTACAATGTTCAAAATGAAGACACCAAGCAAACCTTCACTATCAATGGGCAGCGGTTAAAGCACTTCCATGAAGCCATTCCGAAGTCCCCAATGGAGGAACTCCAAGTTCAAGAAGAAAACTATGAATGACATCAACTAGGTTTTATCCTTCCTTCCCACATTATCTCTTCCTACAGTGAAGACACTGCATACTCTAGGTGTGGGGGTGGATACATTCATGGGTTAGTTAGGAATTTTCATCGTTTTCTCCTTTTTCTTTCACTTTTTTTCCTTCTTTATGATATTTTCATTTTTCCCCAACAATTTTGAACTTCCATGATGTGGCGACCATAGAGTGGGGAAAGTAAAAGTACCATAACAAAGGCTAAAAAGAATTTTTGTATGAGTTTACCATCAAGGAGTGATTTTTAGTGAATTTGTTTTTTTTCAATGATATATTTGGTCGTATCTATGTGAAACCTTTGAGATGATTGATGCCCTTTGTGTGAGTAATTTTTTGGAAAATTGAGTTAGTACTATCTCGACAATTCTTTTTCACCAAACCACAAAGTGTGATTATTTCTTACTTAATATAAGGTAAATATATGTTGGGTTAATGTTTTTCAGCTTTAAATGATATTTCCATACGTTCGTTCCTTATCCGATCTATTTCATTACTGTACCAGATTGACCTATGTGTGTGTACCTAATGTCCGACTGTTATATGCCCTCAAAAATAATAATAATAATAATATAATAAAATAAAATTGTTGTGTCTTGGACAGGTCAAAAACCACTCCTCCTCAACCTTTGATCTTGTTATAACTATTTCAATTAGTGTCGTGAGGAGATCAAACAAGGGTTGAGAGATGAGTGTGAGATTTGTTCCAATTGCAACTTCAAAAAAATATAATAAATGAGGGGAGTGATGAAATGTGCAACATGTGGGGATATCTAGGTCGGGAGCTTATGGTTTGACTTCTGGGAATGCTTAAATGAGTGGGTCTTGAAATATGATTGCAAAGGATGTAGGACAGGTTCGGTGACAAATCATTTAAGCTGAAAAATGTTAAAATAACATATATTTATTGGATAGAAAGTGGAAAGAATAGCATGGAATTGTTTCCACACAAACACATGGAGAGTAAGTGTCATGGTTTACTTCTGAATTCCTTTCTCAATTGGGTATCATGAATCTTTTTGAATTTCGCTATGATATGATTTATGAGACATCTTTTTCTATTTTCACTAGGAAGAACTCCTTGGTGTGGTTCGTGCATTGATCACATTACTTTAAATAAAATTTCCTCAAATGATAAATCTTCAGGATTTTGGAAATATATATATATATGTATCAATGTATTTGGATATATGACTTTGCCAAGGAGTGCAAATGTTTAGGTGTGGGGGTGTGATCGTACCACGATTCACTGTTTCATTTTCACCCTTACACCGTTGTGCTAAACATATTTTGTATTGAAAATTATAAAAATATTATCAAATTTTACATCATGTTTGATTCAATAATTTTGTTTTTATCACTATTAAATCAGGCAATGATACTTGTTTTGAAAATTACAATGCAGGTGGAGGTGATTTGGAGGGCCCTTGATGAAGTGAAAGAAAACTGGGCCAAAATTGCATGGATCCATGGACATCTGTCCACTGTTTTGAATAGTACACAACATCCGTCCATCCAAATGGGATAAAATATTGTGGACCTGTCCAAAATTAAATAGGCTACATTTCATATGAAGGAACCCAATCCTGAGTCGGCTTGTATGAGGCCCATCCGAACTGATCTGTCCAAGCCACCGAATTTGGACCAAGTCAAATGTAGTGTTCTGTATTTTATCAATATCATGAGTTGTAGTTGTCCAAATGGTGCCAAACATTCGGTGGAGATAGTCACGAGGTAGAGCTACAACTTTTCTATTTTTTACAAAGCTAGATAAGACTTTCTGAAGGCTGAAAGTCGTCGTGCAAGTGGATTGATGAAATCTGTGTGCCCAAAACCACCTCCCACATTTCCTATAAAAGGGCACCTTGGGCTCCTCATTTGTAAGTTCGGCCAAGGAGTGAAGTTCTGCCAATTTTCAGTCCTAGAGGAGTCTCCTAATCACCTTGGAGGTTCTGGAGGGCCCTATCCTCATAGGGGGGTCAACAATGAAGAAGGAGTTCAACCTGAGCTTTTTCCTCCTCCCGATGTCGAGCTAAAATTTGGGTGTTCGTTGCGAGGGATCTAAACACATGTCAAGGGAGTTCCATTGCATATATTAGCTACTGGTTTAGAGTAATTTGGGTGTTAAAACATTTCTTTCCATTTATCTTACATAATTTCATATTTGAATTCTTTTTTTGATTCATGCGAATGAGATGCTCTTAATTTCTAACCGATCGGAGTGAGGTTTTGAGTGCGTGACTTGTGTTGTTCCGATTGGACATCACAAGAATCCTTCTCATACCCACCTTATTGAAATTTCAATACTCTTTGGAAGATCTTATTCCATGCATAAGTACTAGACCTTGACAATATGATTGTTACGTCAAGGATTGGTTCTTAAAGCATTGAAATAAAAGCTTAGGAATTAATCGGGATTACAATTAACTCCAACCAAAGAATTACTCTAAACCTAAGATGAATCTACAAGAACAATGAACTTGGTATGTGTGTAGTGAAATCACATCGACCCTTTTATCTCATATTTCTCAAAATCCACTTGGTCACTCATCTTTTAAGCTATTTTAAGTAAGTCATTGTTTTAAACTGTTTTCAAAACCACCACCTCTCTTAGTCATTTTTATTAAAAATACACACTCTAAACCTACCAATGCTCCTTGAGAGACGACCTAGGGTCTTCCCTAGACTATAAATAATCCTTTAAAATATAATCAATTTGACGTGTCACGACAACGTGGTCATAGCTCAATAGATATCTGTTGATCCACTAAAAATTTCTGATTGTCTAGCAACACTGATAATGGAGCACTGTTACATTAAATATCGTGCAACCTGTCATTCATGTTTCTCATCGTGGCTGTGATAGATTTAAATCTTCGGATTAAATCAGGTGAAGTACCTTATACACTAACATCATTATTTGCAACTGATGCAAATTAGTTCTCCATAAACAACTTCAAATATGATAAATCTATCTTCATAACCATTACAGATTTCAAATTTGAAACTACATTCATCATATCCTCTTTAAACATTTCAACTTATTTCCTTGAGACTGTACTCTCTTTTAGCTTTTGATATCTCAATTGTTCAAAGGTTAAGGCATTTCTTAGAGTGAAATTCTCAGATTATAACTGAGACACATTTTTCTACAATTCTTTAACTTCTTTCTTCCTTGAATCAGAGGCACCCTTTTCTGGATTCACATTCTCAGGCTCTGGATGATGCAGTAGTACCAAAGGTAATGATTCAGCATCCTATTTCTCTTTTTCCTTGTCCGGAGTAGGTTGGTCCACATATTTTTCCGTAGAGTCCGTAGACTCCTCCACAAAAAAATCCTCTTGAAGTAATTCTGTGTGAGCTTCAAGAAGCATGCTCACAACAAACATCAGCATCTTGGCTTTCCGCTGGATTTTCGATAACAACATTTTCAGGAGTTTCCTGAGGTATGGACACTTCTCACCAGGAACTACCTCCTTATCATGGTTCTGTTGAAGTGTAACTTCAACATCAGCTTCAATCTGTTCTTGATTCTCCCTTTGAACTTCTTCTTGAGTCCCCGATCCCTCTACTGGTGATGTTCTTTCACTAAAATCTTCCATGGTCTAATCAATAACAGCTTCTCTTACAAAAGAATAAAAACATAAATCTTCTGTTGTTGTTTCCAATGAAGGGGAAGTAATTTACTCATTAAAAGCTCTGGTTCTTTGAAATTGAAGTCCCTCCTGACTTCTTTCTTCATCAGCATCTTCCACTTCAAATCGGATCCTTCTTGCTACATTGCTGAATCTTGATTCAGCCTGTCCCTCCATGGACTTAGCAGGTTGAGCCTGAGCACTGTCTGAGTCTTCCACAGCTCCTACCGGAAATATTTTTCCTTTAATGGTGCTCTAGAAGTGTCCAATATTCCTTAATGTTACATTATTAAACATATTACTATGATGACAGTGTACTCGGGCATCCACTAATCTCACCATGTCTTTCTTAAGCAACATTTTAGAAATAAACTGACCAAAAGGATAAAAGTTCATCCATGCGTCACGTTGGAAACATTAATTGTGGTACCTGACCATGTACCTTAGGATGATTAACTTCATATAACTTAACAAAAGATACATTGTATACATATCAGGGTACAAAATATTTTCCATTTTTTCCATTATGGGAGCTATTCCTGTCTAAACAAATTTAACCAGGATCTTCTGATCTGGTTTTAAATATTTTACCATCATTTTCTTAATAGTAGATATTCCAAACAAAAAAGACATAATATACTTAGATTTATGCACAACGTATCCAATATTCATCAAATAAAAATGAAAAACTGCCTCATGAGGGCAGTTGATAATCTGACCAATTTCGATCGACGAGATTGAGAAATCCCTATCCTCTATTTTAGCCATCATACTATCCTCAGTATCCCCTAGGATAAAATTTACAGATTTGAAGAAGTATCTATGTTCTACCTCATACAAAAATTCTATATTTTCACTATGTAATGCCAGTTCAAGGTTCTGAAACGAGATCACTTGTTTCAACAGAAGATTTTTCTGAAATAACCTGTTGAGATCGATTACCTTGCCCTGTAAGATTTTTCTTAATTCTGAGCGTTGTATCTTGACATTGCTTGGCTCATCTTCACAGGATCGTTTAGTCCTTACCATTTTTGCAAGAGTCTCTGAAGGTTTGAAGGTTTGGGTTTCAGAGGTTTGAAGATTAGGGTTCACTAGTAGAGGTGCAGTTTGCAGATTCGAAAAGGTTTCGACAAAATTGAAGCAGTTTAGAAGTTGAAAGGGTTTCTAACAACCTTGATTCTCATATATTTAATAATCATTACATATATTTAAAAATAAATAAAATATATTACAAGGATAAAAGAAACTTATTCTGTTTTAAAAATAAAATAGCAAAAAATATATTTTTAAGCGGAATAAGAAAAAACATTGGGAAATAAAATTTTATTTAAAATCAAATAAACCTAGCTCCCCATTTATAAAATCAAACCTTGCAGTGGGAAGTGGTTTAGTAAAAATATCTACTAATTGAGTTTCGGTATTTATAAATTTTCAAAATATATCCTTTTTAATAACATGATCTTTTAAAAAGTGATGCCTTATATCAATGTTCTTAGTTCTAAAATGACTAATAGGATTTTTTGTAATATTAGTTGCATATTTATTATCACATAAAATAGGTGTATTATTAAAATTCAATCCAAAGTCCATAAGATTTTTTTTCATCTACAACACTTGTGCACAGCAACTTCCAGTAGAAACATATTCTTCCTCAGTTGTTGACAGGGAAACTGAATATTGTTTCTTACTAGACCATGACACCAACGACATTCCTAAAAAGTGACATATTCCTGATGTACATTTTCTATCTAATCTACAACTTCCAAAGTCAGCATCTGAATATGAAATCAAATTAAAATCAGAAGTTCTAGGATTAAGAAGATATGGGAAAACTGTTCTTTTTAAATATCTAAAAATTCTTTTAACAGTAGTTAGATGAGATTCTTTAGGATTTGATTGAAATCTAGTACAAAGACATACTGAATACATTATATCTGGCCTAATAGCAGTAAGATATAATAAACTACCAATCATACCTCTATATAACTTGTTGTCAACTGATTTCCCAGTTTCATCCAAATCATGTTTTATATTAGTACACATAGGAGTTGTAAAAGGCTTGTTCTTTTCACGTCCAAATTTCTTAAGTAAATCAGTAATGTATTTGCTTTGATTTAAAACATTTTTCAAAATAATTTTGAAATATTTGAAGACCCAAAAAGAAATTTAATTCTCCCATCATACTCATTTCAAATTTTTATTGCATTAATTTTGAAAATTCATGACAAAGATTTTTACTAGTTGATCCAAAAATTACCTCATAAACATAAATTTGAACCAATAAAACATTATTTTTTACATTTTTCACAAAGTGTGTTGGGTCTGCCATTCCAACAGTAAAATCATTTTTCAAATGAAAAGAACATAATCATTCATAACATGCTCTAGGTTCTTATTTAAGGCCACAAAGAGCTTTCGTATGATTATAAATAGAATCTGGTTTTTGAGAATTTTCAAAACCAGGAGGTTGCTCAACATAAACATCCTCCATTAAATAACCATTTAAAAATCCAGATTTAACATCCATCTGAAATAATTTAAAATTCATATAGGATGTATAGGATAAAATTATTCTTATGGATTCTAACCTAGATACAGGTGCAAAAGTCTCATCATAATATATTCCTTCTTCTTAATTGTATCCTTTAGCTACAAATCGAGCTTTCTTTCTAGTTATTGTTCCTTAGTCATCCTGTTTATTTCTAAGGACCCATTTGGTTCATATTACTGGATAATTCTTAGGTCTTTCACTAATTCCCAAACTTCATATCTTTTAAATTGGTTTAATTCATCTTGCATTTCTATTACCCAGATTTTTTCATCTAAAGCTTCTTCTATAGTCACGGGTTCTTGTTGAGATATGAAGGAAGAGAAATCCACTAGGTTTCCTAAGTTTCTTCTAGTTTGAATTCCTTTATCTAAGTCACCTATCACAGTTTCTAAAGGGTGATTATTTATGGTTCTAGACTGTCTAGGAAAACCCTTTAAAGGTTTTTCAGTATCATGTTCCTCTAAACTGGACTTAATTTCTTTTATATTATTTTTAAAATAATTCATTAAGTTCTCAAGTATCATGTTATCATTAGATTCAAGTTCATCAACTTGATCTGACCTTTTCTCAAAGGGATCAGATTCATCAAATCTTACATGAAATGATTCTTCAACAATCATTTACTTCTTATTATAGACTCTATATGGTTTGGAGGTAGCAGAATATCCAAAGAAAATACCTTCATCATATTTTGGATCGAACTTACCAAGATTGTCTTTGGTGTTCAAGATGTAAACGTTGCATCCAAAAACTTTAATGTAATTTACATTAGGTTTTCTGTTATTCCATAGTTCATAGGGTTTATTTTTCAATATAGGTCTAATTAAAACTCTATTAATTATATAGAAAGATGTATTCACATCTTCTTCCCAAAAATATATAGGTAGGCTATATTCATTTAACATTGTTCTAGACATATCTTGAATTGTTCTATTTCTCCTTTCTATAATCCCATTCTGTTGAGGCGTTCTAGGTGCAGAAAAGGTATGTTTAATACCCATGTTTGAGAAAAAGGAATTAAATTCCTAATTCTGAAATTCTACACCATGATCACTTCTCAATGAGATTATATTAAAACCTTATTCATTTTGAACAGATTTGCAGAAACATTCAAATAATGTAAAATCTTTATTTTTGAATTTCAAAAAGAAAATAAATGTAAATCTTTAATAGTCATCAACTAAAACATATACATATAATTTACCAGCTAAGATTGCTACTCTTGAGGGTCTAAACAAAGTCATCTGAATAAGTTCTAGAGGTTTAGATGTAGCAACTTTATTAACATATTTGAAGGATGATTTGTGTTCCTTGCCAAGTTGACATGCATCACAAAATCTATCACTTTCAAATTTGAGACTAGGTAAATCAAAAACTAAATATTTTGTAGATAACTTATTTAAAACATATATATAGCAATGTCCAAGTCTCCTATGCCAGATCCAAGATTCACTTACTTTAGCAGTCAAGAAGTTTACATGTTGTTTACACTAGGAATTTAAATCCAAAGTATAGACATTTTCAGTTCTTGGTGCTTTAAATTTAAACACATTTTCTTTAGAAACAGTACAACAATTTTTAGTAAAATAAAAAGTATATACTTCATCCCAAAGTTCATAGATACTTATTAGATTGTGTTTTAATCCTTGTACATAATGTACTTTTTTGATTGAGACTGTTTTGGGATCTCCAATAGTTCCAATGCCAAAGATGATTCCTTTGGCATTGTCACAAAATGTGACTAGTCCTCCTTCCTTTTGAGTGAGTGGAGAATAATTCAATGAGTTTCCAATCATATGTCTTGACCAGCCACTATCCATGTACCATATATCATTTCTCCTCAGGTGGCATGCTACCTGCAAAGACATTCAAACAAATATCTTTGGTACCCATATTTTGTTGGGTCCAGGGGTGTTAGCTAGCAATGATCTGGGTATCTAGATTTGCTTTGTTCTTTTAAAATCAGCTGAATCATATAAGTCTTTTGAAACATAGGCTTTCTAAATACGAAAAACATGAGGTTGGCTTAAGAAATAGTTTTTAGCTATATGTCCCTTTGTCCCACAAAAGTTACAATTAACCCTTTTAGAGCGAGGAAAAAAATAATTTTTATATAATTTAGGTTTATCTCTTTTACTCCCAATTCCAAATCATTCTTTTTTAATTACAGTTTTTCCAAGAATTTCATTTAAAGAATTCTATCCTTTTGTAAAAACCAATGCAGCCTGTTTGTAAGATTATACTTCATTCTGTAGTGTTTTTATTCTTGATTCAAAATTAATATAGTTAGTTTTAATAGAATTGTATTTATCTGTTAATTCCTTGTGTTGTTTCAGCAGTGTATCTCTTTCATCTAGAAACAGCTTTATGGATTTTCTTTAGTGACTTATGTTTTTTAAAAATTGAGTCATATCTTTTTTCAAGCATATTGTTGTAGGCTGCATGTTTTTCATTTGTGTAGATTGATTCAGAATTTGATTCATTATTTGAGTTAGAGGAGTAATATGATTATACCTCATCTGTTTCTGCCATGAAACACATGTTTTCCTTTAGATTGACTTCTTCTTTTTTTGATCTTGATACAGCAGAGCTACTCGAGTCTTCAGATACACTCCAAGTGGCTTTCATAGCTTTCTTGTCATTCTGCTCATAGTCATTTCTTTTGAAGAATTTCTTCTTCTATGCATCCATCCATTGTGGGAAATCTGGTCTGATATGCCCCATCTTCTTGTATTCACAGAATCTTACTTCTTTATCATATCACTTTAAAGGTTTTTTGAAACCTCTTTTCTTGCTCTAGAACTTTCTAAATTTCCTGGCCAGCTGAGCTAGCTCTTCATCTGAGTTTGATGAGTCATGGCTCTCTGATTTAGCTTTGACTTATCTGTTCTTGAGCTTTCTATTCTTTTGTTGTGAAGTTACTTTCAAAGAATTATCTTCTCTTTTGATAAGCTCTTTATGTTCATTATCCTCATTATTCATTTCATCGTCATACATCATCTTTGAACCAATCAGCTCTCTCATGGTTAGATTTTTGACAGGTGTTGATTGTCTGATTGTAGTAGAGATACCATTCCATCGAGTAGGAAGTACCATTAGAACTTTTAATGCTTGATCGTCGTGCTTGATAGGTTCTCCTAGAGCTATTATATTATTGAAAATTTCTATCAATCTCCCATTCATTTGGGTAATTATTTCACCTTCATACATTCTGAAAGTATCAAATTTCAATTTTTTAGTTGCATATCTCATTTGTATCACATTATTTGTTCCTTCATATGCCACAACTATTGTTTTCCACATATAATATGCTCTTGGGAACTGAGATACACTGTTAAATTAATCTGGTCCTAGACCGCAAATGATTGCATTCATAGCCTTCGAATTCATATCATATTTTGCCTCTGTATCAGCACACCATGTCTCAGGATTTTCACGAATTTCATAAGGAGTAAGAATATTTGAATAGACTTCATATCCGAGGTTTTTCAGATATATTATCATGAAGTAGAAATAAATATAATTAGGGACACAAAGATGTATAGTGGTTCAGGGAATAGAAGGCCCCTAGTCCACTCAACCAACGCTCAACTCCACGAGCTTGGTGATTTTCACTCTATGGTCCTCGTTTCAATAGACCGGTCCACAACTGAATACTGGAAGTTAACACCATTACAATCCAAGGAAAAACAAAGCCTTATGGTTGGAACACGAACCTACACAGCATAGAATGAGAATCTGGTTACTCAAGAATAAAAAGAATTTCATAAATAATTTTTCCATTAGATCTCCACATTTACAATAGAATGCAATTGACAGCAGATGGATCGTCGTCTCTAGAAATATTGACTTTCAAAACAAAGCAATTCTGAGTCAATATGGTTTAAGTAGATATAGATATGTAGTTCATAACTTCAGCAGTAGTAGATCCACAGTATATATTCAATGCAGAACAAGTGAATCTTTTATCGAGTTGCTTCCTCTTAATTGAACAGAGCTTTGACGCTCCTTTTTGAATCAGTAGATCAACGTTAATTTCTGCAGTCTCTGTTTTCCACCATTTTAAAAATAGATTGATCACCACTCTCTCATATATGGTGGTTTTATCAGAGAGAACATATATAATAAATCTGACCATATCTCCTGCACATTTAGATCCATAAAATTCGCCTTTGGATTCGCAATATTCAAAAATTTAAACTTATAGAGAAGTTGTAACTTTTCTGAAAACTCGGCATAAAAAGATCCTTTTAATTGATTCTTAAATCCCACAATAAAACGGCTTTGAATCGTTAAAATTCATACTTTAAAAATTACTTTAAATCTGGCATAAAATCTTCTTAATAATCAACATGCGGACCATTGCATAAAAATATCGTCTTTCAAACATTGTGACGCCAAACGTAAGGTTGATGACGTGGCCTCAAAACATAGGGTTGATGAAATAGTCTTCAAATATATGGTTGAAAACGTATGGTTGAATCATAAACATAGGGTTCATGTTACTTTGTTCAAATTTAAGGTCGATCTTAAACGTAGGGTTGATCATCCATACTTTTCCTTCGACTCTCAAACGTACGGCAAAAGATCCATACTTTTACTCGATCCATACTTTTCCAAGAACGTATGGTTGTTTAAAAAAGTAAGGTTGATGAACCATACTTTTTAGAAACAAACGTAACATTTAGTACTTATGTACGGTTCTACTTTTATACTTTGCTGATAACCAAAACGTAAGGTTCCTTCCTAACGTAAGGTTCTTCTTCTATACTTTGCTGAAAACGTATGGTTCTTTAACCATACTTTTCTCTTATCTCAAAAAGTATACACACATTTCACCCTTATGCTACGTTTATACACGTAGGGTATGAACATTGATTCTATAACGTGCTAAAACAGATTTCGCGCTACATTTATCCACATATGGTATGAACAGTGATTCCAGGATGCGCTAAAGCAGATTCCGAATAATTAAGGAATTTTCATTATTTAAAAAGTAATATAAATTAAAAATTCCTACAAAATACTAAATAAAATCATTATAAAATAACTAAGGGTATTTGTGAGCATAAAAATTATCATAAAGCGACAGAGTATTATTTTCAATAATCTCCCCCTTTAAATAACATTATTATGTATTGTTTAAAACAATACTTTGCTCAACCCATGCAATCATAGAACCCTACAATGATTGTCATTCCAAGGATATATTATGGTTAGTGGTGAATTAGGTCACATATCAACTATTTAAATGAGGATGATTGAGTTTATGAATTTTATTTGAAATCTAAAATTTTATCCCATGTGGTTTTGTTCTACAGATGACGTTTTCACTCTCACAATTTACAAACATCTCGACCTCACGTGTTTTTGTTTTAATTGTACAAAATAGTAATTAGTTTATTCTATTTTAAAAGGTAAATTCCTATATAATATTAATTTTATTGAGGTAGCACATTTATTAAAAATAAATTAATGAAAATGGTAAGAGGAAGATTTATTTCTTAAAAAATCTACTCTTCCATGGGTTATGTAGTCTTTATAGAAATGAATTGCATTAGAAATATTTCATAATTGGTATAACACAATATCAGTTCTACTATTTATTTCTAGACCCAATATAAATATTAAGATAAGAATAAAATTTAAAATAATAGATGAAATGGAAGAGAAAATAAGAATTTTTTAAAAGAACAAGAATATTAAAAAGTGAAGAAGAAGAAGAAGGCTTCGATGAAGGGATCCTAGCTTCTAGAGATCTCCCTATTGAAATACAAAGATAGATTGAGTGAAACAAATAATCCTCTTCCATATATCTCCAAATTCATGTCCCATCCTATCCAATGCAGAAAAAAAACAATTTATATAGTGGATAGGAGGATATATTTTAAGTGGTTTCAAATGTGAATTGGAAAATTCGTCCAAATAAATTAATATATTTTCAACAAATGGTTTGACCACAAAAATGAGTGAATAAGATATCCTTAGGAGGATTATTTGTTATATAGTATTTTCTCAATCACCTCTACCAATTTTGGCACATTTAAAGCATAGAAGAATGTTAGTTCCAAAATACAAATGTAATGTCCAATCAAGTGAGTCTAGGAAAAAATTTTCTTCATGAATCATTTTTTCCAAACAATTCAAGATTAAGCTTATATTTCCTTAATAAATGTTGTAGAAAATTAAGTTAGTTACATTGTTAAAAAAGATTTAGATTAAATAATTAAATAAAATTATTTATGTTTAAAATACTATAATGAATTTGTAATTGTTGAAAATTAAATTTTCATCATATTTTCAAATAAATGATCGATTACCAAATATTAAATAAATAATAATATTTTACAAAATGTGAGGAATTTTCTTCATTCATTGTCAATAAAATATTCAAAAAAAATTTATGACATATCATATGTTAACTACTTGAAAAATGACATAATAAAAACATAATATGAAACTGTTGTGATAAACTCATAAGAATAAAAGTATGATTTTTTTGAATCATCGGAACACATAAAACAGAGATATATTGGAAAAATATATTATTCACAACAAAGTGGAGTACATAATACACATTATTTTAGGCTATCTTGCTTTATGTTACTTTTTGAGATTTTTGTTTTGTTTTATGTTTTTTTCTTGTCTATGTTGTGGTACTTTTCTCTCGATGAATATTTGGGCATACTAATTGTTTAGGGATTCTTATAAAATTCATTGTATTCCAAGAATATTATTATGGTGAAATCAGTCCCCATTATCATTCTTGATGATGAGGTCCCAATTGATAGACCATGGGGATCATAAATCACTTTTGGTTTTTGTCAAGGATTAATCAAGATCTAGGTTAGTATGTTATATAGGTTTATTCATGGCAATATTCCATTTATTTGTTGCATTGTTTTCTCTCACATTGGCCACATGGGCTTGGTTAGTCAATTTATCCAAAAAAATATTTGGTATGTTGAATATGGTTACAGTTTTTGTTATTTAGATCTAAAATCACCAAAATAATATATTTATACATTATTTTTCATTCTAGTTTCACAAAATTTATATAAATTAATACATTTTCCAAAATAATTTCAAATGTTAAATAATATCTTGGTATGCACTTTTAACGTGATAATTATTACTATGATAATTTTATGGTAATATCATTAATATAATTCTTAATAAATCATTATAAAATCTTAATTATTTCATAAATAATATATTTAATCATTAAATTTTGTCAGGATGGTGGCGATGAAAAATACAATGCATTGTCCCTAGAGGCAGTGAATCGACCATAATACAAGTGACATTTTCATTAAAAGATAAATGAATGAATTATACATTTGTGTTATTAAATCAAAATTATAAGATTTTAGTATAAAATGATAGTTAATTAATTATATGAGGATTGTTATAATAAATTTGCAGGAGTTATTTGAATAAGAAAAGGAATGGAAATGAAAATGAGTGATTGAATGTTCTTACCTTACTCCATGGGATAACTACATTCCTAATTGATTTAATCCATCAACGGGTGGTTGTTAATGAGACCAGAACCTCTATGATGTGTATAAGAGATTATGTATGAGATTTTGTAAAATAATTTTTTGATATAAGAACATTAGATTTTCTGGATAGGTGAGTTGTTGTTGGGTATTATTTATAAGGGGATAAGAGGGGTGTTTTAGAATAAAATATAAAATGTCGTATAATTCCATCCAGAAAAAGGAATGTTATTTATTAACATGATATGTATTGGTTTATTATTAAATACAATATGTCTCTTTTACTTCCATTGAAATCCGAAAGTGAATGAAATATTTTGAATACTGAATTAAATGGAAAAAGTAAAAAGTATTTTTATTATTATAATAAAATTACCTTTGGTTCTAAAATGTCAATAATTGGATTCTAAATTAAACAAATTATTTTTAAAATCAATATTTTACTCCTTAAATAGATATTTGTCATGAAACAAGTTTTAACAAAATTTAGTTCATGATTATATCATGATGCTTCCCTAAAAGTTATGATATTTGGAAAAATAGAATTTTTTTAATACTCACTAAAAATTAAAATTCTCTAGAAAAAAAGAATAATTTACTCTCAGATAACTTCAACATTATTAGTCATAAAATATGTTTATTATTATAAAATATCTATTCTAAAATTTATCAATTTATCTTTTAAAATAAAATAAAATATATAACAGAAAAACTATTATTATAGAAAAATGACATCCAATATATTTAATTTATTTAATATTATTTCATATCAACAAATAATTAAATGAGTATAAATTTATTAATTTTTACATTGAATTTTTTTATTATAATCATCATTTAAAAGCGAATAACTTAATTTATTAATATAAAAATACATTATAATTCAAAAAATACTTTTTTGATTATTAATAATATTAACTTTATAATTATAAATAACATTTACATCTATAATTTATTTTTTTGTAAAAAAATAAAATTGATCATATCAAAGTATTTAGAAATGTTGATTTCAAATAGGAGATAGATTTATATTGGATTCAATTTCTAAATGTGATAAAAATTAATCTTAAAATTTTTAATTTATTACAAGTGAAAACATTTCTTAGACAAATAAATTTTTTAAATATAAAAATGAATTTACCCTTAATCCTTAAAATTTATAGACATTAGATGATTGAAAATTTGTTATATATATATATAGGTCATTTTAAAAAACCATAATTATTATATATGATTAATTTATCTTTTAAAAAAACTTATAATAAAAAAAATAAATTTTTAATTTTTTTTGTTTATCCCTGAATCATTCAATATATCCACTTAATAATTTCATAGATATTATAAATTTAGTTCACTAGTCATTCATTGAATTTTATCAAAAACAAAATCCGATATCATTCATATAAAATATTAAATTTTTTAAAAAATACTGAAAAAATGTTTCTCTAGAATCATTGGTATTTTCCTAATTCAATTAGAACCATATTAAAATTAAAAAATATTTTTGTGTGTGTAGATAATGGTTAATTTAACTATCATGTCATTTAACTCATTTTATATTATAATATATTATTAACTTTACTCTTTTGTTGTGTGAACCTCAAGCTATCAAAAAAATTATATATATATAGTGAAATACATACTAAAATTTTTGGCTGTTACACCGCATGGATGCGATAGGCTGAAGGGATGTTGGAGAGGATGATGTTAACTGGTTTTATATGGGAGTCAGATGAAGGACCATTCTATGAAATTAACTTCTCTGTTATATTTCAATTTAAGGATTTTTATTTGAATAATAATTATATAAAAAATACCATGAATGTGTTTTTCTACAGACAGCCTCTATGTTTGTTTTCTAAGAAGGTTTTTCTTTAAAAAAACTTCTTAAAAAACTAAAAAGAAGGTATTTTCTTGGATAGTTACCACCCATAAAAATAATCATCACTTCTATATCTAGAAATAGTTTTGTTTAAACCTTAAATTATAGATATTTTTCATTACATTGAATCATTTTTCCATCTCGAACTATGTAATGATTTATTTATGATTCTGGGGACTTTAAAATTTCTATGAAAGATGGGAAAGGCCAACAAAATTACACAATATTTTTTATCTAGAAAAACATTTATTCAAAAAAACCCCAAAATCATATCTCTACCATTAGAAAATCATTAATCCAGTCATCGTTCACCGAATAGTTCAATAACTAGTGTTTTCTGGATTTTTGGGATGCCTATATTGATGGAGAGTGAATCATGTATACAAGATAGAAAATTAAGACATTATGTGGGTGTTTTATTTGGAAATAGAAATAGATTATGAATTAATTACCATCCAACCCAAATCATATTTGTTAAATGTGATCACTATTCAAGAAAGGTGACTTGATTATAATGTTGAACTCAACCATATTTTCTAGGTTTGAAATTGTGATGATTTTGATCCAATTTTATGGGATTAATATCCTCTTAGGTTGGGGCCATATGACTATTACTTTCTTTTTTTCTTTTTCTTTTTTTTGATGTTGCCAAGTAATTATCCTATTTTATATATTTATTAATAAAATAATATTTAAATATATTTACTACGATATTTGATATATATATTTATTAATAGTATATATATACATAATATTTATATATATTGAAATATTTTGTATAATATAAATTTTATTATAATGAAATTAACATGTATTTTTTATCATTATGCCTAGAAAATAATTATATATATATATAATTTAATTCTATCTGTATTTACTTATGACTATGACCAAAAATACAGTAACACAACATATTTTACCAATACATTACTTTTATGGGTCCATGTAAATTTTGATTGAAAATTTACCAAAAAACAAGAATGTGTTTTTGAGAAAAAAATATTTTTCCATTATATAAGTTTAATAGTGTCATTTTTTATAGGAAATTTATATTTTTATTAAGGAATTAAATTTTTAAATATAAATTATCGTTGAAAATTATTATTGATCATTTTTCGTTAGAAAAATAATTTTTTACAAGGATGTTAATTTATAATGAATCTTCCATAACTGAAATGAATATTTTCACTGGAAATTGAAAATGAATATTTTCAATTAACAATGGAAATTTCTACATGTATACAATATTATTTTCTAAAAACAAATTTACAAATTAAAATTAAAAATTATCTATGCAAATTTATACTGAATATTTTCCATGAAAATTTTAGTTGGTATTTACTCTAGGAAAAGTATAGAGTATATTTATTACACAATGAGGATAATAAAATTTGTATAGAAAATTTTGCATGAATAGACACACACACACTAATATAAATACATAATATAATACTTAATTGAAGTGTTATAGTGTAAACTCACACTTTAAATTAACAATACATATATATATCTATTAAAAATATTAAAGCAATTTAAATTTGCATTGGAAATTTGTAACCCAAATTTACACTAGAGATTTCTTTTGAATATTTATAGTATATATTTGAATGAATATATACATATATTCAACATGTATATTTATAAATATAAACATATAGTGTAATTTTCATGTAAAAATTTTCACTATAGTTTTACAGTGAAAATTTTATTATCAAAATTCTGAAATAAATACATGTTTAAATTTAAAATGAAAATATATAAAAAGATAATGTAAAATTTTCAAAAAAAAAATTGGTTAAAATATCTATTATAAAGTTAATTTAGAAATTTTTAATATAAAAATTCAATGGAAATTTATCGTTAGAATTCATAGGTGAATTTGGACGTAAAATTGTATAGTGTATCAAAATGAATATACACATACAATCATATATGTACATGTGTAAATATAATTTTCATATTTAATTTTAGTGTTAAATTTTACAAGATATATTTTCAATCCATACATATATAACAAGGTTTAAACATGCACAATATTTTTAAAATACAAACATTCACTAGATTATTGTTTTAAAATGATTTAGTCTGTATTTTCAATGTATATTTTACACACAATGTATATACACTTTAAATTCAAACATACATACACCTAATTTTTAATTTTCAATTAAACCATTTAAAATAATCATTCCAAAGTTTTTGAGAAAATTAACATTGAAAATTTTTAAATACCGAAAAAAAAATTTAGTCGAAATGTTATTTTCAAATTAAACATCCAAAAATTTAAAAGATATTTTCAATGAATATTTATTTTTTATGTTTCGAGTTACCAATGGAAAATTAGACTCAAAATTTAACTTACAACAAAAATTTGTAAAAATTAAATGGATATTTTTATTTCACACACATATAAAATATTTAGTACAAAATTTGCACTGAAACGTTTCTGTGCGATTTTCCATTTAATTTTTCATGGTAAACTTATAGGTTTATTCCATTGTAGTTTTTCACTAGAAATTTTAAATGGAATTTATAACTGGAAATTTGATTATCAAAATTATAAAATATATTATTTTATAAATTTCCATTATAAATAAAGAAATAAACAATGTAAATTATCGTTGAAAATTTATGCTTTAATTTTCAACATGAAATTTAAATTTCTAATTTCCAAAGTAAATTTGCATTGTAAATTTATAGTGAAAAATTAACTGTATAAATATTATGTGAATTTTTATAGTGTATATTTGAATTAATATACACATGCATACATATATTAATATATACAAATATAATCATATAGTTTATTTTTATAATGTAAATTTAATTTGATAATTTTCAATTAATACATACATACATGTAAATCATCACAATAATTTTCTGTTTCAAATTTACACTAGCCATACAATAATTTTTTTTGAAACATATTATTGTAAATTTTCTAAAAAATATATCTACTACAGAAATTTATTTATTTTCACACACAGACACATATTAATATTGTCTCGTTTGTGAAAACATGGAATCCACTATGAGTGGTAACAAAATAATACTCTATGGGAACACATCAAGATATTGTGAACCTGTACAAAAAACAAATAAAAAATAAGAACTCTTACTTTAACATACTCAATGTCCCAAATCCCCTCCCACCCTAACCCTAATATTCATAGTTTCCTTTTCTTACTCTACCATTCTCCCAAATCATCCAACCCCATTGCGAGTCCCCACTATCGAGCTTGAGTAACCATATAACCACCCACACTACATTGTCTCTAAATCCCTATTTTACATATCTAATCATCACCACCCCCTATCATCCAAGATCCAACATCATCCACAATCCTGAATTTCCAGTCAACATGTACTTTCGTTGTTCATTACTTTCACCCCATATCTATTATCAAAAACCCTCCACTATCTCCTTTAGAAACATTTGATTTCAATCTGTAGGAAAATTAAGGAAAAAATTATTTATATTTTTAGAATCTAACAAAAATTCAATTGTGATATATTCAATTACTATACATCTTGTTTGATTTTAGTTTTTGAAAAATGTTTTTTACCTCGTTAATCCATTTAATTGATTCTATTTGATGTTCTATAATTTTCTGTTTTTTCTTTGAATTTTTTTAGTTGTCATTAGTTTTTTAGTGTATATGTGTGTTTCCCTATGTTATATTATGATTAGTGTTTTCATGTTAATATAGTCTCAAAATAAGAATAAATTTAGAATATTTTTATTATATTTCTCATTGAGGAATATGTTTTCATGGATACTACACTTTATAAACAAAAACTCATTTTTATGTGGGGGTGATATGTTTTTTCCTACATAATTTACTTTCTTTCGTTTCTATTTTTTCAATTAATGAACAATTTACATGAATAATTTCTTTATAATGATTGAAAATCTTAGAGTCTCATATTGTATCATAGAAAATGGTGAAGAATAATTAATGCATTTAACTTGGGTGAATGAGAATTAATTCAAGGGATATCACACATGGGGATTTTTTTATTTTATTAATGAGCATAGGCTGAATTATCATGGGGTTGAAGAGCCCTGATAAATTAATGATATTTGATATTCACTTAGGTAAATTTTTCAGACTTCTCTCATTTAATTTGATGATGAAATTTTATGTTTACTTTAAATTAATGTTGAGATCAGACTCTATGTCTACCATCTTGCACTATATTTAGTAGAAATATTAGTGTCATGTAATTAAATTATCATCATTTTCCTAGTTACCATATTTTATTTATATTTCTTTTAATTTTGATCATTTAATATTTTTTTCATTTTTTCATGAATAAATATGAAGCAAACAATATTTTGTTTGAGAAATCGTGAATTTCTCATAGCCTTCATTTTGTAGCTAATTGAGCTATGAAATATATTAAGTGAATATATATATATATAATTAAAATATGATACCATTCTAAGATGTAGGCTACATTCATGGAAATAAATCAAGGCATGTGATAATCAAAATCTCAAATTCCATGCTATTGATTTCAAAGAATCATAGATCCATTGAAGGTTATGAAGGATGATGTTTCTGTTAGTTTCCATATAAAGTTATAGAAATTATTTCACATTAAAATATTTAATGTTTTTTGAATGAGAAAAATATACAATTGAATGATGGGAGAAATATAAAGTCCTAGATTTACAGAGTTTTCATATTTTTGAATTATGGAAGGATGTTTCACATGAATAACTATTTTTCTCTATAATTGAATGATGGTGAAAGAGAATAATGACTCTTATTATAGAAAAAGAATTGTATGTCAAGGAAGGAATTGATACTATATTGAAGAATCATTTTCTAATAAGGTGAAGAGGGAATTTATGTGTTTTAATAAGGTGATAGAGGAGGCATTCCATTTGTGATACTTGAATGATAAATGTGTTTACTATAATTAATCGTGGAAGGTAATCATCATTTTCCAAAAGAGGAGTTTACAACAGGACTATGAAGGGGCATCTTGTTAGCATTTTAACAATGCATCTACACAGATATGAGGATAGATACATTTGATTATTTTTTAATATTCCACATGGAAATAAACAATGTTTGTTATTCCCTAAAATAGTATATAAAGGATTTTTCCTTTAACCTTAGGATATTAGTGCCCTTGTCATGGAACCATTTAAGGTAGTGGGCCTGGGTGTGAAGTGATCAGGTCCCTATATTATAAAGGCAATGATCTCTATCATGGTGTGACTACATATTATCAACCAAAATATTGAAGTAGCAGAATTTGGTATATTGACATAATATCACTATGCAATCCATGGACATAGCTTGTTGTAGGTGACCATATGTAGAAAACATTATGTTCCATGCATGTTTATTTTCAAAATTAACTTCTGGGATTTTTCAAAGTATGTAAAAAAAATTTGTTGAACACAGTTCTTATCAATGATGGAAAAATATTCAACCCCCCCCCCCATCAGGGTGCCATGGAGACCTAATAGTTTTTTAGAATTTAAATTAACATGTGATATAGATTCCTAAAATACATTATGGGTTTGTGGGGATCTATTAAAAAAAGATCATTTGTAACATGTGGACTTCATTTGTATTACTTGTAATGGAAAAAACGAGTGTAATAATGGATACATACCTATTTTTTCTTTTTTAACCTACCTTATAGTATTTAATTTATTAAAATACTATTTAAAATATAGTGAAATTATATTAAAAACAATTTTTTGGGAAATATCATGATTTTGATTTTAAATAGGTTATTATTCATTTGATTTCGATGAATTTTTTTTATTCTTTTCATGGTTATCTTCATTGCAATATGTACGAATTGGAATGTGATTAACCACAAATAATCTCGATTGATATATAAATTCACTAGAGTCATTCTAGAAAACCATTCATTTTTAAATTAGTGGTAATTGATATTCAATATTTTTATAATTTTGATAATTAATTTGAAAAAGAAAACTTTTTTTTTCTAAAATAACACTCACTAAAAAAATATACAGTTTTTGTTTATATTAATGTTATTACTATTAAACAGTTTTTATTTTCAACAAAAAGTGTCTTTATGAAAATGGATGATGGAATAATTAAAACCTATTCAATTTTTGTGAATTTTGGGACCAAATGAGCGAAATTTATGTTTTCATAAGCGTACATTTTATTTTTCCCATGTTTTTCATTTTATTAGGATTTGATTATTATTTTTGTTGGGGTGTTTCTAATCACACAATTATATGATGAATTATTGAGCTTATCCATGGGGAGATAATATTGAGTTTGTTTTAATTTCTCAAAATTAATTCAAACAGTTATGATTTATATGAGATTAACAATTACCATTTATTTTTAAAGTATATTAGAATTATAATTTCTATCTATTTAGTGTACATTGTGTTTTTTTATTTCAAGTTCCTTAGTTTTAAATATATAAATTATTTTAATAAAACCATGACTTTTTTAATGATTTTTATTCATAAATAAATTAGTGTATGAATTAAAAATATTTAGTTAATGGGAAGAAATATTTTTCAAAATAGAAAACTTTTAATGGAATAATTATAGATATAATAAAACAGTTTTGATATCTAAGAGAATTTTTGGGTGTTAATTAAACATATTCATGGTTTTGAAATAAGTTTTTTTCATTATGTTAAGTGGGGATTTATTTTAAATGGAATTCAGATGTTATAATTTTCTAATTTTGGGAGATATAATGCATTTTTTGGTTTGTCTTAAAATTGTTTAAAAATTTAAATATGGTTTAATATGAACCATGAGACTTGGAAATGTTTTATAGAGTAAATTTGATGGGTATTTATGATTATTTTTAAAAAATAATGAATATTTGATAATTCGTGTATCTATTTAGTTGCTATATTAGTTATATAACATTATTTTAGATTCGTGAAAAGAATATTTTGAAGTGGTTTCAACGTTTTTATAGTTATGAATCCATTAAATGATGTGTTCATGTTTCACTAACAATAGTGTACTCCATTTAATTTTACATAAGTTGTTATGGGCCAATGTTTTTTTACACCTCTGGTGGTGAGATTTATTTTCATGGAAGCTTATGTTTGATCTTTAATTTTATGTATAAAAGCCTAAAATGTTCATTTAAGAGAAATTTCATGACTTTGTTCATGGAGCTTTAACCATGTAGGGAGCTAAGCGTCCATGAAATCATTAAAGGTTGATATATTTTAATTCTAATGACACATGGGTGTGGAGTGGGGGTGATATGTTTGGTTATATGTTTGAATTGAATTTCATAGTGGTTTTTTATAATGTATTCTAAACTTTTGAAGAACAATGATAATGTTTTTATAAGAAACCAACTGAGGTCATCCCTAAATAAAGAACTCTTGTTGTCATGTGGAAAGTCTTGATGGTTATTCCAATTCACTAGGGGTTAGAGAAAATTACCTGAGAATCAATAAGTAATTTTTGTTATTGATTTTACCATAATTAACTACACCCAAAAATTGCAAAATATTTAGAAGAAATATGGATTTACAATTAAAAGTTAAATGGTGGAATTTATATACTACAATGAAAATTTAAGTGGAAATCCTATGTAGGTAAAATAAATTAGATGATACTAAATACCCTTCTCCATGTGATATGATGGAAATAATCCTACCATGTCACCTCCAAACTCCCTCACCCCACTAACATGGGTACCCACCACCACAATGAGTCACCTTTCCTTTACCTATGTAAGATAAAAGAAACTCTACACACTCATAATAGTAGTTTCAGGGTTTGAGCAGAAAAACCTAGTAGGATCCCACCACATGACCCACTTCAAGGCATGAAATATTTCATTATACAATTTTCAATAAATTATGGAAATAAACCCTTTTTGAATAGTTTATAATGTATAAATAGACAATCCAATTTAGAAGAATTTATAAATAAAACATTTCAATAGGAGAACCATGGAAACTCATCCAATTGTATTTTAGTTCTATGTTATATAGGATCCTCACACCTCAATGGTCAAATGAATAAGTGTAAATAAATCCATAGAACATTGTCATAGGGTTATGAGAACACCCCCACAAGTGAACCCAATTTATTATAATGGTTAGTAAGATATGTAATGTATGTCCATCCTATGTATTTGAATACCATTTGATAATTCTTATCCTAATCTATCCCCCTCCTATGTATCCCAAGTTCCCATTTATCGAAGCCCATAATTCATAGTTCAAATTTTCCAAGAATAAAACATTCAAAGGGAATTTCACATTTAAACAATCAAATGTCCCATGTATCACATCAAAACATGATGTCAAATCCATTTTCATTATCAATACAAAAGGGGAAATCCATTTTATAAAATTATTCCCAACATTCCAATTTCAGGAATCCAAATCATGAAATTAAACAATTTAGAAAACCCAATTTAAAATGATCAAGCAATCATGGTTTATAAATGATGTCTTTTCATAAAACCACCCACCTTAAAAACATGTTATTTCAAAAAATGAATGGAATAACAACTCTTCTCTTTATTAAACATTTAAACATGATATATTACATATAATTTCACTTTATACAACCCATAAGGTTAATTTGTATACTATTTTGGGGATTAAGAACATTACACGACAACCTAAGACATAACAATACAATGTATTTAATGAAAACTTATTTTACTTGACCACAACATTCATTTATATTTATCATTTTATGGGATAACCTGAAGACATACATAATAAAAGGATGAGCTATAAATCCCAGCAATGGAGTAAGCAAGTCATAACATGAAAAATACAATACATGTTAGAAAATAGGCATATAAATAGAAAATAAGAGATACATTAACATAAGGGAAAGGTATAGCATGACATGGAGATGTGGAAAAAATATTTAACAAGATATTAGCATTATCCAAGGATCATTGCACATGGAGAATGAGTAAACCCTCATTGCACTTGAATAAGAATGATTAAACACTTATTTCAATTAAATTGTCATGATTAATCCATAATTTCACATTGAATATCATTACACTATTTATTACCTACTTCATTGGAGCGATATCAGGGTGATCCCTTCTTAATCGTTTCATTTCATGCATAAGTGTTCCACATAGATTATTCAACAATAATTAATTAAAAATCATCATTTATTCCATGAATAAGATATGTGGAATACATAAATTTTTATACTCAATAAAAAATTGCATGTATATAATGGTTAATACCCATTATAGTGAAATGGATATGGTATTAACATACATGATGATTTTTTCATTCAAATTTTAGTGTAACTTCAGCATCATAACATTGTCAAATATAAATATTAAAATTGTTTGATGAGAGATAAATGGTTATATCATAATTTATAAATTAAATAGAAAGTAATGTGATTGTGGAACATAATATACCAATATATTTAAGGGAATATAGATTCATAATATAAAATCATTAATTGAATATAAAGGTGGAGAGAGAAATCCCTTACGGAATTTCGGTATGGTAACGAGTGCACATGGGAGGAATTAATAAGAGATAAAGGGTTTTATTGTCATTAAAAAATAAAGAGGTAAGTATAGTGAATGTTTGAAATCATACCACAAAACGTTTTATTGAAAATAAATTTGGATAACAATATAAGTAAACTTGGACATAAATAAGGAAGGAAGGAATGTGACAATCCCTTACTAGGAAGTGTGATACCAATGACTTGGGAGTGGATTGAGAGATTATTCATGGAAAATTTTTGCACCTTGATCTGATTATAGAGAGATTCTGGTAGATTTTAGTGAAGCCTCGAATGATTTTAGTGAAGTGGAATGATATATTGAGTGGGTTTATATAGGAAAGGAGGGGTAATGTTTTATTATTTAGGTTTTGGATACTAAACATTACCCTAGTCAAAACAACAAACCATCCCTTGTTTTTTCAATTGTTTTAAAAAAATTGTAGTGGAAAAAATTATTGTATGAAGAAAATGGCTGAACTTATTAAAATATTAGGCTTTCATATGTGTAGGTGAGTCACACTAAGAAGGAAATCATTTTAAAAAGATAAAATATTTTATTAGTTTTAGAGGTTCACTAGGGCACAGTAAAATTAATCAAACAAATCTAAAATCACTTTATTTGAAATTTAAAACATTTATAGGTCAAATGATTATTTTATAGTATTTTATTATATCACTATTGGGTCATTATGATTTCATAAAACACATTATATATTTTAATGGTATCTAATTCTTACCAAAAAAATTATGTCGTCTCAGAATATTATGATGAATTCACTATTACATAATTTCGACATCCTAACTCCTAAATTAATATTAATTTTATGTAAAAAAATTTACAAATATATCATTTTTTTCATTTAAAATAATAAGCAACATTTATAAAAAATTCATGGGTTTTGACAAAAACACCTTCCAAACATTAATAAAAATAAAAATTTTATAGAAATTATATGATCATTTATAGTTAATAAAAATTAATTTAGTAATAGTATTTTATTAAAATATTATTTAATTAAAAAAATAGATTAATTCATCAAAATATATTTCTCAATTTAATATTAACTAAAAATAATATGTGTTCATTAAAATTTATTTATGAAGTAACAAAAATAAAATGAATTTATATTACTTATTTTATAGAAAAATAATCCACGTAATCATAATGTTAGGGTCTAATTACATAAACCCTTAAAATTTATTCATAGGACCTAAGGGTAAGGTGTGCGATGGTGAAAGACTCAAGGTACAACTCAGAAAACATCGCTCGGATGGTAATCTCTATTAACATCCACTTCTAATGTAGGAGATTCTATTAAAGCCTAACATATTGAAGCTTGGATTGGGCTTGGTACATAGAAAATCCCATTGACGCTGAATCCTTTCTGAGCTCTAAAAAATGGCCTTCGTATGGATCAATTATTTTGGATGAGGCTATCACTTACATTTTCTAAGTAAATTTAAATTGTTAAATCCCTATATTTTATACTAATCAGGTTATCACTCTACAACAAATATATTATCAATACTAACAATTTTAACTATTATTTAAAATACAAAAACCTAAAACCATTGAAGTTAATATTTATTATTTATCCTTTTTAGAAAATAATAAATTTAATTAGATATAGAGTAATTTTCATTAATAATTGTTTGGTTTGTTACAATCATCCCCCATTATGAAATTTCTCCCAAATAATTTCCTTTTCCAACACCAAAACTGATGAGGGTATCTCTACATCCTCACTTCCTCTGATTCCCACATTACTTCTTCAAACATGTGGTTTCACCACAAAACCATGATAAGGGGAATTGTATTATTTCCAATAACTTCTTCCGTACAATATAGGATCTTCTACAGCATCTATTCATAGGAGAGGTCATTTCATAAGGGTACCACCTCTAGATTCAGTACATGTGATGGGTCGGGTATGTAATTCCTCAAGAGTGATACATGGAATACATCGTGTTCTTGAGATAGGTTCAGTGAGAGTGATAGTCAATAGTATGGTACTCCAATGGAATCAAGGATATCAAAAGGGATGATGTACCTTAGACTAAGCATTCCTTTATTCCCAAATATCATAACTCTCTTCCATGACGACGTGCGGAGGAACACCATGTCTCTACAATCAAACTCTAGGTCTCGTTGATGATTATCAGCATATCTCTTTTGTCGACATTATGAAACATTAAGGTGTTGTTAGATGGTCTTTTCCTTCTCCACCATTTCATAGATCTTTTCTGGACCTAGGTGTTTGTTTTCCCCAACTTAATCCTAACGAAACAATGATATTCACCTCTTCCCATAATGGGATTCAGAAGTATCCATTTGGATTCTTGAGTTGATACTATCATTATAAGAGTACTCAACTAGAGGAAGATTTTTATCTCATAATCCATTAATGACCATTGGGCATGATATCAAAATGTACTCAAGTGTTTGGAAAACCCACTTAGATTGGCCATTAGTTTGAGGATGATAATCCATACTAAAGTTCAACTTAGTATTCAGAGTTTTTTGGTCAATATTCCAGAACATAGAGGTGAATCTTAGATCTAGTTTAGATACAATAAATATTGGTACCCCATACAACCTTAACACTTCTCGGATGTATATATGTTCCAGTTGATCCAATGATAAAACCTCCTGAATTATAATGTTGTGTGGAGTCTTTTTAAGATAGTCCACAACAACCTACATAGCATTATTTCATTTTGATGTCTTTATATGTTTGGTGACAATGCCCAGGATGATTTTTTCCCATTTCTATATTTTTATGGGTAATGGTTGCATCATACACTTAGTCTTTCACCTCTCATCCATCACTTGCTGACATACCAGGAACATTAATTTATATTCAGTGATCTCCTTCTTCATGTTATCCCACTAATAATTCTCTTGGAATATCTGTATATATCATTTAGTTTCCTATTTTAAGGGTGAAATTTAAACTATGTTCATCATCCAAAATTTTATTCATTTACTCTATATTTTATGGAACACATAGTATCAACCCAAAATCAAAATTCATTCTTAATTAACATTGAACTATAAGGATTTCCCTTTTCTGATAATTTCCACTCTTTTATGAATTCCCACATCATTAATTTGAGAATCCTTTAACCTTTACAAAAGAGACTATTGATAAATCATTTGGGAAAGGGTTTATGAAATTCCCATCTTTAGGATTCCCATGTCAATCTTCATCAAATCTAAAAAGATCGGATCCATTTCAATTCTCATCAATGAATGAATTACTAGGTCCTTTCATCTTAGAGCATCGTCCACCTTGTTCCCTTTCATAGGGTGATAATGGATTGATCAATAAATGTATTTTATTATCTCTAACCATATTCATTAGTACATATTTATCACATTCTATATGAAAATATACTTTAGGATTCTGTGATCCATGTATATTTCACAATTAACCACAAAGAGTTAATGTCACAAAAAATTTAAAGCAACGATTACTTCAGCCAACTCCAGATCATGTGTTGGAAATTTTTTCTGATGAACATTCAATTGTCTTTAAGAATAGGTAATAAATTTGTCATTTTTCTACAATACAGAGCCCGGAACCATCTTTAAATCATAACTAAATACCACAAAAAAATTCCCATTTGTGGGTACTGTGAGCACATGCATAGAGATAAGCCTCATTTTCAACTTTTTAAAGTTATCTTCACATTCTTATCTCCAAGAAAACCAGACTCTCATCCATGTTATCTAAGTAAAAGGGTTGTAAAATTTTGAGAAATTTATCACAAATCAGCGATAATATCCAGCCAACCTTAGGAAGCTAGGGATATCCATCATGGATGTTGGCCTCTTCAATCCCTCAATTTCATATGTCTTGGATGGATCCACATATATTTAATTTCATGGGATGATATGAAACATGAATGAGATTTCCTTAAACTAGATTTAAACATTTCTGTAATTTTCTTAGAGCTTATTCTTTTGTAAGGTCTCTAGTATAGTGCTTAGATTCTCCTCATGCTCCACCTTGGTTTTTGAGTATATTAGAATATCATCTATAAAGACTACAAAAAAGTTATAGATGTAATTTCTAATGACTCTAATCATCATTTTCATTAATATTTCAAGATCATTATTGATTCCAAAAGGAATTACTATTAATACATAGTTCATGTACCTTGTATGAAATGTAGTCTTTGGGATATCCTCCTTCTTCACCCTTACTTGGTAAAATCCCGACCGAAAAACCACCTGGGAGAAGTATTTTTCACCATGTAGTTGATTGAAAAAGTCATAAATTCAGGGAAGAGGATACTTTTTCTTTATCATTATTTTCTTAATCTGATGATAATCAATGCAACGATGCATTGACCCATCCTTTTTCTAGATAAGGAGGACTTGTGAACCCCATTATGATTCACTTGGGTGTAAAATCCCTTTTTTCAAATTCTCATACGGTTGTTTCTTTAGATACTCAATCTCCACATCATCCATTATATATGGAGTCTTAGATATTTTCTATACCCCGGGTATTAGATAAATCGAGAATTATACATCTCTTTTAAGAGGACGACCAGAAAATTCCCTGGGAAACACTTCAACGAATTCCCTCACGATAAACATTTATTCAAGGGTGGTTGCTTCCATAGACTCAATCATCTGAGTAAGATACATGTGCTCATAGGTCAGTAATATACACACATAAGATGATGGTTCTAAAGAATATTGCTCCTCCTCCTTGCACTTGTACATAATTATGGGGTTGATTTTCTATATAGAGAGTGACTTCCCTCTCACTATAATTTTTGTTGGCCTTATATAGATAAATCAAATCGATGCCAAGAATTACATAAAATTCCACTAAAAAAGAGTATAAATAGGTTCAATGGGATGTTAAAACAGACATTTTGATAGGGAAGGAGTTATATTCATGGGATACAATGGTTGTACAATTTTCTGTTCTCACCGACATCTCTAATTCCCCGATTTTTTGTGGTGTTGAGATTGTTCTACAAAAAATTAGGGATATAAAAAAATGTGTAGAACCAAAATCAAAAGGTATGTTCTCTATTATTGAATTAATAACTAGTTCACCAATCACCACATTGTTTTTAGGGTTAACTTCAGTAGTATTGATGGAAAAAGCTATCCCTTTCTGTATAGGATTTTGTTGGTTACCTCTGAAAACCCTTGGCTTAGGGCCCTGGTTTGCAAAGTTCCCTAGTTATTTTTTGTTGGAATAATGAACAATTCCTTGAGGTTAAAAATAGTATTACTCCCCTATATCATAGTAGCGGGTTTTTCAGATCGATAGTTAATGGACAGGTGACCTTATCTTCCACACCTAAAGCATTTCTTCATCCCTATCAGGAAATTTCTGGTGTGCTTCTTTCTGCACCTTTGGAAATTGGGGTATTGTAATTTCTAAATCTATTGTATTTATCCATTACACCAACAAAATTTAATTCCCCCTTTCACTTATTATCCCCATGATTCCCCTGAGATTATCTCATCTCTATTTTGACATTGAGGGAACATCAGAAAATTTTCGCACAGCTATCGAAATTAGGGATTAATAGGGATTTCTATTGGCTATGTTTTATGGTACCAAAGAAGCATTCAACATTGCATTCGTCGGTGATGACAAAGTAGGAGGCATATTGTACATTTCTGATGAAATTTTCTTCATACGCTCTGATGTATTCATATTCTTTTTTCATGAGGGAACACAATTCCCTTTCCATATTAATTCTGATGGTGTGAGGAAAATATTTATAGAGAAACATTTTGTAGAAATAATTCCATTCCAATTCCAAGATATTATCATTAGGTATCATATTTTTGATAAACGTCCACCATTGATCTATTTTGCCCTCTATTCAATAAGTATCCAGAAAAACCTTATCTTGTTCAGAAAATTTAAGGATGGAGATGATATTTTCAATAGAGTTGGACCATTATTCAGTGATTGAGGGATCATACAATTGATTAAAAGAATGATCCCTTTATCTCATGAAGCTCTCGATTTTGGATTTTTCTTTATTAGGGGGTATGAACATTCCTCTTGACCCATGTTTCTATTCAAAACATGAGTTATCTGATACCGTATCATGAAAAAGTTTTTGGTTCCATCATTCGCCGGATTGGGAATCTCATTATAACAATCGTAACATTGATCATTGCATCAGTTTGTTTCCCATGTCCTCAAATTAAAATCCATTATATGGAATGAATGTAATGTTAGGGGTATAAAATAAAGGTGAATCCAATTATAAAAAGGTATAACTTATAAATTAAATTTATTTCCTTATCTTATTAATTTATTGGCTTCAATCATTGTTAACTGTGATCTACATCCCAACATATATTCTTAAGAGATTTTATTTTTACCTTAATAATGGTTCATACTAAGCACATATATTAACCAATGTATATCTCCCAGGTGTGTCATAACAAATAGTTCTTCGAGAACCATTATCATGCACCAATTCCCATTTGAGACTAGCCTAAAGCTGTGTTTTTGGGTTTTACCACTAGCTATATATTTTCTAAAGCTGCATCTATATGTTCTTATCTAGACTGAGATGTGTTTTCATGATAAACCACATACTCTATACTCACTAAAATTTTAGGATGTTTTTATTATACTTAGTATCATCCATAAATATTTCACTAGTGTTTTCTAATCACAATCTCAAAAATAACAAAACATATCCCCTAATACCCACTATAAAAACCCTACTCTTTATTACAAACATAAACTTGATTTATTACATAATATTTCACTTAACACATCCCAGAATATTGAGAGGTCCAGTGTAATTTTGGCTTAAGAAAACTACATTGAAACTTAAGACTTAAAAATCATAAATATTTATTGAATTATTCTTTTACATGACCACAACATTTCTTCATACTTAGCATTGCATGGGATAATCTAATGACATACATAAAAAAGGGGTGAGCTATAAAACCCATTAAAGGATTAAATAAGGTATAACATGAGAAATACAATACATGATTGAAAATAGTGATATCAATGGATCATTAGATGAACATGAACATAAAGGTATGATATAGCATGAATCTCATAATTTGGATCTATGGCAATAACATTTAGCATGATATTAGCATGAGGAAACACACATTGCACATGGAGAATGAGTAAACCCTCATTAAAATTGAATTATAATGAGTGAAAACCTATTTAACATGGTGTATCATGGAACTATTCTTTACCAAAGGCATTGGATCTCTATTTGGGCACACCCTTTTTAATCATTTCATATTATGCATTAGTGTGGCACAAAGATCATACAACATGAATCCATTAAACATTAGAATTTATTCGAGGAATAAGAGATATGTAATAAATAAATGTATGACCTCAATAAAAATGTACATTTCCATAAAGGTGAATACATATGATAGGGAAATGGGTATGGTATTCACTTACACGATGATTTTGGCATTGAAATTTTGGTCTAACATCGGCAGTATAACGACGTCAAATAGAAATCGTAAAATGGGTTGATGAGAGAAAAAGTGGACTCTCATAATTTATAAATGAAATGGGAATGAAGGGGTTTATGTAACATAATATCCCAACATTTTTAATGGAATTTATATTCACAATATAACTGAATTTTTTGAATGTAAATGATAAGAGACAAATCCCTTACAGAATTTCGGGGTGGTAACAAGTGTACATGGGAAGAATTAATGAGAATCAAAGGAGTCTCTCACCATTAAAATAAAATGAGGGATGTATAGTGGATGTGAAAAATCATAACCCAAAATATGTAATTGGAAATAAAAGGGTGTAACAATATAATGAAACTTGGATATCAATAAACAAGGAAAGTGAGGATCCATTACTTTGAAGTGTTATACCAAAGGCTTGGGATAGGCTTGAGAGAGGCTTCATGGGAGCTTGGGGCACCTTGGGGGGATTTTATAGAGGGTAGTGTTAAAGTTGGTCATTCTTAAAATGGATTTGGTGAAGAGGAATGAGATATTAAGAGGTTGTATATAGGAAAAAAGATGTAATTCTTTATTAATTTGGTTTACAAAACTACACATTAAACTAATCAAAAACAAAAACCATCCCATTGTTTTTCCCATGTTTCTTTAAAAGGATCTTGGAAAAAAGTATTAAATTATATAAATGTCCGAACTTATTAAAATATTGGGATTTCTTATGTGGAGGTTAGTCACACCTTCAAAGAAGTATTTATAAAAAGTTAATATTTTATAAGTCTTGGAGGTTCCCCTATGGCACTAAAAAAATAATCAAAAAAATATAAAATCACATTAAATTAATGGTTAAACATATATTGGTAGAATATTTCTATTATATTATTTTATTACACCACTATTGGATCATTGTTATGTCATAAAAAATTATATATTTAAACTGTATCAAATTTTTATCAAAAAATTTGACTCTCTGAAAATTTTGAAAAAATCACCTCTAGATAATTTCTACATACTAAATAAAAAAATATTATTTATTTTTTATAAATAATTTTCTAAATATTTAAATTTTTATATATAAAATATAAATTTAAATTTTTCAAAAATTCATGTGTTTTGACAAAAAAGCTTTCAATCCTTAATAAAAATTACAATTGTATAGAAATTTTACCATCATTTATTGTTAATAAATATTTATTTAGTAATAATATTTTATTAAGATATTATTTAATATTAATAATCCATTAGTTCATAAAAATATATTTCTAAATATAATATTCACTAAATATATTATTTATTCTTTAAAAAATATTTACAAAGTAACAATAATAAAATGAATGTATATTATTAATTCTATAAAAAATTAATGAATATAATCATAATACTAGGGTCTTGTTACATAACCCCTTATAAAACCTACATAATACCTATGGGTAATGTGTGTGATGATGATAGACTCTTGGGGTGGCTCGGATAACATTGCTCGGGTGGTAATATATTTAAACTTCCACTTCTCACATAAGAGATTCTATTCAAGCTTAACGTGTTAAAGCTTGGATTCGGCTTCGTCCATAGTGAATAATAGAGATTTCACCACCTATTCTATCTCTGAAAAAATGGGCTTCATATAGATCAATCATACTTGATGAGGCCATCGCTTCCATATTCTGAGTAAATTGGATATGTTAAAGCACTATATTTATACTAATTATGTGATCACTGTTCAACGACTATATTAGCAATTGTAAAAATTCATAACAATATTTTAAAAACCAAAAAACATAAAACCAGGGATGTGAATATATATTATATAATCATTTTAAATAATAATACTTTTAATTAGATCCATTGGAATCTTCATTAATCAATGTTTGGGTTGTTACAAATGGGATCCACATTCCAAGATGAATGAAGGGTGCTAAAAAGAAATATGGATCCCTAAACCATGAAACCCATATCAACAAACCAGAATCCAACAAACTCTAGATCAATAAAGTCAATGGAAACAACTTTTCAAAAAAATTCCCAAGTAAGAACATGAATATTTAGGTACATCCGATATATAAATTCCTCTCTCATAATAGATCTATATCAAATGCAATTAGATCAAGAAACAATGCATAGATCTGGAAATAAAATTTGTGATATAGGGTTCCTTTCACAAAAAATATAGGTTATTTAGAATAATGGTGATGAATAATAAAGATTTATCTCATACAATTCTAGATCCATGAACCCATGATGTAACCATATTGGGATCCCTAAAATCTAAAAATAAAACCCCTAGAGTTGAGAGAAATTGATGCTGGTGGAAGATTGAGACCAATTAGACATGTTTTAGGTTCAAACAATAAGTCATTAAAAATTATTAATTCACATTAGATAGTTTTTATGAATGTTATAAAAAACCATGCACTCAATTATATCCATTTGAGATAGCCACATTGTTTTTTCACACTATTTGACTAACCATGTTAAATACTTCTATTAAAAATTATATAAATTGGCATGGTTTACTGGTAATTAAACACTATTTGGACTAATTTTGTGGAAACTATGAGCATGCATAAAACCTACAAAAACTCTCCAAAATTACTTGGAACAACCCAAAAATATTTTAAAACAAAATATATTTTAGAATTGAATAAACGTACCTAAAAGTGACATCTGGATGTGACAATTATTCTAACAATATCACTTTCTATCAGATAAATGTCAAGAAAAAGAAGACCAGTTTAAGAAAAGATGAGGCCAATAATACATTATCATATATTATTGTTTATACATCTCAAGAGAATCCATTATTATGATGGAACAACACTCGAAAAAATGGAATAAATTACCACAGAAAATATGTTCCTATGAATCAAAAAGATGAACCAGACATTTAACAACTGAAATATCTAGTTCTAAAATAAGCTATTCTCAGTTCAAAACATTAGAGAGATCAGGATGATACTTAATAAGCTAACACACATATAAATTATTTTGTATGGTAGTCAATTGAGGAATTTAATTTAATTAGTAATCATATTTTCCAATATTATTAGTGATTTAATATTGATTCACATATCGTGAAAATAATTTACCTTGATTTTCCAAGTTAACTATAACCCAATAGTGGAGAAACATTCAATAACACTCAATCACCTAACAAAAATAATAGAGGATTGATTCTATAATATGTATATGATTTATTTCAGCTACATGGTTTTACTAGTTTTGAATAAATATTATGAATATTATCTAATATATTTTAAACAATTCTTGGTCTTACAAGAGAAATTTCCCTCTCATAGACTAGAAATGACATGATTTACATGAAAAAACATGAAAATAGTCAGACAAATACATTATGATAGATGTTGGTCGGAGTGGACACTCAAAAGGGGGGGGGGTGAATTGAGGTCCAATTAAAATTTTCTGTTAAAAACAATTTCTAATAAAATCCCCCTTTTCAAAAACAAATTAAACTGTAGTGAATTTATATAGATTATAAAGGTTCAATTAGCTTCTCAAAGATTGATTAGTTCTCAGTTAACTTAATCTTATGATTAAATTAACTTTTGAAACTAATTTACTGATCTATAATAAATATAAACACTTGCGAATTTAATTATCAAAGTAGATTTGAAGATAGAGTATATTTCAAAGTAATAGCAGCGGAATATGAAATAAATATGTATAGTATGGATATAGAGTATAACTATAAACACAGAGAAGTAACCAAGAGGTTCAGTCTCAAGCCGAGACTTAGTCCTCTCAAAAGTTTATATAAAAGTGATCCACACCCTGGATCGGGGTTAACAACAGTGAACACACTGTCCAGGTCACAAGACCTCTACCACAGTTCTACGTGGGAAAACAAACAACAGCAGCCAGCTGTCCAGGTCACAAGACCTATACCACTATCCACAGTGGGAAGTGAAGTGTAAAAGGTTTGCTGAGGATTTACAGATCCTCCAGTGAAAGTACAGGAGTCAGTGTGTGTGTTTAATACAGCAGATAACACACACTGCTCAAAATGTAGAATAAATAAATCACAGAGCAGAGATGTAGAGTTTAGAAATGGCTCTAGTGATTTCAGTGTAGCACTGGACTCGTTTTGGAATTAATCAGAAGTGATTTTGAGTCCTCTTCTCGATTTTGTTTGAGAAGCAGAGTGTCGTATTCTCCAGGTTCACAGGCAGTGAGATGTAGTAGATGAGGCTCTTCAATATCTTATTGTATGCACACCACTCTTCTCGAGTAGGCTTGATTGTGTATGTGATTCTGTCTTGCTTGGTTCTTCTTGTATGCACAGAGCTCTTCTTGAGTATGTCGTATGCTTCCTTGTCTCTGTGTGTTGTCTCTCTCTTCTTGATTTTTCACTTCACGCTTTTTCACTTGTGTTCATCTTTTCTTCAGCAGAGTCTTCTTGTATTTATATCACGTGCTCCGTAGGACAAAAAAGGTTTCTTTTCCGCAGGTACGAGGTACGGTTTCCTGACATCCGACAACCTTTATTAATTAATTGTCAGGGTATTAAAATATAACTAATATGACCGTTGGTTAGAATAAATAAAGATAAAGATAAAGAAATTCAAACAGTTGTTTATGACTGTTCAAGAGATCGGTAGGTCATCAGCATTAGAGTAATGATCGGTGACTCAGATAGATCAGCATCGGTCTGTCATCTGATCGGTGAGTCATTTTGATCAGCATCGGTCTGTCATCTGATCGGTGAGTCATTTGCATCGGTGAGTCCTTGGATCGGTGACTGATTTGCATCGGTGACTCATTTGCATCGGTGACTCATTTGCATCGGTGACTCATTTGCATCGGTGACTCATTTGCATCGGTGAATCATTTGCATTGGTGACTCATTTGCATCGGTGACTCATTTGCATCGGTGACTCATTTGCATCGGTGACTCATTTGCATCAGTGACTCGTTGGATCGGTGCGTCTGATGGATCGGTGAGTCTGATTGATCGGTGCGTCTGATGGATCGGTGTGTCTGATGGATCGGTGCGTCTGATGGATCGGTGTGTCTGATGGATCGGTGCGTCTGATTGATCGGTGAGTCTGATGGATCGGTGTGTCTGATGGATCGGTGTGTCTGATTGATCGGTGCGTCTGATGTCTGTTGAATCCAGAAGACTTCCAACATACTTTGTAAGTCAATAAGCATAGTTAAAGACATGATAACTGATTCATTCATAGATTGGAATTATGTTTATGAGACATCAAACCAGATTAAGCATCAATGAGTTGTGATGATTTGTGATTATTAAAACATCAGTTATAAACATGAAATCAGCAATCTTCCAGAGGGCTCAACAGGGGCTCAACAATCTCCCCCTTTTTGATAATCACAAATCTTCATGTATATATAAAATAAAAAAAAATCTCCCTCTCAAAATAACATTCCCATATGTATAGTATTCAGATTTATCCCCCTGAGATATTGATCTCCCTCTTCATATATAGAGTACTCCCCCTTAGATATATATTTCCCTATTATATATCTTCTTTCTCCCATTTATATATATCTTCTTTCTCCCATTTATATATATCTTCTTTCTCCCCCTTTGGGGTAATCAAAAAGGAGGGAAAGCAGATAAGGGAAAAGAGAAGCAGGGTGCAGAGAGGATAGAACATAACACAAAAACAAAGAGAAAAAAAATTTGATAAATCACAGAAAAGGATAAGCAATACATAGATCACCCCATCAAAAACAATACAGGGCTATTTGTTGGGATACAAAGGGGCTTTCCCTTTATCCTTTGGATCAATGGTAGGTAAGGTAGAAGGCTGGGAGGCAGGCTGTGGTTCACAGAGATGAAATGGCGGCAGGACAACTCTGGCAGGTGCAGGTGGAGGTGTCACAGAAGGTTGTTGAGAAGGAGCAGGAGCTGGATGAGAAGCTTTCTGAGAGACTGGCCGCAACTGAGATAGAGCTTGGGCAACAGACAGCTGATTTGGAGCGACATCAGAGGCATTGAGAGGTTCAGAAGTAGGGAGTACAATTGCAGTGGCCTGTGCATCCAAGTAAGGCTTCAACAGATGAATGAAGTCCTGAATGACTTCTGCTCCATACTTCATAGCTTTTTCAAAATCATCCTTGTTTTCCATGAACTGCGCCAAGGAAGGGACAGAATCTTTCAATTGGCGAACTTGAGTGTTGAAGGCCTGAGTGACTGGAGGTAATTTCAGATTCTCTGCCAAGACTTGGAAGTTTGCAGCCATCTCATGTTTTTTATAAATCTTGGAAAAGTAAGTATCAACTTTTTCTTTGATCTCTTGCAGGGCTTTCTTAGCATCTTCTGAATATACTAAGGCCATCTTATGACTATTATCACAGAGCTCTTTCATCCTCCTCAAAGATTCTAAGTCAAGAATATTTCTAACAGCAGCTAGCTCTGCATTCACAACTTCTCTGAGAGCTTCAATCTCACGAGTAGTGATTTTGGTTACCTTGCCTGTACTTGCTTGGCTGACTATATGAGTTAGTTCAGCTTTCAACTTCCTCAGGTCAGACTTGTTGAGATGTTCAATCAGATTTCTTAAAACATCCATCATACCAGAGATGGTTGATCTGAACTCATTTGATAGAGAAAGTAAGCTAATTTGGAGATCCTTCAAAGTTTGATTCAAAGAGGCTATGTGCCTACCAACAAATTCACCAGTAGCAGTCAAGTCTGGCTTGAGAACATCTGAGACTGCCGTTGAAAAAGCTTTCAAGGAAGTTTCAGAAACATGCAGAGATACTTGATGAAGGGCATTGGAAAGTTCTTCTCTGACTATATCTCTCACATTGGTTAGCAATTCAGTCTTAAACTTATCAAGATCAGCTCGAGAGATTTCAGAACCAGGTAAATTCACATTTACAGGATCAACAGTAGGAATAGACCTTGCTTCTCTTGGAAGGTTCCTTTTTACAGCTGCAGCAGATTCTGGCAATTCGTCTTCTTCTTCAGAATAGTCTAAACCCAAAACAGCATATCCAGGATAGTCATCCCACACAGCAGCACACAGGGTGTAGTTGGGTTTCTCATAGCATGTTGTTCCACTGATTTTTGATGAGTCAGTCTTGCCACTGATATGGATTTCTGGTACTGACTGAGGTTGTTCTACTTGATCTTCAGCAAGACCATCCACCAGTCTGTTAACATCATCAACAGCAGCTTCAACATCATCAGCATCATCATCATCACCACCAAGATTGTCTTCAGCATCACCTTTCTCATTATTACTTTGCTCAGAGGCTTCACTGTGATATTCCTCAGTATCAGAATCTTCTTCATCACCAAGAATAGGTTCTGAATCTGGTAGGGTTAAGGGTGGACTAGCAGGTCCAAATTCTATTCTTTTCTTGGGGATAGCAGTGTCTGGATCACTCCTATCATCAGGAGAAGATACACTTCCTTCTTCAGTTGCAGCCTTTTCTTGCTCATCATCATCAGAATAAATTGGTTCCTCATCTGGTTTTAATCCAGGATCTCTCAAATCCTTTGGCCTCTTGCCATGATCTATGGGATTGTAGGCTTCATACAACTTATCTTCATCTGCAACCCATCACTTCTTCCAAGGGTTCCAATTGATTTTCATCCTCTTACAGATCTCTTTGTTGAGACAGAAGGTATGCTCTGTTTCAACAACTTCATCATCTTCATCAACACATTCCAGATTCTGGAGCATAGTAGATATCATTTTTGAATAAAACAACGATGTGGCTTTCTTGGAAGGTTTCATCATACTAGCTATGTGGACCATAACATATCTACACAGATTTATCTTTTCATGGGTTTTGAGCAGAAACAAAAGAAAAACATCTTGAAACTTAACAGCAGCAAAATCTCCTCTTCGAGGGCAAAGTTGGTGCTGAATAAACTTGAATAGGAGTCTGCTTTCACCATCTAATTCTGAAGCTGTGATTCTCCTCGATTCTTTGTTTCCAGTTAGAAGCTCTAGCGCTAGCTCATAAGAAAAATAGTCAGTGACTGGGGGTATATTGCCAGCATAGTCCTCATATCGACCTTCATGAGGTACGTTTAAACATTCATCCCACTGCTTAGATGAGAAAGATATTTTCTTTCCTTTTACAACAGACGACATCCTAGCAGCTTCCACACCATCAAGCGTGATTTTCAGGTTCATGTAAAACTCATGTACTAGCTTTGGATAATCTATTCGGGCGTTGTCTGAAAACCAGTCTATCCATCCTTGCGATTCAAGAACATGTAGCAATAAAGACTTACTTGACAGAAGCCACGCCGAGTTTACTTCTTTTTCTACAGCAACAATCCGAGTTTCCAGGTTCGGATTTACTGAGCGTTGAGAGGTACTGCTCGACTCGCCTCGAGCACGCTTTGAAGGTACAGGGCTATCTGGTCCTTTGCTCGGTCTCTTTTGCTTAGCCATTCGAGGATTTTGGAGAAACAGGAGTTCGAAGGTTCGAAGAAGAGGGGAAGAGAGGTTGAGAGGTTCGGCGGGAAATGAAAGGTCAAAGGTTTAGGGAAGATAAATAGCCGCGTATCATTTATTTTATCATTTAGGGTTCCCATAAAAGGTGATTTACTAATTAATAAAAAGTAATTAAAAAAAATCGGTTTGACAGAACAGTGTGACAGATCGGTTCCACAGATCGGTTTCACAGATCAGTTTCACAGATCAGTTTCACAGATCAGTTTCACAGATCAGTTTCACAGATCAGTTTCACAGATCAATCATACACAATTCTTGTTTAATAAATTTCATTCTTTCAGAGCATAAGGGCTTTGTGAAGATGTCAGCTAATTGATTTTCAGAACTAACAAATTCTAGAGAAATATCACCCTTCTGGTAATGATCTCTTAGAAAGTGATGTCTGACATCAATGTGCTTAGTTCTAGAGTGAGACACAGGGTTCTTGGATAAGTTGATTGCACTAGTGTTGTCACAGTTAATTGAAACATATTTAAGATCAAATCCATAATCCAATAGAGTGTGTTTCATCCACAAAATTTGTGCACAGCAGCTACCAGCAGCTATGTATTCTGCCTCGGCAGTAGACAATGCAACTGAATTCTGTTTCTTACTACACCATGATACTAGAGATTTTCCAAGCAAATGACATGTTCCTGATGTGCTTTTTCTATCTATCTTACAACCAGCAAAGTCAGCATCTGAATAACTCATTAACTCAAAGGATTGTCCTTTTGGGTAAAACAAACCTAAATTTATAGTATACTTAAGATACTTAAAAATCCGTTTAACAGCTAATAGGTGTGATTCTTTAGGATTAGCTTGAAATCTAGCACACATACACACACTAAACATAATATCTGGTCGACTAGCAGTAAGATAAAGTAAGCTTCCAATCATACCTCTGTAATTGGTTTGATCAACTGGTTTCCCAGTTTCATCAACATCCAATTTACAGGTAGTACTCATAGGTGTATTACTTTCCTTAATACTATCCAATCCAAAACGTTTTAAAAGATCCTTTGTATATTTACTTTGATTCAAAATAATACCATTTTTAGTTTGAAAGATTTGAAATCCAAGAAAATACTTAAGCTCTCCCATTAAGCTCGTTTCAAATTCATTTTGCATAACCTTTGAAAAATCAGTACATAAGGAGTTTTTAGAAGATCCAAAAATAATATCATCAACATATATTTGTACAACTAAAACATCTTTAGAAATTCTTTTAATGAAAAGAGTTGGATCAGCAATCCCTTTAGTAAAACCTTTTTGAAATAAGGAAATTGCTAAGTCTATCATACCAAGCTCTTGGAGCTTGTTTCAAACCATATAAAGCTTTAGAAAGTTTAAAAACATGATTTGGAAAATGGTGATTAGTAAATCCAGGTGGTTGTTCTACAAAAACATCTTCAATTATAAAACCATTTAGAAATGCACTTTTAACATCCATTTGATATAATTTGAAATCCAGATGTGTAGCATATGCAAGTAAGATCCTAATGGCTTCTAGTCTAGCTACAGGTGCAAAAGTTTCTTCATAGTCTATACCTTCTTCTTGACTATATCCTTGTGCAACTAGTCTAGCTTTGTTTCTAACTATATTTCCAGATTCATCTACTTTATTTCTAAACACCCATTTTGTGCCTATTGTCAAAGTGTCCTTAGGTCTGTCAACTAATTCCCAGACTTTGTTCCTTTAAAACTAATTTAATTCTTCTTGCATAGCCATTACCCAAAATTCATCTTTGATAGCATCATTGATATTTTTAGGTTCTGACTGTGAAAGAAAAGCTTGATGTTCAACCTGATTTCTTAGAGAAGCTCTAGTTTGTGTTCCTCTATCAAGATTACCAACAACAGCATCTAAAGGATGATTCTTTAGAATCCTAGTTGATTTGGTAAAGGTTGGACTAGAGATTTCAGGTTCATTTATAGGTTCGGGTTCCACAGAGGAAGATTCTGGAAAAAGTCCAGAACTGGATGTTTTTATTGCAGGTTCTTTAGATTTGTCATTTAGGTCCAGAACAGATAAGTCTTCTTCAACATCTTCAAGAGAAGTTTTAGACTCATGTGGATCAGTCTCATCAAACTTGATGTGAACAGATTCTTCCACACATTTGGTTTTCTTATTGAACACTCTATAGGCTTTACTAGACATAGAGTAACCGAGGAAAATTCCTTCATCACTTTTTGGAGAAAATTTATCAAGATTATCTTTGGTATTCAGAATAAAGACTTTGCAACCAAAAACTCTAAAGTAATTAACCTTAGGCTTCCTATTATTCCACAACTCATAAGGGGTTTTCTTAAGAACCGGTCTAATCAAGACTCTATTAATAACATAGCAGGCTGTATTTACAGCTTCAGCCCAAAAGTAAACAGGCAGGTCATACTCATTAAGCATAGTCCTTGCAATTTCTTGCAGGGTTCGGTTTCTTCTTTCCACTACACCATTCTGTTGAGGTGTCCTAGGAGCAGAAAAATTGTGAGCATAGCCATTGTGTGAGCAGTAAGATTCAAATTCTTGATTCTCAAACTCACGACCATGATCACTCCTCAAGGTCTTAATCTTAAGTCCACTAAGATTTTCTACAGACTTAGAGTATTTAACAAAGTAAGAGTAGGCTTCACTTTTGTGAGCTAAAAAGTATACCCAAGTATATCTAGAAAAGTCATCTACAAGAACATAGACATAGTGCTTCCCATTTAAACTAGAAACTCTTGATGGTCCAAACAAATCCATGTGAACCAATTCAAGTGGTTGAGAAGTTGAAACTTCTTTCTTTGATTTAAAATAAACTTTGTGTTGTTTTCCCTTTTGACAGGGATTACAAACTTTGTCTGCTGGAAATTCAAGTTTGGGTAAGTCTCTAACCAAGTTCTTCCTAGAAAGTTTTCTAAGTGAGTGCACATTGCAGTGTCCTAATCTTCTGTGCCAAAGCCAAGACTCTTTATGAAAAGCATTTAAACAAGGAATGTTTTGTTTAGCTAAAGAATTTAAATCAACAGCATAGACATTTTCATTTCTTAAAGCAGAAAATACTAAAACATTTTTAGAGTTAAAAACATTGCAAGAATCATTTTCAAATTTAACATGAAAACCATCATCACATAACTGAGAAATGCTTAATAGGTTATATTTAAGTCCATCAACAAATAAAACTTTAGAAATCAAAATTGAATCAGTGTTACTAATCTGGCCTAGGCCAATGATTTTTCCTTTAGAGTTATCACCAAAGGTGACAAATCCTCCATCAACTTTTATTAAGCTCTTGAAGCAAGAATAATCTCCAGTCATGTGTCTTGAGCACCCACTGTCCAAATACCATATCTTCTTGTAACAACTTTTCAAGCAGGTCTCCTACAAAATAGATTTAGATGGAAGATGATTTTGGTACCCAGATCTTCTTGGGTCCAGACAGGTTAGCCAATAACACTTTAGGTACCCATATTTGTCTAATGGGTCTCATATAATTTGTAGAAATAAAATTCTTTGAAAGATAAACCTTATTAGATTCATAACTATGACTATAACTGGTTGAGGCATAAGAAGTTCCAGAATTAACTATCTTCTGTCCAGATTTAGGAATGAATCTAGTTTTGGCAACTTTCCTTTGTCCAGGTTGGTATCCTATACCAGTGGTATATCTAGGTGCAACTTGCTTTCCTAGCATTTGTGTTAGAGTATTTTTACCATTGGTGAACTTCTCTAAGTATTTCTTGAGTTGCTCATTAGACAATTTTAGTTCAGTATTCTCTTTAAGCAGCTGATCATTCTTTTCTACTTCTATATCCAGATCAGATTTATGCTTAACACTTAAAGCATACTGTTTCTTTAGACCTTTATATTTATCTTTAAGCTCATTACAAGTTTCTTCTAGCATGTCACAGTATTCAAACAATTCAGATTTTGACATGTTTTCTGAGTCAGAATCTTCTCCAGAATAGTATGAATTAAAAGCAGGAGTCTCTGATGTTACCTCAGAAGTGTTTGTCAGGAAACACATGTTGGCCCGATTCTTTTCAGAGTCTGAAGATTCAGCTTCACTTGTGCTGTCTTCTGAAGCACTCCAAGTTGCCTTCATGGCCTTCTTGTACTTGTTATTCCTGTATTCATATTTCTTTTTATACTTTAGCTTTGGACAGTCGGCTTTAATGTGTCCTTTCCTCTTACACTCATAGCAGACAACATCATCTGATTTGTCGTTCTTCTTCCAATCCTTTTTCCATTTGCCTTTGTTATCATACTTGCCCTTATAATCTAGTTTCCTAAAGAATTTATTTTTCCTATAAAACTTTTTGAATCTCCTGGCTATTTGAGCCATCTCATCATCACTGTCAGAATCATTCTCACTTTCCTCACTGCTTGAACTTTCATTGATAGCTTGAAGCTTTTCCTTATCCTTATTCTTTGAGGTTGTAGTCTTGAACGCAATAGACTTCCTTTTAGGTTCATCATCTTCTTCTTTATTTACTTTAAGCTCTTCTTCATACATCATCAGCTTACCAATTAATTCCTTGACAGGTAGAGCAGCAATGTCACAGGATTCTCTAATGGAGACAGAGGTTCCTCTCCATCTTTCAGGTAGACATCTCAAAATTCTCATAATTTGTTCCTTTGCTGGAACATCCTTTCCCAGAGAAGTCATTGTGTTGACAATTTCATTGAACCTGAGATACATATCAGAAATGGGTTCATCAGGCTTCATCTTAAAATTATCATACTTAATAGTATAGGTATTCAATCTCATCTCCTTAACATTTGTTGTTCCTTCATGAGAAACAGCTAAGGTATCCCAAATTTCATATGCAGTTTTACATGCAGAAATTCTATTAAACTCTTCATCTCCTAGAGCACAGTACAGAGCATTCATAGCTTTACAATTGTTATTGTAAGCAGTCTTTGTAGGTTCATCCCAAGTAGATCTAGCAGTAGTGGGAATTTTGTATTCAGATTCAATAGCAGTCCAAATATCAAAACCTATGCTTTCTAGATGAATTTTCATTTTCAGTTTCCACTGAGCATAATTAGTTCCATTGAAGAAAGGTGGCCGGTTAGTAGCAGCACCCTCAAGTCTATTATCCATGATATTACAAAAAAAAGAATTTTAAAGAGATAAAAATTTAGAAATAACAGAAATTTTAAGAACTTTAAAATACAACTAAAATCACAGTTCAAAAGAAGAGCACTTTTAGAAAGTATTAACCTCCTCTGATACCAAGTGTTGGTCGGAGTGGACACTCAAAAGGGGGGGGGGGAATTGAGGTCCAATTAAAATTTTCTGTTAAAAACAATTTCTAATAAAATCCCCCTTTTCAAAAACAAATTAAACTGTAGTGAATTTATATAGATTATAAAGGTTCAATATCTTATTGTATGCACACCACTCTTCTCGAGTAGGCTTGATTGTGTATGTGATTCTGTCTTGCTTGGTTCTTCTTGTATGCACAGAGCTCTTCTTGAGTATGTCGTATGCTTCCTTGTCTCTGTGTGTTGTCTCTCTCTTCTTGGTTTTTCACTTCACGCTTTTTCACTTGAGTTCATCTTTTCTTCAGCAGAGTCTTCTTGTATTTATATCACGTGCTCCGTAGGAAAAAAAAGGTTTCTTTTCGGCAGGTACGAGGTACGGTTTCCTGACATCCGACAACCTTTATTAATTAATTGTCAGGGTATTAAAATATAACTAATATGACCGTTGGTTAGAATAAATAAAGATAAAGATAAAGAAATTCAAACAGTTGTTTATGACTGTTCAAGAGATCGGTAGGTCATCAGCATTAGAGTAATGATCGGTGACTCAGATAGATCAGCATCGGTCTGTCATCTGATCGGTGAGTCATTTGCATCGGTGAGTCCTTGGATCAGTGACTGATTTGCATCGGTGACTCATTTGCATCGGTGACTCATTTGCATCGGTGACTCATTTGCATCGGTGACTCATTTGCATCGGTGACTCATTTGCATCGGTGACTCATTTGCATCGGTGACTCATTTGCATCGGTGACTCATTTGCATCAGTGACTCCTTGGATCGGTGCGTCTGATGGATCGGTGAGTCTGATTGATCGGTGCGTCTGATGGATCGGTGTGTCTGATGGATCGGTGCGTCTGATGGATCGGTGTGTCTGATGGATCGGTGCGTCTGATTGATCGGTGAGTCTGATGGATCGGTGTGTCTGATGGATCGGTGTGTCTGATTGATCGGTGCGTCTGATGTCTGTTGAATCCAGAAGACTTCCAACATTCTTTGTAAGTCAATAAGCATAGTTAAAAACATGATAACTGATTCATTCATAGATTGGAATTATGTTTATGAGACATCAAACCAGATTAAGCATCAATGAGTTGTGATGATTTGTGATTATTAAAACATCAGTTATAAACATGAAATCAGCAATCTTCCAGAGGGCTCAACAGGGGCTCAACAATAGATAAATTAAAACTATTTGTAAAACTAAATCCAAAATGTCTATAATGGATATCCTAAAAGCCTCCAATGTGCATGACACAAGAACATAACATATCATCCAAAATCTAAATTTCTCATATCGTTTATTTAACTTTGTGAGGATGATAAGTATTGATAAATTTAACATCATAACCCATTTTCTTTCTTAATAAATTACCAAAATCGAGAGGTAAATCATGCATCCCTATCCAAAATAATATTAATGACACCCAATGAAACCTCACAGTCTCTTGAGAATACAATTTTCCCAAATTATCATCTTTGATGGTCTCTAAAATTGGAATGATATTAGATGACATGGTTTGTTGATAAATCACCATCTACAAAAGATTCCTCCATTTGGGACTACAAGGTATTATGAAAAATAAATCCCTACACACATCATCCCTTTTCTAGAAAGGAACTGGGAGAGGCTTAACAAGTCAAGAGGCTTCTACTGCTCTTCGTTAATCTACTAACATGTATAGAAATGAGACACAAAAGCACTTGGGTGATGGTTCAAACATGTTCACCAAAACTAATGTTTCATTTAATATTACATATTCATTATTCTATGATGAAAAACCCACTAATAATAATTAAAACATTCTATAACACCCCTCATCCTAGATGTAGAATCATAAAATTGGTTTCTGAATCAAAGAATACCTTCTAGGGAGAATGACCACTAGAAATGGTCTCTCTACAATATAAAGATGCCATGATACTCCTGAACACTTTTCCCCACTGTATTTCCAGATAAATAAACATGAGAAGAGATGATTTCAACTGAGTAGTAACTTGAATAACACTAGTCTCTTCCTCCATCACATCAAGGTACATATGAAAATAGGGTCCCATGAAATTCCATTCATCTCTCGATTCCACCAATTCATGTGTAGGAAAATTTTTATATAAAAAATCCACAACAACATTCCCATTTCCTAGGGAATATGAATTATTGAATTCATGTGACTGAACATAGTCTATAAATCACCTTTGCCTAAGGTCCAGGTTTTTCTAATTAAATATGAAACTCAAACTATTATCCGCATAATAAATAGTCATCATTTCTCTAAATATGTAAGGTCTCAAACTACTGAGATCATTCATAATTTTTATTTCATCTAAGTCATGGTTGGGATAATTATTCTCTTGAGGCTAAATCTGATGACATCTTTACACCACCATAATATTTTCTTAAATAAGAACACAACCTAAACTAGTACATGAAGCATCACAGAACACCACCTATCCCTTTCATACATCTTGTAAAAAATATTTGGTTGAATTCTAATTATTCATTAATGCAAAAGGGTGACGAATATCTATAGTCCCATATGAATTTTACCCCGTTTTAGGTAAGATCAATCAATGGATATGAAAGCATAAATAATTCTTTCAATAATTTTTGTAATATTTTTCCATACCCAAGAATCTTTAAATCTCAACGAAATTATATAGCTCCACCCATGAAATGAAAAATGTCACCTTCTCAAGATCAACTAATATTCTTTGTCTCGAAACAACATGTCTTAATAACTTTACTTCCCAAATAAGAAAATGAAATTTTGATAACATTTAATAATATTGTTAATCCCTCAAGATTTATAGAAAACATTTTAGGTGACACTCATGATCCTCTTTAGTTTTCGAGAAAACCAAAATGTCCTCCATTAATACAATAAATAAATAAATTATGTTACCAATAGAGAATAAAATTCATCAAGGTCATGATTACAGATGGATTGTTTGTCAAACCACATTAAAACATAATATATTCAATGTGACCATAGCAGTTACAGAATTCAATCCATTGAATATATGACTCATTAACTCAGATTTGATGATATCCAAACCATTGGCCGACTATAGAGAACCATTTCCTCCATTTTACTGTTTGAAAAATTGATCAATATGACGCAAATGATTCATATTATAAATCAACACTTAGTAAACCTTTCGATAATAAAAACACAAATAGAGAGTCCCATGAACATTTTTGGTGAAATATATAGGGCCTACCTTAGGTGATGCACTAAGATGAATACTGACTTAGGATTTTAAATTATTCAACTAATGCATCAAATACATCTAATTTTTTTAATCCATATAGTATGAAGGAATCGATATCATATGAGTTATCATACCTAAATAGATAAAAACCCCAACATCCCTCTCCAAAAGAAAACTAATGAAATCATCCGGAAACTCTAATGAAAATTCATTTTCTACTAATGACAGATCACAAATCTCAATTTTATTCTTACTTTTTATTGAAAACATAGAAATTGACATTCCATGTTCTAGTAAATGTGGCCTTACTCGACTAGATCTCGGATTATATTCTCCCTGAAATGTTCAGGTTTTTTAATCGAATATACTGAAGAACAAACATTGATGATATAAATATATTTATAATTTTTACAAAACCAACCAACCCATCCCAAGGATAACATCAAATTGATCCAAGTCAATAACTAGATATTGTGAAACTATCTCAACTTATAATATTAATAGGGAACATGAATGGAATTGAAACACTGTTCTTTCTTCGTTCTAAGAGGCATCGTTAAATCTATCACAATGTTAATGTGTTTTTTCGTATGTTTTAAAATAATCATAAAAAGGTTTGATATAATGGAATACGTGGAACTAGTATTATAAAATGAAGTTTATAAAGACACAACAATAATGATTGTACCATTAAAAGTTGTATGTGTTGTGTAAACATCCACCTAAGATGCTTCCACTACGTAAATATACTTCATTATAGATTCTTATGGTTAAAAATGGGTAGTAATTAAATAATATGACTTCACCATAAACTATTTTAGTGATGAAAATATTTTTACATAATGTGGAGAATAATAATACAAACTGAAATTCATTATGTAACATCAGCGCACACACAAGATATAAATTTTAGGAGGCATGAGTAATTTTTTTCTTATAATTTGTATCTTTGAAACTAATATAAATTCAATGGTATAAATATAACTACTATTAATGGTGTGGTATAACAACACTTTTGAGATACACTTATAGAACCCATAAAAACCTCACTCCACTTATTTTTCTTTCAAGATGACCCATTAAGACCACCACTATGAGGAAGAGAAATACCCACTAGGCCCGACCTACCTTCCATGTCAATCCCTATCATCAATGTTCTATTAACCACTCACTAGTGGAAATAGTGTTTTTAATTTCAGAGAAATGATATCGATTGTTTAAACCGATGAGAAAATATTTGTGGGACAATTTTGGAATTGGTTTACAAAAAAGGATGTTAAAAGGTTTTTATATGCGGTTTTTTGCATTGGATTTCATATAAATTGACCTGAAAACCCACAGAGTAATTTTTTTGGCATCAGTTTTTCATAATACTAATTCCAAAAATAATAAAAAATCATTTCTTTTTTAAAAAATTGATGAAAAAAAATATTTTTTTGAGGTCAGTTATTACAAAAACTTACACAAAAAATAATAAAAAGATATCAGTTTTATTATAAGAGACATCAAATTTTTTTAAAATTATACCTTTATCATGAAACCCTATTTTTTTATCTACAAAACATTGATCTCATGAAGAATCCTTGACAAATTGTGACACATCAAAGGCCACCCGGTGATGTTGAACTACATTTTTGTTATATTTTCATTAATTTTCACTATCTATGGTCTCCATTCTTGATATTATTTTATTAATTCAACATCATTGAATTATTTTTCTTCTCCAAATCTTATTTTCAATGTTCTGAAGAAACTGTGTTTTAATTTTATTATGTTTTATGATCTTTAATGTATATTTTTATAGAAAATTTTGTTTAGATCTTGCATACATTATTTATTAATGAAATGTATTCAAGGGAAAAAGTTCATATTTAGGATCAAGGATAATTTGAACACCAACATTTATTATATTTTTTATTAATTTGGTGGAATGTGTGAACATGAGTTTTACTGGATCATTCTACATTTTTAGATTCTCATTTTATGTTCCAAAACCTCATAAAATCTATTTTTCATAATGTATTTGTTTCTTGTTATCTTTGGGTTTTTTCCATGTTAATCTTGTCATTCATTTTAACATATGTTAAAAAATTTATGTTAAAATGTAGAAGGAACTTAACTTCTTAATTTATGGATTATAACACTAGTATAATTGTTTTTATGAGTATTGGATCACATTATATAGAAATTTATTTAATGAATATGGTTATAAGAGTTCATTCATTTTATAAAATCATGGTTTTACCCAACATAATTAATCAATATTTTATAATATATTAAAAATTAATACAAGACATAATAAATTAATTTAATTCTGGACATATTAATGAAACATTTCATAATTTTTTATAGTAGTGATGTGACCTAATTTATTTAAATATACAATGTGCTATATTCATATTTTTCTATATTTGATTAATATGAATACATTTTTTTATAATGGAATTCTACTACAATGATCACTATTTCAACACCCAAATGGTATGAAAGAGTATGTGACATAGTATATTTATATAGATCTTATTGTTATAGTATTACATACATCATCCGGATCAGCAGCTATTTGAGGGTATTAATGATGTTTTTCAATCTATTGGAGGTGTACTATTTAGATGTGAGAATTCCATATCTATTATGAAAAGTGAGTTTCATTTTTAACATACCCCACTTTTTTTCACAACTATGTAAAATGAATTAATAATTAATGAAATCTTCAATGCTTTTCACACAGAAAACACCAAACTAATGTAACAACTATGTAAAATGAACTAAGAAATGGAAGATGATTGAAAATAATCATATTATATTATCAATGAAACACATGTATATAATTTTAATAAAAGATTTCTATTTGTAATTGTGTTTCATATTTGATTTTTTCTATCTGATTATCAATCGGTTTTATTAAATGTGATTCTTTTTACAGTTTATTAGATTATATATATGTATATATATATTTAAATGTTTAGTTGTTTTAATATATTCACCGATTATATTTCTATATCAATTACTTAATTCATCATAATTGGATGACTTTTTGAAGAACCACTAGTGAATATGAAATAGGAGTTGACAAATTCTTGGAATTTTCTAAATGAAATCGTCTAAACATTTATTAAATGTTATATCCATGAGTGAAGTGCTTGAATACTATAAATTTAAACTCCATTGAAATCAAGGATCATCTAATTTGTTATGGTTATAGCCTTAATTATACACATTTGATCTGGTAAGTTGAAATAACAGTAAATTTCATAGATCATTTGGATGATAATATTAATAAGGTGAAAAAGTGTCCTATTAAAGATTTAATTCAGGATTTGTGTGTTGAAACCATTAAAAAAATAGATAGTCTTTAAATATTGAATGGAGATTCATAGAAAGAATTATTTATAGGTTATGGTAAATATACTATCTTATATGGTGTTTTGAGATTGGTTAACATGAATGAAAGTAATGGTTGGAGTGATAAAAGTTTTCTGAAAATTACTTCCACTTATAAAAGAGATAATTCCAGAAAGAAACGTGCTTCTAGATTCCAATTATGAGGCAAAGAAAATATTATTACAAATAGTATTTTGGTATAAAATTATATACTATTCCTGAAATTATTTTTTGTTTTATATGAATGAATGGTAATTTTTATCAAACTATCCTACATGTCAAACATCATGCTATAAGATGGAAGGAAAATTCAATTCATATTTATTCTCAGCTACTGACATATAACGTCATTCTAAATAAAATATATTCTTCCAATAATCACTTCATATAATTTTGATAAATTATGTTTGATTCATTTTCAGGTACCGAAATCAATGCTCATACTAAAGCAACTTGGATCCTTATAACAATTCCTCATCTTAAGCATCTATTTTAAAAATCCAATTGATGAAATATGTCTAAGATTTAATTTAGATGAACTTATCTCTAATATTAATTTATTTCACTCTGTTGACTCAACACAATGGATGATAATAAATTTTATAAATTTGGAAGTGAAGTTAGAAAAATCCTAATGGGAGTGTGTACAGATAGAATGAATATGTATTGAAGCTTAACTAGAAAACATATTTCATGTCATGTTTAGTTCATAGTTTAAAACATATCCACATATATATATGTATGAAGAAAAAATATTTTAAGATGAGCTTAATCATTTTAAGACCAAAACTACCAGGAATGATATTGATGTGTATCTTTAATGGTTGATTGATGATTTGAAACATCTATGGGAGGAAGGTGAATGTTTTTTTTTTGTTTAATAAAAGAAAGATCATTTTATTTTATGTACTATGATAGTGTTTAGTATAAATGAATTTCATACATAATGATAATTATCTGTATACAGTTCTAAGGGACATAAATCTTGTCCAATTTTTGAAGAAGAGAGTTTATATTATCAACTGCATAATGGGAGATAGATAGTGTACAAGGGAAATCAAAGATATTTTTTTTAATTGATCAGCTTTATCGTTGATTGAAATAGTAATTTAATGGTTTATAGGAATAAAATATTCCTCTAAAAAAATTATTTCTATAAAAAATATTACTATAGGGTGAAAAATATAGATTCGATATTTGAAAAGAAAAGTAGTTTTAGTCGTCAAAAAAATATCTGGAAGAAAATGCTTATTTTTTCAACTACCTTATTAGATATTTTTTGAGATAAAACATAACATTAATGTTATTCATGTTGAGAAAAATGTATGGGACAGTTTTATTTGAACATCATTAGACATAAATGGAAAAACAAAATATGGATTAACTTATATATTGGACATGATAGCAATATGAAAATGTTCAGAGTTAGCTCCCACTATGAAAGGAAGAAAAACATATTTACCTTTGGCTTGTCACACATTAATCAAGAGAGGGAATTTGAATTTATTTCATTGTTTGTATGGTATGAAAGTAAAAAGTGGATATTATGAATCTAGGGTGAATTTAATGTTAGTTAAAGATTCAAAATTTATTAGTATGAAATCACATTACAGTCATCTATTGATGAAAAAAATACTACGTGTCACACTGCTTGGTATATTATAGTCAACTATAAGAAAGACTATCATTAGGTAATGTAATTTTTTCAAATAAATGTTTATCCAATTTAGTGATACAAATTTCTTAGATGAGTTGGTGAATGTAGTTGCTATTACACTTTTTCAACTAGAAATGTATTTTCCACCTATATTTTCTTATATATTGGACTATCAAGTAAATCATCTATTGTGTGAGATAAGAATATGCAAGATTGTTTATATATTTTGGTTGTATCCTTATTCAAGGTATATGAAATTGTTAATGGGATATGTTAAAATTCCTTATCTATCATAGGCCTATATTGTAAAAAAAATTGTCTCAAAAGATGTGATTGAGTTATGTACTAAATATGGGTATGAATTGGATCATATTGGTCTCCCAATATCTCAACACACGATAGTTGATTATGAAGGTAGTGGGATTCTAGGCCTAAAGTTAATGGTCATTCAATGTGATTAAGTGATGGATGCACAATTATCAAGTTGTGGACGTGCTCTCTAAAAGAGCAATCACGGAGGCAAGCTCCAGCTGGTCTTTTGTACTTCCGGACTACTGCGGTAATCTTGCCCTTAGTGATAGGAATGGGGTTGTGTATTCAAGGATATGTAAGGTCACTTCATCCTGAGTTGCTTTGTACTATTTATGTTTTTTATATATCTTTTTGGGAGCAGGCTTTCACCTGTCTCTCGGACTTTCTGGTATATTTTGAACAACACATATGTTGTTCAATCATATATATTGTCATATATTTATGAATTAAGGAGATGATATCCAAAAATAAAAGAAATTTTGTTGATGATTGAGCATAAAAAGTAATTTGATTCATGGTTTAAAGAGAATGTGAGAAAAAAATATATTTTCATCTGAAATGGTGAAATGGTTGGTAGGGGGACCATATCTTAATGTGATAACATGGAGGGGTTATGATATTCATGGGTAGACATTTTGCACACAAAAAATGGTCTATGAAAATATTTCCATTCAAAATAGTGGTATGATGGTTATCTCGGAAGTATTTCATATTTAATGTAAAAAATATTAACACACTATTTCTACTTTGTGGGCATGTTTTTAGGTTCTGGAGGATATATAGGAATTCGAATCTATATTTTTTTGAGTCACTATGTGTTAGGTTAATTGGTTTGATAACAATAGTGGAGTGAAACATGGTGATTGTGGATTTCTGCTGGTTGATTTGAGTAGATTTAATTACAAGGAGGAACCAGTTATCATGGTGACACATGAAAAGACAATATTTTATGTCATTGATTGATCAAATGATCAGTGGTCTGTCATTTTCTAGGAAAGAATATACCATTTGGGTGATGAGAATTATGCTAATGATGTTATTGACTTACATGAGTCTTTTTCATCTATTACAGGATTTATGGATGATTACAATGATGACAAGGCAGACATAGTTCATGCAGTATGTAATGATCATGATGAATAAATATGATAAAACACTAAATTAGTATCTGAATTATTTTGGTAATTATTTATATTTAATTATTTTTCTGAAACATATAAATAGGAGCCTCTTTTTTAAATTATTTATGTCATTCATGATTCTAAATATTTTGTTTTATAATAATATGGAGGTACAAAAAATTTCATTACAATTTCTTGGTGTCATTTTCATATACATAGAGATAGAATTAGTTACCAATGTATATTTTTTTCATATTATTAAATATTCAGTAATATAATTATTTAATGAAATAAAACGTTTAATTTATATTTTTTTGTACCACTACTAATGCATCCTCAGTGGGGGGGGGTTCTCCAGTTACTATAGAGAAATCAAGTTCTCATGTTGGTAAACATTGTATTACACATTTACCAAAACTACCCCTTTCTCATGGAGATGAAAGATTATAACTGATTTTTTATGAAAATAATAATGAATCTAGCCTAAATGTAGTTTAGTTGAATAGTTATATATCAATGCAGAGCCATTGTATGATTAGTATTTCATATCCTGATTGAAATTATGTTGAATGGATTGCGAAAAAAGCAGCTTTGGTAGTTTGTGATGGTAAAATATCACAATTGATTTATTTTGTCTTGTTTTTTGAATTTTAAATATTTTAAATGGCATATTTCATTTATTTAATGATAGATAACATTTACTTTTTAGGAAACAAATGTAATTAATTAAATACATCTCCCATTATCGAGGGTTTGGTGGAGATATTTTAAAACAAAACTAAATAAAAATAATGTTTTTGGAATGAAATAGTTTGACAACTCGTGCCTTAATTGTCCATATATAGATGCAAATACATGGAAGAAATTTGATGACACCAATCATGAAGAAAAATTTTTGGTATGATAATTTTTTTATATTGTATATTTATTATATTTTTTCCTAATTAATAATTAGTTTATTTTTTTGTATCATTCCTCTAGGAGATCTCATCAAGAGATCCAGTTGAAAAATATATACCCCCATACATTATCACATAGAGGGTTTCCATATTTAGAGCAGAAAATGATTGATGAAAAATTTGATGGGCCATGATTTAGATCTAGCAGTGATTTAGAGGAGATCCATGTTTGTCTACCATCTCCTCCCACTCACCATGAAAAAGGGAAATGAGTGAGAAGAAGGAAAAATGAGAAGTATCTTACAGAAGAAACTCAACAAGTAACTGATAAAATTGTATATATATATTATTTATTTGTTATGAATTTTTCTATTTTATAAATTATAAAGACTAATATAACTTTTTTATCTATCATATTAAGATTAACCTCAGAATAAAGAGACACATGGCTCTTTTATCTTTGAGGGTAGGTTGGACATCCTAGCCACTACTTTTGGAAAGACAGAACACCCTGGTCATGTTAGAGGATATCAATTGGGTGTTAGTATTCATAATTTTTTTGGTCAGAATAAGTAATCAAAAGACCTGTAAATAAAATACTAAAAATCCTAGATTAATGAGTTTGAACAATCTGTGGCTGATCAAATTAAAGCAGTTGTGCGGTAGGCTTTGTTAGAACACTTGGGAAGACCATCACAAAAATAAATAACATTTCTTGCCTACCCAGCCTACCGTGTGTTCTAACTTTGATCCTCTACCTCCATCCCAGCTAGACTAAACTACCCATACTACTTATTTTGATCATCCACCTCCATCCTGTATGAACTAACCTAACTAAAATACATACTCTGATCATCTGCCTCCACGCTCCGTATACATTGAGTTTTTTACTCGAGATCCTCATATATATATTGTTTCATTAGAACTCGTATATTTTTTGGGGGATTATGTAAATCACCTTCCTATTATGATAACCCAAGTTGGAGTATCAGTACATGATATTATTGATCCTAATTCTCTACTACCATTTCCTACTTCAGAGAATACCGGAGTTTAGGATTGTTCGGGTCATTTTTTAGTCTATCCAAAAGGTCTTATTCGTTATATTTCATATGAAGTATGTTTTTTAATATCAATTACAAATTATTTAAAATTACTTAAAAAGTTTTCTGAAATTTAATTTATATAAAATTATCTTAATGAAAAATAAATTTCACAATTGAAATAATACTTTCCTAAAAAAATACACTATAGATACTTATGATATTTATTAGGGAACAAAAATATTATCTCGAGCTTCTTCATCCTTCAATAAGATCTATGTGTTTCAAAGGACATTTGATATATATGAAAGTGATTATCCATTGACATTACTCAATCAACCTTCAATATAATTTTTTTTAAAAATCCACTCTATGTACAAGTGCGAATCCATTGTTTACAGAACAAAAACCACTACTTACTGAAAGATCTCACAAAATTTTTAAAGACAAGACTAAAGTTATTTGAGTCAGACACTGTATATAATTCCTAGTGCTGAGTACGAACCTAGTTGTTTGGATCCACACTTATTAGTTCTTTAAGGTGAGTAACCATTTTTTCCATTGTTTGAATGAATTCCTCTAAGGTGATTTTGTATTGGTTGAAGCCCCGGGCTATGATTCGGTCATTCTTTTCTATCCACACTTCTTGCTACTCTATGGAATCTACATTCAATCTTCATTCATAAATTCTTAAAATTTCCTCATTTATGGCATTGGGCCGAAGGAATTTTGCAATAATTTCTTCCTTGGAGTGGAGGATGAGCTTCATACCCCTACCTCTTATTCCATCACTCGTGGTTCATTTCTTGGGTCTCCACTTTTTGTTTCTTTTAGGAATATTCTTTTTTCATTTCCACCATTATTGGCTGACCTGGTTTCCGTTAGTTCAGGCAAGTGAGAGTAGTCTTTGCATCCCTTGTGTTTTTTCCCTAGACCACAATGCATTTCCATGAGCCATGCTTTCGATTTTTCCCCTTCTTCCATCATAGGTTTTGAGGGCCTTTCCTATGGATAAGGTCCAAAATTTCCACTAAGAGTTGGATAAAAATATCATCACTTGATTCATCTTGTCCATGAAATAATGTTTTTCCTTGATCCGTCAGGCCTTCAAAATGGTTTTTTAGATCCATTCTGGACTTCTCACATCTTGAAACAATACACACATTATTGACCAAGAATTATTTCGTGTTTACATGGTCTAAAGTGTCTGATAAGGCCTTTCAAGAGATGAAAGGAAGCATTAATTCACTACCAATCCTTATTTTACATTATCCTTGTAGCGGCTACACAAATTATTGGGATGCATCAAGAATCGGGTAGGGAGCCATTCTGATGTAGGGAGATTGATTCATTATGTATGAGTTTTTCATACTAAGGATTCCTGAGATTAATTACCCAAAAGATGATCTAAAGCCAGATTCTATGGTTCTTGCCTTGCATTTTTGGATACATTGTTTTCTGTAATAGAATTTCTTGGTGTACACAGACAATAAAAGACACATGTATATATTTACATATCATAAATTCAATCTCAAAAAAGTAAAACTGGTTTGAATACCTAGAGTAATTCAATTTTGAGCTATCATAAATGCCTAGTAATGGTAATTATATTGTTGTTTCCCTGATTTAGAATACTCAAAAACAATATTTTCATAAGGCTAGAATAAGGTTGTAGTTGGTGGACATCTTTTCTAAGATGAACATAGAGTTCCAAAATCCTCAAACGTAGCTTATACTTACATATTTAATATTGAACTATTCACTTATGTATAGGGTAATGATGGAACAAATTTATGATTCTAAGGGCCTAGTCTTGTGGGAGAGAATTTTAATTGTCAACCCACTACCTAGTTGCGTTTATGATGAGAATGAAATCTTTCATGTTCATGGGAATGTTTTGGTGCCTACATACATATATCATGAGTTGATGAAAGAGTTGCATGCCTCCTCTTGGGAAGTATGTCATAGTGTTACTAAGATGTTCAATGAAATATACTAATATTATAGGTGGATTATATTGAAAAGAGGGATAACTGCTTTCCTTACTTATTCATCCACCTATCAGTCGGAGAAGGAATAAAAATAGAGACTATAAAGGATTTTAAAACAATTTCCAATTGCTAAAAGGAAATGGGATCATGTGATTATGGACATCGTGATGGGTTTACCTAGGTCCGATTATGGAAATAATTTAATATTTATTATTGATGACTGGATGATGAATGTTTCCCACTTTTTCCAATTAGATATATCTTTTAGTAGATGATATTGAAAGGAAACGTGTTTGGGAGAGCATAAAAATTCATAGAACCCCGTGTACTATCATCTAGGAGAGAGATCGATGGTTCACATTGTAGTTCTCAATGGTGTTTCAGAATGATCTCGGTACACAAGTGATTTTGAGGATAGCCTATCACCCAAAGAATGATGGGAAATTAGAGAATACAATTCTAATACTAGAGTCCTTGGTCCAATAATGTATCCTTGATTTCTGAAATTCATAGGGAAAACACCGACCTCTTTCCTTGTTTTGTTATAATAACTATTATCATTAGACTATAAATATGGATCCATATGAGGACATATATGGTGGTTATTTCTATTTACCACTATTCTAGTTAGAGGCTGGAGAGGTAGCGCTATTGGGACCTCATATCATATTGGAGACATAAATGTAGGTTCAACTTATTAGAAAAAATATGGATGTAGATCGTTCTAGGAGGAAGTATTATATTGATCATCACTATCAATTTCTAGAGTTTGAGGTGGGGATTCATGTTGTATTGAAATTTTCACCTAGGTGGGTTCATATAAGAATTCAAATACATGTTAAAATATCTCCTCATTATGTTGGGATCTTAGAGATAATAGATATATTTGGGATTGTATCCTATCATGTAGCTCCTCCTCAGTGATTTTTGGATATGAATTATGTCTTACACATACCTCAACTTCACCATTATCATTCTACCCCATATAATTCCTTTCATCTTGGAAATTTTAACTTATTGGTTGATGATTGTTTTTACAATTATCTTATTTGGATCATTGATCAATGTATGAAGTGTCTATAAGGAAGATCAGTTCCTTTAGTATGGGTCCAATGGAAGCATAGATGCATATAGTATGAGATCTACAAGATAGAGATTGATGTATATATTTAGTGGTAAGAACTATTTACTGTTGATGATTTACCACCCTTGGAAGGGAAACATGAGGACATGTTGTTTTAAGGAGGGTAGATCTTCAAATATCATCTTTTCCAAGAGATACAAATACTTTTAATTACTATTCAAACCCTCTTTTTTCATCAAATGTTTTTAAGAGGAAAAGGAGTAGTTCAAGATCATTTGGACCTCACATGGATCCTAGAGTTCTAGATTTTGGAGTGGAATATTGAGACACATGGTTAGTGCATGGTTAATGGTAACTACGTGACTCAACTATGTGGGTACTGTAGTAAACTGTAGAAGGGAACATGTTTTTTTAACCATACACCTCAGGCTACATTACTGTGGGGGAACTATAGGGGGTCTCTAGTGGGGTGCATGAGCTGGTCACAGTTTGGAAAACCCTCATTCCACTACCAAACCCATTGTTTCACGTAGGTAGTGGCTATGAATGGTTGAAACATGGCTTGACTAAACCGCGAACCCCCATAAAAATAGGTGGAAGGATTATTTTACAACTCCTTCATTAAACTATACCACACACCTTTCACCATCCATTTTTATGTAAAAGAAATAATTTCTCTTATGAGATCTCTACCTTCCTTCATGATAGTATTTGAACTACCATCTTCATCGAAACACTGAATCCATCACTATTGGTGGATTTGGATAGATAATGTTATGCTCTAAAATCCAAATTCTTCAATACTTCATTTATATCTCTCTTATGAATTTTATTTATACGAGAGGTAATATGACTTATTTTTAGTAAATTTGAATAATTATTTGAATTAACTTAGTCTAGAATGATTTAGAGGCCAACAATGAAAGGGGATACTACTAACTGTCTTTGGTAGGTCGTCTAGTTACTTTTTCCATTAAGTCGTTATGCTTATATTTATGTTCTATTGTGTCACTGGCTCGACCTTCCATGTGATGCCTCCTTCTTTTAAAACTAAGTAAATAAATCTATTTATGATTTGTTAGAGTACCCCTAGAACTAAAATTTATACATTAATGAGTTGACTAATCCCGAGAACACCACCCTTTTGGTACATTTATACTAAATTCCATGATACATATTCCATGGAATTAAATAGAACCATAACCTAAGGTGAATTAAGATTACACCTTTAAATGAAGTTGAATATAAATGGAATAAAGGATGAATGGTCGGTGATGTATATACACCCATTATTTTTATTTTTTATTTTTCATTATTAAATTAATTATCTAAATTGAATTTGATTATATTTAATGGGATGGGGTTTATGGAAAAATGTGGCTATATCGCACGTCACGTCGAGGGTTATATGGGGGTTTTTCTTTCAAAATGAATTGGATAGTGTTTCAGAGAAAAATAATTAACTACATTCAATAATGAATAGTAACATACCAGTAGTGATACAAGGGTTGTTACATAGAACACAGTGTGTGGGCTCAAAGGGCCGCTATCTATATATTAACCATGAGAGATACCTTGTTCCCTATGGGATTACCTTGCACAGTCTCAGAGTGAGTCGCTAATATACCATTCCAAGAGTGATATTGGGTCTCTTATATGGTATACCATCGATGGGATCAATGGGTTATTCCTTTATACCATTCCACGAGTGATACCTAGGATCCTTACACAGAATGACTCAGGTGGACATCTATGATTATGGGTTTCTATAGCTGGACTACAACGATTCTTGGGTTCCTATTTTATGGAATTCCTTGAATGAGATCATAATTACTATTAATTAATTCAAATAACATGTCTCCATTACAAATAAAAAACTTTTATTTGGACTCAGACTTATGTATTGAACGAAAACTTTTATACTTCCCTCCTATGGACAAAATACATGAGAGTTATTAAACCTATTATAATTATTCATGGATTACTTTGGTATATACCTCATGTATAGGATATTGTTTTATATATTTATATTCACATATATGTTAATAAACTATTTTTCACACACACACAAATATATACTAGGTGACATCTATTAAGATAAATTATTGAATTAGACCGAAATAGGTAATATTTGTCTGTTGTATCATATGGAACCTGAATCAATGTGATTTATTTATTGACTATTTTATATTTATAATAAACTAAACATAGATCATTTTTATACACACAGACTGTATAGTTCAAGAAACCAATGGTGGTGGCCTACGTGAATTGTCCATGGAATTTCATTTGTTGTTAATATTTTATTGGGAGAAGATTTCAATATGTTTTACAGTTTTTGTTGTGAATATTTTAAATTTGGTCACAAGTTCTAGGACTAGAAGAAATAGGGATAAAAATTATTTACAAAAAAATATTTGAAGATTGAGAAAAGATATTATAGGATGTATTTTCACTTCATAGGGATTTTTTATTTCGTTTTTATATGTAGTGTATATTAAAAAAATCCATCTCTATTGGTCACCAATGAGGGACTTGAACCACTACAGAGTTGGAAAGGTGATACCAACCAGAGAAGCTAGCATGATGTAAATAATTATGCAAGGGGAACCTTCATGCTGGAACATGAGCTGTGTGGAGCCACATTGTGGGGTGACACTATGGCAGATGGGTGTGCAGGCATGGGGCAATGCTATAATTTGGACTATATAGACAAGTAACTGATATCTGGGTAGCTTAATATGTCCCTTTTATTATAAAAGAGTGTGGAGTGAGGTTCCAATTTGATGTGGGGTCGATTAAGGAACTGTAGATTCATTTTAAAAACATTGATTGAACATCCACCATTTGATCAGAACACTTTGTTCCTTCCAATTGGACCACAAGATCATCTTCAGCCTCATATTCAATCGAGAGTTATATGGTTTGGGATCTCCATGCAGTGACATCTATAGAAGATTTAACAGTGAATTATTTTCTCCATTTATTCATATTGTTGATTCTAATATGATCAAAATCATCTAAAATAAAGTCTGGATGATCAACTAAAGATCATTCTATTAAAATAAAAAATGATAAAAGTATTGGTCTATCCATGATGGTGATATCTCTCGATGTGAGGCTATCCCACCCAAGATGATGAAGTTGATGTGTATAGATGATTTTGAGAATGCTATATCATGTGTTATTTGACAATAAATATTCAATAGAATATCATTTACACTGAGTGAGATTATCTAACATTTTAGAGTCAAGTGAAGTTTTGAGAGAGCAATAGAGAAGATCATGAATTCTATATTTGATATGGAAGTACCATAAACTCAAGTTCCACATACAAGATCACATAAAGATGACGATCATTTTAGTTTCTATGAACTGGTTTTTTGAAGAGTATAGAGGAAACTGCATACATTGGTATTAGAAAAAGAAGAGAGAGGCACTGTGAAATATTATGGTTTTTGAAGAAGAAAGATGTAGACACACATTCATATTATTAGAAAGAGATAGGAGAATCCACGTACTATTTTTCTAAGTGGAAGGATACATTGAATACTATGTTTTATGATTTTAAAGAATGCACCATGTAATATTTTTCACAGGATCGTGAGTATCATGCATAAAATGATATTCACACATATTTGAGTTTGAAGTGCATATTTTAAGGTAGAGAAAATCAAAGTTCAAATATCTGTGTACTTAATAGAAGGCACTATAGTGAGCTTAGGTAGTGTATAAAAATCATGGATGTAAGGAATAAAGGTAAGATGTATATATATAATTAGACAATGAAGAAGAAAAAGTGAGGCAGTTCATGTGTGCATGCTTGTGTAATCTTATACACAAGTAATTATATAATCACTTGAAGAAACTAGAAGTCCATACATATTTTCTTTGGAAATATAAATTTCATAATTTTTTTTTATAAAGATGAATTAATACAGGAATGATGTTAGGATAAATGAACATGAAATATAAATTATAAACTAAGACGTTTTTTTCAGACTAAAGATGGTATCAAATTTACTTCATTGATTCAAAAGGGATTCATATATCAGATTTCAATATTCAGTGAGCCCGGGTCATCAGTAGACGAAATCATTCTTCCTCAACCAGGATTGAAACAAGTTAAATAATAATATAAGACAATCAGATAATTTTTATCATGACCAACAATAGTGAAATGGTGATTGAATTTGTGCACAAGCTAGTGTAATCAAGAAATCATGTGGAAGAGGATCTTCATTTGATATTTATATAGTTTTTCAATCCATATAAAATAGAACGCTACAACTATGGGGGCTCTATCCAGTTTTTTGAAGAGTGTGATTGGGGGTCTAACCAATCACCCTAAAGAAGGTGTTGGTGGTGGGTCTAAAGCACTATTTAAGGCTGATTGGACCTAGAGGGTATATCAAGTTTTTAATTGGTGGGGTCTAAATAGTTAATATTGTAACAACCTTATAATATAGTGGTGAATTCATGTTGGGGGGTCTGACCCACATGGTAATGAGTAGGACTTTATTACAGACCCTATAAATCCTTCTGTGTTGTTATTTCCCTATTGTTTTTTTCTATCAAGGTGATGCTGAGTATTAAATATGAGTCTTTGAGGAATTAATTAGTCACCTATGTTGATTCAATAGAAAAAGAATTTTTAAAAATAGTATACCACTGATTCATTCCCTTCTTAGTGGTATCTATCCTTTTTTTAATTCTAAAATTAGTATCAGAGAATAAGGTACCCTATATAGATTTAGAAAACATGCTGAGAAATGGATAATTTGAAGACATTGAACAATTGAAGAATGACTAATTTTGATGGCATGAACTATCATAGTTGGATGAATATGTTACTTCCTTACCATATTTCAATTTTCATTTAAGTGGGAGAAACAACAAAAATGGGTTTTCCCATATATCAATGAGGAATTTTAAATGACTCCAGATGATAAGAGATATCATTAAGTTGTTGGAAATAAATAGAAGTAAATATTGATGTATTTGTTAGAAATGGTATATAAATAATTGATTGGTATCTTAACATCAAAGGCTATATCAAATAAACTGAAAAGTGGTTATGATGGAAATATCAAAGTTAATGAAGCCATGTTATAAACTGGGAGAAGGATGTTTGAAGATACCAAAATGGTAGATGATGAAAGTATTGATGACTAATTTACAAAGAGTAAATAAAATTGTCTGGAGTATTAGAGGTTTGGGTGAGAAGATGGATGATTCCACTACTATGAAGAAGCTTATATGAAATTTGATAGATAGATTTGATTCAAATATTTCTTCACTCGGAGAGAGATAAGATATATAATTGGAAACAATTCATAATACTCTCATATCCTATGAAATGAGAAAAGTACCTACATTTGGGGAAATGGAAAAATATGGGATGTCCTTTGAATCCATGATAAAAGGTAAAAATATAATCAATAATGAACCAAAATCAAGTGATTATGCAGATTAAGAATATAAATAGGGATTCAATAAAATGTTTTCCATGTTTACAATAGTGTTCAAAAGGAATAGATGTAAAGGAAAGAAGAATCCACCACCAAATAGTTGGAATTGTCACAATAGTGGTGAATTTGATTTTAACTATACAAAGAAGAAGGTTGATGGCATTGACTCGGATGAAGAGGATAAGAAGTATTAGAAAAGAAATTATAAGAAGCATAAGAAGAGTTTTACTTCCAAGAAGATAAATATAATGAGTAGAGAAATATGATGATTAGATAAATGGATGAATTTATATTATCAATTAGTGATTCATAATATGGAAGATATTATAAGAATCAAATGTGATTTATGGTAAAATAAAAAAAATAAAGAAACATTTAATTGTGATAATGGCGATGATGTAACAGATTTAGAATGGATGTTAACAAAATATCTAGAAGATACACTTCTGGAAAATATGCAACTCAGAAAGGAAATAAAAAAACTACCGAAATAAATATAAAATATCCCCTTTGAAAATAGTGAATATGAAAAGAAATAAGATATTTATCTTAATAAAATAAGAGAAAATAATATTAAGATAGATGACCTTGAAGGGAAACTATATACTATTGAAAATTAAGATCTTGATAAGGAATAACCATAATTTTTTGAACATAAAAAACAAAACTATTTAAAATTTTTTAAATTTGAGAATATGGTGAATGATCTTGAAGAAATACTTGTTGAAAATTATTATTAATATTCTAAGAAACATTCTATGTTCCTCGTAGCTTGAAATTAATTATGTTATATTAAAGAAGACTTCACCAAATCTATTGAGAGTTAGGGTAAATCTTCTAATGCTATTTAGAAAAAGGGTCCATTCAAACATGTTAATTACATACCAAATAAATCTCAATATACATTTGGTATTTCTAATAATATAGTTATAAATGTCAGGACTGGATCAAACTGGACCAAAAAAATGAGAAAATTTCTTCCAGAAAGATGCAGTGTATTAATTCAGTAATAAGGTTTCCTATTAAGAAGATATATCCACAATCTATGAAAAGACAACAAGTATCATATTCAGAGCTAAAATTCCTACCAGTTTGATGCTCCAATTATACAAGGTTGTAAGGAAAATTACAGTTACATGACTTATGTATGTTATTAAAGTAAATTGAAAAAAATGAATCACATTGTACTATGATATATTGAATTCCACAACTAACATCTGAAGTCCCATTACATTGAGGACCCTGTAGAGTAAAATAAATAAATAAAGTAAATTTATGTAATTTTAATTTATCTTAGGAAAATAAAAAATCTATACATTAATACCTGATTGTGTTTAAATCTATCTGTAAAGCTGCTAATGTAGTTTTCATTACAACTGCTAAATTGTACTCTAAAGATGTTTTGGTCAAATGAATGATGATGTTTATGAATATTGTAATTAGTCACATCCATTAATAAAAGAAATTTTGTTATATGAAAATATTATATTGTGGAGGAAAATAATACTCATCATCATCCTAAATTACCAACGATAAGCAGTGATAAGATAAATAATTGAAAAAATTATTGAGGTCATAATCGAAGTTGTTTGTACCTATATCATAATTATTCTCAACTCTACAGTTGTTTTATGTAATTATTGGATGACGTTTTTGTCAAATAAAACAACTGATCAAGAGTCTATCATATTAGTAACTATTAGTTCACTCCAAATCTGTTAGATTTAATATTGGGGTTACATTATTAGTGATATTATGTAATTTTCGTTATTAGCTTGACAACCGCATAGTGACAACAAATAATTTCAAAATTAAAAAATAGGAAACCTGGGAGTAGTGCTATTAAAAAATAATTTTCAATTTTGGCACCAAATTTTACATTCTAAAACATATACCTTATTCATGAAAAAGTTTCTTGAATTGGAAAACCAGCATTGGGTACATTGAATTTTTAGTGTAGTAGCTGCTATTAAACAACATGTAGGCTATTGTAGAGTGAGTTCATAATAATAATCTCATTAGTATAGGACACATGGGAAGATTTCATAATACAACATCTTGAATTTCTGAAATTGTGGTTGCTTTAGTTACCTCGAGGCTACTTTTCACATCTTATATTGTATTCTTGTTATTACAATTCAAGACTGTTGTAGAGGGGTTGTCAATAATCGGTGGTGGGATATGTAACTGTGATGTTATTACCAACCCAGACCTAATCAATTTAGAATAAAATTCATGAAAATAATTAATATGAATAGTTGTGTATTAATATTGTGATGTACAGAGCTTAAACGTGTAAAAATTCACAACTAATAGTACATATAACGTTACCTTCTTCCGAAATTGTGTACTTTAGGTATATAAAGATTGTAAAGAATTTTTGTTCCATTCATAGTATTTGTGAATGTTACATATGATAACAGGATTATCATGTCAATGAAATCATAATCAGAGAGTTAGGTTTTCATGCAACTTATTTTTTGAAAGAATTACAAACTCCAATAGTATATAATGCAGACAAAAACCATACTGCTCAACCACTTAACCCTGAAGATTTTAAATATCATACCCGTATATGAATCATTGTTATTTTCCATGTATTCAATCATTTCATTTAAAAACACACCCCATAAACTACAGGTTAGTTGCAATCCTCTGTACGAAAATAATGTAACAAAATGAATAAATATTTTTTTTACAGTCCAAAAATGTAAATTTACCAAATCATTGACATGTCATCCTATAGAGTAATATGTATCATGTGGTTAGAAGGACCCATATATTGCACTAGTTTAGTGTATCATAGTAGTCCAATTATTTCTATAAGATATATGACAAAAATTTACTTAATTTGAATACAATAAGGAATAATTATAAAATATTGTAATGTTTAATTTATTAAACATTTCTAGACAGAAATTGAACATGAATTTGGTAGTGGAACATACCTATTAAATGTTCATCGGGAACCTTCATTTGAATAATGTAATCATATGATGTAAAATCAAATATGAAAAGAGGAACTTCTTATTACAGGGACGAAAAAATGTCATAGATGTGAACATTTGTCTATAGGAATGTATACATCCTATGTAACAGCCATGGTTTGATGTTATTTGGAATTTTAGTATCATATAGTAGATCCCTCCACACAAGAGATCTCTTTATTAGAGATAAGATGATGGGTAGCGATTGTACACTGAATTTTGATTCCCTAGAAATATAATGTTAAAACATAGGACATTAGATTAAAAAATTATATGACATAGGACAGAGAGATTATATATATATATATATACTGATAGATGTATAAATCATAACAGTAAAATAAAGTGGATGAATATGACATTAGTCATGTAATGTAGACTAAGATCTTTAACAGTAATTATTAGATCTATAGCCACAACATCATTATAGTAGTTTGGAGACGAATTGCACCAAATGTTTAAAACATGAACCACTATCTTGAGTGTTTTATCATCCTCAGGGGTAATCAAATTTAACGGGGTAATTGAACGTGATATTTTCTTTCCAATAATTACAAATTTGATTATTGTTGAAACAAAGAACATATTAAGTAGTTACACACTTCTTATAGTACACATAACAAAGTCAAACAGCTATAAAATATTTGACATGTTATTTATAATGGGACCTAGGAGAGGTTATCAAATATCTCCTTGTACACAATATTTTTTGTGTAATGAGATGTTGTGTTATTTTTATCATCAAAAAAAATTTAAACCACTTTCAGATGTGATCCTAGAAATTGCAACATATAATTGACCATGATAAAACACATGTTTGAGGTGATATAACCCAACAGAAGACAATGATTGACCACGACATTTATTAATATTAATTGCATAAGAAATTGTCAATGGATATTGTCTTCTTTGTAATTTTAAAGGACATCTAACATCATAGTGTGTCATTGTTTGTCATGGGATGAATGTCAAATACCCTGATTGACAGCCAGTAAAAAATTTTGTTTTGATAAAATGATCACCTAAGTGTGTAAGAATCATACGGATGTCGTTACATAAACCACCAGATTGTTCTACATTTCTTAGTAACATAATGGGGGCCCCAATCTTTAGAGAAATTTTGTGGGCAGGCAAATCAGAGACGTTTATACCATTTAATATCTCATAGGTTTATATGTTTTCTACCCTATATGTATCAAAACAGGCATTGCAGAATGAATCAGAGCTGAATTAGTCTTTCTTTTTAAAGATTTTGAAAGACAACATGTAATCATTTACTTCTTGAACAACATTACAAGATGGAGCAAGAATGGAACACTCTTTCATATAGTAGGCTTCACAATATTTCTCACTGAAATCAGGATATGTATTCTCTACAATAGAAAACACTGCATTTTTAGTGTAGCAAGGAAGATATGCTGATGGAATTGGGAAGATTAATTCACCGCCATCAGGTTCTACAACTCGAACCTCGCCAATATCCAATGTCAATTTAGAAAAATCATGGACCTCATTTCAATCATGAGTGTATGTATAGAAAATAAATCACTTTTTCTTTGTAAGAGTGAATACTCAACTGTGCTGCCAAATATACGATGAATTAATACCTGTGAATACAATGTCATTTCTGTTACCACCTGGTATTACAAGAACTATTTTTTGGTTATCTCCCCCCAATACAACTATTAGACCGCCGAATTGTAAATTCATTGCATTAACATTTATTCCAGTCATTATATATCTGCGAGCACGGTCTAGAGCCTCAAAGAAATACTTATGAAACACAGAATTCTCATCCCATAAATCATCTTTGTAGAGTGTATAAGTTCTGTCACATCACTTCCTTGCTGAATATTGCACATAGACTGCTCAGTAATATAGATTAGAATACATAATTTAGAATTTTAAATTCGTCCACATGGAAGAAGTAAAGACTCAATTCCACTCGAAGTAACTACAAGTACAATATATCACTAAGACCACAAAAATGATGTTAGATCTTTCATGTGAATGATTTACCTATGCCTCCTTATCCATGCAAGAAAAATAAACCACTAGTATTTTTAGATAAGGAATATAATATGACATCCATCACCTATTTATGTTCATTGGTATGAATAGTCTGTAATCCTCTGTACTCATTTAGTAGTATTTCTCTATTTTAATGTAGTTCTTCTATAACTAAACTATTTTTTTGAGTATAATTTTCAGAATCTGGAGTTGGCATTGGAGGATAAAATCAAATAGATTTTCCATTTCTCCGCAATATCTGCTATATTTCAAGAAATGAATTCATCAGAATATGATGTTTTATGAGTGTAAAATCTAGAAAATTGAGAAACATGGATTTAAAGTAGTATAAAAGAACTACATGCAGATAATCTACTTACTTACAGTAACTAAATTAAATATCCATATCGGTGTTGAAATTACTGATTAGATAAGACAAAATATAGAGAATCAAATAAACAGCCTCAAAGTATTATTTAATCTATTAATATCAATGAATTTTTAGATAAACATAATCTAACTATATTTCTAAATAGCATAAGAAATTTGAAAAAATAAATAATAGTTAGACGTAACTGGTTTGAAAATATAAGCTGAGAAATACATTTAAACCTTGAATTTGTAGCCAATGACTTTGGGAATATAAAATATCTCCAGCTATAATGTGATAGGTGTGTTTCCAAACAATGTCTAGATGAGAAATGTTATTGGAAAATAACAATCTTGCAATGAGGTTGCATACATAATGTATCATTCCCCAAGATGAAACATCCTTTATAGCTTCAATAAATTCGGTGTCATCTGCTAGTAGCCCCAAAGGATAACAGGCCTCTCTAAATGTTCCATGATTAATAGTGTTCACGGTTTTGATATCTTCATATGAAGTAGCACCTCTAATTTTTGTTATAAGTATCTACATGTAAAATAGAAATCCATTTGTTGGTGGAAGGTAGGATAGCCTTCTAATATAAAATCCCTTCCTTTGACGATTCCATTTCATATCATTTGAGTGGTAAATAAATAATATGTGGGAATTGTTCAAAAGTTAGAGCTCTATCCTCTAGGTGTATTTTATTTTCTTGAAACCTAGAGGTGGAAATTGTATCATTGATGGTATAGTGATTTAAGACATCAATAATATTATCCTTGTCGTTGTTGGTTACATAATGTTGTCCTAGTAAAAGGAAGCCTAACCTTTCATCTATTGGATATCTATAATGGATATCATAAGAAAATATCCTCCAAGAGACCTGGGAAATAGATATGTATCGATAATCATAGTACATTTTTATTTCATCAACATTTTTTCTGAGAACTCTCTATTTTTTCTCACACAGAGTACTGCAATTACATGATCATTTCCTATATTAATATAATTAAAAAATATTTGATGGAAGGGGATTGATTTCAAACTTCAATATTCAGATGAGCATTATACTTTAATTGCAAAATAGGATTGTATGGTATAAAAACCAATTATCTAAAGGGATTCAATTTTTTAGAACTGTTATTCCATCATCCCTTCTGCGATAGATAATGTAACCATAATCATCAATAGTGGTATTCCCAAAAGATGTTATTGGAAAAAATTTGGAACATTTTTGATTTCTCATACATGGCGAAGTACGATAGGCATCACCACAAGGGTCGTGGATCAAAAAATTCTTAACTGATCCATGTAGTCTTGGGTAGGAATAGTTACTTTAAATTTCATCACATAAAATTTTGTTTACATATGTTGGAGTGTGAACATTATTTTCATGACAGAGTCTTAGAAGTATGTGCACATGAGGCAAGCCTTGTTTTTGAAACTCCACGGTTCGAACAAGTGCATGGGAAGAAAATAGTTTGATGATTAATAGAAGATGACAATATATATGATAAGGAACGAGACATATGAGATAATAAGTACAAGAATAGTTACTTTCTCATGACTTCCCATAAAAAAAACCTTCTCTTAAATCATTCATTAGACGAACAACATTAATATTGAAAACTCACGATAATATTTGTGGGTAGTCTGCTGGATAGATATTGTGATTTCAAAGAAACTGGGTTATTTTAGGCCACATCGGGTGACATGTAAATGTTAAAAATAGATCTGGATACCTGAACCAATTAAATATTGGCATAGAATATTTGTAATTTTGTATCATATACTTTGGACCACCCAAAAAAGTAGAAGGTAATATGATACACTTCCTGCATGATGTCCCTTTGTGGTCACCTCAAATCAATGCATCTTATAACCCATTGAATAGTTCGAAACTCAGTTTCTTCTAATTAAAGCGAATGAATGATAGTCTTTGAGACTCAATCATTGTATAAGCATCAACTGTAAGCTGTTGCAATAATCTTCAAGAATGTAGTATGATTGATGCATTATTATCACAGAATTGCAAGTGGAATGTGAAGTACATTCTCATTGTTACCTTCCAGAGTGTAGTACTCATAGTGAATTGAGTAGCATGATGCAACACGCTATCGCAGTATCCATCCTGAAAACCAGTGAAAATTAAAGGATACTGAAATGGAAGATATAGTGGGTGAAGCTCATCAATTCGTTGTAAATCACCTCTTTTGGTTTGAATGATAATGTCTCATTTTGGGTTCAGATAGTCAATATCATCAACAAACCGCATTGCAATTTCAGAAGTATTATGAAGGGTATATGTTGTATAAAGTGTTTTTATTCTTTTTAGGAGTCGTGGATTTAATTTTGGAAACTCCTAAAGGTTAAAAAAATATATTTCACTTATAAATTATCAAGAAAAATTGTTGTTCTCAAGAAGAATTTGTTGTAGGTTCTCAATAGTATATGAGTTAATAATAGATCGTTGATTTATGTCGTCAATGATGGAGCAATTATTCATGTTAATATAAAACGGTGAAATGGTTTTTAACTTTGCTGAATGAATTGAATATAAAGGATACTTCATTCCACATATTCTATTCTGATAGTCATGTGCAGTATCTTAGATTTAAATTTGTGAGAACCTTGGTGTATTTCCATCAGGTGGACATAAAGTTCCTATGTGATGGTATTTTTTCCATGAAATCTAAATATACATGGATTTGGGCCATTATTGAATGACCAATCTACCTTCTCATCCATTGATGTGGATGAAAACATCAAATTGTAAATATGAATGTGGTCTTGGAATTATTAGGCTTCAGCAGAAGATCGATCACATAGTAGTATCCTTTGATATTCATGACATTCTGGTTGTAAGTCCAAAGCGACCTTTCCCAATGATAAGGATAGAGAAAAATGTTTGTTTTTTCAATTTATAACTTTCTTATTTTTCTCATAAAACTAAACAAAGAGTGGAAATATTCACAGACGATAGAAGGCTCCCAAATATCATAATAACCAGATTTAACATAATAGTATTGTAAAATATGTTATAGAAAAGCAGCAGTCAACAATAGGGAGGATGATTTAGTATTAAAGAACCATTAATGCATGTTTAGTACATACATGATCTCATGTTCTCAGCAATGTCCTCTTCTTTTGATTATCATGTAGTATCATGCGTTATGTAATTTTAGACTGGCTGAAATTATAAATAACACGGTAATTTTTGATGTGAAATGTGTACAATTAATTGCATATACAGTTTGCTACACTATTTTTGTCAACATATATGTTTTCTTGAGCCTCAGATGTATTTATTATAATTTAATCTTGAAGAAATTATTTTTGTCCTAAACCTAAAATTTGTTATAGAAAACAACAAACTTTTCTACATAATGTACAATGTTATATATATGTGTGTGTTTTTCAACTTGTAGTGTACAACATACCTACACAAGATAAGGTATTGTATTTCCCATCAACAGAAGGAGTTAAGATATATTTTTTTGTATAGGGAAGCATAAGAAGTATAATTAAAATAAAAGGCATGGTAACGTGTATAAACTGTAGTCATTATTACTGTGTCGAGGTATCAGGTGATGAATCAGGTAGAGTATTTTCTTCAACCCTTAATGATATGGAAATTAATGACCAAAATTTTATATGGGGAATACATATGTTATATGACATTAAATATGTGCATGAAATTTAACAGTTATGATACTTAAAGAAATTTGAAGGAGAATGTGTCAAGATATTCGGTCACTGTTTTCATTTGATAGATCTAGCTGAAAATATTGACGGTGCTTCAGATGGTTCTGGCACTGTGCACAAAGAAGCACATAATTATTAGTAATTTGTTTTAAATTGTAATGTAGTGTGTAATTCAATGGTTTATAAATGTAAAATTAAACTAAACTAACCATTTTTACATAGAGATTATAATGGAATGTATGTTACTTCATTTGTGAACGTATTTTTTTGTAGATGTACACTTTTTGGGGATCCAAAAACTCAACCAGATACCACATAAGAATTTTTAGAAGATGTTTCCACTGAAAATGTGGCCACATCAAATACTACAGAAAACAATAGAATGTAAATTACTACAACAATTTACAATGATAATATTAGAAAACTCACCTTCTTTATGTCATTCCTTCATCAGCAGTCTGCATTGTACCCTTACATTAGTACATCTTCATGGGAAATACAAGTTTTTATTTGACGAAGTAGATAACTATTCAGGCTCTGTAATAAATGTAATTTAGTATGAAATATTTCATTTAGTATGAAATTTACTATGTTAGATCATAATTATTATACTATTTAATGAAAATGAATATAACCATTTATATATAGAGATGATAATGTCATGTGTGTGACTCCATGTGTGATGGAACCTATTGATACAGATTTACTTGATTCAGTACCAGACTGGGTGGTATATGACATTAAATTTTCTCCAGTAGTTGTTGGCACTGATCATGTGGAAAGTGTAATGAATGAAACTACTAAATAGAGGATAGTAAATAGAACATTTTCAATGGTTATTAATAGACAACTCACAAACTGTCTATCGTTCTTTAATAAGTTTCCTTGGTTGCATCTATGCATCTCTAGAGTTCGACGAACATTTAATTATTGTTATTTCATTATATCTTACATTAATGGTGTTCAGTGAGACCATATAATGCATAGAGGACACAACGAATACAGTATTTTACATAATAAAGGAGAATACATAATAGGCTATAACATATAATAGTAGAAATTTATGTTTCATTGAGTAAATGTAATATCAGAAAACCAAATATGTTTGTGGATATCCACATCGTTAAAAAAATTGTAATCAAAATTTTTTTAAAAGACAATATAATAGAAAACTAAAGTAGAGGTTTTTTTAGAAACTTGTATTGTAAATTCAGACAATTAAATATGAAGTTAGATATCAACATGATAAACTGAAATGAAATCTGAATAATTTTCAAGGAAAATCGTACAAGAAACCATCATAGATGTATATTTTTTTGAAAGCGTAAATTAATATTCGTAAAACGGTAAATTAACATGAAAAATTAGAGAATTGAATTGATACCATGTATGTGGTTTAAAAGATTTAGTTTTTATATTACGACGATATGTTCATACCTGATGTGGAAGGGTGACACTAGTGGGAATAGGAGATGAAGGAAGGATGTGCATATGGGAATGATACTTCCATTGAAATTCAAAACCTGATAATCCTGTGAATTCTAGCCTAAAAATTCAAACTAAAGGGGGGTCGAACGTATGGACTACCAGTTGTTACAATCATAAATTATAGAATTAAATCAAACAATAATGAAATGAATGAGGTTTTTGGATGAACAGATGGACGTAAAGGTATCTGGTTTAAAGGGAATTGCGAGCCTTTTATGAACCTTGGATTTCTGAGTGCGTGTTTCAATAGGATGGAGGACTATGCTGCAACCACTGCTAGGAGGAAGACGAAGTTCCAAGATGACCATCTTCAAGAAAGTTAGGATGTAGATGATGACCGTGTTTAAATCAGTATAAACCCTAGGTCGTGAATATATTTATCTAGACCATGATTGAGAAAGGCCTAAAATGAGGAGATTGTAGTCGAAATCGGGAGGAGGTGGTCGGAGGCAGAAATCATGGAGACTGAAATCAAAATCCAGAGGAGGTGGTTGGAGAAATACTGCTGGTTGACCACAACTAGGAGAGAGACTATGGGGGCGTACGAGGGATCGGTACGTCAAGACCAGCGAGATTCTCAGTGGGAGTGATTGCATGAGGTGGAGAGAACAGTTGCATTCTGCGGGGAGGGGAAACGTGGAGCTACGGAAGAGTGGCACATATGAAAAAAGTGATGTGGAAGTACATTTTTTTGACGTGTAGATTCTTGAAATCCATGATTAGTATATATAGTAGTGTTCAGGTGATGGCACATTTTCTTCCAGAACATCCTTCTTTAGAAACAATACCATTAATTACAAAGTTTCTGTAAAGACCCGTAAAATTCAAGGGAATTTTTTTCTTAATTTTCTTTAGAATTTTACAAGAGCGCGGTTTCAGACGGCACCTGATTCCGAGGCCCGGAGTGCCCGGAATTAATTTCCGAAGTTTGGCTCGGGTACGTTCAGTGAACGAACGAGCGGGAATTTCTAACTTTTGATCCGGTGCTCGGAATTGAAATCCGAGGGCACCGATGAACTCGCAGCGCCGATTTTCGCTTAAAGAGGCCTTTTCGGGAGTTGCGTTTGTTACGAGTTGAAAGTTAGTTTTTGGGTTTTTCAGTTGAGTTAAATAAAATTTGTTTAAGACAAATTTTATTTTAACTTTTTAAAAAAACCTACCAAAGGAGGTTGGAAGTGGGACCCACACCCACTTAACCTCCCTTGGGAGGATTAAGTGTGGTGGGGCCCACACGAACCCCTTTTTCTTTTCGAATACCCTAACCCCTCTAAACCCCCCTCTTAATTGCGTAACTCTTCCCTACATTATTTCTTGCCAACCTATCTCTTCATTTAATTTTGTCAACTCTAGACTTAATTAATGAATTGATTTCAACTTTTGAATTTTTGAAAGGTCGGCAAAATGAAAATAAAATAAGGTGTAGCTTATTTTATTTTGGGTTGATCGTTTGTCTTCTTGAGAGGTGGAGAGCTCCTCTTCTTCTTCTTCAAACTCAACGAAGAACGCGAAGAACTTCTCCGCTGAAGAACACGGTTCATCCGCGACGCCGTATCCGCGACGCGACGTACTTCTTCCGCGTCATCTCTTCCGCGACGGTTTTCCGCGACGAACGCCATCGACAACGATTCTTCCTCCGCGACACCGATATTTCATGACTACGTCAACGTGCGACTATCGAGGTAGAGGTTCTTGAGTTCGTTGTTTTCCTTATAATTTGACCTTCCTCAAGACTTGACGAGGAACGCTCCTTTTCCGACGAAGAACGTCGCTTCCTCCTCGGACCTTCTTCGTCGGCAAATGAAGATCCGCCAACGACGTGTCCCTTCGGGCAAATCTCTTCGTCAACGGATTTGACGAACGACGACCGCGACGCCCGACTTCCGCGACGCCGTCTTCCGCGGAACGTAGACGAATCTTCAAATCTTAAACCCGAGGTAGGGGATTGTTGTTTCATTCTTTATTTTATTCCATTTCTTGAACGTGGATCTGACATGTCTAACATGAGGCTTTGAATGTTCATGTTGAGTTTTTATTTAACGTGAGGGGGGGCCGGACCGCATGAACACGGCCGAACCCCCCCTCCAACGTTTATGTTGATTTATCTTGCGGGAGGAAGCAAGTGGCGTGGTGTCGTCGCACCACGCGGATGAACGTGCAAATATCTTCGCGATGCCGTCGCACGCACCATGGTAGAAACAACAGAAACGCGACGCCGTCGCGCCGCGTTGAATGAATATCAAGCACGGCAAAGAGGCGCGGTGTCGTCGCACCGCGCCGGACGACGAACGCCGCGGCCGGTTCCGGGCCGCGGCGGGACGAGGAGACCGCGGCCGGTTCCGGGCCGCGGCGGGACAAGGAGACTGCGGCCGGTTCCGGGCCGCGGCGGAAAGGAAGACCGGCGGCCGGGCCGCCGGCGTCGGAAGCCGAAGAAGGGGACCGGAAATTCCGGTCCCGTTTGAGAAAACCGGCCGGCCAGCTGGCCGGCCGGATGACTTAAAAACCGGGGAATTTAATTCCCCGGTCAACCCTTAAAACCCCCCCCCCCCCTCTTAAGAGGGGGGCGGTTCTTTAAGGAGGGGGGGCAGCAGCCCCCCGGTTTTCCAAATAGCGGGCCCCCTGGAAGGGGGGCCGTTTGTTAAAACGGCGCGGCTTAGCCGCGCCACCAATCCAAAAGCGGAGGGCTTGATTGCCCCCGCGTGCCACCCACGAGCGGCGCCCGCCGCTGCCCCCCGCGGCCCGCCGCCGCCGCCGCCGCGCCCCGCCGCCGCCGCGGCCCGCCGCCGCCGCCGCCGCCGCCGCGGCCCGCCGTCGCCGCCGCCGCCGCCGCCGCGGCCCGCCGTCGCCGCCGCCGCGCCGCCTCCGCCGCCGCCGCCGTCGCCCAGGGGGGGGGGGGGGTCGGGCCGGGTCGGCCCGGACCCGGACCCCCCCGTTTCGAACCAGATTCGGTTTTTCACTCATAACTTGAGCCTCAGACCTCCGAATGACGAACCGTCTGCGGCAACGCGATCCTTGGATCGAGACGGTCGTTTCGGTATATCGCACTCAAGGTTTCGGTTTACTTTGAGTTCGGCCGGGTTGGTTCGTTCCCGAAACCAACCGGGCCTTCGGAGCGGAAACGCTCATATCTTGAGCTACGGACGTCCGATTGACGTGCCGTCAGTCGCGTAGTGTTCCTCTTAGTGAGACGGATATTTTGGCATACTCCGCCCGAGGTTTGGACGCAGGTGGAGTACGGTCGGGTAGGTTTTGCCTTAAAAACCAACCGGGCCCCGGAGACGAAAATGCCAATAACTCTCAGACCGGGCGTCCGATCGACGCGCCGTCTGTTGCGTTGAGTTCCTGTTGTCGATACGGAACTTTTGGATACATCAACTCTGGTCTTCGTGACAGTTGATGTATCAGCCTCTCGGCTCGTGGAGCGGACCCTCCGAACGAGCTTGCTATGTGCGGGAACCCTAGTGCTGGCTGCGACTGTTACTGTGACTACTACTGCTACTGTGACTGCGACGACAGTACAGAGATCCTGTGTGGATTCGACGACGACAGTACAGAGATCCTGTGTCGATTCGACGACGACAGTACAGAGATCCTGTGTGGATTCGACGACGACAGTACAGAGATCCTGTGTGGATTCGATGACGACGACTACAGCACTCAGCGATCCTACGTGGATCAGTGCTACAGGTTCTGTGTGAGCCCGATCCTGTGTGGGTCCTTGCGCTCAGCGGTTCTGTGTGAGCCAGCGCCTACAGGTTCTGTGTGAGCCCGATCCTGTGTGGGTCTTCTGCGGGGGTTAGTTACCTATCGATCCTTCGTGGGTCCGACGACTTAGATGGATCAGTGATCATCTTTATCGTCCTTGAAGAAGTATACCTGTGTGAGCTGAATCTGTTGCTTTCCTGTGTGGATTGTATTGTACAATCCTGTGTGGATTACGTTTTGCTTTCCTGTGTGGAATACGTTTACTTTCCTGTGTGGACTGAGTTGTACTTGGGCTCGGAGGTTGGAGCGTATTTGAAATTGATGACTTAGGTATATGTATGGGCATATACCTAAGCAGTGTCGGTTGTTACTTCGTGATTGTACTTTTCTTCGTGGTTTATCCTTTGTGGATTTGAGAGACCTTCAGGGGTCTCGGGGTCCCTACTGAGTAGCTTATACTCACCCCTGCACGGGCTTCGCCCGCACTACGTTGTGTTGGTTGCAGACGACGGACAGCGTTGACCTTAGCTGAGGCTTGTAGAGCGGGACGGTACCCGGAGGTGGACCACTGGGCGGGATGTGCACGGAGCGGACGGCGGGACCCATGGAGCAGAGGAGCTATCTGTACCCACCCTTCAGGTGGGATTTCCGGTGGACAGCTCGGAGTAGCGGCTTTTACTTTACAGTTGCTGTTTTCCCCTTTTCGAGTTGTACTTTACTTTCAGTTTGGGTTTGTATTCTGGCCCATTTACCTTTCCGCACTTTCAGTCGTACTCTGCTTGCTTAGTGTTTACTTTCTGCTTGTTTACTCTGTGGTGTGTGTTTACTTTTCAAAGGCAATGCCTTCCCTTTTTACCGGGATTTACGCCTTGGTGCTAGTCGCCAGCCCCTGGCCTATGGAAGGCGGGCTTGGGGTAGTCACGGCACGGACCCCGAGGGCGGGTCGTGACAAATTGGTATCAAAGGAGTTCGGTTCTACCGCGAACTCTGATCTTTTCTATGTGAAACAATAATGTTTAGCGTATTGAGTGTGGTTATCAGTCCAGGGAGTCCAGTGTTGGTGCGGCGGCCGACGTATCCGTACACCAGGACCCTGACTTCTAATTTCCGACTTAATGCACGAAAACATTGATTGCGTGTGTGTTTCAAAGTTTTCTTTGTGATTACTTGTGTCAGCTCACCGGGTATACTGATCTGCTTTATGAAAGTCTCAAGTTTTCTTTGTGATTACTTACATCAGCTCACCAGGTATACTGTTCTAACCGTGGCGCACCTGTTTCCTTTTCAGGATGGCCCCACGACGGCAGCCAGCTAGGGTTCCGAGAGTCGAGCAAGACGATAGCCCACCGAGCGACGAGGCCTCGGTGCAGGGCCCTTTTTCAGTAGTGGCCCCGGCGGTAGCTTTACCCGCCGAGCCCCCGATGCTTCCAGCAGCAGCCGCTGACGATGCACGTCGCCTCAGCGCACTGCATGAGTTTCAGCGCCATCGTCCGCCCAGGTTTCGCGGGGAGACGGATCCCCAGGCAGCAGAGGACTGGCTGGAGGCAGTGGTTCGAGTGTTTAGGCTAGTGAGGACACCAGCAGACCTCATGGTGATCCTCGCTGCGAGCCTACTACACGCAGCAGCAGGACGATGGTGGAGCTTGATGCTCCAGGTTCACGATGAGGCATCCTTGCTCTAGACGGACTTCGAGAGCCTCTTCCACTCGGAGTTCGTCTCAGCCACCCTCCGAGCGGTGCGCATTCAGGAGCTTTTACAGCTGCGGCAGGGCAGCATGACGGTCGCTCAGTACTCGGCGAGATTTACCGATCTCTCGCGCTACTCGACCGACATGGTACGGGACCCATTCTTCCGGGCCCGGACCTTCGAGCAGGGTTTGAGACACGAGATCAGGGCATCGCTGATCTCCCTCAGCATACCGACTCAGACAGGAGTACTGGAGCGGGCCCTTCTGATCGAGAGCTTCCTTGCTGAGTCTACACCAGCACAGAGACCCACCGCAGGGCGGCTCGTGGCAGAGTCATCTGCAGCTGGCAGTCGACGAATGACTCAGGGGTCCAGACAGACCAGACCTCAGGGCACTGGCTCAGCAGTGCAGGGCACACAACGCGGAGCCAGTCTTTCGAGAGGAAGACAGTGCTATGCATGCGGCGGGCAAGGCCACATGGCTCGTGACTGCCCGACCCGCCATGCGGAGGAGCAGCAGACGGTTGAGGAACCACCTAGACAGAGGCAGAGGTTCGACCGTGGCGGTCTGCAGGGAGGAGGCGGACGTGGCAGAGGAGCTGGCCGAGCAGCAGGTGGTGGACGACACTTTGAGGCTCTACCACCACCACCACCAGGAGGTCCACCCCGACCGCAAGGGAGAGCTCAGCTTCAGGCAGCCGAGGCCTTCGATCATGGAGCTCTGGGAGCCGATGGACAGGAGCAGAACTAGTGGATACATCCTTTGTACTTCTGGTTCCTTGTTGCTTTTGTGTAGCGTCTTGTATTACGAGCTGCAATAATAAAAGACGCATACCTTGTGATGTTTTCGTTCCTGTCCTCTATCGTAATGTTACTAAGAGGTTCCAGTTGACTGTTGACTTGACCCTCACTTGTGAGACATCTACAGGAGGAGACCTAGTTACCACACACTGATGCCGACAGTGTGACTCAACCCTTGGAGGCGAGAGTAACGGTTGGATCTCTTAGTAGTAGCGTCGAGGCCTTACGACGTCATCCTTGGTATGGATTAGTATCATCCATGTTAGGATTGACTGTTTTAGGCAAAGAATGTGGTTCATCCAGGGGATGAGACCAGATTTCTCTTTTCGGAAAAGGAGAAATCTTGCAGCTCTGATGGGACCGGAGATGATCCAGGCCACGACAGAGAAGGTCCAGGTCATCTAGGAGCGGATGAGGACAGCTCAGAGCCGGAAGAAGTCATACGCTGACAGGAGGCGGAGGCCACTGGAGTTCGAGGATGACGACCACGTCTTCTTGCGGGTCTCACCTCGACGTGGTATTCGGAGATTTGGCCGAGGCGGCAAGTTATCTCCGCGCTTCATCGGACCCTTCCAGTTTCTCAGCAGGATTGGCGAGGTGGCTTATCGCCTGGCTCTACCACCTCAGTTGCACCGGGTGCACGACGTCTTCCACGTATCTCAGCTGAGGAGATACGTGCACGACCCGACGCACATCATTGACCATGGGGAGCTTGACGTTGACGATGGGGAAACTTTTACGGAGGTCCCGGTGGAGATAGAAGATCGACAGGAGCGGGTCCTGCGTGGGCGATCGATTCCTCTTGTGCGCATCAGATGGCAGCACGGGAATCTCCAGGAGAGCACATGGGAGCGGGAGGCTCAGATGCGTGCTCAGTACCCTCTTTTGTTTCCCTAGTTTTTGTTGTATCTTTACGGGGATGTAAAGCCCTGAGGTGGGAGTAATGTAAAGACCCGTAAAATTCAACGGAATTTTTTTCTTAATTTTCTTTAGAAATTTACAAGAGCGCGGTTTCAGACGGCACCTGATTCTGAGGCCCGGAGTGCCCGGAATTAATTTCCGAAGTTTGGCTCGGGTACGTTCAGTGAACGAACGAGCGGGAATTTCTAACTTTTGATCCGGTGCTCGGAATTGAAATCCGAGGGCACCGATGAACTCGCAGCGCCGATTTTCGCTTAAAGAGACCTTTTCGGGAGTTGCGTTTGTTACGAGTTGAAAGTTAGTTTTTGGGTTTTTCAGTTGAGTTAAATAAAATTTGTTTAAGACAAATTTTATTTTAACTTTTTAAAAAAACCTACCAAAGGAGGTTGGAAGTGGGACCCACACCCACTTAACCTCCCTTGGGAGGATTAAGTGTGGTGGGGCCCACACGAACCCCTTTTTCTTTTCAAATACCCTAACCCCTCTAAACCCCCCTCTTAATTGCGTAACTCTTCCCTACATTATTTCTTGCCAACCTATCTCTTCATTTAATTTTGTCAACTCTAGACTTAATTAATGAATTGATTTCAACTTTTGAATTTTTGAAAGGTTGGCAAAATGAAAATAAAATAAGGTGTAGCTTATTTTATTTTGGGTTGATCGTTTGTCTTCTTGAGAGGTGGAGAGCTCCTCTTCTTCTTCTTCAAACTCAACGAAGAATGCAAAGAACTTCTCCGCTGAAGAACACGGTTCATCCGCGACGCCGTATCCGCGACGCGACGTACTTCTTCCGCGTCATCTCTTCCGCGACGGTTTTCCACGACGAACGCCATCGACAACGACTCTTCCTCCGCGACACCGATATTTCACGACTACGTCAACGTGCGACTATCGAGGTAGAGGTTCTTGAGTTCGTTGTTTTCCTTATAATTTGACCTTCCTCAAGACTTGACGAGGAACGCTCCTTTTCCGACGAAGAACGTCGCTTCCTCCTCGGACCTTCTTCGTCGGCAAACGAAGATCCGCCAACGACGTGTCCCTTCGGGCAAATCTCTTCGTCAACGGATTTGACGAACGACGACCGCGACGCCCGACTTCCGCGACGCCGTCTTCCGCGAAACGTAGACGAATCTTCAAATCTTAAACCCGAGGTAGGGGATTGTTGTTTCATTCTTTATTTTATTCCATTTCTTGAACGTGGATCTGACATGTCTAACATGAGGCTTTGAATGTTCATGTTGAGTTTTTATTTAACGTGAGGGGGGGGGGCGGACCGCATGAACACGGCCGAACCCCCCCTCCAACGTTTATGTTGATTTATCTTGCGGGAGGAAGCAAGTGGCGTGGTGCCGTCGCACCACGCGGATGAACGTGCAAATATCTTCGCGATGCCGTCGCACGCACCATGGTAGAAACAACAGAAACGCGACGCCGTCGCGCCGCGTTGAATGAATATCAAGCACGGCAAAGAGGCGCGGTGCCGTCGCACCGCGCCGGACGACGAACGCCGCGGCCGGTTCCGGGCCGCGGCGGGACGAGGAGACCGCGGCCGGTTCCGGGCCGCGGCGGGACGAGGAGACCGCGGCCGGTTCCGGGCCGTGGCGGAAAGGAAGACCGGCGGCCGGGCCGCCGGCGTCGGATGCCGAAGAAGGGGACCGGAAATTCCGGTCCCGTTTGAGAAAACCGGCCGGCCAGCTGGCCGGCCGGATGAATTAAAAACCGGGGAATTTAATTCCCCGGTCAACCCTTAAAAACCCCCCCTCTTAAGAGGGGGGCGGTTCTTTAAGGAGGGGGGGCAGCAGCCCCCCGTTTTTCCAAATAGCGGGCCCCCTGGAAGGGGGGCCGTTTGTTAAAACGGCGCGGCTTAGCCGCGCCACCAATCCAAAAGCGGGGGGCTTGATTGCCCCCGCGTGCCACCCACGAGCGGCGCCCGCCGCCGCCACCGCGGCCCGCCGCCGCCGCCACCGCGGCCCGCCGCCGCCGCCGCCGCGGCCCGCCGCCGCCGCCGCCGCGCCACCTGCCGCCGCCGACCGCCGCCGTCCGCCGCCGACCGCCGCCGTCCGCCGCCGCCCGCCGCCGCCGCCCAGGGGGGGGGGGGTCGGGCCGGGTCGGCCCGGACCCGGACCCCCCCGTTTCGAACCAGATTCGGTTTTTCGCTCATAACTTGAGCCTCAGACCTCCGAATGACGAACCGTCTGCGGCAACGCGATCCTTGGATCGAGACGGTCGTTTCGGTATATCGCACTCAAGGTTTCGGTTTACTTTGAGTTCGGCCGGGTTGGTTCGTTCACGAAACCAACCGGGCCTTCGGAGCGGAAACGCTCATATCTTGAGCTACGGACGTCCGATTGACGTGCCGTCAGTCGCGTAGTGTTCCTCTTAGTGAGACGGATCTTTTGGCATACTCCGCCCGAGGTTTGGACGCAGGTGGAGTACGGTCGGGTAGGTTTTTCCTTAAAAACCAACCGGGCCCCGGAGACGAAAATGCCAATAACTCTCAGACCGGGCGTCCGATCGACGCGCCGTCTGTTGCGTTGAGTTCCAGTTGTCGATACGGAACTTTTGGATACATCAACTCTGGTCTTCGTGACAGTTGATGTATCAGCCTCTCGGCTCGTGGAGCGGACCCTCCGAACGAGCTTGCTATGTGCGGGAACCCTAGTGCTGGCTGCAACTGTTACTGTGACTACTACTGCTACTGTGACTGCGACGACAGTATAGAGATCCTGTGTGGATTCGACGACGACAGTACAGAGATCCTGTGTGGATTCGACGACGACAGTAGAGAGATCCTGTGTGGATTCGACGACGACAGTACAGAGATCCTGTGTGGATTCGACGACGACGACTACAACACTCAGCGATCCTACGTGGATCAGTGCTACAGGTTCTGTGTGAGCCCGATCCTGTGTGGGTCCTTGCGCTCAGCTGTTCTGTGTGAGCCAGCGCCTACAGGTTCTGTGTGAGCCCGATGCTGTGTGGGTCTTCTGCGGGGGTTAGTTACCTATCGATCCTTCGTGGGTCCGACGACTTAGATGGATCAGTGATCATCTTTATCGTCCTTGAATAAGTATACCTGTGTGAGCTGAATCTGTTGCTTTCCTGTGTGGATTGTATTGTACAATCCTGTGTGGATTACGTTTTGCTTTCCTGTGTGGAATACGTTTACTTTCCTGTGTGGACAGAGTTGTACTTGGGCTCGGAGGTTGGAGCGTATTTGAAATTGATGACTTAGGTATATGTATGGGCATATACCTAAGCAGTGTCGGTTGTTACTTCGTGATTGTACTTTTCTTCGTGGTTTATCCTTTGTGGATTTGAGAGACCTTCAGGGGTCTCGGGGTCCCTACTGAGTAGCTTATACTCACCCCTGCACGGGCTTCGCCCGCACTACGTTGTGTTGGTTGCAGACGACGGACAGCGTTGACCTTAGCTGAGGCTTGTAGAGCGGGACGGTACCCGGAGGTGGACCACTGGGCGGGACGTGCACGGAGCGGACGGCGGGACCCGTGGAGCAGAGGAGCTATCTGTACCCACCCTTCAGGTGGGATTTCCGGTGGACAGCTCGGAGTAGCGGCTTTTACTTTACAGTTGCTGTTTTCCCCTTTTCGAGTTGTACTTTACTTTCAGTTTGGGTTTGTATTCTGGCCCATTTACCTTTCCGCACTTTCAGTCGTACTCTGCTTGCTTAGTGTTTACTTTCCGCTTCTTTACTCTGTGGTGTGTGTTTACTTTTCAAAGGCAATGCCTTCCCTTTTTACCGGGATTTTCGCCTTGGTGCTAGTCGCCAGCCCCTGGCCTATGGAAGGCGAGCTTGGGGTAGTCACGGCACGGACCCCGAGGGCGGGTCGTGACAGTTTCATAATAAAGCTATTTTATTTTTTTAAAAGTGGTGCCCGATCATGGAAATTATATATTTATGGATCATCCTATAGACTGATAGGAAGAAGGATGGAAGACCTTATGTTCAAAAAATTGAGTCTGGGAGTAGTTATTATCTCTCCCGAAAAGGCAGTTTTACCCTACTCCTTCATGCTATCATAATGATGTACCCGTAATAAAGAAGAATAGAAATCGCTCATTGTACACATAGTATTGGTTCTAAAAACACATGTGACCCACATTAATGAAAAATTTGATTTGAAGAAAGTAATCAAGTAGATTAAGGGTGATTACACCGTTATAAAAGAAGAGATAATCCCCTTGAATGACTATATGAAAGGGTTAATGGAATAATTTAACTCGAAGCTAATACTAAATCACATCCCACATTCATAAAATGATTAGTAATATTCATTAGAAAATGTGTATACAACTTTTGAATATTTGAAACCATATAAAACTGTCATTATCATTATGCACCATAGAATGGGGTCACTATTTTATCGAGATAAAATAGAAGATATCAGTGAGTTTAATATCATTCATAAACCAGAAAACTCTTCATTAAACTATATGATACATATTTTGGAATATCTCAAATATGGGTCCATTACAATATACAGATTATGAGTAGAGAACAGATGATGATGGGAAGTCAATCCCACTCCCTATGATAGTGAAATCACTAAAATGTCATCTATAATTGAGTATTCAATGTAGTTATCCATATATTCATTGAATTATGGGAATATACTGATGTTATAAAAGAAGTATTTTCCCTTTCCCCTATGGGGAATGATTGTCATGGGGCCATATCATTCAATTATAATAAATAAATTCAAATACATCTTCACTATTATTAACTTCTTCTCCAATTACACTAAGGAAATTCCCATCAAAGAGTTTGAGACAAAAAGAAACATCGATTTCTTGAAATCCAACATTATTACCAGATTTAGTATCCCTCAATTAATATTCATTGGCAATTACCCCATTGTTTCTTTTTTTGAAATGAATATAATTTAGCAGGAGTAAAATATTGATTTCAATCATTCATATCACTATCATGCAGATATTGATAGATAATACATGATTTCAATAGGGCTCTATCATACATACTATAAAATATTTCTATTAATGAAAAGACAATATATATCAATATGATTGTTTATGAATTGTGGGAATACTATACAATTAATCGTACCACTAATTAAGATACCATGTATTCATTATTATCGAAGAGAGAAATAGTTTTTCCCACTGAGGTTATGATACATTCTATCTGTATAGTATTTTACAATCATTTATCTATATATGAGTGATTTCCGGACAAATTAGATAAAATAGAATATATTTATGACAGGAGACTGCACATCCAGCATTAATTAGAGGTTTACCGAAATCAAATAGCATGAGAGACTTAGACCAGTTGTTCAAGACATACCAAGTTCATTCGTGATACTTGAGATGAAATTTTTGCAGACATGTATTTCAAAGGTTAGTATACTAATACTATTGTAGTTACCGTAAAAGGTACTGTTTGGTACTATATCATCAAGTACTATTCATTTTTATGGTGTTCTGGGCCACCAGTTTGGACATTAAATCCTTTCAAGGCTTTCAGGACACTAAAGGCCATCGAGCTAGTAAGGCTTTGGGACCACCTCATGGCATTCCGGCCACCTCAAGGACTTTGAGACACGTGTAATTGTGCATGAAATAGAACATGAATACTCTCAAGGTTGTAGACTCAAGATGAGGAATTAGAGTAGTTGCATTCACTTCATAAGATAAATATGATATGGAATAATGATATGTTATGACAATATCCAACATGTCTAACCAATGCACGCATGATAAGCCTATCCAAACATCCATGTTATGTTGGCAAGCTAACATCCGGATGTAGACACTAGGGAGGGGTATTTTAATGTATTTATCATCTGGATGAATTCTTCTTTGACCTACGGTTCATGTAGTGTTACAAAGCTTATGAGTTATGTAGGGGTTTACATTCAACACTTAATTGGGGTATTATAACAAAAAATTAAAATAGATTGCCTTCGGTCCATTCAGGCTATCAGGACCCTGATGATACCCAAGATAACACCTCCAAAAATCCACGAAAAAAAGAAAGGGCCTCCAATCGTTCCTAGGGTTCATCTGAATGGTCCATATTATTTGTTTACTATGGATGGTGATTGTAAAATTCCCCAACTAATGAAAGGTTTGTCAAGTATTATTTCATGTGATCCATGAAAAATATTTCTTTCCAAATTACATTATACAACATATAGGTCCCCGTTACATGACATTAAAACATAGAACCAATGGTACATGTCATACACCCTTAAGAGCAATTACTCATACATCTTAGTTTAAAGATGTTAAACAGTACAAAAATGACTTCATCACAAGAAATATTACCCTGTTTACCAAACATGGGATCCCTAGGGTGATAATATTAATAAGCCTTATGCTATAAGAAACAAATTCCTCACATGAGATGATTCCCCAAATATCTAGGCTTCTTCACAATATAATTCTTATATAATCACATGTTATCATTAATTCCATGACATTAACAACCTCTCTATAATATTTTAACATATATGGTTGATTTCTCCTTTCACACACTGAAATAAATCACATGTTTATTTGTTTTTTTCCTTAGAGGACCTTTACTTATGGTGTTGGTCTCTTTACCATCATAATTTTAATCACCCAATATGATAAGTTAAATACTCACCATTATTTTTTTATCAAACCGAGTATAGCTCACACGAGAATATGAATCATGTGTAATGACTGAGACTTCAATATCCCAAAAATGGTGCCTTACAATCTTACATTGGAAGAAGATACATGAAATCACACACCATAGGTCTGAATAGTTTAGTACCCTTAGTATATTATATACATATTTTAAATTCAAATTAAAATTTTAATATATATATTAAAAAAATCCTTTTAGAACACCATAATTTTCTTTAGCGTAACCCTTCTTATCAATCATAATAAACTTCGTGAAAACATGGGAAAAATAAAAAATAATAAAAGGGTTAGGTCTAATTCATATTGAGGGTAAAATTTAATTGAAGCAATAATGAATCAATGAGAATAATCAGTATGGAAAGGTAAATAACTGAAAAAACATTCCATTTAATCAATAACTTGAGTATAATATGGTTGGAAAAAATATGATCAAATAATTCCATATAAATAATCGCATGAGCTATAAAACATAACCATGCATTTTTTAATAACTGAATAATTGCATGGAAGTCAATAACTAATCTCATAATGAGGTAATTCATAAAGTTTGACATCTAAAACTCATCGTCAAGGATTCAACTAAGACACCATACATATTTAGGTAATACATAAGACAAAAAACAAACTAGATTGTATCATGATACAAAATGGTGATTAGAAAGACTATTTTAGGCATTACCATCACTTATCATGTCCAATGTGTTCCTCACAAGAATAAATAATACAACCGAATAAACATTCCTTAACAAAATAAATAACTATCCTCATTAGAAGAACTTGTCATATAAAATATCAATAATTCACTAATAAAACAAAGTAATATGATAAATAGTATTATTAGATTACATCCTAAACAAAATAATCAATAAGGTATGTTGACATAGAATTAAATACTTAAATTATATCATTTAAAAATTCCAGAGGAATATAATTTTTAAACATTCTAAAGTATCATATTCCACTTTAAATCCTTTGAATTATAAGCCCTACGAAGGAATAAAATTAAATGAAATTTATAATATCATTATAATAGGTATATTGATTATATAATGTGCCAAAGGAACAGTATATACACCACATAACAAAATTAAGTGTTAAATAAGGCATATATCTCATAGAAGTAAAAGTGAGACGTGAAAACCCCTACATTGTGTTTGTTTTTTGAAGAACATCATTTAAACTCTTGTATAATGGTTTTAAGCTTGTTACTAAGTTACACCAGAACCATTATAAGATTTATAATATCATATATTATATTCTTATATTATATTATTTATTTCTTGTCAAAAATAAATCATTATTTTCACTATTTCAGGGGTTAATTGCCTACTTTTTCAAGTATATTATAACTTACTATTTTAGTTCCTTTTATGTCGATCATGATTTTACCATATCAAAAATTTAAACCATTATTTAATTATTATATATTTATATTATCTTTTTATTTATAATAATCTATAATTTTTTCTGATATGAAATGAAATGCCCCATTCAGAGAGATGGTAGCCCGTACGTACGCATGAACACTTCTTCTATTTCTTTGTTGTCTTAATTTAATGAAAATTAAATGATATATATGTATATTATAAGTACACTATACTATTTTTTAAATATATGACACATTTGGTGATTATAATAATCCTTAATACATTGAATGTATAGTGTGAATGAATCATATCGTTTTGAGGAGGTAGGTGTCCATATGTCCAGAAACGAAGTTATTGCATTCCCATAAAATTGTAAAGAATGATGATATGGGTTATATAATAATTATTGAATCATAAAGATATTATAAATATCATATATATATATATATATAATATATAAACTATAATTATGTCTTTATTTCAAACTTTTAAATGTGGTAAATGGAATAATAAACAACATCGGTTCGGGAGGAGATAGTCTAGTGTACAGACGAATGATGATTGTGTATCCCATTTGACAATAGTGTGAGAATGTGTCTGTATAAATAGTATAAAAAATAATCACAGTATATTTAATATAATTATTTTTTAATATATTCATTTAATAATAATAATTTGATTTTTTATAAAGAAATAATTTTAATGTGATCATTGAAGAATGTTAGCTCATTTTTAGGTAACTCTTTATGGATTACACCAAAAGACTTCCTTGGTTGGATTTTGTCCCAAAGGGGTGATTATATGATGAGAGGATAAGATATTTGATATTATTGTTCTTGGTTTTGGATGAGATATAAGTCTCTATGTCATGTTAGGAAGTAAGGGGTGTGGTTCCCTTTAATAATTAGAGTGACAGATACCTTAAGGAAATCTTAATATATTAAATTAATATATTTTAATTTTCAATTTGAAATGGATAAAAAGTGATTTATTTAGAATATAATATGAGTATGGGTTGAAATAATCTCATATAAACATTTTTGGATAGGTTTCCATCATATTATTAACATTATCTCTTGGAATTTCCCATTATTCGATCTCTTTAACTCTTACCATAACAACATGCGTTTTTATTCATTAAGAGTTACTATATGTACACTAAAATAAAAAACCCAAAAATGGATAAATTATTAAATATTTAACCTTGTCCCCATAATTTTTAAAAAATTTATATTTGTTAAATAATTAATATTAGTTAATAAAATATGATTTATATTAAAATATCATTAATGTCAATTTTTACAATATTCATTTCTTGACTTTTTATAAATGTTATAAAACCCTGATAACTTATATAAAAAACCTTTAATAAAGACTTAATATATATATGTAATCTATAAAATTCCTTGATGAAATTAATTATCTCAAATTGTTTTTTATCTTAATATTTTTAATATAATTTATGTGATATTTCCATTAATTAATCTATTACTTTATTATAATTATGTAAGCATTTTAGGTTATTATTTATTTACACCAAATTAAAAATAAACTCTCATGATGGATATACATATCTTATCTTAAAAATTAGTATTTATAGTTCAATATATCACCTGAATACCCAAAAATAAAAAATGTAATACTTACTAAAAACATGACTATGACATATTGGATATTCCTTAGAAAAAAATACTAAAAATCATAATTCCATCAAAGTTGCTTCAAGAGACCATAAAATCGTCCTTAAGATGATTCTAGTGCAACATAAATCATCCATTAAAATTAGGAAAAGTTTTCAGGTATTTATAATATATATAATATTATGTTTACCCTTAATTACTTGATTTACCATTAACCTTGTTAGTAAAATAATTACGAAAGTTACTATTAATATGGTCAGAAAAGTAATATATTTACATAATTTGGAGCCAATAATTCCAAATATAGAATATGTCACACCCCGACCACAGATACCATTATCTTACTCTTTTTTTGGTCTCGGTCTGAATTTTTAACGTTTATTTGTGTTGAAGGGTTTCGCGCCAGTGCGCGGTCATCGCATCGTTAGCGGTGACCGTGCGGTTGGCCCGGGTGACTACGTGTTCGCCCGACGTTTAAATTTGAGAATTTTATGTTGTCATTTTATTATTATTATTATTATTATTTTTTCATTATAAAGTTTATTTATTATTATTATTATAAAGTTTTATTAATATTATTATTATAAATTTTTATTATTATGAAGATTAGATTTTTATTCCTTTATTTAGTCTTCTATTATTATTTTGGTTATTATTAATATTATTATAAGGTTGTTACTATTATTATTATTATTATTTATTATTATTATAAGTTTTATTATTGTTATATAAGTTTTATTATTATTAATATTATAAGTTTTATTATTATTATTATAGTGTTATTATTGTCATTATTATTACAATTATTATTATTATTATTTTATCATATATATATATATATATATAACCTAAACTAAACCTACCCTAATCCCTCTCCCCGTAGCCGCCACCCCCCCCCCCCCCTCACCTCTCTCTCTCTCCATCCTCTCTTCCCCCACCTTCCTGCGCTCGGCTCTCCTGCACCAGACCCCTCGTCGCCGTCCCGCCTCACCCGACCGCAGCCTCTTCCGGCCGCCCAGCTCTCCCCTGTTCCAGCATCCGGCGGCCTGCACGCCGGCCTCCTCCGCGATCCCGCGCCGTCCCCTCCGTTCGACGACCAAACCCCGGACCCCCCTGTGCCGACCTCCAGCTTCCGCCGCGCCCCACGCCCAGCCGCCAGCCTCCCCTCCCATCCGGCGGATCTCCCCTCCCCTCCGACCTCGCTCAACCTCAGCACCCCGGCTGCGCACTCTCTCCCCTGCACCCTCCTCCTGTACCGCTCCCCCCAGCACCGCGCCGCCCCTATTCCAGCCCCGTCGGCGAACAACCCCGCTGTCCCGGCTCCCCTGCGCCGGCCTCCCCTTCCTCCAGCCGCCGTCCCGAGCCCGCACCCCCATCTAGCATCCACGCGCTCCGCCCTGCTCCTCCGCCTTGTGCCGACCCCAGCCGCCATCCCGGCCCTGCTCCCACCGGCCTCCTGTTTCGGCCTCGCCGCTGCTCCGCAAACCCCCCCGTAAGTTCTGTTTTTATTTTTAGTTTTATGTTAATCTCATGTTTATAAAACATTTATTATTTTTATCATATTAATAATATTATTATTATTCTATTATTTTTATGTCATTATTATTTTTTATGATTTATATTATTATCATCATTATTGTTATTATTGATATATTATTATTATGCTAATTATATTATTATTGTTATTATTAATAATAATAATAATATTATTATTATTATTACTATTATTATTATAATTATTATCATATTATTATTATTATCATTATTATAATTAATTTTATGTTATTATTATTAATAATATTTTATTATTATTATTATTATTATCATGAATATACATATTATTGTTTTAATTATTATTATATTATGTTGTTATTTTTTATTATTATATTATGCTATTATTACTATTTTTATTATTATCATTACTATATTATTATTATGCTTATATTATTATTATAATTATTAAGCTAATATTATTATATTACTATTATATTACTATTGTTACTATTATTATTAAATTATTACTTTATTATTATTATCAGATTATTATCATGTTAGTATTTATCTATATATATTCATTTATTTGCTTATTTGTTTATTTTTTTATTTTCCTTTTTATTCCATCTTGGTGTTTTTGTTTACTTAGAATTAATCCTTTTTCTGTTGCGGGTTGAGTAACATGTACCTTTTCACTGTTCAGTGTACACAGTTAGTCTGCAAGGATCCGTTCTACTTTTCGTTGGAGTTCTGTCGCATCCGCTCGTTGTTTGAGGTAGGCGAATTCAACTGTTTCCTTTTCAAGTTACTCTGCTGATGCTTGAATTGTTTTAAATAAATTTTTAATCCATGATTCGCGTGTTTATGATATCCTTGCGCGACTTATTTTGGTGTTTTAAAATCCATAGTTTTTATTCGAAAGTTATGTTTGAAGCAATTATATTTTTTTTCCAAGGTAGTTGTGCACTAGATATTGTCCTGCACTTTTTATTGTTTATATAGTGCACCTGTTTAGGCGTTGCCAGCTAACGCGGAACTAAAATGCTTATGTTCTCTTTGTTATCATTGGTTGTTTTGAGCGGTGTTTTCTTTTTGTAAAGAAATAATTATTATTGGATCTTATTATCATGTGCTGGTTAGTTTTATGAAATTTAGCATCATTCGGAAGTGTTGTCGTGCCCCTTTGCAGGTTTGATGCACCATTGGATGTTGACACATCCATGGGTGCACCAGGTGCACACATGGATGTGCCCTCAAATGAAGATGGTGTTTGAAATTGTTACCATTTATTTTCATTTATTTTTATTTTCTCGAAATCTCGACTTTTCTAAATGGTTCTTGGTTTCAAAATGTTTTCGCCTCTTTTTGAGACACATCGAACTTGTTTAAAAAGAAATCTATGAAAATATGCCGTTTGGCCCTTTACTTAATACAAAAACAGTGTTTAGAGTTATTTAAAATGATACTGTGAAATATTCGTGTAAAGCTGTTTGTTTTTTTTTGAAAAACCAAGTGCTCGCTTGACAACTCCAGGTATTTTATAAAGATGTTTTGATAATCAAATGACGTGAAGGCTCGGTTGGCACTTTATTAAATGTTAAGTGATTATACATATAGATATACACATATACGTACTTGTGAGAGAATCTCTACAGGGGGACTTCCCTTCGAGGGTTGTCATGTAGCGATGTCCGTGTAAGGGGTTGGCAAGTGCGGTGAGATGAGTCACGCGTGCGTGGGCCTCCCACTTACACAGTGTTACTAAAACCACCATGGGTTCCTGGGCGTCTTGTAGATTATCGAGTGACGGTTTCTTCCTAACCCTGATTAGATGGGTTGGTACCCCCTGGAGTTGTAGACAGGCCAGGAGGGATGTGCCACTGGTTGGCTATTAGGGCGGCCAGTTGGTTATTGACTATGGAGTACCACGCCGGAAGGTAGTCTAATCCCGAGTACGTCCAGGGGTTTTCTAGGGATGTTTAGGATCACCCATGGTTACTTGTTCACCTTGATTGTTTACTTTTAGTTATTCTTTACAGCTTATAGTGGTACTTGTGTCCTTTTTCACTACTATCTTCTTGCATTACTTGGTTACTTTCTGTTTCACTGGTTTGCCTTCAGCCTGTACTGTTTACCTGTTTCTTGTTAGCACAGTCGTAGTATTATCTGTATTTGGTTTTGTTAATAAAAACAGGAAATGGTTTTGGAAGTGATTTTTATAGTGTGCGTTGGGTTTTCAAATGGGGAAAACATTTTTTTATTTTTAAATGTGAAAAATCCATTTTTATAATTGTATTTTCCAAACCTGTGTCAATGGATTTCTTGGGAAAGGAAACGTTTGGATTCAGTGGTTTACTTTGGCTTACCTACTGGGCATTTTTAATGCTCACGCCTATATTATCATTTCAGTTGCAGGTCCTCCCTTGCTCAGGTCTTCTGTTTTGAGTCGCTCAGTATTGGAGAGAGGTTGCTCTCTAGTTGGGTGGTGACCTGAGAGGTCACATGGTGGTACGTGGTCCTGTGGCTTTTATTTCTTTTCCACTGTTAGTGTTTATTTATTCTATTCTATTTACTTTTGTTTTGGGCTGAAATCGTTCCCAACAATCAAATTTCAATGCCCGGCACTGGTTGCCATCCCGGGGGGATCGGGAACGCCCCTCGGGACTTGCCGCGGACCAGCTCGGGTGACCGGTTCAGGGTTGACCCGGGTTGGTTTGTGACAAAATGGTATCAAAGGTGGTTCTCGTTATTTGGGTTGTCCGGTAGAAGGAGATTAGGACTGTCGGAACTCGAGGGGTAGGTACGGGAAGAGCGTCGCGAACTCTTGCTCGCACTGATCCTCGAGTTACCAGGGGTAGTTCGGGAATTGTGTCCTTGTCTTTCCTGGTTTGTCTTGGATTAAGAGATTATAATGGAGGCAAGCCGACGTTACATCGTAATTTCACATGGATTAGTGACCCATGTGGAGTCCGAGTACGTGGTTTGAATTCCTCCTAGTGGTCGACGCTGACTTGGGACATGGCCCACTACCATGTCGCCAGGTTGAGTGTGACTACTAGTCCCTCATTTCAGTGATTGATGCAAATTTGGATGTTGTTTCCATTTTGGTCTATGTGAGTGCGTAGTTGGAAATGAAAAAGGGTTTTTGAAAATTTGACTGGTTTCTTTTAAAGGACTTTAAATGTATAAAATGGGTTTTGAAACTGAAATCTCTTGATTGGGAAAATTTGTTGTTTGCTTGGAATTGGTTAAGAATGATTTGGGGTGAAACCTCGGTTCCTCTTCATGAACGTTTGCACATGTGTGAGAATGCATTCAAAATGCGTGTTGGTGCGAGTATTAATGGACAGTGGATAAAGACATGTGCAACGGGTCATGGGAGTACCTGGGTGTGTATTTGAAATTTAACGCTTGACTTTGTTTTCTAAATTGGTTTTAAAGGGGAAACGGTTTTGGAAAGTTTCTGGTTTGAAAGTGGATTGGTTTTGGAAAGTGATCTTGAAAAAGGGTGGTTTTGAAATCAAAAATGAAAAGGGAATTTTAAAGAGGAGATTTTATTTTGGGTTGTGTTATATTTGTTTGGTCCTTGTGCTGATTGTTTTTGATGAAGGTGCTTTTATTGATGTTGCTTCGATTTGATGTTGGTTTTGGCTTTGTGTTTTATATATCTCTCAGAAAATGCCGCCCAGAAAGGTCTCTAAGGATTCGGATAGGTCATGACCAGTTTTTAGTCCTCCTCAGACTTTGCCTATTCTCCATGGTGATCAGGGTCTGATAGAGGCAGTGAAATGGCTCGAGGAAGTGGAGCGTGTCTTTAGAATGTTGGGAACTCCCAATAATGTTAAGGTTCGTGCAATTATGGAGTTGTTTGAGGGTCCAGCTCTGGACCAGTGGAAGGTGGTTTCCCCACCATCTACTCAAGATGAAATGACGTGGGATGTCTTTAAAGTCGTTTTCATCCAATGGTTTGTACCTGAGGAAGTGAAGCTGGAGAAAAAGGGGGAGCTTGTGCATATTCAACAAGGCCAACGGACAGTGAAGGCATATGTTGAACATTTCAAGGAACTGATTTCCTTTTCTCCAGATGTAGCGTCGCATGAACTCATGAAAGCCTCTCTTTTCACTGGGGGTCTTCGTCCAGAGATCAAGGATCGAGTCCTCCCTTTTAAAGACCTTGGTTTCGAGAAGCTGGTAGAGGAAACTTTCTTGGCTGAGTTAGTTTCTGGTGTGCGGGTGGTTAATACTCCAGCGTCCCCTGTTGTTGTTCGTAAGAGTTCCCCCTCTGGTGAGAAAAAGGTGCCAGAGATACCTGTTCCTAAGGAGTTATCCCCTTTGGTCCCAGTTTCCAGTTCATCAGATCGTTCAATGGTGTGATATCAGTGTGTTCGTTTCGGGCATTTAAAGCCGTCTTGTCGCAACCCTCTGAAGACGTGTCATCGCTGTGGTTGTCTGGGTCATCTGGAGAAGTTTTGCAAGAAGCGTCGCTTGAAGAGGAAACTGTGATGGGAGAATGTCAGTACCTGACTGTGAGGCAGAAGATGCTTCAGCTATCAGAGCCCCAGCCACAAGTCTCGGGGCGAAGCTCGCGCATAGTCAGGAGTCCCCAGGGGTGTGAAGCCTTGGTCCAGGTTTTGTGTTCCGTGTTAGCAGTGGAACAATCAAGATCTTTTAGTACTTGTTTTTCTGCTGTTAAGTTTTGACGTTGTTGTATGTTCATTGTTTTACCATGGGGTTATCATGAACTTGTTCTATTATAATCCAAGTAGTCTGGATTATGTGGATGGGTTGTTTCTGAATCGTATGTGTTTCTTAAAAGTGTGTTTGACTCTCGTGTGGGTTGACCTTTGTTTAGCAATGCTCGTCAGATGTGATGGTGTTTTATGGATTTCAGTGGGCCATGTTTCTGACTCGATATTTTGGTTTAGGGTTTTCGTGGGTTTCCCCTAGTATTGAAGGTTGTTGACTCTAGTCGAGGGTTCAATGTCTTGACGGAGGTGTTGTTTTAATCATGCTATAAGAGTTGGTTTGAATTGGTTGGGAGTTCCCGCGTCGACCCCCCCCCCCCTTTCCTAGGGTTTTCTATTTAGATGGTCAACTTTTCTACACTAGTTAAGTTCTTGTGGTGGGGAGAACCCCTTCGTGTTCTCCCCTCAATCTCGGGCCCCAGTTTTCTCTTGAATCGGTCGGGTGTGACCTGTGCTGAGTAAGGTCATCCCCGAGATTCTCAGTTCTCCCTGGTACCTTTAGTTCCGTTGGGGCATGGACTTAAATCTTGATCGACTTTTGGCCTGGTGACTTTCTGGGGGCAGAAAGTGTCTCTGGTGCGGAGAATTGTCACACCCCGACCGCAGATACCATTATCTTACTCTTTTCTTGGTCTCGGTTTGAATTTTTAACGTTTATTTGTGTTGAAGGGTTTCGCGCCAGTGCGCGGTCATCGCATCGTTAGCGGTGACCGTGCGGTTGTCCCGGGTGACTACGTGTTCGCCCGACGTTTAAATTTGAGAATTTTATGTTGTCATTTTATTATTATTATTATTATTATTATTATTTTTTCATTATAAAGTTTATTTATTATTATTATTATAAAGTTTTATTAATATTATTATTATAAATTTTTATTAATATTATTATTATAAATTTTTATTATTATGAAGATTAGATTTTTATTCTTTTATTTAGTCTTCTATTATTATTTTGGTTATTATTACTATTATTATAAGGTTGTTACTATTATTATTACTATTATTTATTATTATTATAAGTTTTATTATTGTTATATAAGTTTTATTATTATTAATATTATAAGTTTTATTATTATTATTATAGTGTTATTATTATCATTATTATTACAATTATTATTATTATTATTTTATCATATATATATATATATAACCTAAACTAAACCTACCCTAATCCCTCTCCACGTAGCAGCCACCCCCCTCCCCCCTCACCTCTCTCTCTCTCTATCCTCTCTTCCCCCACCTTCCTGCGCTCGGCTCTCCTGCACCAGACCCCTCGTCGCCGTCCCGCCTCACCCGACCACAGCCTCTTCCGGCCGCCCAGCTCTCCCCTGTTCCAGCGTCCGGCGGCCTGCATGCCGGCCTCCTCCGCGATCCCGTGCCGTCCCCTCCGTTCGACGACCGAACCCCGGACCCCCCTGTGCCGACCTCCAGCTTTCGCCGCGCCCCACGCCCAGCCGCCAGCCTCCCCTCCCGTCCGGCGGATCTCCCCTCCCCTCCGACCTCGCTCCGCCTCAGCACCCCGGCTGTGCGCTCTCTCCCCTGCACCCTCCTCCTGTCCCGCTCCCCCCAGCACCGCGCCGCCCCTGTTCCAGCCCCGTCGGCGAACAACCCCGCTGCCCCGGCTCCCCTGCGCTGGCCTCCCCTTCCTCCAGCCGCCGTCCCGAGCCCGCACCCCCATCCAGCATCCGCGCGCTCCACCCTTCTCCTCCTCCTTGCGCCGACCCCCAGCCGTCGTCCCGACCCTGCTCCCGCCGGCCTCCTGTTTCGGCCTAGCCGCTGCTCCGCAAAAAGCCCCCCGTAAGTTCTGTTTTTATTTTTAGTTTTATGTTAATCTCATGTTTATAAAACATTTATTATTTTTATCATATTAATAATAATATTATTATTCTATTATTTTTATGTCATTATTATTTTTTATGATTTATATTATTATCATCATTATTGTTATTATTGATATATTATTATTATGCTAATTATATTATTATTGTTATTAATAATAATAATAATAATATTATTATTATTATTATTACTATTATTATTATAATTATTATCATATTATTATTATTATCATTATTATAATTAATTTTATATTATTATTATTAATAATATTTTATTATTATTATTATTATTATTATTATTATCATGAATATACATATTATTGTTTTAATTATTATTATATTATGTTGTTATTTTTTATTATTATATTATGCTATTATTACTATTTTTATTATTATCATTATTATATTATTATTATGCTTATATTATTATTATCATTATTAAGCTAATATTATTATATTACTATTATATTACTATTGTTACTATTATTATTAAATTATTACTTTATTATTATTATCAGATTATTATCATGTTAGTATTTATCTATATATATTCATTTATTTTCTTATTTGTTTATTTATTTATTTACTTATTTTCCTTTTTATTCCATCTTGGTGTTTTTATTTACTTAGAATTAATCCTTTTTCTGTTGCAGGTTGAGTAACATGTACCTTTTCACAGTTCAGCGTACGCAGTTAGTCCGCAAGGATCCGTTCTACTTTTCGTTGGAGTTCTGTCGCATCTGCTCCTTATTTGAGGTAGGCGAATTCAACTGTTTCCTTTTCGAGTTACTCTGCTGATGCTTGAATTGTTTTAAATAAATTTTTAATCCATGATTCGCGTGTTTATGATATCCTTGCACGACTTATTTTGGTGTTTTAAAATCCATAGTTTTTGTTCGAAAGTTATGTTTGAAGCAATTATATTTTTTTGCCAAGGTAGTTGTGCACTAGATATTGTCCTGCACTTTTTATTGTTTATATAGTGCACCTGTTTAGGCGTTGCCAGCTAACTCGGAACTAAAATGCTTATGTTCTCTTTGTTATCATTGGTTGTCTTGAGCGGTGTTTTCTTTTTGTAAAGAAAGAATTATTCTTGGATCTTATTATCCTGTTCTGGTTAGTTTTATGAAATTTAGCATCATTCGGAAGTGTTGTTGTGCCCCTTTGCAGGTTTGACGCACAATTGGATGTTGACACATCCATGGGTGCACCAGGTGCACACATGGATGTGCCCCCAAATGAAGATAGTGTTTGAAATTGTTACCATTTATTTTCATTTATTTTTATTTTCTCGAAATCTCGACTTTTCTAAAAGGTTCTTGGTTTCAAAATGTTTTCTCCTCTTTTTGAGACACATCCAACTTGTTTAAAAAGAAATCTACGAAAATATGCCGTTTGTCCCTTTACTTAATACAAAAACAGTGTTTAGAGTTATTTAAAATGATACTGTGAAATATTCGTGTAAAGCTGTTTGTTTTTTTTTTTGAAAAACCAAGTGCTTTCTTGACAACTCCAGGTATTTTATAAAGATGTTTTGATAATCAAATGACATGAAGGCCCGGTTGGCACTTTATGAAATGTGAAGTGATTATACATATAGATATACACATATACGTACTTGTGATGGCATCTCTACAGGGGGACTTCCCTTCGAGGGTTGTCGTGTAGCGATGTCCGTGTAAGGGGTTGGCAAGTGCGGTGAGATGAGTCACGCGTGCGTGGGCCTCCCACTTACACAGTGTTACTAAAACCACCATGGGTTCCTGGGCGTCTTGTAGATTATCGAGTGACGGTTGCTTGCTAACCCTGATTAGACGGGTTGGTACCCCCTGGAGTTGTAGACAGGCCAGGAGGGATGTGCCACTGGTTCGCTATTACGGCGGCCAGTTGGTTATTGACTATGGAGTACCAGGCCGGCAGGTAGTCTGAACCCGAGTACGTCCAGGGGATTTCTAGGGATGTTTAGGATCACCCATGGTTACTTGTTCACCTTGATTGTTTACTTTCAGTTATTCTTTACAGCTTATAGTGTTACTTGTGTCCTTTTTCACTACTATCTTCTTGCATTACTTGGTTACTTTCTGTTTCACAGGTTTGCCTTCAGCCTGTACTGTTTACCTGTTTCTTGATAGCACAGTCGTAGTATTATCTGTATTTGGTTTTGTTAATAAAAACAGGAAATGGTTTTGGAAGTGATTTTATAGTGTGCGTTGGGTTTTCAAATGGGGAAAACATTTTGTTTATTTTTAAATGTGAAAAATCCATTTTTATAATTGTATTTTCCAAACCTGTGTCAACGGATTTCTTGGGAAAGGAAACGTTTGGATTAAGTGGGTTACTTTGGCTTACCTACTGGGCATTTTTAATGCTCACGCCTATATTATCATTTCAGTTGCAGGTCCTCCCTTGCTCAGGTCTTCTGTTTTGAGTCGCTCAGTATTGGAGCGAGGTTTCTCTCTAGTTGGGTGGTGACCTGAGAGGTCACATGGAGGTACGTGGTCCTGTGGCTTTTATTTCTTTTCCGCTATTAGTGTTTATTTATTCTGTTCTATTTACTTTTTTTGGGCTGAAATCGTTCCCAACAATCAAATTTCAATGCCCGACACTGGTTGCCATCCCAGGGGGATCGGGAACGCCCCTCGGGACTTGCCGCGGACCGGCTCGGGTGACCGGTTCAGGGTTGACCCGGGTTGGTTCGTGATAGAATACATTCTTAGAAATTCAAAATACTAAATTTCAGTATTAATTAAATATTATTCCCATTGATGAAATGAGAAAATATGTTTTAAAAGATAAAATTTTCAAAAGAATAAAATGTTTTTTATAAAAATTCAATGTGAAATTGATTCTAATGAATTAAATATTATTATATAATAATATTTAAATAAATTATACTTTAAAATCAATAAGAAATATAATTTATAGATATTAATTTTTTAGTTGAAATATCTGTTTTTAATTAAAATGCATTATTTTTATCATTATTCATCAAAACATGATAATTATTAGGAAAATGAAAAATTTTCAACCAGAGCATATTTTTATATTCATATATAAATTAATTACATTATTATTTCAAATATAAAATATAAATGTGTCAAAAAAATTATTTAAAACAAGTACACCCTCAAAAGGAAGCAAAAATACCTTTAGAAAAATATATCCTCTTACACTTAAAATTGGTTGAATTCTTATATTATGTCTATAAGAAATATTAGATAAATTTGAAAAAAAAATATTACACATATATTTTCTTAAAATCATCACTGATAGTGATTAATTTAATTTATTATGATAAAATTTTATTGTGGGCATATAAATTGTTTTTTTAATGAAAAAACATCTTTATATTCAATTGGTTTTTATATTCATTTACCACTATTGGTAATCAATGGATTAATTTTATAAATAAGTAAAATCTGTATATTCATATGTTACATAATCTTATTCAAAAATTCCAACTTAATAACTATTGTTAAAATATTAATATTTATTAGCATATCACGATTAATTTAATATCAATGTTGTGCGCAACATATACTATCAAGAAAATTGAATTTATTTAAGAGGGTAAATACCTTAAAAACTACGGTTGAAAATTCTACCCTAATTCAAAAAATATTATCCTCACTATTTCAAATTTCAATTTGTAAATCAAATGTTTACACTAGAAAATTATTTTGTTGGTTACCTACATCGTAAATAGGGTTAATAAAATATCCCATTAGTAAGAGGGAAAGGGAAATGCGAAGGTTACCACAAAATGAGCCTTTCATATAGGATAATATCAGTGGAAATTGAAAACTATGACATCTATATGAAATCAAAATATCATGTTCTAATGGAGAGTGATGGACAATGTGTTAATTGGAACATCTACCATAAAATACCACAAATCTATGAAGGGTTAAAGAGGCCATTGATTTCCCGGTTAGGAAATTAAATGTATAAATTCATTGTTTTGAGATAATTATCATAGATTTGATGGATTATATTACTACCTTTAATAATAACATAAGAAAATATTCTTACTTGATAAGTAGAGTTTCATCATTTAATCATATTCTACCAAAAAATCATCATTTTCTCAAACTAATGACTATTTAATTTGATTTTTTAATTCTAGAAGAATTAAAATGAACTTCATTGGATCACAAAATCCAAATAAGTATAACTATCTATACCTCGTGTCTTTATAACTTTACTAAACCAAAATGGATTGAATAATATAAGATAATATCCCAATATAATCTTTAATATCCAAATTTCAATATTAATACCAAAATTTTAACATAGATCATTCAACAAATTACTTTACATCTTGTAAAATATTAAAAACTATGATTTAAACCCAAAAATTAGAAGTAAGTTATGATATAGTCCTCCATATAACATCAATCACTCTTAATTTATTATACAAAAAAATTAATTTCCTAAATCTCATAATCTCCATGATTTTCTAACTATTTCCCAAAATAACATGAGTTGCCATAAGTCCATAATATAATAATACTTTTCTAAAAAATACATTTCAACTATCATTCCTCATAATATTATGTTTACCTTAATATTGTAGGATTGAAAAATTAGAGAACTTCTTCTAAAATAGCATTAATTACTTATTCTTCATAAAAATTTCCAATCCCAAGTTCATCTATCTAATAAAACAAATGTTCCTAAAAAATAACATTTATCTATTATATTATTCAATTAAAAAAATTCAGGACAACTAGGAGTTGACATTTTCTATTGGTAGGCACTACACCCTAGTCTCACGTCGGTTGTTAGTTCAAGCATTTTGGCCTTACCGGTTGATATGGGTTGTCACCCGGCCTATGGGTTGTCTTTTTTCTAAAAATATATTACTATTATCCAAAAATAGTGATATGCATACTAAAAAATATCCAAAATATATTCAACAGTATAGAATTTTTTTAACAACAAAGGTTATCTCATACATTTCACTGTTTATTTACAATAATACAAATTCCCATAATTACATTAAATTCAACTACTATATAAACCCTAAAATTTATAATCATGTTTAAACAAATTTCCATAAAATAAAAAGGAAATATAAATTAAATAATTTTTTCACACATACAAAACCAATGTGTTGTGTTCTTAAATCAATGTTTTTCTAAATCTAGTTCACAAGGTTTCGACTAAACATTCTCTAATATCAACAATAATGACATGGAATTCAGTAGCCAAGAGCTAAGGCCTTAGTTTATTATAATGGAAGTAGATATAATAAATCACATCCCAATGGACCATGTAGTTTAGTACTCTTTTTAAACTAGATGAATATTTTAAATTAAAATTATATTTTGGACATAAATTTCAATAATTATTTTCCTTAAGAACACCATTATTCCCCTTAGGGTAACCCTGTATATCAATCATAATAAAATTCTCCAAAACATAGGGAAAATAAAAAACAATAAATTTATGAGATCAAATGCTCAGTAATAGTTAAATACCACATAATAAATAATTATTAAATTGGAATAATCAATATGGCAAGGTATGTAACCGAATACACATTCCATTTAATCAATAACATGATCATAATATATTTAGAATGAAAGATGATCAAATAATGCCTTATAAATAATCACATGAGCTAGAAAACATAACAACTGCTATTATACTAATCGAAGAATCACATGAAAACCAATTACTAGACTCATATTAAGATAATTCATAATATTGGATGTCATAAACTCATCTTCAAGGCTTTGACCAAGACACCATACATAAACAAGTAAGACATAAGAAAAAATAAAAATAAGTTTTTATCATGAGACACATCGATGAATTGAGTGTCTATTTTGGTCCCACCTATTACTTACTACATAAAATGTGTTTCCCATATGAATACATAATACAATTGAATCAACATGCCTTATCAGAATCAATAATTATCCACATTTGAATAACGAGTTATACGGAATATCAATACATCCCCAGTAAAAAAATGAATATAATGAATGGTATTATTATAGTAAATCCTCAAAAAAGATTAAAAAAGGATGATGACATATATTTAAATACATTAAATTATATCATTGAATATTTCTTGAGGAAAATATTTTTTCAACATTTCAAAGTGTCCCATACAACTTTTAAAATTTTGAATTATAATCCCCATACAAGAATAAAATTAAATTAAGCTTATAATATCATGAGAATAAGTATATTCCTGATGTAAAATTTTAAAGTAGTAGTTTATACACCACATAAAAAATCTATTTTGACTAAGGCATATATCTCATAAAAATAAAATCGAGTTGTGAAAACCCCTTACCCTACACTTCCCTTTGGGGAAACATCAGCTAACATACTATATAATGGTCTAATGTAGTTTATTAACTTATTAAAAAATATTAATCATATGTATAATATCATATTTTATCTTATTATAATATCTCATTACCATTTGTTAATAATCATTCATTATTTTTACTATTTCATGTGTATCATTCCTGGTTTTTCGAGTATAATTTGACTTTATATTTTTTGTCATGTTGATAATTATTTCCTAATTTACATAATTTAAACCATTATTTAGTTTTTAAATATATCTATTCTATATGTATTTAAAATAATCCATAAGATTTTGTGGTATGAAATGAAATCCATCATTCATGGAGACTTTAGGTCGTACGTATGCATGAATGGTACTTCAATTTATTTTTTTATTAAAAGAATGAAAATTAAATGATATATATGTATATTTTAATTCAGTTATAATATTTATGTCACATATTTCACATATTCTTATCATGATCACCCTTAATACATTATATGTATAGTGTGAGTGAATCACATCGTTTTGAGGATGTTGTAGTCCACACATCCACAAAATAAGTTATCGTGTTACCACAAAAATAAAAAGAATGAAGGTATGGGATATATAAGAATTACATAAGAATAGAGACATTATAAATACTACATATATCATATATTATAGATAAATACATTATATTTTCCTCCTTGAACGTTGAAAAATGGATGAATGCATGACACCATTTCACGAGGTGGTAGTTTGTCGTACACATTGATGATGATTACACATCACATTTCATAGTGTCTGTGAAAGTGTATGTAGAAATATTAGAAAAATATATCCATATATTTATCATACTGAGGTAATTATATAATCATTGAATAATATTAATTGAATGGATTGAGAAATAAATAAAACGAAACAATCATTAAAGAATATTACCTCGTTTTTGGGTAAATCTAATTGGTTTATACCAAAATACATTCATGGTTGGATTTATGTCCAAATATAGAAATATATAATGAGGGTAGGGATGTTTAGAGATTATTTGGGAATTTTTTTACAGTATATAATGATATAAGTGGTGTATGGAAGTGAGGGAGGAGATTCACTTTTATAATTAAAGTGTGGGGCACATTAGGAAACTCTTAAAATATTAAACTAATATAAATTAATTTTCAATTAAAAAGAGATCCAAATTGAGATATTTATAATATGAGATTATTATGGGTTTAAATACCCTCACACAATAATTTTTGACATGTTTAGTTCATATTATTACCCTTATCTTTTTTCATTAACCCATATCTAATACCATTAACTCTTACCATTACAACATGAGTTTTTATTATTTAAGGGTTAATATCCTTAACAGAAAAAAATCAAAAGAACCATACATTTATCATCGATGACATATTAAACCTTATCCAAATAATTTGGACAAATTTTAGTTTTTTATTAATTCTTTATCATTAAATAAAATATTATTTATTTTAAAATATCATTAATTTAAATTTTCACAATATTTATTACGTGAATTTTTAAAAATATCATAAAAACATGATATGTGCAAAACAAACATTAATATATCTCTAATATTTATATTTCAACTAAAAAAATTATGATTGAAATTAATTATATCTAATTATATTTAATATAATATTTATAATATCATTAATTCCATATTTCAATTAGTTAAATAATTATTATATCATCATTGTGTAAGCCACTCGGGTAATTATTTATTTTCTCAAAATTAAAAATAAATTACCATGATGAAGATAAAAAATTTATCTTCGAAATTACTACTTATATTTGATGATATATTCCTAATGACTACAAATAAAAAATGTAATACTTGTTTAAAATATGGGTATGACATATTGGACCTTCCATAGAATACAATACTAAAAGTAGCATAAAGTCATCCAAGTGGATTAAAGAGGCCAAAAATTATTCCCAAGGAAGATTATGGTCAATAATAAATCATTAATGCAAAATTATTTAAAGTTTTAGGATAATTTTATAATATTTATGATATTATTTTTCCATTGATTACTCGACTTACTATTAACCATATTAATAAAAAAATATTAAAGTTACTAATCATAATGTCCAAAAAGAAAAGAAACTTATTTAAATAATTTGTAACAATTTATTATAAATATGTAATATATTTTTCAAAATTAAAAACATAGATGTTGAAGTAATTATTATAAAATTAATCTCATTAACAGAATGAGAAAATGAGTTTTAATGTAAAAACATTCAAATGATTGAAATGTCTTATATCCAAATTCGATGTAAAATTTATTCCAATGAATAAAATTATACTAAATGATAAAAAATAGATCTATTTATACCTAAAATTGAATCAAAAATATAATTTAACACTATACGTTATTTAGATGAAAATGTTTTCCTCAATTAAAATAAAATATTTATTCACTATTCATCATCACATGAATCTTATTTGAAAAATACAAATGATTAAATGAAATTAAATTTTGATATTCATATTTAAATGAAAAATTTTATTTTTTAAAATATAATATTTAAAAGTGTCAAAAAATCTATTTAAAACAAGTGCGCCATTAAAAGGTGGAGAAATAGCCTTTAAAAAAATATAGTCATTTATGCTTAAAATTGAATTTATTCTTATCTTAAGACTATAAAATTTATTGGATTTGTGTAATTTAATTATTTTCGATATATAACATATATCTTAAAATATTATCTTTCACTAATAGTTATTAATTTAATTTAACATGATAAAATGGAAAAGCGATCATAATAATAGTTTTTAATAGAAATAGACCCATTATATTCAATTGGTTTTAATTTTCAATTTAAATTAATTATTAGTAAATGATTTAATTTTATAAACATGTGTAAACTATATTTTCATAATTTAGTTAATCATGTTCACAACCACCAACATAACTACTATTATTAAAAAAAAATATTTATTAGTATATTTCAGTTCGTTTTATCTCATTATTTTGTTCAAGGTATATGATCAAATATATTTAATGTATTTAAGAAACATACTATAAAAACATGGATTGTTACATCATGTTAGGGGCCTCCTTCTTATTATTAGTCACCATTCAGTCAAAGAACCCTGACATTAAAATGTGTGTATCACATTCTAAATAATTTAGTACAATGTGAGATCACTTTATTTCTCTTCACATCAAGAAATCAACATCCTCACCACATGAGGTTAAACTGAAAGGTTTATTTCCCTCTCATATGATGTAAAAATGTTCATTATTATGGTTTTTTATAAGATTAATACCATTTATGGTGTTGTTATTCCACTACACCTCTACCTTAGAATTATGATTGGCTTGATTCATATCTAAATAGGGTACATAGTGACTCCAACACCTTCTGTCTTAGGTTAGAAAAAAAATCCTACATGTAAGACATTAAAATTCAGAATGCCAGGTTTCAGTACAAGAAGTTAAACTAAAGGGTATACATCCTTTTCAGGAGATGTTAAAATTCTCATTGTCATAAATTTTTCTGAGAAAACCACCATTCATAGCGTCAGTGTCCCACAACACATTTATAATTGATCTATGTTTTTATTGATCATTACTTTAGTGAGATACATATTAACACTCTAATCTTATATCATTGTCTAGATTCTATATTGAACAAAATATGACCCCTCCAAGCACATGAACCATATCAGTGTGGTGAACCTTTTCCAGAACTACATGTGGCTTAATTGTCAGTTCAATGAGATACATGGTTATTCCAAAATAATATATAATATCCCATCCATATAGAAAAGTAATTTCCTTTACTCTTCATTGTATGTTCTAGATCTATAATAGAGTTTCCATATTGGGTTTTTTAATTATTCAAAAAAGTAATAATTAAAAATGATGAACGATTGTGAAAAAATATACTTTTCCCACATAAAGATCTAATCAATGTGGGAAACATTCATTGTTAGAACACTGTCAATATTGATTCACTTTCTAATGAGATATATTGTGACCCCAGATCCAACGTACTATCTTGGACACAATATAAAAAAATTACTTATCCCTACACAAGAACTTGATCATTGCGGGGTACCATTCCTCATAACAATATGTGTAAATATTCTCATTTTAATGACATATATAGTGATGCGTAGATCCATTTCTATAGTCCCAACCACAATAAAATACCGATAATTTTATCCCACATATGAGTTAGGTCTATTTATGATTTTTTCCACTCAATCATGACCAACATCATCACAAATTCATCAGTCATATTCAGACATAATTGTTTCCAAAGTTCACACTTCTAGGTTCTTGGAAACTTAGATCCCTGTAAATATACCCTTTCTACCATTTCTAAGATAGTCTAACTCCAAAGGAAACCTTTTTTTACTATGTATAATATTCCCAAAAATAGATCAACATAATACACCCCAATGTGGCCTGTCAACAAGATGAAAGTTTATCCATAATATGAAAACCATTATATATATATATTTTGTGATGAAATCAAAACAAAATTCCCTTATCAAACATGGTCCTTTGTCATCACTTATGTGTTTAACCCATGCCATTCATTCAGATATGAAAAATACCAGGATTATGACATTACATAAAACATTCATTTCATTTTCAAACTGTGATTGAATATGTTGTCCATTATCGAAAGTTCCTCCAACTAATCTCTAGAAATAATCCATCCTAGAAATTTTTTATATCTCAAATATTCCTCTGATATCCTCTTTTTTCTCACATAGAGAATGACTCACATGAGATAAGAAATATATAATGACTATTATTTTTTTTTAGGATCAAACTGTTCCCTACCGAAACTCATTGAATTATTGGTCCTCTTACATGACCTTAAACTATTTTGAGTGTCCTACTCTAGGTAGTATTTCATTACACATATTCATGATCATTTTAGGGAACCTCTATCCTATAACTATGTGTGGATTTATTTATATTCTTATGAGATACATAGTGATTCATGGATCTTTCAGTGTAGTCCTAGCAACCACAATAAAAAATTTCCCCATTTCCCTCATGCATGTGGTCCTAATACATGTAGGGGATTAGAGCATGGGTTTCCCTCATTGGTGAATTTTTTATTGGAGAAAAATATTTCCTTCCTTACGAAAAAATAATGTTTATATGGGATGTTTCACCTCTGTGGCCAATGATAATCTAAAATCATCCTTCATATCGTGACATTGTTATTTTCACAAATCACACTTTGTGAAATTTGGAAACTTCGATCTCCAAAAATATCCCTTAGCTATCTGTGATAATACAATCCAAATATTATGTACTCTTTTTCTTTTACAGTGAATAATAATATTAAAAGTTAATCTATATATTATTACCTAATTTGGCCAATCAACAAGAGGCACCTTCATCCTCAAGAGGAAACCCACTTATCCGTGTATTCTCTTACGACATTGTAATAGAAGTCGCTTCTTGAACATGGTCCACACAAACCACTTATGAATTTATACCATACCATTCAATACAATCTAAAACAATATGAGGATCAAGAATTAAAAAAACATCCCTCCTAATATCCAAACGTTGTTGGATCTTTCTTGTCCTGCATGACGTACTTGTTTCATTATTCAAATAATTTGTGGTGAAATATATTCAACATAAAATATTATTTTCATTAACTTTGATTGAAATACCTGAAATAACCAATAAAAATTAATTTTAATATCATGTTTTGAAACCAAAAAAATGTAATCCTTGGAAAAAGTCGAGTCCCAAATCAGAATAGATGCACTCCATGCGATCTAGGTAAAATCAGGTATATGAAATTAAGGGGGGAGTAATAACATTTAGGATGAAAACCCATATAGGGAAGTCTAATAAAATGAAAATTATCTCCCACTAAGTCACTTTAATATTAGTATTAGTATAATATTATGGTATTGACACAAAATAAATGAGTTTGTAGGATATACCACACCCCCTAGAAAGAGTCAATTGGAACTTTCTAGGTCCCATCTAATAGGAACAAATAGAATTTTCTTATAACAGTGATTGTATTTACACATGAACCCACCCTATGATACAAAATAGAAAATACTAGACATGAATTATTGAGATTCATAGCTATTAATGTATGTTTATAATGCTTTACAAGAATACTCTTACATAAATTTTCAAAAAATCCCATATGGTTTCCTCTCAGTATGTTTTTGGTGTGGTTGGGTTTGTAGACAAAGCAATATTATCATAAAGGAGTATGGTTGGTGTTTACTGATGACATGTTTTTAAGGTAGAGCTGTTTCCCAGTGTTCTCCAAATTTTTGGGCCTCAAAATAGGTATTTTGATGTTTGTAGAGGAGGTATTTCTTCATAGTAGTGAATAGTATGATGAACGATGATGAAAATTGGAAATTGTTGAAAATCGTGTACCATAATTCATGGATCGCATACCTTGTTCTGGGAACAGTACGTGGAGTTGTGGGAACGGTATTCAGGAGAAGTTTGTGAAACTGAAAATGTTCCACGATAGAAGGCAGTTTGGAACATGGATGGCTTGACATCAGTGGAGGATATCAACCACATAGGAATAAAGATAGTACAAGGAACATATATGAAAAATGGTTCATGGGTGGCATGCAGTTCGCAGTGGTAGAAGGATCGGTATGTAGTGAAGGCTGGATTGAAGATTTGGTAAATCTACGGTTTTTGGATTTAATGGGTATAGTTTTCTATATAATAATAGATAATATCAACAATTACCATGGATACCCAATATCATTATAAAATATATTTTTGGTTCTAGATTTTGGCAATGTCCGAAGGAGGATTGCGAGGAAGAATTATGAAAAAGCTAAAGTGATTCGTGTGGAAGAAATTCTGCCAAAGGTGTTTTCGGGGATTCAGAACACGAAAAGGAAGACTTGGTACACGGAAGAGGAGTCTTAGGTATGTGAGAGATAGAATTTCCCCAGTGGTACACGAATATGGTTCTCTAGTACGTGGAAGAAAATACATTTCGCGAATATAGAACTGTTCACAGATAGAGGGACGTTCACTGATGCAGAAGTGAAGGATGTCAAAGAACAGAGAATAGATTGAGGGCAAAGGTATGTTTGTAGAGGTGGATAGAAGGTAGGGGTGTGTGGATGTGATAGTGGAATGTGAAGGGGGTGTTCTGCATACTAAACCCGGTACTCAGTAAGCAGGAGAGGAAGGTGGTTCTTGATTTTCACAAGGAAGCTTGTGAAATCTTTAAAACAGTTTGAGAATGGATTTATTGGTATATAGAAATACCATGGAAGATGTAATTTAGCTATGGATGATTAAGTAACTTCAATATAGCATCTACCTATTATTGAGGATGTATGAATTCTTGCAAATTAAGGGACCTACATGTTCATAAACTGTGTTTGACCTACATGTCCATAAACTGTGAGTGGATTATTTTCCAAGAGCTGTGAGCAAATGAAGAGAAAGATGGATACCATTTCCACTAGTATTGAACCATAGAAATAGAGATAGGGAGTGACCCTTGGAAATTCAGTGAGAAGACCCTAAACCTTGTAATCCTAGTGATCTTGGGCATAGATGATTTGTCCCAAACATTGTACTCTTTAATGGAAGTGATCTTTAGTGAATTTGGTACATCAACACATTGGAATTGCATTCTCCTTAGACGTAGCCCTGTTAGGGTGATCCAAGTAAAATAGTTGTTTCATGTGAAATATTTCATATATTTTCTTATATTTGTATGGGAGGAAGAGAGGATTGAGTTTTTTCTAACAACGAAAAAATATCCAAAGGAGAGTAATTTTTAATCTGTCACACCATGATTCACCCCCCTCCATCTTAGGTTCTTCAACCTAGTAGACCTAAAAATAAATTTTATATTTCTAGATTTACTTCTAATCATTTTAAATGTATCATTTAAGCATGATCACATCATTATATTAATCCTTCTATGCGAGAAGGAGATCATCCCTCTCTTTGGTGACGAATCCTTCTGTTGAAAACCTGATCGATGTATTTTGGAGTTGATGTTTAATTTATTACATTGTAATATGATATAAGTAATATGACCCTCAAGGACTAAATAGTTTATTAGTTTTGGTAAACTAGATACATACTTGAGTCTTACATTACATTTGAAGATATACATTACAATTTCATTCCTATGAATATTGTTATTACTTCAAGCATAACATTAAATATCATTCATAGTATACTTCCTATATTCCTGGTAAAGGAATAAAAGTAAGGGTGAGCTCAAATTCATTGTATGGTTTATGTACATCAAAATATATCATGATTCAATGAGAATAATCAACATCGAAACGTAAATAATTGAACACACTTTTCATTTAAACAACATTACTATCATGATAAGATGAAAAATAATCAATATGGAAAGGTAAATAACTAGAAACACATGTCAATTAATAAATAAATTGAGAATGAATTTCATTCATATATACTACCATTTCGAAAATGTAAGGGATAATAAGATAATACAAAATCAATATGGTATGGTAAATAACTGAAATCACATGCCATTTAATCAATAAACAAAAAACGAAATGACTCCAGAGATAATATTATAGTGAAAACATCATGGATTATAATTACTGAATTCTCAATGAAGTAAATGATTAATTATTGGATGTTGTGATATCCGGAATCGTGATACCTCTAACATCAATATATTTCCTCACATCAATTTAAGGCTAATGGGTTGGTATACACTTGAAACCTATTTAACTATGGCTCTCCAACTGATCCATCTCAGGAGACTACTAATGCATCGAGTATCTATCTATAATCAATTCCAACATACATCTTCATGTCAAAATTAGTCCTCATATATCGAATAGTATATCTAATTAATTAATATGGTTCCCTATCATCAAATATCTATATTGAGTAAAGAATATATATTTTTCAATATTTTCTTAGATAAAAAAATAAATTTCAACTTAGATCATTATATGTAGAAATGATATATGGATTAATAATAAAACATATCGATGATAAATAATAAGGATATTTTTGTGAACTTTATTGTTCAATTATCATAGGTATGTGAATATATAATGGTAAATATAATAACATCAAAAATAAATTAAGAAAATGAATATAATTACTTTCCCTGGTTAAAATGATCTTGAACCATACATATAAATATTAAGGATAATATAAATCCAATATATACCTATTAGATTAATAAAAAATGGATGTTTCCATTTATGAATAGAATTAGCAAAAAATGATATTTAAAAACATTAATGAGAAAATTATACTAATCATTTTGTAAATAACATATTAAAAATAATAATTCACAAAACATTTTGAAAATATTATTTTTTGAGAATAATATATTAAAATTATAAAGTAATAATTGAATATATGATTTTCATGATAATGGTAAATTCCATACATTCCTTACATGATTAAATAATGATTCTTTTCAATTTCTCAATAAAAGTAAATCAATAATTGATTTGAAAATAACTTGAAAATTCAATTAAAAAAGATTTTTAAAGTTAAAAAATATGTAAAATTTATTTAATAAATAATTTTTAAATGTTTAAATATATTTTTGGAAGTATTTTTAAAAAATATGGTTTTGGAAGAAAATGGATTTCGCACCAAAGAGAGTAAGGAAATAAAATTTTCTTAAAATAGTTATATATAATTTAAAGAACCAAAGAGTGAAAAATTGTAATATTACAAGAAAACATAATGAATTAACATAGTATAATATAATTAAATTTTTTTATTATACTATTATAAATAAATTTCCCTTAATTGAAACTCATGTTTAAACAATCATGATTAAACGAGGTTGTGAAATAAACCCTAAAAAATATCCTAATATTGATGTTAGGATTAATAAATAAATATATTATGTTTATAAGATATAAATACCCATAGATAAATGTGAATACCGAATAATGTAATCTATTTCTTTAAACACATATTCTTATAATATCAAATACAACAAATTAGTAAATAACCAAATGAAAATAAATCGATTTATGAAATTATTTACCACTTTGTAATTTTTAAGTAAAACCCCATTGAATAAAATAATTAAAATTGAAAATTAAAATAACATGTAATATTAATTAATAATGATATAAAATTTTAAATGAGATGTATATACACCACATAAAATAAATAAGGTGCATAACATTACAATATGCCTCAATAAATGGAAACTGAGACGATGTCCTTTCCCTCACATATTATTTTGGATTAACATTATATAACCTTATTTATAGTGGTTTTAAGCTTTTTATTAAAAATTAAATAAACCAATTTAATATTTATAATATCATATACGGCCCTTTTGAAACATATTATTACACATTCATTAACAATATATCATTATTTTCATTATTTTAGGTGTAAATTTCCTTATTTTATCATTAATAATTGTTCATGAATGTTCTGGTTCTTCTATATAATATATAGTTAAATGATTTCAAGAATAATAATTATAAAATAATTATCATATTTATACATCAACTATACTTTTAATATTAATCATTATATATTGTTTTGAAAAATTTAGTATGTTACGATCATAGAGACCATAAGATGTATGTAAGCATGAGTGACATTTCCATTTTCAAATTATTATTATGGAATGATGGTATGTTATATTTTATATTTTAATAATATTAATAATATATTATTATTATTATTATTTCATTAAATATTCTTTTATATATATAATCCATGTGGTGTGGTGATTAACATAGAGTCATATCACTTCGTCGTGGTAGTTTTCCAAACATACATGAATGATGTTTTCATCTTTTAGAGAGTGAAAAGGTTAGAAATAAAATGATATATTATATTTTAATAATAATAAATATGCAATTAATATAATCCTTTTGACATTTATATCATATATATTCATTAACACGGTCTTTATTATCATCCATTTAAAGTGTTAGATAAAAATGAATTAGATCACATTACGAGGCAGTAGTCCACCATACACACAAGCTACATTATCATATTCCCTAAATAATGGAATTTTAAAAAGTTATGTATTATATAATTAATCAATAATTATATTTAAATTATATATATCAAATATATAATTTATGTACATAATTATACCTAGTTATGAGTGGTGGTATGGAAAGAATATTGGCATTGGTTCACGAGACAGTAGTCTGAAGTACACAAAAATGTTGATTTTGTAACCCTGTTAATGGAAGTGGGGATATTTTAAAGTCATTTCATTAAAAAATTATATATTTATTTTTAATTTAATGAGTTTATTATAAAAAATATTTTAATAATAATCTAATGTGGTGGAGAAATAAATAAAATAAAAACACCTGACGAAGAACATCACCTCTTCATTGGGTAACCTCCTTAGTATATCCTTACACATTGTAAAGCTAAATTAGTTCCATTAAATATTGTTTAGAAAAGATTATAGGTAACTTTAACCCTTATCTTTTTATTTTAACCCTCTGGTAAAACCCTTTTTACCTTAAACACAGAAAATATGTTTTTTGGTTTTACAGTTCATAATGGGAAAAAATTAATTTCAAATTATTATATAATAAAAATTATGATGATTAAAAATATTTATTCAATTTTTAAAATTTAAATTCTCAAAATTGAAGGCATTTAATTTAAAATAATTCCTAGAGACGCGATGAGAAAGCATGTTTTCAAAATAAAATGTTCAAATTTTTTTAATTTTTTTATATCAGAATTTAATATGAAAATGATTAAAATGGAATAAAATATATTAATTTATATATAATTGGACTAATTTTACATTAAATTCAATTAAAAATATTATATAACATTATAAATAATTTAAATGATAATAATATTCAAATAAAAGTATGTATTTTTCACTATTAAAGAAAAAATAAATCATATTATAAAAGACCCAAAAAATAATCCTATAATAAACGTGATTTGGGATTATCAAAAAAGGTGAGTCCAAAAATCTCCCCCTTTTTGATAATCAAAAATTATGCCAATATGTATTAAAGATAGATATCATATATAATACAGTTACTAAACATAGATCAAAAATGACTCAAGTATCAGAGATTAATAAGAGTGTAAAACTAGAAAATATTGGTACATGGTATCTGAGAGAAAGGCAGAAAAGATTCATCATTGAATCATATTAGTATATTAGCATATTTCTCCCCAATCACAAGATTAATCTAGAATTAGCACAGTATTTTAGTATTTCTCCCCCTTTGAGATTAGAAAAAAGAAAAACAAATAGAGAGAACAGAGAAATCTTGTATTAATGAAAGTACATTACATGACCCAAAAAGAATACGTAGTCCCTATCAAAAGGCATAAACATACTCAATCCATAACATCTGTAGGTAAGTGGCCTTTCCCTTTGGAAGAAGAATATGGATGATGAGCTGGTGGATCTGCAGGTTTAGGAATTGCTGAAGGAATGACTGGAGGGGCAGCAACAGAAGCTCATGTGGGTTTGTAGTGGGTAGCTCGCTGAGGTATCAGTGGAGTAAGACTTCTGATAGCATCAGCAGGAGACATCACGGAAGAGCTACTGGGTTGAGATGTAGGTAAGGCAGGAGGGATGATGACAGGGGTGCAGTCCACCTGGAGAAAGGGTAGAAGAAGGTTTCTGAAATCCATAATAATGCTTCCTCCTCTTTCCATAGCAGATAAAAAATCATCTTTATTCACCAAAAATTTATCCAAAACAGGGGTCAATTCTCTCAGTTTGCTGACCTGCTCTCGGAATGCATGATTCACTGAGGGAAGCATCATATTCTCTATCAAATTCTGGAAGTGGTTGGTCATTTATTTCTTGGTATAGATCTTCTCAATGTAAGAATCTTCCTTATTCTTGATGGCTTCCTAAGTAGCAGTAGCGGCTCGCAAGTGTTCACGAACATAACTGTTGACTTCCCTAGTGGTAGCCATTACCTGAGAATCAGAGGTGTCACTGGTACTGGCCTTAGGATGCTCTTCTAGGATCACATTTCTGATCTAGTCAATGTTCACAGAGGTGCTATATGATGGAAGGGGTTTGTCCAAGAAAGCCACTATCTCTTTGAAAGACTAGGTCAAATTACCAATCACCGTCTGAACAAGTACATCATGACTATTCATATGTTCTTTGAATAATGTCTTAAAAGCCTCAAAAACATCCAAAAACTGCTTGACTGCCTCTTTGATGTATAGAATCTCAGTATTCACTTGGTTTTGAGAACCTCTCATGGTGGTCAATGAAGCAACCGATTATCTCAGAGCAACCACAGCTCATGTCCAGCTTTCAATTTGAGTATGGAACACTTTAATCTCGTTTAGCATTTCTTTCACTGGACTAGTCACAACACATCCCATAGATAGTTCCAAGGATTTCTCCACACTCCTTAGCTCCTCAACAAGGATATTCATTAAATCTGCCACTGATTCTCATAGGGCCTCTTTCATTTCAACCTTTAAAAACTGAAGGTCATCCTTGGTTGCCAAATTGTCAGCCACAACTGCTAGAATACTTTCAGGTAGAATAACAGAACCCCTTTGAGGCTGGTCTTCCTCATCAAAATATCCATAATTTTTTCCAAGTACCATGTACCCTGGATCTTATGAACAACCCTCTATGTCATATAGTACAAAAATTGAACCAAGGGAAACAGGTTGCTCCCCCTCACTAAGAACTATCTTCTGAGAAATCTCCTCTATCTATTTTCCTCTAGGTAATTCCACAACCTCCTCTATAGCTCCAGTAGATTCAACAACATTTTTCTATGTTGGTTCACCAGTGGGGTGAGTCTCATACTCCATTGAGTCATCAATGACTTCCATATCAATGGTAGTATATTACACTCCTGCTTCCTGACGAGACACTATCTTGTCTATATTATCTATCAGAGGGCTCAAACTGAGCTCCTCTTATTCATTGTCTTCATCATCAGATTCAGCAACAGTCTTTATTCCTTCATCCTTATCACAAGCCTCCTAAGCCTTAGAAGCAGAATGGTCTGACTCGGTAGCCTTATCCTCTTCGGAGGTGTCCTTGAAAATATTCTGAGATTCTTATTCTTCTTTAGTGGTCTCAGTATCACTATCCTTCAGAACATGCTCTCTTCTTGGATGTTCTTTTGGAGGGCTAGCTACATCTAAAGGTACTGTTGTAAAGACCAATAAATTTCATGGAATTTTTTTTTCTCTTAAATTCTTTGGGATTTTACGAGTATGCAGTTTCTAACAGCACATGATTCCGAGGTCCGGTGTGCCCAGAATCAATTTCCAAGGATTATCTCAGGTACATTCATTGAATTAATGAGAGGGTTTTTAGTATCTTTTTAACTAATACTCGAAATTGAAATCGTAGGGCACCGATGAAACCGTAGCGCCAGTAATTGCTTAGGAGGATCTTTACCGAAGATGTGTTTGCTTGGGAGGAGTTGTTAAAAATGGTGGATTAAATAGAATGTGAATAAAATTGTGGTACAATTTTATTTCTAACTAAGGTTGTTTTATCCTACATGGGAAAGTTAGGGTGGGACCCAATAGTATCCTAACATCCCATGTAAGGATAAATGTGAGGTGGGGCCTACACAAGCCCCAACCCTTCACATTCCCTAAACCCCCCCCATTAAACTCTTTGTGTTTAATGTTGGAAAACCCCTTGAACTTAATTAAGTAACTCCTACTATCCCACTTTAATTCATGACAACACACACTAAATTAATTGATTAAACTTATTCAATTAATTTAACTAAGAGTTTGAATTTTTAGTTTATTAAATGCATGGAAAAGTAAAATAAAATAAGGAGGAGCTTTTTTTATTTTTGTTTAGAATGTTTGTGTGGGGAAGATTTGTAGAGAGAAATATAAAGCTTTAATGAACTCCTTACTCTGACTAAGAACGACCATCCTTCTTGATGAAGAATGCTTCCTTGTTCTCCATCAAGGCAGGAGACACTGCCGTGGGAAATTCACAAATGACGACGTCACCTTTCTGACATCAACGAACGGTGCTACCTCTCTGCAGATCCATCGAGTGATCACATCACTAGGTAGGATGTAATTATTTTGTTCAATATTAATCATCATCCTTCGTTGTTCAAGAATTGGCCGAATGTTATCATTGTAATAAGAGGAGATAGAACTGCACAAACACGGCCGATTCTCCTCCCCTTCTTCTTGTTGTTCTTCGTTGATGGTTGAGTTGAAGGCGACGTGGTGTCATTCCATCGTGTGGGGACGAAGAGAACTGCGGCTAGAGTGGGCCGCGGCGGTGGTGCGCGGAACAGTCGGACCACGCCGGTGAGGCCAAAGGAGGTCGTGGCCAGGAGCGGGCCACGGCGGCAGGGCGCGGCGCCGCCGCGCCGCGCCGGTGAGACATGTCACGGCCTTAGGCCGGGGCAGACCAGGCAGGGGTGGGAGGGCGACCGGCCACCGGCGTCTCCAGGAGGCGGGACCCTGAAGGGTCCTGCGGGGGCTCAACCGGCCGCCCGTTACCAGGAAACTGGGGAGGTGTAGCACCCCCCCCCCCCCGACCAGCATCAAGGAAGAACCCCACTGGGTTTTCCATTTCCAGAAACAAGGGGTGCGCCCCTCATGCCCTGCATGGCCAGCGTCGATCCGCGGCCAGCTTCCGAGATGGGCCGCAGGCCGCACTGGCTGTGCCGGCCGCGCCAGTCGGGCCAAACCGTGCCAGCCGGGCCGCGCCAGCCAGGCCGGTCCATGCCCAATCGGGCCAGACCTGAACCCAGGTCGGGTCCACCCAGTTCAGGCCAACCCAGGGCGTATTTTGCCGGGTCGGGCTGGGCCTAGACCCCCTATTTTCGGACTAGGTTCGTTCAAACGCCCATATCTTGGGTTATGGGCCTCCGATCGATGCACTGTTATTTTCTTAAGGATCCTTGGATTGAGAATGTCATTTATATAGATAAAATTGATGTTTGGACGACTATTGATATCATCCATGTTAGAAACGAGCATATTTCATAACTGGTCCCATGGAACGGAAAAGACATATCTCTCAGACCGAGCGTGCGATTGATGCGCCGTCTGTCACGTTGAGTTATTATTGACAATACGGGACATTGTGATACATAAAATCTGGACTTTGTGACAGTTGATGTATTGACCCTCTTGGATTATGGAGCAGACCCTCCCGGAATCGAGGTTGTTGTGGGCGGGAACCCTAGAGCTGGCTGCGACTGCGATGGCGATGGCGACTGTACTTGGATCCTACGTGGGTTCGGCAGCGAGGATGATTGTACTTGGATCCTCCAAGGGTTCAGAAGCGATGACGACTGTACTTGGATCCTATGTGGGTTCGGCAGTGATGGTTACTGTACTTGTATCCTACATGGGTTTGGTAGTGACAACATCTGTACATGGATCCTATGTGGGTTTGGTAGAGGAGATGATTCAGAGGATACATCTAATCATCTCCACCCCTCTTCGTGAGTAGTATACCTGTGTGAGCTAATTTTGGACTTTCAATCATTATCTTCGATATGATTATTTTCCTTTCCTCTGTGGACTGAGTTATTCTTTCCTTTCTGGACTAGGTTGTACTTGGGCCCATTAGTTGGAGAAGAACTGGAATTGATGACTTAGATATATGCATGGTCATATACTAAGTAGAGTTGGTTGATACTTTTTATTTGTATTTTTCCTATGTGGTTTATCCTTTGAGGATTTTGGGGGACCTTCAGGGGTATCAGGGTCCCTATTGAGTATCGTATACTCACCCCTGCATGGTCTATGCCTGCACTACGTTGTGTTGGATGCAGACGATGGAAAGCATTGATTGTGGTTGAGACTTGTGGACCAGGATAGTGTCCGAAGGTGGGCTATAAGGCGGGACATACACGGATTGGATGGACGAATTCAAAGAGATGAGGAGACCATCTGTACCCACCCTTCATGTGGTATTTCAAGAGGATGTCTCAGTGGTTTCTGTTTTACTTTTCAGCTATTGTACTTTAGTTTCTTAGTTGTAATGTACTTTCAGTTTGGTTTGTATACTGGCCCATTTACATTCCAACACTTATTTTTGTACTTAGTTTACATAGTGTTTACTTCTGCTTGTGTACATTGTTGTGTTTGTTTTCTTATATAATGGTAATGCCTTCCCTTTTATTGGGAGTTTCACCTTTGATGCAAGTTGCCAGCCACTGCCCTATGGAAGGCGGGCTTGGGGTAGTCACGGCACGGGCCCCGGGGACGGGTCGTGACAAATTGGTATTAGAGGAGTCGGTTCTAACGCAGAACTTAGGACTCTGATAGTTACTTCAATGTGAAGCAATATTGTTATAGGTATTGAGTGTGGTTATCAGTTCCGGAAGTCCATTGTTGGTGCGACGACCGATGTATCCAAACTCTAGGACCCTGACATTTGATTTACGACTCAGTGCCCGAAAACACTGATTGCATGTGTGTTTTAAAAGTTTTATTTTTGATTAATTTGTGTCATCTCACCAGATATAATATATTAACTGTGGAACACCTGTTAATTTTCAGGATATCCCCACGACGGCAGCTAGCTAGGGTTCCAAGCTTTGTGCGAGATGGCAGTCCACCGAGCGACGAGGCCTCGGTGCAGGGCCCCATTACATCGGAGGCACTGGCGGTACCTCTACCTGCCGATCCATCGACGCCACCAGCCCCAGTAGCTGAGAGTTCATGTCACCTCAGTGCACTGCACGAGTTTCAGTGTTAGAGGCCTCCCAGGTTCCTCGGAGAGATGGACCCTCAGGTAGGAGAGGATTGGTTGGAGGCTATCGTCCGAGTCTTCAGATTAGTAGGGACACCAGCTGACCTTATGGTGATCCTTGCAGCGAGTCTCCAGCACAAAGTAGCAGTTAGATTGTGAAGCCTGATGCTCCAGGTACAAGATGATGCATATATACTTTGGACGGACATTGAGTGCCTCTTCTGCTCAGAGTTCGTTCCAGCCACCCTCTGTGCGGTGCGCATCCAGGAGATACTACAGTTGCGGCTGGGCTGAATGTCAGTAGCCTAGTACTCGGTGAGATTTACTGATCACAGGCGCTACTCCACGGACATGGTATGAGACCCATTCTTCTAGGCATGGAATTTAGACCAGGGACTGAGGCATGAGATCAGGGCTTCAATGATATCCCTCTACATTATGACGCATGTAGGAGTACTGGAGTGAGCCCTTCTTATGGAGAGCTTTCTTGCTAAGCCTACACCAGCAGCGAGGCCTACCGTAGGGAGACACGTAGTAGAGTCTTTTGAAGCCAGCAGTAGACATATGTCATAGAGGTCCAAGAGGACCAGAACATCTGATGGGAGACCTCAGGATACTGGTTCGGATGTGTGGGGCACATGCAGTAGAGCCAGCCGTATGAGAGGCAGACAGTGCAATGCATGCGGAGGGCAGAGCCACATTGCTCGTGACGGCCCGACTCACCATGAAGAGGAGTAGTAGACAGTTGAGGGACCACCCAGGCAGAGGTAGAGGTTCGACTGTGGCGGTCCGCAGGGAGCAGGTGGATGAGGTAGAGGAGCTGGCCGAGTAGTAGGTGGTGGATGACGCTTGAGGCTCTACCACCACCGCCACCAGGAGGTCCACCCCGACCACAGGGAGCTGGCGGACAGAGGCAGCCTCAACTTCAGACAGTGGAGGCATACGACCACGGCGCACCTGAGATGATTTTAGGTGCTATCTAAGTTTACTCCACCATTTCTGCAGTTCTTATAGACACAAAATTGAGTCATTATTTTATTCCTGCTGCCCTTGTTCGGAGCTTTAAGATTCCAACAGAGCTGTTGGATCGATCATTATGGCTAGATACATCTACGGGCGTAGACTCAATGATTACACACTAGTGCCGGTAGTGTGAGCTTACTCTAGGAGGTGAGAGCTTTGACTGGGATCTTCTTGTAGCGGCGATGAGGCCTTACGACGTCATCTTGGGCATGGATTGGTTATCTACAGTCCATGATCAAATCGACTGAATTAGGCGCAAGTTGAGGTGTGTCCGCATAGATGGGAGTAGGTTTACCTTCACCGGTGATAAGGGAGCCTTGGTAGTGCAGGATGGACTCACACGAAGAAGAGGGAAGCCGATCACCCATCAATTGGATAGTCTCATCCTCATAGCGGTTGACGTGCAGAGTCTATGTTTTCCTGTTGTGGTGGATTAGTATGCATACGTTTTTCCTGAAGACGTACCTGGACTACCTCCTCACCGATAGGTATACTTCTATATTTATATGTACCCCGGGACAGCCCCGATATGTACACCAGCATATCAGATGGCTCCCGCAGAGCTTCGTGAGCTGCGAGTATAGCTGGAGGACTTGCAGGGTAAGGGATTCATCTGACCCAGTGTTTCTCCTTGGGATTCTCCTATTTTATTCACCAAGAATAAGGATGGGAGCTTGCGACTGTGTGTCGACTACCGTCACCTGAAACAGGTGACTGTGAAGAACAAGTATCCACTTCTGAGGATTCAAGACCTCATTGATCATCTCAAGGGAGCACTATAGATCTCAAAGATAGACCTCTGGTCCGGCTATCATCAGCTCAGTGTTCAAGACGAGGATGTGCATAAGACGGCCTTCAAGTGTCGGTATGGACACTTTGAGTACTTTATTATGCCTTTAGGCGTAACCAACGCTCCAGTAGTGTTCATTAGTCTAATGAATAGGATCTTCCAACCTTACCACGATCAGTTTGTTGTAGTATTCATTGACGCCATTTTTATTTACTCAACTACTGAGGAGGAGCATGCCTACCACTTGCTAGTGGTACTGGATACACTCTGAGAGCACCAGCTTTATGGTATGATATCAAAGTGGATGTTCTGGATTCGAGAGGTCCACTTCTTGGGGCATGTCATCTCTGATGTGGGAGTTGTGGTGGATCCTGTGAAGATCAAAGCAGTACTAGCTTGGGAGCCACCCAGGAGTGTGACGGAGGTGCCGAGTTTCCTAGGTCTGGCTGGGTACTATTAGAAATTTGTGCCAGATTTATCCAGAGTTGCAGCACCACATTCGGTTTTGATGAAGAAGGGGAAACCCTTCGTGTGGTTAGATAGATGTCAGCTGAGCTTCCAGGAGCTGAGATAGAGATTGACCAGTGCACCCATCTTGAGGTTACCGGAGGAGGGTGTAGGGTACGTAGTTTTCTACGATGCATCAAGGACCGGACTCGGGTGTGTCCTGATATAGGAATGGGCAGTGATCACTTACGGTTCACAACATTTGAGGCATAATGAGCAGAACTACACTACCCATGACCTGGAGTTAGTAGTAGTGGTCTTCACCTTGAAGATGTGGAGGCACTATCTGATGGGCGAGCGCTTTACAGTCTACTCTGATCACCAGAGTCTCAGGTACATAGTCTTGCAGAAGGACCTGAACCTGAGACTGCGGCGATGGCTTATGTTTCTCCAGGACTATGACTTTAAAAAAGTCTATACTCCTGGGAAGGGGAATGTAGTAGCTGATGCTCTCAGTAAGAGATCAGACATTCAGCTACTTGGAGAGGCGACAGAGCAGCTAGCCGCGTTGCATATATACTCCATGGATAGAGATGGGGGAATCCTTTATAAAGTCCCTCATAGTCACTCCTCGACTACATCAGTGTGTTAGAGAGGCACAGTTTGGGGAAGTTGACAGTGAGACGTGACGTGCTCAGATTTCCACAGTGCAGGTACTTGATGGTTTTTCTATAGCAGGAGAGCACATCATCCTCTTAAGGGGACGTACTATGGTACCATTTGTATTACAGGAGGATGTTCTAAGGGAGTTTTACACTTCCCCACTGGTGGTGCATCCAAGAGTATAGAATATTTACCAGGATCTCACACGACAGCAAAGGTGGACGGGTATGAAGAAGGCTGTGGCAGATTTCGTTTCACGATACCTCACTTGCCAGCAGGTGAAGCCAGAGCACCGGGTACCACTAGGCTTGGTATAGCCCTTAGAGGTCCCGAAGTGGAAGTGGGATAGGATATCTATGGATTTTGTGATGGGCATCCACGTACATCCAGATGACATGACTCCATCTGGGTGATCTTCGACCGACTCACCAAGTCGTCCCACTTCCTACCTATCAGAGTGAAGGGCTCAGTGGTGAGCTTGGGACGCCTCTACGTTTAGGAGATCGTTCGGCTTCATAGTGTTCCATCGACTATCTTCCCTGATCGAGATTCTCGCTTTACTTCCTAGCTTTATAATGGGTTTTAGGTGGCGTTTGGGATGCAGCTACGCTTGAGCACCACCATTAACACTCATATGGATGGCTAGATGGAGAGGACCATTCAGACACTAGAGTACATGCTCTGTGCATGTGCCCTTGACTTTGGTCACAGCTAGGAGGATCACCTACCCTTGTTAGAGATTGAGTACAACAACAACTACCACTATACCATCGAGATGGCACCATACGAGGCACTGTACGACCAACCTTGTAGATCACCTATGTGCTGGATTGACCCTGGGGAGTTAGCACTCATAAGACCAGAGATGGTTCAGGCTACGACAGAGAAGGTTCAGATAATCCAGGAGCAGATGAGGACTATACAGAGACGATAGAATTCATATGCTGATAGGAGGCGGAGACAACTTGAGTTTGAGGATGACGACCACGTTTTCTTACAGGTCTCACCTCGACGTAGATTGCAGAGATTATTCTGGGGAGGCAAGTTATCTCCGCACTTCATCGGACCATTTCAGGTTCTTAGCAGGATAGGCGGGGTGGCTTATCGCCTGGCTCTTCCACCTCAGTTGCACCAGGTACACGACGTCTTCCACGTATCTCAGATGAGGAGATACGTGTACGACCCGACGCATATCACTGATCACAGAGAGCTTGACATCGATGACGGGGTGACTTTTGTTGAGGTCCCAGTAGAGATCGAGGATCGACAGGAGCGAGTCCTACAATGAAATTAGATTACTTTAGTTTGCATCAGGTGGCAGCATGGTAACCTCTATGAGGGAACATGGGAGTTGGAGGCTCAAATGCGTGCACATTACCCTCATTTGTTTCCCTAGTTTATGATGTAGCTTTACGGGGACGTTAAGCCCTGAGGTGGGAGTAATGTAAAGACCTATAAATATCAAAGAATTTTTTTTCTCTTAAATTTTTTGGGATTTTACGAGTACGCAGTTTTTGACGGCACCTGATTCCAAGGCCCGGTGTTCCCGGAATCAATTTCCGAAGTTTATCTCGGGTAAGTTCAGTGAACAAACAAGCGGTTTTTTTCTATCTTTTGAACTGGTACTCAGAATTGAAATCCTAGGCCACCGATGAAACAACAGCACTGGTAATTGCTTAGGAGGACCTTTACCGAAGATGTGTTTTCTTGGGAGGAGTTTTTAAAAAAGGTGCATTAAATAAAAAGTGTATAAAATTCTGGTACAATTTTATTTCTAACTAAGGTGGTTTTATCCTAAATGGGGATGTTAGGGTGGGACCCACTAGTATCCTAACTACCCATGTGAGGATAAATGTGGGGTGGGGCCCACAGAATCCCTAACCCTTCACATTCCCTAAAACCACCCCATTAAACTCCATCTGTTTAATGTTGGAAATCCCCTTGAACATAATTAAGTAACTCCTCCTCTCCCACTTTAATTCATGCCAACACACACTAAATTAATTGATGAAACCTCTTCAATTAATTTAACATAGAGTTTGAATTTTATGTTTTTGAAATGCATGGTGAATTAAAATAAAATAATGATGAGCTTATTTTATTTTTGGTTAGAATGGTTGTTTGAGGAGGATTTGAAGAGAGAGCTCTAAAGCATTGAAGAACTCCTTCCTCCGACGAAGAATGACCATCCTTCTTGACTGAGAATGCTTTCTGGTTCTCAGTGAAGGGAGGAGACACCGCTGTGGGAAATTTGCAGATGACGACGTCACCTTTCTCATGTCAATGAACGATGCTACCTCTCCGCAGATCCGTCGAGTGATCATGTCACGTGGTAGGGGTTAATTCTTTTGTTCAATTTTAATCATCATCCTTCGTTGTTCAAGAATTAGCCGAATGTTATCGTCGTAACAGGAGGAGATCAGACCGTACAAACACGACCGATTCTCCTCCCCTTCTTCTTGTTTTTCTTTGTTTATGGTTGAGACGATGGCGTTGTTGTGCCATTGCACCACGCGTGGATGAAGAGGACCACGACCAGAGTGGGTCATGGCGGTGGTGCGTGGCACCGTCATGCCGCGACGGTGAGGCCGAAGGAGGCCGCGGCGAGGAGCAGGCTGCGACGGTGGGGTTTTGCGCCACTGTGCCACGCTGGTGAGACAAGCCGCGGCAGACCAGGCAGGGGCGGCCGGACTACCGGCCCCCAGCGTCTCCAGGAGGCGGGACCCTGAAGTGTCCCGCGGCGGCTCAACCTGCCGGCCATTAAGGTCGACCTGTACCAGGAAACTGGGGAGGGGGTGTAACCCCCCCCGACCAACATCAAGGTCAGAACCCACTGGGTCTGCCATTTCCAAAAACAAGGGGTGCGCCCCTTGCGCTCCGCTCAGCCAGCGCCAAGCTGTGGCCGGCTTCCAAGCCGGGCCGCAGGCCACACAGGTTGGGTCGGCCGCGCCAGCCGGGCCGAGCCACGTCCAATCGGGCTGAACCCGGACCCGGGTCGGGTCGACCCGGTTCGGGCTGACCAGGGGGGTATTGGGCAGGGTCGGACCGGGCCCAAACCCCCTATTTTCGCAACAGGTTCATTCAAACGCCCATATCTTGGGCTACAGACCTCCAATCAATGGACCGTCTATTGCGTATGGATCCTTGGATCAAGACGGTCGTTTCAGAATATTACACTCGAAGTTTGGAAGAAGATGGATATCATCCAGGTTAGAAACGAGCATATTTCTAACTGGGCCCCTGGAACGGAAAAGCCATTATCTCTCAGACAGTGCATCCAATTGACGTGTCGTATTTTGCGTTGAGTTCCTATTGATGAGACGGAACATTGTGATACATAAACTCTGTAATTCGTGATAGATGATGTATCGAACCTCTTGGCTCGTTGAGCGGACCCTCCGGGAATCGAGCGTGCTGTGGGCGGGAACCCTAGAGCTGGCTGTGACTGCGACGACGATGGAGACTGAACTTGGATCCTACGTGGGTTCAGCAGTGAGTACGATTGTACATGGATCCTCCATGGGTTCGGCGGTGATGATGACCGTACTTGGATCCTACGTGGGTTCGGCAGTGATGGTTACTGTACTTTGATCCTATGTGGGTTCGAGATCAATGACTTCTGTACTTGGATCCTATGTGGGTTCGGCAGAGGAGATCATTCAGAGGCTACATCTAATCATCTCCACCCCTCTTCTTGAGTAGTACACCTATGTGAGTTGTGTCTTAACATTCAATCATTATATTTGATAAGATTGTTTTGCTTTCCTGTGTGAAATGAGTTATGCTTTCCTGTGTGGACTGGGCTGGACTTGGGAGTATGAGTTAGAGCAGAACCAGAATTGATCGCTTAGGTATATGTATGGTCATATACCTAAGTGGAGTTAGTCGATACTTCGCATATGTATCTTTCCTTTGTGGATGATCATTTGAGGATTTTGGGAGTCCTTCGAGGGTCTCGGGGTCCCTACTAAGTATCATATACTCCCCCCTACAGTTGTTATGCCCTCACTACATTTTGATGGATGCAGACGACGGAGAATGCTAATTGTGGTTGAGACTTGTGGAGAGGGACGGTGTCTAGAGGTGGGCTATTAGGAGGGACATACACGGATCAGACGGATGGATTTGAGGAGCTGAAGAGACTATTTGTACCCACCCTTTAGGTGGGATTTCTAGAGGACGTCTCAGTAGTTGCTGTTTTACTTTTCAGAAATTGTAATTTACCTTAATCAGTTGTACTGTACTTTCATTTTGGTTTGTATACTGGCCCATTTACTTTCCAATACTTATTTTTGTAATCAGTTTACTTAGTGTTTACTTCACCTTGTGTACTCTTTTGTGTTTTTTTTCTTATATAAAGGCAATGCCTTTCCTTTTACTGGGTTTTTTTCCTTTGGTGCTAGTCGCCAGCCCCTAGACTATGGAAGGTGGGCTTGGGGTAGTCACGGCACGGGCACCAAGGACAGGTCCTGACAACTGTCTTTACAGGACTGTTAGGAAAATTAGGATCACTCCCATCATCAATGGGGGTGTTCTCTCTCTCAGGGTCCACAGTACCTTCAACTTCCTCTTCCTCATCTGTATAATCCTGTTCTAGCTCATTAGAATTCAAGCCTGGATCTCTCTTGTCTTTTGTCTTAGATGGGTGAGTAGTAGGGTCAAACTTTTCATATACCTTTCCTTCATCATTCACCTATGCCTTCTTCCAGGGATTCTAGCTAATTTTCATTAATTTTAAAATGAACATTGAGATACAAACATTGTTCTTGGCCACTGTCATCTATTCTTGATTTCTAACCACACCCTTTACCATTATCATTACTGAAATTAGCTTGGCATGGAATAGGGCATTCGATTTTGAGCTTAACTTAGTCATATCCTCCAATTGTTCCATCAGTAACCTACATAGGTTAATCATATTTCCATGCTTCATTAAGTACATATGGAATATGTCCTGGTACTTCAACACTACAAAATCTCCTCTCCTTGGACTAATTACATGTTAAATGAATTTGAATAAAAGAACGTCTTCTCCATTCATCTCAGCTGCAATGACCTTCCATGATATTCCATTTCCTATCAGTTCTTCTAGGGTTTTTCATACTAAAAAACAACACTATCTAGAGGAGCCCCTCCAGAGTAGTAATCATATACTCCTTCATGAGGAACCCTCAAACAAGTAGCCCACTTAGCAGACGAGAAGCTGACTTCATTTCTATTGAATCTGGATATATGCCTATGAACATCATCTTCATCTTAAAACGTTAGATATTCATTGAATTCTTTCACAAGTTTCGGGTTGTACAATCCATTGTTGTTCGAAAAACATTTGGTCCTTCCTTGGGCATATTTTGGTTCCAGCACTAATGACTTTATCGACAGTAGCCATTATTCATTTAACTCCTTCTCAACAATGATTTCTCTCTTGGTCAGATGCGGGTTGACAGGTCCCATCAGGGTATTTCTGGTGCCACCGGATTCGGCCCGAGTTCTCTGTGGCCTTGGCATATCCTCATTGATAGTTGGGGGTGCCTTGGTTCTAGCCATAGAGGTTGAGAGTGGTTTGAGGGCTCAATTGAAGAGTTAGGGTTTAGGAATTTCGAAAGAAAGGTTTGAGATTGAGAGAGGAAGGTGGATTGAGATATGTTCATCGCCTTCAGTTTTATCATTTAAGGATTAAAAAGAATAAAATAGAAATAATTAATAGGAATAAAAATGGTTCTAATTCCCGAAAAAATAAAGATAAATAGTGAGGTATCCAACAGTGAGATGTACCAGTGGGGTACGCCAGTGAGGTGGAACGGTGAGGTGTAACAGTTAGGTTTATCAGTGAGATCCAACTGTGAGGCCTAATAGTGAGGACTAAATGTGAGGTCTAACTGTGAGGTCCCATGGTGTGGTCCAATAGTGAGGTCTTATAGTGAGGTCTAACTGTGAGGTAAAATGGTGTGGTCCAATAGTGAGGTCTAACTGTGAGGCCCAACTGTGTGTTCCAATAGTGAGGTCTAATGGTGAGTTCTAATAGTGAGCTATAACATAGAGTTCTAACAGAGATTTCTAACAGTGAGGTTTGACTGCGAGGTTTCCTATGCTGAAATTAATCATTCCCAACTCATGTTCGATGTATTTTAACCTCTCAGAATTCAAAGGCTTTGTGAATAAATCAGCCAATTGATGTTCAGGGCCAATGAATTCAAGAGTGATATCACCCTTTTGATAATGAACCCTCAAAAAGTGATGCCTCACATCAATATGCTTTGTCCTAGCATGAGATACTGCATTTTTTGAAAGTTTAATAGCACTTGTATTGTCACACTTTATAGAGACTTGTTTGAACTGATATCCATAGTCCAGTAATGTGTGTTTCGTCCACATAATTTGAGCACAACAACTACCAGCAGCTATGTACTCAGCTTTAGTAGTGGATAATGCTACAGAATTCTGCTTCTTACTACACAAAGATACTAGTGACATGCCTAAAAAGTGACATGTCCCAAAGGTGCTTTTTCTATATAACTTGCAACTGGAAAAATAAGCATCAGAATAACTCAACAGATCAAATGATTGTCCTTTTAGATAAAATAATCCTAAGTTGGGAGTATATTTGAGGTATCTAAAAATCCTTTTAATAGTAGTTAAATGAGACTCTTTTGGATTGGCTAGAAAGCAATCACACATTCATACAGTGAACATGATGTCAGGTCTGCTAGCTGTAAGATAAAGAAGACTCCCTATCATTCCTCTATAGCTGGTTTGATCCACTGCTTCTCCAGCTTCATCAGTATCAAACATACAAGAGGTACTCATAGGTGTGTCACTACCTTTACTACCATCCAAATAGAAACATTTTAAAATATCCTTAATATATTTACTTTGAATCAAAACAATACCATTTTTATTTTGAAAGATCTGAAATCCAAGGATGAATTTGAGTTCTCCCATTAAACTCATTTCAAAATCATTTTGCATCATTTTTTAAAAATCAATACATAATGGATTTTTAGAAGATCCAAAAATAATATCATCCACATAAATTTGTACTATCAAAACGTTTTTATAAATCCATTTAATGAAAAGAGTAGGATCAACTATCCCTTTGGTAAAAACTTTTGAAATAAGAAAAGTGTCAAGCTTATCATAACATGCTCTTGGATCTTGTTTTATTCCATATAAAGCTTTAGATAGTTTAAAAAATGATTGGAATAATGGGGATTTGTAAAACTAGGAGGTTGTTCAACAAATACATCCTCAACTATATAACCATTTAGAAAATCTCTTTTGACATCCATTTGATAATGTTTAAAATTCAGATGAGCTGCATGTGAAAGTAGTATCCTAATGGTTTCTAGTCTAGATACAGGTGCAAAGGTTTCCTCATAGTCTATTCCTTCTTCTTGGTTGTATCCTTGTAGAACTAACATGGCCTTATTTCTAACTATATTCCTAGACTAATCAAATTTGTTCCTAAACACCCATTTAGTTCCTATGGTCAAACTTTCCTTAGGTCCTTCCAATAATTCCCAAAATTTGTTTCTTTCGAACTAGTTTAGTTCTTCTTGCATAGCCATTATCCAAAATTCATCATTTATAGCATCATTAATATTTTTGGGTTCGTGCTGTGATAGAAAAGATTGATGCTCAACCTGGATTCTTAGAGAAGCTCTGGTTTGTGTTCCTCTATTTAAATCGCCTACAACAACATATAGAGGATGATTTTTAAGAGTCCTAATACCTCTAGGAACGATTGAACTTGATTCTTCATTGTTATCTGTTTCTTCAGAATCAGTAGGAGAAAATTCTGGAAAATTTCCAAAACTGGATACTTTTACAGGGGATTCACTATTCTTATCATCAAAGTTTAGATTTTACAAATCATCCCCAAGATGTTCAAGAGAGGTTTTAGGATCATGTGGATCAGTCTCATCAAATTTGACATGAAATTATTCTTCCACACATTTGGTTTTCTTATTGAACACTCTATAGGCTTTTCATGAGATTGAATAACCCAGGAAAATTCCGTCATCGCTTTTGGAAGAAAATTTGTCAAAATTATCTTTAGTATTAAGAATAAAGACTTTGAAACCAAAAACTATAAAGTAATTAACCTTACTTCCTATTATTCCAAATCTCATAAGGAGTCCTTTTTAGAATAGGTCTAATTCAAACTCTATTGATAACATAAAAAGCTGTATTTACAGCTTCCTCCCAAAAATAAACAGGTAAGTCATACTCATTAAGCATATTCCTTTCAATTTATTGAAAGGTCCTATTTCTTCTTTCTACAACTGCATTTTGTTGAGGTCTCCTAGGGGTAGAGAAATTATGACTATAGCCATTGTGTGAGCAGTAAGATTCCAAATAATGATTTTCAAACTCACGGCCATGATCACTTTTCAGGGTCTTAATTTTAAGTCCACTAAGGTTTTCTACACACTTGGAATATTTAATAAAGTAAGAACAAGCTTCAATTTTGTGAGCTAGAAAGTATACCCAAGTATATCTAGGGAAGTCATCTACAATAACATAAACATAGTACTACACATTTAAACATGATACTCTTGATGGTCCAAACAAATCCATATGAAAAAACTCAAGTGGTTGGGAGTTGAAACTTCTTTCTTTGGTTTGAAAGAAACGTTGTGCTGTTTTCCCTTTTGACAGGGATTACAAACTTTATCAATTGGGAATTATAATTTAGGTATGTCTTTAACTAAAACATTCTTAGATGACTTTCTATGTGAGTGCACATTACAGTGTCCTAGCCTTCTGTGCCACAACCATGACTCTTTATGAAAATCCTTTAAGCAGGAAACTTTTTTTTGGCTAAGGAATTTAAATCAACAACATATACATTCTCATTTCTCCATGCAGAAAAAACTAAGTCATTTTTTGAATTAAAAATATGTCATGCGTCATTTTCAAATTTAACATTAAAATCATCATCACAAAACTGAGATATGATAAGTAAATTGTAATGTAATCCATCAAAAAAATGTTCTTTAGAAATTAATATTGTATCAGGGTTACCAATCTGGCCTAAGCTGAAGATTTTTCCTTTTGCATTGTCACTAAAGGTGACATGGCCACCATCAACATTAATTAGACTCTTGAAGCCAGAATAGTCTCCTCTGATAGTCTCCTCTGATATTTCTTGAAAATTCACTGTCAAAGTACCATTGGGTCTTACAAGAACTCTTTAAGCAATTACCCTGTAAAACAGATTAAACATGGGGTAATTTTTGAACCCATATCTACTTGGGTCTAGAGAGGTTTGCAAGTAATAATTTGGGAACCCATATTTGATTTATAGGTTTTCTAAAATAAACAAACATATTTTGAGACATAAGTACATTGTTAGGTCCTTTAGAAATTTTTTTCTCAAAACATGGTCCAGAGTTAGCAGTGAACTGTCCAAATTTTAGAAAAAATTTGATTTTGCTAATTTGTCTTTGTGCAAGATGATATCCTAGACCATTTCTATATTTAGGAGCAATATGTTTTCCATGTAACTGTGTCAAGGTATCCCTACTAGCAGTGAACTTCTCATATCCTTTCTTAATTGTTCATTAGATAATTTGATTTGAGTGTTCTCTTTCAAAAGTTGAGCATTCTTTTCTTTTTATACACTTAGATTTGTTTTAACATTACTAGTCGAGGGATTCTATTTCTTCAAAGATTTATATTTATCTTTTAGTTCATTATAGGTATCTTCCAACATATTCCCATATTTAAACAGTTCTTCCTTAGAAATATTTTCATCATTATCTGAATCACTGTTATTTACAGAATAATAATTATTTTGAATAGGGGAAAAGGTACCTCAGATATGTTAGTAATGAAGCACATGTTTCCATGATTCTTTTCAGAATCAGTAGCTTCTGATTCACTTGTGCTATCTTTCAAAGCACTCCAGGTTGCTTTCATGGCTTTATTTTACTTCTTGTCCTTATAATCATATTTCTTTTTTAATTTTAACTTCGGACAGTCAGCCTTGATGTATCCTTTCTTATTTCATTCATAGTAGACTTTATCACCTTCCTTATCATATTTCTTCCAATCCTTATTCCACATACCTTGTTGATCATACTTAGCCTTGTAGTTTGGTTTTCCGAAAAACATCTTCTTTATATAGAACTTCGTAAATCTCCTGGATATTTGAGCCATTTCTTCATCACTATCTGAATCTGAATCCTCACTGGTTGAACTTTCAGTAGGTACATGTATTTTCTTCTTTTCTTTGCTCTTTGAAGCAGTAGACTTGAATGCCACAGATTTTATTTTGGGTTCATCATCTTCTTCTTGGTTCACCTTCAGTTCTTCTTCATACATCATTAGTTTACCAATAAACTCCTTAATAGGTAGCTTTCAGATGTCACATGAATCTTGGATAGACATAGAAGTGCCTCTCCATCTGTCTGGAAAACATCTCAATATTCTCATGATCTGCTCCTTCTCTGGAACAACTTTTCCCAGTGAACTCATGGTGTTGAAAATGTCATTAAACCTGAGGTACATGTCATAAATGGGTTCATCGGGTCTCATATTAAAATTATCATATTTAATAGTAGAGGTATCTAATCTCGTTTCCTTCACGTTGGTTGTTCCTTCATGAGAAACATCCAAGGCATCCCTGATTTCATGAGCTTTTTTACATGTAGAAATTCAGTTAAATTCCTCATATCCTAAAGAGCAGTAATGGGAATTCATAGCTTTACAGTTGTAGTTATAGTCAGACTTTGTAGCACCATCCCAGGTAGATCTAGCAAATTTAGGGATCTAATATTCTGATTCTGTAGCAGACAAAATATCAAAACCAATACATTACATATAAATTTTCATTTTAATTTTCCATTGAGAATAATTCACACCATTAACGAAAGTTTTCATGTTAGTAGCAGCACCTTATAGTCTATTTTCCATAACTAGATTTTAGAAAATATATTAAAGAGATAAAATTTATAACTAACGGAAATTTAAGATCATTAAGATAAAACTAAAATCACAGTTTTAAAAACAGATTATTTGAAAACTTTTTATAAAAAACTACTTCTGATACAAAATGTTGGTCCAAGTGGATACTCAAGAGGGGGGTGAATTGAGTTCCAATTAAAATTTCTGTTAAAAACTTTTAGGAATAAAATACACCAAATTAAAACAGCCCGGTCAATTAAGGGAGTAGAGATATAAGTGACTTATTGTTCAACAGGTTTCTCAAAGGTTGATTACTCCTCAGTTGAATTAGTATGAGAACTATGTCTACTTTTGAAATAAGTTACTTAAAATAATCACATATACACACTAACCCGAACTTACTATCATAGTGAATGTAAAAACAGATTTCTATCTTTGCTAATATAAGCATAGAGGATTAGTATAAAATAGAGTAAGTGAAAGATGAACACAACAACTTAAACAAGAGGACCAGTCTTAAGTCAATACCTAGTCCTCTCCACTTAGTGATCACCTTTCGCCAAGAAATTATATTAAAATGTGATACACATCTTGTATCAGGATTTAAAATAGTTTTCAAAAACTTTACAGATTTTACAACCTCTACCACAGTTATACGTGGGAAATATAAATACCAAGCCACACTAGTCTTCTTCTACAGTTATACGTGGGAAACAAAAATAAAGAGAATTTGGTATGGGGATTTTCAGTATCCCTCAGTTCAAGCACAAGATTCTGTGCGTGTAAAATAGACACACTGATCAAAAAATGTAAGATACTTAAACACAGTAGAGCTAAAGATAGTAGGGATAAGTTTAGAATGCTCTGTTGTGTTGGAAGATCAGCTCTTGGCTCGTTGGAATGAAGGAAATGATGTGTTGGTCCTTCTCTACAAGTTGACTCCAAAACAGAGTGTCACAAATTCCAGGTTATGACTTCCATATGTAGATATGATCATCTTCTTCAGTTTAAAGCTCTTTTTAGCATACCACTACAGTTTGAAAAATATTATTTTAATCGATCTTCATGAGGCTCTCTGTTCATCAGAATAAGAGCTTGAGTGTTCTTCTTCTTCTTTTTTTGAATATATGGTGCTGTATGTGTCTCCCTTATGTATATTCAATATATTCTGTGTCTTTTGTATATATTTTTATTTCTGTATCTAGTAATGTATATATACACTTTTCATGCTCAGCTTCTTCTCATTTGGTTCAGCAGGGGCCGTCAAGAGAAATGTTTCAACCACATGTGGTCTTTCTCGTACCTCATACTGTCTCCTGATATGCCTGTAAATAACATTAAATAATGTTAGGTGCATTAATTTATCCAGACATGAACATTATGATAGTATAAATAAAATTGGTAAAATAGATAATATAATATCATTATATTGGTAGCAGGTTCATGTCACATGGTAGACTTTAACGGTAGTCTCTCCAATTGTGAACTTCATCGGTAGGCTATTCAACTGTGGGCTTCATCGGCAAGCTCTCTGTCTGTAGGCTTGTAATGGTTGACTTTGTCTCAGTGGATGTCTTGTAACGGTATATGTTACTCTATGTAACAGTCTCTCATCATCAGTGGACTTCATCGATAGGTCTGTAACATCAGACTATTGAAACAGTGACCTTTCCACCGTTAGACTTATCTTAATAGGTAATTTCATTAACAGAAGAGTATGTCCATCAATAGACTTTGAACAACAGCCGACTATCTCTCCAGTATGAGTTGTTTAGTGGTATCCTTATACTAATGGTAGACATATCCAACTGTAGACTTAAGAAAGAGTCTGACAATGAACTTCTAACAGAAGCCTTGTCACAGCAGTGACTTTGTGACGATGACACTTTGTCTGTGAGTTTTGATAAGCAGATTAATGTTATACTTCTGATAGTGACCTTGTAGATCTTTCAACAGTAACCTTCTAGGATCAGTAACCTAGTGTAACAGTGAGGTATAACGGTTACCTTGAACAGAAGGCTCTTACCAGTAGCCTTTAACTGTTAACTTATATTTAGATAAATGTAAACTGTAAGCTGATGCATCAAAGTCATGAGACTAAGAATAAAAATTATTCAGGATAAACAATATAAATACGAATTAAAAAGGGTTATAAAATGGATTAATATATCATGGTCAATATTTAAACATGAATTGGGATTATCAAAACAGGTGAGTCCAACAGAAATGATTAAAATTTCATGTCATGTCTCATAGTGTCATGTCTAAGGAAAACCTAAAATAATGAAAAAAATGAAAATCACTAAAATATTCCAAGACACCATGTATGATCCCCTCATCTATGCACATCCCACACCCAATCTTCCATCTACCACAAGGCTTTTTTCATTTTGTTGACCTACAACTATCAAATATGCTCTAATACCCAATGGGAGCACTAAGAAGGTGTGAGTAAAACTCTATAGGACCCCAAAAATTGTGTCTAGAAAATATCTAGTCTAAAATAATATTTCATGAATGTAACAAATAAATGATAATGTATCAAGGGATACCTTTAGTGAAATTAGTTATCAATTTTCACATTAACTATTTTCATCATTTTTTCATTGGTTATGTGTTACATCTTTTACATTATAGCATTGGCTGGTCAATTACTATGAATAAGGGTGAATGTAATGTTCCCTATCTCAATAGGGTAAAAATTTACATAAAAAATGAATCAAACTTTTCTTGGAGTCTCAGTCTAGGTAGTTTCATCAAATTCAGTTGTTAGGGTCCTAGAGCCTTATTTCAACTCCCAAACCCATGCATTCTTGGAGTGTGTTTTAGAGTGTCAGTCCATCCTGGCCCATGGGAGGAGCCTCAATCCATTATCCCACATACTACCAAGCCATGTTAACATGATACCTTAACCATATACCATTTATACCATTACGAAAACCCTAAAAAAATAAATCTATATAATAATAAAAATTAATATCACATTCAAGACACAAATAATCATAATGTCTTATCCCATTTACACACTCTCACATACATGTCTTATCTCATTTATATAATTCCATTACAACCAATAAGTCATATAATGAATTCAAATTTATTCATTTATCCCCTTTTCACCATACTGACCAATCCAATGCCATTTCCAATGACTAGACACATCTACCATCAGTTCAACTTTATTACTCAACCAAAATACAAATATATTTACCATGGGTTCAATCACAACATAAATCAATGCAATTTGTAATAATACCATTTTCCATAATCTAGAATATTGGCACACCCCAAGGATATCCCTAACCTAGTTCAATAAATCTCAATGCATCTATGGATATCATGAGATGTTTAATTCATAATTTTGATAACCATAAAAAAATATCACTAAAAGCATCAATTACACAACAATATAGAAGATATTACCCAACCACACATGGAAAAATCTACATCAAGACACTGTTATACAACATGTAGACCGCCTAACATGAATCCATAGATTAATGACCACTTAACCTTGGCCTTAGATCCATATTCTGTATCCCTTTCAATCCCCAACTTATGATCGTCTTTAGAAATATTGTTTAGGGATTCATTTGAAAATATACAAACCCAAAATCCCTATTCTAGAAAAGTCATTTTATAGGAGCATTTGAATTACCTGAATCATCGATCCACATACAAAGGCACTCCAAACGACCTAGAAATGATGTGGATCAAACCTTGTGAATATTTGGTTTCTTAAGTTCATCATTATAGATTGAGGAAGAAGAATGAGAATGAAAATTGGGTGAAACACATTAAATCTAAAGGGGGAACTATAAAAAACAACTTTTAATAGGTCATATGGTTTGGCCGCACAATTTCCAAATTTTGAACGAACTATGTGACTGTATATATCAAAGATGATTCTGTGTCATATAGTTACCTAGGGATCCTACCCAGTTTGAAAAACTGTGAACCAGCCATTTATAATTCATTTGTCCAAACCTACACGGTTCGTCTTTCCCCCTTGCATGGTTTACCTAACTGTTCACCCTCCTCCTAGCTAGAACGGTTTGGGTGCACAATTATAACTAACCATGCGCCAAACATGAAACATGCAAAAGATGGTCCAATTTCCCTTTATGTCAGGTCCCAAAAACCACCCCATAAATTTAGTAAATATTTAATATTCCAACATAAAGTGATTCAAATGAATATTTAACCAAGAAAATACCTACATAAATTCCAGGATCTTGCACATTATCATCATCTATTCAAATACATCATAGTGGATTTTCAATTATATTTTAATTATTCAAATATTATTCTCCTAGAGTTTCTAAATATGTGCATAGTAAGTCCCATTGTCATGCAACAGGTGATGATCTGCTTAAGCACAATACTCCATTTTTTAGAGTTATTATCTCTTGGTATAATCATTCCAAAACCAATTCTACATTTAGTATCTAGAAATATATTTCTTGATTAGAAAAACCTCATAATCTATTCCTTAAAAAACTTTAGGATGATCTTATATACTTATCCTCAAAGTATATCATATGTTCATGATCCCTAATCTTTGATTTTCTTAAATAAAATTCCCAATGTTTCTACTAAAAATAATATAATAAAAACCATATATACCCCGACACCAATATCTCGATGCTACTGGAAATATTATTATATTGACCTAACAAAACAATAAATCACATCCCAAAATTCTTAATAGATTAGTAGTCTTGGTAGACTAGACTAGATGCATACTTGAGTCCTGAATTACATTTGAAATAACAAATTAAAACATATTTTTGTCCCATAATATCATTATTCCCTTAATAATATCATTCAATATCATTCATAGTACACTTCTTTGATTCCCGTTAAAGGGAAAAAATATTGTTGAGATAAAATGATCAGCAATGGTTATTTATATTGGAAGGTACCATGAATCAATATAAATAATTAACAAGATTAATAAACACAAGTAACATTTAAATAACAATAATATCATGATAAGATAAATAATAATAACCAATATGGAAAGCTAAATAACTAAAAAACATACAATTTAATCAATAAATTCATAATTAAATGCATCAAGTGATAATATAATTGTGAAAACATCTTGGATTATAAGATAAGGGAGAGTAAATATTGAAAGGAATATAAATGAAAACACGTTATATTTCATCAATAAACTATGAAAAAAATGAATCCAGAGATAATAGAATAATAAAAATATCGGGGTTAATAATAATTGAATTCTTAATCAAGGAAATTCCTAATTATTAGATGTCACGATCTAAGGTACCATGATACCTATTCTATCATGATCTTTACTCAAGATAGTCTAAAACTGATGGGTTAGTATACAATAGGAACCCATTTAACTAAGGCTAGCTAAATGATTCATTTCATGACACTGATGATTCTTTCAGGGGATATCTATAAATGGTCCCCACCCATGTCAATATGTTTAAATAATTCCTCACATATCAAATAATTGATTTAATTAATCAACAATGTGTCTTATCATCTAATATCCATATTATGTAACGAATATGGATTTATTAATATTTCCCTAAATAAACAAATAAAATTCAATTTAGAACAATGTATGTAGAGTTTTTTTACAATTAATGAAATAATCATATCCAAGATAAATGATATGGATGTTTAGGGTAAATTCATGGTCTACTGATCAGAGTTAATAGAATATTTCAATGGAATATTAATCACTATAAAATAAATCACCAATATGAATCTCAATACTTTACTTGGTAAAAATGATATTAAACCATCCATATAAATAACAAGTATAGTATAAAACCATCTTATACCCATTTAGTATGAATAATTGGTTGTTATCATCAATTAATAGAAATTACATAAAAAGATAATTACAAACACCATTGAGGAAAATAAAATTTTCATTTTTAAAATAAAATTTTAATACTAAATGTTCACATAAAATTTTAAAAATAATTTTACATGTATATAATATTGGGGAATTATCAAGAAATATTCATAATATTTTTTGGTCTTGAGGGAATAAAATTCCATAAATTCCATACACATTAAAATAAATATTCTTTTCACTTTTTTGGTAAAATCGAAATTTTCCATGTTTTGAAACTGACATAATGATTCCTTTGGATATTTTTTGTAAAAAGTAAAAATGGGTAATATTTTATTTAATAAATAATTTTTAAAATGATGAAATTTTTTTTGAAAAAAATATTATAAAAAATGGGTTTGGAAGGAAATAGATTATTGGACGAAGAGTGAAATGAAGTTTTATTTTCATTAAAATATTACCAATCATTTTATTATAAAAGAGTGAAAAAATGGTAACATTACATGAAAAATAATGAATAACTATAGGATAATAAAAAAAAATTGTTATACCATTATTGAATAATTTACTTCAATGGAAACACATGTATAGACAATCCTGATTAGACATGGTTATGAAAATATTCTTAAAAAAGATAATAACATTGAATTGAATTTTAATCAATGAATCAATTATGTGTTAAAAATTTTAATCAACATAAAACTGAATTAAATAAAATATAATATAATAAAAAATAATTATAAAAATATTCATTGAATATCAAAGCCAATTAAGAAGTAATAAAACCCTATGAAAAGAAATTGAGTTATGAAATTCATTACCAATTGGTGATTTTTAATTCAAATACCCTTGAATGAAATAATTAAAATTAAAACTCAAAATACCCGTAATTATTACTTATTCATGATATTACATGTTAATAGGGAATTATATACACCATATAAAATAAATTATGTGTTTAACATTACAATATGGCTCAATGAATGGAAATTAAGATGATGTACCTAATCCCTTAATTCCTTGGGGCCAAACATGATTAAAACTTATGTATAGTAGTTTTTAGAATACTATTAACTTATAAAATTACCATATAAATATTTATAATATCATATATGATCCTATTATAACATCTTATAAATAGTTAATTAATAATATTTCCTTATTTTCATTGTTTCTGATGATAATTACCTTGTTTTCTCATTCATCCTTTGTCTTGAAAGATTAAAATTCACGCTCAATTTTCTCCTATTGACCGGTCAATGTTCCGGTGCTCTACTAATGTGTATAGCAGCATTCAGGTCGAACCCTCGGTGATAATACTTTGAAATAGTCGTTTGTTTTTAGTTGATTATATTTTGATTGGGGGGGTTTGTTTGCTGATCTTAATTAAAATGACTAATTTATTATGATTGGTTTAAAAAATTTATAATTATTGGGGTGAGTTCATAATTATATTAGTTAATCTTGTGATATCATTGATCTTTTCTTTATATTGTAGTTAAATTAACACTCATATCACAAGTTGACATTGATTTGAATTTCTAAGTGTTAAGGCTTTAATCAATGCCTTAACATAACTTAGGGTTCTAATATTGATCATATCTTATTTATGGTAGTGCATTTATGGTTCCAATAATCCCTGGAATCCACACATTAATCCAAACAAGTCATTAATCCATGACATGCTATGTCCAATATACACAATGTTAATTCAACGAATACTCATCGAGAAAAAGCTCTCAATCGCTTAACATACCTAAATTAAAACATACACCAATGAAATATTTACTCAGCCATTAAGATGGTTATTAATCTGGTAATAGGTGTTTATGGTGATGAATTATAAATAGATGAAAAAGAAAGGGACAAGATAAGAGTAGTGCGCTGAACACACACACAAACGATGATGAAAATTAAATACGGACTTTCGATTGAATGAGGAAGCAAAAGAAGAGAAGGGGATTCGACTGAATTTAAACTATTTTAAGAAATTAAATATTAATCTACAGAATTTGGATGATAATAGGATATATTGAATAAGTAACTTGCATTAAAACATAATTACAAAGTAAGAGACTTACAAAATTACAAAAACGAAGAACACGAAAGTAAGTGAAAACAAAGAGAGGAGTAAAGTTATATCAAGTGAAAACATGAGTATGGATGGTCCTACCAAGCCTTTGGAAAGGTTTGTTTCATTCAAATATGATCTCCCCTCTTTGGAAATGTCAACCCCTCTCAAGGAGAGAAGAGGAGAGTATTTATATTCCAAGGAGTGGATTGTATGCATTCCCAATCTGTCCCTCCAATTTCATCGACATGTTGGCTATTCAGAAAGCCGAATCTTGAGGAATATCCTTCTTCAAAGTTGTATATAATAACTCTTTCTGAATAATCCCAAAATTTGGATTTATTTGGACTCAAGTAGCCAATGTTATAGACGGTTGATTAAACAATTCTAATCTTTCCATTTCAATCCAGTATTTTTAATGCCCAAAATGTGAAAGGGTTTTTGAATAGTAATATGCCTTCAAAGCCGACTAATTTATTCAAAAAAGTCGGCCTAATATATCTCCCCTTTAACACTGCAAAATATCAGCTTTACGGTATGCTTAAACCATGATATATGTTATGAATACTATACAGATTTTATTTGTTGGCCGGAATGGTGGGCTGGACTTGAAAGCTTCATTTGGCCCCCCTTTACTTGGATTTGGGCCTTGAAATTTTTATCCAAGACTCCTTGATTTGTCCCACATACTATGGTGGGGAATAATCTAATTTGAACTTCTGTATTTAGCCCAGTAAATCAATATTTATGAATAGTCTAGTTTCTTCACAGATTCATTGGTCTTGTTTGTGAGGACCATATGACCCTTCAAATGGAAGAATTTTGTCATTATACCATCTAATGAAATGTTTTATATTAAATTAATAATCCTAAAAATAAATAACCACACAATTTGGATCATTAGTGTGAGAGTTATAAATAAAATAGTAAACAGACTCAATTGGACTACTTCTAAAAATGCTCAAAAATTATACTTAATATTGAAACATTAATATTTCACACAAATTAAGCACATTTCATATAAATTCAGTAATGGGAGTAAATATTAAGTCATTAAATATTAATAATATCAACTCCACCACACTTAGTTCTATGCATGTCCTCATGTGCAACAAATTTAAAAACATAACAAAATCATTTTCACTCACGAACAAATATTAAAATTTTGTTTTCTCAAATCAGGGGAGGTTTATACTATTTCACTCATCCATTTTGAATTCCACCACAAGTTTTTATTGAAAAAATATTCCAAAACCTATTAATTTTTTCCTGATCAAACTTTGAAAGTCAAAATGTGGATACTCAAAACTCACACCTCTCAAGATGACAAAATTCATTTGTGGAGGTTCACTCTTTCACCAACTAAAAGTAAAAATCTTAGATTTTGAAAGAGATCTCAACTTCAAATACATATCCAAAGTGAAAAATAATCATGAGGTATTTTTAAGGTGTTTTTCTGTGGCTATGGAATGGTAGGAATATATTGTCCAAGAGAGAGAAGAAGAGGGTTAAACCACCAACATAGAAAAAGAAATGCACAATTTTTTAAATAAAACATGGAAGGAAATGAAAAAAAAATTACAAGGGAATGATTTTGTGAAGAAAAAGACAATAGAGGAAGAAAATATAAAGGTAATGAGAAGATTTAATATTTACAAAACACAAAACTTCTCCCAATAATAATATAATGAAAGTGTTATTTTTTTCCTTTTTTTTCGAAAGATGACCTTGAAAAAGATCTCACACTCATATCCCAACCTATTATTGATCTTCTCACGACACTAATTGTAATAGTTATAAAAAGATCAATGGTTGAGAAAGAGTTATTTTTTACCTACCAAAGGCACAACCCATTATTTTTTTATTTTGTTTATTTTTTTGAATTTTTTTTTTCATCATTTTTTGATTTTTTAACACTCGTCAGTAAAATTAACAAAATTACATAAATAGAAGTAAAATAAATTCCCCAAAACACATTGAATGACAACCTATCCACCAAAATGAAATGGATTCTTTCCCTCAAGCAGATGATAACTCATTGAAAATCAATAATAGGGTACCCAAACAATGAAATCCATTCCCCCCACACTTAAATTTCAAAAAATTATACAATGAAAATCCATGTTGATATTGGGTGGGAAAAGGTATTGGGCTTGTAATGTGGCTATCAAGGAAAAGGTTTCATAGGATCTAAGGGGAATTCAAAAGGATGATTAATGTATGGTTAATGGGAGGCTATTTGGATATTATAATTCTCAAGTGGTTCGGAACAATTCCTCTATCATATTAATTCACACTAAAGTAGGAAATTCAGCTCGAAGGTCCACAAACTCAAGACTCAGAAATGGGGGTAAAAACACACATTTTGAAAATATGGCCACAGGTGGAATTTTGATGAAAGAAAATGTTGTTCCTCATGATTTGGGAAAACCATTTTTCAAATCAAAATTTTAGCATTCAAAATTTTTCAATTTTGAAAAAAAAATTATTTATCCAAATTCATGATGAAAATACAAAATTTTTTAAATGATAAAATTTCTGTTGACTCCCCCAAAAGGATAGACAATATTTCAAAACTCGATGGTGAGTAAGCATGACTTATAATTTTCTTTGTATATTTTAAGTGATTGTTTTTTTAGGTTTTTGTTTTGGTTTTTTATTAATATACACCCACACAAAATAGAAAGTGAAAAATAAAGGTTTTGATAAAGAAAGTGGTAAAAAATGAAAGAGAGAGGAAGAAGAAGAAAGAGGTAGTTATAGGAAGAGATATAGAGAGAGTTAAATGAAAAGAGGTGTCCCCGGGTTTAGATTTGGCAGGTCGCCATCTACATCTTGTGGTAGGTCAGCTAGAGAATCTGGGGATCCATTGGAAGTCGAGGTGGTTCCAAGGCATTGGATTGTTACCTGAAAAAGGAAATTCATTTTTCATCTAATGAAAAAATAAAAATAAATTGAAATATCATAAAAGTAAAAGAAAACATGGGTTTCCTCGCATGAAGCGTTGCATTTATTTGTCTACAGCTGGACAATTTCAGTGGACTGCCCATAGTCTGACGGTGGCCATTGTATTTTCTCAACTCCAGTGTGCTTCCAGAAAAACCTTTTCTTTGGGAGGCCTGATGATTCATTGGATAATTTCATCCCATCCTTATTGGTGCGCTTTCAATTCAATGGGGGTAGAAAGAGAATATTTCTATCCTCACATTGGTTTTCAACCTGAGGAATGATGTTATCCAAAAAGTGCTGGTTTTCTATGCTTGGAAATTCAGGGAGATGGCTCAATTCTGATGGTTCGTTTATGTAAGGATCAGATAACACAAAACCACAGTATGAGATCCCAATTTTTTTGACTCATTTATTTCATCACTCACCGATATAGAGTAATGGGGATTAGTGGAGTCATAAGACTGAATACAATTTTCAATATCCTTTATTTCAATGTTATTTTCCAAAGAATGGTCAATTTCAACCTCACCAGTGATCACTTTATTAATTAGGGTACAAATATCACAAACATCACTACCATCAGGACAATATAAACACATTGGTTCAGGGTTCACTTCTCATATAACAAAATTTTCAGAATCATGGATAGGAAAGGATGAATGTGGGATAATCAGATTTGAATTAACAAATGAGCATTAAAGTTCATTTTCATTATTACCATTCATGTTGGAGCATTGGAGGTCAGGGGTGAGATGAGATTCCAAATAGTTTTCAAGATACTTTAGGTCAATGGAGTCCACATTTGTAATGTCAACATCAACTTCTCCATTTATGACTTGGTTAATGTGGATGCAATATTCACAAACTCCTATGTTATTAGAACATGAATAACATGATGGATTGGGATTCAATACCCTATAAAAGAGAGTTTCAGAAGAATGGATAGAGAATGTTGATTCATTATCTAATGTGTATCGCATGGATTGAAAAATATTGAACTTGACCAGTTAGTCACCAAATTCCATGGATAAGATGCCAGCATGGAAATCAATTTTGGTTTTAGATGTCATGAGGAATGGTCTTCCTAGAATTAAGGGAGATCAAGAAGATTTTGTCTCACCTTCCTTGTCAAGGACACAGAAATCCGCAGGGAAGATGAGATCATTCACATGAATAAGGACATCTTCAATTATTCCCTCAGGACTAGTTTTACTTCGATTAGCTAACTGAATGAAAATACATGTTGGATGTAAGGGACCTAGACCAAGGTTGGAGAAGATAGATTTGGGCATGACATTAATTGAGGCTCCTAGGTCTATCAGTGCATCATCAGTGTTCGAACGTCTAATTTGGCATGGAACCGTAAAGGTCCCTGGATATTTGCACATTATATGAATAGAAATCTGGGTGGAAACATTATCAAAGGTCCTATGTTTACTCTTGTGGGTTCACAATTCCTTATGAAACTTGGCATACTTAGGAATTTGTTTGACGTCATCTAATAGAGGAATGTTGACTTCAACAAGTCTAAACATGTCGAGAATTTAAAAATTAGTTTCAAATGACATCTTTGGCTTAGAAATAGCTTGTGGAAAAGGAATTGGATTCATAAGTGGAGTAGAAGGAGGTGATGCAATGGATTCAGATTCCATTTCAATTTTCTTTTTCTTTTTCTTTTTCTAGGTCAAAATTCAAAGGAAGGTTTTACGACTTATCTAGAGGCATAGAAATTTTCATTCCCGAACTAACTGTGATTTCACACACATTACCCTTGGTGTTGGGTAATGGTTGAGCTGGAAGTTGGGAATAATTGGATTGTTGCTGCTGACTAGGGTGGGATGCATGTTAACCAATTTGGGTTTCAATATTCTTGAGGCTTGAACGGGTGATGGTGGAAATATCTTCCACTACACTTTCCCATGGTTGCTAGGAAGAAGAGGCTTCTCCCGTATTGGGGTTACCTAGATTTTGGTTCTTGGGAATGTGATTGTATTTGTTTTGGAATTGGGAAGGCTCACTAGGATAATGGAATCCAGGAGGAGGATTGTTCCTTTGATGTTGAGGAATAAAAGGATAAGGTTGTTGGAAGTTACCAACACCTTGACCATATTGAAACTGGTCTAGGTTTTGAGGAGGGAATTGAGTAGGATGAGATATGGGATTACCATACCTATGGCCTTGGTTATAGGAAGAAGAGAAGGGATCAGAGTGAGGTTGGTTGAAGTTTCTATCAAACTGACCTGATAGTTGAGGGTTGGTTTTCCGCTGAGCATATGCTGCATTGAGCTCCATTAGTCCTGATGAATCGGCTTGATCCTCCTGAAGTTGTGGACATGTGTTAGTTGTATGAGATGGAGAGTTGAAGATTCCACAGTTTTTGACAGGTCCAGGAAACATTGATTGTGGAGAAGACAAGGTTGGGGATTTGGTAGCCATAACTAGTTATCGCACAAGACCTGAAATTTCACCTATCCACTCGGTCATCTTGTTTGGCTCAATTGATTGATTATATTGGGCTTGTTTTACTTGAGCATGTGTTTTATGGAATTGTTGTGGGATTGCAGCCATGTTACATATGAGTTCTCTTGCAGCTGCATGAGTTTTATCAACCAGAGCACCGCCACTTGAGGCATCTATGAGAGTTCTCTCCATAGAAAATAACCCCTCATATAAGTATTGGATCAAGATTTTGTCAGGGATTTGATGGTGTGGGCAGGTTGCCACAAGCTTTTTGAACCTATCCCAGTACTCATGGAGTGATTCACAAGGGAATTGATGTATACCACTTATTTCCTTTCGGATAGAAGCAGTACGAGAAGCAGGAATGAATTTCTCTAAGAATAGTCTCTTCATGTCATTCCATACGGTTATGGAACTAGGAGGAAGGAAGTAAATCAATGACATGGCAGAGTCGGCTAGGTAGAAAGGGAATGCCCAGTGTCTGATTTGTTCCTCAAAAACCCCTTGAGGCTTCATAGTAGAGCACAACACTTGGAACTCTTTAAGGTGGAGATGTAGATCCTCACCGGCTAGCCCGTGGAAATGAGGAAGAAGATGAATCAAACATGATTTGAGTTTTAAGTCATATTCTATGTTTGGATATTGAATACCAAGAGGTTGTTAATCCATATCAGGGGCAGCAAGTTCTTTAAGAGTTTGTTCCGTAGGATTGGACATTTCTAATTCAAGTAGTTTTACAAGGACTGGTTCTTGAATTATTTTATTATCTCTCATGTTCCTCCTAAGTTGGAAAAGTGTTCCCTAAATTCCAGGGTCAAGAAAGTCTGAGGGATTGTTTGGAAGGCTACAGGGAATTCAGAGAGATTTAGGAAGAAAGTGGATGACAGGTTTTTCATTGTGTTTTTTTTCAATTTTTTTAAAATTTTGTTTTTTGGGATTTTTTATAATAACCAGAAAGTAATGAATACTTAAAACAACCATCCCCGGAAACGGAGCCATTTAAAACACACGTCCTATTGTCGCTTATTGACCGGTCAAAGTTCCAGTGCTCTGCTAATGTGTATAGCAGCACTCGGGTCGAATCCTCGGCGATCATACTTTGAAATAGTCATTTGTATTTAGTTGATTGTATTCTGATTGGGGGGTTTGTTTGCAGAGATTAATTGAAATGAATAAGTGATTATGATTGATTTAAAAAATTGATAATGATTGGGGTGAGTTCATCATTATGTTAGTTAATCTTGTGATATCTTTGGGCTTTTCATTATATTGCATTTAAATTAACACCAATGTCACAAGTTGACGTTGATTTGAATTTCCAAGTGTTAAGGCTTTAATAAAAGCCTTAACATAACATAGGGTTCTAATATTGATCATATCATGTTTATGGTAGTGTATTTATGTTTCCAATAATACATGGAAACAACACATTAAACAAAACATGTCATTAATCCATGACATGCTAAGTCCAACAAACACAATGTTAATTCAACGAATACTCATCAAGAGAAAGCACTCAATTGCTTAACATAACTAAATTAAAACTCACCCCAAAGAGAGATTTACCCAACCATTAATATGGTTATTAATCGGGTAATATATTTTTATGGTGATGAATTATAAAGAGAAGAAAAAGAAAGGGACAAGATAAGAGTAGTGCGCTGAACACACACACAAATGATGAAGAAAATTATAAACAGATTTTTGATTGAATGAGGAAGAAAAAGAAGAGAAGGAGATTCAACTGAATTTAAACTATTTTGAGAACATAAATTTTAATCTACATAAGGGGGATGGGAATAAGAGATATTAAAGAAGTAACTTTCATTAAAATAGAATTACAAAGAAAGAGACTTACAAAATTACAAAAATGAAGAACACAAAAGTGAAAACAAAGAGAGGTGTAAAGTTATCTCAAGTGAAAAATTGAGTATGGAAGGTCCGCTCAATCCTTTTTAAAGGATTTCTTCATGCCAATATTATCTCCTCTCTTATAAAATGCAAATACCTCTCAAGGAGATAAGGGAAGAGTATTTATAGCCTAAGGAGTGGACTGTTTGCATTCCCAATCTGTCCCTCCACTTGAATCGCCATGTTGGCTATCCAGACAGCCGAATCATGAGCAATATCATTCTTCCAAGGTGTAGATAATAAGGTTTTACGACTAATCCCAAAATGTGGAGTTATTTGGACCCTTTTATCCAATGTTATGGCCGATTGATTAAACAATTTTAATCTGTCCATTTCAATCCATTCTTTTTGAAATCCAAAATGTGAAAGGGGTTTTGAATAGGAATACGCATTCAAAGCCGAATGATTTATTCCAAAATGTTTACCACCTATATCTCCCCTTACACACTACAAAATCTCAGATTGATTTGATGCTTAAATCATGATATATGTCATGAATACTATACTGATTTTATTTCTCGTTCAGAATGGTGGGCTGGACTTGAAAGCTTCATTTGGGCCCCCTATGTTTGGATTTGGGCCTTTAAATTTTTATCCAAGACTCCTTACATTGTCACCCAAAATATGGTGGAGAATATTGGAATTTGGACTTCTGTATTTAGCCCAGTATATAAATCTTCACGAATAGTCTAGGTTCTTCACAGATTCTTTGGTCTTGTTTTTGAGGACCATATGACCCTTCAAATGGAAGAATTGGATCATGATCCCTTCTAATGGAATGTTTTATATTGAATTATTAATCCTAAAAAACAAGAACCAAATAATTTGGATAAGTAGGGTGAGAGTTATAAATAACTTAGAAAACTGACTCAATTGGACTACTTCTAAAAATGATCAAAAATTATACTTAATATTAAAACATTAATTTTTCACACAAATTATGCACATTTCATATAAATTCAGTAAAGGGAGTATATAATAAGAAATGAAAATATTAATAACATCAAAGATATGGTTCTTGTGTGTATTATATAGTAATAAAATATCATTAACAATAATAATAAAACAATTCTCATAATTATAAATCAATTAACAATTTAATACATAATATTTAAATATAGCTTTGGGAAATTAAGTTTGTTACGATCATAGAGATAGTATGTTGTATGTACACATGACTAATGTTTCCATTAATCAACAATCATTATGGAAGGGAGATAAAGAATATTTTTTATTAATATAATGAAAATAATATTATAAATTCAGTATAATTTCTTTAACTATACTAATATATATCATCCATGTGGTGTTTTGAGGAAAAGAGAACGACAATGCTTTGTGAATGTGGCAGTCCACATGTACATGAATGATGTTATCATACATTAATGACTAAAAAGGTTTGAAATAAAATGATATATTATATTTTAATAATAATAAATATATCCTGAATATAATAATTATGTAATACTAGTAAAATATTTTTGTTACCTCTATCCTTATTATCTTCCATGTAATGTGTTAGTAAAAAACAAATCGCATCTCTTTGCGAGGCAGCAGTATGTCGTACACATGAGCGATGTTATCATGTCCCATATGGAATGTAAATTTAAAAATTCATATATGATATAATGACTCAATATCTATAATTATTCTATAAATATTAAATATATACTTTATATCCATAATTATCCCAAATCCGAGTGGTGGTAAAGGAAAATGAGTGACATCAGTTCGTGTAGAAGTAGTCTGTCGTACACATGAATGATGATTTTGTAACACATTTGATGGAACTATCATTTTTATGTCATTACAATAGAATAAAAAATTTATGTATATTTAAGATACTAATTTTATTATATAATCATTACATAACAATAGTTAAAGGAATTGGAGGAAGAAATTAAATAAAAATGCTCGACGAAGAATGTTACCACTTCCTCAGGTAACCTCTTTATGTTTGCACCAAAACCATCCAAATATGAATTTATGACAAAAATAATAAATATATAATGAGTTTATTGGATTTTTTTTTTATTTATTTGAATAAAAATTGGATTTATGTAGTGAAGTAGATAGGGGTGGGGTTGGACTTCTATAAGTGAGGTGAGTGTCATACTTGTAATTTTTGAAAATAAAAAGGTGTACCCCAGTTTTGTACATGAAATAATTGTTAAAACTATGTTTTTCTCAATAATTATACAAGATATGGTCTAAATACGTCCATAAAATATATTTTATAAATGTTTTAGGTTATCTTAACCCCTATCTTTTTAGTTTAACCCATTTGTAAATCCATTTTTTTCTTTAACATGATAAATAATTTTTAGTGCTTGTACTATTAAAAATTGAAAAAATTTAATTTAACCTTATTATATAATATAAATTATTCATATTAAAAATATGATATTCATTTAACAGTAGTGTAAAAAGTTAATTTAAAATTAACCCTGGTGACACGATGAGAAATTGTGTTTTCAAAGTGAAAATGATCAAATGTTTTCAAAGTTTTTATATGAAAATAAAATATTAAAATTATTCCAATGACCTAAATTATAATTATATATATAAATATATAAATTTTAACTGATTTTACTTTGAAAACATTTTAAAATAAAATTTAATTTTATAAATAATTTATACGAAAAGGAAGTTTCCAATTAAAATTCAGTACTTTCCATTATTCATTAAAAAATAAACATATCATAAACATTTTAAAATTTTAATCCAATATAGTTTTTATTTTATTATTTAAAAAATAAATAACACTTCCTTCAAATATATTTCCTAAAATTGGAAAAAAATATTTTTTTATTTTCTTTGAAAAGTGTGACTAAACCATCTTTTAAAAAAATTATATATTTTCATAAAACATTTAATTTTTATTTTAAATGATTCTTATTTTAGTTAGAATAAATATATAAACATAATATTTTATAATTAGTTATTACTATTCACACATATCAGTTTAATGTCTACGATAAAACAATATACTATATTATGGTTGATTTAGACTCGGTGTTGCATGTTCTGTAGGCTACCGAAGAGAATAAATTTGAAGAAATGCATTTTATTGGTTGTTTAGGATCACTTTTTCATGTCACATTTGATATCAAATACAATATTCTTATTTTATATTTTATCTGTTCTACACATTCTCCTTGAGATTGATGTCTTACAATAGAGGTTCCCCTCTTGTATCATCTGACCCCTATTAGACAAATATCACTTCAAGGGCCTTCTCATCAATTTAAAAACTATATTCACTCATCAAATTATTTGTATTTATCTCCTTGTGAGATAACATGGCTCTATGATCATCTGATTCACTGATTAGTTGCATCTTCATCAATATCTCTCACGAATTATGCCCTTTCTACCACCATTGAATAATCCATTTTACAGCATAATTGAGAAAGAATTAATCAAACTCAACATAGCCCGAATGTGTTGATCAAACAGTAGAGATGATAAAATTGTGAAGGTACATCTTCCATAGGGGCCCCTAATACTCTCTCCTATATATCCTTGCAAACAAAATAGGGGACATGCCAAAAATTTATTATAGACCGCTTTGTTTTATGTAGATTTACTAGGAGGAGGGGAGATGCATTCTATATTCGATTCAATCAAAGAAGAATTGTGTGTTACTCTCTTTCGGGTAACATCAACTCTGCCTTTTGTTGTGAGTTTAATTATAGTAGAGGATTCATTAATAGGCTCAGTTGGGTATATTCATGGAACTAATATACAAATTAATTTATTTTTCAATATTATAATTCAATATAAATAAATTCAAAAAAGAAAAATGAAGCTACTTTTTGTACTCACCCATTGAAATAAAATCCATTGGGTTTTATTCCTCCCTAGAATCCTCTGTCTCAACAATTTGAATTGGGATCTCATGATGAGTGAAAACAAGTTGAGCTCTCATAGAAAAAGGGATGGAATGATCATGAGAATCTTATAGATGTGAAACTTGACCTGGTGTTCCCTCTATAATAGTTGATGAAGGGACCCCAACACCCAAGTCATGGATCCCCTTGGAAATTTTTTCTATAGATAAATATATATATGTTTAGATTCTGGATTATTGCATCATACATAATCAATGATGGACATGTGTGTGAAAATTGAAAGAATCACATCCTTCCAACTCTGTATTTATGTTCCCAAACTCATTTAATGATGTAGGAATACCAATGTGTTTGATAAAATCTTCCATTTACATTAATTCATAAAATATCAATTCAAGTCATGCGGTATCCTCAATAGTTGGGACATTTGAGAAATCTGGTTTTGGAACAAAACATATCCCATCCAATTTACCTACCATATTTTCCGAATACCAGGCCTTTTAGGACCCATTGAATCGAGATCACCATTGAATACTTATTTATATGGCCTAAGATCTCGATCTTCCCCTTCTAAGACATTCATAGGGCCAACAATGATGTCGTAGGGTCCTCCAATGTATATGGAATAACTAAAATATCATGAAGAGTGGCAGAGTCAGTAATCACTACTTGACATCCCATGATGAATAATTAACATACCAAGATTATATTCCTCCTCTACAATAACATGAATATATGTGTTCTTGTTCATTGAGACTTCTCTTATCAAGGTTAGGAGTCACCAACAAGAGTCTTGGCCTTATCTAGTGCATCCTCTTTAGCTATAGAAGAATCTGTGTAAGATCATTTTATAGAGGAATGTAACATAGATTCGTATATCCACAAGGATAGTTATATTAATATATATATATATATCGATAAGATCCTAGATAAAGGGAGTTGATATAACTTAAAGTGGCTGATGGTGTGCTTGGCTAATGACTTTGTTCTATGTCGTTTCATTACCTCAAAATGGGTAGGACTATAACATTATTCCTCAAATATGGGTACTGGGGTAGTAAGGAGAGTAAATACTCTTATTATATCCCCCTCTATGATCCTTCGACAATGGGATAATTCCCTCATCTCAAGAGTAGGTTCCTTAACCTTTATTAGGGTGCCCATTAGACCATAACTTAGTAACTCCAACTCTAGTGACTCTTCCTCTTCCATCTATGAATTTGTGATATGAATTTCCTCATATATATACCATTATTTAAAAAATTGGTTGATATAATTTCAATATAAAGGAGTCATACGTCATCAACATTGAAAAAGTCATCCCATTTGAAAGTGGATTGATCCTCCACCCCATCACTTGCAACCCAATCTGTCAATTCATTCACCCATCTTGTTGATAAAATCCACTCATCACTGGAATATATAAGAATCCCAAGCCCTAAGTATACTTTCCCACCATTTTAGGATTGGTATCATAGTAGATTTCAGGAGGTTCCTGAATTTTCACAAGATACATAATATAAATTTCTTTAGGAAGAAATATCCACAAATCCTCAATGTCATAGGTCTTATCATTTAATATTATTATTTCCTTAGGCTGGACGTAATAAGTTATTTTTTTGGATGACTATGAAGAATACCACACATATCTTGAATTTACTAGCCTCTCAACCATCTCTATTGTTGATGGTACCTGTGAAATCAAAGCCCAAATTTTCACTTGATAGTGATGGATTAATAACCTTAGCTCAATTGGTGTAGTCTTTTTATTTGTAACATTCTACATGGCCTATGTTTCTGATAATATTTAATATTTTATTCTTCATCATTTTCATCCTTGGGATGATCCTTCTTACAATTCATTCCCCACCAATGATTTTTCATGAATTTGGTCTGGGGGATTCTCTTCGTCAACACCCCTTGAGGGTATGAAGAGATCCATGCATTAGTGTACCAGAAAGTCATACCAATGGATAAAATGCATGTAGGTAACATGATTACCACCTTAGATACCTTTAGATCAATGAGGATCCAAAACTGTCAGGAAACCATTAGATGATTCTCCAATCAGACATGCATTGTAGGTGATAAAAGCATTTTTTATGAAGTGTAATTGGTATGAAAATATATATAGAGAATTGTATTAAAAAATAACATTTCAAATGATCTGTGTCACTAGAATGAAATCTCTAAAATAAATCATATATAACCTCAACTCATCATCACCAGGGCCATTTTCGATGAAGATTCTGGTGGTTGGATCCCCATATGGAACAATGTTAAATTCACCCTATAGGTTTACATTCATCAAAGTTTCACCATACATATAAGAAAATGGTGGGATTATATAAATAAAATGGGTGAATGGCCAGAACTGGAATCCAAGAATCCCGACCTCACTCAAAATGGCATAAGAGCTTGAATGTGATGTAATTAACCTCCACAATACATGAATTGGCCTTGAATACTGGTAGGGTCCTTCCTTGTATACATATAAAACAACCACTAGTGAATCCTTGAAAAATTGGGGGTTGCAAACCCCAATTCCACCTTATCCAACTTGGCTTCTAGGATAACCATCCCCAACCTCACACCACGATTAGATACATGGACCAAAAACATGTTGGTTCTCAACCACATTGGTTAAAATATTGGATGTTGGGTTTTGTAGGGATGTTAGACTTTACATGATACCCCACACTATTTATATTGGACCTACTCCAAAATGATCCAATATTAACTAGGGATTCCCTAATTTTACAATGAAAGCAATATTGTCAAGAGATGACATATAGGACCATCGCCTTTTTGATTTAACAAAATATCAATCCACTCCTTATGATAAACATTTCCCTTGGAAAGTAATCATATTTTCCAACTATCTAGGTTATTTTTAGCAGATTAGGAGACAGCATTGGATTTTTTTCAACATCATCCCATATTTCTTTTAGTGCGATAAAATAACCATACGTATCTATAAGAATCAGAACTTCTATGATCTTGTAGACATCCCATAAAATAATGCTAAATTCATTGTGTAGAAGGTGGAAGATATTTTTCTACATTCTCAATCAACTATGTAGATCATGAATAAAATCTATATGCTAATATAAATATGTCTGTTCCTCCCACAAAACCTAATAAATCCTAATTTCCTTCATCTCAATATAAAATTCAGCACAATTTTTGCGAACCTAATTGGCCCACATCCATTCTGGCTTAACACCACCTTATATATGGAATACCAAGTCATCCATTAAACCCTTTGATTGGTCCATCATGGAAGAATGTATGAATGTTGAGTAGAAGTGTGGTTTCGAATAAGGTGTATGATGATACAAATATGAAGGACATGTACTGTGGTGTGTGGAAAATCCACAGGGTCATATTCCCTCATTTATGAATGAAACTTTGGATGATATGTCTATAGTTGAAATGTTCATGTACTCCACAAACCAAGAATGTATAAATAAATTATTCAACCTCAGATTAAGTTCATCCTTCATGATCATGTGGGTATAGAGTAGAATTTTTTTACACTTTGGGATCTCGTGATGGTAATTCTTCAGATTCAACGTAAGATCCATAAGGGTGGAATCAAGAAATTGGTAATAATCTGGCCCAATAATGTCTATCTTATTATTGATACACATAATAACTTGTGCATTAGAATCTAAAACCATTTTACATGCTATTGAAAACCTACAAATAGAACATGTCAGTTTTCATTGGTGCTAAAATAAACTTCATTTCACATTGGAGATTTTTGAAGAAAGAATGAACACATTCATTTCATGTGCCCAAGGGACCTTGTGCATGTCACTCACCCATGTGACCATGAATTTATCACCTATCTAAGGAACCTCACATGGCTCACTCACCTAAGCAACATCACCCATGTCACTCACTCAAGTGGCCGTGCATAGGTAAATCTCCAAAGAGACTTGGTAAATGAATCTCATAAAATAAACTTTAGTAAAAAAACTTGTGAAAATGATTGATTATTGAGAGTAAAGAAATATATAAGAAAAAAATAATTTCATGAAAAGAGAAAATGTGTGAGAACAATAGTTAAATAAAACAATTATTAGGGGGTACCACTAGAATGAGACCCAATTTATAGGCATGGAAACACTATGTGAGGTACCTGTGTGGTCTAAATGTACAACCAACAAACATGATAGACATTTGTGATATCCCTATATGATCTACATTCACAGAGTATGTTCTCACTCCACGAATACAATTTCCACATTGTATGAGAAATAATTAATAATGTCCACTAAACACATACATGAATATATAGAAACACATAGATGTCATTGAGTGAAGAAAACATCAACACCCATAATTCTATCTACCTTTGGTTCATATCCCCCTCTTTTAAAATTATCCAATGCTATAGGGGTGTTTTTCAGAACTCCCTTATTCACATTAGGATTAAATGTTTAAAAGGAAAATACCTCAAGTATATAGATAAATAAAAAAGGAATGAATGTTAAACTTTCATTTTCTCCAAAAACACTATGAGTTCACCCAAGTGGTGTTAGACGGATACAATAGTGTAACAATAATATCACACATGTCCATGGACAATGGATCACTTATGTGACCAAGTAACAAGTTAATGATATACCTACGTGAACTTCTAGCATGAAATAAATTTTTGGACCACCTCCTTCACTTAGGGTCCTGAGATTTCCCATAAATTGGAGCCTTGGTCTCACCATTAATCATGACTGGAAGATGAAGAGACAAATCGAATCACAACTCACCCAAGAACCTCACCCATGTACTTAAAACCCTCTGATATATTTTTAATCCAACAAAAAATATGTATTTGGAAGGACTTAATATATTAGAGTTACTCTATGGTCTAAACACCATATAATCACACGAGGAACCACTTCCCCTAGTCCAAACACAATATAGTGAAGGGACATTCCATGGTTAAAAAATTGAGTTCCAGTATTATAGGAGAACCGAATGAGACCCATGGAGGATAGAGAAAGGTCACAACCAACTATTGTTGCCAAGGGTTTTCACCACCAAAGAGGACAATTTCACCCCACCCAGGTATCACCTAGTCAATGTACATATTATCTCACCTTAGTATCACCTTGTTGAAGCACAGTTTAGATTCCTCATGTATGACCTGGGAAATCAAATATTATCCCACCTAGGTATTACCTATGTTAAACACTCTATGGTTCTATGAGGTATGACCCCAGTGAGACACTCATTGATCCATCTCTCATTCTCACAATGAGAGAGAAATTCTTCCCTAGGACTCCCACAACCAAGACACCAAGTCAACTCTTATATTGAGGCGTGAATATTAATATGATTATATTATATGACATACCAGCTTTTCCCCCATTCCATTTTACATTCCCCTGTTAATATATATCTTGTACTCTACCTGCCAATGAGTAGGGCCCTAAAGATGATTAAAAATATACATCAAATCAGTAATGAGGATTCCTACATTGGAGGTAGTGCCAGGGTCCTTAACATTTCAAACAGTGAGGGGAACCACTTTCTTTTACCATCCATGAGGGAAAATGGTGTATCCTTCTATTATGCTCAATGAAAATAGTAATGGGAATCCCTTTTGGATTATTCATATAGTATTTCATGTATATATCCAATCTCTTTGTTCCTAATATACTATAGAGATCCTCTCTTCTCATACATAGATATTACATAAATTTTTCATAACATTTAATACATTACAGAAACATATGCCCAAATACCATACTAGATTAGTGGCGTTGGAAATATTGAAACAAAAACACTTGTTCATTATTGACCTACATTATCTTCTGTTGGACTCCACATGTATTAATCATGTTTTAATGATCCCAAATACTATTTAGTATATAAACTATGTTATCTCTATGTAATATATCCCACATAAAATGTACATTTTCTTAGTAAAATCTATTAAATGCTCTTAAGGGATATACACTTAGTTTGGATACTATATACAATCTTTTGACACAATTCATATTGAATTCTCTGAAAAATTATTATGTTTAATTCTTTCCATAAGTATCACTACTTATATGTGAATATTGATATTTACCTAAGTCTAAGACTCTGTGAAGCTGACACCGTGAACATTCATACACCGTGAACATTGAGACACCGTGAACATTCAGACATTGTGAACATTCAGACACCGTGAAGTAGAAACCGTGAACATTCTGACACAGTGATGCAGACACCATGAATATCCAGAAACTGTGAACCATTCACCATAAACAAGACACCATGAATGAGACACCATGACAATAAGACACTATGTCCATGATACACCGTTACCATAACACACTGTGACTATGAGACACCATCAATGCAAGAAACCGTGACTATGAGAGACTATGACCAATCCAGACACCATGTGAATGAGAAACTATTTCCATGACATATTGTGACACCGTTTCATAATATATTTTGTGTCTTCATTCATTTTAATCTCTAATAGTCACATTTGATGATTTTAATTCATTGACATAATTAATATTTCTTTATAGAAATATCATCAAATAGTATGAGGTATGAGGAGTAGAATAAATGAAACATGTCGGCTCCAACACATTCACTTCAAGATAAAAAGAGTAGTGAGTCCTAGAAACAAGTGGTGAGAAAAATATTGTATGATGTAGCATGACAAAAAGAACAAGCTGGTGGGCATGAACGTGATAACAATATAGAATTTGGAGAATTTCATCATGCAACATGATTCTACTGAAGAACACACAAAGAATACTGGAATCCCGAGAACATCTTCACACTATCAAACATCACGAAGAACACAAGCCAGATCTATCTAACGTACGACACTCTGTTTTCTAGATGAGGACCCATGTTCTGCATTTCCTTCATCTTAGATGTCCAGAGCTGAAATGATAAACACTCAGAGCATTTCAAAATTTATCTCAACATTACTGCTTTGTTGTGTATCATTTTATTAATTTTCAAGAAGAGTGTGTATCTGTATAGGTACACACTCTATCTCCTGCACTAAAATAAAGGATACAAGATACCCTTTCTCAAACACTCATTTACTTTTGTGTATTCGTATAGATAAGTGTGGTAGTGGTCCCTCTATGTCCTGGTATTTTGTACCCATGAAGAACTGTGGAAGAGGTCCTTGTGTCACCAGAACTGTCCATTTTACTATTGTTTAACCCTGATCTAGGGTGTGGATCAAGTTTATTTATATAATTTTTTTGGTGGTAGGTGATCACCAAGTAGATTGGATTAGGTCTCGAGTTGAGACTGAACCACTTGTTGTATATCCATAGTGCTCCTTATTTTATTTTTCCTTGTATTACTGCTCAACATTATAATTCAAGAATCACTAAACATACATTGATAGTTAATCATGGAATGAAGTTATTATTGCTGTGTCTTAGAAAAGTAGTTTCAAAATTAATATCAATAATAATTATTATTACTGAGAAATAATCAGTCTTCGATGAAGTTATTTAGAAAATCAAACCATTATAACTGTGTTAAATTTATTAACTGATCTGTATTTATCTTTAAGGGTAATTCTTTTTTAAGTACATTTTTTTAAACAAGAATTTTTTATAGATACTCTATTCACCCCCCTCTTGAGTATTCTACTCCTATCAACATTTCTTATCAGAGGATGTTTATTAGGACATTGTTTAATATTATTCAACTGTGATTGTAGTTGTACTTTAATGATCTGTTAATTTCTATTAATTATAAATTTATTTCTCTTTAAACCTATTCTGTTATTATGGATAATAGATTGGTGTTGGAACCATGGTCATTCTATGCATGAATTGGAGTATGGTTTGTGTTCGTTATTAATCCTCAGTGGATGTTTAGAATGTGTGCCAGCAAAGTGATCATATAGAACAAGCAGATAATAGTATAGATGGTGGTACCGTTTTCTAGTGTTTACCGAATTTTTGGGCTTGAAAATCGAAAAATGGATAAATGTGGTTTTTTGGAAAGATACTTGTGTGCCATTGAATTTAATGAGAGGAAACATGTGCGCCTTTTGTTTTTCAAGATCCGAACATGAAAATATTACAAATGGAGAAGGGATCCAATGTTTGGAAGTTGGTCGCGCAAGAAATATTTGGGGTCAGAGACTTGTGTGCTAAAACTTGCACACCGAGGGGAGGCTTGTGTGCCGTCACGCAGGGTGTTCAAATGACTATAAATACAGGTCGAACCCTCCTCATTCTGCATGAAGTTTGAACTTAGAGAAATTCAGATCTCCCGTTGCACAGGTGTAGTGGTCGCGCAAGTGTTGGTGAGTCGTGCAAGTTGAAGTTGTGTGATAGTTGATAGTTGCACATCTAAGGTTGTTTGGGTGAGAAAAGGGGTTGAGTCACGTAAGTTTGAAGTTGAAGAATTGAGTGTCTTCCAAGTTGTTGAGGTGAACTTGTGCTCCAGTTTGGACTTTCACGCAGAGACTTGTGCACCGTCTTGAAACATGCGTGTTGGGCTTGGAGAAGCATGCCAGGTGTAGTTGAAGCACGCCAGTATTTTTGGAGCTGCACGAAAGCTAGAATATTTTCCTAATACCTTCAGTGCAAAGTGAGATTAGTCTACGGGTGAGAGTTTGACATCAAAGGAGCATCTACATACAATAGAGGATGCATTCTTTTGCAATGATGAAGAGACCTTCATGTCTATAAACTGAGTGGGACTTCATCAAAGGAAGTGATCCAGGGAGAGTCAACAGGAGTGACCTGAGGGATGCAGTGAGCTATCCATGATCTTTTGTAAAGGTAGTTAGCATAGGACAAAGTCAATGTACCTGAACCTTTGTAATCCATAGCTAGTGTTGTATTAGTGGAATTTGGTATGACCGAAAACTTGTCGGTGTATGCTCCTTGGACGTAGCCTTAGTGGTAAACCATGTAAAATGTGTTGTGTCATCTCTCTGAATGTGAATGTTTTCTTTCTGATAATTTTCTTCATATAGGTTTAACATGTTCCTTCCAACGTCGGAACAAGATCCATCACATTAAAAAAAGTTTTCACCCTGATTGACCCCTCCTCTCTCAGGGTGTCCTGGGTTCCTATAATTGGAAGGTGTTGTAATCAAGAGACAACCATTTGTTAATGGAACCAACTATGCTTAATGAAAAATTAAAATGAAAATGCATTTAGAGAGTATGCGTTTTGAAATTTGGTCTTCCATTATAGATAAATATATGATTCCTGCTACTGATAGAATAACATGGGATGAACCTACCAAAACTTCCTATAATAACAATTGCAATGATGTGAATACTTTGTACTACTCCTTAAAAGATGAGGAATTCAATAAAAGTTCTGCTTCTAAAACATTCCATGAGATTTGGGTTACCCTGTCTGTCTCAAATGAATGAACATCTACTGTAAAAGAAATGAGACTTAATACATATACTATAAAATATGATAATTTTAAAATAAAACATGATTAGTCTATTTCTAACATGTATCTTAGGTTCAATGATATTGTCAACACAATGATCTCTCTTGGAATTGAAGTCACTGCCAAGGAACAAATCCTGAGAATTCTTAGATGTCTACATGACAGATGGAGGGGAACCCCTACCAATATTATAGAATCATGCGACATCAACAGGATACCCGTAAAAGAACTCATTGGGAAACTAATGATTTATTAAGAGGAACTGAATGTCAACAAGGGGGAGGATGTTAAGACAAAATGAAAATCAGTTGCATTTAAGAGAACCACCTCTAAACATAAAGACAAAGAGAAATTGGAAGCTTCTGTAGAAAGTTCTAGTAGTGAACAATCATCACCTGATAGTGATGAGGAGATGACTCAAGTATCCAGAAGATTCATATGATTTTAAATGAATAAGAACATTTTCCAAAATCCTAACTTTAAGGGAAAACATGACCAAAAAGGAAGTTAGAAGGACTCGAAAAGAAGTAATAGGACTGCAAAATTTTTCTGCTATGAATGTAATCTCAAAGGACATATCAAGGCTGATTATCCAAAGCTAAAGTACAAAAAGAAATATGAGGACAAGGACATGAAGTATAAAAAGGAAATGAAATCATCCCGGAATGCATCTAAGGACAATTCAAGTGACTCAAAAACTTCACATGAGGAACAGGCTAACAAAGCTAATATGTGTTTTCTAAAAAACACATATGAGGTAACACTGGAATCTCATGTACATAATTCATACTATTCTGAAAATGAGAGTGACTCTAAAAAATGACTAATAAATACATTTTTGAATAATTTAACATGCTCGAAGAACAATGTAATGAAATAAAAAAGTAAAATATAAATCATTGATGAAACAACATGCCCTCCCTATGACTATTAAATCTGAACTCACAACTAAAAATTAGAAAAATTTCCAACTGCTCAAAGAAAACAAAAAATTAAATATGTCTAATGAAAAAATGAAGAATGACCTAGAAAATTTTACCAATGAGAAGAATACCCTTAGTTAAATTGTTGGAAAAAAGTTCTTCTAAATAAAAGACTGGAATTGGTTTTCAACCTTGAAAAATAAATATCGGTAGAAAATATTTTGTTTCAAGATCTAGGACATATAGTTTTACTCCCTATTCTGGACACAAATCATCTAATTCAATTTATGATACACAGTCTACTATTTCATGTTTTTTCCAGACAAAATAGAGATAGTTTACTTAATTCTTATAGGAAACCTATGAGGAAAATATGTGTTCTCAAAGAACTTATTACTAATAAGAATGGATCCAAACAGGAATAGGTTCCAAAATCTATTTTTGCTTGATCATTTTATAAGAAAGCGACATAAAGAGTTCCTATAAATATCTGTGGTACTTGGAAAGTGGATGTTCAGGACACATGATAGGATAATACTCATGCTTCAAGAATATAATAAATATAGATGGAGGACATGTCACATTTGGTGAAAATGACAAAAGAAAGATTTTTGGCCTCAGCCAAATCGGTAACTCTAAATCAGTTTTAATTTCTAAAGTACTATTTGATGATGAGTGAAAATATAATTCGATTAGTATCTCTCAATTATGTGATGAAGTATTTCATGTCAGATTTGAAAATGATTCCTGCAATATCATTAATTATAAATATGAATATGTGTTTTATACTTTAAGAAATAAAAATGTTTACTTTGTTAACATAGATTCCTTAGCTTCTCAAAATGATTCATGTTTATGTGTATTTGATAATGAGTCTTGGCTCTGGTATAGGAGATAAGGACACTGTAATATTCCCTCCCATAGAATGTTAACTAGAAAAATCTTAGTTAAAGACTTACCAAAACATGAATTTCCAAATGAAAAAGTGTGTAATCGCTATCAAAAGGGAAAACATCACAATATATCATTCAACCCAAAGAAAGGAGTTTCAATGTATCAACCTCTCAAACTAGTTCACATGGATTTAAATGGACCATCTAGAGTTTCTAGTTTAAATGGGAAGAACTATGATTATGTTCTTGTAGATGACTTTTCTAGATAAACATGGACCTTCGTCATGGTTTACAAGAGTGAAGCAAAATCTTATTTTACTAAATATGAAAAGTCCATAGAAAATATTCGTGGACATAGAATTAAATCCATATGAAGTGATAATGGCCATGAGTTTGAAAATCAAGAGTTTGAATACTTTTACTCACAAAATGGTTATAATAACAATTTATATTCCTCTAGAACACATCAACAAAATGGAGTTATAGAGAGAATAAATAGAACCCTGTAAGAGATTACTAGAACAACACTAAGTGAATATGACCTACCTCTTTATTTTTAGGCTAATGTTGTCAATACAACATGCAACATAATCAATACAGTGTTGATCAAACCCATTCTTAATAGGACTCCTTATAAGTTATGTAACAATAAAGAACCCAAAGTTAACAACTTCAAGGTTTTCGGCAGTAAAGTCTATATTCTTAATTATAAGGGCAATCTTGACAAATTTTCATCCAAGAGTGATGAATGTATATTTTTAGGATATCCAGGTCTAATAAAGCATATAGAGTGTTCAATAAATGAACTAAATATGTGGAATAATATGTCCATGTCAAATTTGATAGAATAGATATACATGATCCTAAAACCATTCTTGAGAACTAGGAAGATGATCTATTGAATCTGAACATTAATCCAAAATCCTCAAACCAATCTATGAAAGAATAAGTCAACACTTCCAGTTCTGAAAATTCATTAGTATCTGAACCTACTAATTAACCTAAAATCACTAGTCCATCCTTTTCTAGAGATGTTAAAACTCTTAAGAACAATACCTTATATGATGTTGAAGGATACCTAGAAAAAGGAACAAAAACTAATGCTTCTCTTAGAAATCAATTCAAACATCAAGTCTTCATGTCACAACTTAAACCTAAAAACATTAATGATGCTATCAATGATGAATTTTGGGAGATGTTTATGAAAGAAGAACTTAATCAGTTTGAAAGGAACAGTGTTTGGAAACTTGTTGAAGTACCTAAGGATAGATTCACCGTATGCACTAAATGGTTGTTTAGAAATAAGGTAGATAAGTCTGGTAAAATAGTTAGAAAAAAGGCCGATTTTTCGCTCAAGGATATAGTCAGGAAGAATTAATTGACTATGAGGAAACATTTTCACCAATAGCTAGACGTGAGCCATCATAATTCTACTTGCCTATACTGCACATCTGAATTTCATACTATATCAAATTGATGTTAAAAGTGCATTTTTAAATGGGTATATAGATGAGGATGTTTTTTGAACAACCCCTTGTATTTACAAACCCTCATTTAACAAATCATAATTTTAAATTACCCAAAACTTTATATGGTTTAATACAAGATTCAAGAACCTAGTATGATAGGCTTAGTACTTTTCCTATTACCAAGGGTTTTACAAAAGGAATAGTTGATCCTATACTTTTTATAAAACAAATTTCTAATGATGTCTTAGTTGTTCAAATCTATGTAGATGACATTATTTTTGGTTCTTTGAAAAATTTATTATGCGTTGAGTTTTCTAAAATGATGCAAAATGAATTTGAAATGAGTTTAATGGGGGAACTAAAATTCTTTCTTGGATTTCAAATCATTCAAAATAATGAGGGAATTATTTTAACTCAAAGTAAATATACTAGATATCTTCTAAAACTTTTTGGATTGGATACCACTAAAAGTAGTAACACTTCCATGAGTACCACTTGTATGTTGGATCTTGATGAATATAAAATATCTATTGATCAAACCACTTATAGAGGAATGATTGAAAGTTTACTCGAAATTATTGCAAGTCGACCTGACATTATGTTTAGTTTGTGTATACATGATCATTTTCAAAAATATCCTCAGGAATCTCATTTATATGTTGTAAATATAATTTTCAAATACCTCAAGCATACACCCAATCTAATACTATCCTATCCTAAAGGACAATCATTTGAGTTATTTAGTTATTCTGATGCTGAATTCGGTGGATGTAAGATAGATAGAAAAATAACCTATGGAACATGTCACTTTTTAGGTAAGTCACTAGTATCATGGTATAGTATGATACAAAATTTTGTTGCATTATCTACTACAAAAACTGAATACATAGCTGCTAGTAGTTGTTGTGCACAAATTTTATTGATGAAACATACATTACATGATTATGGATATCAATCCAGGCATGTACCTATAAACTGTGACAACACAAGTTCTATTAACATTTCAAAAAATCATGTTTCACATTCTAGGACAAATAATATTGATGTTAGACATTACTTTTTGAGAGATCATTATCAAAAAGCTGATATAACTTTGGAATTCATTGGTACTGAGTACCATCATTCTGATATATTTACCAAGTCATTAAATTTTAAAAGAATAAAATACATCATACATGAATTAGGCATGATGAATCTTAAGTAAATATCTTACTGTTTCATGATTATGGTCTCACAGTTAGTGCTTCATGACTACTATATGAAGGTTACTATCTTACAGTTACTCTCTCAACGTAATGTTCATGTTTACTATCTCACCGTAATCTTCATGTTTACTCTCTCACTGTATAGTTCATGTTTACTATCTCAACTTAAAGTTCTTTTTTACTGTCTCATCGTAAAGTTTATGATTATTGTCTCATTTTAACACTCAGTTGCTATCTCACTATAACATTCATTCTCTATCTCAACATAAATACCGGATATGATCTCACTGAAAAGATTCTTTATGATTTTTATATTTGAATTAAAAACCCATATCATGGTAATTATCCTTTTCACCTTTTTGTTTTCCCTCACTTTTACTTTTGTGGTGTTTGGTATTCCTAAATGATAAAATAAAAAAAATATCATTTGTCCTTCATGTGAAGTTTCTTTAATTCACTCATTCATAACCTCTCTTCAATTCTACATACATTCTCTCTCTCGAACCATCGGTGGATTCCCATGATGAAACTCCCTTCATCGTCAACTCCTGAGAAATGTCGCGCAAAAAAGAATAAAATTTCACCCAAGCTAGCACCTGATGGTCCTCTAAACCCAAATTTTTCAAACTGAGTTGTCATGCCTGAGAATGTGGTTTGGCCCAAATGGCTTCTTTCATGTAAGTCACTGGTTCTTAATGTTTTAAATGGTCAAGGCCGGATAGAGTGGTTTTCTAAGGAAGATAGATCTATTTGTCATCTGTTAGTGGCTCAGTTTTATCAATATGTTCAGTTCACATTTGATTCTAAAGATAGATATGTTGTGAGAAGCTGGATTAATAGAAAAAATGATCATTCTATTCGAGGTTATAGGTTGCATGACTTCACATACCTCATGAAGTCATCTGTGAGGATTATTAGAGAGGACCTCCACCTTCAACTGAATTATTTGATCTGGAGGATTCTTTGAAAGACTTAACTTGAAATGGCACTAAAAGGAGATCCATTTCTGCTGAACTAGATGGAGAATCAAGGGTTCTTTTCATGTTTTTTCAAAATCAGGTTATCCCTAGAAATGGTGATCTTCTACTTTGAAATATCATGATGTTTTTTTGATCTGCCTTATGAAAAATGGGCATAAGATCAACCATTACAAGTATATCATTCACCACATGTGTGAACTGATCAAAGCCACATCCAAGTCAACCACCTTTTCTTACTCTCGTCTTATCTCATCCATGCATCATGCCAAAGGTATGGTTGGACCTAATGAGGAAGTTATAAATGATTGTGAGTACTTCCTTTCAAAAGTCATTCTAAAGAGGATGAAGATAAATTGGAAACCTTCAAAAAAGTCCTGGGTAGAAGACAATGATAGAATTTTTGAAAAATTCAATCCCATGGAACATCCCACGAGACCAAGAGATATTTTAGATCCTGGTTTGGAACCAAATGAGGTTGTTGAATACTCTTCTGAAGAAGAAGAAGAGGCTGTTGTGCCTCCCAGGGAAATTTTTTCTGTTGTAGAAGAAAAAACTCATGTTCCTCAAGAAGTTATTGAAGAAGAGGTCCCTGCTCCTAATGATATTGTTAATATGGAAGATCAACCCATGGATGAAATAGAATCTGTCTCCAATGAAACTGCAAATAATGACATGGAAGAACCTATAGTAGAAGAGCTGCTAGTTATGCAAGAGGCTAACCTTGAGGAACTTTGAGTGGAATAATCTATTCCTGAAATCATTTCTTTGACTGAGGAATGGATGGCTCTGGATTTTCAGTTGGCTAGACAGGAAAAGAGTGAATATCTATGAGATGAGTTTGTGGAATTAGATCAAGATCCTAAGCCTCTCAGTCTTGAGAAGGAGTCAACTATTGAAGGGGATCGAACCACAAATCTGGAATCTATCAAAGTACCAAATCTAGTTGATCCAAGTATTGTAAGAACTAGATATAAGTTCCCAACTTTCTATGATGTGGACGACTCTCAGTAAGTCTCAGCAAAAGGCCTTGACCATTCCTCTTTGTTCCATTTGAAATCGGTCTCTAATATCACCCCAGCATAGGAACCTAAAATCATATCAATCCCTATTTCTGAACCTTCATTATAACAACCATCCTTTGTGAGTAAGGATGATCTAAAAGAATTTAGTTCTACCCTTTTGTATGGTGTTGAAAATGATCTAAATTACCTACCTTCTCATGTGACACATCTTTGTGAGAATGATTCCGCCTTATTGTTTGAGAATGTTATTTGGAAAATACAACCCAAAATGCTTCATGAGATTCAGGATGTACGAGTTGAGAAAAATATTCTTAGTGATGAATTGAGGACTCGAAAAGGTATGATTGAAGACATGTAGAAAGAGATGAATTAGAGATCTAAGCTTATTTATCATTCTATAGAACATGATGTTACTCAAACCCCACATAATGTTTTCTCTGAGATTCAGCCACACTAATCTTCCTTAGCTAAAAAGGTCACTGATAGAAACAAACAGATTGTAAAGGATATGAGAGAGCTTATTGTAAATCATAACAAACTCACTGATAGGTATATATAGTGTCTTCAGAAAGTGTTTAATCAATTGAAATCTCTCACCACAGTTGTCAATGCTTTTAAATCCACTGGTCAAACCTCTCAACCCACTTGAGATAGTGATATTCGCCGAACAGTGGTAAAAGAAGAGCTTCAGACTGTGCTTAGTGGCTTCAATAAATATTCTCTCTCTACAGTTATCAAGAACAGTGATAGAGTTCTTGATCCGGTCTAAATCTATTCTAAAATTGATAATGATTGTAAGCAAGAGATTTTTAATAATGTGGATTTCTACTTCAACAGAATATTATCCAAGACTGACATGAATAATCATTTCAAGTATCTTGTGGAAAATCAGTGGATTCCTCTTTTTACTCATGATTTCAAGACCCATGTCCAAAAGATCACAGAGTTTACTCGGGTTCTGGACAAGTTTATGGAGAACAAGGATATTTTTGATAAATCCATATAATAAGGGGAGAGATCATTGCAGATTTTATCAATCTTCTGAGGCCCTATCTTCATGTCCAGAGTACATCCATTGTTACTCCTGTGGCTGCACCTCTATGTCCTGGATTACCAAACTTCACCTCTACCGTTGCCTCCAATTCCATGTATTTTAGTCATGCCGTGAGTCCGATTAGGCTTGTTATCCCTGATCAACAACATCATCGGTCATCTACTACACATACTCTGGCTCTCTCTATTTTTGAAGGCCTTCATTTACCTTCTCTATCAACTAGATCCTTCCCATCTTCTACCTCTACTTTAGATCCTAAGGCATACTCTTCTTATATAGATAATAAAGGCAAAGAGAAGACCAGTCAGTGAAGAAGGATAGTTTATACTCCTTTTTTATGGGAATCATGTTTCATTTTATTTACTCTTCATAATGTCACTATCTTTCTCTAATACATTATGAACATTTCTCATCAGTTGTGTTCTTATTTTTATTAATTTTTTTATAATACCAAAAGGTGGACAAATATCTGGTAAAAATATGATATGTTATAGACACCTTGGAGAACTCCTGGACTCTAAATATGCTACATGCAATTTAGAACGATGTTTTTAGTGCATATACTTTAATCTTATATGATTTTTGATCATCAAAATGGGGAGATTATTGGACTCCTCATATATTAATAATGTTTTAATGATCCCAAATTTTATTTATTCTATAAACTATGTTAAATCTATTTAATCTATGTCACATCAAATATAAAGTTTCTTAGTAAAATATATTCAAAGCTATTAAAGGCTATACACTCAGTTTGGATACTATATACTATCTTTTGACTCACTTTATAATGACTTCTCTTACAAATGATTAAGTTTAATTCTTTCCATAAGTATCACTGCTTAAGTCTGAATACAAATATTTACCCAAGTCTGAGACACCGTGATGTAGACACCGTGAACATTCAGACACCATGGACATTCAGTAACCATGAACATTCAGACACCTTGAAGCAGACACAGTGAACATTCAGACACTGTGAAGGAGACACTGTGACTATCTAGACACCATGAACAAGACACTATGAACAAGACAGCGTGAATGAGACACCATGACCATAAGGAACTATGACCATGAGACACCATGAGAATCAGACATCATGACCATGACACACCATGAATGTGAGACATCGTGACTATGGGACATCGTGACCAATCCAAATATTGTGTGAAGGAGACACCATTTCCATGACATATTGTGACACTGTTTCCTAATATATTTTTTGTCATCTTTCAGTTTAATATCTAACGGTCATATTTGAAGATTTTACTAAACTGACATAATTAATGTTTATTTGTGGACATATAATCATATAGTACGAGGTATGAGGAGCAGAATACAAGAAACCTATCGGCTCCAACACATGAACTCCACGATAAAACAGAAGTCCGGCCCGGAAACAAGGGGTGAAAAAGGCTTGTATGAAGTATAAAGACCAAAAGAACAAGCTGGTGTGGTGAACATGAGAACAGTATACATTTTGTAGAATTGGATCATGCAACCAGATTTTACTGAAGAACACGTGAAGCAAACTGGAATCTTGAGAACATCTTTACATAGTCAAACATCACGAAGAACACAAGCCAGATCTATCTGACTTATGACACAATATTTTTCAGAAGAGGACCTATGTTCTGTATTTGATTCATCTCAGAAGTCCAGAGGTGCAAAGATCAACACTTAGAGCATTTTGAAACCTATCTCAACATTACTGCTCAATTGTGTATCATTTTATTAATTTTCGAGCAGAGTGTGTATCTATATAGAAACAAACACTGTCTCCTGCATTAAACTGAAGGATACAAGATATACTTACTAAAAAACTAATTTAATTTTTTGTAATCCCACATATAAGTTTGGAAGAGGTCCCTATGTTTCCTTGTAGTTTGTACCCATGAAAAACTATGAAATATGTCTTTATGTGTCTTGGACAGTCATGTGTACTGTTGTTTAACCCCAATCCCGGGTCTGGATCAAGTTTATTTATATAAATTTCTTGGTGGTATGTGATCACAAAGTGGAGTGGATTAGGTCTTCACTTGAGATTGAACCACTTGTTGTATATCCGACGTGCTGCTTATTTTATTTTTCACCGTCTTACTGCTCAACTGTATAATTCAGAAATCACTAAACTTACTTTGATAGTTAATAATAGAATGAAGTTATAATTGATTTGTATTTTTAAAATAGTTTCAAAATTAATATTAATAGATATTATTATTTCTGAGAAATAATCCATCTTTTAAGAAGTTATTTAAACTGTAAAACCTTTATAACCGTATTACTTTGATTAAAATGGTTGTATTTAACTTGAAGGGGAAATTATTTTAAGAACATTTTTTAAAATAGAAATTTTTTATAGATACTCAATTTAACCCCCATCTTCCGTATTCTACTCCAACCAAAATCTTCCATAAGGTTCTTCACTAAAATCACCCTTCAAAGAAAAAATCTACATAATACATTTCATCATAACCTGCGGAATGGAATCATAAATATGTGTGGCCTCAGATGCTCAGTAAGGGTGAAAAAGGAGTATATGTCAGAATAATCATGAGAAAAATGTTATGAGAATGTGAACATATCATTAAGAGATAATACCCTGTGCATCAAATATTATAAACATGAATTATGGAATACATATTTTAAGTTCATGTGACATGAATCATAATAGGATCAAGATCCTAATTCATAAAAGAATAACTATAGTGACCCTACCTTTTTATGAATTTAAATTAAATCACTTTTTCATAATATATAAAACATTACAAAAAATAGACACCCTAAGACTGTTTTAATTTAGTGCCTTTGGAAATTTGGAACAAAAATATTGTAACTCTATCAAATATCTTCAATGTTTCCCACAATTATCCTCCCCCTCAGTATTTATTCTTAAAACCATTCATTATAACCTAGGGATTGGAAACACATGAAATGGGTGAGCTCAAATAACCGGTAAGGATAAATAATTGAAATGAGAAAGCATATAATGATCGTAAGGGTTCGAGTACATTATCATGATCATTAGAGGATCGTACCATATATATCAAAAATCATAAACATGAATCATGGAATTAATATTTTCAGTTCATATGACATGCATCATAAGAAAATAAAGAACCTAAGCCAAGAAAGCATAATATATGAATATTACTTGGAATTATGAAAGACAGATAAGAATTTAAAAACCCTCTGTCAATGTATCCTACATAGGCCTTTGGAACATTCTAGGCTTGGGTTAGTCAGTTGTGTACCTTTTTGGGGATTGTGATTCCCCCCATGTACCTTCTTGTTTTGGGATTGGGATGTCCATCTCTGTACCCTCTTTTTTATGGATTGGGATATCCTCCCATGTTCCATATTTTTTTGGGATAGGGATGTCCTCCCATGTGACCTCTTTTTTAGGTCATGGGGTTCAATCATGTGTACCCTTTGGGATCATAAAAACTTTATCATTACATAATTAAATGTAGGGAGATATAGGTCTCACCCATGTCATAATAACATCAGTCATACATATTCCAAAAAATAAATATTTTATCATATCATGTCCAACAAAAATATATAGGTTTTATAAACATCATATCATAACCCATGAAATTAAATTGGTATCATTAACATTTCATCACATCATAAACCATGTAAATAGATATGTTTTATAATCACTTCACAAAAGCATAACCTTTGAAAATAAGAAGGTTTCAAAATAATATAACTTGTAGAAAAGAATTTTTATTCCTAAACATCTTCAGATCAAATAATTAACCATTCAGGGAATGAATATGAATGGAACCTTTAGATCATTTCTTAAAAATGAATGAGTAACATCAATGAGTTTCATCTTAGATGGAAGGGAACCTTGACATATCTTTTGAAAACATTTCCTGAGAAATATAAACATTATTTTTAAAAATTGATCCTCAAAACATAAAAACAACATGATAAACCTTCTCTTCAATAAAAACATTTAATATTATAAATAAATATTTTAAAACATTTTTGAAACCTTTTTATTTGAAAACATATAAATGGGTCTTCATAGATTTTTTAATAACATTTTCCATTTAATATTATTAAATAAGTTTGAAAACGTTTTAAAAAATATTTCTTTGAAAATAAATTTCAATCATATAAATAAGGATTGAAAATCATTTTTAAACATTTTTACTTAAAAACACATTTAAAACATATAAAGGATTCTTGGAAACATTTTAAAACAATTTACTATGAATTTTTTTTGAAAAAATATAAAGAAATATTGAAAATGATTGGAAAACCATTTGGCTGAAAAACATATAATATAATAATGAAAAAGTTTTGAATAATTTTAAATCATATAAATATTTTTAAAAATAGTATTATAAATCATTACTTTGAGAGAACATAGATTTATGAACAAAAGGATAAATAAAGTTAGACTTTCAAAAAAATATTCTTTGTCATGTTAAGTAGACAAGAGTTAAAAATGTTATAATTTGTACAAATATAATTTCAAAACAAAGGATAAGGTTATTCAGAAGTATTTTTGAAGGATGTATATATTATTTCAAAAAATGAATCATAAAAATAAAAAGTGAGGAATAGAAATGATATTGTTTCAATAAAATTATATCACTTATTAACATGGGATCACACTATATAAGTAAGAAATGGATATTAACTGAATATTATTATATCATAAAAATAATTATATTCATTGTATAACATTTTAAATGCAATTATATACACTTCTAAAAATAATTTATGTGCATAACAAACATTTTCTTTAATGAAGGAAAATTGTTACAAAAATATATTACCGATTTTGTATATTTAGGAACATAAACCACATGAAATAATGTTCATAAAATGAATATATAAATTCCCATATATTGAACTATAATATATATATAATACATTCATATTTATTATATACAACACAAAAAATAAGTGAGTGGTGAATAAAGCATGTATATCACCAAAATAAAAGGTGAAATGAAATCTCCCATACCTTATGACTTGAATCTCATTATAGTCATTCATACCTCTTGTATAGTGAATATGAATTTATTATAAATATATAAAAGGAAAATATACTTATATATAATATCATATATTGTTTTATTTTGAATTTATATTACCCTTTTGTTAACGGATCTATATTAAGGTTTCCCTTTGTGTAATATCTACTTTGTTTTTCACATGTGTCTTAATTTGTTATATCATTGGTCATTTTACTTATATAATAACGTAATTAATGTAAACCATGATATGAATATCATGTATATTAATTATATTTTTATTATAATAACCAATATTTTATTGAATTATGGAATGTAATGCACTATTCAGGCAGAGGGTAGGTTTTACGTACGCATGAATGATTCTTTTGTTTTATTGACATATTGAAAGAATGTAATTAAATGAAATATATGTATATATGTATATATTATAATTATATTAGAATCATTATATAATATATATAATATCATTTCCCTAATACCATCTATAATACATTCTATGTAGTGTGTGAACAAATTATATCGCATTGGGGGGGGGGGTAGTCCACACTTCCTCTAATAAAACCATCATATTTATACCAAATAGAAAGTATAAATATATGTGTTTTAAAATGAATAATAAATATTAAATACATAATATATATATATATTATATAACATATATATAAATATAGTTTCCACTAGAATTTCCACCATGATTTTTGTAAAGGAAAAATGATCCATCATCGTTTCGTGAGGCGGTCATTGGTTGTACACGTAAATAGTATGTTTACTATCCATTATATAGAAGTGTGTGAATGTGTTGGTAGAAACCATAAATTAAAAAAACCAAGAATATTAATAATAATTTTTTGTTATGAAATCATATAATATGAGTATATTATTTAGTGGAGAAAGAAAATAAAAGAAAGGAGTTTGAGGGAGAGTGTTACTTCTTAATAAGGTAAATCCATTCGGTTTGCACCAAATGGATTGCATGGAATATTTTATTCCCAAATGGAGGTTTTTAGGAGTTATTTATGTATTTTTGGAGATTAATTATGATGTTATTAGATGATCCAATGTGTCAAGAGATGTGTGAGGAAGTGGGGGGTGGGGAAGCATTTTTATAGTGGAGGAGGAGTCACACTCTTGTAATATTTTGACAATGGAATTTCATACATGTTTTTCGCAACTCAAGTGGATCCAATAATGGACATTATTTTAGAAAATGGGGGATATGGTCAAAATATGAATAAAAAATGTCCCTTTTGAATGTTTATAGGTTTTTTTAGTAAAAAATTTAAGGTTTAGTACATTGTTAACCTAATTTGTCTCTTAATCATTGTAATTAATATTAACTACATTCAATAATACTTTTCTCCAAAAATTATGTTTAACTTATTATGAATTATAAATTATTCAGATTAAAAATTTGATATCCATTTTTCATAATTCCAACCACATATGTTTTTGAAAATAATTTAAAATTAATCCTATAGATGTGACAACATAACCAGCTTTTAAAGTGAACGTTTTCTTGGGTTTTATATCCAATTTAATTGTGAAATTTGTTATAATGACCTAAAATACACAAATTGATTAAAATATTATCTAATTAAAATATTAAAACAATTTAAAATATAATTTAACCTTAAAAATAAATTATATTAAAAAAAGATCTGAATTAAAATCCATTATTTGTAAATATTCATTAAAAAATGAAACTTCTTAGAAAAATAAAAAAAATTATCTAACATATTTTTTATGAATAACATTAAAATATAATGTTTTATTGACATATATATTCCATAAAATTTCTAAAAAATGGATTTAAAATAGGTTCCCCAATAAAAGGTTTTAACACTACCTAGGTAAAAATGTATGTAGTTGTGCATAAAAGAGAGTTTGTTATTATCTTAATCCTATAAAAACTATTGGATGAATATAAAACATATTTTATTGAATACATAATATATATATCACCTTAATATAACTAAATATTTTTGATTAATTTTATTTATAAGGGTAAAATAACATTATGGGTATAAAAACAACAATATTTTACTTTACATTCCATCGGTTTTTATATTCATTTCTAATTAATTGAAACCAATGAATGTATTTTAAATTTTTCTAAACCATATTTTATTATAAGTTATTTAACACTTTTTCATAATAACTATTTTCATGTGTAGGTTATATATTATTATACAAAATTATAAAATTATAATATTTTTTTATATTTTTGTTTAAACTTGGTATTGGGTGTTACACAAGCCATTGCAGAATGTCATTGTTGCATGTAACACAAGATAACATTGAGTGGATGACAAACATGGTGTTGCATAAAATCTAATCCAATATTATTTATTTAATATAAACTAAATTAGATTTAGGGTTGCATGAAATGAAAGATATCAAAATGATTAAATTAATTCGGAAATAATATTTAAAAAAATATCATTTTATTACATTCTAACCCCGTTAACAGGAATTTTGAACTTTAAATTCGTCTAGTTTATCAATGTTTTAGTACTTGAAATTCGCATTCATAGAAACCCACATTGTAAATATGAATACTAAAACCTCCCTTAAAAGGTAATGTAAGAACCATAATGGATACCCAATATAACATATAACATGATTTCCACAATGGAGAACATAGTTGGAAAGTGAAAACCTGGCCATGGAAGAGAAATATAACCATATTATTCTAATGGAGAGTGATAGAGAAAAATATTTGGAGAAAGTTAACAATAAAAATCCATAAATTTTTGACGAACTAAGGGACCATCTGATTCATCAGAAATAGGGGTTCTAGGATAATATTTTTTATTTCATTATAATTTTTCTTAAAGATAAATAAATTTCATGAAAATATATTATTTCTTGATTTTAAGACAACAACACCTTTTATTGTTCCTTGAACTACTTCATCTGTTTCTCTAAAAGGAATGTATATTTTCCATTCTTGAAGTACTGACAAATAATAAGATCCATGATATTTTATCCCATATGTCATCATTTATCATCAAAATCATTTTTACATAACAGGATATCCAATATTCTTAAATCATCATATAGTTAGATAATACATTATTCTAACAATATCTATCAGAATTTTATCTTAATCTGTCCATAAATGGATATCCATATAACCCTTGCAAAATATTAAAATCCAAAACATTATAAAGAAGTCAAAAATAATCTTAACATTGATCCCCCATATATCAAAAATTATCTCTTGGTTGTCACATTCCAAACTATTTTGAATTTTTTTTTGGAAAACTATTTCTTTGAAAACATTAAAAGAGAGCTTAAAAACGTTTTGAAAAAAAATTTCATTGAATTATTATAAAATATTATTTAAGAAACTTTGAAACCAATTTCATTTAACATACTTTCTAACCATATAAATAATGCTTCAAAATATTTTTGAAAATATTTTTGAATGAAAAAAACATTGAAAATTTATAAGGGTTGTTTGAATTTTTTTTTAAACAGTTTACATTGAAATTTTTTTGAAAACATATAATGAAATATTTAAAATTATTTGAAAAAAATTTTCCTTGAAAACTGTAAAATAATATTTAAAAAATTAAATTATTTATGTAAAACACTTTTATAAATCATAGTTTTGAAATAACATAGATTTATTACCGAAAGGATAATTAGTGTTGGACTTTAATAAATACATTTTCATAGTTATATTATATATGAAAGAGTTTTAAAAAGTTAATAATTCACAAATAAATAATTTTAGAACTTTGGAAATGATAATTCACGAGTTCTCATGATATATGAATAATAATATTTCAACAAAGGAATCATAATCATAAAAAATCTCGAAAACCGATTAGATTGTTTCAATAAACTCTTATCACTTGTTATCATTTCATCACACCCTCCTTGTAATAAAAGGAAATTAAATGAGGCTTATAATGTCATAAAAATAAGGATATTAATGATATAAATTTTTAAATGAAATTATATACAATAAAAAAATAATTTTGGTGAATAATAAAACATGAGTCTTAAAGAAATAAAACTGAGGCAAAACTATCTTATCGATTTGCTATATTTTGAAACATAAACTCCATGAAAGAATGTTAATAAAATGGATATGTAATTAAAAATAAATTTAATTATAATATACATATAATACATTAATTTTTAGTACATGCACTAGAAATAATAATTAATTTGTGAATATGGAGTGTATCTCATAGAAATAAAATGCGAGATTAAATTTCCCTTAACTCGTGACTTAAATCTCATCATTCTCACTTAGAAAACCTTCATAAATAATATAAATTTATTATGAATATATAATTGAACCCAATTATTATATATAATTTCATATATAGTTTTATTATAAAATTATATTACTCACTTTTTTAAAACTCTATGTTATTGTATCATTTTGGGTAATGTATGCTTTCTTCCTCGCATGTGACTTAATTTGTTAAATATTTTGTCATTATAATAATATCATTATTTAAAGAATATTTAAAATTATATAAATTATATTTATATTTATTAAATTTGTATTACAATAATCAATTGAATATATATTCATGAAATTGAATACATCATTCATGGAGAGGGTAGGTTTTATGTACGCATGAACGCTAATTTCATTTTATTGAAATATAAAAATGAATAAAGTATGTGAAATTTATGTATATAAGTATATATTATAATTTCAGTATAATTATTATATAATATATATCATAAAATATTTATTAAACTCATCCATCATACATTCCATGTATTATGTGAATAAATCTTATCACTTTGAGGGTGCAGTACTCCACACTTCCTCAAACGAAATTATCGCATTTACACCTAATGTAATGTATAAATATATTTTTGGTAAAAGGAATAATGAAGATTAAATAAATAATATATGTAATATATAAAATATATTATGATATTTTCCATCATTGTTTCACTATGAGATTTGGAAAAGTAAAAATGAACAATCATTATTTCCTGAGGCAGTAGATCTTCGTACACATAAACCATATGTTTGTTACCCATTAAGTGGAAGTGTGTGTAATTGTTGGTAAACCCATTATCATAAAAAATCCTATTATATTTATTATACTATTGTTTTTATAAAATCATTGAATAAGAATCTATTATGTAGTGGGGAGTAAAAATCAATGAAAGGAGTTTGACGAAGGGTGTTACCTCTAAATTGGGTAAATAATTTTGGTTTGCACCAAAGGGATTCATTGGAAGACTTTATTCCCAACGGGATCATTCAAATAGTTATGTATGGATCATGTGAGACTAAGTTGATATATTGTGGATGATCTAATTTGGATTTAAAGGTCTTAGAATATTGGATGAGTGGATGCCTTTTATAGCGGAAGAGTGACACTCTTGTAATATTTTGAAACGGTAATTCCAAACATTTTTTTCACTTGTCAAGTGGATCTAATAATGAACAAAATTATAGAAAATGTAGGATAGGGTCGAAATATGTCTATAAAAGAGTTATTAAATTATTTTCTAGGTCGTTTTGAGTCTTCAAATTAAGGTTTAGTATTTTTTTAACCTATTTTTTTACTTAATTGATGTAAATGATTTTAAATAAATTCACTATTATTTTTGGTAAAAAAAAATTTTGACTATATAATAATTTCAAAATTAATATGATTAAAAATAAGGAGTCATTTTTTCCAATTTCAACTCCATAAGTGGCAGAATGTAATTTAACATTATCCCCACAGATGAGAAAACTATGTGGGTTTGTAAAATAAAAATGATTAAAAGTTTCTTATGATTTTATAACAAATTTCAATATGGAATTTGTTCCGATGACCTAAATTGTATTAATATAAAAATATAGTATCTAATTAAACTTTTAAAACAATTTATGATATAATTTAATGTTATATATACATTATAGTAAAAAAGCCTTTTTAAATTAAAATCCAATATATTTAACTATTCATTAAAAATTGAAACTTCTTAAAAAAATACCAAATATTTACCCTAACATGTTATTTATGTTTTTATTTAAAATAGGAAATTTATTTTTGAAGTTGATATTCCATAAAAGTTCCAAAAATTGGATTTTAAAAAGGTTCATCATTAAAATATTATAAAACTACCATCATAATAATATATGCTTTATGCATAATATATGGCTCTTTCTTATCTTAATCCTATGAAAAATATTGGATGAATATAAAAATTATTTCATTGAATACATAATATTTATATATCACATTAATATTACTCACTAGTTATAATTTATTTAATTTATTAGGGTAAAACATATTTATGGGTATAAAAATAATAATTTTTTCTTCTGTATTCAACTTGTTTATGTATTCATTTATAATTAATTGTAACAAATGAATTAATTTAATATTTTTGAAAAAAAAATTAAAATTATTTAATTCCTTTTCATAATCAATAATATAATGGATAGTTTATATCTTATTATATCAAATAATAATATTTTAATAATATATTATTGTTTATTAATACTCGATCTTACATGTTACGCAAGCCATCGAGGAAAGACATTGTTGCGTGTATTGGAGTATATCATTGTTGATTTTAATAGAAAAATAAAAAAATTATGTTATTTATTGTCCATGATTAACTGGATTTTTTAGACAATGTGAGACACACATAGTGATTTAAAATAAAATAAATTTTTTTTACTGTTGTGTGAAATTAAAAATATTAAAAAGATAAAATTAATTCGAATAAAATACTTCATAGAACCTCATGGTGTTATAATAACATAGGAATGAGACATGGAATTGTGTAAGACCCATAAGCATATAAAATGATTTCTATAGTATTCAATGATTAATTCCAAGGCCATCTTAGTGGAATGATTTCACTCAATACACCATCTTGGTAGTCATGGTTCACTCCTTTGGCTATCTTAATAGCAAAGGTTCACTGCCAAGACCATCTTGACGAACAATGTCCTTTAATAAACTGATTTTACTACCCATTCTAATAATTCCTATCTCCTGAGATATAAATCATTACCAAATTTATTGGTTGGATATATAGATCACATTCATCTCATAATGAAATACTACATATGAGTTCCATTAGATCATAAATATTTATCATATCATATCACATGGAATAAAATAATTATCCCAAATTTGTCATCATATCAAAATATGTTAAAAAATATAGGTTTCAAAATCATTTGATCTAACCATAACCTATTAAAAGAAGAGTATTTCATAAGCATATAATCTGTCAAACATAAGTAGATTTCATGAAAATCATACCATTAAAACATAAACCATTCAGAGAAAGAATATATATAATATACTCTAGTAATACCCTCATTAAGTTATTATTAAAAAAATTTATGTAATCTGGGATGGAAAATAATTATGAAAGTTCATTTAAAACATTTTTGGGTAATATATCTGTTTCCTTTTGAAATAGTGTTTTTAATACATAAAAAATTTTGAATTTATTTTTCTTTGATTAAAGATTTGAAAAATTATAAAATAATCTTTTTAAATAATTGAAATAATTAGTCATTTAATATAAACTTAAAATACCATTATAAAAATTTTTAAATTTTTTTACTAAACATGGTTTTGGAAGAAAATAGATTTTTGACTGAAGAGTGAATTGTTGTGAGATTTTCCTAAAAACATTTTATTAATAATATTAAATACCAAAGAGTGGGAAAATGGTACCATTACATGAGGATATTGAGAATAAATATAAGAGAATAAAATTAATGATTATTGTTGATAAATAAATCCTATTATTTTATCAATGGAATACTAATTATAAATAATCACGATAAACGATGAGATTGTAGCAATAAAATCTTACCAAAATGGTAACTATCAATCAATGTCCCAATAAAAGAATAAAATTAAATAAATCATAAAATATCATTAAAATAATTATATTCATGATATAACATATCAAATATAAATATATAATCCTCATAAACAAATATAGGATAATAACAAAACATGTGTCTCAAAGAAGGAAAATTGAGACAAAATTGCCTTACCGATTTGGTAAACATTGAACCACAAACCCATTGAAATAGAGATAATAAAATGGATATTTAAATACCTATATATTTAATTATAATGATAATATAATTCATCCATCGTAATTATATACACCACACTATAGAAACATGTGGTGAATAAGGCATAAGTCTCACAGAAATAAAAGTGAGACTTGAAACCCCCTTACGTTCTATCATGGCTGTCATCATAATCGTTAAAACATCCTATATAATAAATATCAGTTTATTATAAATATATCAGAAAATAATATTCAGTTATATCATACCATATATCATTTTATTATGACCTTTTATTATACATTTATTAGAACTTCCATGTTAATCTTATGTTTCGGGTAATAACATCTTTGTTTTCTGTAAGTTTTTTGATTTGTTATATTTTTTGTCATATTACATATATCATGATTTAGTCATCTATATATTGATAATAATGACATAAAAATCTTATATACTAAATATATATTTATTTATAATAATCTAAAAATGATAGAAATACAAAATGTAATATACCATCCATGGAGACGACTTGTCATATGTACGCTTGAATGTTGTTTCCATTTTCATGTCGTATTGAACGAATGTACGTACATGTAATATATATGTATATAATATAATTCTATTATAATAATTATTTCATATATATAAATATTATAATTTCACTAAACCCATGTTTAATACATTCCATGTTAAGATTGAACGAATCACATCGCTTTGAGGTGGCGATATTCCACACATCCACAACTAAAGTTATCATATTCCCAAAAATGATAAGAATGGAGGTATGTTTTATATAAAAATTAAAAATGTATTAATAAATTATAATTATCATATATATAATAAAGAACATAAATTCCACAATTATTTCCAACCTCAAAAGTTTCCAATGGAAGAAAGAAAGACATAGGTTCGTGAGGTGGTATTCCACCTTACACACGAATGATGATTGTGTAACCCATTTAATGGATGCATGTGATAGTTTAGGAAGTGAAATTATCATAAGAAAATAATAGTGTATTGATAATATTGGATTTATTATATAATTATTTAATATGGATAATTTATTGGGAGGAGAAATAAATAAAACAAAAGTGTTTGTTGAACGATGTTACCTTTTATAGGACTAACTCCTTTTGGTATACAACAAATGGATCCTATGGTAGGATATATTCCAAAAGGTAGGATTATCTGATTAATATTAGTAAATTGGGGGGATATTCGGGTAGGTTCTCTTTAATACAATGGGATTTAGAGTTGTGAATAAGTGAGGGGTGAGCTCATTTTTTATATTGGATGAGGAGTCATATTCCTGTAAATATAAAAAGTTAAACACTACTGAGATGTATCCCTAACATCATGTTTCAACAACAATTGTACGTTTTTTATAAAATTTGTTACCTAGTAGAAATATTCGTATCTACTGGATATTATACATGTCTATATGTTATTTTGAACCTTAAATTAAATTTTAACCCTTAAGTAAACTCACTTCTATGTTAATCACTATAATGAATTTTATTTACATTCACTATTATATTTGGAATAAACGTAATTTTACCTTATTATAAATTATATGTTATTCAAACTCCAAATATAGAATCCATTTTTCTAATTTTAATCACATATGTGTCATAAATTAATTTAAGATTAATCTTGTAGATGTGTCATGAAAGTATATTTTAAAAGTGAAATCATTTTAATTTTTCAAATTCTTTTATATAAAATTTTAAAATGAAATTAGATAAATAACCTAAATTGAATTAATTGATGTAATATTGAACTAACTATACTTTAAAATAAAATTAAAATACTATATATATATATATATTAATATAATATTTGAAGAAGATTTTTTCAATTAAAATTCAGTATTTTTCACGTTTCATCCCGAAATGAAATATGTTAGGAAAATACAAAAAATTAATCCTATGAAAATTTTGGAATTATAAATTAAAAATTGAATTTTTTTTATTAAACTAAATTTATAAAAATGGATTAAAATTTTTTTATTATTGTTCAGCGAAGGACATAAAAAATATTTATTTTATAAAAAAGTACTTTTCAAAACATATAGAATTTACCAAAAATTATACATTACATTATGAATTGTTTTATTTATGTGAAAAATTATAAATAATATTTGAAAATGATTAATTTATATTCATATTACTATTTAATAAATAGTTTGTAACTCTCTTGTTTAAGTAATTTTAATAATAAAATATTGTTTCATATGAACATAGTGTTCCATGTAATTCATGCCAAGACGATGTTGCATGTAGTGCAACAATTACTTGGTGTAGTATATTATGAAATTTTATCATGGAGTAGAATTAAATTAAATACATAAAATTAGTTTAATATGATAAAAAAGGTTCACAAAAGATGGTGTATTACACTTTACCACATTAATATGAATTTTTTTTCTCAAAATTCAACATTCTAATACAAAAAAAATGAAGTTACTTCTACATCATCATACTCTCAATTTACTTTGATTATCCATGTAACTTATGATTTCTCTACAAAGCATTGAATATGTGAGTGGTTTAATTCTTAAGAACATTCACTATATGATCGATAATTTTAACTAGTTGTTCCTCATAATAAAGGTCATGATCCAGTGTTATCAAATTTGAGATTAGTACATCTGAAGGGATAAGTATGTACTTCCATAAGATAGATAAATGAAAAGATCGTGGTCTTGAGATAGACTTTGTTGAAGTTCCAATCGATAGGATATCACCCTAATAGAGTCAATAATCTCAAAGGAAGTAATGTACCTAGGTCATAGATTCCCTTTCTCCCTGAATTTTTTAACCTTGTTCCAAGGAGATATTCATTGAAAAACATTATCACCAACTTCAAATTCTACATCACAGTGAATGTTATTAGCATAAATGTTTTGCTTACTCAGATCTTCCATGATATGCTGCTGAATGGTTCTAACCTTCTCGTCCATTTATTTAGCTAATATAGGTTTCAATGGATTTATTTCTCCAATTTCATTCCATCATTATATATATATATATTAATTTCCATAGAGGGATTCATAAGAAGACATATAAATTCTTGAGTGAAAGATATTTTTGCAAGAAAACTCAATTAGATGAAGGTTTTGATCACAACCACCATTGAAATATAGAGAACAATATCTCACCATATCCTCTAGGGTATGAAGTTTCCTTTCAGACTAATTTTTCATTATGAGTAAGATAAGAAGTTTTGAAACACAATTAAATATAATGTGCTTGATAATGAATTCTCCAAAACATTGAGATAATGTTCTAATCTCTATCAGATATAATGGAATATAGTACTCCATGTGACCTTACAACCTCCATAATGTATATCGTTGCATGATGATCTAAAGAGAGGTCTTGTGAGATAGAAATTAAATGTTTAGACATATTAAGATGATCAGGAACATCCGTATAACATTATTCCATTTAGAGGTTTTGGGGAGTCTATTGAAAAAATCAATAGTGATGTTCTACCATTTCCATTCTGGTATGGGTAATGGATGAAACATACCCTTATATTTTTTTTCTTTCATCCTTAACATTATGGAATACCAAGAAATGAGATACAAACACTACGATATCACTATTCATTCCATCCCACCATAAGTATTCATTAAAATATCTATACACATTCATACATTCGGGATAAATAGAGAATGAAGATCTATGATCTTCCTCTAATAGCCCATTCTTAAAATCTGGTATGGAAGAAACACATACGTGGTTCCTAAAACATACCATTTAATCCTCATCAAGGTTAAATCAGGAACATTTCTAACCTTAGTCTTCAGTTATACATATTCCTTATGTTCCTCTTTAATCATTAATTAGATAGTGTTTTGATCATTCAAATGAGAAATATAAGTTTTTCCCCTTCATTAAATATTTCTAGATCTATCCTTTGAAAATCCAGAAATATTTAATCGTTTGCGATCCTCATCATGGATAAACTAACATGATCCTTTTGACTCAAATCATTGACCAAGTTGTTTTCTTTACTAGGGTTGTAATATATTTTGCAGTCACAATCTTTTATCATCTCTAACCATCATATCATGTGAATGTTCAAATCCTTCTGTGTGGATAAATATTTCTATCATTTATTATTGTTTTATATATCACATTTTCTCCAAAAATACAATTCCTCTATATTGTTAATGAAAAAATTACTATAGCTAACTCCAAATCCTGAGTTGGGTAATTTTTATCATGATTCTTCATTTGTCATAAGGCACAGACAATAACTATTTTATTATTCATAAATAACACATCATAATCACTTATTGGATACATCTCTATTGATTACAAATCCTTCTCCACTATAGGGTAAGGTAAGAACAGGTGTGTCGACTATCTTTATATTCAGTTCCCTGAAATGTTCCCCACATTCATTCCTTTAGAGAAACATATCAGCCTTATGACATATCATGGTTAGATTATTGGATAATAGTGATTCATTCTAAAAAAACCATGGATAATAACAAGTTTAACTACGAAAAATATAGATCTCTATCATCATGGTCAGTATAGTACAACATTCAATAGCCCCTGTATTTGATGGATCTATTATTATACCCTCTCAGGAGATTATCTGACCATAATATGAAACCCTTTTCTGAAACAATTACACTTCATAAATTTAGATTATATTTTCCCCATCTTTAGGGCTTTTAGTACAATTCTCAACTATTATTAATTCTATTCTTTTCCCTTTTAATATATAATAATATCAAATATAAATACTACCAAAAACTAATATAGGTGATATCTAAATACTATAATCCTTAATCCATGCTGATAATAGGGGCATTAGTAACATAAAAATGAATCATTATATATTCATAGTGTTCAAATGTTTTATGCAATACAACCATGTGTATATTCTAATTCATGACCATTAATTGATGATATCCAAAAAACCTTCAATAAGGGAAAAGTATTGAGCTCTATGTAGTCAATCAAACATGTACTCAATATGATGAATATGGTACTAGTTCATGATCATGATCTTCTTAAAATCCAAATAATCAAGGAATAGTCGCATGTATCCATATTGCTTTTTCAAAAAAATAAATGGCTCACCCCAAGGTGACACACATGGACTCATAAATCCCTTATCTAGTTTTTCTTGGATTTGTTCTTAAATTACTGAACTCAATTGGGGCCATTCTATATGGATTAATTGAAATTGGTGTGGAATTAGGAATGAGTTCTATTGGGAACTCAACTTCACATTTCTGTGGAAGGCTAGGAAACTCTTTCATAAAGACATACACACATTCCTAAACAATAGGCATAACATTGATGTAGATTTTTTACCCAACCATTTGAGATAAACACACCTTTTAAATTGTAATTAAGACCGATGCACAAGATTTAATCTCCATTGGATGTTCATAATTATCATCAAATTGATAAAAAATCATAGGTTTGTTTTAAATAAAAAAATTGAAGTTCCCTTCTTAAAAAATTGATGTGTAATGTTATGCAGTGAAATAAATTCAATGCCTACGATGACATTAAATTAAACCAGAGGTAGAATGAAAATATTTACAAGAAGATCATTACCAAAAATGTCAATGAGAGAGGAATTATTCACCTGAGATGAAATCATTATTCCATTATGGGTTTGTAATGATAATTGTACTTCTAACCACTTTGATGAAATATTAATATTATTATAAAATTATTTATATCTAGAAGGGTGGATAGCCTTATAACCAAATAATACATTACCAATTCTACATTGGGTCATAAGTGTACATATCACCACATCGTTATCGTACCCCTCATTAGAAATAGTGATTACATGAGATTTTCCCATGTCCCTTCTCTTGAGAGGTTGATAACAATGATCATTTTTATTATACTTATGGTTTGGTCAATTTTTATCATAATTCCCATTATATATACACTTGTAGAATTGAAGCAGGGGAGGTGAATCCAGTGCATCATTCCCTCCATTCAGAATGTTAGATAATATCTTCCCATCACTTCCAAAATGAAATGCATTATAACCATACCTTTTACACACAAAATATTTATTATACACCTTATTACACTTTCCTCTACGATTCTCCCCAAACATGTAGCATAAATAATTTCTCATTTTCATTTCTGAATGGTTTTTTATTTTCCTTTTAACTCTATCTTACATTTCTGGTCAAAACCATGAGATATATAAATAACTTCAACCTACAATTAAATGTAAAATTCATAAAGAACTACCTATTTATAACTTATAATGTCACTTATTTATAATTCATTTCAGAGGCATGGATTTCAAACAATAAAAAACCTATCAACTTTACATTTTGGATGGATGATAATACCAGAAGAATACCTTATAAGCATTGTCAAATTATCCTTGTAGGTAACAAAAGATTCATCATCCCATAAATTTGATTCAAGGAACTATTTATCCATATTTTTACAAAGAATATGGGGAATGTACTTATTGAAAAATAATTTCAGAAAAGTTTCCCAATCTATGGATCCAATTTCATCTTATTTAATTATATTATTTATTATAGTCCACAACTAGCCCTCTTCTCATTCTAACTAATAAAAGGACAAAATGAATTTCTCATGCTTCAAACACTAGAAAATGAATAATATCATTTTAGTGGTACTGATACATTGTTTAGAAACTAGTGGATCATAATACCTACTAAAATAAGGTAGACATTTCCTCAAGAAGAAATATTTAGAATTTTATTCCCTTCTTTTCTCATTTGGATTTCCATCATGATTCACAGCTTGAGAAATTTGGGCATGCATAAAAATGATATTATTCATTCTAGATCTCATCAAATTCTAATTCTCAGGTAGAAAACCGTTTAATTTTCCATCACACTTATCATTAACGTGTTTCCTTTGGATTCCTACCATTTTCTAAAACCAAAAAACATAGTTTAATAAAAAATTAGCATAGTGGGTAACCACATAATCCTGAAAAAATACTTATAATTTGTCTAAATTATGAAACCTTATTTAATATATGACACCTCAATTTTATCCTACATTATTCATATACAACTTCCATTTAAAGACATTACGATGGTTCTTGAAGAGATTTCGAATTTCCAAACCATATAACCCCAGTAGTATGAAACCATGTGCATAGAAGGCCCATGATCATGCACATTTATCAATTGATTCTAGAATAATAAGGGGTTTTTAGGGTCATTACCCCTATGTACATCTATTCCAGATCCACATCCACCTGTAGTTTTTATATTGGAATGTATTTCTAGAAAACAACTCACTGTATCCATTACCAAAATTCTGGAAAATTTCATATACATTGACTCGTGCATAAACTTATACATAGGTAAATTCACTTTGGGATCTCACTAATGTTTTATCATCCAAATATGATAAGATTAACTAAATTTCTTCTATAATAACAACTATAGAGAAACTCACTTCTGATAAATAGAAATTTCATCTATTTTGTGGATCATTTATTACATTACATAAAATGATTCCCAAATACCATATTAATTTAATGCCTTTGGAAACATTTAAGAATAAACAATGGTACATAAGTTAGATAAATTATCTCACAATAGGTTCTTCATGACTAGAACCCTTCCTGGACACATAATAAATAATCCATATCTTCATTGAGTGGGGAATGTAGTCATAAATAGAGGTGATCATAGATGATTATTAATGGTAAAAAAATGGGAGATATTTAAGTATAATCATGAGTATAAGGGTATGTCAATATGATCATAACATTATAAGATTGTACTCTACATATCAGAGATCATAATAAAGAATCATGGCATAAAGAGTGGTAGTCAATAAGAAATTAATCATAAAGGAATCTGTAACATAAGTCATGAATGAATAACATATAAATAAGACATGTAATTGAGGAAGACACATAATAAGACAAAATGATTTCCACCACAGTCAATGCTTAAATAAAAATAAATATTAGTGGAATGGTTTCACTCCCAAAACCATCTTGGTAGTCATGGTTCACTCCCATGACCATATTAGTAATCAAGGTTCACTCCAAAGACCATATTTATTAAAAAATTCCTTTATTGAATTGAGTTCACTCCCCATTCTGAACATGTCTATTTCACAGGATATAAATCATTACCTAATTCATGGGATTGTGATATAGGTCCCACCCATCTCATAATGAAATCTTACATATTTGTATCACTAGATCATAAACATTCATTATATCATAAAACATGGAATGAAATGGATATCATAAAAATTTCATCATATAATAACCACTGTAAAATATATTGGTTTAATAATCATTTCATAAAATCATAACCCTTGAAATAAAGAAGGTTTCAAAATCATAATCACAATTTAAGAGAAATGGTTTTAATAACCATCATGACAACAAAATATAAACCATTCTTAGAATGAATTTAAATGGTACCCTCGTATAATTTTTCTATAAAGGCATTATTAACACCAATGGAAGTCATCTTAGAAGGAAAATAATTTGGAAATATCATTTAAAACATTTATTGATTAAAATATATTTTTCAATTTGAAATACAAAATTTAACACATAAAATATTTTGGAAATCCTTTTATTTAAAAATTGATTTGAAAAAATATAAAGAAATATTTAAAAATCATTTCAATTGTTATTTTTTGAAAATAATCTTAACATATCATTTAAAAACATTTTTAAAATAGAAACCTGGTTTTGGGAGAAAATAGATTTCCGACCGAAGAGTGAAATGAAGTTCGATTTTCTTAAAAACGGATTATTAATAATATTTTGTAATAAAGAGTGTAAAAATGCAACCATTACATGTGGATAACATTAATAACCTTGGGTTAAAAACATCATGATAATTATTGAGATACAAACCATAATAGTTCATCAATGTAAGCATAATCACGAACAATCCTGATAAATTATGAGATTGTAGTAATAAACTCTTACAACTTTGGTAATATGAATCAAAATCCCCTTGAAATAATAAAATTAAATGAAGATTAAAATATAATTAAAATAATGATATTCATGAAAAAAACATTTCAAATGGAAGTATATATACCTCGTAAAATAATAATGTTCATAAAAGACATGTGTCTCAAAGAAGTAAAATTGAGATAAAATTACCTTATCAATTTGGTAAATTTTGATCTCTAAAAACACATGAAAAATAGATTATAGATTGGATATGAAAATAACGATAAATTTAAGGATACAGATCATATAATTCATTCATTAGAATATATACCCAAAAAATAAATGAGTTGTGAATAAGGCATAAGTCTTATATAGATAAAGGTGAGACTGAAAATCCCCTTACCTTATGTCTAGACTCTCATCATACTCATTCAAACCTCATGTATAATAAATATAAGTTTATTATACATATATTAAAGAATTTTATTCAATTATATCACACTATATATTATATTCTTATAACCATGAATTTTAATTTTATTAACTCTTCAATGTTAATGTTACATTTTGAGTAATAAACGCTTTGTTTTTTGAATGAATCACATCGCTTTCAGGAGGTTGTATTCGACACATTAACAAATTAAGCTATCTTATTTCTAAAAAAATTTAATTACTGAAGTTATGGGTTATATAATAATTAAATAAGTATAAATATGTCATAAATATCACATATATATAATATAAAATTTAAATTCTATCATTATTACTAAACATGAATGTTGTAAATGGAATAACGATCGATATTGGTTCGATAGGTAGTAGTCTGTTATACACATGAATGATGATTAAATATCCCATTTTTTTTATGTTTGTATTAGTGTAGGTACTACACTTATAATAACAACATATATGTATAGTTAGGTTACTGAGGTTATTACATATTCATGGAATAATTTTAATTTAAGGGGTGGAGAATGAAATTAAACAAAAGTGCTTGTTAACAGATGTTACCACTTATTTGGGAAACTCATTTTGGATTCCACCAAAGGGATTCCTTGGTTGGATTTACAACAAAATTGTGGTTTCTATGATGAATGGAGGTAATTTGGTAGGATTTCTTATTAGGGTTTTTCTAAGACAATGGTATTTAGAGGTGTGAATAAGTGAGCTGGGTGAGTACCATTTTTATAATGGAGGAAGAGTGGCATTATTGTGAATATTAAAAGGTCAAAACTATTGAGAGACATCCTTACATAATATGCCTCAAATAATTGAGAATTTGTTTTCCAATAAGTAACTTCTTAGATATATATCCATAAAATAGCTTTTGGAAATTTTTCAAGGTTACTTGTCCCCTTAAATTAAATTTTAACTACTAAGTAAACTCATTTTTACCTTTATTGATGTAATTAAATTTAATTAGTTTCAATAATAACATGAGTCAAAAATTATGTAGAACTTATTATAAATTATAAATTATATTTATTCCAAATATGGAATCTATTTTTCCAAATTTAAATCAACGATGTGGCTTAAAGTAATATAAAATTACTCCCTAAGACATGTTGCGAAAGAGGGTTTTTTAAAAAAATAATTTAAAGGATTGAAATGTTTTTATATCAAATTTCAATGTGAAATTGGATATAAGTAACCAAAATAGATTAATTTAGGTAAAGATAAACTAATTAAAAATTAAAAAAATTAAAAAATTAGTTATCTATTGAAATAAATTATATGAAAAGTTGTTTTTAGTAAAAAATCAAATGTTTTGACAATTAATCTAAAAATGAAATAATTCATAATAACACCAAAAAGAATTCAAATAATATTTTTACATTATAAATTAAAATTTTTTGTTTATTTTATCAAATTGTATTTCTATATTTTTCTAAGCTTATTTATATTGTTGTTCACTAAAGGACATAAAAGGCATTTCTTTTGAGAAGAATATATTTTTTGAAACATATAGGCTTTATTGAAAATTATATATTTCATTATCAATATTTTTTATTTATGTGAAACCATTAGAAATCAAATTATAAAATTATATTTTTACTATTCTTATTACAATGTTCAACAGATAGGTTATAAATGTCTTGATTAAATAATTATAATAATAAAATTATGAGTCATAGAAACTAAGTGTTGCATGTAATGCAAGAAAAATTGATGTTGCATGTAGAGAAAGCGTAACCTGGTATATAACATATTGAATGATAATCATGGTGCCACATGAAGTTCAATAGATCAGTGAAATTTAATGTAATCATATAAAGGTTCATAAAAACACGGGGTGTTACACATACCATCACCCTCATCCACCAGAAGACAAGAAAGCCTCAATAGCTAACTCCTTCTGGAGTGGTCCCCTAAAATATATGATATGATATATCCTAAATTTCATACCCTTATCCTTTTCCAATAGTATATTATGAATATTACATGATGTTTCAAATCATTCACTTCCAATTTATACCCACCAAGAACATGACTCACATAGTCTTAGAGGTTGTTGGTGTTTATATCATTGGGATAATTAAATAACAACAAATAATCCTCCCCCATAAGTGTATGTCCTAAAAAGTTCAATCTATGTGAGATTTTATTCATATCTTGTTGGGATATGTAGAAATCCTCTATGATGTTCAATCCCAACACAATTGATTCACCATAAAAATCTTTTTTCCATACTCCTAGTAGGTTCATATCAAACTGAGAGGTCTATATTACTTAAGGTTCACTTCCTTATCAGCATTATCAAGTTATTTTCCTAGTAATATCACCCTCCTCCCACTCTTGGAAGTCTATATCCCTTATATGTACTTTTTACCCCATTTCATTGTCCAATATTCCCAGTGATAATTTTCGTCACATGGACATATCCCATACTAAAAAAAATAAAGGTCGTATCTGTTGTAAGTACCATAATATCATTTACTAGGAACCTTTCACCTATAATTCATTATTCTAAGATGACAAACTACTTGGTCTAGTACTTATCAAATTACCTAAAATTTTATGATGTCCCTTTAAGTGGTACTAAACTATGTGTGTTTTTATTCCTCTCATGAGGATAGATAATAAACTCATATTATGGTAATAATCCAAACATCAAAACAACTTAATTATATCTATATGAAGATAAATACTAGAGTTCCCCGCTATCTGTATTAGGACTAGCATCATAGAATACTAAACACAACAAAGACAAAGAACCTCTAACAAATACATATGGTCCCATCGATGGAGAAACTCAGATATATATATATATATATATATATATATATATATATATATATCTGTGCTTCTATGTATGGAGAACATATAATAAAAAAAGATGGTTCCATGCCAACACATGAAGGTAATTATATTGTTAATATAAGGGAGACCTATTCGGTATTTTGGATTGAAAAAACTGATTCACAAATATGTATTAAATTTATAAGAGATTCCCAGTGTATGTAATAATTCTCTTAAAAGGGATGTGATGATCCTGAACTCCCATCCTATAATCAAATGTGAGATTCTAGGTTTTATTGATAAGATTCCACAAGGACCGCCATTATTTGGAAAGAAGTTATATGGTCCATCATGAATATGGGAACCGTTGGGTGTTTCAGGTTCTATGATTAAACTCAGTTGGAAACAACCAAAAAGCGATTCTAGAAAATATATAGTGAAACCAATGTGAAATATTTTTCAACCATATTCAATTTCCCAAAATTATAAAATGTTCCTTGGGTTTCATGAGAAAAAAATATCCATTCAATATATTCATTATAATTGAAAGATTTATAAATGAAATTTCTTTTATTATAAAACCTTGATACATTCCCATTGAAACCAATCATTACATTAAGTATCTCATGTATCTCATACCCAAATAATGAATATGAGCCTCATTCTTTTGTTTTGTTAATGTATGTGTCAATATATTTACTACATTATCCTGTATACCCACAAAACATGTCATTATATTAGCCTAATCAATGAATACTTGAATGTGATGGTATTTTTAAGGAATGTGTTGGGTCTATTTCAAAGACAGTGATTCCTTAGAATGATAAATTACTCTATTTTTATCATAATAAAGCTGAATTTATACCAAAATGTTAAGAACTATGCCATATTGTTGATGAAATTTTTTATCTAAATAGATTCCATAACAACATATGAGGTATAAATGTATTTAAACTATATTTTCAATTTCTCTATGTTGAATTATTTATAATTATTAACATTATAGTTTGACTATTACCGAAGAAAACTATATTGGGATCCCATATCATGTTTTTTAGTTTGGGGACTAGTATTTTTGTAATCCCTTATAATGATACTACTACTTCCTCTATAAAATTACTTCTTCTCATGTACTTAGGGATATTCATAGGATCAATCTACTGAAACTTTTAAGTACTTTATTATTATATAAATTTTCTACTCAGATCATATGTAACATCAGGTCAAGTAACTAACATGCAATACATGATAGATAATATGTTAGAATAATAAAGAATATTATCCATCATTTATTATAGTTTTGAAGGATATTTAATTGTATATATATTTATTCCACATAACATTGTAAAATAACCATTTAAATATTTTACAATGATAAAATTATTTAGAAACTTTCCAATATATTTGTTCTGAATCAGCCTAAGAAATCACCTAAAACAAACTCTAAAGTTCTGTATACCCAGTAAGTAGGCTAGTTCACCCATGTCTTTTAGTTCCTATATGATATAGTGATACAGATCATTAAGATGAGGTTTGATTATAGAATAATACATGATAATAAATTTTCACCCCACATATATTATAGGCTAATAAAATAATATAATTTTCAGTCACATTAGAGTTTACAATGTATAATGTAGAAAAAAATTTCAAATTTTAAGTTAAAAAATTAAAGAATTAAAAATATAAATGTAGAAAATATTATAATGGTGAAAGTAATCTATATAACCAAATAAAGTTTATGTAAATAAAACCCAATATAATAATAAATAAGATATTGAATCAATGAATAAAATAAATATGAAAATCCTTATAAACAATCCCAGACTTAGGCATCCCACTTCAAATCCCAGAAGTTCTACAACTGAAAAAATATCAAAAATTACATGTTCTAATCCCTGGAACATCATTGATAATAATATCATTGACATAAAAATATTCCAATCCTGGTATCTAGATAACATAATGATTTTAACATGTCACTTATCCCTAAGAACCACTTTGATAACATGATTAACAACAAATATGAACCATTAATTCATTGACAAAGATATTAGAGAATACTTATTCATCCTTCACTGAATCTCTATAGTCTAAAAGGATAAGAGAAACCATCTTCTACTATTTGAATATAATCAATCACAATAAATTATACAACCAAGTTACTAGATATAAACTATGATCTTATACATTAATATCCCACACTAAAAATATCTGATAAAATAGCACTAGAAAGCCAATATAATCCACTCAGTTAATGAAATGAGATGTCTTAAATGACACAATTATATATTTTTATGTATATTGTATATTTTATCCCCTGAATAATGGATTTTTATTTTTTTATTTTCACTATATTAACCTCTAAAAGCTAAATTTTAAAAAATTCGGTTTATTTATAATTACAAAATATGAAAATAACAATCACCATGTAAATGTATAATTTTCCACTATTATCTAATTTTTTTTTCAATTTCTCACACCATCACATAACTTGTTCTATATTATAATAAATATATTTACATGACATGCTTAGTGTAACATAGAATCCAAACAATAAAAATATACCCATAAAAACTAAAAAACATATATATGATTAAATATAAAATAATGATTTGTAAAATTATTTTTTAAAGCCAAATATAATGAAGAGGTATATTGACTTAACGATATTATTATAATCTATAATAATCTCCACCTTTTTTAAAATCACAATACATGAATATAAAAGATAAATGACGGTATATCTGATAATAATTTTAAAAATAATACTTCATACACCATGTTCTATATGGGAATCATTCAATGGAAGTAATTTATGTGGAAACTAACAATTCCCCTTTATGAAAATACATAAGGTTAGTGAAATAATATTAATTTTTTTTAATAAAATAATACTCCCAATTTTATTTAATTCTTCAATTTATCCTCATTTTGAATAATCCTCCCATTAATCAAATCAATGAAAAATAAAAACTTTGTGAAATCTATCCACATTATGGAATATAACAAATTATTATCTTTAAATTATAAAAACATCTTCCCATTTGAAAATAGATTGGAAGAAGTAACGAGTGTATTGTATTAATCTCTCACAAACACAAAAAACTCTCCCAAACATGTCAAATACGTCCTTACATGTGATTGTAAAAAATAATAAAATAAGAAGAATAAATAAAATATATATAAAAAGAATAATGATTGGTAATTATCATGATTTTTAGAATTTAAATAAATTTATAAATAATTCTTATGTTTAGAAAATAATTTTTTCCCCATTATGTTGATCAATTTTTTCATATTCTAAAATCATTAAATCAAGTTGGAAATCATTCATTTTTTTAGGATTAGTATTCATAGATAAAAATAAATAGGTGATAATTTGTAAAGGATTGATCCTTCTATAAGTTATCATTTGATATCTATATATGATCTTCTTCTGAAGAAGATAATTCTAGGGCATGTTCAAAATCAGTTCTCTTATATTTCATTTAAAATAGACACCAATGCTAGTATAATGAAAACAACTCTCCAATATTAAGGGTTTCACTAAAATTTAACAAATTAATAGACCAGTCAAAAAAAGTTAACAGTGAATATTAGAGGAAAAATAAAAAGTGTAGAGCATCAAAGAAGGAGGTATAATTAAGATATATAAAAAAATTTAACTCAATCTAAGAATAGGTTGTGTGTAAGATATTCATGAAATAGATTTTCATATGTAAAACTTTAAACATCCAATATGCTATTTATATATATAATGTTTAAAATATGTTTTTAATACGATTGTAGTATTAAAAACATAGAGGATTAAAATATAATGAATTTATATAATAATTTTTCTTTGTAAATATATGGGGTCTTCTCATAAAAAATAAATCATGAAGTAAATTTTACCCTATAGAGGTTATAATACCTTTAAGCCATCTAAACTGTTAACTTCTATTTTTGTAGATTTTGTCTATGTTCAAAAATAATTTGATATTCTATACAAAATAAACATTCCTTAATTTGGCTTCTATAAAATATAAAGTATCTGCATTAAAAGTATCATAGAATTAAAAAAAATATTATCCACTTGATTTCTTGATGATTTTTTCAATTTTAAGAAAATAATTGAAATATGAATTTAAAATTTTACTACACTATTTTGGTTATACCTAAATTATTTTTATGCATTTGAATTTGTCTGTTTCCAATAGTTTAGTGTAAATGTCAGCAAGATGATCTTCCTTGTTGTTAACCTTGATCTTATTATGTAACTTTTGTGGGTGGTATCATAAGATGTGATGTATTATATACATGAATTTTGTTTTTTAGTGATTTGATGGGATGTTAAATAAGGATTTAACACTTTTGATATCATAAAAAATTGGACTTTGATTAAAACTCAAACCCAAATTTTTTCTGTGTTATGTAACCACAACAATTGGGCACAACAAATTTTAACCAGAACACATTATTCATCATTGGTGGAAAGTAAGACTGAGTATTGTTTCTTATTAAAATATGAATCTACTGTGTCTCATAAGAAATGAAATGTTTTTAAAATTCACTTTTGATCCATTTTACATCTAAAAAATAATCATCAGCATACCACTTGAAAATAAATTTTGATGGGGTGAATGAAAAATCATATGTTTAAATATATCTATAAGGTAGTAGAAGTTCCTTTTAATAATTTTCATAATGTATTATTTTGGGTTTCCATTAAACCATACAAGAAAACATACAAAATAAATAATTTTCAATCATTTAGACATCATGTATAGTAATCTTCCAGTAAACCATCTGAATAAATTTAGATTCCTTAGTTTCCCATATTTATCAAGGTCATGGTTACATGACATATAAATTAGAGTACTAATACTCAATTATTTTTTTTAAAAAAAAATAGGTTAATATTTTATAAAATTATGTTGTGTAACAATTTTTCATTATAGTATTTGATTTATATTTAAACTAAAAATGAAGTTAATTTCACACATTATGCTCAACTGAAAATCACTTTGAAAAATTAATGAGAAACTATTTTCGTGAGTATTCTTAGTTGATCCAAAGATAATATAATCAAAATAAATATTAAAATTGATCCTAATAGGATCCCAATTCTTTTTTTAGAATGTAATTTTTTTATGTTTCAAAAAAAGTTTTATGAGATTAAAAGTTCTAAAACCATAGGGATATTCAACACACAAATACTCCAAAACATGTACATTTAAGAAGAAACTATTTACATCCTTTTGATATACAATAACATTAACTATAGTAGATACTGTTGGGACCACTCTGTGTGTGAAGATTGTATTTGTTGTCAACAGTTGTCAATGCTGGTCAAAATGAAGAAGAAGATAAAGAAGGACACCAAAGTTAATGGAGATCATCTGAAGTGAGGATGCTTGGATAATTATTATGAAATCATATCATTGGATGTTATACTTTAGTAATTCTATAAGAAGATAAATTCAGACGATTATTGAACTAATCCTATGTACGAAGAACTTTTGTCAAAGGTGACACACTGTTTACAACAATTAAGAATGGAGAAGTATCATCCATTTGAGGATGATAGGAGCAGAATGGTGAAGTATCATCTATCTAAGGATTGTTGAAGAATAACTGAGGAATTTAAGTGAGGATGAAAGATGTACTTTGGAATTCATATTCCAAAATGAATGGATAAACCAGCCGATACATTGCTGATTTGTATTTCACAAATATCATAAGTTTGGAGAACTTGTGATGCAAGCCTTATGAAAGAAAGGTAGAGAAAAATATGTTTTTTTGGAAAAGTCATATAAAAAATATAATTAGATCAAAAATATTGAAGAGGAAATAATTAGGCGCGCAAGTATGCAGTAGGCGCGCAATTATGCAGTAGGCGTGCAAGTATGCAATAGGCACGCAAGTATGCAGTAGGCACGCAAGTATGAAGAGGAGCGCAAGTATGCAGTAGTCCTGGAAGTATGCAGTAGGCGCGCAAGTGTGTAGAGGTGCGCAAGTCATATTTCAAAATAGAATTATTTCAGAAATATGGAAAAGGAAAGAAAGTGGCATGCATGTCAAGAATGGAGTGCAAGTATTTGGCGCACAAGTATTTGGCACGCAAGTATTGGCGGGCAAGTATTGGTGCGCAAGTCGTATTTCAAGATCATCTCATCAAAATATGCCAAAGGAAATAACATGGAATGAAAGTTAAATAATGGCGCGAAAGTCAAAAAGCGGCCCACAAGTATAGGTGGCGCGCAAGTGTTGATGCGCAAGTAAAAGTGGCACACAAGTGGCGGCGTGAAAGTGGCGGCGTGCAAGTGTCGGCGTGCAAGTGTTTTATAGGTGCGCATGTCATATTTCAAATTGCATTATTTCAGAAATATGGAAAAGGAAATAAAGTGGCGCTCAAGTCATGGCGCAGAAGTGGTGGCGCGGAAGTGGTGGCACGCAAGTGGTGGCGTGCAAGTGGTGGCGCACAAGTGTTGACACGCAAGTGTAAGTGGTGTTCAATTAATATTTCAAAGATCATCCAATCAAAATATGGAAAAGGAAATAAATTGGTGCGCAAGATTGAAAGTGTCGAGCAAGTCAAGAGTGTCGTGCAAGTATTGGCGTGCAAGTATTGGAACGCATGTGTGGGGTGCGTAAGTCACCACAATGCCTATAAATAGGTGACTACCCTCCTCACTTCTTAAGGATCAACACTTAAGATAAAAATTTGAGCTCTGAACATGCAAGTGTAGAAAGCGGCTCGCAAGTTGAAGTGGTGCGCAAGCTAAGGGTTATTTATACGGTGCGCAAGTTTTGTCGCGCAAGTCTGTTGCGCAAGTTTTGTCACACAAGTCTTCCGTGAAAGTGTTGCTGCACAAGTCTGCCACACAAGTATTTTGGTAAAGTCCTGTCGCGTAAGTTGTGGCGCGCAAGTAGCAGCGTGCAAGAAGCGGTGCGCAAGTTGAAGGCACGCAAGTATAGGGTGCACAATTGAAAGTGGGCGTCCAAGCTGTTTTGTTCCCGGATTTCCTGTCATCTTCTAGAGAGGAAAGAAGCAGAATGAAAAGAGTTCAACTACATTCCATATGCATGATAACATGCATTTATGAACAAGAGGAGAACTCACTCTAATGATGCCAAGAAAGCTGGTCTTCGTTTCCTGATTAATGACATTTGTATATGTGATTCTTTCTAAGAAATAAGGAGTCCTAGTGCACTCTGTTATTTCACTAAAGATGAAAAAGAAGTCATTGTGCAGCTGGTTTTTCACTAGTGAAGAAGAAAAGATGAAGACACAAAGAAATTCTTGCCTACTGCTTTGTAAGTAATCAAGTGAAGAGCACAGAAGAAGATCAAGAGAAGAACCTATCTTACGGAAGATGGAAAAATACTGTCTCCATAGGCAGTATAAAGAACTAGCTAGAGGCTGTAAGTTGGACTTGGATTTCACCAGTCCATGGAAGAGGATTGTTTCCCACCCCCTCCAAAGTGTAGGGGCTCACACAAGCTAGAGGATTGTTTTCATAGCCACTCCATTGTAAAAGCATATCACATTATAACGGAGAATCCATGCCGTGGTCATACACATTCATGTCAAGGACGTAGCTACTCTTATTGAGTGGTGAACCTTGTAAAAATATCATGTGCATATTTTTACTGCTTTCTATTATTGCATGCGACAGGGAAAGATAATAAGAGAATCAAGATCCTAAAAGGTCACGAGGTACAGGGATAAATGTTGGAATTGGTTTAAAAAGTCTCCAACACCGATTCACCCCCTATCGGTGTTAGACTTATCCCAAACTGGTCCTCTCAATTGGTATCAGAGCAAGGTTCACCTCTATTGGATTCTCTACAGTGAAGTTATTCTCTTTTGAAAACATGACTTCGTTTCCTGAGTCAACAATGAAGAGCAGTGTTTGTAAAGATTTGGCTATCTCTGAGCAGAAATACATATCTACCAAGATTATAATAAACAGGAAAAATAAAGAGAAGAGAAAATTGAAGAAGAATTCCCTCTTATCTAATGAAGAGGAAGCATCCGGTTCTCCATATCTGGATGACATTGAAGACACACCAAATTTGGAATGTAATGAGAAGGTGGCTCAAGTACCCACCATGAAAATGGACAACCTTCCTACCTCAACTGATCAAGAGGTATGTGTTAGTACATTTGGAGATTATCCTCGTGATGAAAATTCTAGCACAAGTGGTGATGAATAATCGACCACATCTCAAGAAATATCAGTTGATAGATTAAAAAATATACTGCATTGTATTCCTGAAGAGAGTTCATCCCTGGTCTGTGGAGTATTTCAATGCATGCAAGAAAATATCACTCAGCTGGAAGAAGAAACTGATGTTTTGGAGAAAGGCTTACAAGAAAAAATTGTCAAATGTTAAAAGCTCTCAAGACAGGTTGGAGCCTTTAAAGCAAAAAAGAGGGGTTTTGAAGAAAGTTCTTCAAAGTTTCTCAAAGATGTTGAAGAAAAGGAGGGAGTCAACAAGACTCTAGAAGACAAGATCCATGCACTAGAAGATGAGCTTAAAAGGGGAAATGAAGTCAAGAAGAAATATTTGGAAGATAACTCCAAGAAGATCAATGAACTCGACTCTTTGTTACAAAAAAAGTAAAGATGCATGAAGATGAAGTTGAATGATTAATGAAGGCTTGTGAAGAGAAGATGACTATGATTGAAAACTAGGAGGTCATCCTCAATATGAGATGTCTCGAATTGGTAGCGGAACTATAAAATCTTGAGAAGACACATATTGAGTCTCCACAAAAGACGGACATAGATGCTGCTAGTACTCAATGCTCACTGGAAAATTATACTGTCAAAATACCTCCAACATGTGATAAGAAGATCACGGCTTCACTCATTGATCAATCACAAGAATCTGAGAAAGTAAAGGTATCATCCATACAACTTGTATTAATGTTTCTAAAATTACTCCTACAAAAAGTGCAGGTAGGAAGACAAATTCTAAAGATGTTTGGATGAAGAAAAGTGAGATGAAACATATCACCATGGATAGGTTCGATAGGGGAAAGAGTGTGGAACATAGATCCCCATAGAAATCACAACATACAAAGAAGAAGAAGACTCCGCAAACATATCAAGAACATGAAAAGAAGTTAAGGTTTGTTGGTCAATGATGGTGATGCAACAGGTTTGATCTTTGTGCACTGGATTGTTAGTACAATCCCTTAAATGTAAAAGCACAGAGAATGCCCATCTCAAGGCGGAGAAATCCAGAGAAGAAGAAGCAACATCCACAGATCCAGAAACATCTGTATACTGCAAATAGATTTGGAATTCTGGACAACATCTATGATGAATGCAATGGGAGTTGTCACAAGAATGGTGGATGCCTATCTTAGAATGTATTCAAAGATAATAATAAAAGAATACCACAAAAGCTGGAGAAGAATGAAGAATCTATCTTGGGAAGTAATCATAAGTATGTTTCCAAATAAAATGATCCCGAGAAGAATACAATGAGGAAAACTGAGAAGTCCTTGGATTCCATGTCCAAGAAGGTGAAGGTGGGTGCATCCAAAAGAACTACTATGAATTAATCCACTCAGAAGAATCCATGTATAATATCCAATCATAATTCCTCAGTCCCTAATTATATTTTGGTGATTTGTCCAGATGACTTGGAAAGAATGAGAAAGATGGAAGATGCACAAGCTAAGGCTAGTGATAAAAATGGATGATTATACATGAAGACATAGAAGTTCTATGTGTGAGGTGCACCAAGGCTGGTCACACTATCAGAAAGTGCTTTGAACTTATTCGAGCCCAATAAGAATTCATGAAGAGGATGAATGTTGCACTGAGAGATTCTAGTGCTTGGAATTCTCTTGAAGAAAGAAGATTCGCACACAAAGAGATAGAAGATGTATTGAGATCCACACAGCTACATTCAAAATTAAAGATCAAATGTGAAAGTGTGAGTAGTGGAGAAAACGGAGCATCCTCATTGAGAAAATCATCTCATCCCTCCTGCTCACATTGAAGAATCATGGAGGATCCACCCTATTCTATTAAATCATTTTGTATTGTATTTGTCCTTTAAATACATGCAATTGAAGGTGATGCAAGATCTCAGGGGGAGAACCTGAGATTTAGTGATGAGATGTGTTCTCTATAAGGGGATACACAAGAAGAAGCTTCCAGATTCATTATCTCAATAAGTATCAATTTTATTTGGTACTAAATTCAACTACTCTGAAGATTGTCTGAAGATCATGTCATTGGAAATGGTATGTTATTTCTAAATCTTTCATCCTTGTTTACAAAAAATAAAGATCATTCTACAAAGGGGGAGTAACAAAGATAATCAATGACATAAGAAGAGTTAATGTGATCTAAGGCCACTTATCCTGCCAATTGCAGATGAATGTTTTTGATCCATTTGTTAAAGTGAGTGAAGAAATTTCAGGTTGATTATTTCTTTCAAATTCAATATCTTCTTCCTAGAATGAATGTAAAAACCCATTTAAGAAAAGTGTATGAGTTCTCATCTCATGGGGTGTCATATTATGTGGGTAATGGATAGCTGTGTTGTCTAAATCAAATCCTCTTTTTTTCTACGCCGAGAATTGCTCAAGTAGACTTAGAGTGAAATGATTGATGGCATGTTGCTTTAGTATAGAATGATACCCTCTCTACCATGAACTTTTTATTTTTTTTCAATAAGGGGGATATAAATGAAATGAATTTCTAGGGGAGAGACATAAGTAAAAGCAAGAGATAAGATTCTTATTTTGACATTGACACATTCATTTCAGAAGATATTGTGGTATTGAAAACAAAATAAAAAGGGGGAGATTGTTGGGACCACTCTGTGTGTGTAGATTGTATTTGTTGTCAACAGTTGTCAATGCTGGTTAAAATGAAGAAGGAGATAAAGAAGGACTCCAAATTTAATGGAGATCATCTTAAGAGAAAATTCTTGGATAATTATTATGAAATCATAGCATTGGATGTCATACTTGAGTAATTCTCTAAGAAGATAAATTCAGACGATTGTTGAACTGATCCTATGATCAAAGAACTTGTGTCAAAGGTGACACATTATTTAAACAATAAAGAATGGAGAGTATCATCCATTTGAGTATTATTGGAGCAGAATGGTGATGTATCATCTATCTAAGGATTGTTGAAGAAGAATTGAGGATTTGAAGTGAAGATGAAAGATGTACTTTGGAATTCATTTCCAAAATGAATGGATAAAGCAGATGATGATTTGCTGATTTGTATTTCACAAATATCATAAGTTTGGAGAACTTGTGATGCAAGCCTTATGAAGAAAAGGGAGAGAAAAGAAGTGTTTTTGGAAAAGTCATATCACAAATATCATCAGGTCAAAAATATGGCAAAGGAAAGAAGTAGGCACACAAGTATGTAGTAGGCGTGTAAGTATGAAGTAGGCACACAAGTATGCAGTATGCACGCAATTTTGAAGAGGTGCACAAGTATGCAGTAGGCACGCAAGTATGCAGTAGGCGCACAAGTGTGTAGAGGCGTGCAAGTCATATTTCAAAATAGCATTATTTCAGAAATATGGAAAATGAAAGAAAGTGGCACGCAAGTCAAGAATGGCACGCAAGTATGTGGCGCGCAAGTATTTGACACGCAAGTATTGGCACGTATGTATTGGTGTGCAAGTAGTATTTCAAGATCATCCCATCAAAATATGAAAAAATAAATAACATGGCACGCAAGTTAAATATTGGCGCACAATACAAAAAGCGGCACGCAAGTATAGGTGGCACGCATGTGTGGACGTGAAAGTATAAGTGGCGCGCAAGTGTTGGCACGCATGTGGCGGCACGCAAGTGTCAGCACACAAGTGTTTTATAGGATTCCAAGTCATATTTCAAATTGCATTATTTCATAAATATGGATGAGGAAAGAAAGTGGCGCACAAGTCGTGGCACGGAAGTGGTGGCGCTCAAGTAGTGGCGCGCAAGTGGTGGGGTGCAAGTGTTGGCGCGCAAGTGTAAGTGGCGTGCAAGTCCAATTTCAAGATCATCCAATGAAAATATAGAAAAGGAAATAAAGTGGGGTGTATGTTTTAACGTTTTGCGCAAGTCAACATTGTCACGCAAGTATTGGCACGCAAGTCTTGGCACGCAACTGTGGGGTGTGCAAGTCACCAAAATTCCTTTAAATAGGCGACTACCCTCATTACATATTAAGGCTCAACACTTAATAGAAACATTTGGGCTCTGAACGCGCAAGTGTAGAAAGCGGCGTGCAAGCTGAAGTGGTGCGCAAGCTGAGGGTTATTTATACGGAGCGCAAGGGTTGTCACGCAAGTCTGTCGCGCAAGTGTTGGTGCGCAAGTCTGCCGCAAAAGTGTTGCCGCACAATTCTTCTGTGAAAGTATTTTGGGAAAGTCTTTCCACGCAAGTAGTGGCGCACAAGTAGCAGCATGCAAGAAGAGGCGCGCAAGTTGAAGGCGCACAAGTATAGGGTGTGCAAGTAAAAGTGGGCGTGCAAGCTGTTTTGTTCCAGGAATTACTGTCATCATCTAGACAAGAAGAAGAAGAATGAAAAGAGTTCAACTACATTCCATATGCATGATCACATGAATTTATGAACAAGAGGAGAACTCACTCTGATGATGCCAACTATGCTGGTCTTCGTTTTCTAATTAATCCACATTGGTATATGTGATTCTTGCTAATAATGAAGAAGGAGTCCTAGTGCATTCTGTTATTGCACTAAAGATGAAGAAGAAGTCCTAGTGCAGCTGGTTTTGCACTAGTGAAGAAGAAAAGAAGAAGACACAAAGAAATGCTTTCCTACTGCTTTGAATGTAATCAAGTGAAGAGCACTGAGGAAGATCAAGAGCAGAACCTATCTTACTGAAGAAGGAAGAAGACTGCCTTTATAGGCAGTATAAAGAACTAGCTAGAGGCTGCAAGTTGGACTTGGCATTCACTAGTCCAGGGAAGAGGATTGTTTCCCACCCCCTCTAAAGTGTAGGGACTCACACAGGCTGGATGATTGTTTTCTTAGCCACTCCATTGTAAAAAATATCACATTATGATGGAGAATACATATAGTGGTCATACCCATGCATGGCAAGGAAATAGCTACTCTTATTGAGTGGTGAACCTTGTAAAAATATTGTGTGCATATTTTTACTACTTTCTATTATTGCATGCGATAGGGAAAAATGAATAAGAGAATCAAGATCCTAATAGGTCACGAGGTACAGGGATAAAAGTTGGAATTGGTTTAAAAAGTCCCCAACACTGATTCACCCCCCCTCTCAGTGTTAGACTTATCCCAAACTAGTCCTCTCAATTAGTATTAGAGCGAGGTTCACCACTATTAGATTCTCTACCATGATGTTTTTCTCTTTTTAAAACTTGAGTTCATTTCCTGAGTCAACAATGAAGAGCAGTGTTTGTAAAGATTCAGCTATCTCTGAGCAGATATACATATCTACCAAGACTATGATGAACATGAAAAAGAAATATAAGACAAAATTAAATAAGAATTCCCACTTATCTAAAGAAGATGAAGCATCTGGTTCTCCATATCTGGCTAAAATTGAAGACACAATAAATTTGGAAAGTAATGAGAAGGTGGCTCAATTACCCACCAAGAAGAAGGAAAACCTTCCTACCTCAACTGATCAAGAGGTATGTGTTAGTTCATTTGGAAATTATCCTCATGATGAAAATGATATCACAAGTGGTCATGAACAATCTACAATATCTCAATAAATATCAGTTGATAGATTAAGAATTATACTACATGGTATAACTAAAGAGAGTGCATCCCTGGTCTGTGGTGTATTTCAATGCATGCAAGAAAATATCACTCAACTGGTAGAAGAAATAGATGTTTTAGAGAAAGGATTACAAGAAAAAATTGTCGAATGTTTAAAGCACTCTAGATAGGTTGGAGCCTTTGAAGCAACAAATAGGGGTTTGGAAGAAAGTTCTACAATGTGGATCAAAGATGTTGAAGAAAAGGAGTGAGTCAAAAAGAATCTAGAAGAGAAGATCCATGCACTAGAAGATGAGATGAAAAGGGGCAATGAAGTCAAAAAGTTATATTTGGATGATAACTCCACGAAGATCAACGAACATGACTCTTTGTTACAAAAAAAAGTAAAGATGCATGAAGATGAAGTTGAAAGATTAAAGAAGGATTGTGAAGAGAAGATGACTGTGATTGAAAACCAGGAAGTCATCTTCAATATGAGATGTCTAGAATTTGTAGCTGAACTAACAAATCTTGAGAAGACACATATTGAGTCTCCACAAAATAAGGAAATAGATGCTGCCAGTACTCAATGCTAACTGGAGAATTCTACTGTCAAAAGACCTCCAACATGTGATAAGAAGATCATGGCTTCATTCATTGATCAATCAAAATCTATTGAGAAAGTAAAGGTATCATCCATTCCAACTTGTATTCATGTTTCTAAAATTGCTCCTACAAAAAGTGCAGGTAGGAATAAAAATTCTAAATATGTTTGGATGATGAAAAGTGAGATGAAACCTATCACCATGGATAGGGTGGATAGGGGAAAGAGTGTTTAAGATAGATCCCCACAGAAATCACAACATACCAATAATAGGAAGACTCAGCAAACTTATCAAGAAGAGGACAAGAAGTTAAGGTTTATTGGTCAATGTTGGTGCTGCAACAGGTTTGGGCATTGTGCACTGGATTTTTGGTACAATCCTTTAAATTTAAAAGCACAGAGAAAGCCCATCTCAAGTGGGAGAAATCCAGAGAAGAAGAAGCAACATCCATAGATCCAGAATCATCTGTATACTACAAATAGATTTGGAATTATGGACAACATCTATGATGTATGCAATGGGAGTGGTCACAAGAATGGTGGATGCCTATCTCAGAATGTATTCAAAGCTAATAAGAACAGAATACCACAAAATCTGGAGAAGAATGAAGAATATATCTTCAGATGTAATCATAAGTATGTTTCAAATTAAAATGATCCCAATAAGATTATAATGATGAAAACTGAGAAGTCCTTGGATTCCATGTCCAAGAAGGTGAAGGGTGGTGCATCCTAAAGAACTACTATGAAGGAATCCACTCAGAAGAATCCATGTAGAGGATCCAATCTTGATGCCTCAGTCCCTAATGATATTTTGGTGATTTGGCTAGAAGATTTGGAAAGAATGAGAAAGATGGAAGATGCACAAGAAAAGGCTAGTGCTAAAAACAAAAAGAAGATTCTACATTAATAAAAAGAAGTTTTGTGTGTCAGGTGAAACAAGGCAGGTCACACTTTCAGAAAGTGCTTTGAACTTATTCCATTCCAACAAGAATTCATGAAGAGGATGAATGTTGCACCGAGAGATTCTAGAGCTTGGAATTCTCTTGAAGAAAGAAGATTCACACACAAAGAGATAGAAGATGTATTGATATCCACACAGCTTTATTCAAAATTAACGATCAAATGTGAAAGTGTGAACAGTGAAGAAAATGGAGCATCCTGGTTGAGAAAATAATATCATCCCTCCTTCCCACATTGAAGAAGCATGGAGGATCCACCCTGTTCCCTTAAATCTTGGTGTATTGTATTTTTTTCTTTAAATACATGGAATTGAAGGTGATGAAAGATCTCAGGGGGGAACCTGAGATTCAGTGATGAGAAGTGTTCTTTATAGAGGGATACACATGAACAAGCTTCCAGAGTCATTATCTCAATAACTATCAATTTCAGTTGGTACTAAATTCTACTACTCTGATGATTTTCTGAAGATCATGTCATTGGAAATGGTATGTTATTTCTAAATCATTCATCCTTGGTCACCCAAAATAAATATCATTCTACAAAGGGGGAGTAATAAAGATAATCAATGACATAAGAAGAGTGAATTTGATTCCAGTCCACTTATCCTGCCAATTGCACATGAATGTTTTTGATCCATTTGTTGAAGTGAGTGTAGGAAGTTCCAGTTGATTATTTCATTCACATTCAATATCTTCGGCCTGGAATGAAATTGAAAACCCCTTAAAGACAATTGTATGAGTTCTCATCTCATGAGGTGTCATGTTATGTAGGTAATGGATAGATTTGTTGTCTAAATAAAATCTTATTGTTTTCTATGCCGAGCATTTATCAAGTAGACTTAGAGTAAAATGATTGATGGCACTTTTCTTAAGTATAGAATGATACCCTCTCTACCATGAACTTTGTATTTCATTTCAATAAGAGAGAGAGAAATGAAATGAATGTCTAGGGGAGAGACATAATTAAAAGTTAGAGATAAAATTCTTATTTTGACATTGACACATTCATTTGAGAAGACATTGTGTTATTGACAAAAAATACAAAGGGGGAGATTGTTGGGACCACTCTGTGTGTGAAGATTGTATTTTCTGTCAACAGTTGTCAATGCTGTTAAAAATGAAGAAGGAGATAAAGAAAGAATCCAAAGTTAATGGAGATCAGTTGAAGTGAGGATTCTTGGATAATTTTAATGAAATCATAGCATTGGATGTCATACTTGAGTAATTATCTAAGAAGATAAATTCAAATGATTGTTGAACTGATCCTATGTTCAAAGAAATTGTGTCAAAGGTGACACATTGTTTACATCAATGAATAATGGAGAAGTATCATCCATTTGAGAATTATTGGAGCAGAATGGTGAAGTATCATATATCTTAGTATATTTGAAGAAGAATTGAGTATTTTAAGTGAGGATTAAAGAAGTACTTTGGAATTCATATTCCAAAATGAATGGATAAACCAGGCGATGCTTTACTGATTTGTATTTCACAAATATCATAAGTTTGGAGAACTTGTGATGCAATCCTTATGAAATAAAGGGAGAGAAAAATAAGTGTTTTTGGAAAAGTAATATCACAAATATCATCAGATCAAAAATATGGCAAAGGAAAGAAGTAAGCCCGCAAGTATGCAGTAGGCACACAAGTATACAGTATGAGAGAAAGTATACAGTAGGAGAGCAAGTATGAAGAGGCGCGAAAGTATGAAGTAGGCACGCAAGTATGCAGTAGGCGGGTAAGTCTGTAGAGGCGCGCAAGACATATTTCAAAATAGCAATATTTCAGAAATATGGCAAAGAAAAGAAAGTGGTGCGCATGTCAAGAATGGTGCGCAAGTATTTGGCGTGCTAGTATTTGGCACACAAGTATTGGCGCACAATTATTGGTGCGCAAGTCGTATTTCAAGATCATCCCATCAAAATATGCCAAAGGAAATAACATGACACTCATGTTAAATATTGGCGTGCAAGTCAAAAAGCGGTGCGTAAGTATAGGTGGCGCGCAAGTGTTGACGCGCAAGTATAAGAGGCGCGCAAGTGGCGGCGCGCAAGTGGCACATGCAAGTGTCAGCGTGCAAGTGTTTTATAGGCGTGCCAATCATATTTCAAATTGCATTATTTTAGAAATATGGAAAAGGAAAGAAAGTGGAGTGCAAGTCGTTGTGCGGACGTGTTGGCGTGCAAGTGGTGGTGCGAAAGTTGTGGCGCGCAAGTGTTGACACGCAAGTGTAAGTGGCGCGCAAGTCCTATTTCAATGATCATCTAACAAAAATATGGAAAAGGAAATAAAGTGGTGTACAAGTTGGATAGTGTCGCGCAAGTCAAGAGAGTCATGAAAGTATTGGCGCGCACGTCTTGGCGTGCAAGTGTGGGGTGTGCAAGTCACAAAAATTCCTATAAATAGGCGACTACCCTCCTCATTTCGTAAGGCTCAACAATTAATAGAAAAATTTGAGCTCTGAATGCACAAGTGTAAAAAGCGGTGCGCAAGCTGAAGTGGCATGCAAGATGAGGGTTATTTATACGGTGCGGAGGTGTTGTCGCGCAAGTCTTCTGCGAAAGTGTTGGCGCGCAAGTCTGTCGGGCAAGTATTGTTGTGAAATTCTATCGCACAAGTCTTTTGGACAAGTCTTTCCGCGCAAGCTGTGGTGCGCAAGTAGCAGCGTTCAAGAAGAGGCGCACAAGTATAGGGCACGCAAGTGGAAGTGGGCGTGCAAGCTATTTTGTTCCAGGAGTTCCTGACATCTTCTGGAGAGGAAAGAAGAAGAATGAAAAGAGTTCAACTACATTCCATATGCATGATCACATGCAATTATAAACAATAGGAGAACTCACTCCGATGATTCCAAGTAAGATGGTATTCATTCCTTATTAATCACATTGGTATATGTGATTCATGCTAAGAAAGAAAAAGGACTCCTAGTGCATTCTGTTATTGCACTAAAGACGAAGAAGAAGTCCTAGTAGAGCTAGTTCTTCACTAGTGAAGAAGAAATGAAGAATACACAGTGAAATTCTTTCCTACTGCTTTGCAAGTAATAAAGTGAAGAGCACTGAAGAAGATCAAGACCAGAACCTATATTACTGAAGAAATAAGAAAACTGTCTGTATAGGCAGTATAAAGAACCAGTTAGAGGCTGCAAGTTGGACTTGGCTTTCACCAGTCCAGGGAAGAGGATTGTTTCCCACCCCCTTCAAAGTGTAGGTACTCACACGGGCTAGAGGATTGTTTTCCTAGCCACCCCATTATAAAAGCATATCACATTATAATGAAGAATCCATACAGTGGCCAAACCCATGCATGGGAAGGATGTAGCTACTCTTATTGATTGGTGAACCTTGTAAAAATATTGTGTGCATATTTTTACTACTTTATATTATTTCATGTGATAGGGAAAAGAGAATAAGAGAATCAAGATCCTAACAGGTCACGAGGTACAGGGATAAAAGTTGGAATTGGTTTAAAGATTCCCCAACACTGATTCACCCCCGCCCCCTCTCAGTGTTAGACATATTCCAAACTGGTCCTCTCAGATACATGCATTATCATTTCAAAAAAAAGGAAATTTTCATCACTAAAAATTTAAAATTATATGCTCTGATAAAAGAACCCATTCTCAGTACTAAAAAATGTTTTGATAAAGGCTACCCTTTGTTAGTGCTAGTGAAGGGTTATTTAATGTACACTATTTCTAGAATTTATAAAATGTTCTTGTATCAACATTATTAAAATCTTGATAAAATTTGATTTTATTAGTGAAAATAATAGAACAAATAAAATACATGGATTCCAATAATGTGATGGTACATTTATAAAACAATACGACAGTCTATTCAAAATCAAATTAAAATTTAATTTCAATGAATAAATAAATTAAAAATATAAAAAATCTACATTAAAAAAGTTTCAATATAATATAATCGCATTGAATTTTAATATTTATTAAAATAATTACAATTTTATATGAATTTTAAAACACCATGGGATTCCATGTAGTTCACTATCTTTGGGGCCCCCTTTCAAAAGATCATAATTGTACAACCAATTTCTTAACACACCACCCCATATTAAGAATAAAATAATAGGTTACCAATAATAAAAAACAATAATTATTTTATTAATACTATAATTAAATTAATGAAACATAAATATGATATAATTCATTAATAAAATTTCAGTTTTAATATAAAAACATGCACTATGAATCATATTGGGTACACCGAGTGTAACATTCAACTGTGGTTAATTAATATATCTCAAAAATGATTTACAGATGGTTGGACTAAATATAAATAAAATTAAACTATATTTTCCAAATTTCTAATATGGGTTTTGTGTTTCTATCAAAAATAAATTTTTTAAACAAAGAAACCAACTTTATGTCATACCAGCCACAACGCATAATGGATGGAAATGTTCCTAATTACAACACACACAAAATGACTTATGGATCAGTATACTAAATTATTAGAACATTTTGAGTATCATTTCTTTTTTTTTTTAGAATGTGAAGCATTTTTTTAACTAAAATTCTGATTTTAAATAAAATCATTCAATTTTAGTAATATCGATGATACTTTGTGTCAGACTAGAATTTGGAGAATTTCTATGTGTCCTGAATGACTTACACATCATTTTACTAAAATATGTAGACAATACATGTGTGTTTTATTTGTTTCAAGTGAGTGAAACATACTTTTAACTAAATATCACTTTTAAACTAAAAACATTCAATGTGAGTCACACTGGGAACACTATTTTTCTAATTAATGTGAAATTGTTTGCAACATGTCAAAATGTCGTATGGATAATTTTCTTAATGTATTAAGAAAATATGACTGTATTTTATTATTTTTTGTATGTGATGTGTGATTTTAATTACAAAGTCACTATTAAAATGAAAACACACACATTGAGTCATATCAAGCACACCATGTGTCAGATTAACATGTGGGTGATTCCTAAATAGAATGAAAATTATAGATCATTTTCCTTAATTATCTAGTCAATTAATGCTTGTTTTATTTGTTTTTAGCATGTAACATGTTTTTTGAATTAAAATGTCACTTTTAAAATAAAAACACATACATTGAACTATATCAAGCACATCATGTGTCATATTAATGTGATAATGATTCATAAATTCCAGAAATGAAATATGGGCCATTTTTCAAATGTATCAAGATTATATAAGTGTGTTTTGTTATATTTTCGTATGTGAAGCATGTTTTGTACTAAAATGTCTTTTTTAAATAAATTCATGCTCTTCTAGTCATTCCAAACACACCATTTGTTGGATTGATGTTAGGATAATTCATATATTTCATAAATGACTTATGGATAATTTTTCAAAAATATCACTACAATCAATTTGTTATTTATTTTATTTTCTTATGTGATGTGCATATTTAATTATGACATCTTTTTTAAAACAGAAAACATAGTTTCAGTCATATCAAGAACATTGTGTGTCTGATTGATGTGAAGTTGATTCGGACACATGAAATGACTTATTGATTATTTTCCAAAATTGTCAAGATAATCGAATCATATTTTATCAGTTTTGAATATGTTATGTGTGTTTTGAATAAAAATCAATATTTTAAATAAAAAAATTCTTTCATTCGCACTAGATTCACTATGTTTTTGACTAATTCATAATAATTTCCTTTAATTAAAAAATTACATATGGATCATCATTCTAATTTATTAAGAAAATATGAGTGTGCTTTCTAAATATTTTTGTGACTGAAGCATGTTTTGAAGTAAAATGTCACTTTTAAAATGAAAACATGTACATTGAGTCAAACTAGGCAGAACATGTGTTATATCACTGTGTAGTCAATTCCTACATGTCAAAAATGAATTAGGAATATATTTCCTAAGGTTTCAATATAATCTATGTTTATTTTATTAGGTTTGAGTATATAAGGCGTGTTTTGAATTAAAATGTTTATTTTAAAAGGAAAACATGCACTTCGAGTCATATTAGTTACACTACTTATTATATTAATTTTCTGGTGATTAATACACCTAAAAATGACCTGTGAGTAATTTTAAAAATGTATCAAGATAATCCAAAAGTTATTTATTAGGTTTGAGTTTATGACCCATGTTTTGAATTAAAATTTAACTTTTAAACTAGAAAAACACATTGAGTCATGTCAGGAACACAATTTGTAAGATTAATGTGTGGGTGACTAATAATGTTAAAAAATATATTTTATGTTTTCCAAAATAATTAAGACATTATAATAACATTTTCTTAGTTTTGAGTATGTAAATTCTGTTTTGTACTAAAATGTAGATTTTTACTAAAATATTGTACTTTTAATATTTTTGGTCACACCGTGTATTAGATTGATTCTCATATGAATCCTATAGATAAAAAATTACTTATTGATGATTTACCTAAATTTTCATGGAAATTAGAGTATGTTATATCATTTTTTAAAACACGATGTGTGCTCTGAAATAAAAGTTTTCCTTTAAACTAAAAATACACACAATGAATCATATAAGGAACATCGTGTATAATATTGACATGATGTTGATTACTGTACATTAAAAAATTTATAACTATAATTTTAGTATAGTTTCAATACAATCTAAGCATTATTTTCTTTTTTGAGTATGTGATATGTGTTTTAAACTAAAACATTATTTTTAAATAAGAAATGTGTTTTCATACATAACAGCCACACTGTGTGTAAAATTTATATGTGATTTATTCCTATACATCAGAAATGAGTTATGGATAGTTTTACTAATGTAAGAAGAAAATATGAGTGTGTTTTCTCTATTTTTAGTGAATGATTCACATTTTAAACTATAATTTCACTTTTAAATGGAAAGCATGCAATTTTATTCATAAGGGGAACACAATGTGTCCAATTAATGTGTGGTTAATTATTACATGTCCCCCATGAATTAAGAATCATTTAAATATAGTATCATGATAATATGCGATTGTCTCCATGGTTTTGAGAATGTGAAATTTTTTTTGAATTAAAATATTAGTTCAAAATAAAAACAAACGCTTTCAATTATCCTATGCACAACTTATGTTGGATTGATGAGAAGTTAATTACTAATCATTTTAAATGATCTGTGTATATTTTTTTATGAAATTATAAATATAATAAATGATTATTTTTCTAAGAATTTAGTATATGACACAATTTTTTTAATAAAATGTAAATGTTATATTAAAAACATGAATTTTGAGTCATATTGAGCACACTATGTGTCAAAATTATGTACAATTTATTTATACACATCAAAATTGAAAATGGATAATTTTTATTGTGTATAACGACAATTTTAGAATGTTTTATTATTTTTCTATATGTAATGTTTATTTTGAATGAAAATTATGATTTAAAATAAATGTACACACGTTAAATCATATAGGTCACATTGTGTGTTAATGTGAAGTTTGGTTGATTATTACACTTTATAAATGACTTGATAATATTTTCCAAAAACTATAAGTAATGCATGATAATGATTTATTGTTTTCTAGTGAGTGAAACATTTTTTGAACTAAAATGACACATTTGAATATAAATCATGAACATTATGTTTTTAGTGGGCACATTTTGTGACAGATTGATGTGTGGTTGACTCTTATACATCAAAAATTACTTATAGATAATTATCTTAATGTTATGTCATTGAAATATTATTAAAAAGTCTTTCTTCCAAAATATAATGCATTCCATAACTATTAATATGAAAAAATAAAATAAATAACTAATATCCCTATGGGAAGAACATTAAACAGTACCTCTATGCACTATCCTTATCAAAGCCTTCATTAAGTGTTTATTTTTTTGAAATAACTTTTTTCTCATAAAGAGGGAAAAAGTATTTCATATAATGTTTTAGGTCCTTATTCAAATTTAAAATTTGATTTAGCCTTCAAGATGGACCTGAACTCTATATGGAGGATTTTTATGCTCTTTATATTAAAAAAATGCTTTCATAACATTAAATTAAAAATTATCTATGCATGATGTCAATAAAGATCGACTAAAAGGTATAAAATAAAATTACTAGATAATTAACTAAATAAATTTAAAATAAAATGATATGAAAAATTACTAAAGAAGTAGTAGATAAACTGACTCATTATGATCTCTGTAAAATAAAAAAATAGATATTATACTGGAACCCATCATTTCGTCTTGCAAAAAAACATATTATCACGATTTATTCTATAAAATTTTCACAAAAAAATATAACTCATCTTTTGAGTACATCACCTTCTGACGGTCCTAATAAAACTATAAAAATATAAATAAGCAAATGGATAACAAGTATTTCAATTATAATTTATATTATCATCTGAAATACCACTTTTGGGATTCTAATTTGTTGATATAATGTGATATAGTTCATAAAATTTCAAACATAATTACAACATCCATTGTTATTACTCTATTTTAGAAACTATTGAAAAATTTAAAAAATATGTAACTTATTATTATAGTGAAATATTATTATGTAAAACCTTATGCATATCCAGTTTTAGAGATCAATAGGATTCTTGTGTTCATTGACTATCCACATACAACTACTTTGTTGACATTTTAATACCACCTTATTATAAAATCATTAAAAATGTTTAACAAGAAATTTATTTGAAAATTTTTTATTATAGTTCATTAAAAATGGTATGTTTCACCATTTTTGTTGATATATTCCTAATCGAAGATTTGAATCAAAAAAAACATTGGAGTAACTAAATTCATTTAAATGGAAATCCAATGCTTCGAAAAAAATTAATAAGTAATATAAAAATGACCATATATTTATATGATTAAATTTCAGTGTTTTACCTGTACATTGTGGTTATTATGCAAAATTTTATTATTTTAAGATTCATTTGAAATATTGGTTCCAACTAGTCCACTATTATTAAACATTCATTTTCATCTGAGGATTATTTATGTGTATAATGGATGTGAGGACTAATGAATCTACTTTTTTCATAGGATTATCCTATCATATAATACTAATCTATACACCTACAAAAAATATGAATAATAATTTTCTATAATTAACATTGTTGATTAGATATTGGAAAAAAAATTATGAAAATACACCACATGTATAAATTTACAACTGAGACTCCCAATATTCATCCATGCTTCAGGATTTCATTTAAATTCTTGGGACTAATATTTTTTAAAATTGCATCTAAATAAATTTTTTCGTCAAAATCAATGAAGACTATATTTCTAGATTTAATCATTTTATCCATTTGGACCTTTATTATTTGTAAATTTGGTAGTTTAAATGGTGGGATGAAGGTACTCTATGATGATCTTTTTGATTGATTATTTGATCCTTTGGATTGTTTTTATTTGACTTTACGTTTGCACTACTTTTTTCTCAGACATAATATTCCTTAGTTTACACCTTTTTTAATTAATTATTCATTTTTTCCATCAAAATTTGAATTGTAAAGGACATACCTAATTATAGACAATCGTTTTTATAATAAAACAACAAATTTCTATAAAATATCTAATAGAAGGTCCGACTGTGTGAATATCATGATCATCAAGGGGAATGGGTAGCTCAATGATTGGCTCATGAGCTATGTGACTCCCAGATCTCACATGATATTTTGTAATGTCATTGTTGTATATAGTATATCCTTGGATATTTTATAATATACCACTAATAATAAGGTTATTCTTGGTGACTAAAAGGTATAAATCACAATCAATTTCACACTACATAATATTAATATAGGAAATGTATTAGTATATACCTTATTTCAATTTCACAAAAATATTTATAGAATACTTTATTTTCTATGGTAATGAAGACCATTTAAGGGAATGGTTGGCTTCAATGTTAGGGGTGGTGGCCTTCACGTAGTTGTTGTTTCTTTGTTTTTTCTTCTCTTAGATTCCTTTTCATAATATTATCCTATAACACAGTCCGTAAATTAATATTTTTATTATAGAAAATGTATCTATTATGACATATCATCCATTTTCGTATCTTTATATATCTATTTATTTCCTTTCTCAAAATATGTTTTATACGACAATCTAAAACTCTAACCCTTGATGCGGCCATATTGTGCTATCCACTATAAGTCCACAAAAAGTATCCATTAATTTGGTTCATATGATGTAAATTATTATGTCTAATATGGATATAAATATAATAAAATAAGTAGTCATTGTTATGTAATACAGATTCATTGTTGAATTTTTTTTATTATGTCGTTCATAAATGATTCCAATATTCATTGTATGTTTTCATCTACTAAAATTGTGTATTTATTTAAACAATCCCCCTTCTATAGAACATGGTGTGGGATGTATGTGACTTAAGACTTTGATTCATAAATCTATATGTAAACAGTGAAAATTAATTTTGTTATTGTTACATGCCACATGAAACTATTCATGTAGATTTAAAATATATTTCTTTTTTCAAGTGACTCATACCACATAATTTTTTTCAGTAGGGGTATATTAGTTTTGATGCACACTACTTATTTTCAACACTTAGTTATTGTTTCATAAATGAATGATTATTTAATATAGTGATTAATACATTTATTACCGTGTAAAATTTTACCAAACATTATGTTAATTAAATGATTTCACATCATGGGAGCTAATAAATGCATTCCATGTTTCTTGGTTTATCATCAATCCATCTATCTATTATGGGTGGGGGATTACATTCCCTTATTCATCCCTTAGATGATGCATTATAATAATTATTTGAATGTCTATATGATCCATTCCAATTAAAATTAATATAAATTTAATTCAATATTATTCTACTATAAATTCACTCAGAAATGGATAATGAAGAGTATATTAATGTTTTATAATTTAATTTTTCTAGTAAACTAGAGAAAATATATCATAATTTTACCCTAATATCTTCCCAAATTAATTCCTTAAAAATAGTCACTATATTAATCCATATATCTACATTAAATGAAATGTGTATTCGAGTGGCGAACCCAATGTAACTAATGAAAATGTACTTATTGGGGTCAATGGGATGGCTTGATGCATTCCATATAAAATCTAATTTCATTTAATTACTTCTTTCCAGAATAATTTTTTTATGACTATCACACTATGATGCTCATGTTTTTCTCAAACATAGTTTAATCACCTTCTACTATTTCCACAATTTAAACATTATCAATATACTGTTCCTTAGGATCAGTAGCATTAGTATGTGGAGATACCTGTTATCCCTTGAGATTGTGAGTATCAACACATAAAAAAATTTATTATCTACAAAACCAGTTGAATATTAAATTTAGGTTACTTAAATTCAAAAGTGAACACACAATACTATAAGGTAGCATAATGTATAAATTTTTTTAACCAGAACACTCTTTTTCCATTAATTATTAAAGGGATTTTACATAACTATTGAGTATCCAAATATCTTCTATGTTACACCCTATGGAATAAAGGACCTAATCCATATTTGGACCATCAGGAAATTATTGTGGCATCCCAAATAATGGGTTCAACCTATATTAAATTAACATATGAACCTACAATGGTTTTGATCAATAGTAGAACAATTAGTCACTTTTTATTTATATTATTTCACACATAAAAAAATTGTACTTCATGTGTTTCTATTATTGATTGTTCCTCCTTATAACCATTATTAATAAAATCCACATTCATAGAAAAAACATAACATGGAATGTGGTATAAAAAAACTACCATAATTTTTCAATGATTCCAAAGTATTCCATATACATATAAATTGAATTTCTGTATTTGGTACCAATTAAATCCATTGTTTCTGCTACAAGATTAACTCCACTATTATTCCTAGTTCATAGATTAAAATGTTACATTAAATAAAACATATGACTATTAATTTCATAGATGTCATAAGATTAAAAATATAGGCTTGGTACATAGTCTATCCATCAAATTTTTTCTAAAATTTAATTAAAATTTAGAGCCGAATACCTTTAAATGTGGTTTTGAAACAATCCTATAAACTATTGATTATTTGTATTTGATATCCAGATTCTAGTATATGATGGATTTAAATTCATAGGAATTTAGTTTTTGGTTTCAAAAAATGGGTCAATCTCTAATCTATTAATAAAATGAATGGCGGCCCTATTCCCACTCTGTATTGGTTATTATGACAATATATAGTCTAGAAATTCCTTAACCCACAAGTCACCCGTTGTAAAGATATTTTGGGGGACCAATTCTCTCCACATGAAATAGATATACAATACAAAATTTAGACACATCCTTAAAAAAAGTTCTCTTGGCAATACAACTTTCTGACTGACTTGGATTATTTATTTACCCATTCAAAATCATCACATACCATTAAATGGGGTAAATTGATCAATAATGTATAGTGTAACAATGTAATATATATATATATGTATATATATAACGAAGTGAACCATTATATCAAATAATGATAGTGGGGATAATATCTTCAATTCAGTTAGTATAATAGAAATTTCATTTTCCATTGTTGGAAAAAATTTCAGGATTATAAGTTTACTTAATAAATCACTAAAAAAGAAAGAAAATTTTTTAAAATATAATTGAAATTGTTTTTAAAAATTCAACGTAATTCTATAATCATAAAGTCTTTCATAAAAACATGATAGTATGGTAATTTTAGGCTATTTAACAAAAAATTAGTTATTCACACTATATTCTTGATAATTGATGAATACCCCTCTTGAACCATTTTATCATTAATATTGTTTCAAAAAAGATATATCTCCATCCTTTAAAGAGTGTAATCTACTAGAGGAAGAAAATTCAATATTTTACCTATCACTAGTACTGAATCGTCCCTTATCCCCAAGCCCATTATGTCCATGCATGCCTTAATTCAATTTTTTTAGAAGGGTGCATTTTGTAATATGTCAGTAACACTTTCACATAATTTTCATCTATGTGCATGACATCAAAAAAAAATATGACATAAAAACATTTAATGTAGTCTAATTATAAAAAACTATTCTCTTCAAATTAGTTTTCATTAGGATTTTCAAGAATGGTTTTCTGAAAGTGGTGACCATAACCTTTAATTTATTAAAATGTTCATCACCTGTTAGTTAAGATAGTTTTTGACCTTCTTTTGAATTCCTATGAAATAATGTATTTCATGTTAATTATATTTTTTATTGGGGTAAAAATTTATTATATCCTTGAAACCTCGTATTAGACGAATGTTTTATCCAAATAGAGTATGTAGATTGTTCAAAAATAGGTCACCCAATCATTCCTTTAATGTTTTATACTGAAAAAATCCTTAAACACAAATTTTATTTATCATATCATTAAAAATTATTTTCAATGTAAAATTTTTATTTCTATAAGAATTATATAAGGTTAAACTTGAATCACACATTAATTTCAGATCATGAATAAATGGATCAAAATAAACAACAATGTCATTACCTAGTTATTTTTGTTCTAATATAAGTGAAGTGAAAATAATGTATATTTACTTTTTTCATCATTATTATATTAAGATAAACCACACATTAGGAATTTTATAGTGATTCATAGTCCATCAAAACAATATACATTCATTTGAACATTCATTTATTCTATGAGAGATCATACATATAGAACATATCGTTTGTTTAGTATCATATTTTCACTATGTAATCTCACTATCATATAGTGTTATATAATTCAAGAGAGAGAGAGTAGTTTATAAATTTAGAGTCACTAAATATGATCCTAGATTTTAAATTATTTATCTTCTGTACGGATGAAAATGTTTTCAATTTAATTAAACCAGTACAATGTCATCAATTCAGAACTCTATAGCATATAAAACATCATTGGAATGTCAGGAAGATTATCATTTATAATTATTTACATTTCCTAAATATGAAAATCTTTATCCTTTAAACATGTAATCATATCCAAGATACAATCTTCATTATCAGTAATTATTGTAATTGTTTGAGATGATCTATAAAATGCTGTGTTATCCCAGTCAAAATCAATATTCTGTTTTTCCCCATGATTAGTCTAAAATTTATAACATTGATATGTTTTGTGATAGATCAAGTGTTCTTCCAAGTCGACTAGACTAATTAATCTTGAATATGATCAATGAAAACAAAAACTATTGATTTGAGAAGGTTTATATGCATGATCTTATTCAAACATGATGAACTCTTTAATCCAATCTTTATAATCTTTTGCATATAAATGTCATCCAACTATTTTTGATTCATATACATCATATTTCATTCACTAATATTTATATTTAACAAAACAATAAACACACAGAAGGTCTAATATTTGAATATTAAAAGGATATTCTTTCTATATAATCATATATATTAATCCATTTTTTATCAATTGTTATTTCATAAATACATTTTAGTATATATAAGAAGAAGAATCATATTCCATCAACAAACTAGAATCACCAAAGTGGTATTTCAAAATGTCATTGTTTTAACACATACATGAGATTTCTGAAATTCTATTTAATAAAATGTTTAGAATATTTTATAATTATTATTTTTTAAATGTTTAGAGTTAGATATTTACTTATACTATTTATTATTAAAATAAACATATTGGTTGAAAAAATTCTTTATCTTCCCATTCTATGACCATTTTTGATAAAATATATTATGTGGTCTCATACTTGTTGTGGTGTATAATGATGTGATTTGGTGAAGTGGACATGTCTTGGATGTCGTCTATAAGTGAATTTTGGTTATTCAAATATGATAAATAATAAATAAATCAAATATTTTTCAACAACCATTCATAATTGACTTTATTTCACTAAGATAACTATTTTTATACACTTTTTGTATTTTGAAAACATAATGTGTGAATTTTTGTAAACATTGCACCTACTTATATTTATTTTACCCATATTCAAAATTAGAAAATATATATTTTAGATTAATGTTTTTTAATATAAAAAATTTGATAATAATAAAACTTATATATTTGTTTGTAATAAATTATAATACTAATTTAATTATAAATCATAATAAAATATATGACATTTTAAGATAAAAATATTGTAATTAAATGAAATTCAATTGGATTTTGGTTTTTTATATTAGAATAAAATTATCATAATTTATCTCAACATATAAAATCATTTAGTTCCCCATATAAGGATTTTTCAAATTCATCATTGGGTAATAATTAAAATTTTAATTTTAATTTTTCATGACATTTTTTAAATAATTAAGATTGTGGGTGGAAGAGGAAAAATGAATTCCATTACAAAAAATGCCCAAATTTTCAAATTTCAAAATCATAACGAAGATTTATTTAATAAAAAAATAATTGTAATCAGTAATGTAATTCATTAAATAAAAAAATGATAAAATTAGAAAAATTAATGTTTTGAAATTTTTGAAGTCATAATTTTTTGCATTTCAATATTCTGATTATTCTCTCATTAAAAATAATATAATCTATGAACATTAATGTTAACAATAATGGGAGAATTATATTAATTTTAATGGGAATAATAATATTTATATGGGTTTTTTTGAAAATTTAAATTTAAGGATCGATAAAATAATTTTTTTCATTACATTACCCAAAAACTTAAGAAATTAATATGGGGAAATTGAGATTATATTTTATTTGTAAAATAAAATTATATACAAAATTCAAAACAAATTCCTAAAATAAATCAATATACAAAACAAAATGTTTTTGAATGAGAGGAAAAAACCCTTAGAATAGATAAGGATATTTTCTAAGATGATTTCATGACTAACAAAAATTTGTTAAACAACATTTATTTTGTATTCATTGAGAGATCATTCCAAAACTAGGGGAAGAATAAAAAAAATCATCAATGTGCAGGGACAAACATTTATTAAAACCTAATATGTAACGAGAAATATAAAATATTATTAAAATAAGTGCCAGCAAATCATGTAGTGGAGAATAATCAATGTGAAGAACCAAAAATGATGAAAAATGATGGGAGATCGACTAATATTAATAATGAATGGCATACCTTTGATTTAATGATCGGGTATTCTGAATGATTCAAAGGAGGAAACAATAATATTAGGTTTCCACATGAACTTGAACGGTGTGATCATGGGTGATCTATGTCAGGATATAATTTATTAGTGTTATATGAGTACTGATAAAGTCATTGATTTATCAGTGATAAAAAGTCATTGATAAATCAAATCTTTATCACTGTTAAACACCAATCACTTCTAAATATATCTTTTACCAGCGTGTAATATATAACTGATAGAAACTATTAGAAAATAAGAATGAAAAATTGAAATTAAAATTTATAATAATGCACTTATTATATAAAATTGTATATTAAAAATTACTTCACAATATTTATAAATAATTATAAATTTTAAAAAATTAAAATAAAAAAAATTCAATTACAAAAACCTGAAAAATAAATATACAATATTATTTATAATAAATGTAATAATAAATGTGATAGTATTATGATAAGTGTTCCATATTATAATAAATGTGTTACAATTGTGATGAAATAAGAAATAATGTTTATTATGTATATTAAAAAATATAAAAAATGAATAAGTTATATAAGTTATATATATTATGAACTAATCTAAAGGAATATATATTTAAATAAAAATTATTAGTTACTAAAAATTGAACTTAAATAAAAAAATTTAAATTAAATTTCCAATTAAAGACGAATAGATATTAAATGTATAATGATTTAAAAAATATATTAAAACTGAAATGAAAAAATATTAATTATGTAAATTACAAACATAATAAAAATAATAAATTTTTAAAAATAAAAATATACAAATAAATACTAAAATAGATAGATTAAAAAATATGAAACAAATAAATATTAAAAATGAATAAAATTTAATAATTGAAAATGGATAATTTGAAATAATACTAGAAAATTAATTTAGTAATTTTGATTATATAAATTAATGTAATATTTAAAATGAACAAATATTAAAATAAATATTAAAAGTATTAAAATTTAAATTTTTTAAAAATATTAATAATATTATCATGATTAATATTTAATCGATAATGATTCTATAATGATTAAAATATAAATATAATAAAATAAAAATAAAAATATATTAACTATATAAATTAGATACAAATTAATAGAATTGAATATTAATACTTAAAAATATATAAAAACTATAAATAACTAATACATTACAAAAATATTAAATGATAAATATTAAAAATGAATTAATATTAAAAATTTATAAATTATATAAATTTAAAAATGTTAAAATATTATAACTTAATCAATAATATTTAATAAATACATGGTAAAAATGAATAAAATATAGTAATTAAAACTATTAAAATTAAAAAATATAACAAAAACTGAATAAATAATATTATGTATATCAGTTATAAAAACATTAAAATGAATAAATATTAAAAAATGCATTTAAGTACAATAGATTCATAATAAACTATAAATTAAAAATAAATAAATTAAAAATGTATAATGATATAAATAAAAAATGTATTAAAATAAAAATGAATAAATATTAATTATAAAATTTACTAACATATTTAATTATTAAATATTATCCATTAAAAATATATAAATAAATATTGCAAATTTTAAAAATTACAAAAAAAATTACATATTTATATATATTTCTGTATAAAATTGTGTTAATTACATTAGAAAAACCATATAAATTTTCATGCGATTTAATTTATGTTAATATATATGAATATAATTATATATATACAAATAGTATATTGTGATATGTCAAATTGTATAAACAAATTACATTTCTTTAAATATGAAGATATATTCATATTCAAGTACACAAACATACACATTGCATACACACATAGACACAGACATATGCATACACATGCACATACATAAACAGACATACATATCCAATCATATACATGCATATGCAGATACATACACAAAGACACAAATATACAAATAAACATTCATACATTTATATACATCTATATATACATACTACATAAACATACGCATACTATATAAACATTCACATAAACACATACATACATACACATACAGAACACAAAAATCTATATGCCTACACACACACACAACACAAATACTCATACAACACATACATAAACATGCATACACATGCATACATATCCACACACACACACACACTCATATACATACACATACATAAACATAAAACATGAAAATACTAACACACACATACATCTACATACATACATATATTTAGATTCACATATTAATATATGAGTATATTTTAAATTAATTTATATAAATATAAATGTATATTTTTAAATATAAACTATATTCAATTAAATAAATATTCATTTATAGATTTATAATTGTTTAAATAAAAAATTAATATATTATTTTTTTAAGTGGTTTTGGAGAATCCCCCATTTATTAGACATATTAAACCCAATTATTATTATGGGTAGAGGAAACTCATTACATGGCTCATAGTCCTAGTGAGTATAAAACCTCATGATAACAACTGAACCATTGGTCCAAATATGACCCGATGACCCTGTCACTTAGGTCATTCTTGCACTACTACTCACACCCATATTATTTCCTCGTGCCACTATCAATTATCGTAGATGTCGGGAAAAGCCCAGTATCTTATTGTGTGCCTACACCATAGCGCACTTTTGATAAATTCCTACAAAGGGGGTTATCCGGGGTCGAACACAGGACACCGATTAGTTGATGTCGTTGTCAGGTGTTGGTCACCACTTGACCAACACCCCACTAACAATTAATATATTGTATTCAAATATACACTTTTTAATTAATATATATTTATATATTAATAAATATTTTTATAGACTATTTTAAATTTGATATTTTTTATACATAAATTTATGAAAATAAGATAAATAATGTTTTTTATTATAATATGATTTTATAAATCATATATATTTATATATATATATATACAATTCTTTTTATATAAATCATAGTTAAATATATATATATATATATTAAATTATTCACAGTTCCCTTTGTCAAAAATTTTGTTGTTCTATTAAGGGGGATGCTTTTATTAGTGTTAAGAAATATGATGATAAAGGCATGACTTTAATAGTGATAAAAAAGAACTAAAAAACTACAATTTTAAATTTTCATTTTTAGCACTCATAAATGTCACTTTTGTAATAAATTTTTGGTGGAGTTGATAAAATTACCCCCTTTATTAGTGTTTTATGCATAGCACTAATAAAGTGTAGCACTTGATTAACATAAATATATGGTAGTGATTAATATGGGACATAATATATATTAGTATATATACAGATCTAATACAAGATACTAGATAAAATGTTTCTTGTTGGTCTATAGAACCTCTTTAATTAAATTTATTCCTGAAGACCCATTTTACTCATATAAAAGGAAGATCTGTTATATATTTCACTATAGTCCAACCATTATTACATTTTAATTTATTGATTTATTATTTAAATAAAACTATATAACTATCAACACAAAAGGATTCCACATCCATTTTATGATAATATTGTGATACAAATGCAATTTGATGGGATTTTTTTCCACGGATCAATGAGTCCTTATTAGTTTATCTAAACCACCAATGATATTATCACTACAGTGATTGCTTATAACCAATTGGTTTATAGGTAAAATGGAGTGTTGATTTTCATCTATCATAAGGTTATATTTTCTTAAGATAACATCTAGTTGACTTTATTTCATAAGTATACATACTATATGTTAACTTAATATGGATTGAATTCAATATCTGAATATATTATTTGTGGGATTTGAATAAAACAATATTGACGTATAACTTTTGGATATTTAAATTTTTAATAAGGATAATATAAACCAAATTTTATATTTATAAATTTTTAAATAAAACTTTTCTATTTATGGAAAAACTCTACACACCCTACTAGTGGTAGAACAACCAAGAAATTTTCATTCATCATCTTTTGGAATAAATTTCTCAATATTATCATTAGTATTAAAAATAAAAATTTATATCAAAAAACATTGATGTTTATGATCTTAGTTTTTCTAATATTAATCAATTTCTAATGGTATTTATTAATTAGTATATTAAATAAAACACGATTTAGAGTGTATTAGGTTATTCTCATTGCATCTTCCAGAAAATATTTTTCTATAGAATATTTAAAAATAATTATCATGCAAATTTTTAAAAGGTTCATGTTCCTTAATTCTACTAATTTTTTCAAATACGGAGTAGTTGGATTTGTGAAATTATATTTTACTTCCCTTTCACTACAAAAAAGTTTAAAGACGAAATTAAACTCACTTCCTTGATCTCTCTAAACAACAACTTCATATATGTTATTTATATTTTTATCTAGTACTATAAATCTTTTAAAAACAAATATTTCATTCAATTGAAGTGTTATATAGTAACTCCAATATTTTGTAATATAATACTAAACAAGGATATACAAAAACGTGGGTTTCTCTCATAACTATTGTTATTTTAGGATTAAAAAAATCCATGTTCACTAAATGTAATGAAAAAGGCATTAATAATTTCCCGAAAAACATAAAACATGACCTATGTTTATTTTCATATTAGAAATGATTATATACTTTGGAAAAATAAAATTTATATTTCAAATGTTCCATCACTAGTACTATCTTTAGATATTACTTATGTTTCATACATTATAGTGTCTTGAACTCTTATAAAAAAGCAATGAAGTATATTGAACAACACCAAGATAGGTTAAATTCTAGTTGCTAATATATTCTATGTTTATGGTGTAAATATTATCATGACGATAAAAAAATAAAGTATCTAATCCATATGATCATTAAACAGTTCATATAATATTCATGAAGTTGGCAGTGTAACATTCATCAGATATTTAGATAATGATAATGAGATTATTATTATGTCCTAAAACAGGATGGAAATTAGAAATTAATTCATTACTTGGGAAGAAATCTCATTCATACCATATAATTGACTTTGTACATTTCTTCTAAATGTAAATCATTGACACTTTACATTTTATAAAATTACCTAGTTTAAATATTCTTCATTCACATGATGAGAACAATAGCTATCAATTTTCCAAATGTTATGGATGTTGGTACTTATCCTTTCATCTTGAAACATTTTAGACTAAGAATTTGGTACCCAAAATTCATTCGGTCTACTGATGTTAACAAATAATAATGTGAGGACCCAAATATTTCTAACTTATTTAAACTATGAGATATATTAAGATATATGATTTTTTTTTTGAGAAAATACATTTTTTTAAATGAAAATGTTTGATCCAATATCCTCTCATATGGTATTTAGTAGTTCATTGCTTGGCAAAAAATAACATTACTCAAAATGACATATTACAATATATTTATATCCAAATAAAAAATATATTGATTTATGTCTGAATTTTTTGTAAATATAATTAAATATATTTCTTCTGATAGAAAAAGTAGTCAATAATTTATGAATATTTCAACTAATTGTTTCAGTTCCACAATTACATTCCTAACATATAATGAGTTTACTGAGATTTTTTAGCATTTAATTTAATGTTCAGATTAAATATTTCAATCATAATAAAACTTATCCCATCAGTGAGTTTAATTTTTCCGATTTTAACTTCAAAAATTTTAACATATTCATTTTTTAAATTTTATGAACATTTTGAAAAATCAAAATTATTTTTAGAAATTATATCTTCCACTGTAGTAACTTCTTACATAGAAAAATTATGTTCATTAATTATCTTTTTTATTTTTCATTTCTAAGAAAACAATCTTTTTAGTAATTTATTTTATTGATTGAATATCATCCTCATTTTGGATAAATTAAAACTATTTTCATTATTTGATGAAAAATGACCATTTTCAATAACAGATAATTTATCAAGAGTATCAGGAGTTAACATACCCAGTTATGAAATGATTACTTTGAGGAGTATATTAATAAAATACAATGATATTTTATATATTATCATTATTTGAGTTAGAAATTATATCAGATGATTGATCCTAACTAATAATCCATATACCATTAGTCACTTGAAATGCCTTTCATTCATTTATCTTAAAATATTTCACAACTTTATAATTTTTTTATATCCATCGAAAATTTATTTTCATACACCTTGGATATATCTCATTCAAACCAAAGGGTGTTTTAAGACTCTTTCTTTCTATACCGATTTTTTTTTTATAATGATCATTCTAGAGGCACTTATCTCTAATAATATTTTTCATTATTATCACAACATTAGAGTTATCTGTTAATTTTTTTTGAATTACCAATGTATAATTGATATTTAGAATTATTATTTAAAGTAGTAAGCTTTGTTATCTGAACACAAAAAGATAAATTAAAAGATAATGAAGAAAACGAAACTCTATTATTCCTTTTTAGTATCATCATCTCCCTTTATGAAGTTATCATATTATATTATGGTTTTGATGATATAATCAAGAATAATAGTTTACAAATTCTTAGTGTTATCTTTAACCATCCATATATATTCCCATTATTTGGAGAAAATATTTATCACATTTTAAATAACCCATTTATCAATTTTTTTCCTCTTACCCAATGATTTATGTACATTAATAATAGTTAAAAGACATCAATGAATCTACAATACTTATTATTCTAAATGAAAATTAAACGAATGATAATTAACTCTGAACATTGCTCAAATGTTTTCAAGGAATTTGGAGGTTCTAAAGTGATTTATATATATATATTACCATATACCATTCGTAATATAACATGTGGAAATTTTTAATATAGATATATCATTTCCTTGAGAAAATAATCAATTTATAATCATTTTAGTTTCCTTGATACTCCAGCTTTTGTTCATGAGTAAAAGTATATTCCTACTTCTATGGAATACTATAACTTCCAACCATTGTAAAACAAAATATCAAATACCATGTTTATTATTATAGTATTCATATTTTTTCACCAATATTCATCATATATACCATCAAATAATGTAGGTTTTATTAAATTTAAATTATCAATATTTTTTATTATATATCTTTCTATATCAAAACAAAAAAAGGATCTTTTCCTCTCTACATGTTAGTGTAAGGAAAATGTCAGTGTTTATGATAAAATTATAAACAATATAAAAATATTAAATTAAAAGAAAATCAAACAATGATATAGATAAGAGTATAATTAGTCTCTGATAACACTATTTATTCATAGATGATGGGGTGCTATAGAACTATGAGTGGGGTGAATTTTGAACAAAATATTCTTTTGTAATTTTTTTACTATTAAATTTTGGGTTTATTGGAAAATGTAAACTCTAATTATATTAGAGTTTAAAAATCATAAATTAGTGGAAATTATAAAATCGTGAGTTAAAAACATAACTGAATAAAAATATAAACCCAAAATAAATTAAATAAGTGGAAGTAAATTACTCAACCAAATTAAGTAAGAGTAAATACAAAAAAAAATCTAGAAGTAATCCAAATATAGAATCAATACATAGAGTGTTAATAAATATCCTTAATCTTTTTATAAGGATATTTATTTCCATATTATTCTAAATTAATAGGAAATATTCACTTCTTTATAAATTGGTATGAAGATCTGTAAACATGATCTTAGCTATCACACTTTTATTCTTGGATGTTTCTTAGTTATATACCTATTAGAATGTACATGTTCAAAATCATGGAACTTCTAGAACTGTAGCCTCATCAGTATCACTAGATAAGAATAGATGAATCAATTTTATAAATCATCAAATATTGGTCACTCACCCATGAGTGCCTCTTCTATAATATGACTGACAGTAAGTCAACACTAGGCTTCATTAACACAACTTTAAAACAATACTATTTCATTCTATGAATTCTCATAGATCATGAATGATGAAACAAACCATATTCAATAGTGAAAAATTATTCATTCTATAAGGATCATACCAATTGATTATAATATGAAAACCAAGACATTTTACAATGATAAGTCAAACAATAAAATATATTTTAAAAAATTACTAGAAAAAATATAGTCAAATCACTCAAATTAGTGCGATGTTTCACAAAATGTGAATATAATTTTTTTTGTATCTTATATCTTCTATTCCATATAGATTCTGATTCTATTTATAGATTTTCTGTAAATAATTCCAACGGGTTAAATCCAAAAAAAATTGTTTTAGTTACAATGGAATTTTATGAAATTCACTATCACCTGATTAATATAATGTTTTCCACTATTGATATATGTGTTAAATTCTACATGTATTCCCAACTCTAATCCTATATTTTTATAGATGTAATGATTTTTTCAGTTCAGCAGGACATGAAATCCTAATAATATATATATAATTACAAAAACTAAAACAAACAACTCTATAATTAAATAAAAACATAAAATCTATATTGGGATTTTTCAAAACAAAATAAAAGTGGTTGATTGACTCAATATTCTTCTTATTTTCCTTAACACATCATTAAAAAAGAATCACATTTCCACACAAATATTTACAAAATGTAAAATTGATATATAATTTCTGATAATGAATATAATATCCACATATAATACAAGAAATTTAAAAAAAAAATATCCCTAACCATCTTTTATACATTATATTCATATCTATTCTTGATGAAACCAACCATTTTAATCACGTCATCAAACTCCAATGTTCCAACTCTAAGAGGCTTACTTCATTCCATAAGTGGACCATTAAAATTTTTGACACTTAACATGTTCATTTGGTATTCAAAAACAATTCATATATATTATATAAACTTCAATGAATAAATTTTAATTATGGTAAATTTTTTTACATTCATTTCATATATCTCAAAATCATAATGATGTGATATATGAAGTAATATATTATTGTAATTTATCATCACAATTAATGAAATGGTCACTTTATAGTTAATACGAGGCATCTTTATATAATCTATTTCTACTAAACAATATATTTGGTTAGGTAATATACCATCCATGATCATTTTCCTAATGAAAACTAGATTTAATCTTATATGTATCTCTATTACTAAAGAATCAACTACATTCTAAACATGATTAATATACACGAAGTCCTATTATAATTTCATATCCCCCAAAAATTTCACAAAATCATAAAACATAATGGACTCTAAATAGATTTATAAACTATGATAATTACATGATCATTTTGTATTTCATGAAATAAATATCTCTTAGACTTTTAAAAAATAATACCAGACCTTCTAGGTTCTTACATAACATTAGTATCTTATTCACCCACAAGGCTTTTTATGATTGAGTAAATTTCCATATCATGAAAACTTTTTGTTATCTAATCATGAACTTTTCAATATTAACACATCCTCTAATTAACTCTTCAAACAATGTGATCCGTATCATATAGAACACCATATAATGAATAAAAATTGGTTTGGTAATACTATAAAATTAATATCCCATTACATAATTTGGATAACCCACAAAAAATTCTCTAATTTAAGGATATGTTTATCATAATATTAATGACATACCTATTAATTATAACACCTAATACCCATCATATTATATTGATATGTTTTACATTCCATTTCCGATATATTGTAATTAATACTATCTTATATGGAAAATAGTATAGTATGAAATATACTGATTCTAGATCATATCCTCAAAACAATATAGGAATGTTACACTAACACGTCATCGATAAAACTATTACCTACGTGGTTTTATTCCTCCAATATGATACAATATTCTATAATTTTGTTTTTTGGGGAGTTTGTTATTATAAATTTTGATAATTTATTAGATGATATGTGAATTGTTGGCCTATGTATTCACTAGCTTGATCTTATAAAACAACCCTAATACATTTAACCAGTTGATTTTATTTAGGTAATTTTTGAAAACACCAAACTTTTCAAATGTTTCAAATTTATATCTCATTTGAAACACCAAACCATACCGACTAAAATGAGTAGTACATGATAATTTAAGGACACTAACCATCAGGGCTTGAGCTTTGATTACCCCAATCAAATATCCAATAGTCCATGGGATGGAAACTAGAACTGAGTAGGAATAACCCACACATGGGATAAATTAGCCTATTATAACTTTACATATGAACACATCTCTAAACTCATATAATGATAAAATATAAATCCACTAAAATGAATGAATGCATATATCTATAATCCCATAATCATTGTATGTTAATAATATACTGAAAGCGACAAAGGTTCTGAATACAAGCCCAACAAAAAAATGTTAGAGAGTCCAACCTGATCAGAAATAGGGGACAACTGTCAAATGCAAGCACCCAAAAAAGTCCTTGTTCATTATAACCCAAAAAATGATCCACTTACTCTCTATAACCAAAGAAATTACTAAAAGGGTCATCATCTACATAAAACATGACACATGTAGGAAGATCCCATGTTGGGTTGAGTTTAAAAATACCTACCAGGACACCCCAAAGGCACTAAAAAATTTATTAAGTGTATTCATCTCATTAGAAGAATATTACAACCAAATAAACAACAAATTATATTTAGGAAGAACATCAGACCATCAAGACGTCTTAACCAAACTTCTAGCTACAAGATTCTACTCTACAGTTCCTGGAAATACTCATTTTGGTTGAAATCACTCCACAATCCATACAATCACTACTGAAACTCAACCAAGGGGTTATGATCTTTGGTCCCTCCCTAAGAACAGTCACTATTCTATGACGATCATGATTCATAGATAGAGGATCACACCCTAGATTGTTTGGGAACATCAAAAACCTATTCTAGATCAACACGCATTGTAGGGGATCATATGCATATGATAACTTGAACCATACTGAAATGACCCTATAGACGGGGGATCAATTACCTATTAAAGTAGGTAACATTGATTCCACAAACCCCAACTATTTTATTGAAGGAATAATATAGGACCACACTCCAGTATCACGGAGGGACACCAAAAACTCTATATAAGACTCATCCTCCAGAGGTGATTCCAATTTAGAGATGTGAACATAATGCCACACTTTACCCTAAATGGGATGAAGTAAGGGAAAAAATCAACTAATACTAGTTATAACTAAATGAATAAATGGATCCAAACTCCCTCAAAGGGCATACACAATGTGTACTGGGGGTACATATCTTGATTGGTCATCCCTTGGTCTTCTCGTGTGCTTCCTACTCACATGGAATGTAGATATCCATAAACATAACATGTTTGTAATCATAAAAACAGGTATATTTAGGCTTTAATTCCACATGTTCCATCAATACATACCCATGTACTTCTGGTCGTGCTAGCATACCAACCTTTGCACACCTATCCATCCCTGTTTACACTAAGGTGTGTCTGAGTACAAATTTATTTCTATTGACTCTTACCATGTCCATGTACCCCGACCTACCCATTACCATGTATCCTTTGACATAAATTTCAAACTGTTAGAAAAAGTCACATGGCATGTGATAGGGGTCACATGATATGTGATTTTTTCTTCTCTGTGAGAACCCTAGAACCAAAGCCACAACCTTACACGATGTTTTATCGTAGATAAAAAAATATCTCACATAGAATTTTATAAAACCCTCAAGTTATCCTCCTCATTATCCACCAATGACATTATCACCATAGTTATAACTGGGGATAATGGATCTGAGGTCATCTAAACCTTCTATCATCGGATATTTGAATCCAAGCTTTAAAACTACTCAGAAAATGCCATTGTCGAGACACATTTTCACTACCGTTCATCAAAATGGGAATAATTGGAACCATCCATCGAATATGATCTTCCTTTTATTGTCCTCTATTTTTATTACACCTTAATCATGAAGCTTACTCGATTTATTTAACCATTCAGCAGAAGACTGGTTGTGTAATGAAAATATACCTAATACATAGAAAACCACAGGACACAGATATTTTCCATGATGAATGTGTGATAAAACAGTGGAGAAAAACATAAAAAAAATATATGAGGAATTAACCTATTCATTTTTTCAATTCAGACATGTTCTTTGGACAAAATATTAGATGAAAAATGAGTTAATAATAAATGAACAAATAATTCTACCATGAATTAATTTATCATCAACGAAAGATTCAATTATTTTTTATCTAATTTATTCATGTTCAAATATGATTAAAGAATAGGATGAAATAACATAAATAGACATCCGACCAATTCTTTGGATCAATTGCTAATGATGAACAGTCTTGTATTGTTATCATTGATGTGATCTATGTTCTTTGATGATGAAATATTCCTCGATGTCGATCTGATCCAATGTCATCTTCCAACCTTCATCCAATAGATCCTCTCAATTAATAAGTTATAAATTTAACCCCAGGTAATTAGGAATAACCATCTTTAAATAGGGGTTTCTAGTTCATTATATCAAAAAAAATAATGAAATAAAATTAATTTATTTTAATATTTATTCTCGTAACAAAACATTATAGAAACACCCAACACTGATAATGATTTTATTGTGCCTTAGGTAAATACCATGATAAGAAATCAAATATGGTCTCATATATCCAATCTGACCCTATATTCAAGATGTAGGATCCCAATTCTACCTTTGAAGTATGGATCCTTCCTTTTTCTATTTTTACTTGTGAAAATTGGGGAAAAGAGGTCAAGGGGTTGCCTACAGTCCTATTACATGATGTGACTAGGAACTACATGTTGCATACATATAGGTACACATCATGTGTGTAAGGATACACCACATGTAATCCATGTACATGACCACTTAAATGTTGGAAAAAAATTATACATACACAGTGTGAAATCTCAAGTACATGCCATGTACATTATTCTAATTGATTAATAAGTTGGGAAGGATATTGTTTTTCTAGATGAAAAAAACTCACTTTCAATGTTTGGAACACCAAGAAAATCAAAATGAGGGGTTGTCTCCTAATTAAGCATATGATCTCTGATTTGAACAATGTGGGATTCATTGGATTCCCCATAGTGAGATCTCGGTTCCCATTTAGCCTTTCTTCCTAATTTTGTGTCTCGGTTTAGTTAGCAAGGGTTGAGAGGTTTTGCTCGTTTTTTAGATATACCCCATTCTAGGTCGAATAAATGCTCGACGATGGATGAGAAGAGTCATACTACAATACGGTATGTGGTTTTTTTCCTTTCATGAATTGTCTTGATCTTTATATATATTGAATGTCATGGGCCCACTTTTTGGGTGTCGCTTAATTGAATAATGAACTTTGTTATTTCCTATTGATGGTTAGGTAATTGTTTATATAATTGGAAATAATGATTAGGGTTGTGAAACATGAGTGACGGCCACCCTATGGGTGTGTTACCCTTAGATGGTCGTATGGATAAGAATGCCTATGATGCTTGAATTAAATTACCATTATTTGATTGTTAAGTCTATATTTCACATTATATGAATCTCCCACATGAGATACTTTTTGTTTTAATCCATTTTAATTGTTTAAATTGCATAATAAGTTTGTTATGTGTTTTCCCAACATGAGTTATCCATATTTGGGCATTTAATAGTTAAAATTACATGTGTTTATTATTTTGTAAATTGTTCCGATGTGAGTTGTTTATGTTAAATCCATTTGATAGTTTAATTAACATCTGTTTCATGTAGGATATAATGTGAAATCAAATTAAATAATAAAACAGGTCATTAGCAATGGGTGATCCACATTCTCTGTAAAAAGACAAGGACATGCTCATGTGAATAATTACATCTTATATACCATTGGTGAACCATTGTCTTGGTTAAAAGATAATGTACGAGATTAAAAAGTTAATAATGTAAAGGACATGAGAAAACAACTGATATCGTGTTCGGGCTCATTGATTATTGTTTTAAAATATCATGAAAACTTAGGATCCATTGAGGGATACCTAGGCTGGCCCCATTAGAGAATAATTAAATGATTATTATGTCATGGTTTGACGGTTACATGTATATGGGGGTTACTTAGGTCAAGTATGGACCTGGAGAATTTATATAATTCGAAAAACATGAATAACAAAATATATTAATTATGATGCATCATCCAAGAAAATTTGAAGCTTAGATTTGGAATTCCCTTAAACACGTTAACCATTATCTTCTAATACATAAGTTGTTCTTACTTTTGAGTACCTAATATTTACTTCTTTCACTATTGTACACTTCTTGTTAAATATATTCACTGAATTATTGGCACTAAACTTTGGTGGTTTCCTAGTAGGATTTTGTTTCACGCCATGTTTGGGTCATGTTTCGAGGCCCAAAATTATTATATAATTGTAGGTTTTGATCATAGAAAGAACCCTGCTAAAAGTACTTTATGTGCTTTGGAGTCGGAGAGCATGGGACTGGGCTGAGGCATGTTGTTATTCTTAGTTTATTTTTTTCATTTATTATGCTGAGACATATATTTTTTATTACTTCTATGTACTTTTTATTCCTTATTTATCTAGAACATGTGACTTATTGTGTCATCTTTGGTATTGAATAATTCTTGGTTATTTATCTTAACATTATTCCCCATTTTATTTCACTTATATGTTATTTAGTATTTCTTCTATTGATTATTATTATTCTTATGTTTTTCACTCTATCAATGAATACATAGTTTCCCCACTATTACACTCTATGACCTTGCTATTATTAATAATTCTATAGAAATTGGGGAAATGTGCTTGAGGCCATGTGGCCACTGGGTATGGGGAACTGGTTGACTGTAGTCCAGATCCATGATGTTACAAATTGGTATCATAGGCACATTTTTTTCTTTAGACCTATCGGTGTGAAGTTCCCGAGAGTAGGAAATAAATAGAGTTCTACGATTAGTTGTTCCTAAGAGTAGCTACCCTATGTACCGGGAAAAACCAAATTACCATGAATTGAATTGTGATGTTTTGGATTTTGAGCTATTATAGGTGATTTGATTTCAACATTAGGTGATAGACTTGTTTTGTGCTGTTATTATTGATCTCATTTTTGTTTTATTTTATTGATACATGATGAGATGTGGGTATCCAATCTCATGCATCATATAAGAACATGTTAGAAATCACATGTCATGCATTCTTTCCAATCCATATAGAGTGAATTACTGATTCATGATGTGGTGACAGATTTTGTTCTAGATATGAATGATGTTTTGATTTATACTATTATAGATATGTCTGTTGTTGTGATATGTGTATTGGTACATGTTATGGAAGAATTGGATAGATTCCAAACATTGTTCCTTGAGAAGTATGCAGTCTCTTAAAATGGAATTTGGTGGATCACATTTCAGCCATGGGATATAAATTTTATTCTTATATTTTCTATGTTGATGATAATATTTGATTAACGTGGAGTGTAGGAACCCACGGGTCAGAATTTGGCACACCGTCACCTTATTTTGAAAAAATAGGGGTTCAATGTAAGTATATGGGGAATACTATCCAGAAACCTAGAAAAAATGGAGTGTGTTCCTATGAACACGCAAAATATGTTCTTCTATTTAGGATGATATGAACTTATCCAAGTACACACTATGTACTCGATGTACACATCGTGTGATAGATGACTGTGGCACTGACTGTGTGAGAGGAATCGTGGGTTGTTGATTTATGATCAGAACACACTATGTACCTTATTTACACCCCGTGTAGTCTTACACTGGAATACCCATGTCGCTCTTGAAATGTAAAAGTACACTACCAGGTGGAAATGACAATAGTACACACCATGTATCAGACTGAAACATCGTGTACATATGATGTATACATGACCAAGGTGGGTGGACTTACATGACTAGTTAAGAGATAAAAGGGTCTCTCCATGTGTGGGGATGACACGTTGGGTACCTATGGTTTTTACATGTTCAGGCCAGAATGAGTAAACAACCATGTAAAGGATTAAATGTGAACACTTTGTATGGTTCCTTCACACCATATACATATCTTTTGTTGAATTTTGAAGCATTTTTTCTCAGGTTTAGTTCTTGCACTCTAGAAATTTGTACCTTGATGAATATGCTTATACTGAGGTGTATGTGATGGAAATTAAAAAGAAATTACACCATGAAAAACTTCAGTAGTAGGCATGGAGGGTGGAAATGATAATACCCCATAGGTGGTAGGCCATGGGCTACCAGTGGGCCCTCCAAACATGTCAGTGGTGGAACCGGATGTTTTTTCAGACTCATGTGTTGATGTAATTTTCTATTAAGGACTTATAAAGTTTATAAAAATCCATTCAGGGAGAACCACAACCTTCCCTATCTATGGAAGAACTTACCAGAGTGTTCTAGTAACTAAAACTGGGCACCATTTCAGGGAAAGGTGCGCCACAAGCAGTAGAGTAATGACTAGAGGCCATGTTATCAATATTTGAGTATCTTGAGACTCCCTTGGAGAGGAGGGTCAATATTTCAACATATCTTCCATGTGATTCTAAAAGGTGGTGGTTGGATGTTACAACATAAGAAAAGTGTGAGATGGACATTGCATATGGATATTTTCAGACATTCTTCTATAACTACTTTTATCCTGAAATGATGAGGTCCAGTAAAACCCCTGAGTTTATGCATCAAGAGAAGGGTGCTCTATTAGTTGTTGATTACTCTTACCACTTTACTAAGATCCAACAATTATCAACTATTTTGATGGGTGATGGTCTATCAATGGATATAAAATTTGGGGATGGTCATAGGTACGTCATTTACTCGTAGGTGAATATATTCTGACTAACAATTGTATCTTCTATAATGAACCAAGAGCTAACTACAGAGTAGAGTTATAGGGAATCAGATGTTGTGAGCCACGATAGTTCTGCACAGAGATCTAGAAGTGTTTTGACCTATATCAAGAGTTGTTATCTGGAGATTACACACGGTAATTATTGAACAAAGAACCTATATTTTTGTAGCTTGGTGAGGTTCATTCGGTGTGGATTAATTGGGAATAATCAACCTCAGTTCCCAATGGATCTAGGTGAGTTCCAAGAATGAGGCATCTTGGGCCACTTATATAATTTTTGTAGGGTGTTTTTACTAGCATCTATTGGTAGAGGGTCTACACCAACTCCATATTAAGGACCAGTGTCAACAACATCTCACCAGTCAGCAAATTAGAATACATCAGGCTGGTGAGGCTGAGGTGGTGTTCCTAGTCGTGGTAGCCAAACCTCATGATCATTGCGACAGTAGGGAAAGTTAGGTGAGGGTAACCAAAAAGTGTATTAGGGTTATGGTGCATGCCAACCATATGCAGTGAAATAGAACCATAAGGAGTAGGATTAACATTGTTTCATATCTTTTCCCATTATGGTGATCCAAGGGTTAGTTTTTTTCCTATGATGAATTTATGAAACTAGACACTCCATTTGGGATTAGAACGGTAGGGGTCTGACAGTGAAAGTAGTGACCCCTTGAAATTGGTGGGTGTCACTTCATTTCGGATCTCTATGTTTTAGAGATGAGATGATTTTATTTCATACCCGGAATAAACTGGTTAGTCTCCTTTCAATCATTTGTCAGTTTCTATCCTTGTTGGGTGGGTTTTACATCACCAGAAGGTGGATAGTTTCTACAGAAGGGAGAGTGGGAGGTCCAGGTAGCCAAGCAGGACCCAAGCATCGTGGGTCTTGTGGGATTAAAACATAAATTTCCAATTTATTTCTATACGAATAGGGTACACATCATATATATTTTTCATTAAGGGATTGTCTATTTTGGAAAGTTGTAACACCCAAAGCTTCCATGGTAAAATTATGTATTAAATAATTAAATATTGTGTGATGCGCCCAACACCGAGTTCAAGCACACCATGACCTACCAAACTAGCTGATTAAAAATTGGTTATGAATATTATTATCCAAATTTTTATTTTTATATATATATCCCATATAATTTTAACATTCATATTTTTTGATTCATAGACAAAATAAAAGAAAATATTAAATCATTCATATTAAAGAGGTTTTTTTAAAAAAAAATGCAGTTTTACCACCATTTAAAGGAGAACCATTTTTAAATCAAAAATTTGACCCTTTTATATCTTAAATTTTAAAAATTAAAATTATTCATTATAATCGGGAGTTAAAAATTTAGTTTGGAAAATATTGGTTTTTTCTGAGGACTTTAATATTTTAATGAATAGTAGAATAAATTGTATTTCACTTCAAAACAGCTTTTTCATCTAAATTATTTATATAGTTAGATTATAATTTTTAATTAGTTTTAAAGTATAATTTTATTAAATTATTATAATTTTTTATAATTTAGTTCATTTTACGTAATCTTATAGTAAAGTTGAACATAAAAAATGCCAATATTGTGATAATTTTTAATTTTTAAAAACCAGCTTTCTCATTCTGACAACTAAAATTAATTTTTAATTAATTTCTAACAATTATTTGTATTGAAATTGGAAAAAATGTATTACATATTTGGAATCAGAAGGTACATATTTAGTAAATATGTATTTTTTATTTTAGGACATTTTGAATAGTATCATTTGTATCTATTTTTATTTACCAATGTTAAAGGGTAAATCAGGTAAATAATGGTAAAATGATAATATTATAATATTATCAAACTACCCTAAAACATTTAATAATCCTATTTAATGATATATATATGACCATTAAAACACTTAGGTCTATTTTTGGACCCATGAAGCCACATGGATGTGAAAATGACATGTTATACTAATTAATTTAATGTAAAGGGAAATATAACATAAATATGTATCTTATTACTAAAAAATATTAATTCATGTTATATATGTTGTCTCTTCATTTAAAAATATTAATTTGAAATATTAAAATATTTCATTGATAATGATATTTTATTTGTATTTTTTAGACCTTAAATAATTAAATTTATATATTACACAATAATGATGTAGTTTTTTTCATTATTAATGAAGGAATAAAATAAATTATATTATAAAAATAAAAATAAATGCAATTTGAACTTTTTTATTCCATCCAATTTTTTTATTGATTTTTATGACATATTATATTATATTTTATTTGTTTTTTTGATGTAATCAGGTGTTTATTAATATAACAAAAATCAATTATTAAATTGTGTCAAAATTGACATAAATGAGTTTTTTAAAATAATACTATCTTATTAAATGAGACAATAGTACTAAAAATAAAAGATTAAGGTAAATTAATTTTTTAATGTTTTAAATGACATTAATTATCCAATTTGGGTTCTCTTGGAAATTTATAATAACTATTGTAACCATATTTTTTGAAAAGACAAGAATACATGGTAATAATTTTTTAAACTGAGGGTTCAATTCAAAAGATAAGGTTAAATTCATGAACTAAATATGTCTAAAACATATTGTATGAGTGTATTTAGTCCCACACTCATATTAAACTCAAATTAACTCACATTGGGGACATTAAAAATAGAAACATAATTTAGAATAAATTAATATTTCAACCTTTTCTTAATGTACTCCTTACCTCTCTTAAAAAAGGGAACTTATCCTTCCCATTTATTCACACCCACAAAAGACCATTGCCTCATCTAACCACAATGAAACCCTCCTCCCACCATCCCTCACTTCATACTATAGGCTAACCTTTGGGAAAAATATAACCTATGTAGTCATTTAATGAAAATCAAAAGGAGACACCCAAAGAAGAGGTAGTCATTGTTTCTCTTATTTCAAAGTTATTTTCCTCTTATACTTCCTCTATCTGTGTTATTTACATACAAAAGTAATACATATATAATCATACATATAATTATATTTTATTATAATCATGGGAAAACTATATTCATCATTTTATCCATACTAAGAAGAATAATATCACCATGTGTGTGTTTGTACGGCTTACCGTCTCCACATCATGGTGTAATTTGTTATTCCACATAAAATTATCTGGATGGGTATAATTATGATTATAATTGAAATAAATAATAAATATGAAATGATTATTATTGTGTATAATTAATATACCATCCTGTTCCATATCATTTAACCATTAAATAATTGATATCATTGCTCGTCCGTACGTATGACCAACCGTCTCCACGACGTGATTAGATTCATTCTCCACATTATTCATTCAAGAATTATTATAAAAAGAATACATATTATAAACAATTATGAAATATATGAAATAATAAGGATACTATAATTATATATATATATATACATATATACATTTCACTAACATCTATACGATAAGAAAACATAATCATTGTTCATGCGTACGTACGACCTACTGTCTCCAAGAATGATGTATTCTATTTCAAATATCTATCTATCATATATATTTATATTATTAATATATATTATATATAATTAATATTATACATTCTTGAATTAATTAAATCACGATCTAAGTAATATTGACAAGGATAAGAAGTCAAAACACATATGATAAAAAATCGATTATTAACTGAAATATTACATTAACATGGAATTGTAAATAAATAGGTAATACAATGTCATTAAATAATCATATATGATATCATAAATATTATTATGAGTCTTATATAACTTTATAATATCTTTAAAATCATTATATAGGAGTTTCAGAGATGTATATAGAGTATCATACCTAAGGTAAGGGTTAATTCATCAATCTCATTATAATACAAGATTGTTTATTTGTAAGTATTTAATAGGACATATTGATTAGCCTTTTCATTGTTTCATAAAAATATTTTCAAAATGAATATTTTAATTTTTTATGGAAGGTTCTCTTTAACTATATCATCATTTTAAATATTTTAATGATTTATTTTTCTAGATCTATTTAATTAATTCACTTATTTTCAAAATTATTTTAAGGATTTATTTATATAAACATGATTGTTTTAAAATTTAAATTCCTTTAAAAACGTTTCAAAGTGGTATGGGACACATTAATTAAAATATATATTTTAAATTACATGATGTAATAATTTTTTGACTTTTAAATGATTTCATGAAGAAGGTATATTTCTCTCAAAGAGGTTTACTGATCATTTTCAACTATGTATACATGCTTTACTGGATATTTTTCTTTATCAATATTGATTTAATATAATAAAATATCCCATATTGAATTGAATGACTTATGGTATGTTTGACTGTGTATGTGCTCTTTTTATACCATTAATGGTTTATGGTTAATTTATTAGCATTTCGTATGTTTGTTATAATATTAATTTTTATGCTATTCTTTACCCTTTTCATATGAGGGATTAATTGAACTTAGTAAGTAATAGGTGTGGACCACTATATCCCTTCGATGAATCAGTAGTCTTGTTGGACAATTATGATTTGTTTACGGCTAATGACATACCTAATTAGGTATGGTGTCTTGAAAAATCCATGACGGTATTTCTAAGATGCCCCACATTGTGCATTCCCCCATTATGAGATTAGTTATTGATTTTACATGTGATTATTCGACTTGTTAACTATCCATGTGATTGTCTAAATGTCATTTTTTGATTTATTCATTCAATATTAGGTTGAAGATAATATTTTAAAAGTAATTTGTTTTAATTTTTTACCTTTATATAAAATTTTATGTTAATTTTTGATAGCTAACTATATTTTTTTTTATACTTAATAAGAATCTAAAGTAACCTCTTCATTATTTTGTATTTTTATAAGATTATAAAATGTTTTTTATGATTGATATAAAGGGTTATACTTGGGGAATAATTTAATTCTAAAAGGATTATATATGTTCTTTTTTATGTTATAAATTGTTTTGTAATGTTCATGTATGTAATCTAAATTGTATGACTACTAAACTGATCAGTTCATAATGACTTGATTCCTTATAATCATTCATATTTATTAAAATAATGCATTAGATTTGTTCTACTGGGGTCAGGGCATTAAAGTTCATATCAAATAAAAAATATTAACCTAGGAAATAGATTTATAAAACTTAGATAGGGATCATAACCCTAAGATAAAATTTTGGGATAAGTATAGAAGTACCCCCTAGAATTTAATTAATGTACAGATTATGTGGACATTACCAAAAATACATCCTTATATAGAAAATACATGTGGATGTGGTTCTTGAATAGAGCATGACTTGGGGTAACCTGGTACACGACAATCGGCCTTACTGCACCCCTAGTATGACACTCCCAAGGTAAATGTTTAAGATAATTCATATTTTTTTACTAACCATTATGAATGATTTATGAGGCAGTATTTTATAAAAGGAATCATATTTATTATAATTTATTAGATATGCATAAATATTTCAATTTATGTTATGTATTTTACTTGTTTGGAATTAATAATTAGGTTTCATAACCTAATCTTGTGTATACCATTGGTTGGAAATGGGGAACAGTGAAAGGAATGGAAACTGTGTCAATAAATATAATCCATGGAGGATTTACCTTCTATAAAAGGCATCTATTGTGGAGTTGGTGATAAAACTAGTGTTGAGATACTTATAACTGTACTAGTACAGCTGGACGAGTTTATGAATAACAACTATACCCATATGGAGCACCCTAGTCCACAATAAAGAGGACCAATGTTAGACCACTTCATGAGATAACTACCAAGAACATTCAATGGGACAAAAAATCAGTTTTTTTGTTGATCAATGGATAAGTTCCATAGAAAAATCATATCTTGCTTTAGGATGTGAAGAATGGGATAATGTTATCTTGGTAGTTTACCATCTCTCAAGAGATTCAGATCCATGGTCATCATTAAATAAAAACATAAAAGAGGATGATGAAGTAGAAAATAATAAATTGAGGGATTTAAAATAAATGATCCTAGATAATTCCTTTCCACATCAACAACGAGCTAACATCGAAAGGATATTTTCGATTCTGATGCAGAAGGAGATGTGAATGTTGCACAGTATAAGGAAAACTTCACAAGGTTATCAAGGAATGTTGCATACTACATACGTATCCCAATATGTATGATTGATTTATTCTTTAATAGGTAAAAACATTTCCTTCGATGGGAATTGGTCTCCCAATATTTCTTATCATACGAAGATATAATCTCATGTTCTATCAATAAAGAAGATTAATTCTCTAAATCTTATGACTTTAAAGGGAATTAATAGAAGAAGAGGGTTGTTGAACACTCTAGGAAAGGAAATAAGGGAATGAAGGGAAAAGCTCACATTCCTCCCTATAGTAATTTTCGTAAGAAACACCATGATACTTGCCTAAAAAATGGTAGTTTAGTACAAATTTAGAGGAAAAGGAAACAAGGCTCCTGATTATAAGAGAAACAAAAAAAAATATTCAATACTATAATTATAAAGATATTGGAAATTATGAAAATGATCTTAAAAAACTTCGAGGAAATATAGATCAGTATATGTAAATGTATCAAGGTTAATATTATGTTATTACTACGGTTGAAGTGGAATGACAAATAAATTTTTGTTTTTGGATATAGAAATTATATTATTATTATTATAATAATGTGATATATATAGGAATTTTACAACAGTACATTTTATTTTCATTTAGGTTTTAATATGATGAAGGTAATCATATATTCATTATGTGATGATAGGAGAAACATTATGTTGTTTTTGGGAAACTGAATCTGCAATTGATTTTTGAAATTTAAAGACCTTTTAGACAGAGTTTGGTCAGAAGTATTTTGGATAATATTAATGACTGGAATGGATTAAATTTAACATTGGATAGTATTTTTAAGGTTAAAAATTTTCTTATGGTTATTTGAAGAATTTTATAGTAATATAGTTTGGGAAAAAAGAACAATCAATAAGTCTTCCCACAACTCGTCATGTTAGACAAAGATGTAGAAATCAAACCCACAACTTATGTGTGATAATGATTTATCAGCTACAATTCGACTAAAAAAAGTCCCTAGTGGTTAGGACATAATTTTCTTTATTTAAATTGTATAAATTTATATTTTTAGCCTCATATGACTAAGATAAATATATTTTTTTACGTTTTATTATCTTTTGAAGAGAAATATGAGTTTTTAATAATAATTAGTTAACATATGAAACCTTACATGTAAATTAATTATTATTCCTTTTTTATTAGTCTATGATGTAATTATTTAACTCTAGATAATATATCATTGATCATAAAATGTTTACCTAGTATATTCTTTTTTTATGAATCAAATGGTCCCTCAGATCATCATAGTTTTATCGATTTCATATTGTTAACATTCTCCAAATAATTTTCTCTATCACTCTCCATCGGAACATAATGGTTATATTTTTCTTTTATTTCTTTGTTTTCTTAAATAGAACCCTAGTATGTGTTATTTCAGGTAACGTTCATACTTACCTTTCTTTATTTTAAAATATAGGTCTCACTAATCCATTTTTTTATGTCGGATTTCATCTATGAAATTTTAAAATTTCAAACAATAGTTTTCAATTTCTATATTGAATTTCAAGGATACAATTTATTAAAGGTGGGTATATGTAAAAAGTCATGTTTCCATGGTTTGATTCCTTTTTAAATAATTCAATAGTTTGTAATGTATGCAACATCGAGTTCAAGCGCAACAACAACTATCAAACCATCCATTTAAAAAGTAGTTATGAATAGTATTAACCAAATTTTGAATTTTATATATTTTACATATAATTTTAACATTAATATTATCTATTTTTAAACAAAATAAAAAGGACAAATAAGATTGTTTAGGTAAAATATTTTTTAAAAAAAATATTATTTCTCCACCTTTTAATGGGGAAAAATTTTAAAATACAATATTTGAAAATTATATATATTAAATTTGTCAAAATGATATTATCCTTTATAATTAGGGTGTAAAAAATTAGTTTGGATACATTATTGGTGTTTTGTTGATAACTTATATATTTTAATGAATAGTAAAAAATATTTTCTTTTTAATTCAAAATTGTTTTTCATCTAAATTATTTATATAGTTATATTGTCTCTTTAATTGGTTTTAAAGTATAAATAAATTTTATGTTTATCATCTAATATAATTTATTTTTATAGAAGTAATTCAACATTTAAATTGAACATAAACATATGCCAATCTTCTGAAATTCGTTACTGCTTAAAAATGAGCCTTCTCGTTTAGAAAAAGGGAATTAATTTTAAAATAATTTTTTCCAATTATGTGTTTTGAATTTGGAAAACTGGATTAAATATTTGGAATCAGAAGTTCCAAATTGTGAAAATATTTACCTTTTATTTTTGTACCTTATGAATAGTAACTCTAGTAATTATTTTTATTTACCATCGTTAAAGGGTAAATCAGGTAAATAAGGGTAAAACAATAATATTATAATAACATAAAACAACCATAATATATGTCTTAATAATATTGGATGATATATGGGATACCATTATAATCCATAGGTCGATTATAGGACACTATGGAACCACTTGGGTGTGAAAATGACATGTTATAATAATTAATTTAATGTGATAGGAAATATAACATAAACATGTATCTTATTAATAAAACAATTTTAATTAGAGTTATATAAGTCATATCATCAACTATAAATATTAATTGAAAATATTAAATGATTTCCTATATCATGATATTTTATTTTTAATTTTTATACATTAAATAATTAAATTTATTTATATGAAATTAAGGATGCAGTGTTTTCATTATTAATGATGGAATCAAATAAATGATATTATAAATATTAAAATAATTGAAATTTTGAAGTTTATATTCCATTAAAAATTTAGTTATGATTATGAAATATATTATATGATATAATTCCTTTTTTGAGAAGTAATCAGGTTTTTATTACTTAAAAAAATCAATTACTAAATAGTGTCATAATTGACATAGAGGTGTTTTTATAACAAATTCTATTTTATTAAATGATATAACAGTAAAAAAAAATTAAGATTCATAAAATTGACATCTATAATGTTTCAAATGTTATTAATGATACACTTTTGGTTTGATATTAATTTTATAGTAACTATAATAACCAAATATTATGAAAATTCATAAATATAAGGTAAGAGTTAATGTTTTTAACTAAGGGTTAAATCCAAAAGATAATATTTACTTCATAACATAAACTCGCCTAAAATTGCTTTTTTAATTGTATTTATACCCATCCTCGTTATACCATATAAATAATTATCTTTGGAACCATTATAAACAGAAATTAAATTTATAATAATATAATATTTTTGTTTTTCCTAAAGTGACCCTCACCTCTCTTATAAATGGCCTCTTCACATTACCTTTTATTCACACCACCAATGCCATTGGGATCTGATAACACCTACCCAAATATCTTCCAAACATCCCTATCTTCATCCTAGTGGCCTTTCTTTGGGATCAAACCAACATATGGAGTTCTTTTGTGAAAATCAAAATGAAACAGCTGAAGAACAAGTAATCATTTTATCATGTCTTTCAATGATGTTTTCTTCTTCTAAATCCTATTTCAATGATGTTTCTTACCAATATAATAAATAAACTATAATAAATATAATAATATTTATTATAATAGTTGTACAACTATATTCATAATTTAATCCAACTGAAGAATAATAATATCCCTATGGGTGTGTACGTACGGCTTACCATCTCCATGCCATGGTGTAATTTGTTATTCCACAATACATTATATGGATTTGTATAACGATGAGTATAATATATATATGTAATGAATATTACCTATTTATTACTATTAATAATTAATATACCATCCATTTACAAATCATTTAACCATTAAAGGAATGATATCATCACTCATGTGTACGTACGGCCTACCGTCTCCACGACGCGATGAGATTCATTCTCCACATTAACCATTCAAGAATGATTATAATATATATATATATAAGAATAATTTTGAAATATATTAAATTATTAGGCTAATCAAATAATATATATTTATATATTTATATATATTTCATTAAGTTACTTTCACTTTATAATAAAATAGAAACAACGTTCTTACATATATACGACCTACCGCCTCTATAAATTGTGTATTAAATTTAATATTTATATCTCTCATATATATTTATATTATTAATATATATGATATATAAATCATAATATAAATTATTTAATTATTTTAATCATGATCAATGTAATATGATTAAGAATAACAGGTCAAAACATATACGATAAACAAAAGCGATTATTAACTAAAATATCGCATTAACACAGAATTGTTAATAAACAAGTAATATAAAGTCCTAAAAAATCATATATGATATTATATATGTTATTATATTTCTTATGTATGTTAATCATATGTATATAAACATTATTCAAGATTTTCATAAACATACATAGAGTATCAGACCAAAATTAAGGGTTAGTTCCTCAATCTCATTATTATCCAACATTGTTTATGTATAAGTATTTACTGGGACATGTTTTTCATCCTTGTACATTTTTCATAAAAAAAAATTCAAAAGATTTATTTTAATTATTTATGGATGTGACTCATTAACAATATTATTATTTTAGTTTTTTTTAATTTTTATTTTTCTAAATATATTTAATTTATTTCCACGTTTTCAAAATGAATTTAAAGATTTATTTATATGGAGATGATACATTTAAAATGTTAATTTCATTTAATAGTTTAAATTTGTTATGGGAAACTTTGATTAAAAAATATATTTTAAATTATTTTTTTATGAATATTGTGGCTTTTTAATTATTTCATAAAAAGGTATATTTCTCTCAAATAGTTTTACTTATCATTTTCAACTATTTCAGAATCCTTTACTCGATATTATTCTTGATTGAGGTTGATTTATTATAATAAAATCTTCCATATTATATTGAATTATTTATGATATGTTTTACTATGTATGTGATAATTTTATACCATTCATGATTTATGGTTAAATTATTGTCATTTATTATGTTATTCTTAATACAACTGATTATGTTATCTTTCACCCTTTTCGTATGAGGAATGCATTAGACTTAGTAAGTGACGGGCGAGGTCCGCTACATCCACTTGATGTATCAGTAGTCTCCTGAGACAATTATTTTTGGGTTTTAGCTAATGGCTTACCCAATTAGGTGTGGTTTCTTGGAAAATTCTTTGATTGTATGACAAAGATGTATGCATTATGAATTTCCTCATTATGATATTAGTTATTAATTTTACATGTGATTATTTGACTATAAAAATATCCATGTGAATATTTAAAAAAATTATTTGATTTATTCATCCCATATTATGTTGAAGGTAATTTTTATAAAAGGCTGGTGTTTTAATATTTTACCTTTCATTACAAGATTATGGTTGTTTATGATAGCTTATACTATATTGTTTATCCTGACTATGAATCTAAGCTCACACCCTTCTTATGTTTTATTTTCCCAGGATGCTAAGAAGTGTTTTATGATTGATATATAGGGTTATTCTAGGGGAATAATGACATTCTCAAAGGATAATCTATGCTATTTTTATGTTAGAAATTATGATGTATGGTTTATGTATGTAAGATATTTTCTAAAACTGTTAAAAGGATAGGTCATTCAGGATATCATTCCTTATAATCATTCCGCTGAATTAATATAGTTCACAAGATCTAGGATTCTGTGGTCGGAACATAATAGATGTTGTTGTGAATGACTTTTCAGGGTTACCACTAGAATGAGAGGTAGAGTTCATGATCAAACTAGTGTTGGGATCTGCACCGGTATCCATTTCTTCTTATAGGATGTCTACGACAAAGATAAAAGAGATCAAGAGGAATCTAGAGGTTTTAAAGGTAATGTGGTATATCCAAACTCATATATCTCCATAGGGTTATCCATTCATTTTTGCAAAAAAATTCTAATGGTACACTAATGATATGCGTGGATTATAGGAAATTGAACCAATTTATGGTTAAGAACATGTATCTTACCCTTCGAAGAAATGATCTCTTATATTTTCTCCGAGGAGCACAGATATTCTCTAAGATAGATCTAAGATCTAGTTTTCATAAAGTGTGTGTTAGATGATTAGATATACCTAACACATCATTTCATAGCAGGTATGGTCTGTACGAGTATGTGGTTATGTAGTTCGATCTCAGGAATGCACCAGCGATTTTCATGGCAATAATGATCCGAGTGTTCCATCCTTACATGGATTCTTTTTTAGTGGATTTCATGGATAATATCATGGTATAATCTCACAACCGGAACAACCATTCCACACATATTGAGACCCTTTTTAGTATACTAAGAGATAATAAGTTAAATGGTAATCTATCAAAGTTTCTCTTATGGATAGATTAGACTCACTTCCAAGGTCACATTAACGCAGAGATATGAGTATTAGTGGACCCAGAAAAGGTGAGAGTAGTAGTTACCTTGGAGCATCTATAGAACATCATTGAGGTGTATTGTATTCTAGGGTTGGATGGTTACTACATGAATTTCATATAGGAATTATAATGCTTAGAAGTTCCAATGAAGGGTTTGAAAAATAAGGATGTGATGTATGTATGGTCAGATTCTTACGAGATGGCATTTTAGGAGTTGAAAGAGTGATTAATGTCCGCACTAATACTGATTTTTCCAGATCGTGGTTGGAGTTACACTATGTACTGCAGTGCATCTGGTATCAGGCTGGGAGCAGTTCTTATGCAGAGGGATCGATTCATTGCGTACTGGTCTCGGTAATTGAGGCCACATGAGATGAACAATCTGACACATGATCTCATGTTATCTTTGGTTGTCAATGCCTTATGCTATTTGAGACATTACTTATTGGGGGAGAATTTGGAGGTGTATAAGGACAAAACAAGTCTCAAGTACATCTTTACATAGCGTGATATAAATTTGAGAAACTGAAGGTTCATGGAGTACCTTCAGTCTTTCGACTTTGATCTTGCCTACACGCAAGGGAAAGGTAATGTACTTGTTGATGCACTGAGCAATAGGACTCAGATGCATGTAGTACAGGAGGTTATTATCAAGTGGAAGATGGTGTGACAATTATTTAAAATGCATCTGGAGGCGCACGACAGTCAAGGGTATGCATTCCATTCTTTTTTATCTATTACATATACCCTCTTGGATAGAGTGAAGATGATACCACTATCAAATTATGAAGTCTTATTAATATGGGAGAGTGTAGCAGGTGGGGATCCACCACTTGGTTGGATGATTGATGATGATGAGATCTTGTGTATGCATGGATGTGTTTGGGTTCCAGTGGACATACCTGCAGAGTTGATATGGGTGTTTCATGATTTCTCTTGGGCAGTGCATCCAGATGTTACCAAGATGTACAAAGACTTATGATGTCAGTAATGTTGGTTAGGTATGAAGAGGGAGGACACTATTTTTGTTACGAGGTTTTTGACCTGTCTGTAGGTGAAGGCGTAACATGATCAGCCAACGTGTATTTTACAGTAGTTAACTATTCTGAAGTGGAAATGGGATGATGTCGTGACGGATTTTGTGATAGGGTTTCCATATTTTCCCCGAGGTAATAATTCATTATGGGTTGTGGTTGACATACTTACAATGTTTACTCACTTCTTTCGAATCATGGAGAACATCAGTGTTGATGATCTTGGGAAGCTATATTTTCTCAAGGTGATATGATTTCCCAGGGTCCCTCGTTCTATGATATTATATAGGGATTACAACATGTAATATCATTGTTGGAAGATTTTTCAGAAGGCGCTGGGAACACAAGTACTTCTGAGCACAACATTCCACCATCAGGCTGATGGAATGTCAGATAATATGATATAAGTGATGAAGGATATGCCACGATATTGCATCATAGGCATTGGGGGATATTGGGAGAATCATATTCCCCTGATTGAGTTTTCATACAATAAAAGTTTTCAGGAAACTATAGAGATGCCACATTATGATTTATTTTTGGTAGGCCATGTCGATCACCCCCGTGATAGAATGAGGCAGGTGAGGAAGCTTTATGGGGACCACGTCTCATGTATGAGACTTCTGAGAAGGTCTTGTTTATTCTGAAGTGGATGGAAACTGCGCAGACACATTAGTAATCTTATGTTGATCACCAGAGATGACCTCCAGAGTTTGAGGTTAGGGATCATGTTTTCTTGTGTGTTTCACTGAGGTTGGGAGACAAGAGAATCAGGAGGAATAGAAATAATTCACCAATATAAGTCAGTCTATTTGAGATTTTTTAGTGGTTTGGGCCGGTTTCATATTGATTTATGTTGCCTAAGAGGTATAGGTATATGCACAATTTCTTCCATGTTTCATAGTTAAGAAATGACTTTTCAGACCCATCTCACGCCTTTTTAGCCTAAGGAAGTTGAGTTTCATAAAGATGTTTCCTTTGAAGAGAATTTAATTTTCATTATAGAACGTATCATGAAGGTTCTTCATGGGAGGTTAGTTTCATTGTTATAGTTGCTATGGCAACACAATGGAGTGTAGGATGATACTTAGGAGATAGAGGATAACTTATAGTTCTAGTGGCTAGACTTGTTCTATGATATTTTTCCACCACCCTTGGAACGGAAATTTGGGGATGAATTGATTTAAATGGGAGTTCTATAAGAACCTCATTCATCCTTTGAGGTATGGATATTTCTTTTTTTTTACATAAGAAAATTGGGGACGAAGACCGATGGGCTAGTTGCAGGCCTGTTACACGATGTGACTAAGAACAACATGTCTTTTACATATAGGTAGGTTCATGTCGTGTATGTAAGGCTACACACCACATAATCATAGTAAACATCCACATAAATGATTGGCTGGAAAACTGTATGGACACAACATATAATCCCATATACACACCATGTACTTTTTTTAATTTATTAATGTGTTTTTCAGTTTGTCATTTTTCAAGGGAGAGAAAAATGATTCACCTTCGACTTATAAAATGCATAGAAAATATGAATGAGGGTTTGGATCCTGATTCGTTGTTTGATCTTCGATTCGAACACTTTAAAATCTGTTGGATTCCTATCTTTGAGCTCTCAATTCCTCTTGGGAATTTCCTAATGATTTTTCCCTTAATTGAGATATCAACATTTTTACATTTTATCTCATTATTTAGATCTACGTCATTCTATGTCAAATCAACGATTGAAGCTGGATGAGGAGATTCATACTACAATGAGGTAGGTGGTTTTGTTCCTTTTGTGAATCTTCATGACATTTTTATATGTCAGAGTTCCACACACCAACTTTTTTGGTGTCTCTTGATTGAATAATGAACAATGTTATTTACTATTTATGATTATGTAATTTTTTAGATTTTATGAAATAAAGTCTAGGTTTGTCATCTTTGTGTCTGGTCCACCCCATGGTTTTGTTTCCCTTGGATGGATGTGTGAACAAGAATGCCTTTGTGGATTGACATAAATTCACATTCGGGGGTTGTTAAAAAAAATTCCCATTATATTAATTCCCCACAAGAGATAATTATTGTGTTAAGACTTCTAATTAATTAAACTTCATAATAGGATTGTCATCGGTTTTTCCTACATGAGATATCCTTATTGGCCATGTAATAGTTTAATTTACATGTGATGGTTATTATGTAAATTTTTCCCATGTTATTTGTTTATTTCAAATAAATGTGATAGTTTAATTCACATTTGTTCCTTATTTGAAGGAATGTGAAATTGAATTAAATGCTAAAAAGAGGTAATTAGTAGTGGGCAAGCCGCAGACTCTGTTAAAATACAATGTCAGGCTCATGTGACTAGTTACATCTTATATACCTTTGGTGAATCATTATCTTGGATAAAAGATAATGAATAGGATTAAGAGGTTAATTATGTAATGGATTTTGGCGAGCCACTGAGATGGTGGTTTGGATCATCCAGTCTATTTTAAAAATTTTGAGCGAACCTAGGATCCAATGAGGGATACCCAGGCTGCGCTCTATTCCAAAATGATTAAAATATTATTATGTAATGAGTTGATGGTTACATTTATACAAGCATTCATCAGTCCTAGGCCAGACCTAGAGAAATTATATAATTCACATAACCTGAATACTGAAATGGATGACTTAGGATGAATCTACCAAGCCAAAGCAGCTTCTTGGTTTTGGTCTTCCCTTATACCTATGTCTCATTGTCCTCTGAGACATCTCCGGTTATTACTTTTTAATACAAATTATATAATGATTTCATTATAGTACACTACCTATTATATACATTAACTAATATATTGTAACCAACCATTGGTGGTTGCCTACTGGGATTTAATCTCACACCCTATTAAGGTCATGTTTTGGGACCAAATAGATTATATGATTGCAGTTATTGATCAGGTCAAATGCCCTACTATAGGTAATTGATGTCCTGCATAGGATTCAGAGAGAATAGTACCGAGCCGACTCTTTTAATTCTTACTAGTCTCTTTTTATTTCTTTTTTCAGGTTTGAGACTTATATTTTTTTCTTAATTAAGTGTACTTTTTTGGCTGTTTTTTGATACATGTGACATGATGAATCATATTTATAACAACCCTTCTATTTATTATAGACAAAAACATTATTTATTACATATCGTTTTACTTAATACAACTCTGAGAATCGAGAGGTCTAGTGTATTAGGACGTTAAGAACATTACATAATATCATAGAACATAAAACACAACATCTTTAGTGAAAACATTTTTACATGACCACAATATTCTTTTGTACATATCATTGCATGGGATAACCTAAGGACATGCATAAGAAAGGGTGAGCTATAAATCCTAGTGAGGGAGTAAAAAAGGAATAAAATTAAGAATATAGTACATGTTACGCAATAGGCATATTAATGGATCATAAGTGAAACCTGAACAAAAGGGCCTGATAGAGCATGGATATCATAACATAGAAATGTGGAAACAACATTTAACATGATATTAGCATGATCCAAGGATCATTACAAATGAAGAATGAGTAAACCCACAGTTAACTTGAATTAGCATGAGTAAACCCTTATTTCACTTGATTAGTCATGAGTAAACCCTAACTTCACATTACCTATCATGATTTAGTTCTTTACCCAATTCATTGGAGTGCTATTAGGGCTCACCCATTATAAACATTTCATTTCATGCATAAGTGTTCCACATGAATCATACAACATGAAATTATTAAACATCGTTATTTATTCCATGATAATGGAAATTGGAATAATACAAGAAACTATTTAATCAATAATTATATGTGAAAATAGGTGAGTGACCTTGATTGTTAAATGGGTATGGTATTCAATACATAGTGACATTGTCTTGGGAAATCGCGGTGCAATTTCAGCGGCATAATAGTGTGACATAAGAATTCATAAAAATGATTCATTAGAGATAAAGGGGTATATCATAAGATGTACATTAAATAGATAGTAAGGGTTTAATATAGAGACATTTCCAAATATATGTTAAGTAATTTGGATGCATAACATAATACAATTTCATGAATATAAATAAGGAGAGATAAATCCCTTACAGAATTTTGGAATGGTAACATGTATACATGGGAGGCATTAGTGAGTGTGAAATGGGTATATCCTCATTCAAAAATAATTAGGGAAATATAGAGGAGATATGAAATCATACACCAAAATTATTAATTGTAAATAAATGGACATAACAATATAATGATACATGGACATAAATAAAGAAGGAAGGAAAGTGAAGATCCCTTACTTTGAAGTGTCATCCCAAAAGACTATGAGAGGCTTGAGAGAGGCTTCTTTGTTTCTTAGGAAAACTTGGTAGGATTCTAGACATAAGAAAGAATATTATGGTAGAGTTACAAATGGTTTTAGTCAATAGTAATGGGATATTGAGTGGATTTATATAGTAAAGGATAAGTAATTCTTTATTAATAAGGTTTAGGACACTACACATTATGTGGAGGTGAGTCACACTCTCAAGGAAATCATTTTAAAAAGATAAATTATTTAATAAGTCTTGGACGGTCCACCAAGGCATTGTAAAATTATTCAAAAAAATATGAAATAAAATTATTTTATAGGTAAAACATATATTTTACGAATGTCCATTTTATAGTCTTTTATTACATTACAATTGGGTCATTATGATGTCATAAAACACATTATATATTTAAATGTATTTAATTGATTTCCAGAAAATCGAGTGTCTAAGAAAATTATAAAAATTTTACTGTCAAAGAATTTCAATGTCCTAAATAAAAAAATAACATTTATTTTAACTAAATATTTTTATATATATGTGAATTTCCAATTTTAAAATAAAATCCTAAATTTATCTAAAATTCAGGGGTTTTGACAAAAACTACTTTTAAACATTGATAAAAATTACAATTATATGCATAAAAATTATACGATCACTTATATTTCATAAAACTTTATTTAGTAATAATATATTATTAAAATAATATCAAATTAAAAATCCATTAATTCATCAAAATATATTTAATAATTTACATTTAACAAAAAATACAATTTTTTATTTACAAACCATTAACAAAAAAACAATAAAATGAATGTAAATTCTTTATAGAAAAATATTTCTCAAAATAATTATGCTAGGGTATTAGTACATAACCCCATATTACACCCGCATAATACCTAAGAGTAATGTGTTCCATGGTGAAAGACTCTTGGGGTGGCTCAGATAACATCGCTCAGGTGGTAGTCTCTATTAACATCTACCTCTCCCATAATCGATTCTGTTCAAGCTTAAGGTGTTGAAGCTCGGCTTGGGAATGGTCAAGAGAGATTCCCGGTGAAGCTACCTCCTTTACCAACTCTGAGAAGTGGGATTCATATGGAGAAATTCTAATAGATGAGGCCATATCATCCTTTGTCTGAGTAAATTGGATTTTTTAAATCCTTATATCTATACAAATTATGTGATAATTATTCAACGACTATATTAACAATGGTATCAATTATTAATGTATTTTTAAAATAAAAAATCATAAAACCCAGGACGTTCATATGTTATATATTACCATTATACATAATAAGAAATTTAATTAGATTATGATGATTTTTCATTAACCAAAGTTTGGGTCATTAGAATCTTCCCCCCTTAAGAAATTTATCCCATGAAATTTCCATTTCCCATACTAAAAAATATAAGGGTAACTATACTTCATCACTTTGTTTGATTCCCACATTTCTTCTTCAAACTTGTGGTTTCACCAATACTCCTTGATGAGGGTAATTTTCTAATATTGTAGAACTATTTCCCAATAATCTAAAATATTCACAAGCTTCTCATCATAGGAGAGTTCATTCTCCAGTGGTACCATATCTATATTGAGTAAAATTGATAGATCATGTATTTACTTACTCAAGAGTGATAGATTTAATACATCATGTACTTCAGATAGTTTTGGTCGGAGTGCTGCTAGATAGGCCACTACTCCAATGTGATCAGGGATCTCAAAAGGTCCGATGTAACACAAAATATGATTTAACTTCTTCCAAAATATGATAACCCTATTCCATGGTGATATATAGAAGAATACCATGTCCCCCACATAAGACTCTTGGTCTTTTAGATGATTATTAATAAATCTCTTTTTTCGAACTTGAGCAGCTTTAATGTGTTCATATATGGTATTAACTTTATCCACCATTTCTTCAACCATTTCGGGACCTAGGAGTTTTCACTCCACAATATCATCCCAACATACCAGTGTTCTGCAACTCTTCCCATAAAGGCCTTCATAAGGATCCATTTGGATGTTTGAGAGAAAACTGTTATAATAAAAGAACTCAACCAGGGGGAGATGTTGATCTTATCTTATTTTTATGTCTATTGATCATGCTATAAAAATTTACTCAAGTGTTTGGATAGTCTGCTCATATTGGAAAAAAGATTGATTTTGATAAGTCATACTGATGTTCAGCTCAGTATTAAGAGAGTGTGGGAGACTCTTCTAGAACATATAATGGAATCATGGATCTCGATCAGATATAATCGATAGTGGTACTACACACATCCGTTCCACTTCTTTTATGTATATCCATTCCATTTGATCGATTGTGAAATCCTATTGAATTGTAATGAATAGTGTACTATTTGTAAGACGATCCACAATAACCTAGATATAATTGTTTCCTTTGGAAGTCTTCAGAATTCTGGTTAAAAATTCTATGTTGATGTTCTCCCTTTCCATGCTTGTATGGTTAATGGTTTCATCATACCCTTATATTTATTCCTCTCAGTATTCACATTTTGATATACTAGGATCATTGATGTATACTCAGCGGTCTCTTTATTCATGTTATCCCACAAATAATTCTCTCAGAGATCTTGATACATTATTTTTTTCTCATTGAATATAGAAATTTGAACTATGTGCATCATCCAAAAGTACATTCTTTAACTCCAAATTCTATGTAACACATAGTCTTGACCAAAATATCATAATTCCTACTTCATTAACATTGAATTTGAAGATTTCACTTTTTTGATAGTTTCCACATTCTTTTGAATTCCCACATCATCCTTTTGAGAATCCTTTAACCTAACTAAAAGAGACGGTTGAGTAATCATTTGTGAATGGATCGAAGATGTCACCTTATTTATTAATTTCATGGATATCGTAATCAAATCTAATAAGATTGAATCATTTTCAATTCTCATCAACAAAATAATTGATGGGTCATTTCTTCTTAGAGCATCTGCAACCATGTTCATGTTCTCAAGGTGGTAACGGATTCAAGAGTCATACTCTTTGATCATCTGTAACCAACTTCATTGTTGCATATTAAATTATTTCTATGTTAATATATACTTGAGGATTTTGTGATTTATATATATTTGAAAATTCAACCCACAGATATAATGCCGCCAGATTTTCAAAATAATGATTACTACAGCCAACTCTAGAACATGAGTTTCATTGTTTTTTCTTGTGAAATTTAAATTTCATTGAAGCATAGGAAATTAATTTTTCATTTTTAATCTACACACATCCCATTCCCTTGTTTTAAGAATCACTAAATAACACATATAGTTATCCACTTCAGGGCAGTGTGAGCATTAGTGCATTGATATGCCTCCATTTCAACTCCTTAATACCCTCTTCGCATTCATCACTCCAAGAAAACATGACACCCTTATAGGTTATCATGGAAAGAGGGTTGAAAAATTGTGATAATTTTACCTAAAATCGAGGAAAATATCTAGCTAACCCTAGGAAGACACAAATATTTGTCCCTGATGCTGGCCTCACCCATCCCTCAATTATATCTTTCCCAGAGAGATCCATATATTTCATATTTCTTATTTATATATGACCTATGAATGAGACTTCCTTCAACCATAACTCACACTTGTGGTACTTTTTATAGAGCATCTACTTTCACTAGGTCTCTAATACAGTGCTTAAATACACCTCATGCTTCTCCATGGTTTTGTATTATATTAGAATATCATCTATGAAGACTACCAAATATTTGTCAAGGTAATCTCGAAAGACTCTATTCATCATCTACAAGGATATTTCTAGAGAATTAGTGAGTATAAAAGTAATTACTATGAATTCATAGTGCACATAAATTGTATAAAAATATGTCATAAGGATATCCTTCTTCATCACCCATACTTGGTAAAATCCTGACTACTGATCCACTATAGAGAAGTGTTGTGCTACACATAGCTGATCAAACAAGTCATCAATTTGGGGCAGATGATTCTAGTTCATTATCGTGATTTTTTTGATCTCACAATAATCAATGAAAAGTTGAATTGACCCATCCTTATTATTGATGAAGAGGATTGATTCACCCCATGGTGAGGCACTTGAGCATATAAAACCTTTATCTATATTCTCCTATAGTTGATTTTTCATCTCCTCAAGATCCACAAAATCCAGTCTATATCGGGACTTAGATATTTAGAATACACCGTTTATAATATTAATCAAGAATTTAAGATCTCACATATGAAAAAGACTAGACAATTCCTCAGGAAAAACATCAGTAATTTCCCTCATAAATGCATGTTTTACAGATTGATTCTTCCATATACTCAATAATCCATTTAAGATACACATTCTTATAATATAGTAATATACAAAAATGAAATTATGGTTCCAATGAAGATTCATCAACCTATTTGCACTTGTACAAAATCATGGGTGTATTCTCCATATAAAGAGTGATTTCCCTATCACCGCAATTTATGTCGTCTCTATATAGAGAAATCTAACTTGTGCCATGAATTTTATCAAATTCAACTAAAGGGAGTATGAAGAGGTTTTTGGGAAGTCCAATCCGCAAATTGTGATAGTAGAGGAGTTATATTCATGGGATGAAATGATTTTCCCATTTTCATTTATCACTGACATCTCTACTTTTTTGATTTGTGGTGGTTTTGTGATTGTTCAAAGAAACATTATAGATATAAAACAATTCGTAGAACAAAAATCAAAAAGTATGTTCACTATTATTAAATAAATAACAACTGTAATTTTCACCAATTCGTTGTTGGGGTTATCCTCGGCAGTAGTGATGGAAAAATATTTCACTATATGTTTTTGGAGGTTGTTGGTTTCCTCAAAAATCCCTTAGTTTAGGGAATGAGTTTGCAAAGTTACCATGTTATTTTTAGTTGAAGAAATCAACAATGCATTGAGGGTAAAATAGAGTATTCCTCATCATTGTCAGTGCAGCGGGTTTTTAGTGTCAAAATTTAATGGTCAGGTTCCCTTCTCTTCCCCACATAAATTATTTCCTCATCCCCTTTAAGCCATTTCAAGGGTACTTTTTTCCACACCTTTGTAAATTGGGGTGCCAGAATTTCATAGAACCATTGGATCTATCCATCAAACTGCCAAAATTATGGTCCACTTTCTGCTTTTTATCCCCATGATACCCCTAAAATTTGATGATCTACATTTTGGATTTGTGGGATCATTGTGTAATTTTCTCATAGCAATCAAAGTCACTGATCGCTACGGATTTCTGTAGGATATGTTTAATCACCCCAAATATGCAGTCAACCTTTCATTTAGGGGTAACGACAAATCCAAAGGTGTATCACGCAAGAATTGTGAAATTTTCCTCGTACGCCCTAATGGATTTGTCAGATTTTTTCTTGAGGGCATGGAAGACTCTTTCTATATTAAGTCAGAGGGTGAGAGGAAAATACTAATCAAATAACATTTATTGGAAATACTTCCAATCCAATGCCTACATCTCTTCCCCAGGCTTCATATTTTTTATCAATGTCCACTATTGATCAATTTGACCCTCCATATAATAAGGATTTAAAAGAACCTTATCTTGTTCATAACATTTAAGGATAGAGAAGATCTTTTTGTTGGAGTTGATCCATTGTTCAACGATAGAGGGATCAGATGATCCATTAAAATTAAGAGTCCATTGTCCCATAATTCTCTCCATTTCAGATTGTTATTTATTGAGGATGGTGGGATTGCACATTCCTCTTGGCCCATGTTTCTATTCAAAAGATGAATTAACTGAGAGAGTATTGTGACAATGTTTGTGATTCCTATACCCATCTTATTGGTCATCTCATTAGAATATTCATCACATTTATCCTCACATTGATTATTAACACGAGTCCTCCTATTACCGACAATATTCTAGAATAAAATGAAGATAGGTTTAACATGTAAAGGAGAATCCAAACAATAAAAGGAATAACTTATAAATTACATTTATCTCCTTAACTTATGAATTTATAGGCTTCAATCAATGTCATCCATGATCTACTCCCCAACATTTACTCATATAGGCATTTTTTATCCTTTATTAATGTTTCATACTAAGATCATGAATTTAACATAGAATATCCACTGAGATTTTTGTACCAAAGATTACATCATGGCTCATTGTCATCCATCAATTCCCATTTGAGTCTTGCTCAATGTTGTTTTTTTTTGGGTTTTTAACCCATGATACATTTGTGCCAGATCCGCAGCTATGTGTTTGTATCCTGATAGGGATGCATTTTCTTGTTAAAACAGATACTATATACTCACCAAATTTTAAGGATGTTATTATTATATTTAGTCTTCTACCTAAGGCTTTGACTAAGGTTTTGTAATCCAAATCCAAAATATAACTAAACTTGTCCTCTAATACCAACTATAACAACCATGATCTTTATTAAAAACTTAAAAATAATTTATTACATAATCGTGAACTTAATAAAACATTGAGGATCGATATTTCCAGTGTCTTGATAAATTAGAATCATTACAAAACACGTTATAACAAAAAACACAACATCTTTATTGAAAACATCTTTTACATGACCACAACATTCCTTCATACTTAGAACTTCATAGGATAACCTGAGGACATGCATAAGAAAATGGTGAGCTATAATGACCGGTAAGGGAGTAAATAAGGAATAAAATAAAGAATACATTACATGTTAGAAAATAAACATAAAATGGAGCACAAGAGAAAAATTAACATGATTACATGATATAGCATGGTTATCATAACATGGAAATGAGGGAACAACATTTAACATGATATTAGCATGAGCCAAGTCTCATTGCACATGGAGTGTGACTAAACCCTTATTTCACTTGAATTAAAATGATTAAACCCACATTCCACTTGAATAAGCATGACTAAACCCTCATTTTACATGGAATATCATGATACTATTCTTTAATGAATTCATTGGATCAATATTAGGGTGCACCCTTTATAAACATTTCATTTACTGCATAAGTTTTCCACATGGATAATAAAACATGAAATTATTCAACATCATCATTTATTACCTGATAAAAAATGCGGAATACATAAATGAAACTCTATAATCAATAATTATTTGCTTATAATAGTGAATACCCTTTATAAAGAAATGGGCATTATATTAACTACATAGTGACTTCCTCTTCGAAAATCACGGTGCAATTTCAGTGCCATAATGTTGTGATATATGTATTAAAAAAATGGTTGATGATAGAGAAAGTGGCATTTCATTGAATGTACATGAAATGGAAAATAGGGGCATTTATATAGATTCATGTCCCAACATATGTTATTTAATTTAGATGCATAATAAAAAATAATTTCTTGAATGTAAATGACGAGAGAGAAATCCCTCAAAGAATTTCGGCATGATAATGGGTGTAGATGGGAGTAATTAATCAGAGAGAAAGGTATATATCATTATTAAAGCACAATGAGGGATGTATAGGGTAGGTGATAAATCATACCCCAACATTTTTCATTTAAAATAAAAGGGTATCACAATATAAGGAAACTTCAACATAAATTAGGAAGGAATGAAAGTGTGGATCCCATACTTGGAAGTGTGATCCTAAAGGCTTAAGAGAGGCTTGAGAGAGGCTTCATGGGAGTATAGAGAGCCTTGAAATGATTCTAGAGAGAATTTAGAATAGGTTGTTCAATTTTCAAATTGTTTGACTGAATATTAATGGTATATTGAGTGGTTTAATATAGGAAAGGAGGGATAATTCATTGTTATTTAGGTTTTCGACACTAAAAATTAAAATAATTAAAACCACAGACCAACCCATGGATTATGAAAAAACAATTTCCCAAAGGGGACTATAAAACAATATTTTATTATTCTAATGGCCTAAATTATTAAAATATTAGTCTTTATTATGTGGAGATGGGTCACACTCTCAAGGAAATCATTTTAAAAAGTAAAAATATTTAATAAGTCTTGGAGGGTCTACTAAGGAATTGTATAATTATTAAAAAAATTTAAAATCACATTATATTAACTGTAAAAAATAAATTATCTGAATAAATCCTTTATATTATTTTATTAAAACACTCTTGGGTCACTACGATGTCATAAAACACCTTATATATTTAAACGGTATTTAATTTTTACCCAAGAATTTGACTGTCTCATAAAATTTTGATAAATTGACCATTAAATAATTTCAACACACTGAATCAAAAAAAAAATATTTTAAAAAAATAATTTTCTAAATATGTTAATTTCCACTTAAAAAATAAAAATGACATTTTAAAAAAATTAATGGGTTTTCACAAAAATATCCTTCAAACCATAATAAAAATTACAATTGTATTCATAAAAATTATACGATCATTTTTATTTAATAAAAAGTAATTTATTAATAATATTTTATTAAAAATATTATTTAAATAAAAAACACATTAATTAATCAAAATATATTTCTTAATTGAATATTAACTAAAAATACTCTTTGTGATTTAAAATTTTCTTACAATTAAAAAATAAAATGAATGGAAATTTTTATACAAAAATAATGAACATATTCATAGTGCTAGAGTCTTTTTCAACAACCCCTTATAAAATTTCCATAATAACTAAGGGTAATATGTGCCATGGTGAAAAACTCTTGGAGTGGCTCGAATAACATCGCCCTGGTGGTAGTCTCTATTAACTTCCAATTATCCCGTAGGGAAATATGTTCAAGCTTAATATGTTGAAGCTTTGCTTGGGCTTGGTCAAGAAAAAATCTCAATGATGCTACCTCATTTCCGAGCACTAAAAATTGGGCTTCATATGGATCAATTCTACTGGATGAGGCAATCACATTCTTTCTTTGAGTAAATTGGATTAGTTAAAGTCATATCATTATACTAATCATGTGATCATTATTCAATGTCTACATTATCAACGATAAAAATTCATAACGGTATTGAAAAAACAATAATCATCAAAACTTGTATGTGGGTATATTTTACATAACCATATTACATAATATGACATTTAATTAGATCAAGATGAATTTTCATTAATAAACGTTTGGGTTGTTACATTCTTCCCCCATTAAGAAAATTTTCACTCAAAATTTATGTTCCCTACAATTAAATTGATGAGGGTAACTATTCTTCATCACTTCCTATAATTCTCATATTGCTTCATCAAACTTCTGGTTTCTCTACAACACCTTGATGAGGGGTATTGTCTTATTTCGTAGAACATTTTCCCTATGATATAATATCTTCACTGGATTATCTTCATAGGAGAGGTCATTGTCTAATGGTACAACATCTTGATTGAGTACATGTGATGGATCTTGTATATACTTCCTCAAGACTGATACATGGAATACACCACGTACTTAAGAAAGGTCCAGTGGGAGTTTTAGTCAGTAGGCCACTGCTCCAATGCGATCAAGAATCTCAAAAGGGCCAATGTATCTTAGAATAATCTTTCCCTTCTTCCCAAATCTCAGAACTATCTTCCACGGTGATATGTGGATGAATACCATGTCCCCAAAATCAAAATCTAGGTCTCGTTAATTATTATTAGCATAGATCTTTTGTCGACTATGAGCATCTTTAATGTTCTATTATCTGGCCTTAACCTTATCCAAAATTTCTTCAACCATTTAAGGACATAGGTGTTTTCACTCCCCAACGTCATCCCAACAAGCTGGTGTTCTACTCTTCTTCCCATAAAGGGATATATATGGATCCAGTTGGATTCTTGGGTGGAAAGTGTTATTGTTGGAGAACTCAACTACTGAAATATGTTGATCCCATCCTCTATTGAATTACATTTAGCACGCACAAAACATATCCTCGAGTGTTTGGATAGTCTCCTCAGATTGGCCATCAGTTTGAGGATGAAAAGAAAAACTGAAGATCAGCTCAGTATTCGGAGCATGTTGTAAAATCATCAAGAACATATAGGTGATTCTTAGATATCAATCAGATACAATAAATTTTCCTACTCCATGCATCTTTACCACTTCTTTTATGTATATCCATGCCACTTGATCTAATAATAAATCCTATCATATTTCATTGAAGTGTACATTCTTTGTAAGATGATCCACAACAACCTAGATTCCATTGTTTCTATTGGATGTCTTTCAAAATATATTGATGAAGTCTATAGTGGTGTTCTCCCATTTCAATGTTGGTATGGGTAATGGATTCATCATCTCCTTAGTCATCTACCTCTTAGCCTTCACTTACATATATACCAGGCACTTTGATGTTTACTCCAAAATCTCCTTTTTCATGTTATCCCACCCAAAATTCCCTCATAGATCTTGATACATCATTTTGTTTCCTGGTTGAATGGAGAAATTTGAACTATGATCATCATCCAAAATGAAATTCATTAAATACAGATTATATAGATCACGTAGTCTTGAACCAAATATCGCAATTCCTTCTTCGTTAACATTAATCATATAGGATTTCCCTTTTATGATAGTATTCAATTTATTCTTAATTCCTACATCATCCTTTTGAGAATCCTTTAACCATTAAAAAATATACTATTGATATATAATTTCTGAAATAATTGACGATGTTCCCTTATTTATGATTACCATGTCCATATTAATCAAATCGAAGAATATTAGATCCTTTTCATTTCTCATCAATAAATGAATTTTTGGGTCCTTTATTATTACATCATCCACCTCCTTGTTTGAATTCTCAGGGTAGTAAGGGATTGAGTAGTCATAGTCTTTGAGAAGCTCTAACTGTCTTTGTTGGCGCATAATCAACTCTTTCTCTGTCAATATATACTTTAGGCCTTTTTATTCGTATATATTTAAAAAATCTCCCCAATGATGTAATGACACCATATTTTCAAAGCGGATATTACTATGGCCAACTCCAGATCATTTTTGGATATTTTTTCTCTCAAACATTCAATTTCCTTGAAGCATTGGCAATGAACATATTATTTTCCATCAACACACATCCCATGACCTTCTTCGAAGAATCACTAAATACCACAACATTGTTTCCACTTCTGGGTAGTTTGAGAATAGGATAATTGATAAGCTATCTTTTCAAATCCATGCTGATCTTTAGGTATTCATCACTCCATGAAAACATGACAAAGTTCCGAGTTAGATTAATAAGAGGGTTGTACAATCATGGGAAATTTATCACAACTCAATGATAATATCTAGCTAACCCCAGGAAGCAAAGTATATCTGTCACCGATGTTGGACAAACCAATCCCTAAATTGTAACTATGTTGAAGGGATCGACAGATATCCCATTAGTTGTGAATATATGACCCAAGAATGATACATCCCTCTAAAAGAACTCAAACATTCCATAATTTTCATATTGCTTCTCCTTTTTCAATGTCTCTAGTACAGTTCTTAGAAAATCATCATGATCCTACTTGGTATTGAAGTATATTAGCATATCATCTATAAATACTACCAATTTTTTTCGAGTTAATCTCTAAATACTATATTCATCATTTCCATGAATATTGTTGGATATTCAGTGAGTCTGAAAAGCATAACTATGAATTCATAGTGCCTTTACCTTGAACAAAAAAGCAGTCTTGGGGATATCGTCTGTCTTCACCCTTATTTGGTAATATCCCATCCATAGATCGACCATTGAGAAGTATTGTGCTCTATTTAGCTAATCAAACAAGTCATCAATTCTAGGAAGAGGATGACTATTCTTTATCGTTATTTTGTTGATATAACTATAATCAATGCGAAGTTGCATTGACCCATCATTCTTTATTACGAAGAGTACTGGTGCAACCTATAGTGAAGTACTTGGGAAAATAAACCCTTTATTTAGATTCTCCTATATTTGTTTCTTTAGCTCCTCCACCTCCACAAGAGCCATTATATATGGATTTTTGGATATTGTAAAATTCCCATGTATAAGATCAATCGACAATTCAATCTCTCTTCAAGGAGGAAGACCAATAAATTCCCCAAAAAACACTTTAGAGAATTCCCTTACAAATGATAGGAATTCATGTTTGGTTTCTTACACAGACCCAATAATGTGATCAATATACACATTATCATAGGGGAACAATATCCATGCTTGGGATTATGGTACTAAATATTATTCTTCCTCTTCCATGCACTTGTATCGAATTGGGGTTTGATTCACCTTATGTTGAGTGATTTACATCTCACCGCAATTTATTTTGTCTCTATATAGGGAAATATAATCCAAACCATGAATTGCATCAAATTACACTAGAGGGGGTATAACAAGGTTATCTAGGAATTTAATGCCATGAATTGGGATTCTTCTACTAAAAATTTTGGATATAAAATAATGTATAGAACCAAAATCAATAAGTAAATTCACTATTATTGAATAAATAACTATAGTACCTATCACCAATTCATTTTTGGGGTTTGTTTCGGTGATAGTGATAGAAATCAATTTCCCTCACTATCTTAGAGGTAGTTGGTTGACTCTGAAAACCCATGGAGCAGAGAACTGGTTTCTAAATTTCCCTAGTTCATTGCAATTGAAGCAATGAACAATGAGTTGAGGGTTTAATGGAGTGTTCCTCTCCTCAGTTGCAGCATTGGGTTTTTTTGTTGGCAGTTAATGGCATGTTTCCCTTCTTCTCTAAAGCAAAAGCATTTCCTCATCCCCCTTTAAGAACATTCTTGGGGTCTTCTCTCCACCCCTTTGGCAAGTGGGGTACTAGAATATCATAGAACTGTTTGATTTATCGATCAGACTAATGGAATTAAAATCCAATTTTTTTCTCCTTATCCCCATGGTACCCCTGATATTATCCATTATCTATTTCAACATTGGGGGAACATCAAACAATTTCTTTAGAGCTATCAAAGTCACAGATCAATAGGGCTTTCCGTAGGCTAGGTATTAGCCCACCCAAGATGCAGTGAACCTTAAATTTGGGGGTAATGAAAAATATGTAGGTGTATCATGCTTTCCTTTTGATGGTTTTTTCATACCCTTCGATTGATTTTTCATCTTTTTGAATGAGGGAATAGAGGTCCCTTTACATATTGAATTAGAGGGTCTGAGGAAAATATTTATCGAAAAACATTTTTTGGAAATCCTTTCATTATAATTCTTCGATATATTCCTCAGGCTTCATATTTTTTATCAATTTCTACCATTGATCAACTTCACCCTCTATATGATAGGAATATAGAAGAGCTTTCTCTGGTTGATAACATTGAAGGTTGGAGATGATCTTCTCATTGAAGTTGATTCATTGTTAGGAAATTGAGGGATCAGATGAGGCATTAAAAATAAGAGGCATTTTTCTCCTAATTCTCTCAATAATGGCTTTTTCTTTCTTAGTGGGGTCTGAACTTTCCACTTGTCACATGATTCTTTTCACAACATGAGATAACTGAGAGAGTATCGAGAAACATTTTGTGATTCCTACTTTCATCGAATTGGGAATCTCATTAGAATAGTCATCATATTGATCCTTGCATCAATTGTTACCCTAAGTCATCCAATTACCAGCCATTGGCTGAAATAAAAGAATATTTTGGGGTAACCCATAAAGGGAAATTTGAAAAAAATGGATATCTTATAAATTAAATTTAATACCTTCACTTATGAATTTATATTCTTCAATATATATTATCCATGCTCTACATCCCATCATATATTCTTAGTGGCATTATTTTTGTTCCCTTAAAAATGGTTCGTACTAAGCTCATGAATTTAATAAATCATATCCCCCAGGAGCGTCGTAACCAAGAGTGAATTATGGCCCATTGTCCTGCACAAGTCCCCATTCGAGTCTACCTCAAAGAAGTGTCTTCAGGTTTAACCCCTAGATACATTTATGCCAAAGCCACCTCTAATTGTTTGTATCCAGGCTGGGATGTATTTTATTGATAAATCACTTAATATATACAAACAAAAATTTAGGGATTTTTTTATTATACTTGTTCTTATCCCTAATGCTTTCACTAGGGTTTTCTAATCAGAATCCCAAAAAAAACTAAACTTATCCATTGATTCCAACTATAAAAACCATGAACATTATTACACACTAAAACATGATTTATTACATAAATATATACATAATAAAACCTAGATTATTAATAGGTATATTGTCTTTGGTGATTAGGAACATTACATGAGTAGTTAATATATAAAAATACAGCAAATTTATTGAAAACATCTTTTACATAACCACAAAATTCCATAGTACTTGGCATTTCAAGGGATAACCTAAGGAAATAAAAAAGAAATGGAAGAGATATAAAGCTCATTAAATGGGTAATCATATAGTAGCATGAGAAATAAAGTACATGATAGGTTATAAGCATATAAATGGATCATAAGAGAAACATGAACATAATGTCATGATATAGCATGATTATCATAACGTGGAGATGTGGAAACAACATTAAACATGATATTAGCATGATCCTAGTCTCATTACACACAGAGAATGAGTAATCAATTATTTCACATGAATTAGAATGAGTAAAAACCCATTTCACAAGATGTATCATAATACTATTCTTTACCCAATGCATTGGAGCACTATCAGGGAACACCATTTTTAATCATTTAATTTCATGCATAAGTGTGCCACATAGATCATACAACATGGATTAATTAAACATCATAATTTATTCCAAGAATAAGATGTGTGGAATATATAAATGTATGTAATCAATAAACAGGTACATTTTAGTAAATTTTAATACCCTTGATATAGAAATGGGTGTGGTTTTCACTTAACTAATTATTTTGGCATGGAAATTTTGGTGTAACATCGGCTTTACAACGATATCAAATGGAAATATTAAAATGAGTTGATGAGAGGGGTAGGGGTCTGTAATGATTTATAATTTAATTTTATAGTAAGGGAGATATGGAACATAAAATCCAAACATATTTAATGGAATTTAAATGTATAAAATAAAATAATTTCTTAAATAAAAATGGGGAGAGAGAAATCCCTTATGGAATTTTGGCATGGTAATAGGTGTACTTGGGAGGAATTAATGGGAGATAAATGGGTCTCTAATCATTCAAACATAAATAGGATATTATATGGGAGGTGAAATATTATTCCCTAACACTTTTAATTGAAAATAAAAGGTCATATAAATATAAGAAAACATGGGAATAAATAAGGAAGGAAGGAAAGTAAGGATACCTTACATGGAAGTGTGAACCCAAAGGATTGTGAGATGATATAGAAAGGTTTCTTGGGAGATTAGGGAACCATGTGAATATTCTAGAAGGAGGATTGAATAGGTTGGTTTATCTTTAAATTGTTTGAGAGAAGGATTAATGGGAGATTGATTGGGTATATATACGAAAAGAGATGGAATTATTTATTATTTAGGTTTTGGACACAACACATTAATCTAATCAAAACCACCAACAATCCCATGGGTTTTTCCTATGGTTTTTTAAAAAGGGTAGTGGAAATTTTTTTTCAATGCCAATGGCTGAGCTTTTTAAAATATTAGTCTTTCTTATGTGGAGGTCAGTCACACTCTCAAGGATATCATTTTAAAAAGTTAAAATATTTTATATGTTTTGGAGGGTCTTCTATGGAACCATAAAATTAATCATATAAATCTAAAATCACATTTTTTAAAAGTTAAAAAATATATTTTTCAAATTAACCTTTTATTTTATTTTATTACGTCACTATTGGGTCATTATGATGTCATAAAATACATTATATATTTATTTGGTATTTAATTTTTACCCAAAAATTTGACTCTCAGAAAATTATAAAAAATGATCATTAGATAATATCAACTTCCTAATTTCAATAATAATAATAATTTTATCTAAATAGTTTTCTAAATATGTGAATCTTAATATTTAAAATATAAACTGAATTTTTGTTACAATTCATGGGTTTTAACAAAAAAATTCAAACCATAATAAAAATTACAATTATATTCATAAACATTATACAATAATTTCTATTTAATAAAGAAATTTAGTAAAAATATATTTATAAATTATTATTTAATTTAAAAACCCATTAATTCATAAATATAAGCTTATTAATTTAATATTAACTAAAAATACTATTTTTTATTTAATAACCATTTACAAAGTAACAATAAAATGAATGTATATTCTCTATAAAAAAATAATACACATAACCATAGTGCTAAAGTCTAGTTACATAACCCCTTATAACACCCTCACAAGACCTAAGGGAATGGTGTGCGATCATGAAGGACTCTTGGGGAGGCTTGGATAAAATCACTCAGGTGGTAATCTCTATTATCTTCCACTTATCTCGTATGTGATTCTGTTCAAGCATAACGTGTTGATGCTCGGTTTGGCCATGGTCGAGAGACAATTCTAATGATTCTACCGCCATTCCAAGATCCAAAAAATGGCGTATGGTGAAATTCTACATGATGAGGCCACCACTTACTTTTTCTATGTAAATTATATTTGTTAAAGCCCTATATTTATACTAATCAAGTGATCCCTATTCAAAAACTATATTAGTAATGGTAACAATTATTAATGGTATTTTAAAATCCAAAATAATAAAACCAAGGAAGTGCATGTGTTTTATATAACCATTTTACATAATAAAACATTTAATTAGATCAAGATTAATTTTCAATAATAAATGTTTTGGTCAATACAAAATCCCCATGAAAAAAATGGATCACCCATGTGAATGCACTCCATAAATATATAGTGAAGTAAATAATATTGCAATTGATCCCTGAACTAAAAAAGATTTTGGATCCTAGAGTATATAAGAATATATTTGACACAAACACTCCACAACTAATGAGGTACTAAAAAAGTAACACATTATGATGTGTGTGCACACTAGAGTTCCGATGAAGGGTATAACACCCTATAATAGAAAAAACCCTACAATTACATGATTTATAATATTTGATTCACTTTATAGTATTTTTAGGTATATTTACATTAATATTTTTATTGATTTATAAAAAACACATACATGTAAAACCCTTATAGTAAAAATATGACACTTCCACTCAATTTCCATTTTTCACCAAAAGTAGGATTGTTAAATTTAAAATGATTTTTAATTTAATAACATTTTTCATCTTTTAATTAGTTTCACTATAGAAATATGATTGACCTTATTACAACTCATACACGATTATATATCCTATGAAAAATAAAAAAAAACACCTCGGTTTTGAAGAAAAATGTCAGTAAGGGAATAAAAATAAACTAATATAATTATTCCAATAAAAATATATAAAAATATAAGATAGTCTATAACTTTTTTAAAATAAACATTTGAGTATATAAATAAATCACATCAACATGAGAAAATAAAATTTTTCTCATATAAACCCTTTTAACATTTTTAACATAAATAGGAATAAAATGAATACATATTTTTTAAAAAATAATCATTTATCTTTTGAATGTTCACAAAAATTCCTTACCATATGAAATCCAAATATTTCCATAAAAAGAATTTAAAATCATAAAATAGGTATCTTGGAGAATTATATTAATTACCCATGTTGACTTGTGTTTTAAAATTCTCTAGATCTGTGATTCCTATTTAATTCCATTGGAGTAACCAACCTTGTTAGCTCTCTTACCATCCACCTTTAATGACTAATCATTACCCAATTCATTAGATATCTATAACAGGATCACCTTTTATCATGAGCTATATATGGATCACCCATTACAATTAATAATTCCCAAAAATTTCATCATGAATAAAACATTTGAAATTATTAAATTCTTATAATAAAACTCTTATAAAACTTAGTTTATCCCATAAGTAAAATAAAATTCCATGTTCTTATTTAAATTATCAGAAACTTCCCATTATTTTGAAAACAATTTAAAATAAAAAATTACCTAAATATTTTAAAATTTTATTTAACTTTTTAAATATTAAAACATATAGATTAATATTAATAATAAATGAATTGATAGTGAAAAAATATTTCTATGTTGTATATGTTAAAAACATTATTTTGAATATTGGTAAATTGATTTAAAGTGACCCTTATAGAAAATGTTAAAACATAATTTTTTAAAAAATTTATAGAAGAAAAAACTAGTCAAAAATGAAATTTAAAATCCATTTAAGCAAAAATAAAAACATACATAAATCATTTAAAATAACTTGGAATATGAGGAAATTTTTTTAAATGAATACTTTAAAACACTCTTTCAAGAAAAAACCCTTACAATCTTGGTACCTTTTGTATAAAAAATAAAATTAAGGATAAAACATGAAATAATTTTTAAAACAAATTAATTTATGTAAATTATTAATACATTCTGTCCATATAGTAGTTTATACACCAAATAAGGAAAACATTTGGTGAAAATAGCATAATTCTCAAAGAAAGGAAATTTAGATGATATATCCACTACCTCATCTCCCGACTCGAAACCTATGTATTTTTATTTCACAAATAATAGATTTTATTTTATTTTATTCTTGATTTAGAAAAAAACTCATGTTAATTACTTTAATATAATTACATTTAATTCATTTATTTTCATGTTTTATTTAGTGAATAAATCACTTAATTTCATGTCAGATATTTTTAGGTCGTTTGATTCATTGTTTCAAAAATGAATTCACTTGGTTGATCTTGGTCCATGTTTTAATGGTTATATAAACAATATAATTTTAACAAAAATTATAATTATCATGTTTTCTATATTAAAAAAGATTTTAAAATCAACCATGGATGGCTGTTATGAAAATTGAAGCACATCAATTCATGGTGATGGTATTATGTATATACGCATGAGTGATTTTTACAAATTACTATAGAATGGAAAAGAAATAAAGTAGATAATATTATAATTTTACATAATAATTAATATTTTAAAATTTTCTTATTTATTTATTATTTCCATCGTTTTGACCTACCCTTTAAGGAGGTAATGAAAAAAATCATATCACATCGTGGCGGTGGTAGTCTACATGTATTCACAAGTGATGATATCATTTTACAAAAGATAGAAAAACAAGAGATTAAATAATATATTAAATATATTAAATTATATTTATTAAATCTATCATAATATACGACTATAATAGGTAGTTATTTAAAAAAATAAATCAATATGTGGATATATTAGTACATGTGTATGAATGAGTGATAATTTATTTTTTCCATTAGATGGAAAAAGAGTTGAAAAATGTATATAACATAAAAATACATAAATTTAAATATATTATAGGTAATTATTTAATTATATAATCATGTTTATGAGGATTTTTAATGAGGTAGAAGAAGAAATAAATTGCAAATCACTCAGTTAAGTGTTAAACCTCTTCTTTGGAAAACCTCCTCCGTCTTACACCTTTAGCATTATAAGATGGTATTTTGGTGCCATAAACCAATATAAGGTGCTTAGGGATATGGGTAATCTATTTTAATGTTTCATATTCAATAAAAATAGATCAATAGGTGTAAATAAGAAAGGAGATGTTGTGTTTTATTATAAGTGAGGTGGGTGGCAGTGTAATGAATACATGAAATTATAACTCATTTAATATGGATCCGAAATCCCATATAAAAAATGGAAGTAGTATGATGTCTAAATAAATTAAGTCAATAATTTTTGGACATGTTTATGTTACATTTTTACCATTATATCTTAGTTTAACCCCCCTTGTTAACTCGACTAACATTAACCATGGAAGTGAATTTTTCAGTCTCTAACAGTCATGAAAATAATTTTAAAAATTATAAATTTGAGTATAAATTGAATTTTCATGATATCCAAGAAAATATAATAAATAATTGTGTTATGATAAAACATATATAATTTTTAAATTAATTAAACAATATTTTTTAAACATTAAATAACATTTAAGTTCATTTTTGAAACTATTCACTAGATTGGACATTAAACATATCAATAAAATAAAGGAATTTGAATTTAAAATAATTAAAATAAAATTATAAATTATAATTATCAAATATATTTATTTAAGACTATAATTTAAGTGTTCAGTGTAATTATACCATCACTAAAAATTAAATTAAAAATAATATTATAAAAATAATTTATTCATTTTATATTAAATATTTATAATCATTGATAACTTCTTTTTATCCCTAGGTAAACATATTATATATATTAAATGAAATAGAGTGACATTTTGTAATTATCATTTACTTAAAATAGTATTAATGTCATTATCAAAGGTAATTGATAAAATTTTGATTTGCTTTGAAATATAGGATGAGTTTGGTAAACATAAACTCTGAAATTCATTTCAAATAAATTTCTTTATTTGTTTGGAGATCTTATCTCATATTTTTTAATACCATTTTACCCATTTTAGCATTTTAAGAAGGTGGTAAACATTACCACGATAACTATTCATTATGACTAATAATGAAACAAACCTTGTAGAAAATTAAAACATTATGAACCCAAATATGGCATATATTTTCTAGGATTCAAATTCCATAATTTTAAAAAATTATATTTAATATATGACCAAAAAATAAAAATACAAACCATTTAAAAAATAATTTAAAGAAAAAAATATATTTTATAAATAATTAATTATAATGATAAATGTCATAGAATTATTCGAATTATATTTAATAAAATTAAAATTATGTTAAATTAAACAAAAATAAAAAAACATAATGTTACATATAAATTTCTTTATTCATGGGAACGAAATAATAGTTTTAGAAAAAATTGAATTTTTCATTATTCACTCAAAAATCAATCTTTCTTGAAAAATACAAGAAATTCACTGTACGATAAATTTTAAATTATTATATCAATAATTATATCCATTTTTAAATATAAAATTTCTATAATTTGTTGAAATAAATTATAATATATCTGAAAAAAATTCAATAAGACTGTTTTTGAAGAAAATGTATTTTAGAAAATATAATTATTGTATCCCCACTCACTGCCTAATAAACAATGGAATAATTTTTAATTAATTTTATTATACATAAAATATATTCACTTCATTAGAATCATTTTTCACTAATTATTAATTTATTTTATAAAGATAAAAATACTTTAAGCACAAAAAAATAGTTTTTTAAAAAATATATCTTTTACCTTTTAAAGACTGTATCTTCAATTTTAGCCAATTGATAATCAATTTTTTAATTGAATATTAATTTTTTATGGAAGATTTTTTAAATATATATCATAATACTATTATTCATATTCATACATTCCAAACCAATGACTAGGTTATACTGATCAAGTTTAAATAACAATATTTCTTTAGTAAATCGTTATTTTAAAGATTAGTGTTCTATATACCACATATATTTGGATGTAATAATAGTTCAAAAAATTAAATTCTAAAATCAGGGGATAATACATTTTACTCCCTTAAAATGATTTTTATCCTCATATTTTTATCTTGGTTCTAAGAAAAATGGTTTAAAACATTTTAAGAATCAATTAAAATCAGTGGAATAAAATATACATAAGTTGAAATAATTATCTCTGAATCCACATAGAAGACATGTATATTTCAAAATAACATACATTCCAATGTTACTATATAGAATTTATCAATTCATAAATATTTCTTAAACAATGTATTTTTGATTATTAGAATCATACTTGTGAGAGACGTTCTAAAAGTGTATCATAATTATTGAATGATGAAACATGATATATTTATCTTCTTATTTATTGAGTTGAATAATTATTTTACTATCAAGATATAAAATATGATAAAATTTAATTAATTGATTTCTTTTAAATCCATAATAACAATTTCATCCATTGGTAGTTCCTTGAGTTGTTTCTTCATCTATCTCATCTCTCAGTTCATGCAAAAAACAACCAAGATAAAATTTTCTTCCTTGAATAACTAAGATAAAACTCTAATGGTTTATAAGATCCATAAAATGAAAAAAATTTATTACTATTATCCTTAGGAATTAACCAAAACCAAATTTTTTAGAACATGTTAAGATAATTATGAATATAAGAAATACTACATTAATTTCCAAATCCCCAATAAATAATGCCCACAGGTTAACTAAAATAATATACATATAACTGACCTTAAAAATCATCAAAATATGCCAAAAATTTTAAATCCCATTTTTAATGAAAACAATTTGATCGCATATTTTTTATGAGATCAATATAACATTTTTCTCCAACCACCATTAATTACTGATAATGTCTAATATAAAAACGTTTAATCCCAAACAACAAATTCTCAAAAATAAGAAATCACTTTCCCAAATCACCAGAATCACAAAAAAAGCACAGCAAAAAAATATTCTTCCTAAAGTTAACTCAATATATATTCCATAATTTATATAAATTATTTTGATATAAAATATTATACTATCAAAAAATATCCTTGTAAAATATTATCTTTTTCTAAGTACGTATCACTTCATGATTTGATAATCCATTGAATTTGGTTGTTTTAATTTAATCCTTTATAGGAACCAGTTCAGTTAAGAGTGTCAAATGTGCATCCATGGGGAGAATGTGTTATATTAATTCAAGTTGTAAATATTCAATTTAAAATGTTTATTTTGTAGGAAGACCACCCTGATACCAAACTCAGTTGTAAATGTTTCCGAGTTGGCTGTAAAACATGATTTTATATTGTGTACTTATTCAATGAGGTAATTTCATTGTCCTAACCCCTTGAAATTAAAATAAAATGTGAAGTTATAAGGTAAATTTTTAATCATTACTTACATCTTGTAATGTTTATTTTTGTCGTGAAATCGATTTTTTTGGTTTTTAAATCGGGCATTAGGGTTTTTGGTGTCTATGTATATTGTGTTAATTATGAAATAAATTCTTATTTATGTCTTGAAATGGTCAGATTTAGCTTTTTTTAAAACCCTACACTGGTATAACATGCACTCAAATAATTTGAATCCCCTATCATTATATTCAAACCTTCAAAAGGATTGTGTATGAGGAATTCCTCTCTTCTCTAGAAGCTTCTTTTGGAACTCTAAAACTAGTGATCAAAGTTAATAATTTTATATCATAATCTACTTCTCATACCATCTTTTATATTCGTGAAATGATCCCCAGGTTAGTACTATCGTACATAGATCATGGTAGGCTTTTTACTGATATGAGTATATTAGAATTCATTTTATGTGAAGGAGGAAATATTCTCACTACTACCTTGTATAGGAGGAATTTTCTACAAATTCTCTACTTTTGACATGGGTGGTCTAGAACATATACCTACTATCTCATTTGAAATATTCTAGTATTTCCAAAATGAGTGATATCATTGTAATTCTGGATTTGTGGCATACCAAAATATATAAATCACTGGTTTGGTAATAATATATGGTTTATGCTTCTCATGGATCCCTTTGGGTCCATTGGTGTCCTGAACTGGCTTGGGGCCACTAATGAGGTGTGTCTATCCATAAAATAAGTATGAATCAATAGATTTGATAATGTGGGTTCTGGATTTATAATATGAGTTGTTTATTTGGTTAAGATTATAAATTAGAATAACATGTGAAATTTGGTTGATTTCTTGGGGAATAATCACATGAAATAGAATTTTTGATTTTATTATGTTGATTAGGAACATCACTTTAAAAAATATAATTGGCTATATAAATGATAATTTTATTAACTAATTATTGTTTCTTATGATGAGATATCTTTTATCTTGATACTTGGACATGTGAATTTCTTGAATATACATTTTTATTTTTTGTCACTATTTTGATTGATTCCTGAGGGTATGATATTGCATTTTATTTTGAGTTATTTATAGTGAGGATTTTTTCATATTTTGTTGTTGGAAGTAACTATATGTGATTCCTAAGTGTAATGTTTTTGGTTGAGACCTGCACCTTAGTGTGGGATGCATAGTACTTTGTATGACCTGAGGGAAGGATATGTGGGGAAAAATTTACCTAAGGGAACGGTGAACAGTGATTGAATATATGAGTTTGATATTAGGGTTAGCATGTGGGTAGATGCCATTTTTCATGATACATTATGTATGATTCATTATCTATATGAGAATATTCCAGTGACTTTGGTAATCTATCCTGATGTGGGAGGATTCATCCCGTATAAATTTATCTGGTATAGTGTTGACGTAGGTAAGGATGACCCCAAGTGTCTACCTAGATAATCAGGTTCAGTGGATTTATTTTATGTGTGATATTAATTTTGTTAAATTAATACTCATGTTAATCTCTTTATTGTATAAACAATATATTCATACTAAATTATTTTCACAAGGTGGTGTCGACTATTTTTCATTACTCACACTCTATTCAGGATTCCTTTGGAACCTAATCATATTTCATGGATGTAGGTTTGTACAAGGTAAATCGACCCTATAGTTTATTGTTGCTTACTAGATGGGTTGGAAGAGGGTGATAAGACCAAAATGGGATTTATGATTGGGATTTTTACTCATTTAACATTATTTTTTTCTCTTTTATTTGTATAACTTTTTCACATCATTTATATACATTCATATCATCATTACATTATTCTTCTATTATTTGGATGGTTGGAATGGAAATTATCCTATTAGATTCATTTTGGCAATTTATATTTTTTCTTCTTATTCATCTAATATATTGAATTTTAATATTACTCTGTTATTATTTATATATTTTATAGAGGATATAGTCTTTCCACTATATTCCTTACACCCTCATTGCTATTTTAAAGTCTCTGGAATACGAGGTGGTGTTCTTGATTTCATGTACCAGACCTGGCTTAGTAAAGTGAGGAAATATTTTATTGAGGACGTTACAAATTTATATCAGAGAAAATAGTTTTCTTTTATATGTATTTATAATTTGGGAAATATAGAAATGTGACCAAGATGATTTGGGAAATTTTAATTAACGTGTGCATGGTAATATGTGACACGTGTATTTGGTAAAATTTGAGTGCTTAGGGATGGATTTTTTATTCATACTCATCGCTTGTTACCATTGATTTTATTTCACCTTCTGTGATGCACCTATTTTGTGATATTATCTTTTATTGGAATTTCACATTGGGTTATATTAACAACATGTTACATATCTTTCTTTATGAACAATAAAATTAATATTCATGATATAACTAATAAAAATAAATGAATGAAAATGTTATGTTATGCAATTTTAATTTTTAATCCCAGTGTAGAGGAACCTTGAGCCAGTGATTCTCTATTGTTTTCACTTATTGATGTTGATATTTTGGTGATAATGTGTTATATGGTGTGAATTATCCTTTTAGATAAGATTAATTCTCTTCATATTTAAGTTGAGTGTTAGGTGAGTGATAATCATAAAAATACTAACATCGAAAAGCCAGAATTTCTTGCGGTTCTAGAGAATGGGATAGACGATAAGATTCACAATAGCTTCCTGAGGTCTATGTTATCTATAGAGATGGAGAATGTTCACACCTTTATTTTGATTTTTGAGCTAATTAAAGAGTTCCAACTACAAAAACTTCCTATATTAATTGGGGATTGATTCCCCAAATAACTATGTTCTGGATTGATTAAGTTAAGATGACCTTTAATCTCCTCGAGACGTCTAGTTATAGGAGTATGAAGGTTTATTTTATATGATTTGTGTACTATCCAAGTGTTCATGGGAAATGTTTGAGTAGGCTAAGATGGATGGGGGGTTATCTTGGAAGGATTTTGAGGTAATGTTTTCAAGACTCTTCTATCTAGAGATGTTGAGGGATGACTGGTATTATGATTTCATGAACATGAATTAGTATGTCAGGTCTGGGATGGACTACGCTAGATCCTTCACCAGTCTGTATCGTTTTGTGTCATCATTGGTAGATAATGAGTTTAATAGGGGGAGATATTTTAATGGTGGGATTTTATATGATATTCAATCAAAGGTGAACATATTTCACCTGAGTATTCTTATAGACATGATGAATTAGAAACTCATCATGATAGGGGATCTAAGAGAGGATCTGTAGACACCGGAAAAGTCCGTTGTTCCCAAACGAAGCTCCGGATGTGGAAAGCGAAGTGATATTTGGAGTCAGAGGCACGTTCCGGAGGGCCCGGAGGACTTGCGCGAAATTTCAGAGGCTCGCGCGCAAAATTGAGCTGCGGCGCGCAATCCTCCCGGGATGCGCGCAATGCGCTGGTCCGGCGCGCTATTTTGCGCACCCGTGGCCTGCGCGGCTCCTTTGCGCGCCGGGTCCTGATTTCGCGCCCGCGAAGGGAATTCCGTGCCCGTGACCGGATTCCGCGCCCGGGGTTGCCTATAAATATAAGGCGACCCCCGACGTTTTGAAGGTTTCCAGAATCCAAAGCGTCGCTCGTTCGCGCAATCCAACCCCTTCCGCGCGCAATGCCGATCTTCAGGTAACCTCCTTTCTTTCGCGCAATAGAGCCTTGGGGTCCGCCTTCGCGCGCAATCCCCTTGGCTCCTTTCTTTTGAATAAATTTCAACCCGAAGGCCTTTGTGCGCAAAAGAGGCTTCTTGCGCGCAATTGCCCCCCGGGTGCGCGCAATCCAGCCCGATTGCGCGCACCCCCCATTTTCAAAGTGGCCATTCGTTAGAGAATGAGCCGTTGCCCCCACGCGCTACCCGAAGCCCGGTGCGCGCAATCCCAATCATCCGCGCGCGAAGTGCTGGCCCAATTGCGCGCCAGCCCGCCATTTTGCGCGCCGACCCGCGGGTATTGCGCGCAAAGCTCCTCTTTTGCGCGCAATCCGCCAGGGTCGCCTCCCTTGACCCCCTGAGGGTACCCGCCTGCGTGGCGCCCGATGATCCTCATCCTGGGTGCCCGCACCGTGCGTTGTCTTCCCGTGCGGCCCTCCAGGCTCGTGCGAAGTGACACGCACCCATCGTCCGGCAACCTATGCCCAGCATGACGTTAAACTGCACATTCGTCCCGCATGACGTTAAACTGCACATTCGTCCCGCATGACGTTAAACTGCGCATATGTCCCGCATGACGTTAAACTGCGCGTTCGTCCCGCATGACGTTAAACTGCACATTCGTCCCGCATGACGTTAAACTGCGCATACGTCCAGCATGACGTTAAACTGCACCTTCGTCCCGCATGACGTTAAACTGCCCGTTCGTCCCGCATGACGTTAAACTGCACATCCGTCCAACATGACGTTAAACTGTACTACGTCCAAGCTGCACGACGCTAAACTGCCTAGCCCCCATCGTCCGCGCTGCAAGACGTTAAACTGCCAAGTGTTTCGTCCTCAACACACGACGTTAAACTGTACTTCGTCCGGCAAGACGTTAAACCGTCCGCTTCGTCCTCAACACATGACGTTAAACTGTACTTCGTCTGGCAAGACGTTAAACCGTCTGCATCATTCGATCCCGTGCCCCGCACGCAGGGTCTCCCCCGGTTTGGATGTGGCCCCCACCCGCTCGTCTCTGCAGGGATGTCGGGATTGTCCCTCTTTTGGGACGATTTAATGGGAGCGGCTTTTCCCTACGGGGGCAGGGTATTACAAACCCCTAGTTTCTTGTGGGGGGTCGCACATGTGTATCTCCATTGCGCCTCCCCACTGCCGAAGCCAGTAGAGGGTGTGACTGGGATCGAGGTGTCTTCTGCTTTCGGTCCAAGTCCCTTCCAACTGAGTTTTGCCGCAACCGGGCTGCCTCAAGTGCGTAAGTCCTGACAGAATGAACTACGTGGACTTTGATCCTTGTCTTCTATACAGGGTACGTAGGAAGCCTCCCTGAGGTCCAAGCCCATCACCTGGTCGTCCCGGTCGTATTTACGTCGGTTCATCCATCAGTGGACCCCTCCAGGGTTCACGCTTGCGTCGATTCACCTATGAATCCGCCCCTGTGGGAGACTGCCCGTGTGTATCTCCACGGTGCCTCCCCACAGCCCCCCTTTTCCATTTCTCCTTTTATCGTCCAGCATGACGTAAAACTGTGATCCACCCGGCCGTTCCATCCCCCTCTGTGCGAGGTGGTTCGGTTCAATCCTCCGCCCGGCGGCCTCGACCTCTTCGTGAGTCGGCTTGCCGACGTCCAGCATGACGTTAAACTGTATACCCGAACTACGTTGACTTTGATCCGTGCTAACGCGCGGTACGTAGGAAGCCCCTACGGGGTCCAAGCTCTTCACTCCGTCATCCATCCTGACCCTTGCCCGGGCCGCCACATCCCGGTGGGGTCATGCCACTTCACTCCACTCCACGTTACTTGGGAAGCCGCCCATGCGCTGGCCCCAGCGTCGGAAGTTCCCCGCAAGGGGTTTTGTCATCTGATCCACTCTTCGTGTTGATCGGTCCGATGCCGTCCCCGCTGGACGTTAAACTCGCGGCATACCCCGTGTTAAACATGGGAAGCTGAGGAAAACCTCAGGGGACACAGTTCCCCGTACCCAGTGCGGGATGCCTCAGGCCATCATGCCTTCGAGAAGCCCTATTAGGGACGGATGACAGACGTGCAGAGCCGCAGTGTTACGACACGCCCCCAGCACCCAGAGCCACCCGGCCTTCTCACCGCAGGTTGCTGCCCCGACCAGACTCCTTGGAGCGTCCGGGCGGAAGCAGCGTAATTAACCGGTGTCCATGAAGATATGGCGCCGGGAACGAGATTCACGAACATTCTTAAGTCTATGAGGGAGACCCGGATTAGGCGACGAGTTCCGAGGAGACGTCCAAGGAAGGAGGAGCCGACATCCCATCATCCCGGTTTCGATCAAGGAGCCGACGCCCCTGAATAAGGGACGAATGCCGCCCGCCCTTGGAAAGAGGGACTACGGGACCACAAGCCGCGCGCCCATCCCCTCGGGTTGACGGGTGCACGCGCGAACGCGTCCTGGCGGAACAGCGTAACCCGACGCACATCCGCACCGAAACAGAAAAATGGTGAACCCGACGTGAATCTCTTCTCCTCGATACGAAGACCGATGGCTTTCAGAGGTGTTGGAAGACCGGCATGTTGCCCGGCCAAGCATTCAGTCTTACCCGCCAGGGGCTGGGGAAGTGAAATCAGGCACTCCGTCTCGCAACGTCGAGGGCCTGGGTTCCCCCCACGGAAGGCGTCGTGGCGCTAATGGTTGGTTGTCGATTCCTTTTTCCTATCAGTGTTAATGGGTTTTTCTCCCTGCTTTCAGAAATCAGGTCGCCCGATCCAGTGCCCGATCGCCACCCGCCCACTGGCGCAGGGACAGGGGAAACACCGACGCGGCTACTCCGCGCGGCCCCGCCCGTTCCACAGTCGTTCCAGCAGCCGCAATTGCGGGACGACCACGCCCTCTCTCCCCCTCGGAGGTCATCCAGAGAAGGGTGATCAACACCCTGGTGCGGAGATACGAGGAAGAGGGAGTCATCCCCACTAGGGAAATGGCTCGCCTAGACCTTGAGGAGGCTGCGCCTCGCCACCACCGCCGCCCCCGAGGGCCGCGCAGGGAGGCACCGCTGCCTACCTCAACGTCCAATCGCTTCGGGAGTTTATCCCCGGAGCGCTCTGACAGTTCCCTTCCCTATGCGGATGAGGTGGGAGATGCCCGGGACTACTCTATCCGAGGTCCGCTCCAGGGATCCACGGTAAGGACTCCCGCCAGGCCACGGCGACACCGCCGCCAGGCCTCTCCAGTCGAAGAGCGGGCTCTCCACCTGCCCGCGCCGCTCATTCCGACTCGCCTGTCCCGACGCCAACGTCGGGCACGAGCGGAAGAGGATGCCCACCTTGGGGCTCTAGCAACAGCGGCCGCATTGGCCCAAGCCACTGCTGGCTCCAGTCGCCAGGCCTCTGCGCATCCTGAGCAGGGGAACTCCTATGCCCAACCTGGATCGAGGCCTCGACCGCCCCAAAGGCAGGTTGGGTTGACTCTTCCGGTTGCTGGCACTGGCAGTAGCCACCGCGGACCACCCCGCGGTAGCGCTATTCACCGGCAGGATCTACTCTGTGTGGCCGATCCAGGAGGCATGGGTCATCCCACCTTCCGATCCCGGCCCGGAGGCCTGCCCGGAATCATCTCTCCCCGCGTCCCCTTTGATATCTGTCCCGGTGCCCCTTGCACCTTGGTTTCCAGTCCTCTTGGCCCCAGCACCAGTGCGGCCGGAGGACGCCAGGACAGAGATCAGCCCTGCCCCGAAGAACCACCCAGGGGCAGGAAGGCAAGGCGTCGACGCCGAGGGAAGAATGTTACGGAATTCCGGACAGAGATCCGACCGGTTTGCTTCTCTGACTCAGAGGCGGAGTACGATTCGGCGACAGAGCCCCTTCCCCAATCCCGCCAGTCAAGGGCAGGGGTAGGAATGCGGCACATCAGCCTCGTGCTCCCCGAGAGTGAGATCGACGTGATCCCCGCTTCTCTCCGAAGGTATATCCGGAGTGACGAGGGCCTGGTATACCCCCAAGAATCAAGCTTGCGGTTGGTACCGGCCCCTCCGGAAGTGCCTTCCGTCTCGATCGGAGAAGCCGGAGACTTTTTCTGGGGACCGACAGTCGAACCACGATCTGGTGCGCCCTCGGTGAGCGCCGATGCTACGGCAGGATGTTCGCTCGCCGGCCCGTCCTATCGTGATGTGGTAGCCAGGGCACCGCCACCCTCAGAGGGCGGCCCGGGATATGGAGGCCAATCGGCCTGTTCGCCGTATTCACCGCCGGCCAGCCCGTCAGCCCGGCGGCCCGCCTCGGCACCACTGCCGGTTTCCCGTCCGTTCCCAGCCATGGAAGAGGACCAAGGAGATCTGGGTCCCGAGTTTGAGTCGTGGAGCTTCTGGACCGTCCTTGCAGAGGGCCACTTCCCTGAGAAGTTTTGGCCAGTCGCAGGACCGGGCTTTGATGCACCCGAATCGCTCACCCCGGATGAGTTTGAATGCTTCCGCCAAACTCTCCGGGAGACTCTCTCCTGTCTTCACCACCTACAAATTCCATACCCCGGGAGTCAAGCGCACCTGGAGGGTATTGGTGAGCAGTGCCGTCAAATTGACCTGGCCATGCTCCCCGCGGTTCGGCACCCCGGGTCATTTGAGCACCACGAGGCCCTCCAACAACGATGCGTTGAGTGTTTCCAAGTACTCCGCAAAGTTATCGAGGAAGACACTCCCCACGTGTATATCCGTGGATGGGGGCAGTACGTTGCCCTACGCTTCAGTGTGATCCGCCGACAGCCCGATTCGCTGGGTGGCCCTGAGGGTATATCCCCAGGGACAGGAACGGTCAATATGGCTGACCTGTCGGGAGAGGGGAACGACTTGGAACTTCTCGACGGGGGCTTCCCCCCCGAAGACAAGCCGTCGTCAGATCCATCGATGAGAGTTACTCGTCATCAGAGGAACCTCCTGGGGCTCCCCGCGCCCACTGAAGCACTGACGTTGAGCCGAAACGTCAGCAAAGGAAAAGAGCACAGCGAGGCTATAAGGCCCGCCGACCCATCTGCCTCCATGCAGAGGGCAGAAGAGGATCCCGAGAAGGCTACGCTACGTCAGCAGCTCGCCGAACAAAAGAAGCTGGTTGACCAGCTCCTCGCCGAGCGCGCTGCAGAACGGCGGCCTGACTACGGTGATCCCAGGCCAGGACAGCAGGGACCGGAACAACCGCTCCTCGATGAGACTCTCCCGGGCAACCGTGATTACGCCGTGTTCGCCGACAGGAGAGAGGCCATTGCCTATGGCAAGAGGGTGCGGTATGTTTCGCCACACCCTCCCGAGCGGCGTGACTACCTGAGAGATCCCGCTCGGATTCCTCCCGCTGCCCCAAGGGCCGCTCCGCCCGCCATCCCACGAGCTGCCGAGTTCGACGATCCGGTCGACGACCCGATTGAAGGGCCATGCAATGCGCTCGTGGTTAGAGATCCTCGCCAGGACTGGAACCCATGTCCGGACGATCCGATGGCGGCACTCATTGCCCGCTTGGAAGCCTTGGAGACTCGGCAGGTGGCGATCCCACCGGACGGCAAGCCCTACCCAGCATGGGTGGATGACATGCCGGTGCCTCCGGGATTCGGGAATCCCACTTTCGCCCCCTTCAACGGTACTGGAGATCTGCCACAGCATTTAGCCCACTTCAACTCGAGGTGCGGGCCTATGTTGGGGACTCCGGCGCAGCAAGAGGCCGCTAAGCTTCGCTGCTTTGTTCAGACACTGGAAGGGCCAGCATTTGTCTGGTACAGCCAGCTCCCCGTCGGGTCGGTAACTAGCTGGGAGGACCTCCGTAGACAGTTCCTCTACCAGTTCAGTTCCACGACCCGGAAGACAAGTATCGCAGACCTATTCAAGTGCAAGCAGAGGCCTGATGAGCGAGTCGCAGACTTCGTCGCCCGATGGAAGGGTCTCACGTATTCCCTTGACATGCCATTGACTCAGGAGCAGTTGCTGACAATGTGCGTCGGGAATGTCCAGACCGAGCTGGTCCCTTCCCTGATCACTCAGAATTACCCCGGAGGGTTCAGGGACTTCTCATACAAAGCTCAACGTCTTGAGGAAGCCCTGCAACAGGCCAGCCAGGCACACCCGCTGCCTCCTATGATTCCTGCAAGGAGAGCCAGCAGGGCTAAGCCCGCTGCTGTGGCCCAGATAGAGGCTCCCAGGCCGTTGGAGCTGCTGCCGGCGAGACCAGCTCCACAGCCTCACAGGAATCCGCCTCCACGGGCTCAGTTCCCGGCCCAGCAGCGGCAGCCTCAGAACCGGCCGGCCCCTCCGCGTAATGTACCGCCACAACCCAGGCGAGATAATCAGGGTCCACCTCCTCGGCCGGCCCCTCCAGCCCCTCGTCAAGACCATGCTCCCAGGGGCCCGCGACACCTGACTTACTCATTTCACGAGGATCAGGTCCCCGGTTACTTCCGGAGCGCCCTGGAGCAGAGGATTGTGCGACTGCCTGAGTGTTGGAAGCCAGAGGAGGCACATCTTACGAATAACCCCCGCTACTGCCCCTACCATCGAGCCCTGGGGCACACCATCCAGCGGTGCTATGTGTTTAAGGACTGGCTCCAAGACCAGATTAACAACAATGTAATCAGGTTGGGCCCAGCTCCAGCACAGGTGGCGGGCGTGTTCGTGGGATCAGATGACGATAGTGGCAACGAGGACGAATGGCAGCTGGTCTCCGACCGCGGATCCCAGAAGTACAATAACTGGATGGCCCGCAAGACGACCATTCGCGCCCATGGAATCATCCGTGCGCGCTTGAATCAGCCTGAGCCCCCAGAATCTGCGGGTGCGGCTTCGGCATCGTCGTCCCAGCCTGCCTCTTCCAAGAGGAGCAAACGGTGGCAGCGCAAGAAGGAAGAGCGCGCCCCGCCAGTTCCGCCACTATCCCGCACTCTCGGAGATTTCATGCCCCCGGAGATTGGGGTCCCTCCTCGGATCCGCCCGGTGATGGATGATTCATCCGATGACGGTGTTGGGTACGCTTCGGTTAATACCGTCGAGCTGGTAAATCCCTTCTCGGTTCCCGATGTTGAAGAACACCAGGTGGACCTCCCTAGTGTCCCCGGTCGTCGCCACCGTCGGAAGAACCGCAGCAGCAGGAGTCGCCGGGGCACAGCCGTTGGTACCTCCAGCCAGGCCGTGCACGCCACTGAGACTAGGCAGCAGGCTCAAAACCGAGCTCAGCGCGCGCAGCCCCCCCGTCCGGGGATGACGGATTCGCCTCCGCCACTGTTTGTGGTGTGGGACCAGGCAGAACCGCCTCAGCCGCGTCGCGACCAGCTCCGCCCTGCCACAAGTCCATCCCGGCCTCCTGAATCCAGTACGGTGACCATTTCCCAGACTGCGACCAGTGAACAGCGAGATGCGCCAAGTACCAGTCGGCCGCCGATCCAACCGGCAAGGCCCGTCATGCCGCCAACCGCAGAGCAACCTCCTGTAACCAGGGGCTCGCGCTTGGCCAAAAAGTATGATGTCCTGAAGCACTTGGCCGACATCCCAGCAAGGCTCTCCATCCTTGAGGCTCTGCGCATGTCATCTGAGATGCGCGAGGCACTCGCTGAAGCCCTGAAAAGCCCCCTCCAGTTTGAGACAGAGGTTGCGGCTGCAGAGGCCTTTCACGCCGAAACGATCGAGGACGCCGAATGTCAGGCAGTTATCTCGTTCTCTGGTAAGGATGAAGACCCTCCTATACAGGGACACATTCATCCGCTGTATGTCACTGGCCAGTTCAATGGCCTTGAAGTCCGGCGCTGTCTTGTCGACACGGGGTCCGGGATTAACCTGATTCCAACTCGGACGCTCCGGAGATTGGGGTTGTCTGAGGATGACTTGATTCCCTCCGACCTCAGGATCCAGGGGTACGACCGCACCGAGCAATCCCCGGTCGGCAAGATACGTTTGAAGACCCAGTTCGGTGACTTGGTTGCCAACACCGAATTCATGGTAGTCTCTCAGGACACTGCGTATAACGCATTGATGGGCAGGCCATGGCTCCACCTTCACGCGGCGGTTCCCTCATCATACCACCAATGCCTCAAATACTCCCTTAATGGTCGAGTAGGCGTGCTTCAAGGAGATGCCTCTCCCTTTGCCTCGTGTGAAGCCCGCTATCTGGACGCGGACTATTACAAGAGCAAGGATAAGCAGATCCTGGCAGGTGAGGTTGAGCCTGTCGTTGTTGCAAGCGATCCCTAGGCAAGTCTGGATGACGCTTACGTCCTCCCGATTCACCGGTTGGACGTCGCCATGGTCTTGACGGTCCGCGAGTCTCCTGATGAGATGGCCGCGACCGCCCGCGCCAGCACCAGTGGCCCAGCAGGATCTGGTAGCCCCAATGCAGTTTCCAACGCAGTCTCTCCCGTGGACGATCCCTCCCCGAGCGGAGAGGATATGGAAGACGCACCCCCAGCCTTTGAGGAGGGCGTCCCCGCCACGGTCGATGAGTTAATACAGGTGAACCTTGGAACCGAGGCCGATCCAAGACCCACATTGGTTAGTGCCGCCATGCCCTCTAAGGAGCGGCAGTAGTACGTGGACTTTCTCAGGCAGCACCGTGATGTGTTCGCTTGGGGCTATGACGAGATGCCGGGGCTAGATCCTCAGGTAGTCGTCCACCGCCTTGGTCTCCCGGCGAACCATCGCGGGTTCAAGCAGCCTCCCAGGAAGATGCACCCGTCCCACGGTGCCATGGTTGAGGCCGAAGTTGACAAGCTTATCAAAGCCAACTTCGTGAGGGAAGTTCAGTACCCCAAATGGCTGGCCAACATTGTGCCGGTCAGGAAGAAGAACGGGCAGATTAGAGTCTGCATCGACTTCCGCGATCTCAACCGCCACTGTCCGAAGGATGATTTTCCCCTTCCAGTGACAGAGCTGTTGATTGATGCCACGGCAGGGTTCCAAGCCCTCTCCTTCATGGATGGATACTCCGGATACAACCAAATTCGGATGGCCCCTGAGGATGAGGAGTTCACTGCCTTCAGGGCCCCCCAAGGTACCTTTTGCTACCGGGTCATGCCCTTCGGCCTGAAGAATGTAGGTGCCACCTATCAACGGGCGATGCACCGCATATTCAAGCCAATCCTCGGCACACTGGTGGAATGCTACGTCGACGACTTGGTTGTCAAATCGCGCTAGCGTCAGCACCATCTCAAGGATCTTGAGAAAGTGTTCGGCTTCCTCCGGTCTCGCTGCCTGAAGATGAACCCGTTGAAGTGTGCCTTTGGGGTCACCTCCGGAAAGTTCCTTGGATTTGTGGTAAGATACCGGGGTATTGAGATCGACCCAGAGAAAATCAGGGCGACTAGCCAGATGCCTCCCCCGGGTACCGTCCGGGAACTGCAAGGGTTCCAAGGCCACTAAGCCTATATACGCCGATTCATCGCGAATCTGGTCGGCAAGTGTAAGCCCTTTTCTCGGCTCATGAAGAAAGGTGCCACCTATGTATGGGATAAAGAGTGTCAGACCGCTTTCGAGGAAATCAAGCAGTACCTGCTTCAACCTCCGGTCCTGATGCCGCCCGTATCCGGAAAGCCGCTGGTCCTTTATGTGACCGCCCTGGAACGGTCCCTGGGTGCCCTTCTCGCCCAGAAGAACAACGAGGGAACAGAGAATAGCCTCTATTACCTCAGTCGCATGCTCCTCGATGCGGAAGTTAGGTATTCCCCCATCGAGAAGAGCTGCCTGGCGCTCGTATTTGCCGTACAGAAATTACGGCACTACTTGCAGCACCATGAGGTACAGTTGGTTTCTCGGGTAGACCCGTTGAAATATATCCTGAGCCGGCCTATGTTGACTGGCCGCCTAGCGCGGTGGGCTGTGATTCTCCAGCAGTTCGACATCAGGTATGTGTCTCAGAAGGCCATCAAAGGGCAAGCATTGGCAGACTTTCTGGCAGCTCACCCGACCTCCGCGGATCAGCCGCTGGATCTAGGCTTTCCTGATGAGACCATTCTCTCGGTTGATCGAGCCGATCCATGCTGGCAGATGCACTTTGACGGTGCCTCCCGGAGCCCCACCGGTAGAAGACTCGATAATCCTAGGCTCAACAGAGTGGGCTTGGGCATCGTCTTCATTACCCCGGAGCGAGCCGTGCTGCCATACTCGTTCCTGTTGTCAGAGGGTTGTACCAACAATGAGGCGGAATACCATGCCCTCATCACCGGCCTCGAGTTGGCTCTCGAGATCGACGTGCCCCGTCTGTGCGTGAAAGGGGACTCCGAGCTGGTCGTTAAGCAGATCAATGGCGACTACGTTGTCAGGAAGCCAGAACTTGTGCCATTGTTGGAGTGCACCCTCCTTCTGATGGCCCGGTTCCCTTCTCGGCCGGAAATTGTCCATGTTCCCCGGTCGCAGAACGGTCGAGCAGATGCTTTGGCCAGCCTTGCTGCGTCACTTGCGGAGCCTGAACAGGACAACCTGATCGTCCGCGTGACGCGCCGCAGGCTCATCGCTCCCGTTATCCCGGAAGAAGATCGCGGCCCGTTGGTAAGCAACCTTACCACGGTTGCCCCTATGCCCGGAGCCCCGAGTACCCCAGATATGACAGTCGGATCAGCCCCTGATTGGAGGACGCCTTTGGTTGAGTACCTCCAACATGGCATTCTTCCATCGGATCGGGCCGAGCGCGAGCGAGTTCGACGCCGCACATCGCAGTTCGTCCTCCAGAGCAGTCCCGGCCTGGAGCAGATCCTCTACAGACGCGGATTTGATGGTGTTCTCCTCCGTTGCCTTCAGGGAGTTGAGATCCCACGAGTCATGCAAGAGGTTCATGCTGGTTCATGCGGCGCCCACCAGACTGGGCCGAAGCTGTCCCACCAGATTCGGAGGTTGGGATACTTCTGGACCTCTATGATCCATGACTGCATCGAGTATGCCAGGAGGTGCCATGCGGGTCAGGTTCATGCGAAATTTGTGCATCGGCCGCCGGAGCTTCTCCATACCACAAGGTATTCCTGGCCCTTTGCAGTCTGGGGACTGGACGTTGTGGGACCTTACCCGCCGGCGACAGCTCGCCAGTGCCGGTTCATTCTGACCGCCACGGACTTCTTCTCCAAATGGGCAGAAGCGATTCCGCTCAGAGAGGTCAAATCCTGTTCGATCGCTGACTTCGTGACCTCCAACATCATCTATCGATTTGGAGTGCCTCACGCTATCCTCACGGATAACAGAACCAATTTCCGAGCAGCCGAGTTGAAGAAGTTGTACGCCAAGTATAACATTCGCTCGAACCATACATCTCGCTATCATGCGCAGGCGAATGGACAGATCGAGGCATTTAACAAAACCCTCTCTAACATTCTGCAAAATATGGTTGGTCAGAACAAGAAGAGTTGGCCGGACAAGCTCCCCAACGCCCTCTGGGCTTATCGGACGACGACTCGCAATTCCACCCAGATGACCCCTTATTCCCTGGTGTATGGAGCTGAGGCTGTCCTGCCCATCGAGATCCAGTTGCCGTCCTTGCGCACTGCGGTCTACGACCAGCAAGCGCCGGACAGAGTTGCTGAAGCCCGTCTAGTCGAGTTGGAAGCACTGGATGAGAATAGACTTCGCGCTTTGCACAACTTGGAGAGGCATCAAAGCAGAATGGCTCGAGCTTTCAATAAGAAGGTTTGCCTCCGCTCCTTCCTGCAGGGTGATCTAGTGCTAGCCCTAAGAGCGCCGATGATCCCCGGCAGGAAGCCGCCCAAGTTGGAGCCCAAGTGGGAGGGACCTTTTGTTGTCCACAAGGTCTATCCCAATGGCGCGTACTCCCTAGCGACTATGGATGGTGAGCGTGTCACTCCTCCCACCAACGCTAGGTTCCTCAAGCAGTACTTTGCCTGAGTGCACTTCGTCCTGCATGACGCTAAACTGCACCACGTCCTGCACGACGTTAAACTGCATTTTTCCAAGCTACAAGACGTTAAACTGTTCGGCATTCGTCCAACATGACGTTAAACTGTACCTCGTCCAGGCTACAAGACGTTAAACTGTTCAGCATTCGTCCGCGCTGCAAGACGTTAAACTGCCAAGTGCTTCGTCCTGCATGACGCTAAACTGCACTACGTCCGAGCTACAAGACGTTAAACTGTTCAGCATTCGTCCTGCATGACGTTAAACTGCCTCTCAAAGAACTACGTATGGCTTGATTCCCATCCTTATGGGATACGTAGGACCGCCTGGACATTCATGTTTCAGGCCCAGCCCCATCTCCCGGGAATCTCTATCCCGCGTTGGGCCTCTGGCCCAAGTTCCCCTCCTTTTTGTGCGAGGCGTATCGCGTGAGCAGGGGATTACGTCCTCATTCACGTCGGTCTACTGGCCGCGCCGTACGCCTCCCCCGTGTGTGGGACTACCTCACACCCCTCATCGTCCTGCATGACGTTAAACTGCCTCTCCAGAACTACGTATGGCTTGATTCCCATCCTTATGGGATACGTAGGACCGCCTGGACGCTTATGTCTCAGGTCCAGCCCCGTCTCTTGGTTGATCATGGGGATCTGCCCTCTTTTGGTTGCTCTCAGGGTGAGTCCTCCGACCCTTTCCGGAGATCTGTTAACATGTTTTGGGTACTTCGGTTTATGACTCGTAGTGTCAGATTCAATCCCGACAAGTCCTGTGTTGCTTGTCAGGCCTCGCGCTTCCTCTTGTTCGAGCCTTCACTCAAAGGGATCATCGTTAGCGGTTTGGGTACGATGCATCAGTGCTCTCCTACCGCTCCGGGTCGATTTACCGGCGATTCCTGGGCCGCAAATCGATATGAATCCTGCGATTGAGCGGTTGATGCTCGTTTGCTTGCCCCGTCTTAGGCTGACGCGATCGGATGATGTGTTGCGAATATGGTCAGCAACGTCCTTGATCGCCATGTCGGCTCTTTCAGGCTCTGAACATTGGATTGTGCAGTCCTCATCACACTCCGCCTTTATGCGTTGTAGTGGAATCTCGACACACTCTTCATACTGACCTCCAGTACACCTCTACACGTTCGGCAGACCAACCAGGGTAATGATGACGTTCGAGGCTCCCATGATCTGAGCACCAGGGATATATGCGGATATCCTCCCTAAGGGCCATGCGTAGCTGGACCCTCGTCCCCATAAGGAGGAGGGAGTCGCCCGAACAATCGCTTTCTGGGCCCAATATATCTGGAGGCTAGCATCTCTGCCCCTCGGGTGATGGACATATGCAGACCCCTATCCCAAGACTCTTCTCCTGGAATCGCGCGTGACCGCAGGGCTGGGTATGTTCCCACCTCCGCCGTGTCCGCCGTACCGCGGTAAGCGGATTCCTCCATGGTCCGAACCACACGACCTTAAACTGTGTTGTCTGGTCCGAACCACACGACCTTAAACTGTGTTGTCTGGTCCTACCACACGACCGTAAACTGTGATCGTCTTGGCCGCCCGACGAGAAACGGCACTGCATCGTGATGTCCTCCTCAGGGGACACTCATGTTGGGCGTTGGTTAATGACCACGCCATTCATCAATGCCTTCCATGGCTTGATTATTGTGGCGACGCCAGAGATTTCTCAATCACAGGCATGTCGCCGCACGAAAAACCATTCATCTTTAAGGACAAACAAGAAATATCAAATGCCGCTCCTTTTGTGTGCGAGGTTCAGACCCGCACTCTTCCCCGCGCTGGTGCCCGATTGTGTTGCGCCGCGCTTCAAGAACTACGTGTGGCTTGATTCCCATCCTTATGGGATACGTAGGAACGCCCGAATGTTTGAAACTTCGGGTCCAGCCCCCCACCTCTTAGAGATTCCCCCTTCAATGGGGAATCCGTCGCCTTCAGGTCACCCTCAAGGCGTGTTCCCCGACCCCTTGCCGTGGTCCACCGGTGTCAAGAGTACTCTGGTTTATTGCCAAGAGGGTCAGGATCCGCTTGGTCAGGTTTCCTCCGCTTTTCAGGCTTCGTGCCCCATTTCATTCGGACCCATCGTCTACGCCCTGGGTGGAGCCCCCGTGAACGGTTCGGACACAATGCCTCAGTGCTCTCCCACCGACTCGGGCCGGTACCCCCAATGGCCTTGGGCAGCAAATCGATATGAATCCTGCGATTGAGCGGTCGATGCTCGTTTGCTGCCTCATTCCACCAACGGTTAGTGCGATATTGATGTTGCTTTTCCGCCACGGTCGGCAGTACTCCCATATCGTTACTCCGGTGCCTCCAGTTCTCGAGTGAATGGCCGCATGATTCACATTTTCCACCTCCCATTCTGACCAGGCGAAACCTCGACACTCTTGACACTATCCCTCAGTGCATCTTCGCATATCCAGGGGATATGACCACGATGTGGCGTGCTTTGAGCCCCTCTATGGTCCGAGCTCTAAGACCTTAAACTAAGATCTCTCCTTATGGTCCGAGCTCTAAGACCTTAAACTAAGATCTCTCCTTATGGTCCGAGCTCTATGACCTTAAACTAAGATCTCCCCCTATGGTCCGAGCTCTAAGACCTTAAACTAAGATCTCCCCCTATGGTCTGAGCTCTAAGACCTTAAACTAAGATCTAGCCCTTATGGTCCGAGCTCTAAGACCTTAAACTAAGATCTACCCCTATGGTCCGAGCTCTACGACTTTAAACTAAGATCTCCCCAAACGAGATTCTACGTCCTGCATGACGTTAAACTGCACTCTCAGAACTACGTGTGGCTTGATCTCCAGCCTGATGGAGTACGTAGGAACGCCCGGGCATCTCAACTCGGGTCCAGCCTCAGGGATCGTTAAGTCCCGCCCCTCCTCGTCGCCGGCCGTCTGGCCTGGCTTCTGGTAGAGTGGCGCAGTTGTGGTATTCTCCCCGATTCAGCTCGGGATGCCCCATTTCAATGATGGGAAGCGACGGTTTCCTCGTCAAAGAGGTGCTGTCTGAGAATTGAGGTGACTCACGGCCAGATTAGTGCATCCGCCTAATACGCTTTCCCCACGGTGGCGCAATTTTGAGAGCGTTGGATTCTGTCCGAACAAATCGTCACTTCGCTCCACGCTTCGCATGCCCTGTTGATCGGGATTTCCACCCTTGTGTCTGAAGGAACCCCAAAGCGGTATTCATGATGACATGTGGTCCGCCTCCTGCAATATGAATGATGACCTTTTTCAGTCCGTCTATTTCAGTTGTTATGGTCGATCCACTGTCCGCCTACCGTCTTGGGCATTTCCTGGAAGGCCGACCGTTGTGGATGTCTGGATTCGGGACACGCGATTCACCCTTTCTCATTTCCCTATGTTCGGATAAAATCTCAACGCCCCTAGCGTTGTCCCACTCGTGTGTTGGAACAAGTTGGGGGGATGATACATTGATTAGGTCTGAGGTCTCCTTTCCTAGGAATGACCTCCCTCTTTTCTCCAGAAATCCAGGCCCAATTATGGATGCCTGATGCTTGGTTAACACTCCCGCAAGACAACGAATTGTGGTTGAGCATGTTAAACCAAAAGATGCAGATAAATATATTGATTCATACAGATGGATCAAAGTAGCGGAAGCAAATGTTTTGGGAATGGGAAAACAAAGCCCTTAGGGATTAGCGTGCTGAATGAGTCTTTCTAATGCCGCTACCCTTTGGCCGGTGGCCTCCAGAGCTGCTTCTCGCTCTCTGCGTGCCCTCTCTTCGTCGGCGGTCGCAGCGCGCAGTTCGTCGATTCTGGCCTGTGCACGCTCCCGCTCGACCTGAATTGTGACCATCTGTTGGCCCGCCTCCGTCAGTTGTACCTGGGCGTCAACCAGCTGGGCTGCTAGTTGCTCCACAAGCTCGGTACACGTTGCGACGAAGGCCTCCTTCTCTGTCGCCTGCCCTTCGAGGCGCCGGACTTCCTGCTCCGCCGCGAGGAGCACCCGCGCGCTCTCCGACATGTCCCGACTTTGTGTGACGTCGGCACGCCGGCAGCTCTCGCGCATCTTTTCGGCCATGAAATCACGGACCGTTAGATGGAGGCGTTGAGCATCAGCTCCCCCGGCACACAGGAAGCGCAGCCAGGTTTGAAGTGATCCCATGCGCCCCAGCCACTCCGACGGGTCTCGCTTGAGGAAGCGCTGGATGCACTTCCACCCCCTACGGCGCGTTATCCGGCTCTCCTCGACCGCCTCCGTGTCTGAGTCGTCCATCTCCTCGGGATCGGCAGGCCGGTAGGCAGGGAAGGCAGCCAGCAGGTCTGCTGCAGGGTCCGCCCCTGGGAGGTCCTCACGAGGGATAGGTTCCCCAACATCCGGGGGACCTTCTTCTCTCTCCCCAGCGGCGCTGACACCCTCGTCAGCCCCCAACCTCTCTCCGATGGCAGCACCGCCGACGTCCGCAGCCCCTTGATCAGCAGTTGGTGGGGCCGGCTCGGTTTGGGAAGTCTGTTCCGGAGCAGGCGGCATGTCTGCCACCGGTCCACTCGTGGATGGCCCGGGTTCGGCAACCTGATGAGCCTCCAGTGTTGAGATCACTGCGCAGGGCATGCCATGGTTAGTCACGGATCGTCAATGGCAAGCACCAGCAGTGAAGTAGGGAGACTTATGGGAGTTCGGAGCGTCATCTTCCGCTATCCCGGTCGCCGCAGGAACAGTTGCAGCAGGGGACCCCTTAGCGCTTGTCAGTTCAATGATGGGTGTCTGGCCCCCGCCTTGTCCTGCCGGCGCCTCTCCTACTCCCGCTGAGGACGCCTGACCGACATCCGTGTGCTCCTGAGAAAGATGGAGAAATGGGTCAGAAGAGAATGGATGAAGCAGATTGAGTAGGGATAGAAGCGGACCTCGAGGAGCTCAGTGACATCAACGTTGTCAGAGCCGGCCACCTCGCCGCTCTCCCGTGGGCTCCCCTGATGGGATCTTCCCTCGGAGCCTTCATCCTCCCCCATTTCCTCCTCTTCTTCGGAGTCGCTGCTACTGTCATCTTCTTCCGGCGGCATCTGTTCCGGAGCGGGCTCGAGACCGAGCATCACCTTCACCAGAAGGGATGGCTCCGCGCGCTGACCACGTTGGCGCGCGTACTCGTCCATGGCCGTCAGATATGCGTACTGCCGGTTGAAGTCCACTCTGTCGGCAATCTGGAGGCGCCCGACCTCTGGCAGATAGATTCCTTCTCTGAGTATCTTTCGCCAGATGGCGTCGGTCCCCAGTGACTGCCGCAGAGTCATCCAGGCCGACCACAGCGCCGGGAAGACCGCATCATGGGAAGGTTCGAGCAGACGTCTCACCTGCTTCCCGGGCCGCTCGTCGACCACCGCACGCGCCCCCTCTCTGGGCGGTGAGGTCGTGGCGGCAGCTCGCGATGTGCCCGCCGCCGAAGTCCCTGCCCGCGCCGGCTCCGCTGCTTGGCGCGCCTTCGTTCTCCCCCGTGTGGTGGCACCTCGCCTCCTTCCTTGACGCCCGGTCTCCGCGCGGGTAACCTCGAGCCGCCGAACTAGCTTCCGCAGAAGCCCCTCGGGGTACACGATGGCCCAGTGTTCGGCGTACTCGGTTGCCAAGCCTGCGTCAACTCCGGTAGGAGGGAGAGTGATGACGTCGCCAGAGCTGAAAGCGGCAAACATCAGCCACATCTGGCGAAGGACGCCAGGGTTCGTCTCCTCCCGGACAGCAGTGAATACCCTCTTCGGCATCCGTTGAAGGCACCCGAACTGCCTGGCGAAACGGGTTGGCACGTAAGGCTCGCAGATCACCTTCCCGTCGATCCGAGCCACGAGCACCCCGCCCCGCATGTTCGGGAAGTACTCATGCTGCTCCAGCGGACCCTGCCCATTGTCGATCATCTGGCCGACGGGAGTGGGGAACGGACTGAAGTTGAAGTTGGCATGATTGCCAATCCGGATCCGCACGCCCTCCTCACTTAGGGTCATCGGAGCGACCCCCGCGATGTTCAGCAGGGAGGGTCGCAGGCCGTTGCCCGGAGGAATGATGGCGTTCGGAAACGTGTACCCACCGAGGTGAGCAGCCACCCAGCCGTGGAAGAACTGAAAGGGCCCACAGATCCTTCGTGGCGACCCCCCTCGTGAGATGCGTCCCAGGATGGCATACAGCCTCGCCAGCACTGGGACCCCGAGGTTGTATCTCTTGTTGGCGGCCATAGCGCCTGCCATCGCCAGTGTCGCCGGGCGAACACCCATTCTCGCGTCCCGCACTGGCAGGAGCCACCCACTCAGAAAGGCGGCCAGGAACGCCGCGTACCGGACATTTGGGTCCCGGGCCTCGATGACGCGGTACCCCCATGAGCGGTAGTCACCCGTCTCCAGGACCCGCCAGTACGACCCGTTCCGGCTCCTCTGAGCTGCGGTCGGGAACCGCTTCCCCCTGCCTGGCATCTTGACCGCCGGGTCATGCTCCAAGAACTGGCCGAACCATTCCTTGTAGGCTATGTCATTCTGGAAGTCTTTGATCCCGAGCCGCTGCGTAGCCAGGTCAAGCAGATGCCAGGTCAGGATGGGAGTATGTGACCTGTCCTCCCAGGTGTTCTTCGGTGGCAGGAACTCATCGTATTGGTAGCCCTCCAGCGGGATACCTCCGATGCAGTGGATGTCCCAGAGACCGATGCCGACCTCCCCATGGTGAAGATGGAAGGTGTTGGTATCCGGAGACCATCGGGTGAACAGCTCCGGCCCGAGCTCGGACTGCTGGTAGAAGTGGAACTGCGACGTCCACACCGCCTCGAACAGGCCGATGTACCGCAGCTCCTCTGCGAAGTGATCGCAAGTGTGGCATACCCTGAACGCCCAGGCCCACTCACTGGTGAAGTTGCCCCCAGACCGCAAGTCCCAGTCCTTCAGCCAGCCCTTGGTGTCGTCCGTGACGCTCTGGAGATATATGCTCGAGTAGAGGGCTGGAGAATTCTCCGCAGTAGGCTCACCCCCGTCAATGGTTCGCGTCCTCGGGTTCAGGACGTAGACGTCCAAGTGCCTGGTCTCCCTGGCAGGATGCCCATTATTGGTGATGTTGTAGCGGTGAAGCTCGTCCTCCCGGGTCACCCAGGTCCGCGGCGCATCAATCTCGAACCCTGGCACCGGAACCTCATCGAGGATGCCGAAGTTCCAGAGCGGCAAGTTGTCCGACAGTGGATATGTCTTCTGGGCCGGCGTCAGTAAGTCGAACAAGGATTGATTGTTGGAAACAATCTCCTTGGCTCCGTAAACCTCCTCGTTCGTCGCCATCTCAGCCCTGCGAGTGGCGACATCCCCCTCATTTCCTCTGTGCGCGGCCATCTCAGAAGTTTCGGGAGTCGTGCGGGTTAAGGGATGAAGAGTGCGGGATCGGACGAGGCTGGTAGAGAAGTTTGAAGGTTGGCGCGCAATCCAAGTGGACGGCGCGCAATTGGGAAGACTGTCGCGCAAAGTCCCGGGTTTTCGCGCAAAAACAGGCGAAATCCGGACGGTTTTGCGCGCCGATCGGGCGAATTTCGCGCCGGAGAAGGCAATTTCGCGCACGAGAGCGTTGGAGCTTATCGCGCGGAAGGCCTGAGTACGGAACGCGGGACCCAGGGCCCCTATTTATAGGCGAAGCCGGGGTCCGCGCTGCGCGGAAAGCGCTTTGCGCGACCGCAGCGGCGAATTTCGCGCCCGGCGCCCCTTTTTGCGCGCCTAAGTCCCGCGCAGCCCAGGACTTCGGCATTCCGGCGTCTCCCTCGGAACCCGATCGTTGCGACCTCTCGCCGATCCGATTCTGAGGGGGGGCTTTTGTAGACGCCGGAAAAGTCCGTTGTTCCCAAACGAAGCTCCGGATGCGGAAAGCGAAGTGATATTTGGAGTCAGAGGCACGTTCCGGAGGGCCCGGAGGACTTGCGCGAAATTTCAGAGGCTCGCGCGCAAAATTGAGCTGCGGCGCGCAATCCTCCCGGGATGCGCGCAATGCGCTGGGCCGGCGCGCTATTTTGCGCGCCCGTGGCCTGCGCGGCTCCTTTGCGCGCCGGGTCCTGATTTCGCGCCCGCGAAGGGAATTCCGCGCCCGAGACCGGATTCCGCGCCCGGGGTTGCCTATAAATATAAGGCGACCCCCGACGTTTTGAAGGTTGCCAGAATCCGAAGTGTCGCTCGTTCGCGCAATCCAACCCCTTCCGCGCGCAATGCCGATCTTCAGGTAACCTCCTTTCTTTCGCGCAATAGAGCCTTGGGGTCCGCCTTCGCGCGCAATCCCCTTGGCTCCTTTCTTTTGAATAAATTTCAACCCGAAGGCCTTTGCGCGCAAAAGAGGCTTCTTGCGCGCAATTTCCCCCCGGGTGCGCGCAATCCAGCCCGATTGCACGCACCCCCCATTTTCAAAGTGGCCATTCGTTAGAGAATGAGCCGTTGCCCCCGCGCGCTACCCGAAGCCCGGTGCGCGCAATCCCAATCATCCGCGCGCGAAGTGCTGGCCCAATTGCGCGCCAGCCCGCCATTTTGCGCGCCGACCCGCGGGTATTGCGCGCAAAGCTCCTCTTTTGCGCGCAATCCGCCAGGGTCGCCTCCCTTGACCCCCTGAGGGTACCCGCCTGCGTGGCGCCCGATGATCCTCATCCTGGGTGCCCGCACCGTGCGTTGTCTTCCCGTGCGGCCCTCCAGGCTCGTGCGAAGTGACACGCACCCATCGTCCGGCAAACTATGCCCAGCATGACGTTAAACTGCACATTCGTCCCGCATGACGTTAAACTGCACATTCGTCCCGCATGACGTTAAACTGCGCATACGTCCCGCATGACGTTAAACTGCGCGTTCGTCCCGCATGACGTTAAACTGCACATTCGTCCCGCATGACGTTAAACTGCGCATACGTCCAGCATGACGTTAAACTGCACCTTCGTCCCGCATGACGTTAAACTGCCCGTTCGTCCCGCATGACGTTAAACTGCACATCCGTCCAACATGACGTTAAACTGTACTACGTCCAAGCTGCACGAAGCTAAACTGCCTAGCCCCCATCGTCCGCGCTGCAAGACGTTAAACTGCCAAGTGTTTCGTCCTCAACACACGACGTTAAACTGTACTTCGTCCGGCAAGACGTTAAACCGTCCGCTTCGTCCTCAACACATGACGTTAAACTGTACTTCGTCTGGCAAGACGTTAAACCGTCCGCATCATTCGATCCCGTGCCCCGCACGCAGGGTCTCCCCCGGTTTGGATGTGGCCCCCACCCGCTCGTCTCTGCAGGGATGTCGGGATTGTCCCTCTTTTGGGACGATTTAATGGGAGCGACTTTTCCCTACGGGGGCAGGGTATTACAAACCCCTAGTTTCTTGTGGAGGGCCGCACATGTGTATCTCCATTGCGCCTCCCCACTGCCGAAGCCAGTAGAGGGTGTGACTGGGATCGAGGTGTCTTCTGCTTTCGGTCCAAGTCCCTTCCAACTGAGTTTTGCCGCAACCGGGCTGCCTCAAGTGCGTAAGTCCTGACAGAATGAACTACGTGGACTTTGATCCCTGTCTTCTATACAGGGTACGTAGGAAGCCTCCCTGAGGTCCAAGCCCACCACCTGGTCGTCCCGGTCGTATTTACGTCGGTTCGTCCATCAGTGGACCCCTCCAGGGTTCACGCTTGCGTCGATTCACCTATGAATCCGCCCCTGTGGGAGACTGCCCGTGTGTATCTCCACGGTGCCTCCCCACAGCCCCCCTTTTCCATTTCTCCTTTTATCGTCCAGCATGACGTAAAACTGTGATCCACCCGGCCGTTCCATCCCCCTCTGTGCGAGGTGGTTCGGTTCAATCCTCCGCCCGGCGGCCTCGACCTCTTCGTGAGTCGGCTTGCCGACATCCAGCATGATGTTAAACTGTATACCCGAACTACGTTGACTTTGATCCGTGCTAACGCGCGGTACGTAGGAAGCCCCTACGGGGTCCAAGCTCTTCACTCCGTCATCCATCCTGACCCTTGCCCGGGCCGCCACATCCCGGTGGGGTCATGCCACTTCACTCCACTCCACGTTACTTGGGAAGCCGCCCATGCGCTGGCCCCAGCGTCGGAAGTTCCCCGCAAGGGGTTCTGTTATCTGATCCACTCTTCGTGTTGATCGGTCCGATGCCGTCCCCGCTGGACGTTAAACTCGCGGCATACCCCGTGTTAAACATGGGAAGCTGAGGAAAACCTCAGGGGACACAGTTCCCCGTACCCAGTGCGGGATGCCTCAGGCCATCATGCCTTCGAGAAGCCCTATTAGGGACGGAAGACAGACGTGCAGAGCCGCAGTGTTACGACACGCCCCCAGCACCCAGAGCCACCCGACCTTCTCACCGCAGGTTGCTGCCCCGACCAGACTCCTTGGAGCGTCCGGGCGGAAGCAGCGTAATTAACCGGTGTCCATGAAGATATGGCGCCGGGAACGAGATTCACGAACATTCTTAAGTCTATGAGGGAGACCCGGATTAGGCGACGAGTTCCGAGGAGACGTCCAAGGAAGGAGGAGCCGACATCCCATCATCCCGGTTTCGATCAAGGAGCAGACGCCCCTGAATAAGGGACGAATGCCGCCCGCCCTTGGAAAGCGGGACTGCGGGACCACAAGCCGCGCGCCCATCCCCTCGGGTTGACGGGTGCACACGCGAACACGTCCTGGCGGAACAGCCTAACCCGACGCACATCCGCACCGAAACAGGATCCAAGTGGTGTCTAAGAAGTTTTAGTATGGAAATCTTGAAGCACTTCTAATGGTGGTAAAAAGTTCCACTATAATTGTTTTTACTAGTGTACTAACGGATAATGTGTCCAGAGTAGTGAAATTATGACTTAGTACCATAGATCTGTATAGTGTATTCAGTTTACCATGGTGGGATACAATCAACCATAGTCTCATTACCCCGTAGTGGAGTCTCCTATTAGTGGCGTGATAGGTCATCTACAGATGTTCTATTATTACATTTTGTACTAGATAAACGATAAGGGAACATGACAGACTTGTGAGCCTAGAAAGGACCCATATACCCCTCATCAGATAGGTATCTAGAGTTTCACTAGAAATTAAATCCAATTTTGAAGACATGGTAACCCTATGTTGGATTAGTAGTACTATCCAGTAAAATCAACTCATGGTAATCAGACAAAAGCCATAGAAAGTGGGGCGAGTTAATTCCATGTTTTATAGTCTACACCAAATATTTTGGATATAGGAATTTATTCCATAATAGGTATAATTAATATATCATCTACCCTTGATTGGGGATTTTATGATATAATAGAATGACAATTATTTTTTATCTGGTCAATTCACAAACGTTTTGGGTTTGTTTATAGACTTCTTAGACACCATTATCACCATTGACAGGCCATTGAGAGTGTGGTCAGAGGGTATCTAAAGTTATAAGGTGTTTTCTCTAGAAATTAGGGGATAATAATTAATTTGGGATATTTTTATATTAAAAATTACATGATTCAAATTGATTTTGGGTATGTTTGGCTAGTTTTGTAACAAGCTCATATCAAACGTTATCATAGGACAGTTACATTTCAATCTCTGGAAAGGGGAAATGATTCTCAATAGGGTGAGTGGGATCTATAAGCTAGTTGTGTAAGACCAATTCAGTGAATACTGAATTTTCGTACGAATCGTATAATTATCCTTATTATTGTCAATTATGTAATTAAATAAGATATTTTTTCAAAATTGGTAAAACATTTTCAGTTTTATTTCATGAAGAGTTCATTGTCTTACCACCCAGTTGGAAGATCATGTTCATCATCGAGATGGTATCAAGAGTTGAGTCAGTTTCTATATCACATAATATAATGGTACCAAAAGATATTCATGAGTTTAAATTTAAATTGTAATATCAAAAAGGCAAATGTTTTATATTTTCAAGTACATCGCTATAGGGTTCTCTCATTCGTTTTACAACGAATCCTGCTAGGACTTTGTTATTGTTTTTGTATTATCGTAGAATGAACTACATGTCAATAAAGAACCAATATCCTCTTCCACGCATGGAGGATATATTCAATCATATGAGGTGTTTTTGGATCTTCTCTAGTATTAAATTGAGGTTATTGTACCATCTACAATACCCCAAGATTTTGTGAAAAAAAATTCGAATTAATTTAATCTTTTCAATAATTTTCATTTCACAAAAATTGAATATAAATTTTATTATAAGAAAACTCCTAGTTATTCATTCATAGTATTAAAAACTAATTTGATACTGTGGTATACCCAAAACTATTTTTGGCTTCTGTTACACACAATACCGAGTTCCTTCAGTAGGTTCTGTTACAAACAAGACTGAGTTTTACCAAACTATTGTTTACTGTTGTTATTATTATTAAAATGCCACTATAATTATCACATAGACATTGGAATAGAAGTTAAAAAATAAGATTCAATAAAGTTTAAAAATATTTTTTACACAAGTATATAAAATTAATACATTGGTTATCAATTATTTTTAAATTATATTAATAACTATTTGAAAATAAATATTTTTTTTCGAAGAAAACTATTTTTCTATATCTATACACATATTATCTCAACAAATCAAAAAACCACTTTTAATTAATTTTTTTTGTCAAATTTACAAATTATAATTTTTTATGACACTTATCTAATAGATTTTATAGGTATAGGATAAGAATAAATCAAATCATTAGAATAAAAATATGTATTTTTTTAAAGTTAATTTTATCACATTTTAATGACGTAAAAATGTAACATATAATTTTTAAAATTTTAACACTTTTTTTTAAAAATAAACTTCATTTCTTAAATAAAAATTTAAAATTTTACTTCTTAAAAGTTTTGCTATTTTTTATGAAATATTTCATTTTTTTGATAAATAGTGAAAAATACTGAATTTTAATTGAAAATTGATTTTTTATATAATTTATTTATATAGTTAAATTATATTTAATTTTTGTTTTAATGTATAATTAAATCAATTATACATCAATTAATTGAATTTAGGTTATTATAACTAATTTTACATTGAAATTGCACATAAAAACATTTAAATCTACTTAGCCTTTTCACTTTTAAAACCTGATGTCTCATCCCATCTATGGGATTAATTTTAAATTATGTTATACTGATTATATGATAAGAATTTTTAAAAATAGATTCTATATTTTTTATCAAAATAATTTAAAATTTATAATAAGGTCAAAAAACTACCGAAAATGATTAGTGAAATTAATTAAAAATAATTATACTGATTGTGGAAAAAACACCTAAAATAATGGATAGGATTCAAAAATAAGTTGTATAAATGACTTTAAACCTATCAATAAATTATTATATATGGATATTCCTACCATTAAACCTAAAAAGTTCTATAAAACACTATTTTAAACATTGGGGAACACATAAAATGTGGGGAGCACTCAAATATTTTCAGGAATACCCAATGTTTCTTTTCTCTCCTCCCCACTTCGTCATGCATCTCAAGAGAATTGGCTCATCCCAACCCAGAAAAAATTATCCCCCAAACACCATACCTTCATTATATAATTCTCCCTTTTAGAATAAATTTAAGCAAGAAATCATATTCTTCAAACCAAGAGGAGTTACCCAAAGAAGGTGCAACATCCTTCCATAAGCTCTTTTGTATTATTTTAATTCTCCACCCCATCTAAATTATCATTAAATGATTATATAATAACTTCAATATACTAAATATTATTATATTTTTTTATTATAATGGGTTCACCTACACCTGTAAACACTTCCATCCAATGGGTAATGAACTTATGGTTCATTTGTATAGCGGACTATCGCCTCGAGAAACATTGTCATTCATTTTTACGTAACCTCCACTCATGGTTGTGAATTATAATGGAAAAAAATTAGATGATATATATTGTATTTTATTGTTTATTTATTCTTATTTAATTATTATATAATACATACCTTCATACATTATATTTTTTGTTTATACTATAACTTCAATTGTGGATGTCTAGACTATTGCCTCCTGAAAGCGATGTGATTCAGTCAAACAATACATGGAATTTATTAAGGATGGGTTTCGTGAATGTATATGATATATATTACATAATAGTTCCACTTTAATTATATATATATGTAATTTACATACATTCTTTCAAAATGACAATAAAATGGAAACAATGTTCACGTGTATGTATGGCCTACCGTCTCTATGAACAGTGTATTTCATTTCATATTTATATATTTCATATACTGTTATAAATAATTATATACTAAATATATATGATATTTCTATCATTTTTTACATCTTGAAATAATAAAATCATGATATAAGTATGAGTATTAAGTGTAATATGTAAAAATATATTAGAATGACAAAGAGAACATTACGTGAAACATAACAATAACACAGAATTATTAAAAAATGGTTAATATAAATTCATAATAAAAATATATATAGTAAAATATATAATAATATGGTTATTTTTTAAAGTTATAATAATCTCATATTTATTCGATATGTTTTTTGAACATTCATGAAAAAACTCAATAATTATGGTATGGGTTTTCTCATCTCACTTTTCATATCGTTGAGATACATGTCGTATTCCCCAGTCATTTTCTTTATGCAGTTTATATACTACCATAAGAAATTTTATATAATGAATAACTTTATGTAATTATAATAAATGTTTTAATTGATGTTCTTATTTCATAGGTATGTCACTTCTAATGTTACTCATGTAGTAATTGTATTTCTAGTCTCATCACTATTTCTGCGAGACTTGTGCGGTATTCCACAGTCATTTCATTTGTGTAGTGCATATAATTACTCTGTATGTATTATATTATTATTATATATATTTTTATGGGAATTTATATATCCATTTAATTATCTCTCTTTCCTGGGGTTTAAAGAAAAAAAGTTACTGAATCAGTAATCTAATTTTGTCTCAATTTTCCTTCTTTGAGACACATGTTTTTCTATGCACCTATATTCGTTTATGATGTTTATATGCTATCCCTTTTACATGTTATATAATGAATATTATTATTTCAATGATATTATAGTCATAATGTATTTATACTTTCTCATGGGGACTACGATTTAATGTTACAAAATTTGTAAAATTTTATTGTTATAATATGATCATCTATCAGTATTATTCGTGATTATTCTTATACTGATGAAAAATTATAATCCATATCTCAATAACTCTCATGTATTTTATTATATTGTGTTTATTTATTTATTGGTACCATTATTCCACTATCTATTACCTATGATAATTAGTGAAATGTTTTTAGGAAAATCTGACATTATTTATCTCCTAAGGAGGGAATCTATTTTTTTAAAAAACCACATTTTCACATATATAATAAAAACATATTTCTAAAATTATTTTATTTTATTATATTCAATTATATTTTCAAAGATAATTTTTTTCTAATAAGTTGAATGTTTTAAAAATTATTTTTCAAAGAAGAAAGAAAACTTTCCTCAAGATATATTTTCAAAATATATTTAAAAATTATTTTCCATCTACGATGACATCCATTGGTGTTACTCAGTCATTTCTGGGGATACGATTCAATGTTACCTTTCATATTATTTCACATAAGGTTTATGTTAATATGTAATGACATCTATTAAACTTGTTTCTCTTTTACTGGTAATATACTTATGGAACCCATTTCTTTTAATGGGTAATACTTTGATGAAATGATTATAAAACATATATACGTTCTATTGGTAATGATATATTGTTTTTTATGATAACCATTTAATTTCATGGGTCATGATATGATATTTATGAAACCCATTTTTTTATGGCTCATGATATGACAGAAGTTTTATTATCTTATGGAATATGTATGAATGATTTTATTATTTGATGGGCGGGACATATATGTACCAACAATGCATTGGTTAAATATTTATATCTCTTGAGAAATTCATTAGAAAAAAGTGGACAGGCCTGATCCATTACGCGAATATAGGGAAACCAGATCCACTGTGGGATGATGTTGAAACATGATCCCTTATAAGAAAATGATTCTGACTAAGGATGTTGGTGTGTTCCTCCCAGTGGTTTTAGTCCCCATGAAGTGCCATGTTATATTTTATCAATGGTCCATGACTTATATGGGATGATTTTACATGTTTATATGTCTTCCACAATTCCATGTATTATTTATATGTTATGCTTTTATTACATATTCTCTTGATTCCCTTATGAGTAATGTCTTATAGACTAATAATATTTATTCCATGATTTATGTTTATATTCTTTGATAGAAATGGTTTTATAATCAAATTTTATGATCATGTTCTCATTCACTAATGTTCGTGATATGATTTTATATCTCCTTTATTTACCCTTGCCGATCATTTGAGTTGACCCCTTTCTTATGTATCATTTCTCTAGGTTATGGATAATGGCTTTAAGCATGAGTACTAAACAAGAATATCTATAAGGGGGAATTTAATGATAATTCACCAAACAAGAATAAGGTCTTTCATGTTTCCAAATACACTAAACTATTATGGTCCTTGGGCATATACTTCTGTAATGTTCTGAATATTGACCATACATGATGTTATATCCATGTAAGTTAAGGATTTGTTGTTTTTGTTGGTATTAAAGGAATGGTTTTTCCACCCTTTGAAAATAGAATGAGAATTTTTTTTGATATTCATACAAATATTTATAAGGATATTTCTCAAGATGTCTATATGGATAATTATAAGGGTGAGTCAATGATTAGTTCAATGTATCAGAATTTTGTTGAAGAAAATTTCAATTGGTTTTTAAGAAATTCATCCCTTTCTGCATAATACAAGTGGGTGTGTCTTTTGTAAAGATTTATATATGGTTAACCACCCAAAAACATGGTATAGATCATGACTCGATCAAGAACTAGTTTTTGAAAATGGGATTTACTAGACACCTTATTCGACGCTCCCGGGGTATATGATCTGGAAATTCACCATCCTATTCGTGAACTATGATGATGGATTTTAATAGAATACGACTATTAATGAACTGATATTAACATAAGGTGTTATATATAAAATTATATTTCATGATTAATAAATACTTCAAGTAATTTATCATGATTATATGGTTTACTTCTATGATAAGTGTTTCTCTCACACTCTAATTTATTGTCTTATTCAATGAAAGGAATGAGAAGGAATTGGGTTAACCTTGAATTTTTCTGTTATGGAAATTATGGGCATTATAAAAATCAATTTCCTATGTGAAAATATCATAATGATAATCAGAAATGATGTAAAATTATTGATATGCTCTGAATGATAAAGAGACGATTAACAAAAAGTGAAATGTATGAGATGTTCTAATAGTATTTCTTACATTAAATGTAAGAACCATGATTAATTTGAGTTTTAGGATTCTCAATACAAGATTTACATTTCATACTATAGAAAATAGGTGTTGAGGAATAAGATGATGAATCCTATGTAATGGTTTAGTAAAAAAGTTGGATAATGTAAGTAAATATGTATTGGAATTCATGAATTATTTCATTTGATTCATGAAGTATATGTTTTCCATTATGTATTTTAAAAATATATTGAATGGTGTTGATGAACTAGAAATGTGATATTATAATTAATTGAAGGTAACCCTTAATGTGTTCCTAATATTGAGAATTGGTTTTTATCATGCATAAACTTACTGATAAAGTAAATTGTACATTTTTATAACCTCAAAACCAATAAAGGATTTATTAAAAAATAATTTATTCCATCATGGATGGATTTTATGACAGGTTTTTTGGATTTAAGGAATATATTCAATTATCGACGTTTTATGGAGTAAGGAAGCATGCATCTTTTCAAAAAGTATTTATGAAAATTCATGTTATTACAACGATTCAAGAGAATACATGATTAAGATATTCACAAGTATGGAATGTGACAACAAAGAAAAAATTTATGATATATGGGGGGTCAATTTAAATATGATTTTTTGACTTTATTTCTAATGTTTTGGATTTTAAACATTCAGAAGGGTTATAAGGTTACCCATTTAAGGAATGTTTTAAATTAATCACTGAATGTTGTTTTTAATATTAAATAACTATCTCGCTTATTAGGATTTAGGATTATTGGATAACATGTTCTCACTTTTTTATTATTATAATAACTAAATCTATGTATAGTAAATTATTATTATGACTTTGGATCTTATAACCTGTTGGTTCTTCAGTGATAGAAATTTCACCTTCATTTTTTAAAGTAAGAGATAATGTGGAAATAGAGAAAACCACAACCAAAGGGTAAGATTGTACATATGAAATTGAATAAAATCTTGTAAGTATATCACCTTTTGAAAATTTATCAACTTTACGATAAAATTTTATACTGTTACCGTCATTTTGAAGATATCAATGGCCAATTCCTACCTAATTAGGTTATGGTTTTATTTTTACTAACATTTTCAGGATCATCCACTTTTTTGTGATCAGTGATCTTTATAACTATTAATAATTGTTTATATATTTCTTAAATTCCCACGTTTTTATGTTCTACCAATGTTATCTTATGTGGAAACTTAGTTATGAGTTACTTTGGGTAAACATTTTTTTTTCCAACATTCCAGTTTTTATATGTTTTATAATTCAATTGTATAATGTGGGTTTCTATGAAATGAAATTTATTTTATTAATATTTTGAAATCCTATATTAATTTAGAGGTGAAATTAATATTAATGGGGTAGAATGTAACACCCTGATATTTTTTAAAATATATTGTTACGAATTAATTTAATATTTTTTTTATTTTTTATTTCAAAAAACAATGAATATATATTGTGTTATATTAAAACACCATGTTATTATTACTTTTTACGCAACACGGAGTTGATCTTGATGTATACCAAACACAATTTTTGTATTTTTTATATATATAGTGGCATGTCCCTTATATATCTTGTGTTACACGTAAGATCTAGTTTTACCAAACTACAATATATTATAATAATTATTGTTAAAATATTATTATATTTATCAAGTATCCATTTAATATGAATTTATTAATAATATTAAATTAATTTTCAAAAAGTTTTATACACATTTATATAAAATTTTTCCATTAGTTATCAATTATTTAGAAATATAAGTAAGAACTATATGAATATAAAGAAAATTTCTTGTCTTAAAAAACTATTTTTCTATGTATAAAGACGTTTTATTTAATTAAATTAAATAAAACCAATTTTGATGATTCTTTAAAAATTTATATATTTTTAAAATTTTTAATTCTTATCCAATAGATTTTATTGGTATAATATAAGAAAAAATACAATTTTCTGAAAACAAAATATGAATTTTTAAAAGAAATTTTATATCCATTTATAGGTGCACCTATTTTAATAACAATATTTGACACATTACTAATATTTATTTTCAAAAATAAACATCATTTTATTATTAATAATGTAAAATTTTATGTTGGGTTATTTTTTGTTATTTTTTAAAAATATTTCTTTTTTTGGATAAATTTTGAAAAATGCATAATTTTAATTCAAAACTACTTTTTTCTAATTTATTTATATATTTAAATTATATTTTAGTTTTTATAAAGTATATTTATATCAATTATACATAAATTAATTTAATTGAGGTAATTGGATCCAATTTAACATTGAAATTGGATATAAAAACATTTCAAACTTTTGAACAATTTCACTTTAACAACCTTTCATCTCATCATGCATATAGGGTTAACTTTAAATAAATTTATGCCATTTATTTAATTATAATTTTGATAAATTAATTTTATGTTTGGAATAATTATTATTTAATGTGATTAACTAAAAAAACGGGCTCTATTAATGACTAAACATGTAAACGTTGGTGTAAAATGACACTAATCTTCTTTAAAAGTTATTTTATGGCCACATTATGACCCTTATACCTCTTAGGATCTATATTTTTTGATTTAGAACACTTGGGTTACAAGTAAAGCATGGGGAGCACTCAATTATTTTCGAGAATACCCAATGTGTCCTTTCCCCCCAACAATAAAATGCCACATTTATCACTTATTCACACCTATAAATCCATTTAAAACTTCCAAACAATGACCAAATGGGCCCTCAATTTCCCTCACATCATCTTATATGTATACCTTTTGGTATAAATCTGATAAGTAAAACCCTTTGGGGAAAACCAAGATGAGTTACCCAAAAAAGAGGTAACATCCTTCCGAAAACTATTTTGTTTTATTTTAATTGTTTATCCCCTAATATATTATTATTATATGATTATATAATAATAAAATATCCTCAATATCCCAATATTATTTTATTATATGGTCACTGTCTTCATATACACACCCTTCAATCAAATGCATATCGAACTTATCGTTCATATGTACGACGGACTACCGCCCTGTGAAAAGATGACGTTAGTTTTTAATTTACAAATATAATGGTTTGGATATATTAAAGAAATAGTAATTTTATATGTTATATATGATATTAAGGAATTTTTTATTATTTTATTGTTATCATATAAGACATACCATCATGCATTTCATTTTCTGTAAATACGATAACTTCGCTTGTGGACATGTGGACTACTGCCACTACGAAGTGATGTGATTCTTTCACATTTTACATGGAATGTATTAAGAATCGGTTTAGTGAATGTATATGATAAATATAGAAAAATAATTATACCATAATTATTTTATATATATATATCATTTAATTTTTTTCTATCAAAATGAAAATAAAATTGAAACATCATTCATGCGTACGTACGACCTATCGTCTCTACGAACGGTGTGTTTCATTTCATATTTATATTTTTCATAGATAATTATAATTAATAATTTAATGAATATATATGATATTTATATCATTTTTTAAATTTTCAAAATAATTAAATCATGATCTATATAAGTGGATCATGAAAAAAGTCAAAACATATAAATAAACAAAATAGATATTAACCAAAATTATAATTAACTAGAAATTATTAATAAATGGGTAATATAAACTAATAACAAAATAATATATGTTATGATATATAAGAATATGGTTTAGAGGTATATTTATAATAAAATTATATTTATGATAATGGATTTTTGAATGTTTATGAAGAAAGTTAATACTTATGGAAAGGGTTTTAAATATCACTTTTCATATCCATGAGAAACATACTATATCCACCACTCGTTTATTTTATTGGGTGTATATACATCCTTAAAAATGTTTATATAATTAATTATATTTACTAAATGATATTTAATGTATAAATTTATTTTATTCTTTCATGGGTATAATGATTATATAGTTACTCATGTAGTAAGTGGGTTTATAGTCTCACTTTTATTTTTGTTAGACTTATGCCATATTCACCACTAGTTTTTTTGTGGTGTATATACATCCAAAGTTCGAATTATATTATTTTTATCATTAAAATTATGGGTAATTACATATCCGTTTTATAATATATCTTTCACGAGGTTTACATTTTAAATTTTACCCAATCAATAAGATATTGTTTTTTTAGTTTTACCTTATTGAGGCGCATGCTTATCTATGCACCTATATTATTTTACAAGGTGTATTTTTTATCCCTTTGATATGTTATATATTGAATCTTATTATTTTTAATTATATTTATTCTACATTTAATGTTATTCCCATCTTGGGGATTATAATTTAATGTTACCGAAGTGGTAAGAGTTTATTGCTATAATCTCATTATTTATTAGGATTATTTATGATTATGCTTCTATTGATGAAAAATTATGATATATCACTCAATAAATCCCATAAAGTTTTGTATCCTATTGATTTTAATGATATATTAATTTATTACTACCGTTCCTCTACTCATAAGTTCTTTAGATATTTAAGGAAATATTTTAATAAAAGTTGACCTTATTTTTCTCTCGGTTTAGAAATCTATTTTATTCCAAAACCATGATTCCCAAAAACCATTAGAGATGAATTTTATAAATTATTTTAAAGGAATAAGGATTCCAAAACTGTTTTACTATTTTCAAATCCATTTTTAATGAAATAGGTTTTTAAAAACTATTTACTTTTAAAAAAAATCATTTTTCAAAGGAGAAAGAATATTTATCTCAAGAAATGTTTTCAAAAGATATTAAAAAATAATTTTATATCTAAGATGACTTCCATTGGTGATACACATAAAATTATGGGTATATTATTCAAGGTAATCATTAATATTATTCTCTATATAGTTTATTTTTTTCTAGAATGATGTCAATGGAACATGTTTTTCTTCCACGTGTTATATACTTACGGAACCCAATTCTTCTCCTAGGTTATGCTATGATGAAATAAATTTGAAAACTATATATCTTCCATAGGTAATGATATGATGACATGTTTATGATACCCATATCATTTCAAAGTATAGGGAATTTTGTTTATTGAACCCATTTTTTATGGGGCATTATAGGATGAATGTTTTGTTATATAGTGGCACATGTTAGAATGATTTTATTAGGTTATGGGTGGGACATATATTTCCCTATAATGATTTGGGTAAATATTTATATCTCATGAAACTACTATAATTTCATGTATTTTTAATGGAAATTTGGGACAAAAAAATGCCCCATCATTTATATTTCTTTTGCACAAACTATTGGGATGAATTTAGAATTATGTAAAAAAAAATCAATGTTAGAGATGAAATTCTGAATTCATTGCACATAGTTTTTGGGGAGGTTTCCCAACACCCAGTGCGAAAATTATTCACAAGGACAATTTTTAAAAAAAATAAGAACTGTGTCCCAAATAACCATCGAGTCAATATGATTTGCAATAGTATTCAATGCCCCGACAAATAATATTGAATGATAAAACATTTTACGACTTAATTTATCACCTAGAAATTACTCCCTCGAAAAAAGTATCGGAATATAACAACGTGTGACCCTATTTTATTCTTCATATCTTATCTTATCCCCTCTCTTGAACACCATGCAATAGAACCCTATCAGCTGCCCCACTCCATGCATCCCTAGAAACATCTATTTCTTCTACTTTTTTGTTGATTTCACATCAATTATTTGAGGTATGGACTCTGATTCTATCCTCCTTGGTTATTTTATTTGTATTTTGGTAAGATTTTATAATTCAATGTTTTAAAAACCCACAATTTATAAATTTAACCTATTATTATTATTTTTTTAACATGTAGGGTTAGTCTAAATTCATTAATCCCGATTTGAGTGTCTTGGTTTTGCAAGAGTTGTTTTAATTTCATTTTCATTATTTTCCATATTGTTTGATCTTTAAATTTAATAGATTATTATTTCAGGTGTTTAGGGATGCATAAAAGTATTTATTTTTTATTATTATTTGAAATATGATGATTATTGAAATATTATATAATTCTATATTTGATTATAAATATACTTTTTTCATTAACACATAGGTTAATTTTAATTTTTGTAGTTTTTTAGGGTTATTGGAAGTTTATTATAATTTTACCCAATATTTTTTAATATATTGTATTTTTTGTTTTGGCATTAGTTTTATTTGTGTCTTAGTTCCTTTTTTTTGTCCGCACATGTATGTAGATTTGATGTTAATATATTTTATTAAGGAATTATGTAGTATATATATATAACAGTTGAAAAAAATATAACTGATTGGTTTTTAATAATCATGAGAAAACTAATTTAAGGAAATCATTTTAATAAAAACATTAGTTATATGATTTTTTAGCAAATGTCATAAAAACATTATTTAATGAAAAATAATGACGATTTACAATATGTAATATTATTTAAAAATATAGTTAATAATAATTAGGTTAATTTTTGGCAATTGTTTATAAAAAAATATAAAAAATATAACAAATTACTAAATATTCATAAAAAATATTAGTTATTCAAAAAGTAGTATTAATTTCAATAATTGCCAAAAATAATTAAATAAATTACAATATATAATAATTAATGATTATTTATAATAAATAAATTTTAAATATTAGTGATGATTATAAATAATAATAATTTTTTATAAATTTATAATAAAATATAACAACTTTTAGAAATTCACAATAATTCCTACAAATATTTCATTAATTAATATAATTAGAATTAATATTTTTTATAAATGTTGTAAAAACAATCGAGTTGAAAAAATATCAGAATTCATCTATGGTAAAAAATATGAATTAAAAAATTATTAATTTAAAATATTTAAGAATTCAAATAAATTATTAAATCTAAAATATAAACTATATTTTTTTTAAATTTTTTTATATAAATTATAAATTTAAGATAATAAAATTTATTTATATTTATAATTATTTGATAGTAATAATATTTATAATATATATATATATATATATATATCTTATTGTAGATTTGATATTTGTATATTTATTTAAAAATGAGTGAGAATGTATTTTATTTATTTATATTAATTAAGAGATTTTGATATATATATATATATATAGTAATTATGAAAATTGTAATTTTAAATAAAATAAATTAATAATCATCATTATATAATTTTTAATACTGTAAATAATTTACAAAATTATAATAAAAATAAAACTTTCATAACAAAATTGCAATAATAGCTTTATAAATTTCAATATTTATATATATATAATCATTACATAATTTAAAATAATTTAAATAATTAATATAATTCAGTACATAATAATTACATAATTTATAATAATTTATAAAAATTTAAAATAAATAGAAATAATCATTTCCTGATTTATAATAATAATCATTAAAAAATTAATAATATTCATTATATAATTTATAATACATTGTGTTATAAATATATATAGAATAATTATCATTTCATTAATAATAATTTAATATAAATGATTAATTAATTAAAATAATCCATATTAATAATAATAAATATTGTATTATATATTTTTATATATAAATAAATAATTATATAAATAATATTAATAAAAGATTAAAAATGATACCCTCATGTGCAATGTACCTAAATACCTGACGCTCATAAATGTTATATCGCACCCACGGTAAACCCAAAATATTTTAAGAAACAATGGTATCAAATTTTTCATAGGATACATAGTTTGAAATGTAATTTAAATGTTAATAATAGATTATAATAAAAACATCAAATGAATTACCCTCGCGTGCAATGAAACGAAACACTCAACACTCAAAAATGTTATGTCGTGCCGACGGTAAACCCCACATCCTAGAATAAGCGGTGGTATTTATGTTTCAATAAGATAAACATATTGGGAGACACTTTAAATTTTAATACTAAATTATAATAAAAATATTAAATGAATTACTCTTCCATGCAATTTCCGGTGCTCCCAAATGTTATGTCATGCCTAGGGTAAACCCCACATCTCAGACCAAACAGTGGACTCTAATTTCTCATATAAGACATTATTTTAGAAATACTATATTATATTAAATTAATAGAATGTGACTTAAATAATATATTTAATATTTTTATTCTCTATGAACTGATCCTCTACGGGCCCCATAATCTTGTCAAAACCCTTCACCTCACTCTAATTATACATTATATAATATTTCATAGTCGTAATATATAATAATAATTTTCATATTTTCAAATTGATTGGTAATATTTATTCTTATTTATATAATTATTTTTGTAAACTATGTGCTCGGGAAGTAGACACCACTTTATATTACCTGATCATGAATGGTTAAATCATCATAGAAAACAAAATGGATCTGGTATCAATATTCTATACATTAAAGGTGTTGAAACCTTTATATAATTTTCATTTTTGAATTCTGATTTTGTTTCCAAAGTAACAATTAAATATCCATGTCAAAAATTGATATATTAGGATATTCAAAATATCTGACAATGTTGGACATCATATTTTTAATTTCAGTTTTGGGAAAGATTATATTTTAGTTATTAAAATGGTGAAAAGAATTCAGTAGAAAATAATTTTTCTTGTTCTGGATCCAACTTTTCAGAATATAGTATATGAGGTCACTGGTCCATCTATTTCTTAAACGTCAACTCAGAATGATATTCCCATTCTTGAATCATTACCTTCTCAGTTATGTAATTTGTTAAAATATTCTAATGGGGCCTTATATCTGGGATTCTAGATGAGAAAACATGAAGATGTTATAAAATTTATGTTTATTAAATAATAATTTTTAATTTCAAATAGTTGATTCATCATATTTTATCACTGGTTAAATAATTGTTTCCTGAAGAAAATACATGCCCTGTATTTTTCTATGAAATTAAGAGGTTGGTTCAAAATTTGGGTCTTAGTTATCTGAAAATTCATGCATGTTCAAATGATTTCATCTTACATTATGGTGATTATGAATCCTTGGTTATTTTTCAAACATGTGGAGAATCGAGGTATAATGAGGTCCAATAGGGAAAGACCATATTTCTAATGAAATAGTTGATTTATTTTTAAATTACACCTCATTTATGGCATTTATTTATATCTCCCAACAAAACTGGATTGATGACATTGAATAAATGATATATTTCTTTCAGTAAAATATTTAATCATTCATGTGGTAATGATTTATGGAAACACATTGATCAGACACATCCTTCTTTTTCATTAGAACATCATAACATATTACTTTGTCATTCCACTTATGGTTTTTTCCCTTTGGTTCTTTCAACAATCAATATTCTTATTGTAATGTCTTCATTACCCCTTATAACTTACATACTTGGATATTGATGACAGAACCATATATATTTGGTACTATTAATTACAATTAATTAAAATAATAAAATTGATGTCTATTTTAGGGCACTACATGATGAGTTAATTTCATTATAGAACAACAGTCTAACTATATTTGATATGGTTTCATATCAGAGTTTTGTAGTGATGGTTGTATTATTATGTATGATAGGTGACTTTTCGGTGAATGTAATGTTATATAGATCAAGCATAAATGGTCTAAAATCATGTATCTACTATATTGTTATAAAATAATCATTTATTATTGGTAATGGGAGAAATGTTTTTTATTTTTTCTGTCATCGGAGATTTCTTCTTGTGGATAACCCTTTTTGAAGGAATAGAAATAATTTTATAGAAGGTCGAATGGAAATAGTTAAACCTCCTATAGTGGTCTATGGTAATCATGTAAAATATATTATGTCTACATTAACTCCTTTTACCTTTTCACCAACCATAAATAAACAAAAAATAAATGGTTTTGGGATAGATCATAATTGAATAAAGTAGAGTATTTTATATGATCTTCCATATTGGTCTGATTTTTTGGGTCATCACATGTTATATGTAATTAATATTCAAAAGAATGTTTTTGATTAAATATTTTATACCATGTTTCACACACATGGAAACACCATAGATGATGTAATGGAATGGTAATATCTTTCCCATATTTTCAGATGGCATGAACTTCAATTATATGAAGATGAAAGATCAAAAAAATTAATGAATCCAAAATTAGCATACCCACTTAAAAACCATTTATTATTTAGTCAATGGATTATAGATTTGGGGTTACCATATGGTAATGCTTCTATAGTTTCTTGTTTCATTAGAAATTGGCATATTACCAGGTAAACAATCCACGACTATCAGGATATAATAGAAATATTACTACCTATTTGTTTTGTAAGACTATTTAATTATTTAATCTGGGGCGAGTTGAACGAAATATCAAATTTTATCTTTGAATTTGGTGTGGAAACATCATATGATGATGCATTAGGTTTTATTGAAAATGATCTTGTTTTAGTTTTATGTAAATTGAAGAAAAATATTCCTATTGAGATTCTTTGATTCCATATATCATTTGATATTTCATTTCCATGTGAAGCTAAATGTGGATGCCCAATACAATTCTGGTGGAGGTATCCATTTTAATCATGTATGAAAACATTTATGAAAAATGTACGTAACAAATCATCAGATGAGTGGTTTATTTCATAAGAGTACATACATGAGGCAATTTAAAATTTATGCTCTTATTATTTCCAGTCAAAATTTCATTCAAAACATAATTACATGGTTATTAATGAAGAAAATTTTAATTATGTCACATTCCATTTTTTTTAATTAACCCATGCATGGTTTTTGTGGTTATCGGGAATTATGGATTATAGATGAATAACCGCACCATGCTCATACATAAGTTCTATTTAATTATAAAAGATTGACACAGTTTTTGCACTAAGTACTTATTTTTTAATTATTTTGATAAATATTTATAAAATATTCTTTTATTTACATTACGTTTTATTTAGACTATATGATGACCATATAACATAACAATTTATACAAATTACATCCATTTCTCTTTATGAATGTCATCCAAAATATTTTTCTTATTGGATTCAATGAATTGAACGTTTTATTTCATTCGGTAGAATAAGAAATAAATTTTTTAATGATATCTTTTTTTAATAAATTTTTTTTATAGGAAACTCCACATGAAAATAAAATTAATTTTCAATTATGTGTACTAAAGAACCCTTGACTGAAATTGGAAAAGTCATATAATGGGTATGTTGTTAAAGGATTTATTTTCAATACACACATATATGAAAACTCAATGAAATCAATGAATAGTTGTGTTTATTTTAATGGATACCATCGTAAGGAATGTGATGTGGACTTTTGTGGTATGATTGAAAAATAATTGAGCTCTATTATATGGGGCCAAATTATGTAAAAATGTAAAAATGTAATTGTTTTGATACTGATCTTGGTTTGCGAGTTCATCCATGACATGGAGTTGTTGACATTAAATATAATATTATTTTTACTTCCAATGAAAAATGTTTTGATGGAACATCAACTACATTAGGTTTATTATACAAATTATAGTGTTGTTTGGATTGATATGGAGAGCTGGTGGAGTGTGATAAAAGTTAAATCACATGAAAATCAATTCATTGTAAATAATGGTTATTTGGAAGTGAAATATATAAGAAATTTTCAAAAGATACATCCCAAAATATATCAATTACCAAATGAGATAAAAATATTAATGATGAAAGCCCTCCATTAAGGGATGATGATAGAGATAATATTGATGTAATAAGGGATGATTAAATTGAATTTCATATGGAAGTTGACAATAATGAAAATTAATACGGATACATTGGTCTCAATGAAAATTATGAAGATGTTGACAATTAATGTAGTATATCCAGGTATCTGGTTACAAGTAATCATTTTATTCTTGTATTTATTAGTTTTGTATATATTATATTTGTATAAAAAATTATAGGTAATATTATTATATTTTGGTATTTATTAGTGTTTTATATTTGATATAATATTAATAATTTCATAAATGTATGAATATATTTTTATGTGGATGGAGATGATCTTGATGATCTATTTCATTTTATCATTAATTCCATACTTCCTACTGATGAGTGTGATTTAGCTGAACCTCAGGCTAACATGCATACTAGGAGGGGGAATAGACTCTCTCAATTGATGATTCCAGATCCTCTTCAAGAGAAGTTAATATCTATTGATTTTGATCCTCATTTACATAGGTATGCTTATTTATTTATGAAATTTATTTTATATTTACATTTTGTGTTTATTTTGGTAAAAAAATTATGATTATTTGTTATTGTTTCCAAATTTGTTTGCATTTTAGAAATTCGGCAGTCTAATGCAATTCTATGAAATTATTTTTCTATTCCATGGGTGTCATGGGACCTGGTTCCCATCACATTCTTTCACTAGATGTTCTACCAATGGATTTCATGTTATTAAATAATATGTAATTTTTAAAATTTATTTAATTACGTATATATAGTTTTTAATTGTCATGGAGAATTTATTTTCACTGATTCCTAATAGCTAGATAGGTCTTATTGGAGAGGCATGATATATTTGTATACATGATCCCTTTCATTACTTTCAAAACAACCTTAGAATGAGAGCTATGTAAAATGTTCCTGCTTCTGTTTTCGACCAGTCTTATATTTCTCATTGAACCTAATATATCTTATTTTAGATGTGGGATGAAATATGCTCATTCTGGCTAGTAAAGAATTTTAAAAGGAGGTCATCATCTTGATGTTAGAGCTAGGGGAGGCAACATGTCACACATAGGGATGGAATTCGTACATTCGACATACACTGACAATATATGGTATGTGATATTATATATTAAAATATATATACATTAATAGTTACATGTTTTTAATATTATAAAGGCTGATACTAACATATATTTTATAGATTTTGAAATTTATAATAAGATGTCTACTGATCGTTATAAAAGAGAAGTTACAGCCAACTGAAAGCTCCATATTATGGTTTGTAAATTTTTTAAATATTCATGGATATTATTTTTCTTTTTATTTTTATATGGCTTTATATTTAAAGGAAACATATAGGAATGTGAGTTATCAATAAAATGATAGTCATGGAAAGAGTGAGAAAGAGGTCACTGGTGATTTGTGTTTTGATAATAGGGCCTAGATACATGTGACATTTTATAGTGTTGAGAAAGGTTGGGTGGTTGGTATTGGATCTCAACTGACACCTACGAGTTTTTATGGTAATTCAATGATCGCATCAGTGATCGTTAAGGGACCTCATGGATACTCATCATCAACATCACATTATAAAGAGAGGTGGAGAGCTCATGATGAGATGATGTAGTAGATGAATAAAGAGAAGGAGGTTGAGTGTGAGCAGTTGTGTCTTAGAGAAGAGAAGATGTTGGAGAATATGTGGTGAATTTATCATGTAATTGAAATGGAGTTCCCCTAGTTCTTCTAGTGATCCTCCCCTAGTCCTTTGAGTAATATTCCCCAACAGAGTACAATTGTTGATTTTTGAAGATTTATAACTATTTTGTAATTTTGTATGACAAAATATATCATGTTTAAAATGATATATTACATTTAATACTATTTTTTTTTAATTTTTAATGTTTTTTAAATATTTTTCAATTTAATAGTAAATTTCAAATATTTTAACTTTTTTAATTAATTTTAATATATTTAATTATTTTAAAATAAATCTAATTTTTTAATGATTTTTATTATATGAAAATATATTTACTTTTTTAAAATAATTAATGATTTTTTAATAATTTCCTATATTTATATATATTATTGTTATTTTTTAGTATATCTAGTTTTCAATGAAGTAAAATTTTTTAAATTTTTTTTTAATATTATAAAGATATATTTTTTAAAAAATTCTAAATTTAATTTCATTAATTTATAAAAAATTATGTTTAAAAAAAAAATTAAAACAAAATTATTTTTTTCGAGGGATTAACAATTTATCACAATAAAATTAACTGAGAAAAATTATCAAAAATGTTTATTTTAAAATATTATGACAGTTATTTATGACTGATGGTCCATCCGTCATAAATAGTTACTTTTTGCGACAGACCATCACAAATAACTGTAATTGTGACACCATTTTTTGTGATGGAGTAATCATGATAGAATATTGCCACAAATGACTTTTTAATATGGGCATTCGTCACTATTTATCTTTCACAAATAATCAAAATTCTATTCATGTGAGATAATGATAGGAAACTAGTCGACAAGGTTGATCCTCTATGGGATGTTGGAGAAACTATATTCACTATGGGAATTGGGGAAACCCCGTCTACTATGGGAAGATAGGGAAACCTGAACCACTATTGTAAGACAAGGAAACATGATCCATTATAAGAATATGGAGAAACCCAATACCATATAAGAGAAGGTCTTTGAATGGGTATAGTGGTGTGTCTCCCCAGTATGTGTAGTCCCCATGAAGTGCCATGAAAAGTTTTTTCCGTGATCCATGACTTATAGGGAATGCTTTTACATATTTATATGTATTCCACAATTCCATGTCTTATTCCTATGTTATTCTTTCATTTATTATGCTCTTTATTACCGTGTGATTCATTTCTTATAAAAAAATAATATTTATGCAATGATTCATGTTTTTTTCTTTGATGTACATGGTATTATCATCAAATGTTTTTCTCATGTTCTCATACCCTTATTTTCATGTTATTCTTAAGTATCTCCTTTATTTGGCTTTATTAATAATTTTGGAACACCTATTTTGTATATATCATATCCCCCTGTTATGAAGAATGGTTTTAAGTGGGATTACTAAAGGGGAAGATATTTTAGGTGGATGTTTATGATCTTCCACTAAACTAGAATAATGTGCTTCGTATTTCCGAAGTTACTAAACTTTTACGGTCCTCAAGAATGTTCTTTAGTAATGTGCTGAATATTCATCTAGAATGATTTAATTTCCATGAATGTTGCACCTTGGTTGTTATACCATCATTTGAGCGAAAGACCATCAAATATACCGAATAATCCTTGTAAAAGTAGATATGGCAATTATTTTTCCATGGTTATGACTTTCTATTTGAAGAACACATCGATTGTATTCATGGATTTGATTAATAGGATCATTAATTATTTCATGGATCATTTAGTGGTAGTTTTTTTGATGAAATCTTGTTTTAATCCCATTACATAGATGACAATTCCCAGTATCTTTAAGTCATCCATATTATACTGAGAGAGAAACAACATTACAGTAATCTATCTAAATGAAACTTCTAGATTAATTGAGGGAACTTAGTGCATCATGTTATACCGGAGACTAGAGAGATAGTTGAAAAAAATAATTTTATATTCATAGTATCTTACGAGTGGATCATTATTTTCTTTAATATTCAAATAATTTTAGGTATAATAGGTTATTATCAGTGTTTAATCCATGAATTCTCCCATTTTGAAACTTTGATGTCTTGGATGACCAAGAGAGGGGTGAAGTTTGTTTGGTTATATTCTTTTGAGAGTAATTTCAAGAGAATAAAGATTAGTCTAACCTTATCCCTGGTTCTCACCTTTCATATGTCCGGTAATGAGTATACTATGTGTTGAAACACATCTGGGGTAAGTTTTGAAGTAGTTATGATGTAGGATGATCGAGCGGTTTCTTATGGCTTCAGACAGCTAATATCGCATGAGTGGAACTACCCTAAACCTGATATAGAGTAATCTACAATTATACACAACCTACGATAATAGAGGCTCTATATATTAGGTGAGAGGTTTTGGGAATACATAGACCACAAGATCCTAAGGCAAATATTTTTCTAGTAAAATTTATTCCTTTTGTAGAAGAGGTGGATTGAGTATTTAATGGCTTTTAATTTCAAGCTAGTTTACACACAAAGAAACTATGACTTCATTATCAATGTTGTGAGGTGGAAGATGCATATTGAGGTAGTGTGGGAGTCTTATATGAGTGAAATCTAATGGAACTCTTTTTAGAATTGTATCTTGATGTTCAATATTACCATGAATGAGTAGATCTGACTTAGACATCAGTATTACCCATACGTCTAGATCAGATTAAGAAATCATAGTTATATGATTCAGAGGTAATAGATTAGAAAAATAGCATATGTACTCAGAAGAACCTATAATCCTATAGACATAAGAAGACGCTTCCATAGTTTTATGGGTTACTCCATGTTTTCATGAGGAACTAATGATGGAGTTTCATACATCAAAATTTGTGGTACATCATAGGCCTGTAAGGATTTTGTAGCCTTTACCCATTCTAGAATGATAGTCAGATAATATCACTATAGATTTGGTAAAAGGATTACCAAGGAAACACTACAAAAATGATGTAATGTGGGTGATCATAGATCAATAGAAGAATGTATCCAAATTTTTTCCAATTAGGGAGACCATCATCATTAATGATCTGGGTAGTCTCTAAAAATGATAGACAGTTTGATTTTATGGTGTTTTGAGAATTATAACTTCAGATCAAGAATTTCATTTATCATCTTGTTTATGGAAGCGTCTTCTTATGTCTATAGGATTATAGGTTCTTCTGAGTACATCCTATCATCCCTAAGTTGATGGTCAATTTAAAAAGTCGATCTAAATTCTAGATGATATGTTGTGTGACTGTGTCTTGGAATTTGTGGGGTATTTTGATCATTATATAGTTCTCAAGAATTTTTTATATAATAATAGTTTCCATGCATCAATCCAAATGTTACCGTTTGAGGATCTTATGGTAGGTCATGTTTTTTCTGCTTTTATTATTATAGGCACGTGAGTCAATTCTTGTTAGACCTTGTATGGTGTAGGATATATATGAGAAGGATCAGTTTATTAAAAAGTTGTTAGTGACTGCATATATATCATACAAATCATAAATGACCATCAGACTTGTGCTCTAGTCCTTTATGTTATTCATCATATTTTCTTTCGGGTGTCTCCTAGGCTATGTGAACACCATATCTGAAAATGGTTGAGGTTAACCCCCATGTTTTTAAGACTGTTTGAGATAGTGAAAAGGTTCGATACAGTGTTATACCACATAACCCTTTCATATACCTACAATTCCACACATGTAGTGTTTCACATGAAGCAGCTTCCGAGATATCATAGTGACCTTTCTCACGTGATAGACATTTGAAACATCCAAATGAATTTTTTTGCATCCTTTGAGGATTATTTTATCTGTACTGTAGTCTATAGTGAGAAAAACCCATAGGGGAAGATTGACCCTTTAGTGCTAGTGATGTGGAAGCAATGTTCTGTGCACGGGGTGACCTTTGAGAGGGAATATTATATGTAGACACAATTTCTAGAAATACTTGTTAATTCCCACCAATATGGATTAGCGCACATCTTATGGATGCAGTGCTATATGGTGGGTAGGTTTTAGGAAACATAACTTTTTAGGTACCTATCTATTAAGGCTTTGGTAATCCTTTGAATTCATTTATTTTTTCAATTAATCACTGGTCTTAGTTGGTTGGGTTAAGAGTGGATGAAGTGCGGCGAGGGGGGGGGGGAGTGGGTTCTATTACATATTACATTCACTTTGTAATATTCTATTTATTACATCATGTCTATAGTTAGACCCCCCTAAACCAAAATTAGATTTAAATGTTTTGGGTTGTTTGTAAAAAAGTATTTTATATAACGTAATTATATTACGATGTAATTTTTTTTGGTCAGCCCATAGAAACCAAAAATTCACCAATAATTTTTAAGCCCAATATTTAAAAATTATTTACATAATTAAATTTAAAATTTCAACATGACATTAGTTATTTTAGTTTTAGATCAGGAAGAAGTGTTTTTTAGAGTTTTAGTAAATTGGGGGACATATGATGTTTATTAATTATTTACATCATTAAATGGCCACAATAATCCTATTTGAAAATTTTGAAGAATCTTTTCATTCATTTAAATAATGTGATTCCACTATCACTATTTTTTATACCTTCCAATATATGATGTTTGACGAATTCCTTTATAATCTAGAAGCTTGTTTTGGGATTTAAGACATAGTGATTGGAGGAAAGCCTTGCGATTTGTAATAACATTCTTGTCTTTCATTTTATTACCATGTGAATATCCCTAGATCGAGTTTTAATAACCTAGATTACATTAGGTTCCATGATGAGATGAATATATTGGTTTTCATTTTCAGTGAAAGAGGAAATAATCACACCACTACCTTAGACAATAGGAATTGTCTTCACCGTCTCATGATTTAATATAGGTGGTATATAACTAATATATATTTTCTAATTCTATTTCTTGTATTATATTCATTATGTAAGATTATAATAGAACACCGATAGTGAAACATTCCTAAATTAATATGTCACTTTATCGATAATAATCTATAATATGGACTTCTCAAGGATCTATTTATGTCCATAGGTATTGAGCCATGGATTATCTCCCCTCATAGGTTTCTCCTACCCTTGAAATTACTATGCACCAATAGTTTTGACAATTTAGATTTTGGATCAACACTGTGATTTTTTATTGGATTAATATTATGAATTTGAAAAAGAGTTGTAATTTTGGGGATTTCTTGGAGAATAATCAAATTGAATAGAATTGCTGATTTTGTTAGGGTGATTGAAAACTGAACTTTATGAAATATAATTGGATTGAAAGATGATAATTTGATGAATTGTACATTTTTTCTTATGATGAAATATCAAGTGTGATTGATAATTTCCCATGGGAATTTATTTCTTATATTTTTTCTATAAGTGACTCTATTATGATTCATTCTTATGGGTGGGATGCTACATGTCTTGTTGAGCATTGTCTTATGGTGACTTATCCATGTGTTAGGGTTGGAAGGAACAATATGTGATTCCAATGGGTAGGAATCTTGGTTACAACCACCACCTAAGGGTGCGATGCATAATACTTGGTACATACCGAGGGAAGGATACATAGAAAATATATTACATAAGGATAATATGCACAATCACAAGATGTATAAGGGATAGATTCTGGTTAGCATTACGGTAGATTCCATTTTTTATGATACATTATGTATGATTCATCTTCAGAAGAATAATTTTCAAATGAATAGGGTACTTATTCATTATAGAAGAGGATCCATCATATACAAGTCCATCCTGAATTTTGATGAAGCTTGTTTCGCTGACCCCAAGTGTCAACCTAAAGCTTGAAGGCCAGTTAAATTATTTTATCCACAATATTAATTTTTTAAATTAATAACGATGATAATATATTTATTTATTGCACAATATAATATGTTTGTAATTTTGACACACGGTTTTGTTGACCTACTAATTTATACCCACACCCTATCCAGGACATCGTTTGGTACCTGAGAAAATTTTATTGATGTGTGTTTGGATATGGGAAATTCACCATTTAGTTACTTATTATGTACTAGATGGGTTAGAGCATGGAGATGGGACCGACATGGGGTTTAAGACTATGGTTTTAGATTCTTTTATCATGTCTGTTAATATTTTATTTTTATGACCTTCAACATTCTATTTACTTATATTCATCATTTCATTACATTATTTGTTATCTAGATTGTCGGTTTGGACCTTTTTTTGTTGGGTTTATTTTGACCGTATATATTATTTAGACATATTTCACTAATACTTTATTATTTATGTTATTTTATTTCATTATTATTTTATACTAGTTATTTTAGATTTTCCACTATATTCCTCACACCCTCACTACATGTTGGAAGCCTCTTACATATATAGAGTCATGCTTATGGTCATATAGCCAACCTAGATTGATCATGTGAGGTAGTACTCAGTAAGGGATATTACAATCCAATTTATGATGATTCTTATAATGTTCCCAAAAATATAGTAAAAGTATTCAAAAATAACATTAATTACTTTTTCACCAAGTCACTTTTCAATCCCATGGATATTTTTATGATAAGACATATATTCAAGAAATTTATTAAATATTTATAACAACTAACTATAATTTATTCAAAATAATAGAATTTGTTAACATAGAAGGTTATAAATAACTTTCAACTAATTTATAAAAGATATAAAATCCTTCTTAATTTATTAACATTATCACTAAAACACATAAAAAATCAAATGTTTGTATTCCTATAACTATATCCAAAAATATCATTAGTGATCTTATACCTCCATAACATAAAACCAAAAAAGAGTATATATTCCATTAAACTGATACTAAATCTTTATATTTATTCACACATGATTGTATTGGAAACACATAAAATATCCTCATCTAAATCATAATAACTTTTAAGGTTTTCTAGAACATTCCTTTGATACCAACTATAATTCATTTTAATATAAACAACAAATAATTAATTGATTTTTGACAGGGGATTCACATTCTTGCATTTCAATTATCTATTTGGTTTCTATTTTAGGTGATTTAGGAGAAAATATTACATATAAAATCCTTACAACAGTTTGTGGACACTTCTACACGATTTCCTTTTTTCCACCAAAATAATATTCATAAATTTAAACTCTTGTTTAATTAAAAATAATTCATTATTTTTTATGACGCGTCACAATAGAAAAATGATTGAAATTACTATATATTTTATAAATATCTAGATAAAATGAAATACATTTAAATATGTGGGATAATAATAAAAAATCATAGTATGGGATGTAAAAATATCATAATCATACTAGTACAATAAATAACATTAAAACCAATGATGATGTTTACCTTTTTTTCTAATAAAACATTAAAACATGACTAAAACATATCCATGTTATAAAATAAATCATTGAAAATATAATAAATTTAAAACCCAATATAATTTATAGGATTACCATGAAAACATTTTTTTTTAAAAACATACATTTCCGCTTTAAATGTTTACAAACATTTATTAACTTATGAAATTAAAATATTTCCCTAAAACCCTCTAAAATCATAAAGTAAATATCATAGAGAATCATATTCTTATCCCATGTTCACCCTCGATTAACTGATATCATAAATACTGATTCCCAGTTAACTACATAGGAGAAACCTACCGGGTTATCTCCCTTATCTTCACTATTGAAGACTAATAATTACCCAATGCATTTCACAGCTATATCAGGCTCATCCATCATCATGCATTATATCATTTTCACCCATTATAAAATATAATTCGCATATACTATATCATGATGAGAAAAATTAATAATATTTATCTTCTTATCATTAAACCCTTAAAACAATAATGTGATATCATAAGGTAAATCACATTCCATTTTCACATAATAAGGTTAATAAATATCCCATTATTTTAAAAACATTTTAAAATAAACCATTATAGAGAAAATGGAATTTTAATATACATTATAAAAACATATAATAATATAGTTTAATATTAATAAAAATTAAATGATATTACTATTGATAAAATATATTCCTAATTCATACATTAAAAACATTCTTTTGTACTTTGGTAAAATGATTCAAAGACGACATATATGGAAAATGATAAAAATTGATATTTAAATATTTGTAAAAAACTTCAAATGTATTATAAAAAAATTGAAATTATTTAAACTATAAATAATATCATTCTTGAATCATTTAAATAAATATATTCTTATTTTAAGAATATTTGAGAGGAATACTTTAAAAAAAATGTTTTATAGATAAATCTGATAAAAAGTTTATGACTTTTTCATCAAAAGAACATTAAATGAAAGAACATGAAAAGGATTTTCAAAAAAAATTAATATTTTCAAATTAATGTCAAAATCCATCCATGTGTGATTATTTAGAAAAAAAATGATAAACATGGTGAAAATGGAACAAGTCTTAAATAAAGAAAATTGAGATAAAATATCCATTACATCATCTCTCGAATCACCACATATGTATTTTACATTCCGAAATAAAAAAGTTATATAAATTCTATATATATAAAAAAAAATATCATTTTCATTCCATTAATATTATTTATTTATTTTTCTTTTTATTTCCATGCTTTATTTTGTTGCGAAATCATCAATTTTTGTGTAGGTTTTTTCGAGGTCGTTCAGTTCATAATCTCGAAAATAGATTCGTTTGGTTGACCATGGTCAATAGTTTTATGTTTTCATCATATAAATAGTATTAATAATGTTATAATTATCATTTTTATTTATTAAATACACTTTTAAAACCAACTGTGTATGGAAATCATGACAAATGAAGTAGACCAGTTCATGGAGACAGTAGTCCATGTATATGTATGAGAAATGTTTCCATTTTTTCTATATAGTGTAAAATAAATAAAGTACATAATATTTTAATTTTATAGAAACATAAATATGTTAATAATGAAATATTTATTGTTTATTTTCATACTAATAAGAATCCATGTTAGGAAATAATGAAAAATCAATCCCATCACATTGTGGAGGTGGTAGTCCACACGTACGAACGAACAACATTTTCATTTTACAGCGAATGGAAGGGAAAAAAGGTAAGTAATATATTATATTTTTAGAAGAATAATTATTTTAAAAATATCATATATATTTATTATATCAATAATAATGATCAACGGTATGATGTAGTGATAAAAAATTAATTACATCGCTATGTGGAGACGGTAGTTTGTATGTAAGCAAGAGTGATTGTTTCCTTTTGAAATGGATGGAAAAGGGGACAAAAAATGGTAATACCAAAAATATAATTATATTTAGGTATATTATAGTGGTATATGTTATTAAATTGGCATGATTATTATAAGTTTTAAGGAGTTAAAAAAAGAAACAGACATGAAAACCCTCAGTTAAGAGTTATACCTCTTCTATAAGAACCTCCTTTGGCTTACACCTTAACCCTTATAGGGGGTAATTTAGTGCACCCATAACATATATTTGGTTGGGAGGGATATTGTTAAGATATTTGGGTAGATATTAATATAGTATACATAATATAAAGATTCCGTTATATAATATCATTTATATAATTAATACATTACATTAAATAAAAATCTCAACATCTTGATAATCGAGTGGTTTATTGTATTCGGTGACTAGATCATTAAGAAAATTATTTTACAATGATTGTAAAAATTTACCTATAATTTAATACTTTTAAATATTATCCTAAAAATATCATAATTTAAAATAATCCTCATAACTTGGTATATTACACCTTGGGATTTAAAAAATTAAAACTTTGTTTGATAGCGTATATGACACCAAACGTTAAGCCTAAACGAGCCATGCAATATTATTATTCAAATATTACCATTATAACCTAGGTGTTAAATTGGAAGTTATTAATAGGCTTAAATACATTATGAAATATAGATATAATTACTATACTCAATATAATGTTATTGATTAATTTATTGTAAATAATCACTCATTTGTTAGTAAAGTCATTTTATTCTTGAAGAAAATGTTTTCTTCAAAAAATTATTTTTATTATTTTTCTGAGAAAATATTTCAATGAATTTCATGAAATTTTATCAATTGAATATGATAAAATCATAATAATTTTTTAAATCATTATATCCAAATTAGCTTCATGTCAAATATTGGTATTTATCTGATAAATTTTATTTCCCATTGAACAGTGAACAATACTAGTTTTTATTGAAAATTGTACTTTATTTTGTATTATTTAAAAATGTAAATTATATTTTATATTAGGGTTCAAATTTAATTTATGATTTTTTTAAAAATTATCCATTTTTATTCTTTTGAATGAAATTTATACATTAATTTGTTATAAATATATTTTTACACTTAAAATGAATTTTTCTAAACAACGGTTTTCAGTTGCATTTTTCATTTTAAGATTTAATTAATTTCTAAAACTCCTAAAAATTTGTTATCTAAAAATAGATTCAATATTTTTAATCATTAATTCCAAATTTGGTAAATAGTCCCCTTTTTTTGACAATATGAATAGAATCATTAGTAAATTTTTTTTACCTTGGTAAGGGTCTATCAGATAATTATGATTGAAAAAATAATATGATTCAAACTAAAAATAACCATAAAAACATTCCATTACCATATATTATTAGTGGTTTTCTATAATTACTACCTTGTTTCAAAAATTTGGAATCTTGGGTCTGTATTTCTTTGATTTTTACCTAAATAATATTTATGTGAATATAAAGACAAACATGTCACACTCTTACTTTTAATATGTATGAAATTTTTGAAATAGGGATAAAGACAGATATGTTTAATTATAAAAATTAATTATAAAGGAAAATTATTATTTTTATCATGGTAATTTATTAATTGTATTTTATGATAATATAACTACTATAGAATCCTACTCAATTCTGATGCTGTGATTATTTAATTAATAGAAAAATAATATCAATGATTTTAAGAATATAAAATGTAATATAATATCCTAAATTAAGGTGATAAAAAAATTTAGGGAATATTATAACATACTAAGGATTTTAAATTTTCTTATATTTGAATTCCTTGGTTTCCTTTATGTTATTAAATTATAAATGATGAATAGTTCAAAAATCGACAATAATGATATATTAAAATAAATAATATTTTATTAAATGATTTAAAATTCATAAAAAAGAGTTATTTCACAAAGTGATTTTAAATGTTTTAAAATATCATACTCACTTCATTTAAGAGAATATATACCATTTATATTAGCTTTACTGGCACTATCAAATTAAAATTATCATTGTTGTGCTAATTGTTAAAAATTGTTAAGACATGTTAAAACAAAGAGATAAGGGTAAACACATAATATAATAATTTGAAAATTTTATTGTATGATATTAATTTAATCCATACTCACCATATATTAGAATTATATCAGTTTTTATCATATTTTACATAAAAAGTAATTTATATTAATTGAATATTTTAAGAAATTCCCAGAATTCCTCTCCCCTAACTTATAAAGGTCGATGCCTCTCCTCTTTTATAACACTTAAAAATCATTTTATTTTAGATAATTCTTACCAAAATATATTACTAAAATTCCTAAATTCATTATATAGGACCTTTTTTGGATGAATACTTTCCTTAGATAGTTTAAGTCCTAAATCAAAGGATGTTGTGTGAATAAGTGGTATAGTCATTAATGAATCTTTTGGTCTTATTTATTCAATCACATTTATAAAATATTATTCAGACATTATTATATAATAACATTATTATAGAAAATATACTAATATGTTATCATGTCAATTTCATAACATATATCCATCTCCTCTTCCATCAAATTTCAAATAAAATAATCATTTGTGTGTGTGGCGGGATATCGCCTCGCGACCCGATTAATTTTTTATCACTTCCTCTCACAACTATTTATGATGATAGATTAAAAGATTATATGTTATATTAAAAATATATTGGTCACTCTAGAAATTTAATATATTTTTTATTTTCTTACCTTTCCATTCATTGAAAAATGATAACATTGTTGATGTGTATGTGTGGATTACCACCTCCACGAAGCAATGTGATTTATATTTCAATAACACATCAAATGGATGGAATATATACGTGTATATAATTAAATAATATGACTTCTGTAATATTAATATCATTATTTAAATATAAAATAATAATTTCCTTCTTTCCATAATGTTAACTGAAAAATTGAAACGTTACTCATGTATACATATGACCTATAGTCTCAATGATTGTGACATAGTTCAATTTTCATAACTGTATTTCGTTAATAGATTTAAAAGTATTTTTTATGAGTAAAATTATAAATAATTAATTGTAATAACAATATAGATGCGTTATAATGGCCTTTCGTCTATATTTGAAGACTACAGTCATCCTACAAAAGTCATTTTAGGCATAAAATACAAATATCATAAAAATGTCCATTATGAACTTAATTTATTTTATAATTAAATATAACATGGAAATATACAAAATGAAATAAATAATAAAATTTAAAATGTTCTTAATAATGTATATAATTAAGATTATTTAATTATTTAGGAAGATAAAGAATATAAATGACGAGACAGACTTGAGGTAAGGGTTTTAGGTTACAATCTCATTGTTTATCGGGATTTTTTAATGTTATATTTATGATGGTTCTATTTGATTATATAAATATCAAGAATATAATGATTTTTTATCCTTTAGTTATTTTGAAAAAAAAATACATCCTCTCATTTTCATCTCTTTATGTACTCAAGAGACCAAATGAATGTTTTTATGGAAAATCAACTTCATTTCCATCTTCTGTGGAAATTAGTTACCTATCATGAAAATGATTTCTAAAAAAAACATTATGATTTTAATATTACCCAAATATTTTGTAAATTAATTTTTACCCATTTTTTAAATTTTATAAATTGGTTAAAATGGAATCAAATCCTAATTTTCTAAATAAGGAACTTTTGACTTCATACATAAAATGTGAAAGTAATTTTTTTATAACATATACGTTATAAAAAAATTCATGTATAATAAATTCCCATGGATTTAATGATTACATAAAATAATTATAATGTTCTCTTTATCAAAAAAAAATTCCATGATATTTTTATAAATTTTTTATTTTAAATATGTAATCTAAAATTGTTAAGTTATTTTCACCTAGAATATTTTTAAATCTTTTTATAGTATTTATATGAATCCATAGAAATAACCTTTGATGTTATGGATTATTAATAGATTAAATATAAGGCCCCGGCCTTAAACCTTACTTAATCTTGAGTTACTACAAGATTACACATTGAGGATATTTCCAGGTTTAGAGTTTTAGAGAATTAGAACATAAAACATGCATTACATTCCACATTTAAACAAAGTGGTCACATAAAAGATAGTATTCATTTTTCTCATCAACAGAAACATATTTAAAATAAAACATGGATTATTTCCGGATACTTCCTTGACACTATCCTCATATCATGTACCATTACCTTGACCTATGAAAAGCATTTCAAAAACTTGGGATGATCATAAAAAGATCAGTAAGGGATATAAAAGTACGAAATGAAAACATTAGTCTATGTATCAAATAATACTTTACTCATAAAACATAATCACTTTAACATACCTCATCAAATCATGAATAAATCATAGAAATCATAAGACATAAAGGTAACTTGAGACATTCATAACATTATTACGTAGGGAGTAACCCTCTTGGTTACATTTGGAATACCCATCACAGTGTATTCCCTAAATCTCTTTAGAGAAACCTTAACGTTTAACCCCTTTGCGTTACCCAGTGCATTGGAGAGCTATATCAGGCTCACCCACCCTTAGTTTATCACGGAACCACCCGTCTTCATAAACAGTGCCAAAGAACCAAAACATAATCATAGCACATAACTTAAGCCTAAAGGAAAGATAACATTCCCACATTGAAATAAAAATATAACATTTTAAGATAATGAATCCATTCTAAAAACCATTTTCAAAACCATTTAAAACATTTAATAAAGTGATTTTTTAATCAATGTGTCCCTTACCACTTTGATGTTTTGAACATTTAAACCATTAATATCTATATAATTAAATCCTTAATACCATTTTGAAAATATGGATATTAATGATAAATATATATAAGAATAAATCATTAAAATATTTAAAATGATATTTTAGTTAAAGGGTTTTTAAAAAAATGAGAGACTCTTGAATACCATAATTGATGAATAACATTTAATCAAAACTTTATAATATCATGAGAATAAATGGATTCATGATATAATATTCCAAGGGACATTATATACACCATATAAGAGTGAATTGGTGCATAACAACAATGAAGTCTCAATAGAAATGTAAAATGAGATGAAATCCCTTATAAAGAATGTATCCTTAAATTAAGGATAAATCAATCTCATAATTTTGTGTGAAAAATATAAATACACCCAATATAAGTGGATATTAATTGTAAAACAATCAAATGTTATTCACACATATTCAAAGTATGACATATTCAATAACTACATGTTGAACCCAAAGAAATCGAAATTGGGTTAAGAAGTTCCCTTGGTAAAATTTGACAGGCTAACGACGTCACTTTAAAATTCATAAAATTAGTTGATGAGAGAGAAAATGGTATATCATCACCTGGACATAAAATTTACATCTATAAGGATATATAAGAACATATCCCAACATAAAAATATGTATATTAAAAGATATAACAAAAGAAGTCTTTTAAAAAGAGGAGGGTGAAAGGTTCCCATACGGATTTGGGAAACTTTCGAAACGTACACCCCATGAAAGAAGGGTCATAAAATGAATATGTAACTACACATAAATGAGAGTATATTATAAAAATATAAAATAATGGTCATTACATACACCACACAAAAAAATAGTGGCCAATGTAGCATGAGTCTCATAGGAATAAAAAGTGAGATAAAAATATCATTATGAAAATTCGGCAGCCTAACGGCGCCACATAAAACATCCTTAAATGGATTGATGAGATAAAATAGTGTCTCTCATCATATTAACATAAAATTTACAGCAATATTAATATAAAATAACTTCCCCCAACATAATAAATAGGAGCTTAAAGTAAGTTACATAAAAATAGTTCTTACAAATAAAGAGAGAGGTATGATCCCATACCTCGGGTCCTATTTGACTCGATCATTCTTTAACCTCCTGAATAATAAACTTGAGTTAATTTATAATTTTTAATAACTTTTTTAAAGTTCATTATTCCTTTTATATCACTTATTACCATGTTATTAACACTATGTAATTATTTAAGTCAATAATTGTCGTTTTGTTGATCATTGCTACTTTAGTCAAAAATAAACACTTTATAGTTACAAGTTTGTTCATGCGGTAAAATATCCATTATATCCAGAATTATATTAATTATTTATATATCATATATATCATATATATCCATTATATAAATGCATTTATGATATTACATAACATTTAGAGGTAAGAAATGAAATGCACCGTTCATGGAGACGGTAAGTCGTACGTAAGCATGAACACTACTTCCATTACTATTTCATATTTAATGGAATTAAAATATAATGATCCATAATTGTATTATAATTAATGTATGGTATCATATATAATATCATTAAATCTATCCTATATACGTACCACATATGGTATTAATGAATCAAATCACTTTGAGAGGGCTGCAGTCCGCACTTCCTAAAAACTGAAGATATCGCGTTTACCCATAATGGAAGCCATAAAGGTATGCCATAAATGAAAAATACATAAGGTTAAGGAAAACATAAACATATTATATATCATATATAAATATAGTTACATATTAATGGCCACCTTTGAAGGTGTTAAAATAATATTGATCAATCATCGTTTCGTGAGGTAGAAATTCACCATCCACAGAAACAGTATGTTCTTTAACAATTATATGTAGGTGTGTGTAAGTGTAGCTCGAATAATTATAATAAAAAAATCCTATTATATTGAAGATACTGGAGTTGTTACAAAAGAAATGAATAAAAAGAGTTTAGGGTGTTGGAGAAGCAAAATAAAACAAAATAACACAAGTGAAGACGCTGCATTTAAATAGGGTAACTCTTTTTGATTTGAGATCAAAGGCTTCCTTGGAAAGACTTTTGCCCAAATTGAGAATTCTAAAAGTAATACAGGGATGTGGAGATTCCAAATAGTCAGGGTTTGGCCAAGGAAAAGGCTTGAGAAGTGTGGGTAAGGTGGTAGAGGTGGGGGCCTTTTATAAGAGGAGAGGATGGGCACTCTTGGAAGGTCTTGAAAAGTAACATTATTATAAAATGTTTTTCGGATTTTAAAAGTCCCACAATTATATATTTCTAGTATAAGGTGATAATGGTTCTAAATCCACACATCCAATAGGTTTTTTACTATTTTAGGTTTTAGATTTTACATTATCTTTTCATTTTATTTAAATCGTTAAATAATGAGGTAATCGCTGCATCGTCATGGTGTCATAAATAATTTAAAATATTTAATGTCTAAAAATTATAAAAAAAATATCATGATTTAGGAAAATGTTTTAGCTTTTTAATGAATATTTATAGTAAAAAATATGACTTGTATAACCCCATGAAAAATTTTGTTTTAGTAAAACAACACATGTTTGTGACATTTTAACTTTAAATAAAAAGTTATTAATGTCATTTTCCTACAAAAGTGGTACCATGGGGTCCCTAAGTTGAACCATATATTTTCTTGGTTGTCCAAGACTCATCCAATAAGGGTATGACGTGTTTCAAGGTCATTTCATATTATAATAACATTATATTTACTTTAAATTTCACTAATTAACTTTAATCGCGATTATTAAAACTTAAAAGTTTCAATTCACCAAAAAATTATTTTATTCCCATTGAACCACATTTTACATACTAATGAAAACCATGTATGTTGGATTTTTGAAATTCAAATCATAGAAGTTGTAAAGTTTCATTTAAACGAAAAATCAGTTTTTAAACTACCACTTAGTGGTTTCACTATTCATCAAAAATTGAGGTTTTTCAGAAAAATACCAAAAAAACACCCTAAGATATATTTGATATTCCAAACTAAAAAATGATGTCTAATTTACAAAATTCAAAACATAAAAGTTACATTAATTAATTTTATAATTTATTCCCGCTGTCAGAATAAATAACGTGTTTTTATGAAACAATATATATCAAAAGATTGACACTAGTTTAAGTCCAATTTCAAAGTGATATTAATTCCAATGACCACCATTGGATTAAATGGTAAAAATATATTCTAATTTCACTTTAAAAAAAATTCAAAATATTATCTAATAATATAAATAAATTAGATTAAAAAGTGGTTTTGAATAAAAATACAACATTTTTCACTTATTCATTAAAAATGAACTTTATCGTAAAAATACCAAAAATTTACACAACGTAAATTTTGATGTCACGATTTGAAAGAAGAATTTTTTTTTTCAAATATAACACATAAAATTGTCAAAAAGAAGATTTAAAATATTTTCTCCATCAAAAGGCGGTTAATGTACCTTTTAATGAATATTAGAATGTTTACGCTTAAAATTGGATTCATTCGCATTTTTAATCTCCTAAAATTTATTGTAAAAAGTAAAAATATTTGACAAACATATATAATCATTTTGTAGTTAGTTATGTTCATTCCCGCCATTACAACGGCTAGGTGTTAACTACCATTTAAAATAAAATTATTTTATTATTAGTGTGCAACGTAAGATTTCAATGGAACTCGTTGTTGCGTATTCGGTAAGCCATCGAGCATAGTGTTCCCTTTAAATTAATATTAACATTTTATTCAAAAATATGGATAAATATAAAAATGTCATATTTTTTATTTACCTGGGGTGTTACATCCTTCCCCCTTATTGGGAATTGTGTCCTCAGAATTTTAAAATTGGGCTCGGAAACATCATTGAAATTCCCACATCGGAATACGAGTTAGTAAAACTATCACATAAAAAAATGGGAGTGAAGTAAAAAAGGTCCCCCAAGTAAACCCATACTAGGATTCAAAGTATGAAAATATGGATATGGAAAAAAAAGGGTCATATTCTAATGGAGAGTGATTGTACACATAGCTAGGAGAAAGTTAACCACAAAAAAAAATCACAAGCTTGTGATGGGTCAAACGGTATTCGATTTCCCGCTAGGAAAAGTTAAGAGACAAAAATTTTGTTTTAAGTTCCTCTTAATTGATTAATTTATTTTTGAGCTTAACTAAATCATAATGAAACAAAATTACTTGTTACATAGACTTTCAACTTTTACTAGATTCCTTAATCAAACTCATATTTTCTCCAAAAGATGAGTATTTAGGAAGACTTGTTCGCATTAAGAGTACTATAATCAACAAAAAACAAACCAAAAAGTTAATTACGAGATCTGATAATACCCAAAAAGGATTTTGTTTTTTACAAAAAGTAAAACTACTCCTAATCTGCAAAATTTGTCAAACAAAACCCAAAGCTCAACAAAGACCATTTGATAAACAATTTTTCCATAAAATTCTTCAGAGTAAACCCAACTAAGATTGGAACCCAAATATTTGAAGGATTTAATCACATTATCTCCCATGGTACAAATTAACATTTATCTCAAAATAACATCTGTTGATCTTAAAGTCTCATAATGAAAAGTAATTATCCTAATCACATATCCTCCATGATAGGTTAATAATTTCCATAGATAACCCAAAATCAACTTACTCTTGATTCATAAAATCGTCTAACTAAATTTTTTTTTGTCAAACTAACCAGGGACTTCACGTAGTCCAGTGGTAGGTGATAAACACCAGTCACACTTTGGTTGTGGGTTCGATTCCTGCAGCTTCGTCCTATGTGACGTGTTGTCACACGGTGTGCATGTTTTCCCCTTTCCAAAACTATATAATTCTTAAAACAACCCCCCAAAAAGTGATAAAATCTTCAAAAATAACCGTAACATATTTTAACCTCAATTTTACCTCATGCCTTTCATCTTCCATCATAAAATATAGTAACCCATAATTACCACATAAGTAAGGATCATATAAACCCTAATGGTTACCTTTATAATTATCACATGAACTTCCACATCGAGTTGGTTTTCTCATACAAGAGGCATTAGAGAACTCACCAGGGTTCAATTGGTTGATCATGACACCTGATAGTTGGTTTAGAATAACTACGAGATTTCTCATTGAATCCCCCATTTCATCCAGTCTGTTAATCAGAGAACCACCACAGTTTCCTTCAAACTCATTGTCACTTGTGCCTACTAGATCCATCCATTTACTAAAACCAAATAGGTTAGTGTGAGTATATCAACAAAATCATCATGTACTAAAGAGGAATATAAACACTAAGATATACTTATCCAAGTTATCTCAAACTCATTACAACCTTCAAAAATAACAATGACTCTATCCAATATAATAACCATTGTGGTCATACACAACTTTTCACTTATGCTATAACAATACTGTAACCTCTAAAGTTATATAAACAGACCTATGATACCAACTATAAGGCCCCATCCTTAAACATTACTTAATCATGAGTTATTAAAAGATTACAAATTGAGGATCTTTTCAGGTTTAGATTTTTAGATAATTAGTTCATAAAAATTGGATTACATTCCACATTTAATCAAAGTGGTTACATAAAAGATAGTATTCATTTTTTCCATCAACGGAATCATATTTGAAATAAAACATGGATTCTTTCTTGACACTTCCTTGACATTATCATCATATCATGTACCATTCCCATGACCTATGAAAAACATTTCAAAAACATGGGATGAGCATAAAAATATGAGTAAGGATATAAAAGTACGAAATGAAAACATTTGTCCATGTATGAAATCATACTTTACTCATAAAACCTAATCACTTTAACACACCTCATCAAATCATGAATAAATCATGTAAATCATAAGACATAAAGGTAACTTGAGTCATTCATAACATTATTACATAGGGATTAACCCTCTTGGTTACATTTGGAATACCCATCACAGTATATTCCCTAAATCTCTTGAGAAAAACCTTAACATTTAACCCCTGCGCGTTACCCAATGCATTGGAGAGCTATATCGGGGTCACCCGCCCTTAGTTTATCACGAAACCACCCATCTTCATAAACAATTCCCAAGAACCATAACATAATCATATAAAATAACTTAATCATAAAGGGAAGATTAAAATCCCACATTGCAATAACAATATAACATTTTAAGATAATGAATCCATTTTAAAAACCATTTTCAAAACCATTTAAAACATTTAATAAAGTGATTTTTGAATCAATGTGTCCCATACCACTTTGATGTTTTTAACATTTTAAACCATTAATATCCATATAATTAAATCCTTAAGACCATTTCGAAAACATGGATATTAATGATAATTATTTATAATAATAAATCATTAAAACATTTAAAACGATATTTTAGTTAAAGGGTTTTTAACAAAATGAGAGACACTTGAATACCATAATTGAGGAATAACATTTAATCAAAACTTTATAATATCATGAGAATAAATGGATTCATGATATAATATCCCAAGGGACAGTATATACACCATATAAGAGTGGATTGGTGCATAACAACAATGAAGTCTCAATAGAAATTTAAATGAGATGAAATCCCTTATAAAGAATGTATCCTTAAATTAAGGATAAATCAATCTAATAATTATTTGTGAAAAATATAAATACACCCAATATAAGTGGATATTAATTGAAGAAAATCAAAGGTCATTAACACATATTCAAAGGATGACATATTCAAAAACTACATGTTGAACCCAAAGAAATCAAAATTCGGTTAAGAAGTTCCATTGGTAAAATTCGACAGGCTAACGGTGTCATTTTAAAATTCATAAAATTAGTTGATAAGAGAGAAAATGGTATCTCATCACATGGACATAAAATTTACAGGTATAAGGATATTGAAGAATATATTACAGCTTAAAAATATGTATATTAAAATAAATAACAAAAGAAGTCTTTTAGAAAGAGGATGGTGAAAGGTTCCCTTACCGATTTGGGAAACTTTCGAAACGTACACCCCACGAAAGAAGGTTCACAAAATGAAGATGTAACTACCCATAAATGAGAGTATATTATACAAATAGTAAATTAATGGTCATTAAATACACCACACAAAAATGAAATAGTGTCCAATGTAGCATGAATCTCACAGGAATAAAAAGTGAGGTAAAATTCCATTTATGAAAATTCGGCAGCCTAACGGCGCCACATAAAACATCCAAAAATGGATTTATGAGATAAAATAGGGTCTCTCATCATATTAACATAAACTTTAAAGCAAGGGGAATATAAAATAACTTCCCCCAACATAATAAAGAGGAGTTTAAAGTAAGTTACATTAAAATAGTACTTAAAAATAAAGAGAGAGGTATGATCCCTTACCTCGGGTCCGACATGACTCGCTCCTTCTTTAACCTCCTGAATAATAAACTTGAGTTAATTTATACATGCTTAAGAACTCTTTTTAAAGTTAATTATTCCTTTTATATCACTTATTACCATTTTATTAACACTATGTAATTATTTAAGTTAATAATGGTCGTTTTGTCAATCATTGCTCCTTGAGTCAAAAATAAACTCTTTATAATTACAAGTTTGTTCATGGGGTAAAATATCCATTATATCCAAAATTATATTAATAATTTATATATCATATATATCATATATATCTATTATATACATTCATTTATGATATTGCATATCATTTAGAGGTAAGAAATGAAATGCACCGTTCATGGAGATGGTGAACCGTACGTACGCATGAACGCTACTTCCATTTCTATTTCATATTTAATGGAATTAAAACATTATGATACATAGTATTATTATAATTAAAGTATGGTATCATATATAATATCATTAAATATATCCTTTATACGTACTACATATGGTATTAACGAATCAAATCACTTTGAGGGGGCAGTAGTACGCATTTCCTAAAATGAAGATATCTCGTTTACCCATAATGGAAGCCATAAAGGTATGCCATAAATGAAAAATAAAGAATATTAAGGAAAAAAACATATTATATATAATATATAAATATAGTGACATCTTAATGGCCACCTTTGAAGGTGTCAAAAGAATATCGAATAATCATCGTTTCGTGAGGTGGACATTCACCATCCACAGAAACAGTATGTTCATTAACCATTTGATGTAGGTGTGTGTAAGTGTATCTCTAATACTTATTATAAAAACATCCATGTATATTTAAGATTCTGGGGTTGTTACAAAAGAAATTAATAAAAAGAGTTTAGGGGGGAGGAGAAGTAAAATAAAACAAATGAACCCAAGTGAAGACACTACCTTTAAATCGGGTAACTCTTTTTGATTTGAGCTCAAAGGCATCCTTGGAAAGACTTCTGCCCACAGTGAGGCTTCTAGGAGTAATAGAGGGATGAGGAGAGACAAAATGGGCAGTTTTTGGCCGAGCCAAAGGCTTGAGAGTTGTGGGTAAGGTGGTAGAGGTTGGTGCCTTTTATAAGAGGAGAGGAGGGGCACTCTTGGAAGGTCTTGAAAAGTAACATTGTTATAAAATGCTTTTCGTATTTTAAAGGTCCCAAAATTATATATTTCGAGTATAAGGATATAATAGTTATAAATCCACACATCCAATAGGTTTTTGACAAGTCTATAGCTTAGAGTTTACATTATCTTTTCATTTTATTTAAATCGTTAAATAATGACGTAATCACTACATCATCATGGTGTCATAAATAATTTAATATATTTAATGTCTACAAATTATAAAAAAATATCATGATGTATGAAATATTTTTATATATCAAATGAATATTTATAGTAAAAAATATTACTTGTATAACCCCATGTAAAAATTGTTTTAGTAAAACAACACATGTTTGTGACATTTTAATTTTAACTTCAAATAAAAATTTATTAATGTCAATTTCCTACCAAAGTGGCTCCATTGGGACCCCAAGTTGAACCATAGATTTTAGTGGTCGGCCATGACTCGTCCAATAAGGGTAGTACATGTGTCAAGGTCATTTCATATTATTATAACATTATCTTTACTTTAAATTACACTAATTACCTTTAATCGCGATTAATAAAACTGAAAAGGTACTATTCACCAAAAAATTATTTTAATCCCATTGAACCAAATTTTACATCCTAATGACAACAATGTATTTTGGATTTCTGAAATTCAAATTATATAAGTGTTAATGTATCATTTAAACTAAAAATCAGTTTTTAAACTACCACTTAGTGGTTTTACTATTCATCAAAAATTGAAGTTTTTTAGAAAAATACCAAAAATTCACCCTAAGCTATATTTGATATTTTGAATTCAAAATTGTTGTCTAATTTACAAAATTCAAAACATCTAAGTTACATTAATTAATTTAATAATTAATTCCGTTGTCCAAACAAATACCTTGTTTTTAGGAAACAAATATATATCAAAAGATTAACACTAGTTTAAGTCCAATTTCAATGTGAAATTAATTCCAATGACCACCATTGGATTAAATGGTAAAAATATATTATAACTTCACTTTAAAACCAATTAAAAAGATGATCTAACCATATAAATAAATTATATTAAAAATAGGTTTTGAATAAAAATACAACATTTTTCACTTATTCATTAAAAATGAACTTTATCGTAAAAATACCAAAAATTTACACAATGTAAATTTTGATGTCCCGATTTTAAAGAAGAATTTTATTTTCTAAAATATAACACATAAAATTTTCAAAATTAGGATTTAAAAGAGGTTCTCCATCAAAAGGTGGTTAATCGACCTTTAAAAGAATATTAGAATGTTTACACTTAAAATTGGATTCATTTGAATATTTAATCCCCTAACATTTATTATAAAAAGTAAAAATATTTGACAAACATATATAATCATTTTTCAGTTAGTTATGTTCATTCCGACCATTACAACAGCTAGGTGTTAACTACTATTTAAAATAAAATTATTTTATTATTAGAGTGCAACGTAAGATTTCAAAGGAACTCGTTGTTGCGTATTGGGTAAGCCATCAAGAATAGCATTCCCTTTAAATTAATATTAACATTTTATTCACAAATATGGATAAATATAAAAATTTCATATTCTTTATTTACCTGGGGTGGTACATTAAATATATATATATATATATATTACATATATACAGAGATCATTTTTCCTTACACTGATGGGGTAACACACTTCTTAAATTATTTTATCATATTCCTTATTTATGAAATATTCTTTGATTACTATATGAGGCATGACTATGAAACCAATTTCATTCCATGTACAGTTCTTATATTTATAAATTATGAATTATTTTATGTTGTAGAACACACATAACTGTACATGACATAAATGTGATGTGTGGGCCGAAAATTATACAACCCTCCAATGCATTTGGTAATTTTTTTAGTCTTAGGAGACGTTATGTATGTGATTAGATAGTGACCCTAATCTACTAGGGTACTCTATCCACCATGTGATGATGAAATGGAAGTTATCCTTTACTTATTTTATTTTAGTCCACATTTCCTATGTTTCAAAGATCTTATGATACCATGTTCTTTATGTTATTCTCCAATATGATTACTCAAAATAATTCTATTTTATGATATCTTATTATACATTTGACTCACATGTTATTCTATCATATAGTGTTTATTACCTTACTATGAATCTGAATCCATCCATTAATATGTTTCATTTCCCTATAATATGAAAAAAAAATGTCTGATGATTCTAAGAAGGGTGATAGTTACGATTAAATAAGTAGGATGTAATGCAGATTGTTTTTATGAACTAATTATTAATGTATCCATGTATCCAAAAAAATTAAACCCTTATTTTTTTCAATGATTCATAATGTTTTTAATGATACATAATCTTATAAGTTTTAATATCTATGTATAAATTTTTTTGGTTTCTATAGATGGAATCAGGGTAGGGTTTATTTTATATATGGAGATTTCGGGTTGAAAACATTAGTAAAACCCATGGGGATAATCCTAAGTACCTGATAATATTATAATGTTTTGGTGAGATAAATATCATTTAGTTTCATTAAAAAATCATCCATTTTTGGATATTACATGTTTACATGTATTTGGATTAGATTTTTCTAGGGGTAATAACCTCAAAAAGAGTTGGTTGTGTATATCTCATCCATCATTTAGGGAAATAGTGAGTGTTCCCTTTCCACACACCTAGTTTGACACTCTTAAGGGATATTCGTATGTTATTTCACATTTTAATTATGAACCATTATGATGGATTTGAATAAATGATGATCATGACTGACCTATGTTGAACCTAAATATTCATTGATTTAAAATTACATGTCATGATTTAGATATTTGTAAATTATTTTTCACAAATACGATTATTGTTTCTCAAAAAATGATTTTTTTATTAATTTAATGGATAAAACTATGAGGAAAGCTTTTAATAATTACTATTGTGGACAATGTAGTGATTCTAAGAAACCAAATTGGATGATGAATGAAGTATAATATATTATGATAATTCTAAATCAATTATCTTGATATTGGATTAACCACATGTACCATGACCAACTCTTGGACATACCAAATAAATGAAATGAAAAATCCCCTAAAGGTTCAAATATTGGATACCATGGAGGAAAGAATCCTTAATTACCCTCTTCTTAGAAATTTGGAAAGATAAACTCTTGAAAATGACTTAAAGGAATTCTAATTTTTTTTATATGTTGAAAATATGTAAATAGAGAATAAAATGATGAGAAAAAAATGATAATTTCAGTATAATGAATTAAAATTCATCACATTTATCTGAATATAGTTTATTTACATAAATGGTGGGTGGCTGGACATTATCCCATTCAATTCCCTCTTCTAAAAGATAACTCCTAAACCAAGAAAAGATCTATGTTATGCCAATAAATGAAGTAAAAGTAATGAATTGTTTATTTACTTGAATTTTATAATTATGTTATATAAGTTCTATATCATTAATATCATGGATTTAAAAAAACATGAATCATATAACGAATTTTCAACCAATTTTTTTATTTAATGAATGGAAAATATATTTTGAAAGGTATTGAAAACCAAGAAATGTTATTTAGTGGTAAGTTGATAACATTTAGTTGGGACGATTGACATTAATGAAGCAATTAAGATAGTATTGGTGAAATTTAAATTGGTTATAAATTTGATCAAAAAGTGATTTTGGTTATCTTTGGTGAATTTTACCGTATTTATAGATTTATAGAATAGTCTATGATCTTATTTAGGGAATTAGTATTATATTAATATTTTTTTATGTGATTTTATGATTACAATAGTTTGTTTATAATTTTATGTTTGATCATATTTTCAACGGCATATATTCCATTTTATGATTTAAGTGCTGGTATTTTTAGATGATTAAGGATATTTTACGAAATGTTTTATTGAGTTGATGTATATGTAGCCCTTACGTTTAATGTGAATATTATTTTGGAAGAATGTAGTTACAATTTTTGGGATGTAAGATTAAATGCATGATATAACCTTTAAAGTTAAAAAAATAATTAATGTTGAGGTTATTGATGTAATTTGGTATTAATGACTGTTTATTTAGGGAACGATCAAACATAATCTTTTGGTGCTATTCTGGAAATTTTGGAGTAAAATGTTTTACTTCATCACGTAAAGGGTTATACATATGAGATATTATATTACCTTATTCAAACAATTTTGGTTATTATTAATTATTTAATATAGGATACATATATTTTTATTCTTTTTTGGATTATGTGATATGATATAAGTTTATTTATGTACATTAGTTAGGAAAAAATATCCTTGAATGATCATCATTTAGAGAAAAGATGAGTTTGTAATGGATATTAATTAATCTTTTAAATTCTGCTTATATATTAAGTATATTTTTTTATTTTTTATTTATATGTTAAACTAATTCATTAATTATATTAAAAGGATAAGGAAACAATTTTTTTCATATTACCATTATTTCTGATGAATTCATTGTCCTTTCACACTTACTTGATCTATGGTGTTTTATTCCTTAGCCTAGTCATGATCATTAACATTCATTTGATCAATGATAATTGGAAATAATTTGTCTTCCATGTCCTTTTTTCACTTCCCACTAAATGTATCCTATTTGGAACCCTTGTTATGAGTTATTCTAGATTACTTTAATAACTCTCTTTCCCTCTTATCAAGAAGAAGTTTTATTAACCCTTTAAAGTTATGGGATTTAAATAAAAACATTTTCAAATACCAAACCACCGATTACCATTATCAAATTCATAATGTAAGGATAAATTTTTTTAAACATGGTGATAAATCAATGACACATTATTTTATAAAAATAAATCTATATTTGATAATGTATATGACACATAACACCGAGCCAAAATGAACGATGAAATATTCTTATTTAAATATGATCGTTATAAACTAGACATTATATTATTATGTCTAAAACAGATTAACAAATTTATGAAATATATATAAATTCACTACTCAGTATAAATTTGTTGTCAAATTTTTAGTAAATAATCACTCAATTTTTTATAATGTTGTTTTATTCATAAAAAATATGGTTTCTTCAAAAAAAATGTCTTATATTTTATTTAGAGAGAATATTAGAATTAATTTATTAAACTTTTAGAAGTTCAAATTTATAAAAATGTAATCATTTTTTAAATAATTCTATCAAAATTATTTTATGGTGAAATTTTGGGATTTTTTAGGTAAGATTGATTTTGTAATGAATAGTAAAAATTACTGGTTTTTATTGAAAATTGTATTTTATTTTAAAGTTCTTAGAAAGTAAGATTATATTTTAGGACAATTTTATAATTTTCATAGTACCATTTTAATAAAATAATCTATTTATGTGGCGTATTGCGCATCAAAAAATTCCAACTGATGTTTGCCTGCAATCTTATGGCTTTAATCTTTGATGTAAATTTAGATTATGCAATCAGCATCGTGAGGACCTCAATCATATTTTTTTATCTTGTGATACTGCGATGTCCCTTTGGCAATACATCTTTGGCCTTTTTGGATTCATATGGCTTTTAGATACATTTATTTTCTCTCAACTGAAAAGAATGTTGGAATTCCCAAGATCTCCCCAAATCAAGAATCTCTTTCTTACTGCTATTTCGGAGCTTATGCATATAAAATTGTATGGTAGAAATGATTATTTTTTCAACAATAACACTTTTAATATTAAAACAGGTAAAATGATGACTCTGCTGGCTATAAAGGAAGCGGCTACGATCCAAAAAGAATGTTGTGACAATTCTGTCATAGATTTTGAAACCCTTCGCCGAATTGGCGTCAAAGGTATCTTCCCGAAGCCACGCTACACTATTGAAGTTTTATGGCAGGAACCTCTTCTTAGATGGATTAAGGTAAATGTGGACGGAGCTTCAAAGGGAAATCCTGGACATGCTGGAAGCGGAGGAATTTTCAGAGACCATCAGGACCGGATCCTCAGATGTTTCTTTGGAAGCTGCAGAAATGCTTCTGTGCTGGAGGCAGAAAATCTTGTTACCATTCATTTTGTCTCCTATGCGAAGAAATTAAACTAGATGAATATCTGGATCAAGAGCGACTCCACTACTATTGTGCAAGCCATCTGAAAGGGTGATGTCCATCTTGCATGGTCTCTCACCCCCAGATGGATGGACTGCCTCGCTGCACTCAACGACCTCAACTTTATTTCCACTCATACCTATCAGGAGGCTAATATGATTTCTGATGGTCTTTAAAACATGGGACTCTCTCATGAGATCACTTGGAAGAATGATCTCCCGCCAGAGTTGATTCCTTCTTTTATTAAGGACTCTAGAAAATTGCCCTCTTTCCGTCTGTTGTAACTTGTTTGTGCCTCTTTCTATATGAATAAAGCTCTATGTTCTGGTCTTTTGAGCAGAACCCACTTTAAAATAAAATAAAATAATCCATTTATAATCATTTTAATGATTTTTATTCTTGAATTTCGTATGAAAACATTATTATACTTAAAATGATTTTTTTTTGAAAAACCAATTTTCATAGTGTTTTTTATTTTAATTTTTAATTAATTTATAACATTTATTAAAATTGAATATAGAAAAATAGATTTGAAATTTGGAATCAATTTTTCTATATTTTATAAATATTTCACTTTTATTTTTGGTCAGTATGAATAGTAGCCTTTGTATTATTTGTCAACTCTTTACGGGTAAATCATGTAATTAATGATTAAAATAAGGACTAAAAATTACCATAAAAATTGAATTTATACTTTTGGATGAGTTTTATTAATCCATTTTGATAAACTGTCAAGAAATATAGCAACATGGATCAATATTTCATTGATTTTGAGCTTTATAATATTAAAGTGAATATAAATTCTAAAATGTCACACTATTACTTTTAATAATTATAATATTTTTAACATAGGGATAATAATATGATATGTTTTTAATAAATATTAATTTGAAACATGATTTATTATTTTATAATGGTAATTTATTTTTCATTTTTAGTGATAGAATAATTACCTTAGACTGCAATACTGATACAATAACTACATAATTAATCGGAAAAAAATATTAATGATTGAAAAAATATTAAAAATAAGATAATTTGAATGAATTAGTTTTATAAAATAATTTTAAGGATAACTGTATCAATATAACGATATTTTAATTTATTATATTCTAATTCCTTTGTTTTCATGATTTTAATAATGTCAAAATAAATGAATATTTCTAAAACTCATATTAATGATATTTTATAATAAATAATATTTTATTAAACGGTTCAAAATTCCTAAATACCAAATATTTAGACAAATGATTTTTATATGGTTAAAAATATATATAATACTCTATTATATTTGAAATTGGTCTTTTATAGTTACTATATTTACCCTTAGAGAGTAACAATTTTCATTATCACTTTAAGGGTCAAAAGGGTTAATGCAAGTTAAAACAAACAGATAAGGGAAGAAAATAATCTAATCGTTTAAATGAATTATTCGATAATAATATTTTAACACACAATAACCCAATATTATAATTATATTTTTTGGATCCACTGCAATATAAAAATTAATTTATATTCATTTAATATTATATGAAATTCCAAGCGTTCCCTTCCCCTCTCTTATAAAAGGTCACATCCTATCATATTTTCCTCACATATAAAGGCATTTTGTTCATCAAATACCTACAAAATATATTCCTAAAATCTCAAAAAATGTTATAGAGACCACATTTTTTACAATACCAAACATAAATGATTGATGTTTTAAAGAAAAGGATGTTTTCCAAATAAGAAGTATAGTCTTCAACCGAATGTGTTAGTTTCATTTCATATTTCACCAATTGGAAATTATATTTTTATAAGAATAAAATTTTAAAGAAAAGTTAGAAACGATATATTTTAACCTAGAAGAGAAACCTCCTATGATATCACGGGATTATTAAAATACAATTTAAGCATATTAGGGAATGCCCCAATAAAAATTGTCAAGAAGATAGAGTGAACCTGTGAATCTGGATTGTCAATAATGAAGCCTTCAATGATGTCTTCTAACTTGTCCCAAATTTGATAATACTCCTCTTTATACATATTCCATTCATTGAAACCCCTTATCAGAATAAGGTCCTGCTTGTCAGCCCTTGCATCCTTCTCACTATTGAAATCAAACCAAAGCATGCTACTAATCATTTTGTCTACCTCTTGATATGTACAATTGAGGTGAAGAAGCCAATACATCATATATTCATTTGAGTGTAAACGGAAATATTTATCCATGGGACACCCATTTGTATTAAAAAATGGTTTCATGCATACATTCCAACACCATGGATTTAATTTTTTTTACCTGTCCTGGTCTCAATTGTATTTCGACGATACGAGTAATCTTTGAACCCTATTTTTTCTTGAATTCAAGATGATATCTCACGAATCTTTGATAGGAAGAACCTCATCTATATTTGTCCCTCCTATTATTTTACCATCAATAACATTCACTGGTTCTTGTGACCGGCCCACCAGACCTATAAACCTATTATATATTTGGATGACATCATGTCTCTAAAACTGGCATATGACCCAATGCCCCCACCCGATCAAAATTGGTGCCCAAGCCTCCAACATTCTATTACAATAATATTTTATCCCCTCCTAAACCCTCCTCAGCCGAGAATCAACATTCTGTTTTCATTCCCACTATACTCTAGAGCCCTATATAGAGGAATCATTACAATCTGTAAGAATTTCATCCCTTAGTTATATATCAACATCTCCCTTTCCATTGTCACTTGTACAACTCTTAAGATGCACCACCACTTCATAGGAGGTACCAATAGATTTGGGGCCTTCCTCAGGTTGAGGATCTAATATAGCATCATTCCAACTACCACCATGAAGAACATCAAACATTGGATGGTCCGCTACTTCGTAATACTTATACTCCTACAAAATTAGATTCTCCAACATAACATACATCGTCTATTGAGAATCATTAATATCCTTTATCAAAAGATTTATACTCACTTTCCCCTAGATACTGGAAACATGATCATTACATTTTCACCCATCATTATCAGGTTGTCTAGACCCACATATGTAGGATGCCAAAAAATTCGCCAACAAATTACAAGAAGAGTAAAAGTTGACCCACGATTAATAAACCACCAGCAGTCCATAATGGTATTCTTCCTCTATTGTGATCTAGGGAAAATTATGAGGAAATTTAGATATATAAACATCAACATAGACACTAACGTTAACTGGATTACACACACCATCAGAATGACTATTAGAGAACATGTATCTCCCTACAAGGTTCCGGACCATCATAACAAAACAAGGGTTTTAGAACATAATGGGATGTTTATGGAAACCTAACCATATGGATACCTAAGGGGAGTCACGCATCATGTGGAATCCATTGGAAAATTGGAATAGGTAGATATTGTACCCATTACAACTATGGGGAGAACTGGACCATAAATTGATCAGATCTTCCTCTGGTGAGAACTATATCATTATTTTCCTATTGTCGAGAAAACCTACAGTATTCATTTCTTGTAAATACCATTCTCCAAAAAAAACCTATCAAATAAGTCTATTTATGGTCATCTATGAGTGAATATAACAACCAAGGTCTGATTTAGTAGTTCCAATGCCCCATTGAACTTCTCTATGGAAACTAGAATATTATGTCTTCAACTGTACATTTCTGGCACTTTAGGGACAAGAAATAATTGCAAGAATAGTGGAAGAAAATATGGGTTATAGAAGGGGAAAATGAGACTCTCCTCCCTTTAAGAAACAAAAAATGCGCATTCCCTCTCCATAGGAAGAGATACCAGCACAGTTGTCCTTGCCGTTACAAATTGGGATAAAATACCCCCAAGCCACCATTAATATTCCACATCATTAAAATATTATTAAACTTTGATTATGTAAAAAAATAATTATCTACTATAAAATGAGTTATTATTATGTTAATTTAAAAATATATATCCATATATTCTTCTATTAAATGGGAAACTAAACCATCAATCTTGTGTACAGTGGACTACAACCACTGAAATTGATAAAATTTATTTTTCATCACCGCCTCTTATGGATATTTATAATGATGTAATGAATATATATATATATATGATATTAATGAAACATTTAACAATATTTAAAATTAATATATCATATATTTTATGAAAATTTCATTCATTTTAGAATGGTAATGTAATTATTGTGTACATGTGGATTACCTCCTCCATGAAGTGATGCGATTTGTTTTCATTAAAAAATCACATGGATGGTATCTATAAGTAATTATAAAGAAATAATATAATTTTTATGATGTTATCATAATAATTCAAAGGGAAAATAATACTTAAATTATTTCCATAATGATTCTTGAAAAATGGAAATGTTACACATGTTTATGTACGATCAACCTTATCATTGATTTTAACATAGTTAATTTATCATAAATATAATTCATAAATGTATTTTAAAGTATAATTTATAATAAAAATAAAAAATACTTCATGATTATTATTCTGGATATTATGAAATAATGACCTCTTTGAATATTTTCAAAGAACATAGTCACCCACTAAAGTCATTATGGAAAAAATTACACATGAAATCTTGAAATTGTGAATGACTCCCCTGTTCTGGTCAATATTTTTAATAGGCTAGAAAGGAGGTTGTCTCTCAAATTTTTTCATCTATGGATAAATTACTTAGAATATCATCAATTTTTCAATGACTCTTGGAAAATTATGGTTCATGGTAGCTCATAGGAAAGTATAAAGAATAATATATGGCATATTAGATAATCCCTATGGGATTGGATTATGAAGATCAATACTCCCTTTCAGGGCTTGGATGCAGTTAAATAGGATATCAATCTTATGGAATCCAAACTGGATGTGGATGGGAATGAAAATGTGTTTTGGGATCTCTACCTTAACCTGAATCATTTGGATGAAATAATACTGAGTCAATAATAAATGACTGTTAATCAATCGTGATTCTAATGGATTCGTGAGGGATACTAGAACACATCATACTACTATGCATTAATCAATGAAAAACGAGGGACTATGTGTCCCAAAATTTGGTTGGAGGATATGTATTACACTGAGGACTATAATGTGGTTTGAGGCAAGGCAGAGGATTTCTTCAAAAACCTTCTTATAGGCCCATATCATATGATTCATGAAGGCTATTTTAGGAGGAATGAGTATATTACATAGGTGATTTTGGTAGTGGTGACTCGGATGACAATGACTGGCTTGTCCATGCTTCATGAAGAAGAGATTTTTGAGGTAGTTAAGAGCCTCAATATGGAAAGTACCTTGGCCCCTGATGGGTTCCCTGGGTCTTTCTTCAGAGCTTCATAGAGTATTATTAATACTAATATGGTGATGGAAATACAACATTTTTCTGTGGAGACTATCTCCCTCAAGATGTTTATCCTACCACTCTGGCCCTCATCCTGAAAATTAAGAACCCCAACCTCCTTCATTACTAACCCCTAGTGAGCATGTGTAATTTCACAAATGGTTTTTACTTACATCCTTAATAGATGATTGACCAGTAATCTTCATCATTATATATCTATAGGGCTACACAGTTTTGTTATATACATATACATTCAAGGGTTCATTGCTCTTACTCTATAAATTATTAGCGATCTCAACAAAAAAGACCATGGATCTAATATATCCCTAAATTTTTACATTTACAATTTCTAATATAGGATTTAATGGAGCTTCATCATCAAGGTTATAACGGGTATGGGTTTTTTTCCTAGGCCACTAATTTAGTTTTTAGGTGTTTCAACTCCTCATGGAAAACAATACGATTCCTAGGAAAAATCCATGGGTTCTTCAAAGTAGTTTGTGGGTTAAGACATGGGTACCCCTTATCCCCAAGGCCCTTCATCCTTTATAATTATGTCCTCAGTCTCGTTATTAACATGGATATAGTGCACAACCATATCCTAAAATATCATTGTAGATCCAGTCCTCTATCCACCTCCCATCCAATGTTTGTCGATGGCTCGATCATTTTTTTGAACTCTATTAAATGGTTAGTTTTGTGTTTTAAAATATCTTCCAATAATACATTCATTAGAGTATCCAGGTCATTAAAAATATTAAGAGCCTCCTTTTAATATCTAAAAAAATTCCCAAATAGGAGAATAAACTCTCTATGTAGAAGGATGGGAATGAAAAAAGGGTCTCTCCCTATTTATTATTAGGGTGCCCTAGTCTCTCTTGGAAGGATTCACATCCAAAATATTGAAAATTTTGTAGTAAGGATAATGGTCCACGTCTTGAATTTAAAAAAATATATTCTTATCTTTTTGTGGATAAATCACTTTGGAACATAGCATTCTATCTTCTATTCCAATCCATTCCCTCTCTACCACCAATGTTTCAAACAAAATAATTGTTATGATTGAAAATATTACGCCTTCATTCATATGGGATGGTCATGAGGATAGTAGAACACACTGGGATTCTTGGAACAGGCTAGTGCATCCCCTCTAAGAGGTTAGTATCTGTGTCTAGAGAACTTATCTAACACTTCAAGGAATTAAGGATAAAAAGGAATTGGATGTTATTTAGGAACAAACACTTTAGAGAAAATTTATTATAGTAAAAATATAGTTGGAATGAATGGTACTAGTTGGAGCTTAGGGTTGTTATGGGACACCATTATTCCCCACTTACAAAATCTTCAACATTGCACCTGATGGATCATTTGAAGAGTGGATATTATCTTTTGGAATCAAAACTGGGATGGTGTTACCATTTGTTTTCAAAAATTCCAGTTATAGACTTCTCCTTCAGACATAAAATTTTCTTTTCACCATTTATTTATGCAGTGTTGGATGACAGACATTGTGTTTTGTTTGATCTCATTGATTTGACATATAAAACCATCAAATTTGTCTTCACTGTGTCATCTTAGCAACCTTTTTAACAAGGGATTACTAGAGAGAGACAAGCAACTAGGTGAATCAGTACAGTTGGGGTTCTTCTCTATGGGTAAAGGAATTGCTGGGAAATATCAACATCCTCATTTAGAGAATTATAAACCACGTTTTTCCTATGGATAAGAATATTAAAAGTTATGGAATCAATCTGTCATCAAAATGTATCTTCTATAGGAATAGAATGCATGAATGCTCAGATCATCTATTTTATAACAATGATTGGGCCTTCATTGTGTAGAAGTATTTTAGAGAGTTCATTGAATTTTACTTAGTGGAGTTAAGGGACTCTCCATTTGTCGAGTGCATGGTTTCTTAGTTCTGGGGATGCAGGTCTAGAGAGTAATTCTTGAGGTATGCTCCGTGATTTTAGATATTGGTGCATTTGATCTATAAGAAATGGGGAGAAATTCGAGGCAATACACTGCATGGGGAATTCCTTGGTCACAATAACCAAGTTCATGTTGATCGATATGGCCCATCTTTATAGAAAATGGTTTGAATATCCCACACTTAGTCCTTTCATGGATGTAAATTCTACTACAATAATGACTAAGCTGGGCCACTAGGTTCACTGGATACCTTATCCCCATGGTCTCAAACTGAATATCTACTCCCCGTGCATCCTGGGTGACATGAAAGTCAGTGGTGTGGTGCGATACTAGGTGGGATGATTTCTTTTAGCATTTTTAACTCACATCAGTATAGGACACTTCCTTCTGGTATATGATTTTTCTCTCTTTACTGGTATCAAGCTCTGTAATAAACAACATCTTCATCTAGTGGTAGTTGAAACAGGTTATATCAACATCCATGACTCCATGTATTGAAACATCAACACTCTGTGGTCCATATCCTATGTGATGAGGAGATGCAGGGGTCTCATAAACAACATCATAGAAATCTCACACACTTTTTAAGAGGGCTACAAGGCATCTGATCATCTTGCCTCTATAGCGTTATATGGTCTCAATGTTATTCTACCCATGGATCTACACTCCTTGACCACTGAAAGGGAAAATCTCATTAGATGGGATTCTCCCAGTCTCAACTAATTAATACCTCCATTTTCTCTAATTTTTTTGTGCTTTTCAATTTATATTTTCCTTTGTTATATTTATCATGCTTTATCCTTTAATAAAAAGTTGATGACACATACAATCAAAATTTCATCATGATTTCCATTAATAAAATAATTAATTATGTAATTAAATATAGCATGTTAATAGATAAAATAAAAGGAATAATAAACATGAAATTGATTATTGAGAAATTAAATAATTAACATAAGTTTATTATTTAGGAATATAAATAATGTACAAGATGAGTCAGACTCAATATAAGGTATTTATGTAACAATATCATTTTTATTTTTACTTTTTATGGTTATGTTTCTGATGATGACATTTTAGGATCTACAACCCATGAATATAATTAATTTTATTCTCTTATGATTATGTCTTTATAATAAATTATATCCTTTCATTTTCGTCTCTTTTAGTACTAACGAGACCAAAGTAATGATTTTAATTTAAATCAACTATATTTCTCTTTTTAGTTAGAAATCGTGTCTCATCCATGTCCAGGTTTTCAGAAAATGTTTTTTATTTTTTATTCTAAAATTATTTTATAAATTCATATTTTCCGATGTTTTAATTTTTAAAAAATGGATAAAAATAAATCTCCTTGTGTTTTCTGAATGTGGTACATTTCATTCATTTCTAAAAATGTGAAATGAATATATATTTTAACTTATATGAAATTAAATGAATTTACCGCCACTATCAAATGTCGGTGATTTGAGGCTTACTTTCCAATTTTAAGTATATTTCTTCAATAAAAATTATTTCTATAATATTTTGGATTTTTTTATTTTTACGAATAGATTTCTTCCTTCAAAGGGTATTTTCCTCAAAAATGTTTTTAAAATGTTTTTTTAGTATTTATGTTCATCAACTAAAATAACCTTTGAGTCATAGATTTATTTTAAATGTTATATATATGTATCTTAAAAATATACCATGATAATTTTATGTTTATTTGATGTAATAATAAATTCTTTATGTTCATTTTTAAAATGCCTTTTGGAAGAATCCATTGATTATGATATGAGGGAATATTGTGAAACCCATTTAATTCCACTTATAATTCTTGTGGTTATCCATTGGGATTGACTTTTTATGTGCTACACATATGTTGGTACATGATTTGTATAGGATGGGTGGGACCAAAATTATATATCCATCCAATGAATTGGATAATGTTTATGTATCATGAGACATCATGTATGGGATTAGGGAGTGGACCAAATATACTATGGGACACTATCCACCATGTGATGTTGTCATATTAGTTAGTTTTAAATTATATTTATAGCATGATTTCTGCTTCTTCCACATATCATATGTTTCCATGATCTTTTTGTGCTATGTTCCTTATGTTATTATAACATTTTCTTACTCATAAGACTTCTTTGTTAGGATATAATATGAAACATTTGATTCAAATATTATGCTTCCTTATCATGTTTGTTCACTAACCAAGCATATGAGCTCACCCTTTAATTTATTAATTTACCCAGTATATGAAGGATGTTTTTCATAATGGAGTTTTTAATAATGTTTTCTTGTCAAGATGAACTGAGTATACAATGTTGATTTTTTTATGAACCAGTTTTTTATGTATCCATGGTTTGAAAGACACTAAAACATTACGGTTTTACTATGGATCATAATGTTTGGTAATTAATGTTCATCTGATAAGATGTAATTTTTGTGTTTAATATTTTCAGGTCACTATATAGGAAATGTAAACATAATAAAGGGTTGTGCGCATACACAAATTAAGGTAATAATAAAAACATTAACATATTAATTAGGGTAATATCATAAGCATATGATAAATCAAAATTAAGAGAAAAATATTCGATTTAAATAAAAAGGAATCATAGAAACAATTCATATTTCATAATAAGAGATTATATAATACAATAGTATGAAATATATATCACGGTGTATATTCTATGAAAACATGAGACATAAATCATGAGATATGGGAACAATATAGTCACATATCAAAATATTGTGGCACAAACATAGTCATTGAAACTCAACATTGTGGATCAATTTTAAGAAATCAAATGTTCATTTCACGAATGGATCTTGATTTTGTGTTGTTTTTTTAGGAAAATGAAAAAATTGGGGTTTTCTATGTAAACATCATGTACTTCTTAGTACACGTCATGTAACTATTTCTCATGTACAGCCGTGTAATGGCTGAATACATGGTCGTGTGATGATTGGGAAGACCGCTTATGTTAGGGGATAGTTAAGGCTACTTCACAACATGAACATTTAATGAACATCCCATTAAGTTTTCTTTTAATTTGATATATCATATCGGGGTCACATCTTATGTCTAGAACAAACATCTTCTTCTGGTTTTTTTACATGAGTAATCGAAAACAATGAATGAATATTGATCGCTAATTCTCTATCTAGCCTCTGATTAAGACATCATTTTGTTTGTTGGAATCCAACCTATGAGATCACAATTCCCTTGAGCCTTTCTTCTTGATTCATCCTCTCTTGTGAGTTATTCGGGGTTGGTAGGTTTTCATGATTTTGTAGATATTCTCCGATCTAGGTAATTTCAAGGGCCGACGTTCAAATATATTTATTGTATGACATCAATATTGGTAGTTTGTGCCCTTTTTGTTGATATTTGGATTATATATGCTAAAAGTTCATCGTACCCTTGATTGTGATATTTCCTGATTTTTAATTTAACTCTTTCTATTTACTGCTATTGTGTGATTGATTAATAAAGTGTTGATGCATATGATTAAGGTTAGATACCTTATTATGGGACACCCCATTTGTGTGATTCTCTTGTTTAATCATATAAGGATGTTTCTTCTGGGATTCTTTTTATGGTTTCCTTGTTTTCCAATCCTTGTTTTCATAGGATGGAGTTAGTGATTATATGAGATACCAGTGATATGCATTGTGGATGTTTGACCCAAAGGAATTTGATTTTAAGAGCTTCTTGAGGTAGGGTCATGTATCTACGTTTTACTATTATGTGACCCATGGGTATTGACTGTGAGAGAATTCATTTTTTCATCTACCTATGGGTTCAACCTGTGAATGATTTCCCATGTGGTTGTTTATAATTGTTTGATAGTATATTAGACCATGGGTTTTAGACCATGAGATCTGTCCTAGGTGGTCCTTTGTAAATTATTAGTGTTGTATTAGACCAAAGGGGTTATAGTGAGAGAGCTTCCTATTGGATCTTTATTAAAGTAATTTTTGTTACGATTAGAAATAGGGGACAAGACTGTGAGAAATTTTTCAGAGGGTCATTATTGAATAATTGTATTATTATGAAGCGTCTTCCAATCCAAAGAAAAATCTTGGACTCGGTCCAACATGATTATTTAGATGGTCTTATGAGACATCATTTTGTTTCTATTACATAGGTGGATATAGGGATTAGGCATGATGTTAAGATTAAATGATTCAGAGGTGACAGATAAATGTAAATAAATGTAATTGAAAACTTTAGTATTGTTGCTTTTGAGTACTTCTTTGTTAATTACCTCATTAATTTTAAATACATGTTATATATATTCACTAATAATTAGGCATAGATCAATTGGTGTTTTCTACTATTATTTTTCTCCCACCTTATTTGGGTCATGCTTTTAGATCTAAAAATATTATATTTTTTCTTGTATATATAAGGACCAATGTTGTTCCCCATCAGGAACATGATTTTGTTTTGGAGCTAGAGAGAATTGGACCAAGATGAGGGTTGAGATACTAATAGATTTTACTATTTATATTTTATTTGGTTTCTATATTGGTTTCTTGAGTTGTGAATTGTTTTTTTGTTTTTATAGATATATATTCCATGCATCATACATTTATATGTTGTGGCTTCTTTTGGAATTACATTCAGTCTTCAGTTGATTATTTCTTTTAGGTATTACTTCCTCTTATATTGTTATTATTAGTTATTTACTGTGTATACACTGCCAATGAGGAAATAATTTCCCCATTATTAGTCATTGGCCCTCACTACTAGTCAGTAGCCTCCAGTGTTTCGTGAAATGCACTTTGGGTTATGTGACCAACATGGTATGTGGAAGCATTGGGTGGCACCAGGATATAGGATGTTGCCAAGGGGTATCAGAAGGGTTTTCTTTTCTACTAATCCATATTATTTGGAGCCAATAGACTGGGATAGTAAAGAATATGAAGTTGGTAACAATCTATTCTAGGGTTTACTTAACCTGTGTATATTGAAATTCGAAGTTTCCTCAAAAATGAAAATTCTTATGGTTGTTCAATTGTTATTGTTGATGTGATTTTACCATTGAGTAATTCACCTATTTTGTGATGTTATTATAGATATCAATTTTTTCCATTTCTATTTCAACCTAATAATATGATGGTATGACATATCTTGTATCATACATGCACTTTCTAGATATCATAGGTCATTCATTTTTTCATTCCATTTAGAGATCTTTATTGATTGCATACTAAAGTGATAGATGTTTTTCTATATTCATGATGTTGTGATAGATTCCATGATAGAATACTAGATATTTTGATAGGGTATTGGTATATGTAATCTTTTTTTTGGATGGACGCCAATATTTGGTCCTTGAGATATTTTGGGCCCTCTTAGATCATAATTTGGTGGATCATGTTTTAAAATTAATTGATTTCTGTTTCTATATGACATAAATAAGGATTCCAAACAATGATTCACGGGGAGTATAGGATCTTAAAGATTATTAAATGGAATTTCTTGGCTAAAATTTTAAGATTTTGGGATTTACAGGGAATTTTTATAGGCTTTTGTCTAAAACCCAGACAACATGGACTATGATGTTATGAACATACACCAAATATTCTTTTGTTCTGAAAGAAATAACCGTTCTTTAACACATGTCATTTACTGTATGTATATTCCTTGTACTAGATGCTCGTGTGACTAGATGTGTGAGAAAATACATGGTATTGTTAATCTATGGGTAGAACATTTTCTGTACTAGGAGTATACATCGTTCTATAGTCGATCATGTATCTGGACATGTGACTAACCACATGGGTGGACATAACCGTATAGTACACAATGTTTCTGGAATGTGCAGTCCATGTAGTATTAAGCCAAAAGAACCATGTAGTTCTAGGCATGTATATTTACTTTATAGGAGGGAATACTGAAGTACATGTTGTGTCTCATGAAAAACATGTTGGTTGTATGGGGTGTTACATGACCATGTTGGAAGAGGTGCATGCCCATTTTAAGGCTTAAGGGAACACGATGTTTAGTGCTTCTACACACCATGCAACCCTCTTTTGTAAAATTTTGATGTTCTCATTCTCTTGTTCAGTTCATGCACTTCTATGTTGTTTTCCTTGATAATCTCAAACTGAGGTGTGTCCTTGACTGTGTAGAGTCAGGCCACCAATACATCCTTCGGTTTTATTCAAGGTATTGGGAGATGATCAGACACTAAAAATGGTATATCTGGGACTACCAGCATTTCCTCTCATCATGCATGTCTTGGAACTAGCTGTCCTACTGGATGAAGGTGCTGATGCACAATTCTGTGAAGGCTTTCTGACGATGATTTTGGATTTTCAGGGAGAACCACTTCTTGTCCCATAAATGGTAGAGTTGACAAGGGTGTTCTAGTAGCATCATCTTAAATCTTTTTTAGAGGATGGAGGACCACATGAATCAGCTTAATGGTTAGAGGGAACACATTAATATTCGAGCATCTGAAGACACTTGTGCTTGGATAGTGAAGCACGCGATATATGATATGTGATTATATGAACAGATGCTGGGATGGTATCTCATAGGTGGGACGTCATTGAGATATGGATTTGGAAGAGTTTTAGAAAACCTTATATGATTAATTCTACCTTGAGAAATTGAGGGATGACTGAGCCTGTGAATTTATGAATTTGGAGTAGGGTGCTCTTTTAGTGACATATTACTCTTCTCATTTTAAGAATCATTAGCGCTTCACACATGTTTTGGGAGGTGATGAGTTATAACTGGGTATAAACTTTTTGGATGGTCTCAGGTAAGACATATGATCACAGGTGAATGTTTTCAGGATGACTTCAGTGACTACTATAGTAAATCATGAGATTATTAATGGTCACAATATGAGGGTGTTTGGAGCTATGAGTTGGGGAAGTTCAGCATCCAGCGTTGGTACTCTTTTGACAAATAGCCGGAACTGCCACAGGTAGCTCTCAAGTGATGTTTCTTTAGGTAGTCGAGTGGTGTGCTACCAGTGCAGAAGGAGTTGGCACATGACACCGTAGTTCTTGATATACCTAGTTGAGTGCCAATAATATGGTAAGATGGGTCATGTTCCATATTTCTAAAGGATTTTCACACTAGTAATGAGTGAGAGAGGATCTGTTATGACTCCACATTTAGGAGCGGTACAAATAGTTTATCATTATTCTGAGAATTGGCATTCGTCAGGCTGAAGAGGTGGTGGAAATCATTGTATCAAGAAAACAGGTTCTCATTGACAGCATAGTGGACTAGCACATGGTAGCTAGGCAAGGTCATAGGGCCATGATATAGGTCAGAATATTGTGAAGGAACAGATCTAGAAGGGGAATGATCCCAGACACTTAGAGTTAATGGTATGACTCTAGTTTCCTCACTTTTAGGTTCTACTGTTATTGATATATGGGTTTCCCATAGATTTCTATCCTTGGACATTGTGGAGAACCTTGGGATATGTATCTTTATTTATGATGATTTTATGATACTAGACACTCCGTTGGGGATTAGGATAGCTAGTGTATTTCAGTTCAAGGAGATGCCTATTGAGGATGGTGTGTTTCTCTTCATATGGGACCTCTATGTCTTAGATATTACAGGCTTCATTTTCATTCTCAGGATGGAATGATTTGTCTTCTTTCAATACTTTATTGACTGCAATCGTTATAGGGGGAGTTTCATGTCACAAGAGGGATGATCTCTTCAAAACAAGGTAAAATGTGATATCCAGGAGAGGAGAACGGGACCTGAGCATTATGGGTTTGGAGGAATTACAGCCCAAATTTCTAGTTTATATCTAGATGACTAGGGGAATTCATAGATGGATGTTCCCTTAATGGTTGAACGTTTCAGAGATGTATTTCAAGAATATTTTTTAGTTTTACCTTTGGAGAGTGAGGTCATTTCTCTATTGATCTTGTGCTAGGATTGTCACTATTGTTCATTCCTCATTATAGAATGGCTACACTAAAGCTAAAGGAGCTCAAGAAGTAGTTAAAGGATTTTCAGGAAAAGGGTTTGATCTAACCCAATACTTCTCATTGAGGTTTGCCTCTACTTTTTTCAAAGAATGCAGATGGTACCCTCAGACATAGTGTGGATTATCATAAGCTGAACCAGTTGATAGTGATTATCCAATATCTCTTCCTAAGGATTGGTGATCTCTTCGATCAGCTTCGAGGACCCCACTATTCTCAAAAAAAATGAATTGAGATCCTATTATCCTCAGTTTCATGTTATACCATCATATATACCTCTTATAGCCTTTCGAAGTAGGTATGATTTATAATAGTACATGGTTATGTCGTTCGGTCTCACAAACATGCCTGTAGTTTTCATGGAACTAATGAACTGAGTGTTCCATCCTAACTTGGATTATAATGTGGTAGAATTTTTGGATGATATCTTTGGGTACTCTCACACTCAACAGGACCATGACACCCATCTTGAGATCATATTGAGTACACTGAGAGATATTTAGTTATATTCTGAATCTCAAAATTCCACTTTTGGATGTACCATTTTAATTTATTACATCATGTTATCTCAGATAAAAGAGAATCTGTAGACCCATAGAAGGTGAGTGAAGTAGTTTTTTGGGAGTAGTGGAAGAATGTCATGGAGGTACATAGTTTTTTGGGGATAGCTGGTTACAGTAGGAAATTTATTCAAGACTTTTAATGCATTGTAGTGCCACTAACTGGCCTGACTAAGATGGGTAAAAAGTACTTGTGGACAGATTCTAGTGATTCAACCTTTTAGGACCTGAAGGTGAGGTTAACATCAGCACTGATACTAATTTTCCCAGAACTGGGCGAGAGTTTCACCATTACTATGATGTATCAGGTATTGGGATAAAAGTAATTCTTATGCAAGGTAAATGAGTCTTTGAATATGGGTATCAACAGTTCTATCCACATGAATCGAATTACCTAACACACGACCTCGAGTTGATAGTTGTTTAGTATGATTTGCACTGTTGGAGACATTATCTTTTGGGAGAGAAATTTTTGGTGCACACTGATAAAAATATCCTCAAGTGTATCATTAAAAAATGAGATATAAATTTGAGACAGTGATGGTTAGTTTTTTACCTTCAGTCTTTTGACATTAATATTGCCTACTTTTCAGGGAACGAAAATGTAGTGGCTAATGAATATATCATGAGAACTTGGATATAGGAAGTTCGAGAGGTCATTAATGAGTGGAAGCTTATGTATTTATTATCTAAGATGCATTTGGAGGTGCACTATTAAAAGGGGAAGTATTTTATTTCTTCAATACCTATTACCTCTACTCTACTAGATCAAGTGAGAATGAGATAACTATCATATTCTAAAGGCCTAGTCCTACAAGATAGTGTTTAGGTGATGACCATAATTCTTGGTGGACCATAGAAGAGGATGGGGTTTTTATTTTTCACAGGTATATATGGGTGTCAGCAGACATACACAGGGTAATTTTTCAAGATTTTCATTCTTCGGTTTGGGTCATTTATCTTAGTGTCACCATGATGTGTCGAGATATAAATCATCAGTATTGGTGTCCATGTATAAAGAGGGATGTATCCGGATTTGTTATGAGATGTTCCACATGTCATCAAGTCAAGGTGGAGCATCAGAAACCAAAATTTCTTTAACACCAGTTACCCATTCATGATTAAATGTAGAATAATGTTGTGAGATATTTAGTGATAGTTTTACCAAGGTTTCCTTGAGTATATGATGTTGTTTAGGTAATAATCAAAAAAAATTAAGGTTTCACATTTACTAGCAATCCTGGAAACATTTAGTGTTGATGAGCTTGGAAGGTTGTAGATTAGAGAGATTGTACATTTTAATGGGGTTCCACGCTCTATCATTTCAAACAGGGATGCTCAGATTACATATCATGTATTTTAGGGACTTAAAAGGGCTTTCGGTACACATATACTATTGAGTATAGCTTTCCATGCCTAGAAAGATGGCCAGTCCGAGCACATGATTCTAGTTTTGAAGGACACCCTTTGAGCATGCATCCATGATTTTGGGGTATCTTGGGAGATATACATATCCCTAGTGGAGTTTACATGTAATAACTGTTTTCAGGGAATTATTTAGAAGGAACCTTATGAGGCTTTGTACGTTAGGCCACAATGATCACCCATATGTTGGCTCGGGGAAGTAGAGGCATATATTTTGTGACCTCGTTTTTATTGGAGTTGGTGGTCTAGAACCAACAAATTTGTACTTTATTCATTAATAAAAGCCTTATCACATCTTGATTGTTCTTCTGCATGAAAATGCATGTGATAATGTCCCAAAGATAGCTGCTTCATTAAAGGGTCGTAGTGGATCCCTGCTATGATGAGAACCTGGAAGTGCCATAACATTGTTCTTGAGTATATTTTCTATGGACGGATGATGTTATTTGAGGGACACAAATAATATAGGACATTAGGGGTGGGGACTCATAAAACATTGAGGCACCTTCTCATGGTGTGGGCCATTGGTAATATCTAGGAGGATATTATTAGATCAAGACCCGCCAGTAGGAAATCCACATTTCATAGTGTCATTGGATGTTCCTATCTACAAACGTGTGTATTTATCCATAGACTTTAAGATTATTATTAATGGGTATTACAACTTGCTCACATATATGTATTGATGAAAACTATGACGACACACTTTTCTTAGTGAGGTAGGATACGTTGGGTGCATCACGGGAAATGCCACATTAATAGATAATGCGAGAAAGGATTTGTTCCTTCTGTTCCATAACGTAAGTAGATATCTTATGCCCCTTGATGGAATTGATACAGTCTATGTAAATCCATGGCCATAGTAAGGAATGGGTATGTTCAATTCTAGAAATTCAAAGAAAGAATAATCGAGCACATGGGTTGATGGCACTAGAATGCGACCCGCTTCATTAGAGATATCAAGAAAAAGGGATTATATTAAATGGTAAGCGTTCGTATGAGGTGACAAGTCATTGTGGCATTAACTTCTCTCTCTATGGGCACCTTGGTCTGTTTCTAGAGGCTAACCATGGACTTTAAGAAGGCTCTGCCTAATTCCATTGAGAAAGAGGCCTAGAGGGTCACACACTAAGTGTGTCCATGTCTCTCAGTTAAATATTAATTTATGAAGTTAAATAAAAAATATTCCCGACTGTGTTTTAATAATTATTTAAGGATATCTGATCACATTAATTTCGACACTAGTTATTTGAGAGAATATTTTGTGGGACAAATAATATATTTATTAGAAAGTAATGAAATTACATTTATTAAAGAAATAAATAGCCATTACTCACGGTCTAATAAATGTGGTGGAGGAAATAAATAAAAATGGAAAATAAAAGTACACGTTGTGTATATTAAATACACACTCCATGTAGTTTTATGGAAAAGGATTGCACGTCGTGTATTAATTATTACATGTTGTTTAGTCTTTCCAGTTGGAATTTTGAGGATATAATATTGTTTTATTAAATGATATTTTTTATAATCAGCATGGGATCATGTCAAGGAATTAATAATTTGACATGGGGGTTTTCAATAAGAGTTAATGAAATAAATAAAAACATGTAATGCGTTTATTTATTGTCATAACTCTATAACCTCAAACCCGATTATAAATATCATCACAACCCCAACACTTTTCCTCAATCGTTGTGTACAAAAATTCTGGAGAATTCGTTCAAGCCTGAAAGAACTTCTTCCTCTAAGAACGCTCTCAATACTATGAGAGACCCTCCTCCATTGGATCAAGGAAATCGAAGGCGAACATCACAAGTGAAGGTTCCTCTGCGCTAGCACCCGAAGATCCCTTCAGTGAAGTCCACAGATACGTGGCACATGTGTGGACCACCACTAGAGGAATCCTACACTTAGATTCTTCGACGGAACGATGGATCACAAGATTATGACAAAAGACATCATTGAAAAAGAATTTCACCAAGGTAATTTTAGTGAATTAATGAAATTAATTATAACCAACCTATGATGATCCTATATCTATAGTTCCAGGATTCCCTCTTTTGTTTTTCATTTTTCATTCTATTCCGAAGATCTGTTGTTTTATATCGTGATGGGTCTCATTTTGAACATTTTGTAATCCTAAAATCAAAGTTGGGAAATCCCACCAACGCACATCCACTGTGCCCGTATCCTACAAGTTGTATCAGAGGGTTCATATCATTGATTATAATTATTTTGTTTTTTGTTGTTGATTTACGCATTTAATAATTTAGTTGTTTAAATTCATGTTAATGGTTCTTTAAATCTAAATCTCAAGATCTGTTCCTCCTCTATTATTTCTCGTTAACCATACAGAAAAGACATTTTCTTTTAATTTTTGATTAAAATAAAATAGAGGATCTCATCCGGAGGAGCCAAACGTTCCTGGACATACAACACGCCATGTTTTCAAGGATCATGCATTGGACTGGTCTGCCAAATCAGTTTGTGTATTGATCCTAACTAAGTCATTTATGACACCTTGTGTTGACCAGGAAAAGGTGGAACATGGTTTCGGGATTACATGCCATGAGGTCCAATGAACACAGAACGTAGTCCCTTCGGGTTAGGGTTGGACCATTTACCATGTACATGGTTTTCCCCGCTGGAAACCGTGTAACATAGAAACTACATGGTGTGTGTCCCACTGAACACGCTGTGTACTCTGAAAATTTCTAAAGTACATTAACATTCCATGTCCCCGGGCATGTACTTCGGATGGACGGGGAAGAAAAGTACGCGTCGTGTAGTCAAAAATACACAACATTTACTCACCCAAAATACGCAGATTTATTAGAAATTAATTATTATATTATACAAACCCTTGAGACGTGTACCATGGTGAAGGCGTAAAGGTGTGGCACAACAGGTGGTAGGTGTTATATATATATGAATCTAATTTTTCATCTACGTAATGAAAATGAATTCACAAGGTTGCCTCCAAGGTACAAGTTACATACAAAGATAATTTTAAATGATTTTATTTGTTTAAAATTTTGATGTATGAGAATCTCAAGAAAATTCATAAAAAGGGTTTAAGATAAAATGATAAATTAACTAAAGATATTTAATTGATTCAAGCATGATTTATCTTAAACATGAACGATTAAAGAATTTAATGCTAGATTTATTAATGTGTAATATCATTACATGTATGGATAATCTGGAGCTAGACCAAGACCTTTGTATGTGAATGGTTTCTGTAATTTATTTATTAAATTTTTTGGCTTGTGAGCCTTCTCCTCATTAATATTTAGGGTCTGCGTGCCCAAGGATTTTTTTATGTAAAATCCTTTTTTAACCCTCACATACGTGTGAGATAAAAGCATATGTAATGGATGGAGATCCCAATCTAGTGGAGGTGGCTCAAGTCAGGAGCCAAGGTGAGACCAATCCTAGGAGATACAAAGGTGGACAGGTGGAATGTTGTAAACACGAACCCAAAAAAATCAAGGTGTTTCTCCCCAAGGTCTTGGGTTAGTTTATCAACCACTAGATAAAATAACCAATAAAAAGCTCATGATCATACCATTTATTTTATTTTTGTCAGTTGTATGGTTTTTTTATTGTGGGTGTGTTTTCATGATCACACAATTAATGAATTAAACGAGCATTCAAGATGGAACTAAAATAAAACCATATTATACTGAAATATTACCTTAGAACTGGTTAATAACTTAATTATATCTCAGTTAATATTAAAAAAAAGTAATAAAAGATAATAAAATTTCAATTTACATATAAAGATAAAATAACTCAAAGTAATATTAAGTTGGTATAACCATCCATAATTTTGGTTAGAATCAAACCATAGTTCCAAGTTCTTAACCAACCCTAGATATGGTACATTCAATTATCGGAGAATTATAATTCAAGGTTTTGGGTTAACATGACTTGGTTTGAATCATTGGTTGACTGCCACAGAAGGATTTGGTGTGTCCAAGAGGCAAAGGTTGAGGAAATCCAAAATAAAAGGATTTCAGGATTTGGGATTCCACTCAGCGGATCAAGGAGCTGCGAGTTAATGCAGTTGGCATTTGGAATGCCTACCTAAAACCCTTCATGTTTCTTCACCAACCCTAGTTGGGGTAATGAGAAGGGAAATATGGATCCTTGCCACTAACATATTCAGGCAACATAATATTACGATGTAAATGATGAGGCTATAGGATTTCGATAAAATAGTGGAAGACTAATAAATATTAATTTATTTATTTGTCATAGTTTTGTAATAATGTAATAAACCTTTTCTCATCTTATTTTCTTGAAATGTCTTGAAAAATGACTTCAAACATATCATTGAGAGCCATACTCGAGAAGGAAAACCTTCTCACTGTCACCAATTTCCCAGAGTGGTAGAGGAATTTACGCATTATCCTTCTCCACGAAATGAAATTGTATGTACTGGAAGAGCCTATTCAATTACTCCTAGAAAAGGAGGCCAGTGATGAGGACCTATCTCCTTACATGAAACACATGGATGACACCATAGATTTCCAGTGTTATCGGCCATGTCTAATGAGCTCTTGAAGCAACATGAAAACATAGACATGTATAGAATGATGTCTCACATTAAGGATCTCTACCAAGAGAAGGCGAGACATGGGAGGTATGAGATCTCGAAATCTTTGTTTACAACTATGCTTGGAGAGTCTGTACCAACTGGGCCTCATATATTCAATCTTATTGGATACATTGAACAACTGAACATCTTTGGGATTAAATTCCCTGATGAGTTGCATACAGAACGCATCCTATCATCACTACCCAAGACCTTCTCTAGCTTTATTGTCAACTACAACATGATCAACAATGAGAAGAGTCTATCAGAACTTCTAACCTTGATTCCCCAGCAAGATAAGGAAATGGGGCGTGAAAAACCCATAGTCCTTATGGTTAAGTGGAAAAGGATGGACAAGGAAAAGGGGCCAAAGACTTATAAAGGGTTTGAAGCTCCCGAGCATCGTCCCTCCAAGAAGGGGAAGATCCAGAGGCAGGGAAAAGAATGAGATGTTGTGTGTTTTTTATGTGGAAGCAAGGCTACTGGAAGAGGAATTGCACCTAGAAGCGTGGGGTTGCTAATGGTGTGTTCGTTATCGAGTGTAATCTTTCTATTTCTACACATTTGTTATTAGATATAGCTTGTGGGTCTCACATATGTATTCAAATGTAGGAACCAAGTAGATTTAAAAAGATTTCCAGAGGAGAGGTGGATCTTCGAGCTACCAATAGCGCAAGGCTGGCTGCATTGTCTATTGGCGATTACCACCTCTCATTGCCGACTGGGATGACTTTGGCTTTACAGTACTATAATTATGTACCTAGTGTTACCAATAACATAATTGTTTTATCTTGTTTGGATATATATGGATTTATCTTCATGTTAGGAAATAAGGGTTGTTTCTTTTATAAGAACAATATATGTTATGGTATGTCACATTTAAATAATGGTTTTTATGTAATAAAATACGAAAACCAAATGTTGACAATCGATAATGAAACAAACTCACATAACTCATACATCACATAGTTGTGGAATCACCATCTCGGTCATGTAAATGAGAAGTGTTTGGCAATTCTCTTCCAATATTGTTACTTGGACTCTATTGAGCTAAAACCACTTCATAGATGTCACACTTGTTTACAATAAAAAATGACTAATCTTCCCTTTGGTGGACAAGGTGAAATGACCACAAAGCTTATAGGATTGGTGTACACGGATGTGTGTAGACCATTTATAGTAGAATTTATAGGTGGATATTCTTACTTCATTACTTTTACTGACAATTATAGTAGATATGTCTATGTCTACTTAATGAGGTATAAGTCAGAGGCCTTATAGAAATTTAAGGAATTCAAGAATGAAGTAGAGAATCATCTTGGTAAGAAGATAAAGAAACATCTATCAGATCGTGGTTGAGAATATCTGAACGACAACATCATCGATCTTCTATGGGATTTTAGGATTCTATCTCAGCTCACTCCTCATTATACAGCACAGTAGAACGGTGTTAGTGGAAGGAAGAACCACACCTTGTTGGATATGGTGAGGTCAATGATGAGTCATGCGGTTCTTCCATTATCCATTTGGGGATATGCATTTCAAACTGAAGCATACACATTAAACCGAGTAACAACTAAGGCGGAAAATGAAATTCCATTAGAGATATGGAATTGAATGAAATCCATTTTGTTACATACATGTGTATGGGGATGCGAGGTGTTTTTTAAGGCCTTCTCAGGAAACAAACTTGCAACCTGGGGCATGAGGTGTATCATAATAGGATATCCCAAGGAAAAGAAAGGATATTACCTATATAACCCTCCAGAAAAGAATGTGACTATCGCTAGACAAACCGTCTTTCTTGAGAGGGAGCACATCCTCAAGAAGGATAGTGGGAGAAATATTGACTTTGAAGAAGTTGATGCTCAAGATAAACAAGAGTTGGTATAGGAACAAGTTCTACAGGTCCCATTGGAAGAGGTTCCAGAAATACAAGTACTGCATAGGATCTCAATAGAGGTTAGGGAACCAGAGAGATTTGGTTTCCAAGCCATCGAGGATGGTCAATCATTATTGTTGGACAATGATGAGACTCTCTCCTACAAGGAAGCAGTAGAAAGCTCAGAAGCTTCAAATGGCTAGTAGCTATGAATTCTGAGATGGATTCCATGTATCAGAACCAAGTCTGAGTTCTGGTCGATGAGTCAGTTGATGTAAACCCTGTTGGATAAAAATGGGTATTCAAGAGAAAACTAGACATGGAAGCTAAAGTTAGCACCTATAAAGCAAGGCTAGTGGATAAAGGATTCACATAGCATCAAGGAATTGACTATAGTGGAACCTTCTTGCCAGTTTCCATGTTTAGATCCATAAGAATCATACATTCCAAAAACGATTACCATTACTATGAGATTGGCAGATAGATGTCAAAATGGCATTCCATAATGGGAACCTTCAGAAAGATGTCTATATGAAACAACCAGAAGTATTTTTTACACCACGTGAAGCCAAATGGGTTTTCATGTTGCATAAATCCATTTATGGATTAAAGAAAGCATCCAGGTCATGGACCATTTGATTGGATGAAGCCATAAAAGAATTTGGGTTCATTAAGATCAAATGTGAGCCATGTATTTATAAGAGGTTTAATTGGAATGTGATTATTATCCTAGTAGTATATGTTGACAACATATTTCTTATTGGAAATGATGTACCAGTCATACATTTAGTTAAGGACTAGTTGAACAAGTATTTCTCCATAAAGGACATGGGTCAAGAAGCCTACTTTCTAGGGATAAAGATCTTTAGTGATAAATCCAAGAGGATTCTTGGAATAAGTCAGAGTATATAAATTGACGAGATACTAAAGAGATTTAGTATGGAACCATCCAAGAGGGGATTGGTTCCAGTGTCACATGGCCTACATCTTTCTATGAAAATGTGTCCTCATATAAAACAATAGAAAGATATAATGAGTAATGTCCCATATGCTTCGGCTATAGGATCCATCATGGATGTCATGTTATATACCAGACTTGATGTTTCCTATGCACTGAGCATGGTAGGAAGATATCAAGAAGATCCAGGATAACAACATTGGACTGCTGTTAAGACTATCCTTAAGTATCTGAGAAGAACTAAGGATATTTTCCTGGTGTATGGAGGAGACTTTGAGCATGTCATCAGAGGGTATGATGATGCTAGTTTTCAGACATATCAGAATGATCTGAAGTCACAATCTGGATATGTTTTCTGTCTTAATTGATGAGTTGTGAGCTGGGAGAGTTAAAAACAACCATTTTTCACCAATTCTATAGCGGATTCCAAATATATAGCAGCTTTTGATGCAACCAAGGAAGCCCTCTAGATTCAGAACATTGTCCACAAGCCTGATGTGATGCCTAGCAGTAAATATCCCATTACATTGTATTGTGATAATACTGTAGCGGTGGCTCATGCAAAAGAACCAAGGTCACATCAATGGAAAAAGAACATACTCTGAAAGTATCACATCTTGAGGGATTTCAATCAAAGGGTGAAGTTGCTGTGAGAAGAGTGTCCATGGAAGAGAACGTGGTAGACCCCATTACTAAAGGCCTATTTCAGTAGAAGCATTAATATCATGTGATAGCTAGTGGGTTAAAGGTTGTTATTAGTTTTCTCTATTCCAAGTGGGAGTCTGTTGGAGTTGGTGGTCTAGAACAAACTAATTTGTACTTTCTTCATTAATAAAATCATTATCACATCTTTAATGTTCTTCTGCGTGACAATGCATGTGATAATGTCCCAAGGATAGTTGTTGCATTAAAGGGTCATAGTGGATCCCTTCTATGATGAGAACCTGGAAGTGACAAAACACTATTCTTTAATATATGTTATATGGCTGGATGATGTTATTTGAGAGACAAAAATAATCCATGCCATTAGGGGTGATGACTCATAAAACATTGAGGCACCTTCTCATGGTGTTAACCGTTGGTAATATCTAGGAGGATATTATGAGAATGAGACCCGCTAGTAAGAAATCCACATTTCATATTGTCATTGGATGTCCCTATCTTCGAAAATGTGTATTGGTGATTAGACATTATGATTATTATTAATGGGTATTACAACACACACACTTAGATGTATTGATGAAAACTTTGATGACACACTGTTTGCAGCGTGGTAGGATACGTTGGGTGTGTCATGAGTAATACCGCATTAATATATAATGTGAGAAAGGATTTGTTCCTTCTATTCCATAACGGAAGTAGATATCTCAGGCCCTTTTATGGAATTGATATAGCCTAAGTAAATCCATGGCCATGGTATAGAATGGGAAAGTTCAATTCCAAAAAGTCAAAGAAAGAATAATGGAGAACATGGGTTGATGGCACTACCACGCAACATGCTTGATTAGAGATTTCAAGAAAAAGGGATTATATTACATGGTCAGCGTTCATATGAGGTGACACATCATTGCGGTGTTAACTTCTTTCTCTATGGGTGCCTTGGCATGTTGCAAGATGCTATCCTCGGACATTAGGTAGGCTCCACCGAATGCCATTGAGAAAGAGTCCTAGAGGGTCACACACTAAGTGTTTCCATGTTTCTAGGTTAAATATTAATTTAACAAGTAAAATAAAGATTATTTCCCATCATGGTTTAATATTTATTTAAGGATGACTTTATCATTTATTTCGACATGAGTTATTCGAGAGAATATATTATGGGAGAAATATTATATTTATTAGCGAGTAATGCAGTTACATTTATTTAAGAAATAAATATCCATTACACAAGGTCTAATAAATGTGGTGGAGGAAATAAAGAATAACGGAAAATAAAAGTACACGCCCTGTATATTAAATACCCACGCCGTGTAGTTTTATGGAATACGAGTACACACCGTGTATTAATGATTACATGTCGTGTAGTTTTTTGTGTCAGGATTTTGAGCATATAATATTGTTTTATTAAATGATATTTACTGTAATCAGTGTGTGTGCCTATCAAGGGATTAATAATTCGACATGGGGGTTTTCAATAAGAGTTAATGAAATAAATAAAATGCGTAATGCGTTTATTTATTGTCATAACTCTATATCCTCAAACCCAATTATAAATATCCTCACAACCCCAACACCTTTCCACAATTGTTGTGCACAACAATTATAGAGATTTCTTTCAAGGCTGAAAGAACTACTTCCTCGAAGAATGTTCTCAAGACTGAGAGAGATCCTCCTCCTTCAGATCAAGGCAATCGAAGTCAGTCATCGCAAGTGAAGGTTCTTCTGTGCTTGCACCTGGAGATCCCTTCAGCGACGTCCAGAGATAAGTGGCACACGTGTGGATCCCCGCTAGAGTAATTCTACACTTGGATTCTACGACGCAACAATGTATCACAAGATCGTGACCAGAGACATCATAGAAGAAAGAATTCCACCAAGGTAATTCTTGTTAATTATCTAAATTAATTATAACCAACATATGATGATCCTATCTCTATGGTTCCTGGATTCCCTCTTTTTTCATTATTCGTTCTATTCCGAAGATCTGGCATTTTATATTGTGATGAAGATCGGTTTAAACATTGTTTAATGCTTAAATAAAAGTTGGGTAGACCCACCAACGCACTTTCGCTACACCCGAAACCTATAGTTTTCTCCAAGAGACCACTGAGTTCGTGGAGTTGATTCTTAAGAGGATAGATATCACACAGTCTCGAAAAAAAATTCATATTATGATTGATGGAGACGACCACTAGATTTCTAGGTCAGAGATATGGTTTTCTAGCATGTAAGACCAAGGTTAGGTAATAAAAGGGTTATGAGACAGAGAAAGCTTTCACCAGGATACTTCCAGAAATTTTATGTTTTGGAGAGATTTGGGCATGATGCCTACCAGTTTTAGTTACTTTATATGTACCAGGATATGCACAACGTGTTTCTTTTTTCTTATCCATGACGTTACATTTGAGACATGTCTCATGGTTTTCAACCAGAGAATGTTGAGTTGGAGGTGGTTGCATCCTTCGAGAAGCACCCTATTCATATTTTGGATGAAAATATGAAGGTTTTTTCTGGCCAGTCTATTCATATGGTATAGGTGATATGGGAGCATAAGAAAATATAGAATGAGACTTCGGAGAGGGATGTCGATGTACGATCATAGTGGTAGGAGTTATATTCAAATCCATCTTCAACACCCCTGGAAGGTTAATTTAGGGATGAATTTGTTTAAGGGGGGAGTTTTTAAGAACTAGAATCTTCATTTCATGTATGGATATTGATTTCAAGTAATTTTGAGGAAATGAAGAAATATGGTTTTTCGAAGTACACACCGTATAGTTTGGAGTACACGATGTTCACCCGGTTGTAACGGACAGCCGTGTACTGGCCATGTAATGGCCAAATACATGACTTTGTGATGAACTGGAATACCACTTAGGTCGAGGGCTGGTTAAGGATACTACATGGCTTATACTTTTAATAAATTGATAGTTTTGTGTTATTTTTATTTGATATATTTGAGTGGTGTTGTGTCTGATGTCCATAACTGACTACTTCTTCCCTGTTTTGTATAGTAGCACTCAGGAATGAAGAATGAAGATCGAACACCGGATTCATGATCCATCCTCCAATTGAGAATCCATCAGGTGCATTGGAATCCCACTAGTGATCTCTCAATTCCCCATGATCCTTTCTTCTTGATTCCTCCACTCACGTGAGTTATTAATGGTTATGATTTTTTCATCATTTATAAGATTTACGCTGATCGAGGTCGATTCAAGTGCCAACATTCATGTATATTGATCATACAATGTCAATGTAAGTGGTTTGTGCCTTTTATTGTTCCACTTTGGATTATATATGCTAAAAGTGACTCATACCCATGATTGGGATATTTCTAGAATTGGAGTTTAAACATGTTTATTACTTGTTATTTTTTGATTGATTGATAAAGGTTCATTGGTTCTATGTAAGGTTAGATACCTTTTTAAGGGACACCCCATGGCTTTGTTTCCCTTATTTTATCATTTATGGTTGTTTAGTCTGGGATGCTAGTTAGGGTTTCCTTGTTTTCCATGACTTGTTTTGTTAGTATGGAGCTACTGATTATATGAGATTCCAATGATATGACTTGTGGAAGTTTGACCAAGGTGAATTTGACTATGAGAGTTTCTCGAGGGAGGGTCATTCATGTATGTTTTAATGTTATGTAACCTAGGGGTACTCATTGTGAGAGCTGTCAGGTGGTCGCCGACCCTGGGGATTAGACTGTGAGAGTTTGTCTAGGTGGTTTCCTATAATGGTTTCACAGTATATTAGACCAAGGGGTTTAGACTATGAGGTCTTATCTAGGTGGTCATTTGTAAATGATTAGCTCTATGTAAGACCAAAGTGGTTAGACTGTGAGATAATCCCAAAGGTTCATTATTAAATGAATTCTTGTTATGATTAGACAAGGGGGATTAAACTGTGAGAACTTTCTTAGAGGGTCATTATTGAATACTTGTATGAATATGATGAGTCTCCCAATCCAAAGCACAAGCTTGGACTCAGTCTTACATGATTGTTTAGATGGTCTTCTAATACGTCTCTTTGTTACTATTACATATGGGGATATAGAGCATAGGCTAGATCATGAGATTACATGATTAAAAGGTGATTGATAAATGTGATGTAATGTAATTGAAAACTTTAGGATTGTTGCTTTTTAATACTTCTTAGTTCATTGCTTTATTTCTTCATATTACCTGTCATATATATTCACTAACATTTAGGCACAGATCTTTTTGTGTTTGCCTATTGGGGTTTTCTTCACACCCTATTTAGGTCATAATTTTGGACCCAAATAGATTATATGGTTGCAGGTATAGATAAATTCAACCACCATTCCTCATAATGTACTGGATTAGTTTTGGATATGGAGAGAATGGGACCAAGATAGGGCTTGCGATGCTACTAGATATTACTTTATCTTTTTTATTTGGTTTATATTATTTTTTCAAGCATTCTAACTTGTTTGGAATTTTTTCTTTGAGGCATATTCTATGATTCATAAATTTATATGTTGTGTTTTTAGATGGATTTAGTTTCAATATTGTGATTTTTATTTCTATTTTGTATTACTACTTCCGCTATTGTTGCTATTTTTATTATGTTGTGTATACTCAACTAAGGATGGCATAGTGCCCCCATTATCATAACTTATCCCTCACTGCTAGTCGATAGCCTCTGGAGATTGGGGAATTGTGGTTGAGGTCATTTGACAAATCTATTATAGGGAACCTTTCGGTGCCACACAGATCTAGAAAGTTATATAAATCATAAATAATTATTTCCCATAGTGAATTAGATAATAATTTTTTCCACTAGTAGATTATGCATCACAACTTGTTTCCAATAGAATATCAGGCATGGCAGCCTATTTCTAATTTTGGATTGAGTATCATTACTTATTTCTCCATTATCTTATGAGATATAAAGCATTATCCAATGAATTATAGACATATAAGGGGCCCATAAATCACATAATGATTAAAAATACACATGTCTTCCATAATAAAACAAATATTCAACACATAATTATAACCTATGAATAAAAATGAGTTTCAAATTACATTGTAATGGTATCAAAAAATAACCACATAAAATAGATCAACTATTTCAAATTCAATAAATAAATAGGAACCCCACAAAATATTTTAAATATGGTTTCTAAATAATAAAATCATTGAAAATATCTCCCTTGAGTTATGGGGGAAAGTGGTATCCAATATTAAAACATATTAATTTGAAAGGAAGAATAAATTTTTATATTTTAAATTATCTTTGTTGAAACCCATATTCAAAAAATAGATAATTAAACTTATATTTTTTTTACTATAAACGAAATTATTAAGATCTCAAAATTTGATATAAAATTGGATTTTAATACATTAAAGGATAACACATGTTGTTTGTTAGAACATTGGTTTTAAATAATAACCCAATTAAGAGATTGAGGATCATTATTGATATCCCAATAATTTTACATCATAAAAAAATAAAGTTAGAATATTTGAATCTAAATATAATATTTACAATGAAAGGTAAAATATTATAAAATAAAAAATAGGGAATCAATTAGTAAATTTAATATTGACTGTCAACCATTAAAATAAACCATATAACTCAAGGAAAAATCTTAGAGGTACCAAAGTCCCTTACCTTGACGAATGACATTCAAAAAATTTATTTATATTCATGTATCAAAAACATAATCAATAGAATAAAATATTTCATTACCTTTCTCATTATTGTTTTCATTAATACATTTGATTTATAATTATTCTCTTCGTTTATAATAGTTACATATTTTCCCACATTGGGTGTTTATAGTGGGGATAATTTGTAATAGTTTCGCATGGGTCATGTTGGTATTCATTATTGACCCCAATTTAATCCATATAAGATTATTAAATTTACTATAATTGATTATTTGTCATGTTTGTTATGTATAAATTACACTTTATGAGTGTTTTAATGTTTTTCAAAGAAGATAAAATCAAGAAGCATATTTCGATCATTTTTAACCAATTAATATTTTTTTATAGTTAATTAATTAGATATTGATGAAATAATACCATAATAAATAAAATATCATTATTTAAATATTTATATCATATTACACCGTTAATTATGTTTTCAAAATTATCGGTTATATAATTTAATAACATTGTTTAAGTAGGTGGCCTAACTAACCCAAACATGAACATACCATGATTAATGGATAATTTTGAGATGATTTAGATAGAATATAATTATCCCAATATAATAATTGTATTATTTATTGTACATTAGTGTGATATATCATAATTATAAATAATACAAAACGTTATAAATACGAGGCAATTACACAGTATGAAGACGTTATTTAAGATGGAAAAATATATAATGACAGTCTATCACTAGTAATTATAATAGTTTATCTAATTCGTGATAAAATAATTTTATTCATATAATAATAAAAATTTATCCTTTAAAAACATTGTTTTTACATAACTGAAAGCATTTATTGAGAAACTTAATTCATCACACCACAAAGGTAATAGTCTACATGTACGAACGGATAATGATCTCGTTTTTTGACTAATTGGAGAAAGAATTAACATTATTTAGTATTAAAGACTAAGAAATATGATATAAAGATCATAATAATATATTAAATTCCATTTTTTACTATCCATGTTTTGAAGTTATGAAAAAATAACACCATTAATCATTGATGTTGTAGTCTACACATATTCCCATTTCACGTTTTTGATTTTTATAGTGGAATATGTAAAATGTTGTTAATGATTATACCAGAATTTTAATTACATATAATTATACTAATGAAATTTTTGTTATAATTTTTATTTTGTGTAATGAAATTTGAATAGATATTTCATAAAAAGAAATATAAATGAGATAGAATGGCTAGGAATATATACCTCACTTCTTAGATTATCTCCTTTCTAAAGCAGGTTACTCACTTTATATTTTTTTTTGAGAATACAAAATCCCCCTTAAGGTGGATTATAATGTTGATAATGGGTTTAGATAGATAATGGGATAAACATAAGGGGTTTTGGTGGTAGGGGAAGTGAGTAAGGGTGGTCCCCTTTTATGAGTGAAAAGGGATGAAATTTTATTTAAATACCCAAAAAATCTCAATAATGTGTAGTCACTATCAACGAATGTGGATAAAAAAATTCATAAATAATTGTGTGGGGAAGTTATATATCCAATAAATCCTCAAAAATATTTTTTTACACATTTCTAAATTGTATTCTATCCTCTTTACACATTGAATTATTACTTTTATCATTTTAGCTTTTACTGTGGTAGCCAGTTTTTAGCTAAGGTAACACAATTTTTAAACCTAATAATAAAGCGGTGAATATTATATAATTTGGGCCTATTTATTATAAATTTGAATGAACTTTTTTGTTAATAAATTTATAATATTTTTAGAAAGAATATTTTGAATTACAGATGTAAAATGTATTAAAACTATTTTGAGAAAAATATTACATGAGTTATAAAATATATAATATATATTTTTAAACTATATTAAAATTTAAAAATGTTAGATTTTTTTATAAAATAAATATTTATTCAATAAAAAATATTGTAAATTTTAAATTCATACTTATATATAAATAATTATATAAAAGTAACAATATTAGAAAAAACAATATATTTTACTATTCACCTTGAAAATTTTCATATTTTAATCTTAGAAAAATTTGTTTATACAAAATATAAAAATGAATATTAATTTTTAAAATTCCAACTCCAAAATTTATAAATTTTACTTTTTAATAAAATCATTAAATATAGTGAAAACTTATATTTTTGTGAAAACAATGTTTGGTATATTGACTATTATTTTTACAAAACATTACCAATTAATATAGCGTTAAATTTTTATTAAAAAATAATTATATCATGTTATTATTCAATAATAATAAAACTAGTTCCTTGATATAAAATCCCAAATTTTTTAAAATACATTTTTAGGCGTAAAGTGAATTGATAAAAATGAATTTTTGAAAAGTATAAAATTCATAATATATATACATATAAATATTATATATTTATATTTATATCATCATAATATATACTTAAATAACCCATTATGATGTACTCATATATAAGAATTTTATAACCACTAATTATAGTTTCATGTGGAATTTCAACAAGCACTTGTCTTATGGAAATCATCATAAGCTTTAACTTATTACAAATACGGTTTCTCTAAACTGTAATTGCTCGATTTAATCATAGGATTAGTACTAGTAAACCCAAAATTATGCTACCTCCCTTATAGTTTCAATTAAATTATATTCATAATGAAGAATTCCATTTCTATATGGTATTTTCTGTACATTATTTATTTATATTTCAATATGGTTATGTCATTTTACACCAGCTAATTTGATAGATATATGATAAAGATCATATTTAATATTCAAAATATATCAAATTTTTTGTTTTAGTTTTGTATAGTGTGTAGAACGAACTATATAGTATATTATTTATTTAAACTGAATATGAAGTGAAATATCATGTTTTTAAATTCTTCCCACAAAAATAAAATACATCCTTGAAAATGTAATTGTTACTTACTAATGAATTTAGCTAAGGGTATCTATTATATGAATTGTGATTTATGTTTTCCTAATGTTTATATCAATAATATCTATTCAATTATAACATGAATAATCCAAACATTGTATTTATTACAAATAATTTAGTTAGATACCTCTCAGGGTTTGCTGTTAAAACTTAATTTTTTTTCCTTAAGTTCGTAATAATACTTATAGTGAAAAATTATCATTAATTTGTTTGAGGTATGATATATTATTCCATATTTTAAAAATAGACACAACACACACACTTATCTCACATCCCCCATGGTTATTCGACATAAATGTATTGATGGGATGTTGTGGTCGAACAATGAAGGAAATAATGAATTATTTTCCTCCTTATAAGTATCATTGAGATCAAAGTTACGACCCACACCAACCCTTTCCAAAGTAGGTGATTTCACCACACGAGCCTACACCCTATCAATATTGTATCTCCCCTACGTTAGTGGCCTCTACATATAACCACCCACCTCCTAACCTTCTTATTAGACAATTCCTTGTGATTACTACTCTATAAATCCCTATTGGATAAAGGTTGATGGGGGATAGACACCTCACTATGTTCACTCTGGGAGGATCATTATGTTCTAAATAGGGTCTTCCAATACTAAAATATTTTCTACATAATCCACATGGTCCCACAAACTCAATCGCATCAAACCTAACTCTCGAACTGATCCCATCCATATGGTCACAAGGAGATATCCACCCACCCCTTTCACCTAACCATGGTGTTCTACTTCTCCAACAGTAGTATCATGTGTTTTATTCTACATCCAAAATTTTCATCATGATTTCAACTTCATTAGAACCCTTTGGGTTTACATGTGGTAACAATTTATTGGTAGATGATGAATAAGAAGATATGTTGATGTTGACTACAAATTCTATGATGTTAAGATCATTCTGTATGAGTTGATGGTTTTTATCTCCACCTCCATCTTTTTTTCAATAAGGATGAATATGTGGTAAATATGACCACATGAAGTGAATATGGAGTATATTTTGAAATAGTTAACACATTTCTAGAATCACATAAAATATATCTAGAGGACATTCTATAAGATTTATATTCCCATAACAATAAATTTATAGAAGAAAATATCATTGAACTATATAATTTATTTAGTAAACAAATTTTCGAAGTAGTACATTAGGAAAAAACATCCAACTTAGAGTGTCTAGAGTAAATGTACCATAATAACAATTTCTAAGTGGAGGATTTAGTTTTCCCAATCCATTTCTTAAGTAGTAATTAAATAGGCTCTACCTTTTTCCCTTGGAAATAGTGGGTTTTTACACCTATCATCCGCATCATCCCTTGGATACTAAAACTAGGACGGAAATATCAAAATATTCCACATTTAATACATTAGCGGTGATTTTATATGAATGTTTTATTCTCCCATCATGCAAACCAGTATCTTCATTTTCATATGGATGATTTATTCTTGATTAACCCGTATTATAATCTTAAATCATCTTCTAGTACCCTTGAGTAAATTCACTTGGTTCTTCTTCCCAAATTGTTGACATATACGTGGTTAAATATTGATTCTTTCAAAATATTCACTACCTAAATTTTCATGAGTCTTAATCAATCTCTTATTTGGTTCACCCGTGATTTTATCAAGGGTAACATATTTAATCATATTTCAAGATAATTTGTTTATAATAATCACTATATATCTTAGTCCATATCCCATTCTAATGGTTTCATCATTGATTTAATCATCATATTTCCACTCACACCTAGGGTTAATTTGGCTCTATTTGGATCACACAATCACTAAAACACAAAGGGTTTTTAGGATAGATGAACATTTAACATCATAGGGGTGTTATCATAATCAATAACATAAAATAAATTCAACATCAAAACCATTTTCCCTTTGGAATAATCTCATTGGCATGTAACTCATTAATTCATCATATATCATCTTAGTTTAACCTAGCTTACATCAAGATGGTTTATTTAGTACATCTAACACCATTCCTCTAAAGTAACTAGGGAATAAATCCTTTATAGTGGTTTACAAAAATAATATCATCAACCAATGCATATCACCCTATAATTTCATGCCAGGTGTATAGTTATATATCCACTCATCATGTTTCAGATTATTGATTTTTTCAATGTTAAACCAACAATTTTAGGGTTATTTCCCCTATGTGCATCTATTACATAGCTACATCCACCTTCTAATATCCAGATAAGGATGTATTATTAGGAAAACTACTAACTCAATACCATAAAAAATAGGATATTATCCTATATTTAGTCTCATATCTAGTATTTTCACTAATATTATCTAAACTTAATCCCAAAAGTAACTAAAATATTATCCAAAAAATAACTAATCCATTCCATTGATACAATCCATTCCAAAATAAGCTAAAATTTTAATTATTTTACATTTTTTATATAATTATAACATTAAATCACATGATAATCTCAACATACTAATAATTGATTGGATTACTGTATTGGTAGACAAACTATATAAGTAACTCATTTTACAATGATTTTGAACATTTCCCTATAATTTCATCATACTAGATCTTCTCCATGAAATATCACAAGGTAAAATCATTCTCCTGACCAGGAAAATATAGGAATAATAATTAGGTGGGACCATATAATTAGTAAGGGATTATAAAAAAATTATCATGTTTCCCAGGTTAAGATAATTTTGATATGAGAAAATATATGAATGAGTAAAATAATTGATGAAAAAACATTAAATAAAATAATTAATTCATATTTCATAATAATAGAATATGTAATCGTATGTGATCAAACATTTTACATGGTATAAAGACTATGAATGAATGAGACATAAATCATGGTCCATGAATATAGCATAGTTATATTTCAAAATAGTCTGGAACCAACATATGTATAGAAATCAAAAAAATTGATCATGCATCAACTCATGATGTGAATAGTGGATAATGAAGCATTAACTATTTCTTATAGACATTTAGGTATCACATATTGTTTCTCATTTTAGATCATGAATAAAAACTATTTCACATTTTGGATGGAGAATCACTAGTCATTTCAATATTATCATATATGATTTAAAGGTTTAGCCAATGAATTAGAGGAATGTATATAGAAAACAGTACAATTAAATATTAACCTTACATGTGTTATAAAATAATTAATCTAATAATTATATCATTAAAACCGAAGAATATGAATGGGGTTCGCACTGCATTTTTAAAGGTATCATAAAAAATCACATAAATGAGATCAATTGATAACAAATTAAATAAAAAATAGCAACATCATAAAAGAATTTTAAGAATGGATCATAAAGAATAAATTAATTTAAAATATATAAATTGATATTAGATGAAAAATGGAATTCAAAGTAAAAACATATTATTTTTAATTGGAAACCATTTTTATATTTTATAATATATTTGTTAAAAACCCATATTAGAAAAAGATATAATGAAACATATCTTTTAAATGTGTCAAAGGAATTTATTAAGATCACATAAATTGATACAGAATTTTATTTCAATATTTTAGAGGATAAAATGGATTTTACATGAAAACATAAAATTATAAAAAAGCACCAATTAAGAGATTAAGGATTTTTCATGAAAACATTATACTTTTAAGGATGGAGAAACATCAATTAAGAATAATTGAATAAAAATGGAAATTAATTCAATAATTATAACATATAAAATCATATGAAATGGGAAAATAATTTACTATGATATAATTAATGGTCAAAGTTCAAATGAAGATATATAACTCAAAGAAAGAGATTTGAGTTACTAATGTCCCTTACCTTGACTCTAGACATTAAAAAAAGTGATTTAACATCCTATATCATAAAAATGAACAGAGTAATCGCTTATTTTAGAAAATTAATCAATATTATTTCCAATTACACTTTTAATTTTTAATTATTCCCTATATTAATATATGTTACCAATTTTACCACATGTTTTTATTGTTTTGAAAAATTATAACAGTTTCGTAGTGGTGGTTTCATTATTCATTATTCATTAAAAGTTAATTCTTCCAGGGTTATTAAATTTACTCTAGTGAATGATTTATAATTATTTTTTAAGTTTATAATTCTTTTCATGCAATCATTTTTCTTTATCCCAGAATATGAAATTGAGAACAATAATATTTTAGTGGGTTTTAACCCACGAATGGTGTTTTATTATTTATTGAATTAGATATTGATATAAACCATAAAAAATAATAAAAAATATTTCTTTTTATATTTATATCATATTAACCATTAATTATGTTTCTATAGTCATGCATGTTATAATTTTAAAGAATTTTTCATGTAGCTGTCCAAACTAATAGAAACACGAATATACCTAGATTTATGGATAATTATATGGAGATTCAATAATAAAATCACTATAATAGTAGTATAATGATATAATTTGGAGTTTATTAGTATTATAATTCATAATTTTATTTAATTCGGTGAATAATTTATGGATAAGAAATAATTATGTTGTATGAATGATTTTTTACTCTTAGTTTCCATGTTTAATATAGTTTATTTTATATTAATTCTTCTAACTCACAATGTTAATAGATTTTAATTTTTTTAATATATAGCATTATTAATATAATAAATATAATATTTATACTTAAATCACATTCTTAGATACATCCATAGAAAAAGGTATTGAAAAATGGAATTTATCATACCATGAATGATATAGTCCACCCATACACATAGATGTTGATATCATTTTTCAAGGAACATGATAAATATGTAATATGTTTTAGTGTTCGAAAATCATAAATAAGTTATAAAATCATAATTATATAATAAGTTCCATTTTTTACTGTCTAGGGTGGGTATTTAAGGGAAAAATGCATTTCTTCTTGTAGGTCTTAGTCATGACAAACAAATGTTTTACCTTTTTTGTTAATGAAAATGGGATAAGGTGGATAATTATTTTACCATAATTATAATGAAAAATAATTATACCAAGGATACTAATTTTTTCATTTTAAGATGTTTTAATGAAATTTTAATAATAAAAAGTGAAAAAAAATATAAATGATAAGAGATATAAGAAACATTTACCTCACTTCTTCGAAAATATATTTTTAAAAGGGATAAGTGCAGAAACTCATAATTTTCAGCCAAAATATTACATATTTTTTTTATAATCATTACATAACATTTAATTCAATTGGAGGAATGTAAATTTTAATAGTATTTGGAAATTTGGATACATAAAATACTTGTTCATAAAAGATCTACACCATCTCCCACTTATTTCTTCACAATAATCACCCCTGTTAGGCATATGAAACATTAAATTTTTCTTCATGTCTTAGATAATTACCACATAATAAATTTTGAGATCGAATGATTTGTAAGGTTAATAAAGGGAGATATCAATGATCATGTACGAATAAAATGAGAATACAGGTATTATAACATAAAAATAGAATTTTAAAACCATAACCAGTATATCGTATTTCATAATTTTGAATCCTGGCATGAATATTGAAATTTTATAAAATGAGAATAAAAAAGGAATAAAAAAACAAGGGCTATGATAGAATATCATTTGAAAATTACACAAGTTTTTGGAATACACATAAGCATATAAAATTATTTCATTACTTAAGGATCACTTCTAAAATATTCATAGTAGATTGGGGTCACTATAATTATTTCATATCCTTAGGAAATGTTCACTCCCAAGTCAATTTTAGTTGAAAAACAACCTTAATAAATTTATTTAAACCCCCATTACATCCCATATTGTCTAATTATATATAAATATTTACACATTGAATTAGAGGTGAATATAATTCAGGGAACACACATTACACAATGAAAATTTTAAATATTTCTATCATAATTCCATAAGACATTAATCAAATCATAACATATGGAAAGGTTACAGGTCTCATAAACATTTCAAAAAAAATTATTGAATAAACCTTGGAAAATAAATAGGTTTCATAAATATATTATCATCTTAATAAAAAATAATCAAGATAAGGAATAATAGTGGTATCACTAGATCATATCCCCGATAATACTGAAGTACAAAAAATATATTTTTCATCTTTGATGAAAAATTCTATTAAAAGATCACGTAGAAATTTTCTTATTAAAAATGTTCTTTTACACTTTGAAATAATTTATTTAAAATAAAAGTACATTAAAAATATTATAGGAAAACGTTTCTTGGAATATATGCTTATAAAAATGTAAAGGATACTTCAAATCATTATGTAGTTATAACATGAAGAAATTTTTTTTAATGTATTTCATGTTAAAATGAATATTCCATTCACATTTTTTGTAAAAAGTTATAAGTACCTCGTTCAGAAAATGATAATAATATTATTTTTAAACAATTTTATAAAAAATAAAACATGGATATATTTGAATTTAAAAACTCATAGGAAAATATTCAAATCATTCTCGAAAACATTTTCTGAAAACATTTTTATTAATGAAAACGGATTTATGACCGATGAGTGAAATAATGTATGTTTTCCATAGAAAAATCCCTTCATTTTCATCAATACATAAAGAGATAAAAATGAAAATAAAACATGTAATATATATAAATAATGAATGGATAAAAAATTTCATAGGATTCTTGAAATATAATTTATAAAATTCCACCATTATAAATTTGATCATAAATAATCTTGATAAATAATGAGATTATTACATAAACCACTTATATCAAGTTCAACTTGATTCAAAGTGCTATAAATCCTTTATAATAAATTTGTATTTTATATAATTATTTAATAAAATAATTTAAATAATTATAATATAATATATTATTCACTTATAACATTTAAATTTCCACTTATTAAGAATTCCTTATTGAAATTGTCATTTTGATGTATTAGTGGTTATGTTTTTCATGACAATTTCAGTTCAGTAGTACTAGTCCTTGCACATTGATCATAGTTGAATAATATCCATAATTTTAATAAAGATATAAATATAATATATATTAAATATATATATATTCTTCCATAGATGGTAGTGACAAAAAATGAATTACACCGTTCATGGTGACGATAGGTTGTATACATGCAGGAACACTGTTTTCAATTTCTAATAGATGGAAGGAAAGAACAAAAAATAATAATTCACATTAAAAGGGTAATTATTATATCATATTTATATGATATATTAAGTAAATATATTCATATTACTATCTAGGTAAAGTGAAAATGATAAATGAATCACATCACTCCATGGAGGTGATAGTCGACACGTATACATGAGCGAAGTAATAATTTTCAAATAGATTGGATGGTAGTAAGTTAGATGTGATATTATAATAAAATAATATTAATTATTTTACAAATAATATATAAATATATATATATTAAATCTATTATAATAACCATCCACGAAAAATGGTGACAGAAAATTAAAGGCATCGTAATGTAGATGTAGGGGTACACACATACGCATAGGTTGTACTTTCACTTCCCATTTGATTGAAAAAGGATGATATTGGTTGTTACATAAAAATAATAATGTTTTATTATATTAGGATACATATGTTATTATTTAAATATGAATACCACATATTTAGTGGATGTACAAGAATAAATAATTTTAATGAAGTTGAGTAAGATGATTACCTCTTCTTCAATATACCACCAATATATCAATTTTTTAGTAACATTTAAATGGTATTTCAATAGTAAAAGTATATATAAATTTTGAATAATTAATTTTTGAAGATAAATGAACTTGTTTTCATCAATATAGACGGATAAAACTGATGTAATTAAAATATATAAGGGGTTTCTTTCTATAAAGGAGGGGAATGATACACTTAGAATTACATAAAATATTTAAATATAATTAAAGTATTTATCATGAATAATTATTAAAAAAAGATATTAATTCAAATAAAAAGATTTTATTATATAAATATCATTATTCGATGAAATTTGAATAGGGTTTTTAGTCATTTAAAACCTTATCTTTTGGTTTAACCCCTTAAATAACCAATTGTAACCGTAATTGCAGTAATTCCCATTTCAATAACAAAGGGATATAATTTTAATAATAAGGAAATAAATAGATCATAAATTTCCATTTTATTACAATTTAGACTATTTATAATCATACTTTTCCTCTTTTATTGATTTTATGATTTTAATTATTTTAATAAAATATTGTTAGAAATGATTGAGGAAGGAGAATTATAAAGCAACAAGATAAACACAAAAACACACATGGAAAATAGAGGGAGACTCGAATCTAATACCTCTCATGACATATCCCTAGGGGCCCATGCTGTGACTACCCCAAGCCTGCCATCCATAGGCCAGGGGCTGGCGACTAGCACTGGAAAGGTGTATCCCTATAACAGGAAGGCATTTCCTTTAATCGTATACAAACACACATACTAGAACGCAACAAGATGCAACCACATGGTCAACTATTGTAGTAAATGTGTGCTGAAAGTAAGAGAGTGCTCAAAGTAAAAAATGGTTGGAATATAAGCCCAACCAAAAAAGGTACAGGTACAACTAAAAAGTATAAAACTGCTCCTAGATCATCCACTGAGTATCCTACATAACGGAAAAGTACGGATCATGATCAGTAGTCTGAGCGTCATGTCACACCATATGGTCCACCTCTGAGTACATTATAAGCCTAGCTCCCTCAGCCTCAATCAATGTTATCTATAGTCTGATAAGACTCAAAATGGTGCAGGCGTATCCCTTTCATGGGTGACTATAACAATACACAATATGTACTCCAAGACCCCCATAGATCTCCTCGATCTCCAAAAAGGAAAAACCAAAAAGCAGGACATCAACTCTACTTAGGTATATTCCCATATGTATACCTAAGTTATCAAGATATACTATTCTAATACATGAGGGAAGAATACCACAAAGGTTACACCACACAGGTAAAACCACAATGACAACACCAAAAAGGTAGAGGTACCACACAGGTAACACCACGAAGGTAGATGTACCACACAAGTAACACCTAGAAAACAACACCACAAAGGTAGAAGTATCACACAGGTATCACCACAAAGATAGTTGTACTACATAGGTAACACTACAAATATTGAAGTACCACATAGTTAAAAGACTCAACTCACACTTAGGTAAAAATTAAGTATAGAAGTACCTAGGATTAGTTGTAGTCTTGATCATCTTATCCTGTTAAGTGTCATTGTTGCTGACCCACACAAGATCAGTAAGTAATAACCCCCGATGACCCACACTGGATGTGACCCACACATGATCAGTATTCATTGAACCACACATGGTAGTTGATTGCTGACCCACAAAGGATCTAATATATGCTTACCCATATTGGATTGATAGATGCAAATCCACATAAGATTGTTGATATTTCATTACATTACAGCCAGCCACAGCATTACTCGCATCCAGTGTGCTCAAGTTCTATATAATTTTCCCCATGAGTTATTAGTCATATCTCTACCTCCACTAATCCATAAAATGGAGTGACCCAAATAACCCCCATGTCATAAGGAATCCAATGTGACAGACGGCGCATCAATCAGACGCTCGGTCTATGAGTTTTTAGTGTTTTAGTTCAAAGGGCCTTGTTGGATTTTGGTTTGATCCAACCCAAACATACTCCAACTATCTCTAAAACCCAATCGGAGTATAAAAAAGGGATCTTATTTATCCATGTATCCCAACGCCGCAAATGATTCGTCAAAAGGATACATGTTTCTCAAGATATGTCCCTCAAAGTGTTTCTGTGTCTGGTTGGGCGTGGGTCTGGTCTGACCCTTCTGGGATGGGCCGCGACGGGCTTAGCTCGTTGGGCCAAGGTTTTGCCCGGCACACATGGGGGTTTCCTAGCCCACATGGGGAGAGGACCAGAAGGGGACGCTACCCGTTCAGCAAGCGGTCCACTGGGCAGGCGGCCTAGAAACATGACGTGTGGCCTACAGGAGGGGCGGCCCGTGGTCCACCGGAGATGGAAATGGGGGGAGGTTTTCCCATATTTGGAAAGTAAAGTGGATGTGCATAAGGGTGCTTCTATGTCACATGGGACCCGTGGTGGGTCCCGGCGCCGCGGCTGTCATGTCGTGGTCTGCAACCTTCTGCGACGCGCTGGTTGTGAAGCACTTTTCATCTGCGGTCGGCCAGTGTGCCAGTCACATCTTTCGACCACCGCGGATGATGAGCCATAGTCGGTTCCTCTGGAGGCGTGGGTACGCCACCTCCTCCCTTGTGGTCGGATAGAGCCAGAATCCACCTTGGTCCCCGCAGGAACCGGTCACCGATACCGCCACATCGGCGGTCTTCCACAAAAAATGCATGGGGTAAACAAGGTTGCGGGTCGGGGTAGGGCCATGTTTCTTAGGACAACGCCCTCCACATTAGATAAAAAATGTGAAGTATGATTAAATGATTTAATAAAATCACTTGAATTAAACAAGAATCAATTCCCTAACTCATGAATGATGGATAAATTCTTGTGATTGAATAAGTGGGTCGGTGTTCGTCATCCCCCACAACAAGCCTCCAATGATGTTGCTAGATCATCGATCTTCAGTTCGAGGATTCGGTGGTGCTCATAACGGCCCGCTAGAATCAGCTCCATCCTCAAAGGTTGGAATCACGACACTTTACCAGCACTTTGTTGCTTGGCGAAGAAGTGTAGATACCTCTCACCAAGCTCCATATAAATAAGATATGGGAACGGTAAGTAACAACATTGGTAATTAATGGGGTCTCATTAATTAGGAACCTTACTAATTCCCCAACATTTCTGTTACATAGGATTCTATGGTTAAGCCATTTATTGGAATGATATGTCACTGGTCCCACATTGCCCCGTTTCAATTGGATTAAAAGATAAAAGTAAAATAAAAATTTATTTATTTACTATTATTATTCTTTTAAAATCACCAAAACATAAATTTTTTCCCAAACCGACTATGGTCAAAAAGAAGACTCCCTTAATGTGGATTTAATGGTGCCCTCACATTTTTTATCTGAGCACCAGTTCAATTGTTAGAAAATGTGGCTCGCACATTTACCGAACGTATCTTAAAAAAAGTTCTGAAATTCGTTTCAAGGACAGTAGGCCTCGGAATCACATTCCATAAATTTTCAGAGGCTCGTAATAATTACATACAATTAAAAAAATTACCAGGAAGATCTGGGTCTTTACATTCTCCCGACCTAGGGCTTTTCGTCCTCAAAATCCACAACATTGACTAAGGAAACTGATGGGGGTACTAAGCACGAATCTGATCCTCTCATTCCTATGTGCACTCTTGTAGATTCCCACACTGCAAAAGATTGTGCACCAGAGGAATCAACCGCCCATGAAGGACTCACTCCTGTCAAACCTCAATCTCCACTATAACCTCCATAAATGTCTCCCCATCATCAATGTATAACTCACCAGGGTTAATGAAGTGAGATGGGTCGTGCATGTATCTTCTCAACTGGGATACTTGGAAAACGTTGTGCACCCTATCCAACTTCGGTGGAAGTGACAAGTGGTATGACACATCACCTATTCTCTGAAGTATCAGAAATCGTCTTATAAACCTTGGTGTTAACTAAATGCCTCAGACAAATCTTCATAGTCCCCATCGAGGAGATACTCACAAGAATATGTGATCCCCTCAGGGAACTCCAATGGTCTCCATATCTTGTTATCATAAGACTTCTTCATTCTTTTTTCTGTCTTCATCCCTCCTTGATGATTTCAACCATATTAGTGGTATCTTGTACCAACTGTGGACCCATAAGTGCTGACTTCCCTATATCTGTCCGGCATAGAGGTGATCTGCAAGGTCAACCTTACAAGGCCTTAAATGATGCCATACCGATGGTGAAGTGATACCTTTTATTGTATGAGAACTCCATAAAGGTAAATTTATCCTCCCAACTACAGCAAAAATCTAGGACGCTAGTACGTAGCATGTCCTCTAGTGTCTTAATGGTCCCCTCTATCTGACCATCTTCTTATTGATGAATGGAAATGCTCAAACGTAGCTGAGTCCTAAATTCCTCCTATAATCCCTTCCACAACTGAGATGTGAAACTTTCTTCATGGTCATAGATGATCGTTAATGGAACTGCATGATGTTGCATAATCTACTGTATGTAGAGGCATCCCAAGCCCTCTACTGATCCCTGCCCTCAGATAGGTGGGAAGTGGGAGGACTTGGTGATTCATTAAATGATCACCCAAATAGAATCATGTCCCCTAGACATATGAGCAAGCCCTGTCACAAAGACTGTGGAATTCCCATCCCACTTCCACTCCGGATCCTCTGGTAGTTGTGTTATGCCAAGTGGAACCTGATGATTCAAATTCACATGCTGACAAGTGATGCATCTTGAATCAAACTCTTCCACTAATTCCTTTATCCCTGGCCACTGATTCTGATGTTGGTGGTCCTGGTATATCTTCGCCACATTAGGATGTACCACTAGAGACTATGTATGGATCTCCCTCAACACCTCCTCCTGTAGCACCACTGGTACCAAGGTACATCCAATGAAGAGGATGACCTGCTCCCCGCCTTCAGAAAATCCTTCAGGTGCCTATCCTGAGGATATCAGAGCACGTCGATCCTCTCAGTCAATTTCACCAAGTTGCACCACCCTGAATCACTAAAGGAGTGGGGGAGTGACTGTCATAGACTAGAGGTAATCTTCTCCATTTCTATCCAAAAAGGATGTCTAAAATGCACCTAGCTACTCTGTCACCTCACATAGTAGCTGTAAACCATAACCCATGCTGAGTGCATCTTCTACAACATTTCCCTTCCCAGGAGTATAGAATATCTCAAAGTCATGGTCCTAGAGGTTCTCTAGCCATCGTTGATGTCTCAGTTTCAGTTCCTTCTGAGATAAGATATATCTGAGACACTTTTGATCTGAGTATACTGTAAAATGATTTCAAATCAAGTAATGTCACCACATCTTAAGGGTGAAAACCACTACTACTAACTCGAATTCATGGGTATCATGTTTTTTCTCATGTTTCCTCCACTGTCATGAGCCCTAGGCGATCACTTATTTCTCTTTCCTTAGGACACATCCATGTCTGTTCCCTTATTCATCATAGTAGACTATATACCCAACACCCTCTTTTGGTATCCTTAAGATGGGGGAACTCATCAGCCTCTACCTATGCTCCTAAAAACTCTATTGGCATCTCTCTGTCTATATGAAGGTATTTTCCTTCTTCATTATCACTAAAAGGGTGCCACAACTCTAGAAAAGTTAGGCACGAATTTCCGGTAGTATCTAGCCAACCATATAAAACTCCTCAACTCGATCACACTCTTGGGTAGCTCCCAATCAAGTACAGCCTCTATCTTCGTTGGATCTACTGCATCTCCAGCCTCCAAGATAAAGTGTCCCTGAATGTGGACCTATTGTATCTAGAACTATCACTTAGAGATCTTACCATAAATATGGTGCTCTTGGAGTGTATATAAAACTATCCTCAGATGATAGGAATTCCCCTCCTCTGATGTCAAGTATATCAAGATGTCATTGATGAAGACCACCACAAAGTGATCTAGGTATGGCTGAAAGATATTTTTCATGTGTCCCATGAACACTGTTGGGGCCTTGGCCAAGCTGAATGGCATAACTAAAAACTCATAGTGGCCATACCAACATATAAATGACGTCTTCAATACATCCTCATCACTTACTCTGAGCTGACGATATCCTGATCTGAGTTCTATCTTAGAAAACCAATGAGCTCCCTTCAGTTGATTGAAAAGATCATCAATCCTCGGAAGTGGATACTTGTTCTTGACAATCACCTGGTCCAAGTGTCGGTAGTCCACACATAGCCTCAAACGCCCATCTTCCTTCTTGGAGAAATAAATCGGGGTTTCCCATAGAGAAACACAGGGCCTTATGAACCCCTTCTTCTACAAGTCACCCAACTGTACTCGTAACTCACGATGCTCTATGGGGGCCATCTGATATGATGGTGTAGATATCGGTGTCATCTTGGGGTATAGGTCGATGTAAAACTTTACCTCTCCACATGGAGGTAGTACCAAAAAATCATCAGGAACGACATCACCATATTGGTCCACCACTACAGGATAACGTGGATTCTAAACACCTACTGCATTGAGTGTAAGGCTAGAAAATTGATGTGTGATCAGTTGAACCCTCTTTTGGGTAAGTCTATCCTATGATGCAAAGGTTCTCTTCTCTCTCGTGAAGGAAAACCTGGTCCCATCCTTGCGAACACACTACACATTGCACCTAATACATTCAATCTGTGCCTGGACTATGGATAACTAGTCCATACCAAAGATGACACCATAAGGCCTTGACGCCACTACTAGAAGATCTCAGCCGAATCTCTTTTCTCTTAGAGTATGCTCACACTGCTAGAACTAGTTTTTAATCATCGAATCTTTTAACGTAGAAGTCTCTATCCATAAGAATTGAGAAAACGCCTCTACCAAAATCTCTAAACTCTGAACGAGGGAAGTGGAAATAAATGAATTACTAGCCCCAGTGTCTATAAGTATTGTAGATATGATGGATTAGACACAGATATTACCTCAAATAATATTTGGACTGACATGTTTAGAGGCCTCAACTTCATGGAGTTGAGCTCATCCCTGACAACCTACACCCTGTGGTCGGGGAGGACCACTGAGTGGTGGCAGCAGTATAACCTCAAATCTCTTCCCACTGCCTGCTGCATGGCCAAATCCTCTGCCATGTCCTCCTGCTGCCTGCAGACCTCCTCAATCGAATCTCTACCTCTAGCTCAGTAGTCCCTCAAACATATGTAGGACGTCTGTACAGCACGTTGGGTAGTCATGAGCCATGTGACCCTACCCTCTGTACGTACAGCATTGTCTACACCTCAACTGTCCTACTTTATCCTTTGATCCCCGCACCACCGACCTTGTATCCTGAGCTCGTCCACAAAATGGTATATCCCTCTTGGGCACCTGCGTCATCTATCTACTTTCTGTTGCAGATGAATCTACTACCTGACGCTTGGTGCTGGCTCTCACTGTCGGTGCCTTCTCACCTAGGGAGCTCTCCACCAAAATTGCTTGCTTTAGCACCCCAACATGCATCAAAATATTGACCGATATCATTGATGCTCTGATCTACCATAGGGGAACATTCTCAATGGTCTGGGCACTGAAGAAAGTTTCTTGTACCTTGTCGGTGGAGTAGCAGGAGAGATCCGTGAACCTCACCGAGTACTGGGCCACATTCATGATGCTCTGCTGTATGTGAAGCTGCTCATTTATACGCACTGCGTTTTAATTTGATGGGACGAACTATGCCCTTAAAATGCCCTCATAGTCCGCCGAAATGAGGGCCACCTCGTCGTGTATCTAGAGCATCATGATCTACCATCTACCTAATACTGCCAGAAAAATAATGGCTACTAGGATCATCATAAGGTCAGCTGGGGTATCGACCAGGTGGAAAACTCTAGTTATAGCCTACAACCAGTCCTTAGCCACATGTGGATCCGTCTCGCCTAGAAACCTTGGAGTTCTATACCATTGAAAATCATGAAACACACTCTGTCGGCCTGAATCCACTCCTGGTGGGGCTAGTGGCAACGGATGCCCAATGGGTAGTGGTGCTTATGGTACACCACACGAAGGTTCTATCTTCATAAGAGACCCTACACTGAGGCCTCATTGCTCAGTGGGAAATCATCATCTACTTTCTCGGGAATCCTGGCTGGCTGTCTACATGGCAGCATCTTGAAAGAAAATAGGTGTTCCATGGTCAATAAGTTATACTTGGTGAGGTGACTCAAATAGATCACAATAAAAACGTTTCAGAAACACACGGAATTAGTGTTTCCATTCACTGAGTCGGAAATTAGAATTCAGGGTCCTTGTGTATGGACACGTCGGTTGCTGCACCAACACTGGATTCTACAAACCGAAACCACACTCATGACACTTAAAAGTATTGCCACATAGAAAATATCATAGTCCTAGTTCATTGGTAGAACCGCCTACTTTGATACTATTTTTTCATGACCCATACCTCAGGGCTAGTACCGTGACTACCCCATGCCTTCCGACCATAGACCAGGGGTTGTAGACTAGCACCAGAAAATAGTATTCCTTTAACAGGAAGGAATTTCCTTTTAACCTGTATAGACACACAAAATAGAATGAAACATGATGCAACCACATTGTAAAATGCTTCTATAAAAGTGTGCAGAAAGTAAAAGAGTGAGAGAAGTAAAAAGGGGCCAGAATACAAGCCCAACTAAAAAAGGTACAAGTACAACTGAAAAGTACTAAATAGATCCTGTATTTTCCATAGAGGATCCTACTTAATGGGTAGGTATAGATCATAGTCAGTAGTACGTACATCACGTCACGCCAAATGGTCTAATTCCGAGTAACGTCCAATCCTGGAAACATCATCCTTGATCAATATTGCCTGTCATCTGCACAAGACACAACAAGGTGTGGGCATAGCCCGTGCAGGGGTGAGTATAACGATAGTCATTAAGGACCCTGAAACGCCCATAGGTCTCCTAGAGTTCTAAAAAGGAAAAACCATAAAGCAATACATCAACTCTACTTAGGTATATGCCCATACATACACATATGTTATCAAGATATACTCATATCATACATGAGGGAAGAATACCACAAAGGTAACACTACAAAGGTAGATGTACCACAAAAGAAACCCTATAAAGATAACACCACGAAAGTAGAAGTACCACACAGGTAACACCACGATGCTTGAAGTACCACATAGGTAACACTATGAAGGCAACACCATGAAGGTAGAAGTACCACACAGGTATCACCATGAATCTAAAAGTACCACAAAGGTAACACCACAAATAGTCAAATACCACACAGGTAAAATACCCAGCTTACACATAGGTATAACAAATTTATAGAAGTTCAAATGATTAGTCGTTGGTTATATCATCATGTTCTATTAAGTATCACTAATCCTGACCCACACATGATTGATATATAATAACCCCCGATGACACACACTGGATCTGACCCACACAGGATCTGTATGTGTTGAACCACACAGGATCACTGATCGCTGATCCACATAGGATATGATATATTCTGACCCACACAATATCTATAGTAGTTGACCCATACAGGATCATTGTTCTTAATTTACGTTACAACTAACCATAGGATTCCTCAAAACTGGTGGACTCATGTTCTGTAGAATCTGCCCCGCAAGATATCGGTAGTACTTCGACCACAACTAATCTCTACAAAGGAGTAACCCAAAGTAAAACCATGTTGTATGGGTTCTAATGTGATATATGGGACGTCAATCAAATTTCCAGTCTATGAGTTATGAGCATTTTAGTTCTGAGGGCCCAGTTGGATTCGGGTTCGATCCAACCAGGTCATACACCAAATATGTCCAAAACCCATGTGGAGTATAAAAAAAGGGATGTCTCAGTCCCACGATCCCAATTTCACACAAACTTGGTCAAAAAGACGTCTGGTTCTCAAGATATGGTCATTTAAGTGTTTCTAGGTCCGGTTGGGCCCAGGTTCAGTCCGATCAGGTCTGTCTGACCCGGCCCGACCCTGTCCAGGTCTGACCTCGCAAGGATGGGCCATGGAGGTCTTGGCCTGCTAGGGTGAGATCATACTCAGCCCGTGTGGGGTGGCTCATCCCGCAATGGGACACAGGCTGCAGGATGTGTGGCCCGCTTTCCTCTCAAGCTGGAAATGGGGGTGGTTTCCCCCCATTTGGAAATTGATGTGGTAGAGCCTAAGGGCGATGTTAAGTCATGCAGGACCAGATGCATGTCCCGCCACCAAGGATATCTTTTCATGGTCTGCATCCTCCTGCGGTGCTCTAGCCGCACCTCCCTCTTCATCTGCGGTCGGCTGGTGTGCCAACAACCTCCTCTGACTACCACGACAGATGAGATGTGACTGATTCCTCGAGAAGCGTGGGTGTGCCACCTCCTCCGACCTCCATGGCTGATGATCTACAACCAGTTTCTCCAGCGGCAGAGGTGCGCCCCCTCCTACCTCATCGCCGACAAGTCCCAGTCACCACCATGAACCTTGGCGGCGCGGGTTGTCGGTACCACCACACTAATAGTCTTCCATGAAGAATGCATGCAGTAAACTAGGTTGTAGAGGGTTCATGTCGTGTTGGATAGGCCCGCGCCTCCGCGTTAGCTCGAAAATGTGAGGGAGGATTAAAGGATTCAACAAAATAACATTCATTAAACAAGAATCAAACCCCCACCTAACGAATAATGGAGAAACGCCCGTGATTGAGTAAGTGGGTCGGTGTTCACCATCATCCATAACTAGCATCTAACAAAGTCGCTCGATTGTCGATCTTCGGTTCGGGGTTTCGATGTCGCTCATCACAACCTGCTAGAATCTTTCTCGTCCTCCATGGTTGTCATCGCAGCACTTTACCAGCACTTCGTTTCTTGGAAAAGAAGTGTTGATACCTCTCCCCTTGCTCCATATAAATAAGAGAGGGGAAGGGTACGTAACAACATTGGGAATTAATGGGGACACATTAATTAGAATCCTTCTTAATTCCCAATGATGGTATTATATAGGATTGAAAGATCAAGCCATTTGTTGGCTTGACACGTCACTGGTCCAACATTGTCACTTTTCTGTTAGATGAAATGATAAAAGAAAAATAAAAATTAACTAATTTATTTTTATTATTATTTTAAAATTCCAAAAATATAACTTTTTCTCCAGACCTACTTTGGTCAAAGAGAAGCTTCTCTTAATGAAATCCCAATGCTACAGATTTAATAGTGCCGTTAGATTTTTATTCTGAGCAATAGTTAAAAATTGAAAAAACTCCCCTCACACATTTACTAAACGTAACGTAACAAAAGTTTAGAAATACATTTCGGGAAAACAGGCATTGGAATCACACGCCGTCAATTTTCAAGGACTTGTAATAATGCCAATCAATTAAAAACAATTACATGGAAAATATTCATCATTACAAAACCTCCCCAACAACCCATATAGAAATTATACACTGATCTAAAACCTGGGGAAAAATTATTTAATAAAATATTATATTCTCATAAAATATCATTAATGTTATTCTTATCACTATTCACTAAATATGAAATTAAAGACATTAAATTGGTAATTTTAATCAAATATAAACCTTTAAAACACCAGGATTATGTTTTATTAAGAAATAAAAATCATGTTCAACTATAAATAAACCAAAAAATTTACTTTTAGTGATTTTAAAACCATTACATGATTTTCCTACTACTTTCACGAGCACCACATCAGTGTTGTGTAAAAATTTTAGGTAAATATTTCATTATTAAAAATAAAAAATAAATTACCATGATAAAAATTATTTCATATTTATAAAAGGATATTATAACCGTACTTATCAACTTTTTATCCTTATGTAATGAAATTGTTGATATTATATTCAAGCGAGTGGCATTTTATGATTATTTGTTTCTTAAAATAATATTGAGGTAATAATTAAATAAAATTGTCACCAAGTAGGTATATATTTTAGAATTGGATGAAGATTACAAAAATAAATTCCTAAAATATTATAAGGGTAAGTGTTAGGTAAATTTTAGAGACTTTTCCCAAATATTTAAGCATATTTTACCCATTTTAACCTTACCTGGGTGATATTTTTTTAACAAGGATTTTATTGACAATGAATAAAAAAAGGGAAATATTTTCCAAATTTGATCCTCATAATTAATTATATTGAATGAATTTTTTATGATTCAATTCTCATAAGTGAAGAAATTCAATTTAAAATTAAACTCAAAAAAATGTGGAAATGTAGTATTTCAGAATATTTTTTTCTAGTGTATACATTTTTTTATACAAAAATTCAACATGAAATTAATTCCAGTAAAATTAATAGGATTAATAATAGTATAATTGAAAAAAAATTAATCTCATTTTAAAAATTAGAATTTTGTAAATTCATCAAAGAAATATATATTTTTATCAATAAAAATTAGTATTTTTTACTTTTTATTAATAAAATCATTCGTTTTACAAAATTATTAGAAATTAACTAATGGATTATTTTGATATGGTAGTATGAAAAAATAATTTACATGTATAAAATTTGTTTTCTGAAATTAATATAAATTAATTATATTAATTTTTCAAAAAAATTAATTAAAACCATTTTTTAAGAAAAATGTATTCTTAATGTATATGATGAAATTATAAAAAGTTGAGTACATATTTATCAATATATTTTGTTTATCTAAAAACATTATATATAATGTTTTAAAAAGGTTTCTATTATTTTTCCCTCCACTAAATTAATTACAATGTTTTATCAATTTACTATATTACTGTTCATTTAGACACGTGGTTCCATGTATTGCAAGCTATTGATAAAATTAAAATTATTTGAAGAGAAATATATCATATAATTTAGGGGTTTTTCATTTTAACACCAAAAAAATTAAATTTTCCATTGAAATTAAATTACTATGATTCAAAAAAGGAGGACACTTTTATTCATCACATCATCGTGTTCCCAAGTAGCTTCTTCAAAATTTCGGATTCCTCTAGAAAACATCATCTAGGTGAATAGACTTTTTATATAGTACTTTATCTCTACAATCTATGATTGATACTAGATGTTATTCATAGGAATAATCATACTCTAGTTTTACAGCGTATTTATTTATTACATGTGAAGGATCATGTATGTACTTACACTAGAGATTTATATAAAACACATCTTGAACATGAGACAGATGTAGTGGAAGAACTGATTGATAAGAAACCATCAATACTCGATCAAGAATATCAATTGGGATAATATATATAAGGAATGATTTTCCCTTATTTATGAATATCATATGGTTTTTTCATGGATAAATTTATAGAAATAACTTCTCAAGAACATCAAATTATTGATTTATTAAATTAATTTCCACATTGATTGTTTTACTGATCTTGAGTTGCCTTAATTTTTTACTAAGTGAATCTGAATTTTTCTATAATTTCCTCAACTATTCCAGGTCTTAATAGATTTAATTTTCCATCTTGATCCCCAAAAATTTTAGTTCTACAATTCTTTTCATTAAGCACTTCATAAGGATCCATCTGAATTCTTGACTAAAAAATATTGTCATATATAATATCAACTGGAGGAAGTTGTTGATACCAAAAACCATTTAAATCCATATAACATTATCTAAGAATATAATATAGGTTTTAAATGATTCTATTATAATTTCCATCTATCTGAGGATTATAATTAGTAACGACATATATCTTTGAATCCAAATAATTTTAATGACTTCACCAGAAGATCAAGGTAAACCTAAGATCATGGTCAGATATAATATAATTTATTACTCCATGAAAGCAAACCAATTCTTTAATATAACATCTTGAAAGATTATCAAGAGATAAATATCCAATGATATAAATTAAGTGTGATGACTTCGTAAAGTGATCAACTACAACCTAAATATCATTTATGGACTTTCATGGTTTTCGGGAGTATGATTATAAAATCTATGGTGTTGTTTTCCCATTTACATTCTAGTATGGGTAATGGATGTAAAATATCCTTAGACATTTGTCTATTGGATTTAACTTGCTGGCATACCAAGAACTGATATGCATACTCTATAATTTCTCTCTTAACATAGTCCCACCAGAAATACTCTTTCAAAACTATATAGATCTTCATACTTATAGTATTAATAGAGAATTATTCACTATAAGATTTATCGAATAGATCGTTCTTTATTTATAGAATTGATATAAAACATACATGGTGTCCAAACTTTATCATTCCATCAAAATCAATTTTCAATATAGGAATACATCTTGCACTATTTTTCAACTCTACATATTCGTTTTTTGGGAACTTTATTAATCACATGGATAAATGGTTGAATATTCATTTTAAAAAGATAATATTTCTCCCCTTCCATCAATATTTCTAGATCTATCTTTTTTAAATCAAGAAATATTGGATCTTTTGTAATCCTCATCATATATGATATAGCATGATCCATTTGACTCAGATCATTTTCCACCATCTTCACTTTCCCATTGGAAACATATTGAGAAATCATAATCATTAGTCAAATACAACCATATTCTATGGTTCATATTCAGCTGGTTTTGGGTGAATATATACATTAAAATTTTATATTCATTATATATATTACAACATTATATTTAAAGATATTTCTGCCATATATTTATTGTAAATAACCATAGCTAACTTAAAAACATGAGTTTGGTAATTCTTCTCATAACCTTTAATTTTAATGAGGCATTATATATCACCATATAATTTGGAATGATGTTGTATCTAGACCCCTTCATTGATTCAAAACTAAATATCATAAACCCTTCTCTATTGTATGTACTTTGAACATAGGTGAACTGACTAACCTTTCCTTTAGTTCCATGAAATATTCCTCAAATTTATCTATCCAAATGAAATTTTCTCCATTCCAATTGAACATAATGAGTGTATTATAAATACATTAGACATTATCCCAAAATAATATATAATATATAGAAAAACTATGAATAATATCGATCAAATTCAGTGTGGTTTTTGTGAGCCAATTTTCAATCACTTCATTCTTTGATGGATCCACTAATATACCCTCACATGAGATTATATAACAAAAAATGAATCTTTTTGTATCCAAAATTAAATCTTAGTAATTTCATCCTGAATCATATTCTTTCTTGGGATCTTCGATACAATTATTGAGTTATCTTCATTCTCTTCTATAACCCTCAAATATATAATAATATTCTATATAAATACTACAACAAGCTGATAATTGTAATCTCTAAATTCTCTTATCATTAAATTGTTGAGGATAACATGATAATTAGTATGAAAAAATGTAATAACTATAAATTCATAGTGTCGATTATTTATATGGAATGTTTCCTTGGGTACATTCTCCTTATTTTCCCTCAATTAATGATATCTGGAATGAAGTTAAATCATTTTAAAGAATTGATCTCTTTGTAGTTGATCAAACTAGTCATCAATACGGGGTATATGATACTTGTTATTCATTTTGGTCATCTTAAATTCATAGTTATCAATAGGTAGTCTCATATATCTATCATTCTTCTTAAAAAAATTAACAGGTTCACACCATAGTGACACACTTTGCCAAATGAATTCCTTAAAAATATCCTTATAGAGTAGCTTTTAAATTTTTATTACTCTATCAAAACTATTCTATATATATTATTCAAAATATTTGTACTACCAAGATTGAGTTCTATTAAAATATCCAATTAATAATTCACTTGAACAATGGACTACTTTTCTAGGAAATCATAAAAAATACTCTTGTACGAATATATTTAAATTTTATTTTATCCCCAAACATTTGAGATAAAGACCCCATTTTAATTAAAATTTAGACCTGTATATTGGATGTAATTTCCTTTAGAAGTTCATATATGTCATCAAACGTATAGACAATCATAGGTTTGTTCAGAATATGAAATGTGACTTCCCTTCCATTGAAATATATTTTTTATTTGTGTATATAATTTCGATCCATTCCAAAAATAACATTGAATTAAAATAGAAGAGAATATCAAGATTTTAATTAAGTACATTCATACAAACATCATTTATAGAAGTATCATTGCATTGATTTGGGTTCATCGACCAATATGAGTTTTCACTAATATTTCAACCTATAATCATTGTGGTGATATTGTGATACCCATTGAAATTTTATCAGATATAAATGATTGGTCATATAAAATATCAAATATGACATTGGAATTTCTATAGTGTATGGTATGTGTACCTTTCTACACTTCATTATCATACCACTATAAGTAATTTTGATATCATGATTTCTTTATGAACATCCTTTTCACAAAAAAAATTCAACTCCCTTAAAATAATTTCCTCCATTTTTTACTTCCACACTTCAATCATAAACATAATATTTTTGTGTAGTTCCAATATCCATATCCTCCATGATATTACATTCAAATGATTTCATCATGACTACTGAATTTTCTTATGGATAATTCCCATCAATGAAATGATTTTATTCCACTTAATACTTGATCAAAATTAATTTTGGTCTTCATGATAATATGATATGTGTTCCTAAAAAGTCATGTAAAATATTTCTCAAATGTACTAATAGATTTGTAATCCTTATTAATTAACTCATGGAATGATTTTTCCATTTTCATATAAAGAATACAAAGAAATTTCTTATTGAAAAATAATTTATTATACTCACCCAAATCCATGGAATCAATTTCATCATTTTGCCTCATTGTTTTGATAAGAGTCTATAATTTATATTCTTATACTTCGAATGGGTAAGATAGAAGTTATTTTTCATTTTTTGATAACTCTAGAACTGAAAATATAATTTAAATTGTACTAACCCATTATTCAATAACTATTGTATATGTTGAACCACTAAAAAAGGGTGTATTTTTCCTTATGAATGAATAAATGTTCCCAACCATTATCTATTGGAATCTCAACATGAATCATACCTTTAGAAGGTTATGTTGTCATGTAAATTACATTTTTGGTTCTAGATCCCATAACATTTGGTTAATAATGAGGAAAGTTTTCGTATTTACCATTGCATTCATCATCCACATAATTCTTTCTAGTTATATATATTGAATAAAACCAAAAAGTATAGTGTGAGAAATAATAAATCATAATGAAAAACCACAAAATCTCTAACTTTTAAAAACATTATGATGTTATATTATGCTTCAAAATATCTATAGGGTTATTACTAAATTTTAATCACCATTGTTTCCAAATGTGACTAAAATATTTTATGATACCAACTTTAGTGACACACACTTTTCATAAATAAATATTACCTCATTTTAGATGAATATTCATAAAATTTCATAGAAATCCATGATAGGACGATAAATATTCAGTGTCTTTTGCAATATGGATACATAAATAACTTTTTCATAAGATATCTACAACATATTATACCTAGTTCTTAATAATTATCACCCATATCAGACATATTATGCATAAATATTTATTTATATCCCTAGGAAGGTAAACATATGAATGGGTGAACCCAAATGCCCATAAGTGGCCAAAAAGCTTGATATTAATTATCAGTTAAGCCTAACATGAGAATAGGGGTACAATAATATGATGTTAACATTTAAAAACAATTACCTATAAATAAAAAATCATAATCATGAATTATACCATAATTCATGGAATTATACAAGACATCAATCATAAATGAATCATATAATATAAGCCATCAGAGCATAACATTGGAAAAAGACCGAAATTTTTAGAACACACATAAGTATAGAAAACCATTTCTTTTGTCAATGATCACTACCAATAATATAATTGTGGATTGGGTTCAATCTATATTCCATTATATCCTTATTCATGGTTCATTCTCAAAATTATCATATTGTAAAAAATTCCCTTACTAAAATGGGTTCATACCCCATTCTAGTCCTTACAGTCTCCCGAGATATCCATCTTTTCTCAATGCATTAAAGGGATATATAATTATAGGCCCACCCCTAAAATAATGAAAACCATACATATGAATTCCATAATAACATAAAGAATTCATTATATCATAACCCATGGAAAGGAAACATGTTTGATAAACATTAAAACATTTCATCATAGAAGAAACCGTGGATAATAAATGGGTATCATAAAAATATTGACATAATAATCAAACACCATTTAGAGAAATAATAAGGATAGTATAATTGGATCATATACCTAGTAAACCTTATGTTAAATAAAAATATTTCATATAAAATGATAAATTCCTCTAAAATATAACTTGGAATGTTTATTAAGAAAAATACTATTTTCACCTAGAAATCACTTATTTAAAAAATTAACAAAAATATTATCAAAATCGTTTTATTTGAAAATTTCCATGGAAACTTCTAAAAGAATCATAAATTAATAGAGAACCCATGATGGTGGGAAATTTTATTCATTCCATATATGATAAATCAATGATTCCATTTACATCTTCTGTAAAAATTCAAAAGTAACTCATTCAAAAAACAAAAAGAATATTATTTTTCAAAAATATTTGTAAAATTTCAATCATGGGACAATTTTACATAAAAAAATAACACAATAGTAACAAAATTCATCAATGATTTTTTTAAACATAGATAAGAATGAAAAATGATTATCTATCTAAGACTGAAATATGGTTGGCTTCCTTTAAAAATATTCATTCGGTCTCCTGATTACTTAAAGAGAGAAAATATAAAAGAAATTATGCAATATCTAGAGATAATTAGAGGGAAAAAAATTATTTTATTCTTGGTTAATAAGTCATAAAATTCCATTATCGTAAATTTGATCATAAAAACCCTTATATTTAGATAGAGAGTGGCATAAAGCCCATGTCTCAAGTTATACATACTTAAAATGTGATCTAACCTCTTATATTATAAATTTAATTTTATTATAAATTCATTAATTTATCAATTATATACTTATATTATCATATATAAATCACTTATAATATTTTTATACCCATTTATTTATAATTCCATACTTTAATTGTCATTTAGGGGTGTTAATTATTTAATTTTTCATGAGAATTTCAGTTTGGTTGTTCAAGTTATTTTAAAGTTATCATGGATCCATCACCAAAAAAATTATTATCATGATATAAATATAATATATATTCATTATAAATACATTTTAAGTTATCAATTTATGGTAGAGATAGAAAAATAAATTACACACTTCTCGGAGATGGGGGGCCATACGTATGCATAAATACTATTTTAACTTATCGACGGATAGAATGAAAGAAAGATTAATAATTATTTATTATTAAATAATATTTTTTATATAATATATATCATATGAATTCAATAAATATATTATTATTACCATCCATGTAAATCAGATATAAAAATCTCATTGCATCAGTTCATGGAGGTGGTAGTCTACAAGTACTCATGAGAAACGTTACTATTTTATAATGTATTGCAAGATAAGATGTTAGAGATGATATTATAATTAATTAAATAAAATTCATAAATATAATATCTAAAAATTAATCCAATACTAATATACATACATGAAAAATGATGATGGAAACTAAATTGTATCGCTACATAGAGGCGATATTTCACACGTACACATGAGCGATACTTTCGGTTCCCATTTGATGAAAAAGAGGATGAATATTGGGTTGTAAATAATAATAATTAAATTTCAGTAAATTAAATATTCTATAGTTATTATTTTATGATGAATAACATATATATATATATATGAGGTATAATAATAAATCATTTTAAAGAGGTTGGTTACTATGATTACCTCTTCTTTGGTGGGCCTCCAATAGATCCCTTCTCAAGGAACCCTAGAATGGTATTTAAATATTTAAATAACCTATAATTTATTTATAAGGGAGTTTATATGATTATTTGTTATGGTTTTTTTGACCTATAATGCTCAATGTTGTGTATTGAAAAGAGGGAAATTGGTTCCCTTTTATAAGGGTGGGGAGTGAGACACCTGTCATTACTTAAAATATTAAAATATAATTAATTTCATTCTCAAGTATTATGCTCCCCAATATGAATTAATTTAAATAAAAAAATTATTTTATTAAAATGTTATAATCCATGGAAATTTGAATAGTATTTGGTGTCATTTTGAATCTTATCATTTGGTTTAACCCATTTGTTAACCAATTTTAACCTTAACTGCAGTAATGACCTTTTTATTATTATAAAGTAATAAATTTTCATATGAGACAAAAATTAGTACATATATTTAAAATGGATGAAATGTATTCAATTTATAAATATTATTTTCCCATTTAATGGTTAATATTATTTTTAAATAATTTAATAAAGAGTTATTTTTCATTAAAAATCATTACATTCATATTTCACACAATTTAGTAATTTTAATTTTAAAGACCTCGTGATAGTAATCTAATTATTATAAAAACTTTTAATATTTTACTAATATTTTTTATACATCTAAATTTCTTTGGGAAACTATAAATCACCCAAAAACTATTACTTTTAGTGGATTAAAAACATTTTTATTATTTTTCTACTACATATGCAAGCACTGTATCGATGTTTCATAAGCATTTAAAGTAATTATTTCATTGAAAAAAGTTAAAATTTATTTAAAATTATAATTAATTAATCCATCTTTTAAATAAACATTTACATAAAAACTAATCTTATTTTTATCCTTATGTAAAAATAGTAGAGATATTAATGTAAAGAGGGTGCCATTTTCTGTTTATTCATATCTTAAAATAATATACTATTCGTAATCAAATAAAACACAAAGTGTTCTATATTCGAGATATGGATTTATTTAGATTAAATAAAAATATAAAATTGGATAATTTCTAGTTTTAATGATATGTTTATGTCTAATACAAATTTTTTAACCATGTTTTACCCATTTTACCATTATGGAGGTCACAAATATTTACCAAGGTTTCTATTCACAATGAAAAAATAAAAGTGACCAATTTTCAAAATTTTATCCTCTAAATTAAAAATATCGAATAGAATATTCAATATTAAATTCATATAAGTGCAAAAAATTTAAAATAAATTTAAACTCACAAAACACGTTGGAAAACAATTTTACATAATAATTTCATATGAATTATATAAATTTTTATACAAAAATAATAATAATAATCCAAATGATAAAAATTAGATTATTCATAATATAAAAGAAAAAAATTTAATATAAAAAACCTTTAAAAAAATTTAAAATTTTATTTTATTTTAACAAAATTGATAGTTTTCAATAAAAAGTCTTTTTTTAACTATTCATCAAAAAATCAATCATTTCATAAAAATATCAAATATTCACTTTAAGATAATTTTTATATGATGATTTAAAAAATCATGTTTTTTTTAAAATTAAATTATCTAATGTTTCAGAAATTAGTTATATTTTATACCCATAAAAATAAATACAAAAATTTTGAGGAAAAAAATATTTTTTATAACACATAATGGCTTTACTAAAAAATGATTAATTATTTATGAATATAATGTATTTATCGAAAACTATAATAAAAAGTTATTTTAAAAGGTATTTTTCCTTTTAATTACACCAATATAACATCTAGGATACAACTGTGTACTATATTATGGTTTATTTAGACTTGGGGTTGCCTATATAGCATGTTGTTTAAGAAATTAAAATTAGTTGATGGGAAATATATCATAAAATACCCTGGTGATACATTAAAACTTTTAGGTATGGACTATAAATAATTCCAAAACGTATGTATGGTTTATCGGAATGTTTAGGATAGTTTTGGGAAGATTTTGGGTTGGACTTGAGGAATTTTGGTTTGGGGGAAGTGAAAAGAGGATGACCCCTTTTATAAGTGAAAATGGATGATATTTTTGTAAATACCAAAAACTATTCAATAATGAGATGTGTGTATCAATTATAATGGCTCAAAAATTTGTGAAATTATAGTGTGGGTGAGATATTAGGACTAGAAAGACTCAAAAAGTTTTCTCACACATTAAAAAAAAGATTCAATCCCTTTTCCTCATTAATTTTTACTTTTACCATTTTACCTTTTACAGCATAATCTATTTTTTACCTAAGGTAACATAATCATTATGACTAAAAATAAAGTGGTTGATATTATAAATTTAGTACGTACAAATTCAAAATTTTAGTTCTATTTTTTCTAATTCTATTTTGAAAATTGTTAAAAATTAATTTTAATTTAATTAATTTAAAATGTAATAAAAAGAATTTTGATAAAAAAAATTCATTATTCTAAATTATCAAATATAGGTTTTTATACTATAATAAATATTTTAAAATTTATAATTTCTATTATGAAAAACATATTTTTTAAACAAATATTTTTCAAAAATTTCTAATTCTTACTTATATGCTAATAAGGTAATTAAAGTTACAATATTAATAAAAATGCTATCTTTCACTATTCACCTAATCTTTTTTTAGAAAAATATAAAAAAATTATATATGGAAAATATTTTCACTCTAAATATAAAAATAAATATTATTTTATCAAATTCACAATCTAAAAATTAAAAAATATAATTTTCAATTAAATAAAAAATTTCAATGAAATTTCATTATAGGAAAATGACTTTTTGTATATTAACTATTATTCTTCCATTTAAATTACTAATTAATCTAACGTGAAAATATTATTCATACTATTGGTATTAAAATTTATTTTTAAATAAGAAAACTTTTTCTCTTGAAATAAATTACCAATTATTAGAAAATATAGTTTTAAGCATAAATTTAATAAATAAATAAATTTCCTTTAAAAAAATATTCATGATATATATGTGAATATAAATAGTTTTTTTGTTATCTGTATCATTTAAATTTACACTTACATAACTCCTTATATTCCTTGCATAATACGTATGAATTGGATTTGTTTTTATAGTTTCAGTTGAAATTTCATCTTGCACGGATCTTTTGGTAATCTCCCTAAGATTGAAAGTATCCTATATATGGTTTCACTAAAACTAAAATTTCATGGGATCATCTTCTTCTTTGTTCATGGAAAACCCCAAAAAATATGCCTCTCTTTTGATCTTTAAAAACTAGGCTTCATAAAGAAGTCTTCTACTTTCAAATTTTATTTCATCCTACTTTATTGATTGTTCAGTATGATTACTTAATTTTGTTCTTTCTTATTTAACATTCAATTTTTTATGATCATATTTAACATTCAAAATATATCATGTTTTTTCGTGTATGTATCCTATAGTGGCTGGAGAACACTATTTAATATAATTTTTGTTCAAGGAGAATATACTGTGAAATATCAATATATTATATTGGTCTAGTAAAATAGATCAAGAGGATTGAGGAAGGGAGGAGTGGATATTCTATTTTGTAAGTGAGGTGTGTGCTTATTTTTTAAATACATGAAATATTAATATTTTAATATTTTACAACTCATATAAAATATATTCAATGTTCCATATATTTAAAGACAATGAGGATAAGGTTGATATAAATTCAGCCATTAAATCTTGGACATGTTTATGTAAAAATTTAATCCTTATCTCTTAGTTAAACACCATCCTTAACCCTTTTAAACCTAACTGTGTTAATAAAAGTTTCCATTTATAAGGGACATGAAAGGAATTTTAAAAAATTTCAAGTAGAAAATACATTGAACATTCATGATCTAATCGATAATTTACTCTACAGTTGTGTTATGATAAGATTTTTACTATTTTTAAATTTTTTAAAAATTTATTTATAAACATTAATTTCCATTTATAGTAATTTTTAGAACGATTCAAAAAATTTAACATTAAACATTTGAAGACAATACTAGAATTGGAATATAAAATCTTTCACTGCCACTTATACTTTATAATAACCCATTAATTCATATACTACCATAATTAATGCACAACATGTTACCTTTATTGATTTCAAAATAATTTACCTATTTTTTCGAAAGCATTGAAAAGAGTTTTTCCATTGTTTCATAACAGTTCAAGGTAATTATGAAATTGTTAAATTTTAGAAATAAAATAATATCATTTAAATTATTAATTCAAATTTGAAATAACTGTTTTAACCATTGATGTGTTTATTTTATCCTCAGGAAAACATATGGAGATATTAAATGAAGGAGAGATAAATTTTTAGTTATCTTTTATGTAAAAAATATAAATTCCACCATCAAAGTAAAATGAATAATAATTTTAATAATTTCAATGATATGATGACTTATAATTTTCTAAAATTAGTTTACTCATAAGTAACAAAATCCAGTTTTTTCACAATTCGTCGAGCATGCCTCAACATATGACAGAGGTTGCTGACTAGCAGCGAGGTTCCAATGTTGGTATAGTGGTGAGACTATAACATTATGATTATATTGGATCAAAATTTTGATAAATGAATAAATAGAACATCATAATAATGGAATATAAATAAATGAAGGAAAATCTTCTAGACAATATTAATAAACAAACCAAAATTAGAACCATATAAAAATTGATGTCTATGTTATGGACATATACAAATTGCAGGCATACATACATATAGTATATCAAAAAAAGAGCAAAAAGATATCCTATGTAATCATGAAAAAAATATCATCCCCATCCTCCCAAGATCCCATGTTATACCCAATCAAGAATCCATGACCGACAACTTTCCCTTGTCCCTATATAGATCTATAAAGTCCTTTCGTTTACCAAACTGCGGCTCAAATAGGTTGGGAGATATATTCAGTATGCCACCACTAATGGGGTCAATAAAAATCCATTCCATGAGTAAAAAAGTAGTAGTGTGTAGATATAATATATTTAGAGGAATAAAATTCTTGAAATTGTTATTACATTAGTCTTAGACTCATTATGGGATGCCTGACTTACCAAACTGACTTCATCCTTAGCCGAATTTTTTTGATTAGATGTCTTATAAATGTTTAGGGTCTAACTGATCTAACTAGAGTTTCTAGGTTGAATCCATATATATAAAGTGGGACCTGAGTTGTATCTAAGGCATATAAGTAGTAATTAAAGATTCATGACGATTCAAGGAATCCTTGACAGTTTATGGTCAATCCAACTCATTGAACAAAAACCAAACAAACTATCAATAAGGTACTAAGTGTAATCCAAGGGGTACACCCGAGGCATTCCACTAGAATAATTTTACACCTTTAACCTTGTTACCAAAAGTTTCTGTATTGTAACAAAACATTGGAATGATTACTAAATATCAAGTCTCAATGGAATGATTAGTTTAATAGCCTTAAAAGTACTTGATACATTCACAAGTATTACATTAAAACATGAAATAAATAAAAACAACATTGTGTCCCCTTTTCACACCCTCATATCCATTGGCCTATCCTTGTTGGTTAATCATAATATACTTCTTAACATCCTAGGAAAAATAAAACATAAGGAAGAGGTGAGATCAGATGCTCAGTATGGATAACAATATAGCAGAAAATATCATAAATAACCATAAACATTTAAGGCAATGTATAAGGCTAAAACACAAACCTTTAAACATAAACATTAGCATGATATAGACAAAAATAATTCAAATAATTGCATTTAATTATTCACATAGATATTATACTATTCTAATAATCAAATGATATATCAATATCTAATTACATAATGATGGAATGCATAATGTCGGATATCAAAATCATATAGTCAAGGTCTTGTGCCAAAACTACAAATAATATTTTGTAAAGGCCTTGTGGAATGACACTAGTTTGTCTCATGAGACGTACCGATGCATCGAAGAGATATAGAGGGATCAACCCATCACTTACTAAGTCCAATTTATTCCTCATATAAAAAGGGTGAAACATAATCTAAACATTCGTATAAAAACTAGCATATGAAATGTCAATACTTTTACCAAAAACAATGACTGGTATAAAAATAGAACATCCACAGTAAAAAATAACACATTAATTTCAATATAGAATATTGTATTATAATAAATCAACCTCCATCAAGAATAAAATAAACTAAAGGATATTGGCATAAATTTAAATAATCAGTAAAACCATACAAGAAAAATATCGGCTTTTTCTTGAAAATATTTTAAAGTCGCACTATTTATCAAGAAGTCATTTAGAATAGATTTTTTAATCAATGTTTCCCATACCAATTTGAAACTTTTGAAATGAATTTTAATTTTAAAATAGTCATTTCCATATAAATAAATCCTTAAACCCTTTTTTGAAACATGGACAACAATTAGAATGATTCAGAAGAATTAATCTTTAAAACATTTAAAACGATATTTTATTTATAGTTCCTAAAAAAAGAGAGATGATTGATTAAAAATAATTTAGGTAATAAAAAAATTAAAATATCATGAGAATAAAGGGATTCCTGATGTACTATGTCAAAAGATATTATATAAACCATATGAAATTGAATTAGAGAATACCAACAAAGAAGTCTCAATGTAATGTAAATTAAGATTAAATTCCTTATAAAGACGATATACATAGATTAATGATAAATAAATGACATAATTATGTGTCAAAAATATAAATACACTCAATATTATTGGATATTTAGTGTAAATAAATCAGAGGACATTCACAAATATTCATGTAAAACAATACCAATGACTTGGATAATAAACTCAAGGAATGGAAATTGAGTTGAGATTAATCTTATCAAGATCATATCAATGACATTGATAATTTATCAATTGAGTAATTATGTCTATAAAAAGTATACACACACAAAGGAGAGTGTATATTACTTCATAAAGAAATAAATAGTGATTTAACCCATAATCAAGGAGTAAAATAATCAATGATGTGTGCATAAACCTTAATGAGTGGAAATTGAAATTAGAAATTCCATTACCGATTTGGTATCATAAAAAACATACACCCCTAAAATAATGATCATAAAATGATGATTTAAATACCCATAAATTAATTCATATTACATAAAGAATGCAATCATGTGCAGTACATACACCACACAAAAGGAATTAGTGGCAACAATAGCATGAATCTCACTGGAATAAAAAGTGAGATGAAAAAAACATACCTTATACTCTTCCTTAGTATATGGTAGGTTAACATTATAGATAATGGTTAAGTAATTGTAATTAAATTATAAAATAACCACCTACATAAATATTATATCATATTTGATATTCTAATAATTCTTGGTTTGTGATATTTCAGTAGTACAATTTTTTTGGGTTTTAACTGATTCGTTTTCCTTTATATGTTTTGTTAAATAGGTAATGTTTTTTATGGTTAGAAACTATTTGATTAATATATAGTTGATATTAAGTTATTAAACATTGTGTTTAATCATCAAATGAAAATTATTCTTGAATGGTTATGATGGGGAATGAAATATCATCGTGTCGTGGAGACGATAAGTTGTATGTACGCACAAGTGACAATATAATTCCAATAGTGTTGAAATTGAATGTAATTGGATGGTATATTATATATAAATAAAAATTAACATGTGATATTTATTATTTATATCATTTATTATAATTATTATTCCCATCCAAATAATGATACGTTGAATAACAAACTACACCACGATGTGGAGGCAGTAAGCCGTACATATGCACGTATGGTGACTTTTTCATTCATAGGATGGATAGAATAATGAATATGGTTGTAACATATTTATAATTACATAAAAGTATATAGAATGTACTGGAGTTATTATTTTGGTATGGAATCAACAATTAAAGAGGACCTGGAATATAAAAGAACATTGAAAGAGGTGATGAAATTATTACCTCTTTTTCGGGTGATTCCTTTTGATTTGATAAAAAGGGATCCATAGGTTGGATTTCTGATCAAATTAAGTCTTCTATGATAAATTGAGTATACTTGGGATGATATTTTATCAGGTTTTCGATGATCCAAATAGCATTGGTGGTGTTAAATTAATATAAGGGGAAGGGACCTTTTATAAGAGAGGTGATGGCCACTTTTGGAAAGATTAAAATATTATTTTATTATAAACTAATTGTCAGTTTCTAATGGCTCTAAAAGGATTTATGTCGAGGATAACGTTGGTATGGGTCGAAAAACTATCAACCAATAGGTTTTATACATCTTTATGATTCCATATTAACCTTATCCTTTAGTTTTAACCCTTAGTTAAACAGTTTATCTTTTACCTTGTCTTCTTGTATTTTTATAATAAATGGTTAATAAATTTATTATAAAAATACAAGATAACCCTAAGTGGTTCATTATTGAAAAATATATTCTTATCTATGTCCATTCACCAAAAAATATATTTTTAGAATTAATAAATCATTTAATAAAATAGTATTTGTTTTAAAAACTCATTTATGTCAATTTTGACACTATTTAATATTTGGTTTTTGTGAAATCAAAAAAACATTATCACATCGAAAAAAATTATTTAATAAGCCATAAAATGTAATATTAACATTGAAAATTCGTGTAATGCATCAATAGTCTCAATTTACATTTATTGTGATATTTATAATGTCAATTATCTTAATCTTTCATAAATAAGGTAATTACTCCATCATCATTGGGTCATAGATAAATTTAATTATTTAATGTTTAAATAATATAAATAAAATATAGTGAAGTATAAATTTTTTATATTTTTAATGAATATTTAATGTATAATTTATCTTACATATAACCCTTTATTAAAAATTGGTTAGTTATTGAACATTGAATTAAAATCTTTCAACACTTCTTTAAATAAAATAATAAAAAATTTCATAATCTAATCTAAGTGGATATAAAGGATAATATTTTATTCCTAAAGTTTATTTTGGTATAAATACACTTATCCAATAGAATTAATACATGTGTTAGGATAATTATAAAATCATTTTATCTTTAATTAACCTATTTCCTTTTAACTATGATAAATAAAATTCAAATGTTACTAATTACCAAAAATATTCATCATATTGAAGAAAATTTTACATGCTAATGTGTATTGTGACTCTCTGATTTTTTAAATTCAATTCACAGTAGAGGTAAAAATATGTTTTATGCAAATTTGCAAATGTGCTTAGAAGGTGTGTAAAAAATAGTAAAAAGATCAATAAAATTTTATATATCTAATATTATTATAAAATGACTACAAAGAATTACATTGGAAAAATATAGATATTATTTATGTATTTTTACTATAATATTAATTTAAAATAAAAATAATTATTTAAATAATATTTTGGCTTTAAAATATAATGCAGTGTTTTTCATTATTCATCAAAAATTGATTTTTTTAGAAAAGTACTATAAAATCACCCAAAGCTGATTTTGATATTCCAAATTCAAAAATAAATCATATTTAACCAAATTTAAAACATATAAGTTGTATTAATTAATTTAAAAAAAATATTCTCGTTGTCAATACCATAAAGTGGGTTTTTGAGAAGTAAAAATTAACAAAAGATTGATATGTGTTTATGTCCAATTTAAATGTTAAATTACTACCAATGACCAAAATTGGATTAAATGATAAAAATATAATCTAATTATACTTCAAAACCATTCAAATCTATAATTTAACACTATAAAATATTTTGACTGAATTTTTTTTTCAATTTAAATTTAGTGTTTTTCACTATTCATCAAAATATGAATGTTATCAAAAAAACTCCAAAAATATATCCAAATTATATTTTTTTGTCCTGCTTATAAATATAAAGTTTATTTTGAAAATTTTAATATATAAAAGTGTCAAATATTTTATTTAAAAATGGTTATCCATTAAAAGGTGGTCAACTTTCAATTTTTTTAAAATACTTCTTTTATCTGAATAATTTTATTTGTTCATATATTATTTCTAAGAAACATATAATATGGACGTTAAAATTATATGGAGTATATAAAAATCAAAATGCAGTTATTAATATTCATAACCATTTTTGAATGGCTTGTTTGGTACGTCATGGTGCTCTCGAACTCGTTGTTGCGTCCAGTGCAAGCTATTAAATTAATTTAAAGAAAATAACTTACTATTAAATCCTGGGGTGTTACATTCTTACCCCCTTTTTGGAAATTGCATCCTCAAAATTTTAAAATTGGGCTTGATAACTTTATTCAAAGTACCGCATCAGAAAAAGAGTCAACATAACTATCACTTTAAAAGAAAGAAAGATAAATACAATGGTCACTCGAGATAACCCATACTAGGATTCCATGTAGGAACACATGGATATAGAAGATAAATACAGTGTCATGTTCTGATGGAGAGTGATAGAAAATATGATAATGAGAAAGTTAACAATAAGAAAACCACAAACTTGTGATGGGTTAAACAGTCATTAGTTTCCCAGTAGGAAAAGTAAACAGAAAACCATTTTTATATTATGTTCCATGTCATAAGGTCGGTAATTTATTTATGATATTTAATAAGAAAATAAAGATACATACTTACTTTATATGTAGAGTTTCATCCTTTAATAAATTTCTACCACTAACTCATCTTTTCGTCAAATGATGAGTATTCAGTATGACATGGTCACACCTGAAGAGGTAGAATCTACATCTAGAGAATCACATAATCTACAAAAGAAAAAATCTATACATACCATGTCATTAGAGATTAGACAAAACCAAATGGTTAGTACAAGATCAGATGATCCTCAAAATAGATAATACATTATAAGAAGTAATACTAATTTTAATTTCCAAAATTAAACAGATAATACCCAAAGATTAATAAAGACCATTAAATAAGAAATTGTCCTTAGAATCCTTCAATATCACCCAAACTGAGATTGAAACCCAAAAGTGAGAAGAATTTAATCACATAGTGATTCATATTAAATATTAACATTTATCTCTAAACAACATCAACTACTCTTAAAGTCACATACAGAAGTGTAATTAACCAAATCACATATTCTCAATGATAGGTTAATCATTTCCATTAATAAAATTAATCCCTATAAAAAACATAAATTCATCCAAAATAAATAATTTCACCATTAATCCTCAAATATTATCCCATAGTATTCTATTTTCCTTACGCATATAGTGTTCCCAACAGAGCGAACATCTTCCCAAACAACATTTATTACTTAATCACTAAATCATTTTTCCATAGTAAGGATATCTATTTGATAAAACATAAGATCAGAAATTATATACTTATTGATCAATAAAATCATTCTATCTAAAAATAATTATACACACTATATAAGTACTTAATGTAGTCCAACAATAGGCGATAAATCCTAGTCTCACTTTGGTTGTGGGTTTGATTCATATAGCTTTTTCCGACGTGACAGGTTTCGACAGGGTCTATGTGTTTTCCTTTTAAAAAATTTTTTTATAACATTCCCAAAATGAGATAAGTTCCTCAAAATTACCATTACATAATTTAACCACAAATTTTATCTCATACCACATATTTTCATCCGAAAAAATAATAACCTCTAATTTCCTCAACATCAGGGATCAGATAAACCCAAATGATTCTTTAAAACTATATCCACAAAATAAAAGATAATTCTTCGTCAAAAAGGATTATTACATAACAAACTGCAAGGATACACATACATGAGAAAAGTCTACCAAAGTAATCCCATCAAAAAAGATCACTAATACTTTCAAACATTTCACCATCAATTTATTTACACAATGGTTCTTCATTAACCTTGGGGTTACCATATAGAATAGGGAATTGACTCAGGTAATTCCCAGGTCCTCAGCATTTACAGAAAATGACTGTAAATGGATTTTTAGGGTCATTTTTTACAGTACTCTTCATTTTTCCTCATCAATTATTTACTTTATGTCATTCTTTCCCACACGCAAAACATTTCATTGTTCTATTGAGACAGTTTCATGGGTGTCTCCTTCCAAATTTCTAGTATGATCAAAATTGAGCTTTCTTTTCTCCACAATCTCCACTGCTGGAGCACTTATCATTCTCCACCTTTCTCTTATTTGTGGATTTTTGGGAGTTTTTTAATGAATATATTTTTTATCATATTTTTGGAAACCTGCTTCGACATGAACACAATATCTTTTATGCCTATCAAAATACCATTTATTTACTAATTTCTTCCATCATTCCAACCTTATACATCATGTTCAATCATACTATGACATCCTTTGAATCAAGCCATTGAATAATACCAAAAAGCATATTGTGATTAAAAAATGTCATAAAATCATTTAGATAATATCATGACACCTTATTTTCAATCTAAAACACCTTAGTATTAACCAGGGTTATATATTCTCATCTTGTATTAAAATCCTTCAAATAATTTTGTAAAGAAAATGTGAATTATCCTAAGAATATCCCCTGGGAGTGTCATAACCAAGAGTGAAACAAGGCCCATTGTCGTTCACCAATTCCCTTTTGTGTCCAGCTGAAAGTGGTGTTTTAAATTTTTATCCCTAGTTACATCTGTGCCAGAGTCGCCTCTACCTGCTCGTATCTAGACAAGGATGTATTTCTTGGAGAACCCACATAATATTTACATTATATATTTTTTGTATTTTTTTCTATACATATCCTTAATATCTATATAACGGTAATGTTCTCTAACCAGATTTTTTCTAAATCTAGCTTCTAATGTTTGGACTAAACATCCCCTGATACCAACTACATCACCCCAACCCTATTTACCAAGATTTGGTGCATTATTTCATAACATTGTCATGATTTCAAAAGATCAAGTCGCAAAATACTGATGGGATTATTAGCCTTGGAATTACTGGATGCATTCATAAGTATTACATGATATAATTAATTAAAGAAAAAACATTGTGTCCCCTTTGAACACACTGTTATCCATTGGCCTATCCCTATAGGTTATTCATAATACACTTCTTCACATCTTGGAAAAATTAAAACATATGGTAGGGGTGAGATCAGATGCACAGTAGGTATAAACATATAGTGGGAAATATCATAAATAAGAATCAACAATTAAGGCAATATATAAGACAAAAACACAAGCCTTTAAACATAAACTAGAGGATAATATGGTAAAGATAAATCAAATATTGACATTTATTTATTTACATGGATATTATACTATTCTAATAATCTCATGTGATATCCATATCTAATTTCATAATTATGGAATGCATAATTTTGTACATCATAACAACATAGTACAGGCCTCGTGCCCAGACTATAAATAAGATTTGGTCAAGACCCTGTTCCAAGACACTAGTTTGTCTAATTAGATCTACTATTGCATCAAAGAGCTATATAGGGCACCACCAGTCATTTAATATGTCTAATTCATTCGACATATAAAAATATTGAATCATAATTTAATCATTCGTATTAAAACTAGCATATGAAATTTTAATACTTTTACCACAAACCATGAATTGTATAAAAATAGCACATCCACAGTCAAACATAACTCATTTGATACAATATGGAAAATTGTATTGTAATAAACAAAACATGATCAAGAATAAAATACATTGATGGATATTGGTATAGATGAAAATAATCATTAAAACTATTTTAGATAAATATCCCCTTTTTCATGAAAATATTAAAAAATTTGCACTATTTATCAAGAACCCATTTAAAAGAGATTTTTGAATCATAGTGTCCCATACCAAATTGAATATTTTGAGATGAATTTTAATATTAAAACATTCATTTCCATATAAATAAATCCTTATAACCATTTTTAAAACATTGACATTAATTAGAAATATTTAAGAGAATAAATCTATAAAACAATTAAAATGATATTTTAGTTAGAGTTCCTAACCAAAATAAAAATGCTTGAATAAAAATAATTGAGTTAATAAATGCATTATAATATCATTAGAATAAATATATTCATGATATACTATGTCATATGAAATTATATACATCATATGAAAGTGAATTGGCATATAAAAACAAAGAAATCCCAATGGAATGTAAATTGAGATGAAATCCATTATAAAGACTGTATCTATAGATTAAGTATAAATATATTAAATAATTATGTGTTAAAAATATAAATAAACTCAATATTATTTTATATTTATTGTAAATAATTCACAGTACATTTACACATATTCTTGTAAAAACAACACCTGTGACTTGGATGTTAAACTCAATGAATGGAAATTGATATATGACTACTCTTATCAAGTTCATATCAATGAATAAATAATTTATCAATGGAGTGATTATGTGTATCAAAAGTATATCCACACCTATGGGAGTTAAAATTACTTCATAAATAAATAAATAGTGATTTCAAACATAATCATGGAGTAAAATAATCAATGAAGTGTGCGTAAAACCCAATGAGTGGATATTGAAATTATAAATTCCATTACCAATTTGGTAACTTATGAAAAATACACCCCATGAAAGAAATATCATACGATAAAAAAGTAAATACCCATAAATTAAAGTATATTACACAAATAGTACAATCATGTCTAGTACATACACCACACAAAAGGAAATAGTGGCAAATATAGCACGAATCTCACTGGAATAAAAAGTGAGATGAAAACCCTTTACCTTGTAATTTTCCTTAGTAGATGGTAGGCTAACCTAATGTATAATGTTAAGGAAATTGTTTTTAAATTATAAAATAACCACATACCTAAATATGATATCATATATGATCTTCTAATATTGCTTCATTAGTGATATTTCAGTAGTATCATTGGTTTGAGTGTTAACTGATTCATTTTCCTTTATATGTTTTGTTACATAAGTCATTTTTTCTATGGATAAGATTTATTTGATTCATATCCAGAATGATATTAAGTTCTAAAAAATTATTTTTAATCATAAAATAAAAATTATTCTTCAATGGTAATGATGAGGAATGAAATCTCTTCGCGTCGTGGTGATGGAAAGTTGTACGTGCACACGAGGGACAATATCATACTTTTAGTGGTGAAATTTTATTTAATTGGATGTTATATTATATATAAAAAATCATTAACATGTTATATTTATTATTTAAATCAGTTATACGCATTATTATACCCTTCCAAAAAATGATGTGTTGAATAACAAACTGCACCATGGTGTGGTGAAGGTAAGTCGTACGTATGCACATTTGGTGAATTTTTCATTCATAGGATAGATATAATAATGAATAATTTTCCACAAATATTTATAATAACATAAAAATATTTAAAAGTTACTGGATTTATTATTTTGGTATGAAAAAAACAATTAAAGTAGAATTGGAAGGAGGAATGATCATTGAAAGAGGTGATGAAATTATTACCTCTTCTTCAGGTGCTTCATTTTGATTTGATTAAAAGGGATCCATAGGTTGGATTTCTGAACAAATTAAGGCCTGTATATTGAAGTGATTGTAGTTTGGAGGACATTTGAGTAGTTTTTGTCTGAGCCAAATAGATATGGAGGTATAAAATTTAGAGAAGGGAAAGTACACTTTTATAAGGGAGGTGAGGGTCACATTAGGAAATGATTGAAATATTATTTTATTAAAAATCATTTTTGGTTTATAATGTCTCCAAATAGATTTATTTCAATGCTAATGTGGGTATGGGTTTCAAACCTCTCAACCAATAGGTTTTAGACAATTTTAGGTCACCATATTAACCTTATCGTTTAGATTTTACGATTAGTTAAATAGTTTATCTTTTACCATGTCTTCTTGTATTATTAAAATAAATGCCTGATAAAAAAACTATAAAAAGAAAAAAAAATAACCCCAAGAGGTTCATTATTTAAATATGTAACCTTATCTAAGTCCTTTGGCTGAACCTTATATTTTTTGGAATATTATATAATTTAATAGTGTAGTATTTGTTTTAAAAACACATTTATGTCAATTTTGACTCTATTTAGTATTTGGTTTTTATGAAAGTCATAAAAACAGAATAACTTTTAAAAAACATATTTAATCAAACTTTACATTTAATATTAACATAAAAAATTGTTTAATGCATCAAACATAAAATTTACATTTATTTTGATATTTATAGTATCAATTATTTTAATCTTTCATTAATTAGGTAATTACTACATCATCATTGTGATATAAATAAATTTAAATATTTCATTCATAAAAAAAATAATTAAAATACCATGATGTATTAAATCCTTTTATCTTTACAATAATAATATATAGTCTACTTTAACTTATGTATAACACTATATTAAAAATTATTTAGTTATTAAAAATTGAATTTAACACTTTTAACTCTTCATTAAATAAAATAATAATAAATGTACAAATATAATTCCAGTGGATAAAAAGGATCATATTTTATTACTAATTTTGATTTTGGTAGAAATACACTTATCCAATATAATTATTACATATTTTTTTGGTTATTATAATATCATTTTTACCTTTAATTACCCTTTTTAATTTTATCTGTGGTAAGTAAAATTAAAAAGTAACTATCCGGAAAAAAATATTTTAATCCTATTGAAGAAAATTTTACTTACTAATGTCAACTGTTTCTCTCAGAGTTTTGAATTTCAATTCACAGAAACAGTAAAATTATGTTTTATGAAAATTTTCAAATGTTCCTAGAAGGTTAGTAAAAGACAGATAAAAGTTCAATAAAAATATATATATATAATATTATTATAAAATGTCTTAAATTAATCAAATTATAATAATATATGAATTATATATCTATTTTTACTTTAATATTAATTTAAATTAAAAATATTTATTTAAATAAAAAGATGTCTGTATACAACACCATAGTGTTTTTCGCTATTCATAAAAAATTGAACGTTTTTAGAAAAATACAAAAACATCACCCAAATATAATTTTGATATTCCAAATTAAAAATTGATTTCTATTTTACCATATTCAAAATGTATCAGTTGTATTAATTAATTTAAAAAAATATTCCCATTGTCAAAACTAGAATGCGGTGTTTTTGAGACGTAAAAACTATAAAAATATTGATATGTGTTTTTTTCCAATTTAAATGTAAAATAACATCCAATGATCAAAATTGGATTAAATGATTAAAATATAATCTAATTATACTTAAAACCATAAAATATATAATTTAACTCTATAAATTATTTTGATTAAAAAAATTTCAATTAATATTTAGTATTTTTCACTATTCCAGAAAATAGGAAAGTTGTTAGAAAAGCATCGAAGATTTATCCAAAATAAATTTTTATGTCCCTATTCAAATTAATAATTTTATTTTGTCAATTTAAAATTATAAAAGTGTTAAATATTTGATTTAAGAAGGCTTCTCCATTAAAAGGCTGTAAAATAGCATTTTTATTAAAATACTTATTTTATCTGGAAAACTGAATTTGTTCTTATATTATGCTTATGAAACACATAATATGGATGTTAAAATTAAATAGAGTATATAAATTTAATATTTTAGTTAATCCTATTCATGGCTTTTTTTGAACGGCTAGTTTGGTAAGTCATGGTCCACTCAAACTCAGTGTTTTGTGTAGTGTAAGATATCGAATTAATTTATATAAAATAACTTACTATAAAATATTAGGTTGTTACAAATAATATATAACCGAGTCAATGGATCATGTCTATATCTTATGCTATGTACAATGGGGTCCATTGAAAGAATCTACGGTGCCTCCTATCAAAACACACTAGTTGAATCCATGGGGTTTATCTGAATCATTCTAATATCAAAAAAAGGTTTAAGTGAATCTTTGGCACCATACCATGGTATTGACTTATAAATAATACATTTTCCATGTTCAAAGAAGGCTATATTACTGTTCAACAGGCCCAATGAATCAGGTTGGTTTTATTTGAGTTCTTATGGAATTCCACAAAGAATCCAAGGCTATCTTAAGTCATAACACTGCTATAATAACAAAAAAGTTCATAGTAGTGATAGGAAGCTTATGTTTAATGATATAATAAATTCCATTTGATAACAACACCATTTAATTCACTTTATATACATATAATTCATTTCCTTAACATTTCATTCAATAATGATAAAGGCAATATAATGTGTCATCCAATTATTCATCTAATTCGAATTTAATATGCGCTAAGACAAACATGATTTTCGATTTACAAGGGTTATTTTAACCATTTAAATTAATTAAATAATTTATAAATTCAAAAAATTAACCAATCGGCGTTTTAGATATCAATAATAAAAAGGGAACATACACATGTTTATAGCACTCCCTAGGGGAATATCAAGTTGAGGTCTTTGGCCTCAAACCATAGTCAAGGGTTGTAATATATTATTCAAATTCAAAATTAAACTAGTAATTTAAGAAAAATAAATTTTTTTCAAATCTTAGGTGAAACTGGCACACAACCAAATAATGACAATATTATATAATTTATACTTGAGTTAAAATTCATAGACCACTTGTCTGATGGAATTATAGGAACTGTCATATAGAATTGGCACTTTGATTGGTCTGAAATAAATGAAAATGGAAGAATTGACACATACCCTAAAATAGGGCATATGATCTCACACCAAAATAGCACCAAATATGGAGAGATAAACCATGAAAGAAAGGGAAATTATTAAATCACTTATTTATATAGATCCAACATGGCCAACGATGGATCAATTAGTGCCCAGGTGGAAGAGAACCACAAGAAACATGGAGGGAGACCTGTAAGAGATACTACGATTGTTATCTACTGGTAGGAAGGATGAAATATATAAAATCAAGGGGTTATTCTTCATTTCAAGAAATAAATCCACAATATATTCAGGAAGTAAATATTATTCATGTCATGAAAGGATTGGTTTTTACCCCAATAAAAACCAATTCAAAAAATACAAGGGGTTTGGATAGATCACTTCACATTGTGAATTGGCTCTATATCCAGGATAGAGCCATATGCTTCCTTATTCCGATAAATGAACCAACTGACCTAAAGACACGATTTATAGGTCTAAGCCAAAAAGATATAATTATCAATTTTTTAACCGTAATTTAAAAGATCTATACCACATATGTATAATATGGGATCTTATAGTCTTCCTCCTCTAAAGAATATCATCCATAAGATTCCATTCCAAGGGAGCTAAATATATGTTTGAGAATATATATGGACACTGACCACATACTTTTTCCTATCCCTCTTAGGTATCTTTTTGTATGCAGACATTCTTTCATTGCAACTGGACTAAAGAAACTAAAATTCCTTAGATAGACTTCGTGAATCAGTTAATAATTTGTATAGGCTTCTCCCCAAAGGATTTATCTACCTTTAACTCAACCAAATCGGGTAGGAAAATGTGTGATTGATCTGATTAGTAACAAAAAAATTGAGAAACGTAAAACAAGTCATGCATATCTCAGTATGTCTTTGGGAGTTCTATCCAATATGTCACTAATTAGACCCTCTCTAAAACATAGAAATGTACTTCAAAATTAGACAAAAACTTACCTTGACACCTAAAATGTTGGTTTCCCATTCTAGTTGAAATAGGTATAAATACACAATCCCAGACCTCAAACTCTAGTGGTCATCAATGTGAGTCGACATATGATTTCTACCCAGACTGGGTCATATCTCACTTCTTGATCAAATGGAAGTACCCTAAGGTATCCTAAATGAGATGAGGTATATATAGTGTTTCCTCCCCTCCCTAAAACAAAAATATAGGTGATCATCACAACCTACTATATAAGGCCTCAAAAGTATCCATCTTTCTTGTTTCCTAGAAGATGTTATTGTTGAAAAAATCAGGTAGGGGTATACGTTATTTTCAAGAACCTTGAAAATCTAAAATATATGCTATTATAATTTCCCCTTAAAATTCAATCATCTTTTCAGACTATCCTTTAGTTGAGGGTGGAATATTATAATCAAAAGTACTTGTGTATATAACACCACCTACAACACTTTCTAGAACTGTGAAATAATCTGAGAATCCCTATCTGACCCAATAGTATTAGGGACACCATGAAGTCATATTATCTCTCAGACAAAAATTCTTCGAAGATCATACCCCTAAAATTATATTTAAAATGTAATATGTGAGAGAACTTCATGAACATATCAATGATCACCTATACAATATACTTTGCTCAAGGGGATCTTGGTAAGACAGACACATATTGCACAGTGACATCATTCCATTTTCACTAAAGAATATGCAATGAATGTAAATGTCATACTAGTTTTTGGTTTCTTTTCTTCACCTACTGACAGGTTGAACACCTATTAAAAAATCTAAACATCTCCCATTTTATACAAGGCCACCCATATTAGTGTCATAGGTCAAGATATATCTTTGTTGGAATAGGGTGAACCAAACAAGTATTAGAATGATACTATTGAATTAGTAACACACATATGTCTATAGGAACCCATATATATCAATCTTTTCATAATACCTCATCCTCATCAATGATATTTCCTGTTGGTGGGTCCTCACTTAAAACACTCTACTTATGGACCAATCCCTTAAGATATGATAATTTCCTCACCTTCACTCTCACCAAAAGTGAAGAGGTCACCACTAAATAATTAATGGTAGGCTTCTCATGAAGGTCATGTAACTCTAAATTCATATCAATGAATAGATCTATAAGTATCCACTCCGCATTAGACTCATTCAAATCTTATATCAGAGTCCTCTAGCTCAATTAATTAACTAAAAAATTATTATTTCCAAGTGTATAAACAAGATCAAAATCAATGGAATATGGGTATTCAACCAACCGTCTCTGTTTGAGATTTAAGTATGCTGTGTATTGATATACTTGAGGATTTTTTGGTCTATAAACACCAAAAATCACTCTATAATAATAAAAATTCCCCATAAAATTAAGGCACTGACATCTACTATATGATTAATATCATGCATCAGTTAATTACTCTAATGTGGCATCAAATAATGAGACATGTACACCATGAATAAATATTCTTGTATCAAAAATTCTCCTAACCCAATTCTTGATGCATTAAAACACTATATAGACTCTTTCTGAATCATCTATAGTCAATATCAGCACTGATTTTTGTCTCCCTTTCAACTCCTGCATTTGTATCTCATAGGATTCTGCCCATATGAATTTTTCACCCTTCTTTGTCAATCCCATAAGGGGTGCTTCTAAGTGTGAAATGTCTTGACTAATGTTAATTTAATATCCATACAACCATAAGAGACTCTAAATGTTTAAAACATTCAGGGGTCGCACCATGTAAACAGTGACACTCACATTTTATGGGTCAACATACACTACTTCCCCTAAGATGATATTATAAAACAAATGAACATTTTCTATTCTAATTTGGTATTTTGTGAGATTAGAATACATGTATTACTCACTTAGTGTATTAAAAATGATCTCAAGATGTTTTACACAGTCAATCCAATTATGATAATACACTAAAATATTGTTAATGTAGACTGACATAAATTAATCCAAATACGAGTGGAAAACTCAATACATCAAAGCTGTAAAAACAACTAGAGAATTTGTGAGACCAAATGGAATAACTTCATACTCATAAAGACCATACCTATTAGGAAAAAATATATGAGGTAAATAAAAAGGTATAAATCCTACCCGATGAAAACCTAACCACAAATAAATATTTGAGAATACTCTGAATCCTCAGATATGGTCAAAGAGGTTGTTTATATGAGGAAATGGATACAAGTTCTTGAAAATAAGATACTTTAACTGATGGTAATCCATGAAAATATTATGGGTAACATCCTTCTTAATGAAAAAAAGGATAGTTGAACCCCTATGTGATATATTGGGATGTATAAAAACATTATATTCCATGTCTTGTACCTACATTTTAATCTTCTATGACTCCTTATTAGCCATCCTATATAGAGTAATGTATACCTATTCTACTCGAGGAACTAGATCGATTGAAAAATATACCTCTCTATGAGGAGGTTGTTCGAAATAAAATCTAGGGAATACATCCATTAAATGATCTACTTCCTGATAGAAATAAACATGATGTCTTCCCTAATAATTCATATAATTGATCTCAATTTGGGATGTCACTACACCCTTCCCGTTATTCTTTTCTCTGAATCTATTATCTTGGACATCCCATTCACCCTTTTCAAGTTAACTATCACCCTCTAGTGATTTAAATTATACCCTATAGAAATATAATCGTATATTAGTGTGCTATGTGAAAAACCATCCCATACGAATAATGATTTCAAGGACAGCCTTCTCGGGGCCATAGAGGTCCCATAAGAAATGATAATTGACTACCCCAAGGGGTAATTTCCTAAACTATAACACACTCTCTGATCCAGTTCCCAATGAATTATCATGTTTTATCCTACCAAAATAATAAAATGTATCAATCCCATGTATTTCCATAGTTGTCATATAGATAAATGTATTTGATGCTCCTATATCAAAAAGTCAATATACTATTGTTGTGGATGTAAAGAATATACCAAAAATTGGATATGGTCTGACACCATGTTCCTTAGGTATAAGTGGTAATGTATATATATATCTAGATCCATGACCTTGAGCTACACCGTAACTCCCTGGAGTGGGTCCACTTAGCTAGCATGGTTTATCTTGATTCTTACCTCATTAATGACTTCCACATCATTAACCTCTCTGACCAATGGTATTCCATCTTCAAGCTTAGAATGGATATACATATCCTGCTCTGGAAGGTGGAGATGATGTATATACTCTTCCATAATAAATATATTTAAACTTCTATAAAAACAACTCTGAAGATTCCCCATTATACCTCAATCTTAGAACTCAACTGGGTGACAGGTGAACTATGTCTATAAATGAACATAACTCTTAGGCTGGTGCTATAAAACAGAACTACTAGTGTAGATACTCTGGTTTCAATTTAATTGCTAACAACCCTCTAAACTATGATTACAACAACTGGATGAACTACTACCCTGTCTTAGTACGAAACTACCATACATTATACAACCAGATTCCCTAAAATTACTCTTAGTATTAATTGATTTTTTTTAAAATTACCATTATTTTATTCGATTAAAAAACATTTACCAGAGAACATATTTCATACCTAATCCATTGTGATGGACCAAGCTTCCATGGTGTGATTCCTTTAAAATAATTCAATTGCTTGCGCAACACGGAACAATGAGATTGCCCACACCATGATCTATCAAACAAGCCATTTAAAAATGGGTTATGAATAGTATTAACCACATTTTGAATTTTATATATATCCCATCTATTTTTAATATTCATCTTATATGTTTCTAAGATATAATATAAGGACAAATTCAATTTTTTATGTAAATGAATGATTAAAAAACAGTTTTTTCTACCTTTTAATGGAAACCCCTATTTAAATCCATTATTTGACATTATAATATTTTAAAATTTATGAAATGAAGTTATTCATTATAATTGGGACATACAAATTAGTTTGGATAATTTTTTTGTACTTTTCTGATAACCTTCATATTTGGTTGAATAATGAAAGATACTTAATTTTAATTGAAAATAAAATTTTTAATCGAAATAATATATTGTGTTAACGTATAAATTTGTGTGTTTTTAACATATAATTAGATTATATTTTTAACATTTAATATAATTTGTTCAATTGATGTAATTTCACAAGTAAATTGGACATAAACACATATCAATATTTTGATATTTTTTGCTTCTAAAAAACCCTCTTTCTCAGTTTGACAATGGAAATTAATTTTAAATTAATTTCATCCAATTCTATGTTTTGAATTTGGAAATATGGATTATGTATTTGTAATTATATATTATAAATTGTGTAAATAGGTACCTTTTATTTTTGGACATTATGAATAGTAACTTCAGTAATTATTTTTATTTACCATGGTTAACGGGTAAAATACGTAAATAAGGGTAAAAATTATATTATAATAATATAAAACAACCCTAACATGATTAAAAATCCAATAGTATGAGATATATTTGACCATGAGTTTTTTTAGACCTAATGTTTCGTTATTTTGGAGCCACTTTGGTGTGAAAATGACATTTTAGAATATTAATTTAATGAAAATGGAAATATAACATAAATATATATCGTTTGTTAAATTAATTTCAATATAGGGTTATATAACTGATCTATATGACTATAAATCATCAATTTAATGTTAAAAATATTTTCTACATCATGTCATTATATTTATTATTTTTATACATTATATAAATATATTTATTTATGAAACAATGATGATGTAGTGATTACCTTATTAATAAAATTATTCAAATAAATAAATTTATAAATATTACAATAAATGAAATTTGAAAATTTTGATTCCATAAATGAATTTTGTGGATGAAATTAAAATTAATGGTATGAGTTAATTCCTTTGGTTCAAAGGAATCAAGTTGTTATTACTTTAACAAAAATAAATTACTAAATAGTATCTAAATTGACATAAATGAGTTTTTGAAACAAATACTATTTTATTAAATGATATAAAAATAAAAAAAATCTATGATTTGGTCAACTGGCATAGATAATATTAAACATGGTATTTATGATCCACTTTATACTCTTTTATCATGTTATAGTATCTAAATTTACCATATAGTATAAAAATACAAGAAGACATGATAAGAGTTAAACGTTTTCACAAAGGGTAAATCCCAAAAGATATGGTTAATTTCATGATCTAATTTTTCTAAAAACATTTTTGGAGATTTTTTTTACCCATAATCATCTTATAATATATATATAAATTTATTTTGAGATATTATAAATTGAAACAAAATTATAATAAATTAATATTTCAAGCTTTTCAAAAAGTGCACCGCACCTCTCTCATAAAAGGGCACCTCTCCATCTCTTTAATTTACACCTCCAAAGCTTTTTGGATAAAAACAAAAACCTACCTTTTTCCTCTCCAATCATCCCTCGTATCATTCTAGAGGCTACACTTTGGGCATAAATCCTTCCTATGGATTAATTTTCTATAAATCAAAAGGACACAATCGAAAAGCGGTAATTGTTTTATCACCTCATTCAAAGATATTTTATTCTTCTACTTTCTATATATATGTTGTTTCCAAAATAAAGTAAAAAAATTCAGTACCTTCTACATGCTTAGATGTTATTATAATAATGGGACAACCATATTCCACCTTTTACCCATCATATGAAAAACAATATCATCATGTGTGTGTACATATGACTAACCGTCTCCATGTCGTGGGGAAAATTGTTTTCATGTACACATTATTTATATGGGTATAAAGATGATTATAATGGATTAAAATAATAAATATATCATGATATTTTTTTAATTCAAATTACATCCAATTGATTACCATTTAACCATTAAGGAAATGAGATCGCCGTTGTTGCATACGTACGACTTACCGTCTCCACGAGACGATGAGACACATCTTCCATGTTCACCATCCAAGAATGATTATAAGAATAAATATTATTAATAAGTATGAATTATATGAAATAATAATTATACGTGTATGAATATATATAAATTTTATTCCTTAATTCCATTCAATATGATAACAAAATGGAAACAATGTTCCGACGTACCTACGACCTACTGTCTCCGTAAAAGTTACATTTCATTTTATTTATCTATCTATTAAATATATTTATATATATAATATATATGATATATAAATTATATATTACATTATTTAAGTACATAAATTATGATCTATGTAATATGATCAAAAATAACAAGTCAAGACATGTATGATAAAGAAATCGATTATTCATTGAAATGCTGCTTTAACATGGTAATTATTAATAAGCATTCCATATAAAAGTCATAAATGAATCATATATGATATAATATATATATATATATATGGTCCTTGTTCTGGATTAATTTAATAAAATATTTTTAACCATTATACTAGAGGATAACACACCCTCGACTAAAGGAAAGTATATGGTAAGGGTTAATTCATAAGTCCCATTATTATCCGCTATGGATTATGTGTAAGTATTTACTGGGACATATTTATCAATCATGTCCATGATTCATAAAAATAATATCAAAAGGAATATTTTATGGTTTTATGGTTGGGATATTTAACTAGATCATCATTTTAAATGTTTTAATGATTTATTCTTCTAAATCTATTTTCTTAATGTCAATGTTTTTAAAATTATTGTGAGAATTTATTTATATGAACATGATTTTTTTGAAATGTTAATTACTTCAAAGAGATTCAAAGTGTTATGGGACAATTTGATTCAACAATATCTTTTAAATGACTTCCTTTATAAATTTTATGACTTCTAAATGATTTCCTGAAAAAGAGATATTTTTCTCAATGGGTTTTATTGATTATTTGTATCTATTACAACATCAATTATTGGATATTATTCTTGATTGAGGTTGATTTTTTATATTACAAGTTTCCCTATTGTGTAGAATGAGTTATGATATGTTTGAACGTGTATGTCATATTTTTATATCAATCATGGTTTAAAGTTAAAGTATTATCATTTTTTAGGCTTGTTTTTCATTGAGTGTTTATGTTTTGTATCACCCTTTTTATACGAGGATTTCATTAGACATAGTAAGTGATGAGTGGGGCCCGATATATCCCTTTTATACATCAATAGGTTTCATGATACAAACTAGTGTTTTGGCACAAATCCTTGACAGAATATTTGGGTATGGTCTTGGCACAAGGCAATAGATTAGTGTTTATGATGTTTGGCATTATGCATTTTCTCATTATGATATTATTTATTGATTTTTCATTTGATTATTCGTCTAGTAGACTATCCATGTGAATTTTAAAATGTAATTATTTGATTTATTTATTCCATATTATATTAAAAATATTATTTTAAAAGGCTTGTGTTTTAGTTTTGTACCTTTCCTTAAAAGTTTGTACTTACATTTGATAGATTTCTCTATATTCTTTAACCTTAATGAGAATCTAAGATCACCGCTTAATTATGATATATTTTCCCAGGAGGCTAGGAAGTGTTTTATGATTGATATGAAGGGTTATTCTAGGGGAATAATAGAGTTCTCAAAGGAATATCAATGAGATATTTTATGTTACAAATTTTAATGTAAAGTTCATGTTTGTATTCTATTTTCCAAGACTGTTAAACTGCTCAGTCCTTCAAGTATTGATTTCTTGTAATCATGCCAATGTATTAAAATAATGCATTACATTTAGGCAACATGGGTCAGGGAATTACACCCATCCTAAAAACACATCTCTCTTGAAAACTCCTCAATAGTGAAGGATGGTTCAAAACATTGATTCTCATAAAAAAGGATGAATAATACATAACTAATATAGATCCTTGATCTAGAGGAATGAACTCCCTAGATCTGTCGCTCATAGCATGTACATAAACAAATTCATAGAAAGTAGTCTATCATTTTCTCCATACCATATACCAATGCTAGTCTTCCTTAGTAATGAAATCCCACAAGTGCATAGTAGAAGCAGAAATCCTATAAGTGGTAATATTGACCCTCCTCTTTAGAGGAATCTTTAGATTCTCCATGATATAAATAATGTCCTATATCCATTTCTCAACAACCTATGGACCACCATCCCCCAAAAAACATGGATAAATAGTGTTGCTGAAACTCTTTCTTCAACTTTACCATGGCAGGGTTAGGCCATAGAGCACCCTGAATTTTTTGCATAAACCACATAAAACATTTTTAAAATTGGGTGTCGGTGCCCACGTCAGGTATAACTAGATTTTCCAAAGGTGGAACTATTGACATGTTGCATCCCACCACCTTAAGAACATGGTATTTGTCAGCTTCCAGGCACTCTAATTGAGGTTGTTGTGGTTAAATAGCTCAAACGATTCCATAAACCCACATCCGATAAGATTTAACATGATAACATTGTAGATACAATAATAATATATGCACAATACTTCCTATAAATGAATCACACCCATCTTCCTTCTCATATAGCTAGACCAAGGATTCAATTATGACCATGATAAGAATATAGAGATACTGCCTACTTTCCAATACTGAGGCCAGGTCTAGGTCAAGTTCTCTCTTTTGTAAAAACATTCTGATATAAACTATGTTAATTTCAAGTTATATTGGAAAACACACTTTAAATTTAAATTGGTGTCAATAAATAATAATAACTATTTGCATTTATATTTAAAACTCAATATTTCTCAAATATGAAATTACATATATCCACATAAATATATAATGTTTCATTTAAATGCATATCTTATTCCCATGTTGTAAATTAATATGATTTATAAATTGAAAATGTTGCTACATGTAACTACAACTGGGATTTTAAGATGGTTAAATTATATGGATCACCATTACCATTTTTTAAAGGCTTATAAATTCTTTAAATTTCTATTAGTAGGCAAATAATTTCAACCAACTAACATTTTAGCTAGTATAACCCATGGTTTATGGATCAAACTGCATATAATTAGCTAATTTGGGTTCCATAATCACACAATATGGGAAAATATCATTTTGGTTAATGTATAAACTTTAATTATATCAAATATTTATCCCTATAAGAATCATTTTCACAATCTCAATATAACTGTTGAGGCACAAAGAATATACAATGGTTGATGTACACAACAATTTAACATGGCATGGAATAATGCATTTTATATAAATACTCAAGTACCTATAATGATGTATGGAACACTACATCCCTCTCGTATCGGGACAAGGTTAAAAATTGATTCCACAATAATAATGAAATCTATAATCTTTGTGTGTCACTCAATAGTGAAAATAGTGAAACCATAATAGGCAAAATCTTAAACATCAAGTCCCACCTCTGTTAATTTGGATTTATCCCCGTAAATGGTTTAACTACTCAAAGGCATACACTCATAACCAAATCCAGAAACATCCTAGTCACATGTCTAATATCCTCAATAGTAAGAAAAATGCAGAATAACCGTTGATACTAATTTTTAATATCTCGGACCTGATTCACTCATATGTAACTGAACCTGGTTGGTCATAATCACATGAGGGTGCCTCCCCATATGCGAGAGGATTCCAACTAGCATTGGGGGTATAACGGTGGTGCAATGGGGATATTATACCCTCATGATCATAATATCATAATGGTATGATAAATGAATAAATAGTAGAATCATAATAATTACAGACATGGAAATGAATGAATATCATTAAGATAGTAATAATAAATAAATAAAAAGCGGGACTATATATAAAATGATGTGTATGTCATGGAGATATAAAAACTATAGGAATACATACATAAATGTATATCAAAAACAAAAAAAAAGACAAAAAAATATATCCAATAGCATCATGAGACAAGGTTCAGTCTAGTGATCCTATGATTCCATGCTATAATCATACAATCATAAATGATCAGGAGCTTACTCTAATCCCTACATACAGCCATGATGTATTTCCATGTACCAAATAGAAGCTCGAACATAGTGTTAGATATACTTTTCGGCCAACAAAAATGACATATATTCAAATATTGTCTGCGAGTATAAAAAGAAGTAGTGTGCAGATATAAGATATGAAATCAAAAAACATGCATGAAATAATAATCATGTCAGGATCAGACTCCTCAGAGAATGCTCGACATACCATACCTGCATAAGCCAAAGAAAAATACATATGAACATTTGACCTATAAATGGTCTAGGTGTAATAGATAGGTCCAGGGTTTCCAGGTAGTATCCATATATATATTGTGGGACACCAGAGGTAACGAAGGATTCCAAGCAGTAATACTGGATAAAAAAGGAATAAAGTCATCCTTGACCTTAATAGTCAAGGAAAATCACATTACATAAACCATTCATACTAATTATATGGGATTAAGTTTAATCCAATGGTGTATAATCAAGGAATTACACATGAATAATATCTAACTGAGTGCGATGACCCAAGAAAACATGATCATTTTTTTAATTTAAATAATCATAATTCATTTATTTAATTATAACACAACCCATGATGACAAAGGTTTAGAGTTTTATAGAGACTGGATACATTGTGGATTCCCCATTATACATCGTATAAATGGAAAGAAATAAACTATTCTTTACAACGGTTCAAAACCGTAGCAGGACCTCGACTAGTAACTCTTTTCTATGCATCCTTATGGTCTGTGAAAATTTTTTTCCAAAAAACTAGGACGAGCGACAATAAATCTTAGTAAGGGGTTTTAAAAAAAGGACAATAAATATAGTTTTTTATTCCAAAATAAAAATGCAGGAAAAAAATATAATGTTTGTTAATGAAAGCATATAAAAACATATATATTTTTAAAAAACAAGTTTTTAGTAAAAAAATAGTTTAAATTTATATATACAACATTCGGAAAATCACCATTGATCAGTTGTATAATATTAATATTTAAACATGAAAATATTATAATAATTCATAATAAATAATCAAAGGCACCTTTTATCATAGCATAAATTATCTATTCACTCCTACGACAAGGTGGACATAGTCTCATGATGGATTAGGTTCACTCCATAGACCCATATTGTGCTTGAGATAACCCTCTTGTACACTGTGATGTTCTTGGGATAAACCTCCCATGAACCATGATGTTCTTGGGATAAATCCATCATGCACTATACTTGATATCTCTTGAGATTAACACATTACCTAATGCATTTAACCGCAATCAGGGTGCACCCTTCCTAAACATTTCATTCTCATACATCCATGTGCAACTTTTGTAATTATAACTATCATTTTCTTCATTATGAGGACCGTGAAATTTATTTAAAACCATGATCCTTGAAAACCAAATAATAAAAGGATATAATTTTTATACATGTATCTTAATAAAAGTAGTTTCTCATTATAATTAATTTTTATACTTTTATGTACATTTGTGTAATAGCTTTTAATAAAAGATACATGTATAGACATTTATTTACATAACCATTAGTATTTGTAAAAAAAATGATTTCATACTCTAGAATATATATATATATATTTATATCGATAAAAATTACTATAACACTATTACATATATTGAAATAAACACATTCATTAATATATTTAGATATATAATCTTAAAATTAATATATATACACATAAATTTGTGTGTGTGTATATACCTATATGTATACTTATCTTAAATAAAAGTATTCCATATGAAATGAAATATATAAATATATATATGAACGTGTGTGTGTATATATATATGTTTACTATTTTCATACATAGATTTGTTTTGAAAATTATTTATTCTATAACTTCACTTGCAATCATAGGGAATAATTAAATTTCAGGTATCCATTAAGTTAATTTTATAAAGAGAGTTCCATTGGAAACTGTGGTTTTAAACATGGCATGATATATAAATATATATATATATATAAATACATACATTGAAGATGTTATTAAAAAAATAATTTTTAAAATATAATTTCATTTCTCATATTTATAAGAGTCCAATTGTAAAAAATATTTTCAGAAAATAAGTCTCGTGAAACATATCAATTTACATATTCAATATGTAACATGAAACATTAACGAAGAACATAAAAGGATAAAATTTCTATATTGAAGGAAATCGAAACACCATTGTAAATATAAAGTAGATAGATTAAAATAAATTTTAATTCAAAGATGTTAAATTTATATATGGTTTTAAAAAAATAAACAGAGATATAAAACCATTCCTCTTGCTACACCAATGAAATGAATAAAATTAATTAAACGTCCATTGAGTAAACATTAGTAAATTACTAAATTAAAATTGATATAAAATAAATGTACTACATATGATACATGAACACGTTTCAAAAAATAAAAACACATACCATGAATATTATTCCACAACATGGAAATAGAGAATAGAATTCCATAGGAATAAGAATTGAGTGTTTTTTATTTATTTTCAAATAATTTGAAATGTTACCACAATTTTAATAAAATCATACTCCAGCCATTAAAATCCAACTTAATTATTTGGGAAATAAAATATACAAATACTACTAAATGAATAAAATAATTTAACACAAATATGTAGGAACCATTTAATCCATTTGAATGATTGCTCAATGAGAAATTTAACTAGCTAAAAAGAGATTGGAATAGATTTAAAAATGAAGGGAGAAGCATGAATTGGATTAAAGTGTAAAGAGTCCCCCATAATTTTTAGGTGATTTCAACACTACCATAATAATGGGAAATAAATTGCCCAAAAGGATGTGTTAATTACTACTAATAATTTTAGAAAAAATTTGAAAATATAACAATTTGTTTATTAAAAAATAGAATCCCCTTACTATTAAAACATTTGTTCTTCTATCTCAGAACACAATAAGACTGAGATAAACACTACGTGTAGATTAACCAAAGAATTATCTCCCATTCTTATAAATCTCAAGGCATCACATTTATGTACATAAAATCGACACCCGAAATGAATGGTAACCACAAAAAATAAAAAAACCCACATGACAGTGGGTTTACCTTCCAAAATGTTTTTCTAATTTCAATTATAGTATCACCCTAATATTATTAGAGAATAAAATGGAACCCTAAAACAAAAAATTTTATTTTTATAATCACTCTGATACCTATCAGAATCATCCAAATCTCTGAGATTTGACTCATCATTGTATCAAGAGATTCAAAGGAGATTCATTTCACATGAAACATGATAGTATAAAGAAGACAGTATCACATGTCACCAAAGCCATTTGATGGTTAACTGACCTCTGGTCTTAACATCTTCCATACATGGAGATCCCCTGGACGGCAGGATCCCCAAAGAAGATATTCCAAGCACCAAATGAGACATTTTGAATCAACTTCCTTCATGGACGTTTTCACAAGCCACCGCTTCAAATAAAGAAGGAAATGGCCATGTGGAAGAGGGATGACTTACAAGGAGGAAGGGGGTGGTGGGGAATGCTGGGTTCTATCCCACCTAGAAGGAAAAATAGGATTCCAATTTAAATTTTTAAAAAAAAAATTATTATATTTTATCTTATAATTTCTATTTTTTATAATTTTATAAATATATATATGTCAATATATTATTGGTTTTATGTATATATTCTATTTAATATGTAAAATTTAATATACATAAAACATTTATTTAATTAAAATTAACTAAAAAAGAATTTAAGAAATTATTATATCAAATTATGAATTTACTAACTTTGTGGATTTAAATGTTTTATCATTAAATATATTTTACCTTTAACAAAAAATGCAATCATTTATTAACACTTTTCATTTTTTTTAATTCAATATTTCATGTACCACCTTAATATTTTATATTTCTATTCATCCTTCTATTATTAAGTAATTTTAATCATTTAAAATACTTCTATCATTATATATATATAAATATAATTCTACTATAATCATTTATTTTATTTTTTGTAACTTGATAATATTCATTTACTTTAATTTGATAAATTTATATTAAATGTTAATATTATTTCTCATTTAATCATTAAATTATAAAAAATATAAGATAATGAATATAAACTTACTTATTATAAAATAAAATAAAGGGTTATTTTATCAAAATTAATAAACAAAGAATTTCTTTATTAAAATAACATTTAATTTCATGTTACATTACTCTTTATTTTGTTTTAATTTTTAAGTAATTAATTAAATAATATCTTATTAGAGGATTAAATTTATGGGTTGTTACATTATATCCCCTTAAAAAGAATTTATTTCATGAAATTCTATCACCATACTTATTGAAATTTTGAATTTCACTATTCATAATTTTGAAAATAAATGAGCACATGACCGTTCCAAAATGTAAAACCCAAGAAAATATATGTATGGCCATTAAATGTTCAAATGGGTTCTCTATATCCTAACTTATAAGGTTATCTATACCTCAACTCTCAAACCAAATGTGATTTCCCAGAAAAAATGATCCATTTTTTTAATTTAAATAATTTTAATTAATTAATTTATTTATTTATTTATGAAACAACCCGAGATCACAATGGTATTGAGATTTAGAGAGTCTGAATACATTATATATTCCTCATTAAAAATAAAATAAATGTAAATAACAAAAATATCATTTAAAAGGGATTATCACTTTAGTGGGACCTCGCCACTAACTCTCTTCTATGTTTCCTTAAGCCTTGTGAAAAATAATTTTGATAAAAATACCATGAGTGACAAAAAATCTCTGTAATGGGGTATCAAAAAAAATGAAACCAAATATAGTTTTGAATTCCAAAATAAAAAATAATACATTTCCTAAATTCTATTAAATAATATTAAAGAAAACAACTACAGTTCTCAAAAATAGACATTTTAGTGAAAATGAATTTCAATTTATATATACAACATTTGGAAAATCTTCTTCAATCATTTATATAATATTAATAATTACACATCAATATATTATAATCATTAATAATTAATTCTCAAATGAAAATTGGATAATAGAGTGAATTCTTAGTTGACTCCCAAGGTATGGTGGGCATAGTCCCATGATGGATTAAGTTCTCTCCCTAATCCCATAACGTGCTTGAGATAAACCTCTCACTCACCGTGATGTGCTTCGGATAAACCTCTCACGCACCATACTTGACATCTCATGAGATTAAAACATTAACCAATGCATTGATGTTCTATCAGGGAGAAACCATTATAAACATTTCACTCTCATAAATCCTAGTGCAACTTTTGAAATTATACCTTACATTTTTTTCATTATGTGGACTATTAAATTTCATTAAATACACAATCATTGAAAACCATTTCATAAAAAGACCTAATTGTTTATATGCGTATCCTGATAAAACTAGTATCTCATTAAAATAAAATATTAAACTTTCATGTACATGTATGTAATAGTTTTTCAAAAACATACATGTATATACATTGGTATACAAAAAAATTGTGTCTGAATAAAACATGATTTCATTCTCATGAATATATATATCGATAAAAAACTATAACACTTTTACAGAAAAATAAATAAACCCATTCATTAATATATTTATGTATATAAACATCAAAATTAATATACATGCATATACATATGTGTGTGTATATATATATACATGTACATATATATGTCTTATTTAAAAATTTCATATGAAATTCTATATATGTGTGTGTGTGTGTGTGATTATTATTTCCAAACATCTAATTGTTTTGAAAATAATTAATTCAATAACCTCCATCTCAATCTTTGGTCTAAATTATTATTTAGGTAACCACTATGTTAAATTTATTAAACAGAGTTCCATTAGAAACTGTGGTTTTAATCATTCCATAATATACACACACACACATAGATATATATATATATATATATATATATAAATTAAATATGTTATTAACAAAATAACACTTTGGAAAATATAATCACATCGTAGATATTAATAAGACTCCAAATTTTCAAAATATATTTAGAAAAAAAGCCTCGTGAACAAAAACAATTCAAATATTTATTACGTAACATGAAACATTAAGGTAGGACATAAAATTATTGTACTAATATCTCAATATTAATCAATAGAATGTTATAATTATAATTCTGATAGAGTAAAATAATTTTTAATTTAATTATGTAAAATTCATATTTATATTAAATAAAATATTAGGCATAGATATAAAAAAATTATTTTTGCTACCCCAATATCATTAAAAAATTGATTAAATATACATGTATTAATCCTTAGTAATTGACAAGAGGAAAATTGATATAAAATACATGTATTTCATATTATAAAAAAATTACAATTTAAAATTTATTACCATGAAAATGATCCAATACTTGGAAATAGAAAAATCAAATGCATTTCAAGGAGAATTGACTGCTTATATTCAATTTATAAATAATTAAAAAATATGACAATAATTATAATAAAATATTCTTCATACCAAGAAAATATAAATTATTAATCTGGGAAATAGAATATTAAAATAAAACTAAATTACTAAAAAAAATTGACACAGATATATAGAAACCTTTTACAATACTTGAATGATTGCTCACAGGGAAATTTAACTACCCAAAAGTATACCGTAATGGAGTTAACATTATAGAAAAAAACATGAAGTGGATGAAAAGTGTAAATAGTTTCCCTTCGATTAAAGGTTACTTCAACACTTCCATAAAATAGGAAAATAAATTTTATAGTAGGATGGGTGAATTACTACTGATAAACATTGAAACAATTTAAAAATACAAGAAAAAATTTATAAAAATATAGCATCCCCTTAATTTAAAAACAACAGTTCTTCCTTCTTGGATCATAATAGGACTAAGATAAACACTATGAGCAGGTTAACCAATGACGGATTTGGCTTTCTTCCCTATTTCAACACAATATGTTTATACACATAAAATCCACACCCAAAATTAATGTTAACAATAAAAAAAAGAAACTACAATGATGATGTGATTCCCTACCAAAAATAATCACCAATTTCTATTAAAGTATTACCCTAATTCAATTGGACACAAAATACATGTTACCCGAAACTGTAAAATTGGAATTTTGTAAGCCCACCCATACATGTTAGATTAATCCGAATCTTTATATTCAGACTCATCATGTCAATAGATTCAAAGATGATTCATTCCACAAGAAATAAGACTGTCACTAGATGTAGGTATTGAGGGTCACTGAATCTTATTGCAGGTTGACTGACCTCAGGTCAGCTTCATCGGCACGTGGCCATCCCCTAGATGGTGGGATCCTCGAAAAAAATGTTTTGAGTGCAGATGAGTCATTTGTAGAGAAATGACTGCCTTTATGGACACATTCATAATCTACTACGTCAAATAATGAAGACAACTGCCATTGGGAAGAGGGAAGATTAAAAAGGAGGAAGGTGACAGTGTGGTGCATTGGGTTTGATCCAATATAGGCTGAAAAATCAGATTCCTCTTACATTTTTTTAAAACATGTTATTATATTATATTTATTTTATCTTTTAATTATTATTTCTTATATATATATTATTGGTTTTGTATACAAATTCTATTTCATATATTAAATATATTATACTAAAAACATTTATTTTATTTATATTATATATATATTTAGGTAAATATTTAATAAACAAATTCAGTTTAAAATTTATAATTTCAAAATATGATTTTACTAACTTTGTGGATGAAAATATTTTATTATTACATGTATTTTAATTTTTAATAAAAATGTAATAATTTTTAAACACTTTTTCTGTGTTTTTCATTAATTCATGTATTGCCTTCATGTTTCATAAAAATATTCACCCTTATATTAATATTTAATTTTAAAATTTTTAATTCTTATATCATTATATATATTAATGTAATAATACTAAATTCATTTATTTCATTTTAGGTACCTTGGTAATATTGTTTGACATTCATTTATTATATTTATTTTCACCACTAATATTATTAATCATTTAATTATTAAATTTTAAACAATATTAATGAATTAATATAGACACATATATTCTAAATTAAAATAAATGGGATATTTTATCAAAATTATCAAACAATATTTTTTATTAATAAAGATAACATTTAAATTCATGATAAATTTCTTTTTGTTTTATTTAATTATAAAATAAGTTATCAAATAAACACTTATTAGAATATATATTTTCTAGGTTGTTACACTATGTCTATAGATCATTTCTATAGTAATCCGGGACATAAACTTTATTGGGGCCCAAGGGAAGAATACAAGGCACCTTCTATCTTAAGACATCAGCTGAATCCAAGGACTGTATATGTAGAATTATGATATCATGAAAATGTTAAAGCTAATCATTGGTAATACACCATGTAATTTACCTATAAATAAGAAATTGGCCATGTTATGAGGTCAGTATCTCCCTTGGAAAATATCCCAATGTATTAGGGGTGTTTTACTCTAAGTTCTAAAGGTATTATTTTAAGAATCCAAGGCTATCTCAAGTCATACCACTCCTATAATAAGAAAAATGCCAATGCTAGAAATATAAACATTATGTTTAATGATATTATCATGGACATGTGATAAACATTCTATTTCATTCCATTTATACATATATTTTTCACATCAGTATATTTTCATTCAAAAATGGTAAAGGTTATATAATGTTCTATATCATTATTCATTTAATTATAAATTAATATGATCCAATAAAAATTTTCTTTCCCATTTTCAAGGGCCATTCTATCCAATTATATAAATTAAATCATTTAGGAATTTTAACTAAATACACCAATGGGTGACTCAGTTATCATTATGAATTATGAAACATAAGCATATTAATGTCACTCCCATGGGGTGGCTCAAGTTGAAGTCCTTAGACTCCAACCATAATCAAGGGGTCCAATATAATTTGTACATTCTAAATGATCAATTAATCTATTGAAAATCAATATTATGGTCCAAGCGTGAGTGAATCATATACATGACACAATAGAGACAATTATAAATCAACGAGACTTGAGGGAAAAGTCATAGACCACCTACCTTATGGAATTAGAAGAACACTCATCTAGAATTGGCCCTTAGTTTTTTCTGAATAAAATGGAATCTGTAAAAAATAAAAATACCATAAATATTTTATATATTATCTCACAAAAAAATATTTCTGATTACGGAGAGACAACCCATGAAAGGATAGAGAAGTATTGAATCACTTACTAATGCAGATCTATCATAAAAAACTATGGTTTGATCAGATTCTTGATGGAAGAAAACCACAAGAAACTAGGAGGGCGCCATGGAGGAGCCTCTATGATGAACATATTCTATGTAGATGAAATATATCTACAAAATGATGGTTTTATGCACCATTAAAAAATTCCATTTTATATTCACAAGGTTAATATTTTTTATATAATGTACACCTTGGGCCCCCAAGGAAAACCATTCCATGCTATATAAGGGGTCGGGATAGAATAATGCATATCATTAATTGAATTCAAATAGTGATTTGAATTAAATGTCTTAGTTGGGTATGTAGCTAGAATACATCACTCTGCTGCGTTTTCCCATAAACAAAGCAGCCGACTTAAAGGGATGGTATTCTGGTCTAATCCAAAAATAAAAACTTAATGAGAGTTTAACAAAAATTTAAAATATCCATACCTCATATGAGGAATTTAGGATCATATTAGTTTGATTAAAATTAACTCATCTAATGAAAAAAATAGTTTTTATTGACTTTCATACCTTAACGCATAGTTTTTAATTATGTTAAACCCATTTTACCTTATACGATGGTAAAAATATTTTATCATGGTTAATATTCATTAAGAACAAAAATGAAAATGACCATATAAAAAATTTAAAATATGTTGATCCCAAATATGGAATCCATTTTGAAATATTAAATTTCATTACATAGAATAAATTACTTCTAATATAAAATAAAAAAATCATTGAGAACTATTTATCTGAAAAATTAATGTTTTAAGCATCAACTCAATTTTATATGAAAAGTACTGTATAATATTGATTACCATAGAATTAGTTGAATTATTATTACAAAAATTATACTTATGTTAATTTAAAACTTCATCCAGAATAGAATGGATCTTTTAAATTAATTTATTTAAAGAAATGTAATAATGATTTTGAAAAAAATTCATTTTATAATATTCACTAAAAAATGTATATTTAAAGAAAATCAAAATTTTCTGTAAGATAATTTTTACATCATGATCTCAATATTTATGAACATTTTATAAAATGGAGGCTTTAATAGTATAAAAAATAAATTACAATATCCCCACACAAAATGTAATAAAATTAATTTTTTAGGAAAATGTAATTTTTATGAATAATATGGATTTATCCTATTTAAATTCTGAATAAACATAGTTAAATTAATTTTAAATATTTTTAGCTGATATAAAATCTACATATTTAATTAGAATCAATTATCAATAGTTATTAATTTAATATATTTGGATAAACAATTGTGCACCTAAAAACAATTTTATGGAAAACATATTATTTACTTTTAGAGAATTTATCATCATTTATAAGAATTTGATAATAAATGTATGATTGATTATAAATTTTATTAATGAAAAAATGTATAAAAATATTACATAATAATATTATACTTATTCTTACCGGCTAAACCAATGACCTGGTTATACTTTTCATATTTAAATAAAAAATACATAGTATATCATCATTTTTTAAGCTCGGTGTTGTGTACACTACACACTATCAAAGATAATATTATTTAAATAAAATAAATTATAAAATATTCGGTTGTTATATAGTGCGTGATAATTTTCATACATAGGGATGAACCACCAATATGCCTCAACTCGATGATGAATAATCAACATGTGCGTAAAAACATGTACACTCATTTACAAACATATAGAATAAAATAGATTTATTACCAATTATTACTAAATGAAATCTAATAAAAATTCGAATGTAATTATAAATTCATAACAATTAACCTCTTATATCCATAGGGTTCAAAACTATTTTACCAACATTAATTCAATAACTTATATCACCATCAGATAGGGTATAGAATTACATAGGTTTATTCCATATGTGGTCTACACATGGAAACCAGACCAATGAAGTTAGAGGGAAACCCCTATCCCATGTAATGGGTAATGTTTATTGAAAAATGTTTTCTAAGACTATCCTATGGAAAAGGATAAGGGGTATATAGCAGGTTGGGTGAAGTACTTATCCCATTAAACCCTATATATGATTGGTCTTAATACCTTTTTAAAGGTTCATATGGAAATAATACATACACATATACATAACCTTGAAATCATGCGTGTCAATAATCAAAATTATTATCCATGTTCTAAAATAATCTTGTCCCACTGACTATCATGTTCACTAAACTAAAAGATGGAATACATGCTTCAATTTAAGTGTTTATCACTGTAATCATATAATGGGATTAAAAATACACAAACTCATACAATAAATTCTCTATCAACTCATGTATAGAAAATCATGTTAATATAGAAGTTTGTAACTCTAATTCTCATAATGTCTCAAGTCATAATAAACTATTCTCATAATTTATTTATGGCAGAAATTTATCTCAAGGTGAAAATGTATTATGGGTGGATACATACAGTTTTTTTCAAAAGAAAACATATAAGGCTTCTATTATTGTAATGGAAACAAAAATAATTAACTAGTGCTAATATTGATAATATTATTAGTATAATACTTTTCATAATAAATTACTACTTCTATTAAATGAAGTGTAAATCATGTAAGATAAAAATTGTGAGTTTACAATCCCAAAAAAAATTGGTATATCTCACATTTAAAAAGATTTTATTTTTTAAAATATATTTAAAAAATATTTTATTTTAGAATGATGAAATTTGAAATTAGGTAAATGATTACAACCTAAAAAATAAAACATTTAAAAATAATTTCAACTTAAAACATATTTTAATGGTTTTTAAAAAATCTAGCTTTTCTTAAGAATCATAAAATTTAGCTTTCCCAAAGAAGAAATGGTTTCGTTTAATCAAGATATCTATTAAAAACCTTCCAAAAAATCTAGACCTCAAAAAACAAAACTATTTTGTGTTAAAATCCTTAAATTTAAATTATTAAAAAATTAAGAAATAAAATCCCACCTCAATAGAAAAAATTATTTCAACATCATTTATTTATTTCATTGTCAGTTTCAAAGAGAAATTACTATCACTGATGTTTTAAGAAAATTTTAATTTTGATTATAAAATGTTAACACAGATATGTATACCACATTAGTTATTTAAATAATCGAATTAAAATGTGCCTTTTATATTATTTATTAATATAAATTACATGATAAGGTACTTTTAATGTTAGTAATATATATAGCGGGCATCAAAAGTTTGTTTTGTAAATATGTTGATAAAATAAAAAATCTTTTATATTATATATTTTTTTGAAAATAATGATTCAATACAAGTAACAATACTCGTATTATAAAACAAAAAATCAATCATAAATTTGTAGAACCCAGATGAAACAATTGAGTTAATGTTTCCTATTATTCTATACTGTCTCATTTACTATGCATTTAGAGATCATCTCTAGATATTCAACTACTTCATGGTAAAAAATTAATAAATAAATTTATACTCAATTTTAATCATTTTCTAAAACCCATAAGGAATTTTAAAATTTGGATTAAAAATATCATGATGAATATTAATCCTTTATAAAAGATTCATTTTTTTTTTGAAAAAAACATTAAACAATCGAAAAACTAAAAAAGATGAAAAGAAATTGTCAAAATAACAAATATAAGGTTTTATTACCCATTAAAACTGGTAGAGTATTAAATATGGAATATATTGATAAAGTTAAAATATATTGAAATGAAAATTTCAAGTGAAATTAATAATAGTGTTCAGTTAGATGTTTTTTTGTTGGATTTGTTTTAGTGCACAATTCACAAAAAATGAGAATTTCTAACATTCCCATGTTAAAAAATTACACATAAAACCATTAAAATATGTTTTTGAAAACCCATTGTTAAAATTGACTGTTAATGTTGGATTTTGGAATATAATGTTAAAATTATTTTTATCCATTGGTTTCCGAAAAACTGATATTATATAATTTTAATTCTTGTTTTAATAACTGATGTTAAATTTAATTTTAACATGACTTTTTCGAAAGATGATTTTAGAATTATTTTTAGGATTGGTCATTTTCTAACCATATTTAAAATTACAACAGTCTAAAATAGTTTTTAAATAGCACCAGGCATGAACAAGAGCCATAATTCTATTCCAAGTAAATAACCACATTGTTTCCTCTCAATTGATGAAACTCTTAAATAGAGTTATGTTTGGATCATGGTATTAAGAATTCTTAATGTTATAGTGAGTTTATATGGTCTACCAAACTATAGTAAAATATATAATAAAATAAAACAATTATTAACAAAATATGGTCCACCAACTCAAACCCATGGTTTTGAGGTTTTTCCATGTATTAAAATATAGGTTGAGAAAAAATACTTATCGAGATAACATTAGAATGTTTTTTATAGAAAAAAAAGATAAACCTTAATAGAAACTTGTTTCAATCATAATGGTATATTTGAGATCAATATAATATATATGAGTATTAAATGTTAGAACCCTATCCAAGACATTATTAATTTAATGTTACCATGTTGTGTACTAATGAAATCCATAAAACTAATTTTCATATGGTTCGATCACATCGTTTTAAGAAGATTTAATTTTAAATATAACTATGCATTAGTTTTTTAAAAAAAAAATTCTAAAAGTACATTAATTTGTGATAAGAAAATATCATTCAAATAACAATTCATTAATTTTACAAAAATAATAAATTATTTTCAATTAATAATTCTTTGAAACTGATAACAGACGTATTCATGACATAGTTTGAAAATTCAGAAAAATAAATATGTTTCCCTTATTAAACAATTGGTGATATTTAACCACTCTATTAAATACTCTAGTATCCACATAAATTCCATAGAAGAGAATCTATGTGTTGATAAATCCAATAAACTGATCAACGTAGGAAATGAAATATAATATCTGATATAAAACATAAATCGATAAAACCTAAAATCTATCAATATTTTTATCAGGAAAATGTATCGATATAAAATTAAAATCATAAAGAGACTTTACCCTAAATATAGAAAAACTCTAGAAGAAATTACAACCCATGAGTTTAAAATCAAAAAATATATAAATCATGGTTAAAAATTACAGGAGGATCCTTTGGGATAAAAAATGAACCTCGGAATAATTTTATGGATTCAAGCATTTCATAAGGTAATTTATTCATAATCCCTAACATTATAGATTATTAAAAATGAGAAAATAAAATAAGAAGAAAGAAGAGGAATAAGAAAGGAAGAGGGTTGGGTTACCTTCGATTTTGGCATGAAAAACTCCACATTAATTAAGAATAAGGAACATGTAAAAGGGGGATGGAGGAGAAGACTGTGAGATTATATAGAATTTTATCAAAAAATTATGATGTAATTTATATTCAAATAATATTTATAGGAGTATAAGTAAGTGGGTATGATGAAAATAAAAAAACAATATCACAAAATACATGTAGATATGCTAATAAGCACTTGGTCTAGGCCATTGGGTACCTTCTGGCACTCCTATGACTTTTTCAGGGCCACTGGGTACCCAATGGACTCCCATTAGGTACCTTCTGACACATGTAATTATAAACAATAGTCGTCACCCCATTATAGAACACAAACACGAAAACTAAAACAAAGCCTAAACAATATTAAAAACCTATGAATTAATCATCATCCCCTTGAAATAAACTCATATCCTAAAAAATGACCCCCGAATCTGGAATAAAAATTCAAATAAGATTACACATTAACCATCCATAATTCAAATATATGGTAAAAATAATTCATTAATCGTTATATCGAGGCTACATGGCACCACAACCTCACCACCATATGAATTTTTATCCCTGATAAGTTCAAGTATATTCTAACATAAGTATTTAATTCCTCACATAATGGTGATCAGTGAAAAAATCTCTTATGACTAACTAAAGTTATCCACCACACTATTGATGGAAAACACTAAACATTCAACCAAAATCAGAGAATATCACAAAATATAGTCATCCACAAGGAATAGATATTACTCACACACTCACACACATCCCAAATCACTCATCAGATTACCCATAAATAATTTCTTGAACATGAAACAACCGTTAATATCTCCAAATAAAATATTCATCCATGAAATCAAATCCATATTAAAATAATCAATTTTGTAATTATGATTTTATCACTCATCACAAATAATAACCATTCTTCAAGTGAATGAATCTCAAAATCGTAATAATTCTATAATACAAAAGGATCACATATCTTGATTGAAATTTTTTGTACCTTAATTATTCAAATATAACTACTAAATCACCATTATGTATATGGTACTCCTATAATAATATTTAATTAGTCTCATTTTCTTATCGTTCCACTGAATATTAATTTATTTAAATAATTTACTTACTGAAATATTTTTACAGAACATAATTTACCATTTTAAAGACCATTAGTCAAAACCATTTCCAAAAATCATCACTTTAACAAATAAATTCATTTTTTAAATAAACATCATGATAAAAATTTCACTATTGTACTTTCTATGATAGTATCACAAATTGAATAATTTTATTTCAATACAAACTACCTAGTTTATTTTTCAAGACATTAAATTTAACAAAACCACTTACAAAATTAATTTAATATAATAATTATTTACTTTAATATCCAAAAAATGACCTATTTCTATCAAAAAAATGTATAGATATATTTTTTAAAATAATTTATTTAACACCAGGATACCTAAAAATTAATATTATATAACATATATTAAACAAGAACACAAAACATATAACATGTTGTATTATGTGGCCTTAAAAACACATGTTTTGCCACATCTTTTTAATTAATTTCTATCAATTTAATTATTTATTTCAAAAAAAATTAATAAATAATGGCTTTTTTGTTTTTTTATTATTAATTTTAATAATTAATCAGTTTATACACTACTAGAATTACTGCTTTTAGTGACCGCCCAGCGACCGCTTTTGGCGGTCGCATTAGCTTCGTCGGTAAAACCCATTCGCGACTGCCAATGGCGGTCTCTACTGATTCACCTCAACACAGCATTCTACTGGTCCGCATGCGGGTCCTCATCTCGGCATATGTTTGGCAAGGGACACAAGAGCTTTCCCCCACCAGCCATGGCGGACACACGACGGCGGTGGATGTTGGGTTATTCGGGTGTTCAGGATGAGGTCGTCAGCTGTCTGAGGTGAGGGTTCGGGTTGTTCGGATGTAGACGGCGGTCACGAAGGAAGCATGGTATGGCATGAAGTGAGGTGGTGTCGTGCGGCGGAATGCGGCGGCGTGCGGCATCGATTGGATTTGCAGCGGCTAAGCAGGCGGGAAGAAGAAGATGGATGTGTGGTAAAATTCCCGCTGGAATTTTACATTCATATTAGGGGCCGCCTATGGCGGTCGCTAATACCCTCTTTAGCGACCGCCAATGGCGGTCGCCCGCTTCAGGTGGCATAAAAACTAAAATTTCTAGTAGTGATATAATTAATCATGTATTATAATATTTAAAATAATTAATTTATATCTTAATTTAAATTTACAGTCTAATAACTTTTTATTTAGTTTGGTGTTTTTGTTTCCATGTATAATAATTTAACATTAAATAATTAATTAATTAGTCCTTCTTTGTACACATATAATGATGGTTTAATTTAGCATTTCATGTATTAAATATTAATTATTTTAATTTAATAGAATCTAAATATTTTTCGACTTTTAACAATTAATTAATTATTAATTTAATTTTAAAAATGTTTTAATATTTTTTAATTTAATTAAATTAATTAATTAACATAAATTGATTAATAAAAGAATCATTATCAGATTATATTAATTAATATAATTTGAAACAATAGTCTATTATAAATAATTAAACTTTGTTTTATAATTGTTTTAATTTAATATTTACTTTGATTAATTTAATTGTTTTTTAATTCAATTTTTAGTGTAGTTCCGATTTTAGTTAAGTTAAAACGGTTTTATTATTTTATTAATGTTTATGACTTATATAAACTTTCTATTATTTTAATTAATTTTGACTTTTTATTAATTATTTTGTTCACATTTTATTTAAGTTTTAATTTATTCTATCCCTCTGTTTATTTTGCGGGTTCCCAGCTTGACATGGTTACGGTGCCACCATGTATTGATTCTATTTCATGGTGGCACCGTAACCTTTTCCACAATTTCCTTAATTTACGGTGCCACTGTGAATCCTTTTTTACTATCTCACTGTTTTCCCATAGGACTCTTGGGTTCTATTTTCAGTACGGTGTCAATTCTTCTCTTTTATATCCTTCTACAGTTTCATCTTCCTCCACCACAACTCTTCCATTACGAGTCGTCACTTCACTATCTAAGAAAAATTGAAAATCATTTTTCATTCTTTATCACCACATAAATGAATTTAATAGTGGGATTTATTATTCTTGGATCAACCATGACTGAGCCGCTAGAATAAAGGAATCAGATGGAGGAACCCCAAATTAGCAGTGAACTATTATCAATCAACCCCCAACACAATGATACAGACTGAATGTCACATAATCCAATTCAACCCACATGTATTTAAATACATTGGCCTCTTCATAGTGTAGATCTACATGCTCCTTTCGCTGATCTGTTTTGAGAGCCGGACTGCAAGGGCTTCTTGCACTGCTGAATTTGTCGCGGTTTTCAGAGGAGAAGTCAAAGCCTCACCAGACCTGGTGAACATCGCTGGTGGTTGTGACCTGGATAGGAGCCATGCCATCTCATAAGGATGAGGGTGAGCCAAGCTGAAGCAACCACTATATATCCGAACCGAGGCCAAACCAAGGCTTACGTCACGCTGGGGTTGGAGTCATTGGGAGGAAGAACTCTGCCGCGTTACTGGAGGAGTAAAAAGGAGTCACCACACTATTTTGAGGAGAAGAACCTCCCCCCTTTCGGCGCACTTGAGAAGAATATGTTGGGTAATGAATTAAAATATTTTAACACAAATAAAGATAATAAAATAAAAAAAATTATAATAATTATAATATAAAAACTATTATAATATTTATAAATAGATAAGTTATAAAAAATATAAGATAACCAATAAGAATTTATTAAATTATATCATAAACAATACTAATTTATAAATAAAATTGTTAATTAATTAATATAAATATTTTAACACTTTGATTTTAATTCAATTTTAACAGAATAAATAAAATAATTAAATTAATTATGTAATTAATATTAATCTAATTTAATAATTCTATTAAATTATACTAAACTTAATGTTAATAATACTAACACTAATTTTATAATTTAATTAATAATAAATAAATTAAATACTTAATAATTTTACCTATTACAATGTTTACTAATCAATTATTAACTATAATGTTAATAGTTAATTTTAGTATGTAATAATTATTATTTTAATTTTTTTATAAATTGACATTAATTCACATTTTAATCTAGTATTAATTTTTAAAAAATAACTTTAATATATTATTTATTTATTACTACTTGTTTTGTTCTCTATATTGCAGGTTAATACAGGAATGGAAATCCCATCCATATTCACTTAACTAACTCACTCGGAGTTAGTTACGTTAGAAAAGATATTGCGACATGCCAGCCACGAAAAAACACACGCGTGCGGTGCTTAAGTGAAGGAATTTTTGGAGTCGGTGGAAGTGGGTGGTGACATGCAGTACATGACGGAGGATATATAAAAACAGAGTTGTAGTAGGATTTATCGGATAGTGAGTGGGAGAATTCATTCGATCAACCAATTCTGTCGAGAGCAGAGCAATAACCTAGAGGCGTACCTTGGAGCACACTTCGGAGAGCCATTCATCAGAGTTCCGAGGGCCAGAAGCATTAGTAATTAGAGCTAGAAGAGGGATTTTTCTTCCTTTATTTTCTTTCAGTTCTCTTCTTTTGTAATATATTGACATTAGTCTATGTAGTTGAGAAAATTTTTGGCAAAATACATCATGTTCGGGGTTAAAAATCGAATCTACTGGTTATCTTCTTTTTCTCTTCTCATTATCATTTTTAATGTGGTCGGCATTGATCAGTGAGGTCAGTTCTAATTTCATTTGATTGCAACATACCACCTGCACTTAATCTCGGAATTCCACATTCATTCGGTGAGTTTGATTGTGGATTAATTTTAATAAACATTTAAATTGAAATAAAAGACTGCAAAACATACGGTGAGTTTATTCTGTACTCTTTATCAAACAAGAATTCTCAATTTGATCAATCTAGTAGTGGATAATTTCAAGACTTCTCAGCTAGAGTGATTTATCTTCTAGGGAGGAAAATAAATCACTCTTTTTAGTTGTATTAGTTGTAATCACTTTTGTGAGAAGGAATATTTTCTGAACCAGAAGAATTGAATTATTCCCCAAGTGTTTTATTAAACTGTTCATTTATCAGTGTTGTTATATCTCTGTTTTCCTATGTTTTCAACTATTTCTCACTTCAACTTAGTTTAGATATAGGTTTTGTAGTGTTTTTTTACATCACTACTTAATAACGAATTTTAAAAATAGTAAAAAAATTGAAAATTTAATTTACTGCTGACAATAGTGGGGTATTTTTAAAAAAATAGAATATTAATGGTCAAAATTCCCTTATTTGTGGGTTCGACCCAACTTTCCACATATACTATAGTTAGAAGGATTGTAAATTTTAAAATTTCATCAGATTTGACGATGGTTTAGGTCAAATTTTTAGCACAATTATCAGGTAAGGCACAAGCCATTACTCTAAAAAAACTAAAAAATTCAAATATATAAAAATCTAATTTTTTTTTGAAAAATTGAAAACTATAAAAAAAATCTATTACTTATCATTCTAAGTTGTTACTGTTGAGTACTATCTACTATTTTTTCATGAGCACAAGAACTTCTGGTTCCAGATTAGAGCCTCTGAACATTGAATTAGATAAACATATCACTTCTTTAAGAAAGGAGAACAAAGTTTAAATGGAGAACATAGAAAATAGAGTTCCTGATAACATCCTTCAAAACCATGCAGAAATCTTAGAAGGAAATGAATGGCCTGGGATGAGGGAATTCCAAATCCCTCAAGTTTCAATCAATCTATCATCCATCATACTTAGTCCTTGGGCCAAAAATTATTAATTGAAATAGTCACACATTTTTATGTTTCCTCCTTTTAATGGACTCTCTAATGAGGACTCCCTTGCCTTCAGTAGAGACTTCTAAAATACTGTGCATCAATTCCCTCTTCTAGGACCCATAGAAAATGAACTACAAGTGAAAGTATTTTCCTTTTTATTTAGAGGGAATTCTAGGAATTGGTTTCTAAGTCTAGATGAGAATAGTTTCGAAAACTGGGATCAAGGGTATAATTCATTTATAATGAAATTCTATCCTCAAATATTAAAAGGTCAACTAAGAACTAAGATCACTAGTTTTTATCAAGAGGATGGAACATCTTGTCATGAATCATGGGATAGATTCAAATATCTTCTTAGTCAGTGTCCCCATCATCAACTCCCATCTCACCTTCTCATGGACACTTTTTATGGAGGTTTGTCATCCTCTGGACAGAATCTAGTTGACCATGTTGCTGGGGTTAATTACAATGATATGACAGATGAATATCTTAGACTAATTTTTAATAACCTTGAACTGAATTCACAACATAAAAATTCATAAAGGAAATGAGTCAACAGAAATGCTAACCCAAACACTGGTTCAATGAATAAAACTCAAGATCAACTTGCTGAAATCACCAACCAACTTCAATCCTTAAGGAACCAGAACTCAAAAAAATTGTTAACCAACATGGATATCAAAACACCAACCAATATTTAAGGGAAAAGTGTGTACAATGTCGTATTTTGGGCATACTGAGAACTTTTGTCCTAATTTTGATATTCCAGCCCAACAACAAGAAAATTCAATCTTTGCTAACTATGGTCCTAAAATGCCTCCTAAAGGAGATATATTTTCAAATAATTACTATCAAGTCTATAGGAACCATCCAAATCTGTCCTAGAAAGATCAAGTATTAATCAAACATTCCACTGGCCCTAATTTCTCTATTCAACAAAGACCAAATTTTAAAAATCAACAAAGGTGTGAGACTTCAAATGTATTTGGAAACAATGATAGTCACATGTCTTCTAATATTTATCTAATATTGAACAAAATCAACTCCCAAGTGGAAAGATACCTGACTCATCTATCTATAATTAAAAATCAATATGAGTTAAACAAAATGGAAAGTGATGTGAGGATGCAGAACATTGAAACACAACTTGGACAATTTGCTATTGATTTTTCATCTAGGGAAAAAGGTAGAGTTATTAGTATCACTGAGCCTAACCCTAGAGATAATGCCCCATTTTTTGTCACTATAAGTGGGCTTTATACTCAAACTGTTGCTAAAAATTCCTTGAAAATACCCAAAATGAAAATCTACTTCAAAATGGAAATACAAATCTGCTCTGTTCACATGCTGGAAATTCAGAGATATGTTATGAAAATGACCTAAATAAGAATTTGTCACCTTAGACTCAAGATGAAAACTCATCTGAAAAACGAAAGAATAAAGGAAAAGAAAAGTTTGAGAAAGAGGTGAGGGATATACCTACTGTCCTTAAAAAAATTCCCCACCCATCCCTTTCCCTGAGAAGCTGAAACCTCAAAGTAATACCAAGGCAGAACTTTTTCAGCTCCTTGTCCATCTTTCCAAAAATCAAGTCAACATTACTTTCATTCATGCCTTAATTTAAATCCCATCATACTTGAAATCACTAAATAAAATTTTTTTCGAACAAGAGGACCTTGGGCGAATTTGCTACTAACAGCCTCACTAAAAAGTGTAGTGCTATAATCCAAAAGAAAATTCCACCTAAACATGATGACCCAGGTAGTTTTTTCATACCATGCACACTAGGAAACTCTGATTAGCTCAACTGTTTGTGTGATTTAGGTTCTAGCATTAATATGCTCCCATACTCACTATTTAAACATTTTATGTTGGGTGACCTTCAACCCATCACATTTATACTACAGTTAGCTGATATATCATTCACTCATCCTATGGGTTGGGTAGATGATTTTCTAGATTGGGTTGGAAAGCTGTTTTTACCTACAGACTTCTTAGTCTTGGATATAGAGTGTGATTAAGAGGTACCCATCATCTTGGGTAAGCCATTATTTTCCACTGGTGGTGCTGTCATTGATGTCTCTAAAGGTCAATTATTTTTTGAAATTAGAGAACAAAAAAAAGAATTCAATGTGTTTAAAATTCTTAAAGGGCTATCTTTTTCTGAAAACTGATATAGGGTAGAGTACTTAGAAGATGAAAACTCATTTGAAAACTATAAAGAATCTGAAAATAAATCCTACATTGAAGAAATTTATTTAGAAGATTAAATTATTGTTTAATCTATTTTAGAAGTTAAAAATACTATTCAAAAACCAAATCTGGAGAACATTCTAGAACTGGACAACTATTCAGTTTCTACTGTAGAAGAGTCCATTGTTTTTTAAAATAGGAGCTTCATTAGAGAAATTGAGGGTGTCTCTATTAAAACCAAACTTTTTGAACACATAGATGATATTTAGGGAAAACTTATAAGACAATTAGATGATTATTCTCTAATATATTTGTTAAAATATGATCTGAAAAAGTCTAAATAGTGTACCACCCAATTTGGACAGAAGCACTGTTACTTCTGAATCTGCGCATGAAATTGAAAATCTTTCATCATTAGATACTCCTTACAAGAGATATATGTTTATGATCTTGGTCCTCTCAAGCCTATGATTCTTCCTTCTAGTATAGAACCACCCACTCTTGAGCTAAAAACAATCCTTTCCCATCTTAAATATTCATTTCTTAGTGACAAATCCACTTTTCCTGTTATAATTTCTTTTAAACTGAATGAAAATCAAGAGAAAATATTGCTGAATGTTTTGAGAAATTTTAAATCTTCCATAGGCTGGACAATAGTTGATATCAAGGGTATTAGTCCCTCATTTTTTCTGCATTAAATACCGTTGCAGCCTGACCATAAGCCTTGGATAGAGTGTCAAAGAAGATTGAATCCAAACATGAAAGAAGTTGTGAGAGAAGAATTTATCAAACTTTTACATACTAGATTGATATATCCTGTTTCTAATAGTGCATGGGTTAACCCTATCCAGGTTCTCCCCAAGAAGGTAGGATTCACTGTTGTTAAAAATGGAAAAAATGAATAAGTCCATGATAGGAATTCCACAAAATGGAATGTCGGTATAGATTATACGAAGCTTAATTGAGCCACTAGGAAGGACTGTTTTCCAATGCCATTCATAGATCAAATTCTTGAGAGGCTTGCTGGAAATGAGTTTTTATGTTTCTTGGATGGGTATTCTAGTTACAACCGGATTCATGTTGCTCCACCGGATTAGGAAAAGACCACTTTCACATGCCCCTTTGGAACATTTGCCTACAAGTATATGCCCTTTGGGTTGTGTGGTGCTCCATCCACCTTTCAAAGGTGTATGATGGATATCCTTTCAGATATGATTGAGATAATTATTGAGATATTTAGGGATGATTTATCTATTGTGGGTAGTACTTTTGATACTTGTCTTGGAAATATTGAGTTATTCATTAAGATATTCATTGATACCAACCTTGTTCTTAATTGGGAATTGTCAATTCATGGTCATAGAAGGTATAGTTCTTGGTCATATAGTTTCAAAGAGAGGTCTTGAAATTGATACTACTATGATTGATGTTATTCAAAAACTACCACCTCTTTTAAATGTTAATGAAGTTAGAAGTTACCTAGGGCATGCCTGTTTCTACCGGATATTCATAAAATATTTTTTTCAAAATAACTAAGCCCTTGTGTTCTTTGCTTGTCAAGGATGCACCTTTCAATTTGGATTAGAACTGTTTGAAATAAGTTAATCTTCCTAAAGAGAAACTCACTACATCACCCATTGCCACTGCACCTCATTGAAAACAACCTTTTTAACTTATGTGTGATGCTAGTGATATGTCTATTGGTGTTGTCCTTGGACAGAGGAAGGATATGAAACTTCATGTGGTGTATTATTCTAGAATATTGGTAGATGATGCCCAAAAGAATTATACCACTACTAAAAAAAGAATTTTTAGCTTTTGTTTTTTCTCTTGAGAAGTTTAGGCAGTATTTGTTAGGCTCGAAATTCATCATTTTAACTTATAATTATGCATTAAATTATTTTTTGTATACGAAAGAAACTAAACCTAGGATGATTATATAGATTTTATTACAACATGTGTTTGATTTAGAGACCAACGATAAGCAGGGAGCTAAGAATTTAGTTGTTGATCACCTTTCAAGGATTCCTCTTACTCAATCTGAATCTAAATATACTTGATAGATAAAAACATCATTTCCTGATGAGAAACTGGTCACTCTGTCAATTAGGAAATCTTCTTGGTTTGCTGATTTTTCCAACTTCCTTGAAGTAGGTGTCTTTCCCAAAAATCTGTCTAATAAACAAAAAAAGAAATTCATTTTTGAACTTAAATACTACCATTCAGATGATCCATTGCTGTTTAGGAGGTCTGATGATGGTATTCTTATGAGGTGTGTGCCTGAGGAAGGGACGATACATGTCTTAGAGAGTTATCACTTCTCACCTTGGGGAGGTCACCATGGGGGTGAATGAACTACTCAAAAAGTCCTAAAATCTATTTTATATTGGCCTATTCTCTTTAAGGAATCTAAAATATTTGTGGTTAGCTATGATAGGTGTTAGAGGCTAGGAAATGTTGGTAAGAAGCAGAAGTTACTCCAAAAAGGAATTCTGGGAGATGTGATATTTGATGTCTGGGGTTTAGATTTCAAAGGGACCATTTCCATCATCTCATGGGAATGAGTATATTCTTGTGGCAGTTGATTATGTTTCAGAATGGGTTGAGGCAGTGGAACTACTGTTTCCGATGCATTCTTCGGGGTGTGCACATCCATTTGTGGAGGTCGCGCAACTGTTGCCCCAAATTCCAACTTTCCAAAGGTAGGCGGCAACCGCTCCTTATTCAGGGATGTCTGCTCCTTGATCGAAACGGGATGATGGTATTTTAGTTCTTCTTTTCGTGGATTCCTCCTAAGAACTCATTACCTAGTTTGGGTCTCCCTTATAGATTTAAGACGTTGTTCGTGAAACTCATCTTGGCGCCATATCTTCATGGACGCCAGCTAATTACACTTCTTCTGTCAAGATATTCCAAGGGGTCCAGTCAGGGTAGCAACGTTATGTTAGGGGATCAGTCATGTTGGGCATCACTGGCATGTCTGGATGCTGGGGGATTAGAGTGTCTATCTTCTGTCCCCTACTATAGGTCTTCTCGAGGGTGTGGAAGCTCGAGGAATCCAACATCGAACGTGAGAAATCATATTCCATGGGCATGTATCTGAGGTTTTCTTCATCATTCAATGTTTAACACAGGGTATACCACAAGATTAACGTCCGGAAGAGACAGATCGGGCGGATCAGAACAGTGACGAGAGTGGATCAGATGGAGGAACACCCTAGATAGAACACTGATACTAGGGACATCGTGTTGTTGGCCTCCCGAATTTTATTAGATGGAATGAGGAATGGGGTGGCATGATCCCACCGGGATGTGGTGGCCTGGGTAAGAATCAGGATGGATGATGGAAGGTTTCATGAGGGGGTGGTGAATGGGATGGAACTGTCATGAGGATGACGATGGTTTTGGGCTTGAGCCTCGTAGAGGCTTCCTCCGTATACCCGTGGAAGGGAATCAAATTACACGTAGTTTGTCTGATTGTGGCTTGGAACTTAATGTGGTCACAACGGCTTACCACTGGATGGGGTCACAACGGCTTACCACTAGATGGGGTCACAATGGCTTACCACTAGATGGGGTTTATAGTTTGATGTCATGTAGGATGGGGGCGGACCGACATGAAGTGGGTCAGAACTACTGAATTTTGGGCTTGAACCTTGGGAAGGCTTCCTACATACCTTACCATAGAAAGTATTAAATTCCTCGTTGTTCTTGTAGGTGTTAGGAGTCGGTGAACCGATGTGAATAAGGAAATGGGGTTCAGGTGGATGGTGGGCATGAACCTCAGGGATGCTTCCTACGTACCCTATCATAGCAGGAATCAAAGACCATGTAGTTTAGTTATGGGCATGGAACCGAATTTTTGGAACCAATGGGTGTTGTTCATGAACCTCGTGGTGGATTCCTACTTACCCTACCTTTGGAGGGATCAAACTCCACCTAGTTCGGGATGGATTTGTGGGGATTACACTCCGGGATGCCCATGTTGTTGGTGAATCGATGTGAAGATGGTCGGAATGACTGGGTGTTGGGCCTGAACCTTAGAGAGGCTTCCTATATACCATGCCTTAGCAAGGATCAAAGACCACATAGTTCAGGATATGGAGGGATTGGTGCACCGACACGAAGGTGGTCATGACCAATGGACGGTGGTGGGCCTGAACCTCAAGGAGGCTTCCTTCGTACCCTGCCTTGGCAAGGATCAATGTCTATGTAGTTCGGGATGGTGGATACTATTTAATGTCATGTGGGATGAAGGTGAACTGACATAAAGGGGTCGGGACAAGTAGGTGTTGTGCTTGGACCATAGGTAGGCTTTCTATGTACCCTACCGTGGCAAGGATCAAAGAACACATAGTTCAGGTTGGTGGATACAGTTTAACGTCATGAAGGAAGAAGGTGAACCAAAGTGAAGGGGTTAGGACAAGTAGGTGTTGGGATTGAACCTTGGGGAGGCTTCTTATGTACCTTACCTTAGCAAGGATCAATGTCTTCGTAGTTCTCATATAGGGAATGGGGATTACACTCTAGGGTTCCCTAGCTAGATTTCATGGTCGGTGCTTGCTCTAATCCCACGTGAGTCATGCTCGGTGTGAAAAACAAGAGACAGCAAAGACCTGAAGACCACTTCGTGAAACGTGCATCTTTGGGAAGTGGACTGGGGCTTACACTTGATCACAGCCGAAAGAGGAAACATGGGCTTATGTGTGGTTATCATCTCGAATAGGTTGTGACTTACTCTAAGAGGGAGGCCCGATGGTGAAAAAGCACAGCAGGAGAGGGATTTGGGTCAGAAGAAAGGAGAAGCACCATTCCTCATCACGCCCTTTGCTATCCCTAGGGACCAAAGAAGAAAGGAGGATCATGGATGCTTCCTCCTACAAGAAATCTAGGGGCTTACACCGAGATGGTTTCCCTTTCCCTATGGACAAACGCCACTCCCATAATGAGGATATCATCCACTGTGGAGACTAGTGGGCATGAATAATGTCCAAGGTGGGATTACCCCATGTGCAAGGCATGGGGAGAGGTCACAGTTCAATGCTATGTGTTGAGGACGACGATACTTGGTAGTTTAAAGTCCTACAGCTTGAACGATGTTGGTTTTCTCCATACCCCTAGGACATACATAACTGGTACCCTGTGCTCCTTGGTGCAGAGAGGGGATAGCCAAAGCCGTGGATAGGGGCTATCATGGAGTGAACTACCAAGGGGTCTACGTTAGCATGGCTAGTGAAGATGAAATATCCAATAGCATGCCTATGAGAAGAAGCATGAGGCAAAGAAACTCAACGGGAAGTAGAGTCCAAGTGACATTGAAATCACATAGGGCAAACCCAGAGTGTGGCACGAGAAAAGGAATTACAAAGATGAGGGCTTCATATGAAGGGGCCATGTGAAGATCTACCGCTCCGCATGGCGGAGGGTACTTGAGAAGGGGTGTGCTTCACGAAGTGGGGCACCAAAGCCTAGGTATATGTTAGAGGTGCATATGAGAGGTGCTTCATGAAGTGTAAAGGCATTTGCGGAGAAAACGTGCCTTGTGAAGAAAGGTATTCTGAAGCAATGTGCTTCGCGAAGTACAATGACCCCACCATGGCATGTGGATCATGTGTACATGAAGGGTGTTTACTGACGCATAAATGCTATGCGATGACCCGAGTCCCCTTGGTGATCACATTCCTTCGCAGAGGCCCTTATGCTCTGGGAAAATCATCCATCTCAGAAGAGGGGATAAAAATGAGACAAAAGGGAGGCACTTCGCAGAGTAGAAGTACCTCGTATATCTCATGGTTCGCAGAGCAGAAGGGTGATTCACGATTCTGGTGCTAGGGAGTCTAAAGGTCGGATTTTCATTCTATTAAGCCTGGGGTAGGCCAGTATTTATAGGGGAGAGGCACCGCGATGCAGCACGCTCAGCATGAAGAGGAATTTATTTGCTTCGCAACGTGTCGCGAACGTCAAATGTGTTCGTCGAGCATTAGCAATACATTGCTCCACTGAGGATCATGAATGTCAAGGGCGGTCGCGGAGCATTACCACCTCCTTGCTTTGCGACGGATCGTGACCCTCAAGGGCAGCCGCACAGCGTTACCACCTCCTTGCTTCGCGGTGGGCGTGGGACTACCGGGGCTCCGCGGATGGTCTTTGTGAGGCAGCCTTTGGAGTCCTTCCATTTATTTTTCATTCTTCCCACATTTTGGGTCCATAAAAATGCCCCCCTCTTAGAATTCGATCCGTAGAGAAATAAAGGGTCGAAGTATGAGAGTTGATCGCCAAAATCCATGGTAGTTCGTGAAGCTACTTTACGAAGGGCACTTACGAGGTGGATAGGGGAAATGTAGGCCGAGCGTGCCATGAAGCATGGCGTGTAGTGGACGTGCCATGAAGCTCCAGAGAATAAGGGACCTAAAATTTCTTTTGTATTTTCCATTCCCTATGATTTTTTCCTTTTGCGCTATCGATTCATGAAGCTCTGCGTACTCTGTGAGTGTTCTATGCATATCGGACCTTTTGCTTTGCGGCACTTCAGAAATTCTTTGACTCTACTACAGCTCTTTGCGACTCTGTGCTTGAATGCCTGGGCAGGGCTCCGCAAACAGTCTTCACAAAAAAAATTCACGAATGAGCTTCAGGAGCCAACCGAAGAATCTTTCAAGCTCCAAAACTGAATGGCCTATCAGGAAGCTTCTCAAAGGGTCTTTTCACATGCTACAAGGAGGGATGAGATGGAGAATAGTCTGGGATTGGGGGAGTTGGTACTGAGCCACTCGGACTATAGTTCATTGGTGTAGTTGCTATCGGAGAGCCAGAAGAACTACCCGTTGTGTAGGAGGTTGCCCTTGTATAGATTACGGCTGAGGGATGACATCTTCATCCCAGAAGGAATTCAATAAGAACCAACTTACTAGTTCGGGAGCACGTCGTGCCAGTGACGATGGTTTAGGGTTGCTGACGGCCATGCCCGAGAGGATTTCACACTCGTCAATGTTGATTTTTAATACAACCACATGAATAACATTGATGGGAAGGTTCTGCAGATAGAGATGTCTCCTCCTCTATACCACATGATACCGAAGGCAGCTTTGAGGAACCCAAGGAAGGGGTGGTCCAAGGAATGGGACCGATTCCAGGGAAGAAACTTCATAGATGATTAGGCCCAGGCCTACTTGGTAGGGGCCTCGTGTGAGAAGTTTGGGTCTGAGCTGAGGAGAGTGGGTTTGTATGAGGAGGCCTTGGCCTCTCAATTACAAAAATATCAACTGAAACAGCTGATGCTTGAACTATTTAGTAGATGGTCATTGAGGTCCAATATCTTCCACTTACACCATGGGGAGGTTGGTATCAGCTTGCGGGATGTCCACCAGATCTCGAGGGTCCTGACATTGGGGGTGATGTATGAAAAATTCCTCATTGTCATGAGTGCATGGGAGGATCCAGAGAAAATGCCACGACTGGCGATGGCACTGATGGAGCTTGTACCCTGGGAGCACAAGGAGGCAGTAGGGGATTTCCATTTCAGGCGGTGGTTCAAACAATTCTCTAACTTCCCATAAAACAGGTAGTTTCCAGCGAGGCCTTGACATTCTAAAAGGGGGATCAGAGTAAGGAGCACTCATACTAGTGACTTTTAGAGGATATCTAGTGGAAGACCTGGGGGTTCAGCATCAACACTAAGCAAAAACCAATAGTCAGGCTGGCAGTGTTCATCCCAGCTCTAATCTGTTGTTGGATCTTTCCAGTGATAGATACCAACATGGGAGTACTCCCCCCCTCACATTCATCAGGGAATCCATATTGGCGACAGGAGGGTGGATCAAACTGAGAATCATGATGTTCGCTAAGCTGTATAAAGTGATGTGGCTTATCAGCGAGGGGAACATACTGCCGATGGTATGTGGGCCATTCCACCTCCTGTTTAGGTGGATATAGGCACATATCAGGGGGGGTTTACAGATACCTGAACCCTATCTCTCCACCATTTTCTAACTTCTTCCCATCGATCCTAAATTATTCTGGGTGCTTTCCGGCCAAGATGACAGCACCATCAGTTCTGAACTGGGTGTGCAGGGTGGATGAATTCAATTTCCACCCATTCTCTTTACCTATGGGGGAATTTACTGATAATGGCCAGGGAACAGAAGAGCACTGGGCCTATCTCCTAGGCTTTCGAGGTGGAGTTCTGGTGGAGAGGATGGATTGTGCGCCCCTCTACAATCCATATACCCCGCACCAGTTTGCAAGGAAATTCTGGTGTATGTAGTGGCTGACCCCATAGGTCTATCTGGAGGTGATCTACGAAGAACTCCCGTGTGTGATGAGGCAGATGTGGCTCATGTTTACACAGAAGATGAAAAATTTCAGAACGAGTTGCCTTCACCGACCGTTGTCCTCAGGCTGGTAAAAAAATATGCCCAGAGCTGGAAGGTGGCCTACTCAGGGGGATGCTGAAGCAGCCAACCATTTGAGTCGGTGATGGTGAGCTTCCCTGACCTTGGGGCCGAAATGAAGAAAGGACATCCTGTGGTGGAAGAGCTGTCGTGGCGGTGATGCCCACACTAGTTGAGGGTGATGCAGCAGCCATAGATCCATAAGTGGAAGCGAGCCTGACGTTTCTAGAAAAAAAAAGCCATCCTAAGGGGAGGCTACTGAGATGATTTCGCAGGATACCCACCTAGGCTCCAGGGAAGCGACTGATCCATATCGACATTCCTGAGGATGTCGTCTTCTCGGAGGCCTGGGAAATCTGGGAATTCAACAGGAAATTCCTTGGCCCCGCTGAGTTATTGTAGCACCTGAACCCTCTCAGGATGGATTTACTAGGGATAGGCCCTATCCGTGCTGACTTTGGGGATCCCAAGGTGGAGGTGGAGTGGTACCTAGAAGAGATGGAGGAATTCGTGCATTCCGGGGGTGCTCCTCGTCCAATGACAGATCGAGTCAAGATGTTGCTCGATCGCACTACTCCCCCACAGCTATCAGCCATTGATTTGAGAAAGCACATCCCCCTGCTGAAATAATTAGAAGAGTCCTCATGGTGAAACGAGGTTGGGAGAGGAAGCCCATTGGAGGAGGGAGAAGTTAGAGATCAAGACTGTGATCTTGAAGAGTTCACAAGGGTCCTTGAAGTTCCATTCGGAAACCCCCTTCTCCGAGATTTGCTTTGAGGTTATTCTAGGCTCCTCAATAACATATGAACATTGCAGGAGATTATTATATATAGAACTCATTCTCATCCATCCGTTGATGCTGACACGGGGCCCTCGGGATCTATGCCCACCGTCATGTCTAATGCTACCTCCAGCGGGCCTAGGATACCTGAGGCGACCCCTCTAGTGTTTTCAGACCTTCCGACCATATACAGGGGGCCACACCATGAGGTCCTGATGGAATCAACCCAACAGTAGACCATGGATTCTATCTCTATAAGTTCCCTCCAACAATTTCATGATTGCCATCCCCTGATCATTTTCACTATCATCCATATCCCTTTTTGGCACGTACAGTTATTCAAATGGTGTGGGTCTCCGTGGCGATGTTGGTTGGGGATTTCGGCGGCGTCCTTCCTAGGGGAATGTCGGTGGTCGTAGAGGGGGATACCCCAACCGACCTAACTATGGTGCTTCTGATCACCAGTGGGACCGTCAGCGAGGCTACGCCTGAGTTCATTGAGGTGGGGTCCGACGATGAGGACTGGTCGGACAACCCTCGTCCTTCCATACACAATCAAACACCAGACATGGACCCTACTGTAGAGTTCCTGGGAGCGTTCCATGTGTATTAGCCTTCCATCCATGCCGACATGGATGAGAGAGCCTCCGATGAAGAGGATAGTAAGATAGTCTGTCGCCGATCGTGGAAGCTGATCACACGCTTCATCAATGACACCCCCCAAGCACTATGGTTGGATGAAATGGATAGAATTCACTCGCGGCTACATGAACTGTGTGCTGGGGGAGTGGATGCACAACGTCCTCACATGCTCGTCTAAAATCTTATGGCAGAAAAGATTTATAAGTATGACCATGGCCTCGATGTGGGATGGCAGCAGAGAAAGGCGGTAAACATCAAGAGGCTCCATGAGGCTGAAGATGAGGTCTGGCATCTGTAGAATCGGGCAGATGAGCACTCGACCTCCCTCAATGTGCAATCTGATCTAATATTGCGATTAAAGGATTAGATTGTAGAAGCCTAATAAAGATTGAAGTGAGCCTTTGAGGAGATGACCATCATTCAGGCCAATGTGGAGCGGGACCAGATTGCGGAAAATTAATTGTGCCCCCTCACTATCGAGGAGGAATGTGAGCTGAATAGGAGGTAGCAACTATTGGACGCCACTAGCCAGAGGGTAGAAGAACTGATACGCTCTTTTGACAAGGTCAACCCGTCCATGGGGACATTCAACCCCCGGGTACTATAATGATTACAAACCCTCAAACGTACATTCATTCCATTATTGATTGATGCCATAGCATGCATGAGTTCTATTGTTTACATTGGTTTATTGCATCCTCGTGATGTTCATGGAGCATCCACTGATCATTCTCTAAGCTCACGTGGGTCAGGCCCGATGTGAGAAACAGGTGATGACCACAATATCACCCCATCCAAACAAAGGAATGCAAACCAGGATTCGAGCATTTGGGGTGTGAGAAACTTTTCCAGATTTTTGTGGGAAAATCGGAGAGACCTGACTGGAGAATGATGCTCTCAGAACAGTCGAGTTAACATTTTCTCCATGTTCTCTTTTGCACAAATGGGGCAACGTTAGGGGCGCTGGAATTAATCTGAACAGATGGGAATGGGAGGTGTGAATCACGATACCCAGGATTCAGAACATTGTGGGGGTGGCGTGACAATAATGGATAAATTTTGATCACATTCAATACATAGTGTCCTTATTGTATTTACCTGTAATGGGGTTAAAAAATGAGTATTGGCCACTGAACATGTTCGAAACACGACACCTAACTCAAAATTGCATATGTTGGTCTTCGAAAACATTGTCCGAGGACAATATGTGGGCCATAGGCTGATCATCCATACTATTAGGGGGTTCCATTAGACATGAAAGAGGATGATAGTTCAAATAAGGGGTACTCAAATCATGGAATGTGGAGTGATGGTTTGTTCGAATGGAATCCTACACTCTAAATCACACCACCGTGGTGGGAGAACATTAGTTGGGTGCATCAGTCTAATCATGGATCATTCCTTCTCTTAGACAGGAACTCTCTGGAGAGGGAGTTGTCACTTTCCAATTTCATCATGGGGCATCCCAAACTTGTTCAGGGAAAATTTGCAGTTACATGGTTCCCCACAAGGGGTTAGGCTAGGGGCCAGAAATGAGGAGGAGTAGGATTTATGATTCCCAGGGCTGGACCAAAGGTGAAATTCCTAGGTGACTCTACGTATCCCATGAGGATGGGAATCAATCCATACATAGTTCTGGAATATGTTGTGTAGATTAACATCTTCTGGAAATGACACATAGTGGTCCTGGTTTACAGTCATAGAGCTCTAACCATGGATTAGTAAAGAGTGTAGGGGATAAATGTTAAGTGATTATGAAACCCGACGTGAATGAGGACCCAGAGTCTAGATTACCATGTGTTCCCCAGAAAGGTTTTAGGTGAGGGACCAAAAACAAGAGTTAAGCTGGGCCCATGAAATAATCACTCAGGCATTTCTACATATCTCATGAGAATGAGAATCAAGTTGTACATAGTTCTAAGGGGTGGCACGGTAAGCTACCAATTCCAAGAATGAAAGGGGTGTGCAGGTATGTCCCTCACACCAAAAGAAGCAGTATTTGATGTATGTTGTTTTCCTTTAAGGTGAATGGTTTTTTTAAGCGACGGGCCTAGGATAGTGAGTCCCGGCATCGCCAGAAGAATCATTCCATATGCAGGTGTTGAAAAATGGTATGGCGTGTGACTGATACCAAACATGGTGTTCCCTTGAGTGAGGATATCACGATGTAGTGTCATTTTTTTTCTTACGGCTAGGATGATAATGTCACAGTTTAGGGTCATGTGATGGGATCTGGTGTGTATTTTAAGGTCATGTGGCACAGACATAGTAGAAACGAGGATAAAGGAGAAATGTGCATGTTGTAATAAAACATACCTAACTCGAATGAGGGATGGATCCCATACCACACTGTATGCAATTCTGTGAAAGAGACCTGGTCCTGAGGGGCCAAAATAGAGGTATGAGGGTGAGGGGCATGTGAAACTAGCTCCCAATTGAGCTAAACCCAAAAATGATACATCTAGGTGCTCTTATGTATCCCATGAGGATGGGAATCAAGCCCCACGTAGTTCTAAAAGAGATCATAGTTTATGGTCTTAGAGCTCGGACCATGGAGAAGTGAAATCCTTTCATGTAAGAACAGACCTCAACCAAATACCTAATCCCACGTAAGTCAAACTCGGTGTGGGAAATAAGGGCGGAAGAGGTTTTCCACCATACTTGGGATGCACGTCAAAGGGATGTCAGTGCGGAGCCCCGATGACGCCTTTACCGTGGATTTGTCCATCTGATGTGAAAATACGCACTGAGGGATAGTGCCAAGAGTGCTAAAATTCCACTTGGACATGATGGGGTGGAAAAGGATATGAATTATGTAACCGACATTTTGAGGTTAATTGGGTTGGTGTGACGATGGAGTGTGACTATTTACCGTGTTGAAAACACAACATCCATATTGTGTTAACCTAAAATGGGGACAATCAACTGAGCGTCGACCACCTTCCATATTCGAAATGCAGGATTTGTATCAATTTGTTTTCTATGACAGTCAAGGATGTTGGATCGTAATGGTAAGATAGCCCTTAGTCATAGAATCCATGCCACTTGGGGGTCCCTTTCGGTGTGAAAGGTGATGGAAGCCCTAATGAAGGGGAACATGAAGCCTGAGAAATGGGTGAATGCTTCTCCAAGTAGAGTCCAACATTCCTAGTACTAAACCAGAGTACCCTTAGGCACATTGGTGAATCTCCAAAGAGGGCCGAAGAGGGTTCTCAAATTGAGAGTCACCAATTTGAAGAGATGAGTATATAATATATGGATAGAGAACTCCCAAGTGGGAGAGGTACGTGGTGTGGTCGTTAAAAACCCGACGTGACTGAGGAAATAATCTCATGCCAGACCATATACTCCCCTCCATAGGAAAGGGTAGTCCATGGGGCCAAAGTGAAAGTGATATTTCTGAGAGATGGGGCTAGACCCAATGTCTAGACATTCGGGTGGTCCAACGTATCCCATGAGGATGTAAATCAAGCCACACATAGTTCTTGAAGGCACATAGGGGTAATATACTCTAATGAGGGGGTGTACGGTATGGCGTGTATCCCAATGAATATGAAGACATAATCCCATACCACACCATACAATCCTAACTAAGAACTTGGGTCGAGGGCTCAAAAAAGACAAGGGAATTGAGGTTGGGCCTCGGACGACAAGGCCTGACCAGTTTGCAGTTTAACGTCTTGCAGTGAGGACGAAAGTGGGTAAGATACCCCACATACAGGAGGTGTACAACATGGAACGTAACCCGATGTAAATTAGGAAATAATCTCATGCCACACCATACAATCCCAAATAGTAACTTGGGCCGAGGGCTCGAAAAGACCAAGGGACCTAAGGCTGGGCCTCGAATGGGAGGGCCCAACCAGTTTGCAGTTTAACGTCTTACAGTGAATATGGAAGTGGGTAAGATACCCCAAATACAGGATGTGTATGGAGTGGCAAGTAACCCGACGTGAATGCGAACATAATCCCATACCACATCATACAATCCCAAATAGTGACTTGGGCCAGGGGCCCGAAAAGGCCAAGGGACCTGAGGCTGGGCCTCAGACGGGAAGGCCCACCAGTTTGCAGTTTAACGTCTTACAATGATGATGAAAGTGGGTAAGATACCCCACATATGGAAGGTGTACGGCGCGACAAGTAACCTAACATGAATGAAGACATAATCCCATACCACACCGTACAACCCTAAATAGAAACTTGGGCTTGGGCCCCAAAAAGGCCATGGGGCCTGAGCCTAGGCCTCGAACAGGAAGGCCCAAGCAGTTTGCAATTTAACATCTTGCAATGAGGATGAAGAGAGGATAAGGTACCACATCCAAATATGTGTATGGAATAGTCAGTAACCCTGCATGAATGAGGAAATAATCCCATGCCTCACTATACAATCCCGAGTGGGAACTTGGGTCGGGGGCCTGAAAAGGACAAGAGGCCTCAGGATGGGACTCTAATGGGAAGCCATACGTCCTCTTGGGTGGTTACCGCTTCATCAAAAATCATAATTCCACGTAAGAAGTGCTCGGTGTGGGAAAAAAGGTGTCGGTCTCGGCTCTCCCCATTATATGGGGTCTAATAGCTAGAATTTCCCAAAGGGATTTCGTTGCTTGGAGACATAACGGGGCATAATGAACCACTGCACTCAATGTTTGGGATATCTTGGGGGGGTTCTACCAATTCAGGATAACTGTTAACCATGATTGAAACACAACATCCCCTTAGTGAGCTAAAATGTGAACAAAAATGAGCATCTACCACTGAACATATTCGCAACGCCGAACTTGTATCGGCTTATTGCTCAATATCCTCGAGGGCATTGGCCCGAAGCAGTAGGAGAGTGCTTATGCCTAGCATCCATACCATTAGAGAGCCCTTCTGGATGGGAAGGACGATGGAGTCCCAATCAAAGGAGTGGGAGAAGCATAGTTGTACCTATAAATTTTAATGTCAAGCAGGGTGGTGAAAGAGGCGGGCACCTCGGGGTAGCAGGACCTATGGTCAGATTGAGATGAGCTCGATGTAAATTAGGGAAAAATCTCCACCCCATCATATATCTTGTCCTGAGGGTAACATTCTGGCATTTGGGATGGGCCAACAGACAAAATTCCCTTACATATCTACATATTCCATAAGGATGGGAATCAAAACATATGTTGTTCTTGATGTCAATGCAGTTTGACGTCATGTGGTGAGGATGTGTGAGGATAGAAGAATGGGGACTGGGCACCTCATGAGACCATTATAATCCTAGCATGGGTGGGGATAAGGATGCCTACACCATATCATACAAGGACCCTCCGAGAGAACTATACAAAGGGGTGATAGTCAAAGGGATGAGTTTGGGGTTGGGCTCAAGACGAGGTGTCTGATCATTCCTACGTATCCCATGAAAATGGGAATCCATCCATACATAGTTCTCAAGATGCAGTTTAACATCAATAAGGAGGATGCGCAGCTTAAAGTCGTGTAAGACCTGACAGTTTAAGGTCTTGTTATACCGGAGTGCAGTTTAGGGTCATGCGGGACCATCCAGTTTATGGTCGTCCAAGCCCAATATGATCAGGAAAAATATTGATTGAGGAACATGGCATTGGTGGGAGGAGTTATACAATCACCATCCATGGTCACCAGGGTGTATGCTCCATTAGGGTAAATATTTTAAATTATATAAGTTCCTTCCCATTTGGGCTCCAACGTGGGTGGTTTCCTACCGAGGATCATTGGTGCCCTGAAGGCCAAAACCAAGTCTCCTTATTGGAATGAGCAAAGGTGAACCTTCTTGTTTAAGTCCCTAGCTATCTTATTCTGGCGCCTTTCCAGATTTCTCATGGCATGAAGCCTATTCTCATCAAGCGCTTCCAGTTAATCCATACAAATTTCGGCTACCTTTTCTGGCACATGCTGGTCATAGACTACTATGCGTAACGAAGGAAGCTGGATCTCGATGGGCAGGATGGACTCAACTCCGTACAATAGGGAATATGGGGTCACCTGGGAGGAATTAAGTGTCGTTGTCTGATAGGCCTAGAGGGCATTGAGGAGCTTTTCTAGACAACTCTTCTTATTCTCACCAACTATTTTCTGCAAAATTTTAGAGAGGGTTTTTTTTAAAACCTCAATCTGTCCAATTGCCTGCACGTGGTAGGGGGAGGTATGGATTAAACGGATGTTGCACGTGGCATACAATTTTGTCAGCTTGGCTACTCAGAATTAGGTTCCGTTATCGATGAGGTCAACGTGAGGGACTCCAAATTGGTGGATGATATTGGAGCTCATGAAGTCAATGATATAATGGGACTTGAACTCCTTGAGAAGAACTGATTCTGGCCACATGGTAAAGAAATCGGTGGCGGTTAGGATGATCCTGCACTAGCAAGTTGTTACCGGAGGGTATGGTCTCATGACATCGAGTCCCCATACTGCGAATGTCCAAGAGTACATGGTGGAGTGGTGAGGATCTGGTGGCTGATGAATTAAGATAGAAAGAATATGGCATGTGTGACATATTGTGGTGAACTTGATGCAGTCATGGATCATAAGGGACAGAAGTATCCCAATCTCTAGATATTATGGGACAGATTAGTCCCAGTATGGTGGGCACCGCAGGAACTAGCATGAACCTCGAGCATGACCTGAGAAAACTCGAATCCTTGGATGAAACAGAGAATGACACCATCTAACCTGTGCTTGTAGAGGATCTTCTCAAGACTCAGACCACTTTAGAGGGTAAACTATAGCATGCGGCATCGGATTTGCTCATGCTCGACCCGATCAGCCGGGAAGAAACAATTTTGAAGATACTTGACAAAAGGGGATCTCTAGTTTGGAGTCGCTTAAACCACTACATCTGAGGGCGCTAGGGGTCCAAATGTGGAAGCTTCAGTTGTAAGATGGCTTAATAATAGCCCTTCATCTTCATCCAGGGTGATGGGAGAAATGACTCTCCGATGTGCCACGTGTATAATCAGATCATCCTTCTCAGGTTCTGCAAGTGATGCAGCTTGCCCAGCCAGGGAATCAGCTAGACCATTCTGAGATCAAGGGACATGATTTACTTCGGGATGAGATGGAAACTGGGCTATTAGCTTGAGGGTTTTCTCTAACAATGTTGCGAGATATGGCTTTCTGACGAAGTAGTCACAGTTGATTTGCTTGATGACCAGTTCAGAATCTCCTTTCACAAAAAAATGGGGCACATTGATCTCAAGGGCCAGCTCGAGGCCAGTAATGGTGGCCTGATACTCTGCCTCATTTTTTGTACAGCCCTCTGTCAACAGGAATGAGTGTGGCAGAATGGCTTGCATCGGGGTGATGAAGATGATACCCAGGCCTACTCTGTTGAGCCAAGGATTATTGAGTCTCCTGTCGATGGGGCTCCGGGAGGCACCATAAAAGTGCATTTTCCAATATGGGATGGCATGATATACAAATAGGATTTCTTTTTCAGGAAAATCTAGGTCTAGGGACTGGTCCACATGGGTTGGATGAGCAGCCAGAAAATCTTCCAATGCTTGTCCTTTGATATACTTTTGAGGCACGAACCTGATGTCGAACTACTGGAGGATTACTACCCACCGTTCTAGATGGTCATTCAACATAGGGCGGTTCAGAATGTACTTTAGTGGGTCTACATGAGAAACCCTCTATACCTCATGGTGCTGCAGGTAGTGTCGCAACTCTTGCACGGTGAATACTAGTGCAAGGAAGCTCTTCTCAATGGGGGAGTATCTGGTCTCTGTACCGAGGAGCATGCGGCTAAGGTAGTAGAGGCTATTTTTCGTCCCCTCATTGTCCTTCTAGGGAAGGAGGGTTTCAAGAGATCATTTCAAGGCAGTCATGTATAGGATCAGTGGTTTTCCAGAGATGGGTGGCATTAGGACCGGAGGTCAGAGCATATTCTTCCTGATTTCCTAGAACATGGTCTGTTACTCTTCTTCCTACTCGTAGGCAGAGCCTTTTATCGTGAGCCCAAAAAAGGGCTTACAGTTGCCGCCTAGATTCTCAATGAATTGGCGTATGTAGTCTAAATGGCATTGGAAACCTCAAATCTCCCGAATATTGCTCGAGGGAGGAATCCGACTGATGGACTTGATATTATCTAGATCTATATCAATGCCCTAGTACCTGACAACAAATCCAAGAAATTTTCCAAAGGTTACACGGAAGGCACATTTCAATAGGTTCATCTTTAGGTGGCAGGAATAGAGGTAGCCGAACACTTTCTCAAGGTCCTTGAGATGGTCCGGGTGCGGGAAAGATTTTACCACCAGATTACCCACATAGAATTCCACCAATATCCTGAGGATTCGCTTGAATATGCGGTTCATGGACTGCTGATAGGTGGAACCTGCATTCTTCAAGTCGAAGGGCATAACCTGGTAGTAGAAAGTACATTGGGGTGCCCTAAAATTTTTGGACTCCTCATCCTTAGCGGCCATTCGGATCTGGTTGTATCCGGATTAACGATCCATGAAGGAGAGATCATGGAACCCAGTTGTAGCATCGATCAACAATTCTGTCACTGTAAGGGGAAAATCATCCTTCGGATAGTGGCAGTTGATATCGCAGAAGTCAATGCAGACTCTCATCTGCCAGTTCCTCTTCCTGAGTGGCACAACATTGGCTATCCACTTGGGGTACTGGACCTCCTTGACAATGTTGGCTCTGATGATCTTGTCAACTCCGGCCTCGACCATGGCACCGTGGGAAGTGTGCATCTTTCTGGGAGGCTGGTTGAACCCACAATGATTTGCAGGGAGACCATGGTGGTGGACGGATACCTGAGGATCCTGTCCTAGCATCTGGTCATAGCCCTAGGAAAATACATCACGATGTTGTTTCAGGAAATCTATGTACCAATGTTGTTCCTCGAGGGGCATGGGGGCACTGATCAATGTCGGTCTTGGGTCTGCCTCACTACCATGGTTCACCTGTAGCAGACTCATTGACCGTGGTGGAGACGCCCTCTTCAAAGGAAGGGATAGCCTCCTTCAAATCCTTTTCTTCACTTGTGGAGGGGGAATCTCCTGTGGGTAGTGCTTCCTCTAGGTCAATGGATCTCGACGGTAGGCTGGTGCCAGCCTGGGTAGCGGTGGACCGCGTATCGGGAGATTCACGTGCTATTGAGACCATATCAATGAAGGAAGTTGATCAAATCCCTTCTAGTCTTTGGCCCAAGGGGCCACGCATGGTGATATCAATGTAGTAGTGGTGTGTCGATTTGAGCCGGTTAATTATTGCCTAGCAGAATAGACATGTATGATATACTTCCATTGCAAGGGGGTGGACATCTTGATACTGTATGGGGTATGAGGCTCCGGGATCAGCTGAGCCTGATTTGTGTAGGTATACGAGGTGATCTTTCGCCATCGCTTGGACATGGGAATATGTTTCTCCATTTTTATAAAGACAACAAAACAGTGCCCCATGTCGGGGGTCGGGGCCTCTAATCGATGGATTGGGAAGACATAGGCGTCATCCAGACATGCCTAGGGGTTGGTTGCGACCGTGACGGGTTCGACCACACTTGCCTGAATCTTCTTATCCTTGCTCTTGTAATAGTTTTCAGCAAGGTAGTAGGCTTCACAAGAGGATAATGGAGATGAATCCCATTGTATTATGCCTACTCGGCCATTAAGGGAGTACTCGAGGGACTGGTGATAGGATGAGGGGACCTCCACCTTCAGATGGAGCCATGACCTGCCCATCAAGGCATTATACACGGTATCCTGGGAGACAACCATATACTTGGTGCTGGCAACTAGGCCGCTGAACTGGATCTTCAGATAGATCTTACCGAATGGGGTCTTCTCTATCCTGTTGTATCCTTGGATTCTTAAATCAGAGGGATTCAGTTCATCTTCGGATAAACCTAGATTCAGTTGTGTCCATGTCGGGATAAGGTTGATCTCGGAGCTGGTGTCAACGAGATAACGGTGAACCACCACACCGTTAAATTTCCTGGTGATGTATAGTGAGTTGATTTTCTGTTGCATGGGAGAACCTTCATCCTCAATAGAGAATGAAAGGATGGTCTAACATTCAGCGTTCTCGACCGCTTCATCATGAAAGGCTTCTACACCTGCTACTTCTATCTCAAATTGATGTGGGATTATTAAAGCCTCAGTGAGGGATTCATTCATATCTAGATACAGGAAAAGGGCTTCAAGGATGGAAAGCCTCGCTGGGATGTTGGTGAGGTACTTGACAACATCATACTTCTATATCAGGTGTGAACTTCAGCTTGTAGGAGGCCGCTTTGGGATATGTGGCATAGCGGGCCTTGACGGCTGGACCGGCGGCTAACTGGTGCTGGGTATGTCCCATTTCTCACTAGTCAAAGACCGAAGAGTAGTTTCCGGATGCGGACTAGATGACTGAGATCGGCCTATGGCAGGGCGAGGCTGGTCCCGGTCTGGTTGAGGTGGCTCTGTCTGATCTACTACCACAAACGGTGTCAGAGGAAGGTCTGACGACACCAGATGAAGAGGATGTGTGTGCTGAGTTCTGTGATGGGCCTACTGTCTGGTCTCAGTTCCATGTACGGCCTAGATGGAGGTTCCAACTATGTTTCCCAGAAACTCATGTGTCCACGACTCCTCTGACGATGGTGTGGGCTGGGGAAGTTGGGGAGGTTCGCCCGACACTCCCCATTGTCTTGAGTCATATATAGGTTTTCCAACTCCACGGAATTAACGGAAACATACCTTTTACTATCACTTGATGTTTTATCCATCACTGGGAATATTCTTGGGGGAATCCCCATCTCTGGGGGCATAAATACATAGAGAGTTCAGGCGACGATGGCATTGGCAGGGCATGTTGCATTCCCTTGCGTCGCTGATGCATTCTCTTCTAGGAAGAGGCCGGCTGAGATGATGATGTAGAAGTGGCGGCCATAGATTCTGAAGGATCTAGTTGATTTAGTCATGCTTGAATGATTCCATGGGCATGGGAAACCTTTTTTTGCCCGATCCAGTCATCATATTTCTAGGACTCACGGTTAGAAACTTCCTTCCACTCTCCTTCACTATTGCTACTACTGTCTGACCTTACAAAGACACCAACCACTTGTTTCGGGGCTGGGCCTAGATTGACTGTGTTGTTATTGACCTCTTCTTGAAGCTATTTTTTAAACACATAGCACTGTTTGAGGGTGTGACCCAGAGTCTGATGATAGGGGCGTTAGTTGGTGCGATCAGTGAGATTTGCCTCTTCCTTCCTTCTGCACTCAGGCAAGCGTACGATCATTTGTTCCAAGGCCCTTCTAAAACACTCAAGGAAATGATTCTTATTGAATGATTAGGCCCAATTTATTCTGTCTGGAATGGGGGCCCGTGAAGCCTGGCCCTGGCGAGTAGCTGTGGGCCTTTTTGAAGAGGTAGATCCTGATTGTCTCGCCTAAGCGATGGTGGTGCATTCTGTGAGGGCACCTGCCGATTATGATGAGGGCGCTTCTGAATCAGAGGTTGCGCCTATGGTGGACGGGCCCTACGAGGCTCTGGTGCTGGTGCCACTAGTAGAAATTCTAGAAGACTGGGGGATTCTATTTGGGCCACCATGGTGGGCTTGGCTCTAGCAGCTTTCCTCACCAGAATTATAGGGGGCAACGGACATAGCTGGTCGTCTTGTTGTAGGGCTTCCTCTAGGCACTGGGCCTTATCAAAGAAGTCTTGAAACCCTCCCCGAGTAGTTTTAGGTAATCAGGGAGGGAACCAGTTTGTTCTTGATGTTTCTTATGAACATCGTCAGTAATTGCTCTTGAGTTAGTGGCATGTCAAGGGAGTATGTGAGCCCCTTCCACAAGGATATAAAGTCCATGACTTTCTCATCAGACCTTTTATTGCACATGATGAGGTCTACGATGTTAGTTTTCTAGGTTGTAGAGCTAAAGTGGTAGAGGAACTACCTGCAAAGGTCCTCCCAGTTGGTTACAGATACGAAGGGGAGATGGTTGTACCAGACGAATGTTGGTCCCTCCAATGTATGAACAAAGCAGTAGAGCTTTGAAGCCTCCTGCTGCGCTGGAATCCCTAACATGGGCCAACACCTTGAGTTGAAGTGGGATAGGTGCTGTAGCGAGTCCCCCATCCCATTGAAGGGGGGTAATGTGGATTTCCGAAACCCAGAGGTGTCGACATATCATCCACCCATGCCGGATATGGCTTACCATCATATGGGATTTCCACCTGTCGTGTTTCCAGTGCCTCAAGGCGGGAAAGGAGTGGAGCCATTGGATCATCTGGGTGGGGGTCATATTCCTGATGGGGATCCCTAACCATGAGTGTGTTTTCAGGTTCCTCAACATGGTAAACAAGCCCATCAGCTGGTGAAGCAACCCGCGGGGAAGCTGGGGGAACCCAAGCTTCATTCGTTAGATTGTCGTGCCATTCAAGAGGGTTTGGTAAGACATAATATGTCATCTTTCCATGATCTCCAGATTCAACCCAGTCTGCAGGAGCGGCATGATCATGGCTGTCTAGGGGTGGCTCACTAAGGGGATGTTTTTCCTTCCCCTGATGTACTGGCCTAAGATCACTGTAGTCAGACCCTCGCTCTGCAGCGTGTTCAGGCAGGAGTTTGTTGACCAAACTCTTCTGCTCCGCAATTTTTTGGTGCATTGTGGCTTTCTCAGGGTCCTCCTCCGTCTTCTACATTGAGGTGGACGGGTCATAGTGTTTGACAGCTCTGACATGATCCTTTCCTTTACCATAATTCCGGCTGAGTACCAATGCCTCGGTGGGCGCAGGGACACCTAGTAGGTTCCTCTACTGACGAGTAATCCTCCACGATGGGTCCAATAGTGGTGGCACACAATCATAGAGTAAGTCCCCATTGAGGACCTCCAACTCGTCCACCTCGTCCACTATGTTGGCCATGTTGACTGTGACCCTTCCTAGGGGCATTTCCTCGATGTCGCCCAACATGTCGGGCTGCCACCAGATAGGGCTGAAGATGAGGGAAGAAAAATACCCCCAGCCACATATTTGAACGTGGGGGTAGGATCCTTGATAATTTTTCAATTTACCTTGATACACAGAATGTATTATTGCTAGAGAGCCTCATGGAGTCTTTGTGACTCAGGGTGCTGGACCACAGAGAGTGCGTCTAGATCAACCAGACGACATTGTTCACTGATGAATTCGAAATTCGTTTGGATCCTGGGATAAACCACTAGCCGAAGACGAAGACTAAAATGTGTTTCCCAGAGGGTGTGGCGGAAACACTCAACTTTCTCCAGGATGAGGGATTCTTATATACAGAAATTTGGTGCTGCCATGGGCTAGAACTTCTTGGGGAAGTGGTCCGCTGTGAGGATGTTCCAAAAGCTCCTCGGTTCAGATTCAAGGTCTGGCCCTTCATTACCCCACTCATCAACTGGGGTTGGATGTGGAACTAGTAGTGGTACTGAGGCGGATCACTGAGATGGAAGGCTAGCTAGTGGAGAATATGGGGAATGGGCTGACTGACCGCCAATTATCAGGATGTCCTATGTAGAGTGTAGCAACCTGGCCACTACATTGCGATAAGACGGGCTGACAGACATTGTCCTTGTTTTAGGGGATAGGGCTACTGGGGATGGGTCGTAATGATACTCTGCCACCATTGGTCCCCAGAATAGTTCTCCATGATCTCTTGTGAATGTAGAGAGAACTTCCGGTTAAGATGGTGGTGATTGCACGACCGTAACTTGTAGGGTCGCCAGATTTTCACCCTCTTAGATATTCCTATGGAGGGAGGTGGGAATCTTGTGGACCTAGCATTCCGGGATTACTAGGAAGATGCACCTTGTTCTTGCCCTGACCCATGACTTAGATGAGCGAGGGGAGGGTTCCCAAGATGAGTTGTACTCCGCTTCGGAGTCAGATAAGCGGGCCGTTTTGGTCTCCATCCGGACCTTCTCATAATTCTTCTTATGGCGGCAATTACCTGCCTTCCAGCCCCTGGGTGGTTCCTCAGGACAGGGCATATTTTTGACATAGGGTCATTCGGCCGCACTGGTGCTGGGGAAGAGAGTGTTTCCACCTGAGAAAGAAAAGGTGTGAGGAGCACTAGGATAGATGTCAAAGGGGACATTGGGAGGACCTCCATGGATATCAATGGAACGGGAAAGACCTCTGCTGGAACTGGCAAGAGCATGAGGAGGACCTCCACGTTGTTTTCTCAGGGAATCTCAGTATGAGGAGATTCCTTATACTGGTCTGGCTGAACACGGGTAGGACCTCCGTTCTGGGTGTGGGTGGAGCGAGTCTGGCCCTCAACCCTCTGGTTTCTGAGGCAAGGAGGACATTATCGAGCTACTAAAAGGATACAGGGAGGGTCCCCACGTGGATGAGAGACCAGATGTTCAATGTCCCTGCACTAGTGGTTGGGGGTAGGAGGAACGACTCCATACCTAGTGTAGTGGGCATAAGAGATACCCCCGCACTGAGCATCACTGTCACAAGGAAGACCTTCATTTGGGTTGAGGGTGCCAGAGGGCGGACCTCCATGCCGATACTTGAAGTGGGTAAGGCCGACAATCTCTGTTGTAGTGGTATAAGGGGTCCTCCGTACGGGGTGGCATCACAACGGGTTGGTTTGCGGCGACCACTACTTGTGCCATTGACCAAGAGAGTCGACCAAGCCTGCCCATGGGGCGGTTGGGGCCTCGATCCCGGTCGGGCGTATAAGTGTCCCTGCTCAGTGTATGCAAGGACCTGATGATATGCGCCAACGGTGGCTCGGGCCACAGTATCTGTCGACGTTGACTCCCCCTGGTGAGCATCCTCAGCTTTCTCCCAACGCTGGCGTTGGGTCGGAAGAATTGATGTCGGGGGTGCTGGTACGCAGCTTACCTGCTTCTCATCCAGCAAGACTGGGCGGCAGCGCTGATGCAGTCGGGTTGGATCCCTTACTGGGAGCCCCTAGATTGGGACTCTGACCGGGCTGAGTCGGACGTCCCCTACCTCATCAGCGTAAGGCAGGAAGTCGTCAAGGCACTCTGAGGATAGGCTCCCGAAGCGGTTTTGTGTCGGGGTGGGGATAAATGGCTCCCTACACGGCCCTCGGGGGCGGCATTGATGGTGAGGAACAGAAGCCTCTAGATCTAGTCGGTCCATATCCCGGGTTGGGATTATGCCCTCTTCCTCGTTGTGATACACGAGGTCATTGATCACCCTTCATTGGATGACCTCATATGGGGAGAGGGGGCATGGGTTCCCTATGGATATGAGTGTAGAGGCTATTGCAGAAGCGGTGGAACCATGCGGGACTGTCGCGTAAGTGATACCCATGCCCTGACGCCAGTGTGCAGGAGGTGATCGTGTTCCAAATGCAGCAACCTGATTTTTGAAAGTAGAGTGATTAATTCATCGGTGCTGAATGGAAAGAGGATCGACGTCCAATTACCTAATTCCATCCCATCATCCATGGCCGGTAAGTAGGATCAACGTTGACAATGTCACAGGATGGGATGTCCAACGTTCTACTTCCCCAACCTCTGGTGAGTATCATGCCAGGCCCGCTAGTTTCTTGGCAGGACCCAGTGCCAGATATTTGGATTTGGTGACATGTCAATCTATTGATACCTTGAGCGCTACTAATCTCCATATTGAGGAGAATATTTTCACGTCGGGTTAACCATTTCTATTCTCGATGCTTTCTCCATGGCGCGTGCATCCTTCTGTGGAGGACGTGCAGTTGTTGCCCCGCATTTCCGCTTTCTACAAGCGGGCATAATCATCTCATTATTCAGGGACATCTACTCCTTGATTGAAATAGGATGATGGGATGTCGATTCTTCCTTCTGTGGATTCCTTCTCGGAACTCGTTACCTAGTCTGGGTATCCCTTATAGAGTTAAGACATTGTTCTTGAAACTGTTCCTGGTGCCATATCTTCATGGATGCCAGTATATTACACTGCTTCTCTCAGGACCTTCCAAGGGGTCCGGTCAGGTTAGAAACCTTTGGTTAGGGGAGTAGTCGCATTGGGCATCATTAGTATGTCTGGACGCTAGGGGATTGGCGTGTCTGTCTTCTGTCCCTTATTATAGGGCTTCTCTAGGGTGTAAAATCCTGAGGCATCCTACATCAAACGTGGGGAATCATTTTTAATTGGTAAAAAATAATTTCAATACCAATATAAGAAATTTAATAAGGAGAGGAATCAAAAAAATTATGTTAATTTTTATGAGTGTAAGAAATCTAGAAACATGAGACTATATTACAAAAAGATTAAAAATGATAGAAAATAAATACTATTTGATTTAAAAAATGTATTACTAGTCAAAATGATATATCATTTTACAATTTATCATAATTCAAGATCAAGTTATTGATATGTTTACCAAAACCGTACATTCTGATAAATTTAAATACATTAAATAGAAGATAGAAATTATCATTGTAATGTAATCATTCAAATATACTTATTTTTTAACCATTTACATAAATTACGGTAACCTTCTTCAAAGGTGGGTACATATGTTTTTTATTTTTAAAAACGTATGGTTTTTCAGAAAAAATAGTTTTCCTAAAAAATTTGTTGTAATGAGTTTCCTAGAATCATTCTTTCGTTATAAAATTTTCAAAGTTATTATTCATAAAATGATCATAATACAGATAAAATGTATTTTTTTTTCAGAGAAAATTTTTATAAAAAAAAATTCATACACATAAAAATATCGTAGTGAGTTATATTTTTTTATTATTTCCAATTTTATTTAAAAATAATAATTCAATTTTTTTTTCTAAACATATTTTCTTAGTGCTCATACTAATATTATATTTTTCAATATTTTCAAACTATTTAATTATAATTATTTTTAAATATTTTCATGAATAACATATTATTCATACAAAATATAGTTTCTACTTTGAAATGCATTTTTCTTATCTTTGAGTTTTGCTAATATTTCATTATGATTATTTATGATTGTTTTTTTAGTAATTAGTTTTATAAAAACTTTTTTTGTTCACTACACCTATGGTAAAAAACTTCTTCAATAACCTCAAGAGTTCAAAAATATTTTAATCTTCCTTCAAAATATTTCAACATTAGTTCAAAAGGCTTATAATATAAACCATTGAAATTTTTTTGGAAGATGAAATGACATATCGATCACCTATATAAAGGAGGGACCCCTCTATCCCACATTGGTTGCTCAAGACTTTTTACACCAAACTTATCCTATCTACAGGTGTGCCTATTCCAAATTCTTTCTTCTTAATCCGATTGATCGGATTTAGTGTTGATATATTGGATGAAAAAATTGATTATGAGAATTGTTTTATTTTCATAGAAACGTTAGTACAAACTAATTTATTTGACAAATATGATTTGACTTTAAAAAGTTCAATTACGTTTCAAGGATGTGAATCTATCTGGGAAGAAAAATCGATCATGAAATTGATAAATATTACCCTAAACTTGTTCATGATTATTATGAAACTTTGAATTTTATCAAATAGGAAGATAACTATTATTTCAATATGTATAGAAAATAATACAAATTATCATCAAGGAAATTATCAAAACTGGTTAGAGTAACATATAGAGGTGATGCACGTTTTCCATCAAACAAACTTCTCGATTCTCTTGTAACATTTGAAAAAAAAATTATTGGTGAAGAATCTAGGTTTTCTCATGATGTAGGTTATAGAAATGTTTACCATGTTACTCGAGACAATCACTTTATATATTTATGGATGAAAGGTTTTATAATCCCAAAGAATAATGAAAAAGATACATTTAATTGATAAAAAATTTCAAATTGGACTATTTGGCCAACATAAGGAAGATTGATATTGTAAATCAATTTTTTTTTGAACACTCATAATGGTAAAAAAAATCTATCAAGTCATATATTATAATGTTACCTTCTTTATTAAGTAAGATGACTATGGAATGTTTGAATTTTGTAAATGTTTATAACAAGTATCATGATAAAATGGAGAAAGTTTCTTTTATTAGTGATGTTATGTTAAGGATAATGAAGTTGATGTTTGATGAAAATTCAAAACATTTTTTTAAAAAATATATTGTTTTTGAATTGGAGCTAGAGTCATCAAATAATTCATTCATGAATAAGGAAAAGAAAATAATGGTTGGAACCTCACATTATAAATATGTGAAGAATGAAAGGATAAAAAATATGGTATATGATGTTGTTTATAAGAAATGTATGAAACTCAAAGCTTATAAAAATCCTAAACTTCCTAAAATTGGATATGATCCTGTTAAACCTAAAGCCATAATAATTCATGGTTCTGAAGAACATGAGAATGAAGTTAAAAAATAATTAGAAAAAGAGGAGTCTTCAAGTGGCCCTTTTGTGTGATTATATGTATAAAGCTACAAAAAGGCATCATGAAAGGTTTTTTATGTACTTATTTTACCAATCAGTCAAACCTAAATTCAGGGTTAGTTGTTAAAGAGACATTAGTTGTTCATTCTAATCCTTCCTAAAACAAGGGAAAAGAAAAAGTAATTGTTCAATATTTTTTCCAAATGTGACATTAGAAAAAATATCAGCTCCTCCTTAAGTAGAAAAGTAGTCATTACATTCTTCAGTTGATATTAAATCGGTCCATGTTTCCTCATGAAAAGATATTGTTATAATATTTCACTTACATGAAGAAGATATCAAAAAAGAAGTTAGTGACTTGGTTGAAGGTCACCAAAAATATGTTTAAAAAAATGATTCCCATATTCAATTTTTAGAGAAAGATGATATTGAAAATAAGAAAAATAATCTCATGAAATAATATAATATGATCATGGAGATAATGTTTTTGAATACATTGAATACGAATAAAGTGAATTGGTTATTAAAATAGGTGAGGAACACAAAGAAAAATAATACTGTGATGAGGAATAATCCTAATCAGAAATATCATTGGAGTCAATCTCACCAACCTCATCTTCATTAGAATTACCCTTAAAAGTAGATGTTAAAGAATCATAAAGATCTGAAGAGAAATCCTTATCAAAAGATGAAGTAGATTCGTCACCTAAGAAGGATTAGGATGATTATATTTCAAAAAAACCTTCTTAAAATCCAATCGCATATGATGTTGATATTTTAGAAATTTTTTATGATAAATGTTTTCTAAAAAATATTTATAAATTTGGAAATCAGTTTAAAAATTTTATAAAAAATAAGTTAATTTTAGAAATATTTGGGACAAGTGACAAAAATTTCATTATCCCAATCCAAAGTTATCAGATTCAACAAGAACAATTTCATATATGGGTTTTTATTTCATTTTTTAGTCTGTAAAAATATTGGAGGTAATTATTACTTACTTCCCAAGAGTGTAATCAACATTCCAATTTCTTTAGGATATTAATTCCCCAAAATTGAACACCATTAAAATTATCAATAATTCAGTAATTCATGTTGAGGATGATTTGAAAAAATAATAAGAAAGTTATAATACCCAGCGAATATCATATAATTCAATTGTCAAGTGGTCTCAGGACATTGATTCTAATGTTAAGACTCATTATGATAAGATTAAAGAGATTAAGATGTTTTAGATAGAATAAGTGGCATCCTTTAATAAATTAGAAAAAGTATAGGACTGAAAGGGTGATAATTTTTGAATAGTTCAATGACCTGAATGATGAATGTACTGAATAATTTGATTCACTAATGATAAAAATATGAGACATGAAGAATGAAATGGTAAGATAATTTTCGTTTTGAAGATGATATTATAGGTCTCAGTGATTAGAATGGAAATCTTGTTAAATAATTTCGGAATCTGAAGATATAAATCAAAGTCTAAAAGATATAATGAATAAAGATGACAAAAATTTCAAAAATATAGTGCAATTTGTGAAAATATTATGAATAAATACTCTATTTTTAAAACACATGTTGTCATTTTCTTTCTTTGATATGCATTTTTTTGTATCATGTATAAATTACTTATATATCCAAATAAAATTGTATTAATGTTTTTCCAATATGATTGGTTAAATATCCATACTTATTTTCTATGGATGACTAGTTAATTCGTTGTATTGATTCTTAAAATTTTTTATTCCCTAACATTTTAAGAAATTCATACTAAATACCCATATCTTATTGTAAATCACAAAGGGGAAGATATTTTATAATTGGATAATACTTATAATAACAGCAGATATTATACAAAGGTACAGAATTTGTTTTTTATGGAGAGATAATAACTTTAAGTGATATTATCATATTTATCAATCTTTCCATCCTATCTAGAATTCTTATAAACTAGAGAATATTTTATAATAATTTCTCATGTTTTAATATATTTTTGGTTAATGTCAAAGACTTCAATTTTTATAAAATTATAATTACATTTATGTGTTAGTGGTTGTGCTTTCCAAAATGGGGAATTTATTGTGTCATACATTTTAGTTCTTACATTTTTTTTACTTTTTGTTTATGAAATATCAAAAACTTTCTTTATACCTAATTTACATGTTTTTTATGTCTATTTTTTAAAAAAAATTAGAAAAATTTAATAATTATCATACATATAATTAGTTATGAAGTTTTCATGAATATAACCTTACCATATTTTTTATTATCATCATAATGAGAATGGATACGATAAACCTCAGATTCATCTTTATTAGACTAGATATAAGACTTTATTCCTTGTATATCATACTGAAAAGTATGTATAATAAAAATGATACTAGAAATGATAAATATAAACATCATACTTATAAATATAATCATAATTGAATCTATAAGGATGTTAATCAGACTATCTTAGTTTATATTATGAATATGAAAAAATGATTTCTAAAGTAATGAAAATTATTTTACATCATATTGATGTAAAAAATTATAACTCTACACCTTTTTTTCTACCGGTTTTTCATATCTGATGTGTTGTATTCAATGCTAAAAAACAACAAGAAAATATTACCTTTATGAGAACAATGTGACCATTTTAAAGACAACTATAAAAACTAAGCCTTTCGAATCATTTCCTTCTAACCACTTTTATTTTAAATTTTTTCATTTTTTAGACATCTAAAAATTTCATGGATGAAAATATTTTTCTTATTAATTTTGATTATTTAGAGTCTTGTGTTTTGTAATCATTACATTCAATTGTGAGAATTTGATTGAAGGCATGTGGGGATAGAAATACAAAGATTTTGATCATCATATTGATCGAGGGTTTTTTGGGATATGCAGACAGAGAAGTTGATTATCATATCATATTTTTTTCTTATAGAGTATTCACATTATTTCGTATAAGTATAAAACAAGGGTTACCTTTACCCAAGGTTTTTGGATACTATACTCTTAACTTTAAAATATAATTATTCTTTTTTAAATAATTGTATGTTATTATTAAATTATTTTTATTCTATTAATTTTTTATAACAAGTATTTTAAAATCAGATGTGCATGTATGTAATAGTTTTATCATAACAACACTTAATACTATAAAAACAATCTTTATCACAATTCAGATCTAATATGAATCTGAGTCATTCTCATATAATTGTATCCATATCAAAAACAATATGTTTACACTGATTTAATGTTATTGTTTTTTATTATGATTCATTTACTCTAATATTATTGTAACTAAGTTGATTATGTTACGTTTATACAATCAGACTAATTCAATTCAAAATCATATTATTTTTACATAAATAGGTTTTCTGATTTTTTTTGTTTAGTTTCATTTAATCTAATGTATCTTAATCTTAAATACACCGCCTCTTGTAATTGAGCCATCTTAAATATATTCTTTCGATTATAATATCTTCATATCTCACATTTATATCCAAAAAAATTGTTATATATCACACTAATAAGCATAAAATAAGATCATTATTCTTTTATTATTATTATATTATATCTAAACCATCTCATAATTATCCATTAATTAGGGTCGGTTCATGTTTTCATCAGTTTATCCACCAATATAAATAATACAATTATTATATATCCTCAGTGACTTTGAGAATATATTTAATTTTAATAATGATATAAATATGGAAATAATTATTATTTTTAATATTTATATCATTATTTAATTCATTGATTAATAAAATACCTTTCATTCGTTAAGAATCACAAAAACCAGATTATCCCCGACTTCATCTTCATGTTTTTTAACTATAACTTCCATGGAATAAAATTATGAACTTTATAACTATCATGATATTTATATATTATAGTATATTTAATTTTCTTGTAATTATTATATTTTTAATAATAATATTTACTAACTCCATTTATAAAAATTACATTAAAGAGATAGAGAATACTTACACCCGATGTTGAAAATAGGTAAAAAAAATTACTATTATTTATATTTATATACTGACTGTAAATGAGTAGAATAATCAGTTTTAGATACAAATATTTTTATTGGATATGTATCTAATGGACATAATTTAATTATTTTATATTTTTACAGGTATATAATAAATTTGGATTAGGTATGGGATTTCGACTCAAATTCCTATTTTTAAGAAATTTTTTGTATTATGAAACTAATTTCATTTATATAGTATATATATTGCCTATTTGAGATATAATATAATGATTTATCTATTAATTAGGTTATATTAAGTTCAATTAGAATACATATCTTTAATGTTAATTTTATTCAAATGTTTCTATAGTCGTAAGTGGTTTCTTCGTCTCAATTCAGATTCTTTGAAGAAAAATACAATTTGTTCACATTATTTTCATTTTTCGGTTTATTCACAGCCAAGGGTTATATTTGATTCATAGTGTTTTCATTTCAAAATATTTACTAACCAAATCGTGTTCCCATATTAAAGTTCCTATTGATTCAGTTTTTCCCATGTAGTAAGGGATTTTGGTAACTCAACATTAATTCATTGAGTTATGTTCACACTATTGACCCTATTTCATAAATGTTTTCTCATATTATTCGATTTTATTTTTTTTATGTGGTCTTATATCATTTTTTAGATATATATTCCTACCACATTAAAAATGTAACAAAAAGATCTCACTTCTTGTGAAATGTTTTCTGTAAAAGATATTGGAACTCAAATATACTACTTTGGGTTATAATGTTCTATCTTGAACATTTTTCTTCCAAATTTGGGTTCTTCTGCTATAATATTTTATGGTATTTTATAATACTCATTGTGAAAACAATGTTTTCATAAACATTATTTTATTACTCTTTTTAAAATATTTTTTTAAAACAAAGGTAATTTTATGTTTTGAAAATGTCTGTTTCATAATTAAACTTTTATCTTTTGGATATATATTTCCCAAAGAAAACTTTATTTAATTTCCAAGGATCCATTATTAAATATTATTTTTAAAATTAATCGTTTTCAATGAGTTTTAATGCACTATTTTAAAAATTATTTTAGAATGAACTTGTAACATCAACTATTACACAAATGGTGAAAATGTTTTATAAAATTTATTTTATGTATTCACTTAAACATACCCTTTAGTTTTCAAAATGATTTAACATTATAGGTATTATGTTTCAATATATATACTCAAATATATATTCATATTTTGTGGGATTGAACTCAGAGTACCAAAAAATTCAATTCTGTATCCCTTCTTCAGTGTCATCGTTCAAGCATTCCTTTTCAAAGTTTTTTTCATCATTGTCAACATAATTCTAGGGTTTCGTTCATAAAATGTGGATATGTTATTTTGAAATAATCTAGTTTAGTTAATTTTATGGTTTTTGATCATTTTATTCTACTATTTACTTAGTCATATTCTCAATTCTATATATGATATGAATATCACATTTTATATATTTCATATTTTATGATGTCCACTTAGAAAGAATGTTATTATATAGTAATGGGGAAAGTATTGGTTATCTATATGTTTTGATTAAAATATAGAGGATTATCATTATGCTTATGTGTTGTTAAACCATCCATCTTCTTTCTAGGGATGGTTTATGATCATGTTATAACTATTATTTACTTGAGAAAATTTATTGGTGTACCATGTTTTATTATTTCAATATGAGAAATTTTTTCTATGTTGGATTTGAATTTTTTGACCATCTACAATCTTTCTTAGGATGGGTTATGATCATGTAATCCATTTTATTAACATAGAGATATTTAGTGATATTATTTAGGGTAATTTACTATTTACACATGTTGATTGTGTATTTATATTCCTTGTTCTTCATCATATCGATATCTTTGTTTTTAATGAGAAAGCAGTTATTTAGAGAATAGTATGAATGGTCTTATTGACTCTTAAATTGAATTTAAGGGACATGATATAGTGACGTGTGGGAACCATAATTATTTATCCCCTTAATGCATTTAAAATTATCATTAGACAAAATATATTGGGTTTTGGTGTATATCTCTTCACATAAAATACTTTTTTGTTATAACAATGCCTATACATAATGTTTTTAATATCCAAAAATTTGTATTCTGTCAATATATTATTTGTATTATTGATATCCATGTTTTTTTTAATTCTCATAGATATAGCATGCTCACAGTTAATTTTAATTATGGTATTATTTTGTTACTTATTCCCACCATAATATTTATATCGTGTTTTTAAATAATTAACTATATTTTATGTTTTCCCTTACTATGGTTTTAAGATCACCCCATATCCTATTTCCAATTCATGAAAAAAATTAGTACATGTGACATGATTAGTATGATAGCACATGTCTTAGAATTTACGGGAGATGTCGAACACTCATCCTGGATGAAGTTGTTTCAAATATAATACAAAAATGCTAGGTTGATACAAATAACAGGGGACTTGTTAGTTTAATTTTGTACTAATTCTCTAAAGTTATAAACATGATAAGATATTTAGGATGTATGAGGAATAATAACCATTATTTATTTACTAATTGATGATATTAATATTGAGTCTTCTAAATCTTCTTATGAAGCTATATCAATAAAGTATGTGTTTGTGGCATTAGATCTGGGAGTGAAGGTCTAAGAAATCACAACTCATAGGTACCTTTAACCCCAAAACCACTAACAAACCAAAAAATGTCTAAAAAACCTAGTAATTAATCCCCAATCCCTAAATAATGAAACCTAAATCCATAAAAAAAAATTCCCCCTCATTAGAGAATAAAAATTAAAATAAGTCAATCCTCCAACATTCTAGAATTCCCATATATGATCATAACAATGGATTAATAATCTTATTCAGAACATGTGTCTTTGAAAAATCCACTACAAATAAATTCTAAAGACTAATAACTATAAGGGGATACTGGCCTAAATAGTAATTACGTCACATGAACATCAAACTATGAAAAACTATTGAATGATGAAACAATTGTGTCCACCACACTCTTGCTTGAAAACTTTATGTTTTCAACCCAAATGGACTAATATTAGAATATAAAACCATCCACCAGGAATATATACAACAAAAAATCTCATTATAATAACAAATAACTAATCATACTATATTTAAATTGTTCTAAAAAATAAAAAAACCATTAATATCACCAAATAAAATCATCATCCCTAAATTCTGATCAATTTATTAATGGTTAATTCCTCATTCAAGAATATATCAATCATCCCAGAGTATCACCATGCTTGAAAATCATGAATCTCAAAATCATAATAAATCTATAATACTAATTGATCCAAGAACCCAATATACACCCTTATATACCTTAATTATTTAAATATCATGATAAATCACCCTCTCTCTCAGAGAACTCCAACCATAAGAGTGGCCGTGGGTATCCTATGCATGTATTACAACTAATTCTCATTTATCAATCCAATTTTCTTACTGAAATGTTTTTTTATTGGAATCCAATTCCCATTTTGGAAACTACAGGTAAAATCCACTTCCAAATCATGAAATTTTTTAAAACCATGTCATTCAAAAAAATTATCTTTATGAAAATAGATTCCCCATTCTTCCTTCAATGACAGTGTATGATCTAAAACTTTTCTGGAGATTCCTTGGGATCATTAATAGGTATTATTTTTCCTAGTGCTGATTAATATTTTGGGTAAAATCTTGGTTTCTTTTGGGTGAAAATTGGAGAAATTTTTAATGAAAATTGGTTTTTCACAGTGGTTGCGTAATTTCCCCAAACCACGTGGCCAACCAATAAAATCATGAACCCTTGAGATAGTGGGTTTTCATGGTTTCAAAATAGTTTAACAAATTGTGCACCCTCGTATGAGTAACCATGTGATAACACTTGGTAATGAAAATTGTTATGGAACATGGTTAGGGGAAACCATGAAGCCCGTATAGGAAACCATGTGCGGGTTTTAAGTTACCCTGAAAATAAGATTTCAAAATCATGAAACCCCAATTTTAATTCTTAATTAGCCATAGATCAAACCTAAATGAATTAAAATAGTATTAAAGGCTCCCAGAAATACTACAAGACCTCGAAACCACTTTTCTACATGATTCAGAGGCTGGATTATTGGATTTCTACCTCTCCGGATTTGTATTTTCTTCTAATTTAGATCTATCTCTCTCTCCCTCCTCTTCTTAGATAAAAGAGGGGTGAATATCTGCTTCTAGTTCTATATCTAGATATATGTTTTTTATATAATGATTTGTTTTATCTTAGATCTGGTTTTTGGATCTAGATCTTGTTCATTACCATGGGTTTGACCTACCAATTTCAAATTGGGGATTTGTGTTGGGTGATCATTTGTCAAAGAATTAAGGTAGGAGGTCTATTATTAATTTCCCAAAGTATTGATTTCAATTACATGTATTTAATTATAGAATTTATATTATATGATTATAAATTTAATTTCTTGACTTTTATTAATTACTTTCATCAATTTAATTAATTATGTATGGGATTATGAAATTTGGGTTGTTTAGATTATTGAGTGTGATTAATTAATTATTTATTTAATTAATGGGAATTTTGGGATTTATGAAATTGATTGATTTGGAATATTTAATTGTGGAATTAATTAGGGAGATATGGATATATTTAAAAAGGAATAATTAATTTTTTTAATTAATTATGTTGATATTGAAATTGTTGAACTCGATTAGTTAATTTTCAAATTAATTAATAATATTACAGTGATTATTTAATATTTGAATTAGTTATTGGGATTTAGGTAATTAATTAATTTTTTAATGAATTAATATTTTTGAGGTCATTAATTAAATATTGATTTAATTAATGAATTAATGTTATAGTGAAATTATTAACATATATTAACAAATTGGTTAATTAATTCATGTATTTTTATTGAACATGTGATATTGTGATACTTATGAAACATGATATTGTGACAAATTTGATATTGTTATATATGTGATATAAGTGACTGATTGATATACATTTGTGGGACTTGATTTTTTGCATCAAAATACCATAGTAATGAATGGTAATAACGACATTCTAAGGTATGATTACGTTAATGAATGGTAATAATCGAATCATGAGATATAATTTAGTTGATAAATGGTAATAGTGATATTATGAGATATGATTGAATTGATGAATGGTGACAATGTCATTATAATATATTAATTGAATTGATGAATGATAACAATATAATTCTGAGATATTAATTGAATTGATGAATAGTAAGAATTTAATTTCGATATATGAATTGAGATGATAAATGGAAACAAAGTAATTATAGGATATGATATCCCATGGGGATAGTTTATAATCTAGAATGGGACGAAGTAGGTATTAAGGATTAGGTGTCCCACTGGTTTTTGTGGTTAAATAAAGAATAACTGTTAATGTGTTATATGTTTACATATAAATTATACTTATTTCTTTATATAATTGCATATATTGTTATTGATTATATATTATATTAGACATGGTTGGTGTTATCCCCCTATGTTATACTGACAACCTACTGAGCCTTCCTGATCGATACTTAAATATATTTCATTGTATGAGGAGAGGTTAAGGGAAAGGGACTTGTGTTAAATTGATGAGTTGGGATGAAGCATGGATTGGGGAACAATATCTGGTACTGGACTCTCTTGGGAGTTATTATAGGCTTTATTTATTTTGGGATTTTCATATTTACACATGACAAAAATTTGGAATGAAATATCTACTATTTGGTATTTATTATTATATTTCCCAATTTTTTCATTATGTAATGTTGGCATTGTTATATATATGTTTGTATCATTTTATTATTATATTTTATTATGACTATGGTATTACTCTACTAAATATGGTATATTCTCCAGATGATCTATATTAGACCCTCACTAGTAGTCGATAGCCTCTAGAATATGGGGTGGCATGGTTGTGGTCACAAAGCTCAGCAACTCAAGGAATTAGTTTGTGGAACCCGAGTCGGGATGTTAAAAAGTGGTATCAGAGCCCAATTTAATTTTATTATATTTTGTCTTACTATTTTTGGAAGGTAGATAATAGAATAAGAAGTGTTAGGACTTGGTTATGATCTTATGCATGGGATTAGCTAACCCATATACTGGGCATAACCCAAGTACCCATGGTGAAATTATTGTTATTGGTATTTTATCATACATTTTAATGATATTTCACCTTGGGTGATGCAGTTGTGTGTGATAAAAAATAGAATTTTGTATTTTATTGATAAATTATTTTTGACATGGTTGGAATGAGAATTCGTTATGCACGAATCATTATAATAACTGATGATTATTGTCACATACATCATTATAGGAACACACTAAAAAATAAGGTTTTGGGAAAGTTGATAAGCATGAAATGTTTTTCTATGATTGTGAAATTGAAATGAAAATGATGCCTAATATTATATTGGTGGATTTAAAATGATAAAATATTTTAATAAATATGTATCTTATAAGAACATGAAAATGAGAATTTGTTTACCATTTGTTAATTATTTCTAAGATATAGGATTGTTAAGGGTAGTGATAGTTCCTCAGTATTGATCATGTGGAGGGGTGTGGGGGGGAATTACCTGTTATGGATTATTTAAAACCCTCTTGTTTAATTTAATCATGTTTTTTATACTAATAAAGGTTTTTGTAATTGTAGAGATATTCCTCTCTGATGATGCTTGTTGATTGGCTGATCAAGGATATGGATCGAGATGCTCTTCTAGTAGTGGAACCTAGGGAACTGATAGTTCTAGGTGGGTATGCATGAGAGAAATTCCAAGAGGACATTCCATTCATCGTGATGTTTATGTTATGAGACCTAGGGTGGGTTGTGAAGTGTTTTTCTAACCTTACTCATGAGTTCTATCTATAGAAGCCTATTACTTTTATCAGAGAGGGAGGATCTAAGGGAGATGAGTTCGGTATTGAATATATGTAGACAATAAATTACAACACAGAGACTCCTGCTATAAAGATGGTCAGGTTAAATTCTTATATGATATGATTATTAGAAATCATTGGTGTTTTTTTAGGCGTGGTTTGGACATTCATATGGTATATTATAGAAGGTATTTTTTTAAAAAAATTCTTAGAGAACTTTTATATAGAGACGTTGACGAGGGAGAGAGAATTTGTGTTTATGATGTTGACTATGGGGAGTATGTCCATGTGGAACTATTCTAGATTATTTAAAAATGTACAAAACGTTTCTCCAATGTTGGAAAGGGATGAAACGTCTATGAAAAATAATTTCCATGATGATCTTAAATGTGATATTAAGTGATAGGTTAACTTCTATCGATTAAATAAGTTTAAAAATGTGGTTGACCCAGATCTCATAGCTAAAGGGAACCTGATGAAGGATTCTTGGGTATTAAATATGGTTTCTGGTAGATAATCAAGAGGTAAATATTCTTAGAGTAGGAAGTATTATAATGAGAATGTTAGCTTTGGGGGATAGAACGAAGAGTGTCTCGGGGGAAGGATCAGTTACTCAAGATATTACCTGAGTTATTTTTCCCTATTGTGGAAGGTTAGGAAAATATTGTAGACACTGTATTGGACATCTAGTAGAGTGACAATCACGTGACCATATCGGACATCTACATAATTTATATAGAAACCTACACCAGATGGGTAATGATGGATGATCTAGATAGAACCAGAATGTGGGAAGGGGATAATCTGCACCATATCAATCTAGAATCTAGAGTTCTACTAGTAGTGGTGGAAGATTCAATAAACAAGATACTTATGGGAAAGAAAGCATGTACATGTAGAGTGGTCGAGTTCACGGATCTCATACATCATCATAGGGAGGATTGGAAAGATACATTCATGTAGTCTAGCTTACATTAGTTGATAGTGAGGCTAAACCATCGATGATTAGAGGTATTATTCTTGTATGTTATATGCTTCTTATTGCATAATTTTATACTTTTACATTTTATTCTGTTATTTATACACAACTTATGAATAGTTTGATCCTTTTTGTGGAGTTCGTGAGTAGGGTGTTGGTGATAGATACATTGTTACAAGTACGGAAGAGAGACATAAATTTATGTAAGTGGTGTTCTCTTGAGGTTGGGTAATACCATTTCCTTTAGGATATTTAGATTTTAGACATGTTTGATTCTGTCCTAATTTTGGGTATGGACTTATTTTTAGAATAACAATCCAACATATATTTTTTTCAAACGAGAGTGACATTTATTTCTTGTATGGGTGAATGTAATATCAACCATAGAGAGTTGGAAATCAAGGCTGGTCATGCAGGGCCAGTTCATTAGAAACTGGGGGAGCTTTCTACCAATGTTTCTAGTTTGTTTCTATATAATGGGGGTGTAAAGAATGATTTCTTTCCAACCATAGTGGATGGGTTTCATGATGTGTTTATAAAATACTTCTCTGGGTTTTCACCTGAGATAGTTGTGGAATTTACTATTGATCTCATGGTGGGGGATGAACAAGTTTCTATTCCACCAAACATAATCGAACTAACAGAGCTTCAAAATATCAAGACATAACCGGAGGAGTTAGAGGGTAATAAGTTTATCTTATTATGTACATACCATTGGGGTTTAATAGTCCTGTTTACAAAGATGGAAGATGAGACTCTATGTTTGCGTGTTGAGGACCAGAGGTTGAATGAGATGATTGTGAAGAACAAATATCCCCTTCCAACTATCCATGATCTATTTGACCAGCTGAGGGGTGATTAATTCTTCTCAAATATTGAATTTATATTGGGCTATCGGTATCAGAGTGTCCGGCCAAATGATATACTGAGGACAACATTCAGAATAAGGTATGGCCTGAATAAGTTTGTGGTTACCCCGTTTAGGCTAGAAAACACACCATTAGTGTTTATTGGCTTGATGAAACGAATACTCCTCCCATACCTAGGTCAGTTTGTGGTAGTGTTTCTGGAAGACAACATGGTGTACTCCAAAAGTCACAGTGATCATTCCCAATATCATGGCATCATCTTGAGTACACTGAGATAGAATTGGGTATATTCCATGTTATCTATGTGTCGGTTTTGAATTGATCAGGTACACTTCATGGATAGTATTATCACAGAGGAAGGTGTGTCAGTGGACATAGATAAATTATAGGTAGTGGTTTCTTGGTAGTATCCTAAGAATAATTTTATATCAATAACTTTCTGGGATTAGCAAGATTTTATCATAGGTTCAACAAATAATTTTCTGGACTTGTAGCACCAATTTCATGATTAACCAAGAATTCAGTAAACTTGGAATCTTTGTAATCATGTGATAATTCATTCTAGGAGTTGAATAAGTGCTTGAAATCAACCCCAATCTTGAACTAACCCAATCCAAGGGATGACTAAACATCATTTTTTGATGCTTCATGGATCAATATTAGAGAAGTGTTAATACAGGGAGATCAAGATGTGGCATATGGCTCTCAATAGTTGAGGAAAAATGAATATAACTACCATATACATGACATCGACTTAGCTATAGTGGGTTAGGCTTTGATGTGTTGGAATAATAAACAGTTGGGTGGGAATTTAACGATATATATGGATCATAAGATTTTAGAGTACATCATTTCACAAGGATATTTGAATCTCTATCTGCAGTGGTGAGAATAATATATGTAGTAATTTTATTTTGAGCTAGCATATATTTTCAAGAAGGGAAATAATATTTTTGATGATTTGAGAAAAAAACATAGAATTAGGACGTTTATGAGTCTAGTGTTGAGCGGATGAAAATGAATTTACTTGATAAGATGAATATTGTGGTTCATGAGGGTCAAGAGTCAATGACTCTCATAAAAATTTTAGTGGTGTTTCTACTTTTGGGATGAATTAGGGATATGTAGTATGAGGATCCATAATATTTATACTTGATAGAAAACCTTGATGGTGGGTAGACACATTCAGACAAGATGATATATTAGGATGAAACCATATATGTCAGGAATCATGTTTTTGTGCATACAAGCATGCTTGAAGAATTATGCATGATTTTCATGCCTCAAAGTGGTAATTGTGTCTATGTGTGACCAAAGTGTACCATGACTTATGATGACATGTTTTGTGGATGATCATGAAAAATGATATAGAATGGTTTGTGACATTATGATACACCTATAAATAGGTGAAAGCCTAGAAATAATGACCTTGTTTTTTGTTATAACCATTTCTCATTCTTTAATGGAAGTGGGTAAGTGGAAATATGGTCTTTGTAGTGGGTCAACCAAGGATGCCTCATAATAATGATTTTATCTATGTGATTGTAGACTTTTTGAAAAAGGTAGATCATTTCATTCCAATATGGGAGAATTTATTAGTGGAGCAGCTGAGTGATCTGTATATTTGTGATATAGTTTCTTTCCATGGGGTGGCACAAAATATATCTTTAGAATATGACTTTTTTCTAGTTTGTGCTTATGGACGGGATTTTATAATGCTCTTAGTGCATATGTTTTATTCAGTACATCTTTCCAACCAAACATAGATAGGATATTAGAACGTGATATATAGGTGAATGAGGATATAGTGTGACTATGTGATATTGTATTTTAAGGGCTTGGTATAAGGTCCCGACCTTAAACATTACTTATAATTGAATTAAATGAATAATTCACATTGAGGATATTTTTAGGTTTAGATATTTAAAGAATTAGGACATAAATATTACAACTCAATGGTTACAAAGTAGAAACATCTACTCAGCATCCATTTTTTCATAAAATTAAAAACTCTTGAACAAAAGAGTCATGTCTAGTTCCTTGTTTTAGACAGCCTGACATTTCCTGGATCCCATCCTTGACCCTATTCAACTTTATGTCATGTGAAAAAAATTTCAAAAAAACTTGGGATGAGTATAAAAAGCTCAGTATGGGTTGTACCTATATGGAAAGAAAACATTAGTCCATGTATACATAAGAACCAATGAAATCATACTTTACTCATAAAGAATAAGCAATTTAACATACCTCATGAAGTCATAAGATTTACGAATAACTCTTAGAAATCATAAGACATAAATGTAACTTGAGGCATTCATAACATTCTTACGTAGGGATTAACCCTCATGGTTATGTTTGGAATACCCATCACACTATATTCCCTAAATCTTTTTGGAGAAACCTTAGTGTTTAACCCCTTCGCGTTACCCAATGCATTGGAGAGCTATATCGAGATCATCCGCCCATAGTTTATCACGGAAACACCCATCTTCATAAACAATTCCCAAGAACCATAACATAATCATAGCACATAACTTAAGCATAAAGGAAATATAACATTCCCACATTGCAATAACAATATGAAATTTTAAGATAATGAATCCATTCTAAAAAACATTTTCAAAACCATTTAAAACATTTAATAAAGTGATTTTTGAATGTAAGTTTCCCATACCACATTGAAGTTTTTGACCTTTTAAACCATTAATATCCTTATAATTAAATCATTAAAACCATTTTGAAAACATGGATATTAATGAGAAATATTTATAAGAATAAATCATTAAAACATTTAAAATGCTATTTTAGTTAAAGGGTTTTTAACAAAATGAGAGACACTTGAATACCATAATTTAGGAATAACATTTAATCAAAACTTTATAATATCATGAGAATAAATGGATTCATGATATAATATTCCAAGGGACAGTATATACACCATATAAGAGTGAATCGGTGCATAACAACAATGAATTCTCAATAGAAATGTAAAATGAGAGGAAATCCCTTATAAAGAATGTATCCTTAAATTAAAGATAAATAAATCTCATAATTATGCGTGAAAAAAATAATTCACCAAATATAAGTAGATATTAAGTGTAAAACAATCAGATTTCATTCACACAGATTCATATAACGACATATTCAAGGAGTACAAGTTTATCCCAAAGAATCAAAATTGGGTTAAGAAGTTCCCTTGCAAAAATTCGACAGCCTAACAGTGTCACTTCAAAATTAAGAAAAAGAGTTGATGAGAGAGAAAATGGTCTCTCATAACTTGGACATAAAATTTACATAAATAAGGATATATAAGAACATATCCCAACATAACAATATGTAAATTAAAAGACCCAACAAAAAGAAGTCTTTTAAAAAGAGGAGGGTGAAAAGTTCCCTTACCGACTTGGATAACTTTCGAAACATACACCCCATGAAAGAAGGACAACACAAAATTTATGTAAATACTCATAAACAAAATTATATTACACAAATAGTATAATAATGGGCATTACATAAACCACTAAAAGGAAATGGTGGAAAATGTAGCATAAATCTCACGGGAATAAAAGTGAGATGAAAAATCCCTTACAAAAACTCGGCAGCCTAACGGCACCACAAAAAACTTCCAAAAATGGATTGATGAGATCAAATAGGGTGACTCATCATATGAACATAAAAAATTAAAGTAAGATTAATATAAAAGAACATCCCAATAATTATAAAGACGAGTTTAAAAGGAATGATATAAAAGAGTATACTTAAAAAGAATGAGAGGGGTAGGATCCCTTACCTCGGGTCCGACTTGACTCGATCATTCTTTAACCTCCTCAATAATAAACATGAGTTAATTTATACTTTCTTAAGAACCTTTTTCAATTACATTATTCCTTTTATATCACTTATTACCATGTTATTAACACTATGTAATTATTTAAGTTAATAATGGCCGTTTTGTCGATCATTGCTACTTGAGTCAAAAATAAACTCTTTATAATTACCAGTTTGTTCATGGGGTAAAATATCCATTATATCCAGAATTATATTAATTATTTAGATATCATATATATCATATATATCCATTATATACATGCATTTATAATATTACATAACATTTATAGGTATGAAATTAAATGCACCGTTCATGGAGACGGTAAGCCGTACGTACGCATGAACACTACTTCCATTTTTATTTCATATTTAATGGAGTTAAAACATAATGATACATAATAGGATTATAATTCCAGTATGGTATCATATATAATATGATTAAATCTATCCTTTATACGTACCACATATGGTATTAATGAATCAAATCACATTGAGGGGGCGGTAGTCCGCACTTCCAAAAATGAAGATATCGCGTTTACCCATAATGGAAACCATAAAGGTATGCCATAAATGAAAAATACTGAAGCTTAAGGAAAAAATAAAAATATTATATATCATATATTAATATAGTGAAATTTTAATTTCCACCTTTGAAGGTGTTAAAAAAATATTGAACAATCGTCGTTTTGTGAGGCAGAAATTCACCATCCACAGAAACAGAATGTTCTTTAACCATTAGATGTAGGTGTGTGTAAGTGTAGCTCGAATACTTTTTATAACAACATCCTAATATATTGAAGATAATGTATTTGTTACAAAAAAATTAATAAAAAGAGTTTAGGGGGTTGGGGAAGAAAAATAAAACAAAAGAACACAACTGAAGACATAATCTTAAAATTGGGTAACTCTTCTTGGTTTGATCCAAAAGGGTTTCATGAAGAGAATTCTGCCAAAGGTGAGGCTTATAGGATGAGTAGAGGGATGTGTAGAGACAAAATGATCAGAGAATGGCCGAGCCAAAGGCTTTAGAGTTGTGGGTAAGGAGGTAGATGTGGGGGCCTTTTATAAGAGGAGAGGAGGGGCACTCTTGGAAAGGTATAAAATGTTACTTTATTTTCAATTGTTTTTCAGATTTTAAAGATCCCACGTTGATGTATTTAGATGATAATGATATAAGAGTTATAAATCCACCCATCCAATAGGTGTTTTACATTTTTAGGTCTTAGATGTTACATTATCTTTTAATTTTATGTAAATCGTTAAATAACGAGGTAATCGCTGCATCATCATGATGTCATAAATAATTTAATTTATTTAATGTTTAAAAATTATAAATAAAACACTATGATGTAGGAAATATTTTTATCTTTAAAATTACTATTTATAGTCAAAAATATGACTTGTATAACCCCATGTAAAATTTTTTTTAGTAAAACAATACATGTTTGTGTCATTTTTACTTTTACTTTAAATAAAAGGCATTAATGGCATTATCTTACCCAAGTGGCTCCATGGGGTCCCAAAAATAGACCCATTGGATGTCTTGGTCCGCCATGACTCATCCAATAGGGTTAGGACAAGTGTAGAGGTCATTTCATAATATTAAAACATTATTTTTACCTTAAATTACACTAATTACCTCTAATCGCGATTAAAAACTTAAAAATTACTATTCACCAAAAAATTATTTTTATCCCATTGAACCACATTTTACTTCCTAATGAAATACATGTATGTCGGATTTTTGAAATTCAAAACACAAAGGTGGTAAAATTTCATTTAAACGAAAAATCAGTTTTTTAAGTACCTCTTAGTGGTTTCACTATTCATCAAAAATTCAAGTTTTTCAGAAAAATTCCAAAAATTCACCCTAAGATATATTTGATATTCTGAATTCAAAAATGATGCCTATTTTACAACATTCAAAACATATAAGTTACATTAATTAAGTTAATAATTAATTCCCACTGTCAGAACAAATAGCGTGTTTTTATGAAACAATATATATCAAAAAGATTGACACTAGTTTAAGTCCAATTTCAAAGTGAAATTAATTCCAATGACCACTATTGAATTGAATAGTAAAAATATATTATAATTTCACTTTAAAACCAATTCAAAAGATAATATAATAATATAAATAAATTCGATTAAAAAGAGGTTTTGAATTAAAATACAACATTTTCACTATTCATTAAAAATGAACTTTATCGGAAAAATACCAAATATTTACACAAAGTAAAATTTGATGACCCGATTCTAAAGAAGAATTTTATTTTGTAAAATATATCACATAAAAATGTCAAAAAGTGGATTTAAAATAGGTTCTCAATCAAAAGGTGGTTAATCTACCCTTTAATGAATATTAGAATGTTTACACTTAAAATTGGATTCATTCGCATTTTTAATCCTCTAACATTTATTGTAAAAAGTAAAAATATTTTTCAAACATATATAATCATTTTTTAGTCAGTTCTTTTCATTCCCTCCATTACAACGTCTAGGCGTTAACTATTATAATATTATTATATTATTAGTGTGCAACGTAAGATTTAAAAGAAACTCGTTGTTGTGTATTGGGTACACCATAGAGAATAGAATTCCCTTTAAAGTAGTATTAACATTTTATTAACAAATATTGATAAACATTAGAATTTAATATTATTTATTTACCTGGGATGTTACATCCTTCCCCCCTTTTGGGAATTTCATTCTCACAATTTCAAAATTGGGCTTGGAAACTTCATTGAAAGTCCCACATCGGAACAAGAGTTAGTAAAACTATCACTTTAAAAGAATGGTAGAGAATTACAAAGGTCACTCAAGTTAACCCATACTAGGATTCCATGTATGAAAATATGGATATAGAGGAAAAAAACAAAGGGTCATGTTCTGATGGAGAGTGATAGTAAACATGTCTAGAAGAAAGTTAACCACAAGAAAATCACAAACATGTGATGGGTTAAATAGTATTCGATTCCCCAGTAGGAAAAGTTAATAGACAACATTTTTGTTTTAAGTTACTCTTAATTGAGGAATTTATTTTTGAGCTTAACTAAATCATAATGAAACATACTTTCTTGTCACGTAGACTTTCAACTTTTACTAGATTCCTTACCCAAACTCATATTTTCTCCAAAAGACGAGTATTCAGGAAGACTAGTTCGCATTAAAAGTACTATAATAAACTTCTATAGAATCACATATTCCCCAAAAGATAACTATATAATTCCCATGCCTTTAGACCTTAACCAAAACTAAAACCAAAACGGTTAGTATGAGTTCAGATAATACCCAAAAAGAATAATCCTTTATAAAAAAATCTATTCTTAATCTCCAAAATATTTCAAACAATATCCAATGTTCATCAAAGACCATTCAATAAACATATATCCATAAAATTATTCAAAGTAAACCAAACTAATATTGAAACCCAAATCTATGAAGGATTTAATCACATAGTCTCCTAAGATAAATCTTAACATTTTTCTCCAAAATAACATTAGTTACTCTTATAGTATCATACTGAAAATTAATTAACCTAATCACATATCCTCCATGATTGGCTAATCATTTCCATTGATAACCCAAAATCAACTTACTCTTATTTCATAAAATCATCTAACTAAAAAGAATCATTAAAACTATCCAGGGACTTCACGTAGGGCAGTGGAAGGTGATAAATACTAGTTGCACTTTGGTTGTGGGTTCGATTCCCACATCTTTGTCCGACGTGACGGGTTGTCATGCGGTCTGCGTGTTTTCCTTTTTCCAAAACTATATAATTCTTAAAACATTCCCCAAAACGAGATAAAATATTCAAAAATAACCATAACATAATTTAACCTCAAGATTATCTTATGTCGTTCATATTCCATCATAACGTATAGTAACCCATAATTACCTCAAAAGTAAGGATTATATAAACCCTAATGGTTACCTTTATAATTATTACCTGAACATCCATGTTGAGTTGGTTCTCTCTTACATGATGCATTAGAGAACTCACCAAGGTTCAAGTGGTTGACCATGAATCCTAATGGTTGGTTTAGAATAACAACGATATTTCTCATTGAATCTCCCATTTCATCACGTCTCTTAATTAGAGAACCAACACAGTTTCCTTCAAACCCTTTGTCACTTTGGTGCCTACTAGATCCATCCATTTACTAAATCCAAAAATGTTAGTGTGAGTATATCAACAAAATAATTATGTACTAGAGAGGAATGTAAACACTAAGATATACTAATCCATGTTATCACATACTCATTTTAACATTCAAAAAATAACAATGACACTATCTAATATAATAACCATTGTGTTTATACACAACTTGTCACTTAACAATCTAACCTCTAAAGTTATCTAAACCATCCTATGATACCAACTATAAGGACTCGGCCTTAAACATTACTTATTATTGAATTAAATGAATAATTCAGATTGAGGATCTTTTCAGGTTTAGAGCTTTTCAGAATTAGGAAATAACTATTACAACTCAAAGGTTACAAAGTAGACACATCTACTCAGCTTCCATTTTTTCACAAAAATAAATACTCTTGAACAAAAGAGTCATGTCTAGTTCCTTTTTTTTTGACAGCCTGACATTTCATGGATCCCATCCTTGACCCTATTCAACTTTATGTCCTTTGAAAAACATTTCAAAAAAACATGGGATGAGCATAAAAAGCTCAGTAAGGTTTACACCAATATGGAAAGAAAACATTATTCCATGTATACATAAGAACCAATTAAATCATACTCTACTCATAAATCATAAGCAATTTAATATACCTTATGAAATCATAAGATTTACGAATAACTCATAGAAATCAAAAGACATAAAGATAACTTGAGGCATTAATAACATTCTTACATAGGGAGTAACCCTCATGGTTACGTTTGGAATACCCACTATAGTATATTCCCTAAATCTCTTTGGAGAAACCTTATCGTTTAACCCCTTCGCGTTAGCCAATGCATTGGAGAGCTATATCGGGCTCACCCGCCCTTAGTTTATCACGGAACCACCCGTCTTTATAAACAATGCCCAAGAACCATAACATAATAATTTCACATAACTTAATCATAATGGAAAGATAACATTTCCACATTTCAAAAACAATATAACATTTTAAGATAATGAATCCATTCTAAAAAACATTTTCAAAACCATTTAAAACATTTAATAATGTGATTTTTTGAATCAATGTGTCCCATACCACTATGAAGTTTTTAACATTTTAAACCATTAATATCCATATAATTAAATCATTAAAACCATTTTGAAAACTTGGATATTAATGAGAAATATTTATAAGAATAAATCATTAAAAAATTTAAAATGATATTTTAGTTAAAGGGATTTTAACAAAATGAGAGACACTTGAATACCATAATTGAGGAATAAAATTTAATCAAAACTTTATAATATCATGAGAATAAATGGATTCATAATATAATATTCCAAGGGACAGTATATACACCATATAAGAGTGAATTGGTGCATAACAACAATGAAGTCTCAAAAGAAATGTAAAATGAGATGAAATCCCTTATAAAGAATGTATCCTTAAATTAAAGATAAATCAATCTCATAATTATGTGTGACAAAACTAATTCACCAATTATACGTGGATATTATGTGTAAATCAATCAGAGGTCATTCACATATATTCATATAACGACATATTCAAGGAGTACAAGTTTATCCCAAAGAAGCAAAATTTGGTTAAGAAGTTCCCTTGCAAAAATTTGACAGCCTAACCACGTCACTTCAAAATTAATAAAAAGAGTTGATGAGAGTGAAAATGTAATCTCATCACTTGGACATAAAATTTACATAAAAAATGATATAGTATAACATATCCAAACATAACAATATGTAAATTTATAGACCCACCAAAAAGAAGTCTTTTAAAAAGAGGAGGGTGAAAGGATCCCTTACCGACTTGGGTATCTTTCGAAACATACACCCCATGAAAGAAGGACAATACAAAATTGATGTAAATAATCAAAAACAAAATTATATTACACAAATAGTAGAATAATGGGCAGTACATATACCACTAAAAGGAAATGATGGAAAATGTAGCATAAATCTTACGGGAATAAAAGTGAGATGAAAAATCTCTTACAAAAACTCGGCAGCCTAACGACGCCACATAAAACTTCCAAAAATGGATTGATGAGATAAAATTGGGTGTCTCATCACATGAACATAAAAAATTAAAGTAATATTAATATAAAAGAACATCCCAATCATTAGAAAGATGAGCTTAAAAGGAATGATATAAAAGAGTATACTTAAAAAGAAAGAGAGGGGTAGGATCCCTTACCTCGGGTCCGACTTGACTCGATCGTTCTTTAACCACATGAATAATAAACATGAGTTAATTTATACTTTCTTAAGAACATTTGTCAATTTCATTATTTCTTTTATATCACTTATTACCATGTTATGAACACTATTTAATTATTTAAGTTAATAATGGTCATTTTGTCGATCATTGCTACTCGAGTCAAAAATAGACTCTTTATAATTACAAGTTTGGTCATGGGGTAAAATATCTATTATATACAGAATTATATTCATTATGTAGATATCATATATATCATATATATCCATTATATACATTCATTTATAATATTACATAACATTTAGAGGTAAGAAATGAAATGCACCATTCATGGAGACGGAAAGCCGTACGTACGCATGAACGCTACTTTCTTTTCTATTTCATATTTAATGGAATTAAAACATAGTGATACATAATAGTATTATAATTAAAGTATGGTATAATATATAATATAATTAAATCTATCCTTTATACGTACCACATATGGTATTAACGAATGAAATCACTTTGAGGGGGCAGTAGTCCACACTTCCTAAAATGAAGATATCGCGTTTACCCATAATGGAAACAATAAAGGTATGCCATAAATGAAAAATACATAAGCTTAAGAAAAACATAAACATATTATATATCATATATAAATATAGTGACATGTTAATGGCAACCTTTGATGTTGTTAAAATAATATTGAACCGTCATCATTTTGTGAGGCAGAAATTCACCATCCACAGAAACAGTATGTTATTTAAACATTAGATGTAGGTGTGTGTAAGTGTAGCTCGAATACTTCTTATAAAAACATACTAGTATATTTAAGATACTGTATTTGTTACAAAATAAATTAATAAAAATAGTTTAGGGGGTTGGAGAATCAAAATAAAACAAAAGAACACAAGTGAAGACTTTACCTTAAAATCGGGTAACTCTTCTTGGTTTGAACCCAAAGGGTTTCATGAAGAGAATTATGCCAAATTTGAGGCTTCTAGGATGAGGAGAGGGATGTGGAGAGACAAAATGATCAGATCGTGGCCGAGAAAAATGCTTTATAGGTGTGGGTAAGGAGGTAGAGGTGGGGGCCTTTTATAAGAGGAGAGGAGGGGCACTCTTGGAAAGGTATAAAATCTTACTTTATTTTCAAATGTGTTTCAGATTTTAAAGGACCCAAATTGATTTATTTCGAGGATAAGGTGATAATAGTTCAAAATCCACCCACCAAATATGTTTTTAACATGTTTAGGTCTTATAGGTTACATTATCGTTTCATTTTATTTAAATCGTTAAATAATGAGGTAATCGCTGCATCATCATGATGTCATAAATAATTTATTTTATTTAATGTCTAAAAATTATAAAAAATATACTATGATGTAGGAAATCTTTATACCTTTCCAATGACTCTATATAGTCAAAAATATGACTTTTATAACCCCATGTAAAAATTGTTTTAGTAAAACAATACATGTTTGTGTGATTTTTACTTTTACTTTAAATAAAAGGAATTAATGGCATTATCTCACACAAGTGGATCCATTGGGTCCCAAAAATAGACCCATGGGTCTTATTGGTCGGTCATGACTCATCCAATAGAGTTAGTACAAGTTTCAAGGTCATTTAATAATATTAATACATTATTTTTACCTTAAATTACACTAATGACCTCTAATCGCGATTAAAAACATAAAAGTTACTATTCACCAAAAAATTATTTTAATCCCATTGAACCACGTTTTACTTTATAATGAAAACCATGTATGTAGGATTTTTGATATTCAAAACACAGCGGTGGTAAAATTTCATTTAAATGAAAAATCAGTTTTTTAAGTACCATTTAGTGGTTTCACTATTCATCAAAAATTCAAGTTTTTTAGAAAAATACCAAAAATTCACCCTAATATATATTTGATATTACGAATTCAAAAATGATGTATACTTTAAAAAATTAAAAACATATAAGTTACATTAATTAATTTAATAATTAATTCCTACTGTCAGAACAAATAGCGTGTTTTTATGAAACAATATATATCAAAAGATTGACACTAGTTTAAGTCCAATTTCAAAGTGAAATTAATTTCAAGGAACACTATTGGATTAAATGGTAAAAATATATTCTAATTTTACTTTAAAACCAATTCAAAGATAATCTAATCATATAAATAAATTAGATTAAAAAGTTGTTTTGAATTAAAATACAACATTTTTCACTATTCATTAAAAATGAACTTTATTGGAAAAATACCAAAAATTTACACAAAGTAAATTTTGATGTCCTGATTCTAAAGAATAATTTTATTTTTTCAAATATAACACATAAAATTTTCAAAAAGTGGATTTAAAATAGGTTCCCCATCAAAAGGCGGTTAATCGACCCTTTAAAGAATATTAGAATGTTTACGTTTAAAATTGGATTCATTCGCATTTTTAATCCTCTAAAATTTATTTTAAAAAGTAAAAATATTTTTCAAACGTATATAATCATTTTGTAGCCAGTTCTGTTCATTCCTTCCATTACAACGGTTAGGCGTTAACAATTATAATATTATTATATTATTAGTGTGCAACGTAAGATTTAAAAAAACTCGTTGTTGCGTATTGGGTACACCATCGAGCATAGCATTCCATTTAAAGTAGTATTAACATTTTATTCAAAAATATTGATAAACATTAGAATTTAATATTATTTATTTACCTGGGATGTTACACTTGGGAAAGGCACTAAGATTTCATGGAGTTCATTAATAAAAATAGTTATTAGGAAATGATACAAATGGAACCATAAGAGGCTCTTTATGGTAGGACATGATGATAACCTCTATACTAGATGGATTCCAGTGAGAGAGTGTTATTGGGACCGATCCTTATATAGGATATGTCAGAGATAGTTTAGTTGATTCAGATGTGTACTGATATAGCTCAGAATATACAGAATTTTAATTCTAATAGATTTCAACGACCCATATATTTTATAGATGGTGATTGTGTATTCCTTCACGTGTTAGCTAGATTGGGTCACTATAGGATACAGAGGAATTTAAATATGTCTCCCTAGTGAATTGGAGCATTTGAGGTTGTGTAGGGAATCAGGATGGTGGCATACTGATTAGATATTCCATAGAGATATAGTGTTATGCATGATGTTTTTCATGTGTCGAAACTTTGTTGGTATCACCCAAAACCTTCAAATGTTATCTATGTGGATGAGGTTGAGCTGGAGACCAATGTGTTATTTGAGGATCATCTAATACATGTATGGTATTTTAGTGAGAAAGTTTTGTGGAGAAAGACCATGCTGATAGTTCCCATGTTGTGTAAACAAGGGTATGTTTATGAGGAAAACTGAGAAAGAGAACCAGATACACGAGATTAGTGGCCCAATATTTTTGACTTAAAATCTTAGAGAGGATTGGGTGTACATCTCAAGTATGATTTTCTATATGGTGGGTATATTGTAATATCACAAACATTTAGAAATATGTATCATGCTATTTTATGGGTATTATTTTTCCAAGCATTCGGTATTTTTTGTTTGGGTTCAATTTTGGGTTTTTTGGGTGAAAAATAGGGAATTTTGGATGGAAAAGGGGTTGTAAACGGTTGGTGTACGGTATTCCCAAACCGTACGCCCATCCCCAAAAATCGTGAACTATTGAGACAGTGGGATTTTCATGGTCTGAGGATGATTTACCAACCCTTGTGCCCTCGTAGAAGTAACCATGAAACACCCCTATGTGAGGCACATGGTTAGGGTTCATGGTTATAAGAAACCATTTTCCCCCATATAAGAAACTGTGAACAAGTTTTTAATTTTCTGAAATATTGATTTTAGAATTTTGAACCCCTGATTTTAACCACGAATTGGACCTAACTCAGACATAATTGATTCCTCATGATCTTTGAGTCTCATAGAAAGATTCCAATCCATCCTAACCTTTGTTCTTCATGATTTAATGGCTATATTGTAGGATCTTCAACTCTCTAGGTATGTATTTTCTTTTAGTTTAGATCTCTCTATCTCTCAATCCTCTTCTCGGGGATAGTTATTAGCTATTGGTTCTATATATAGATCTAGATTTGTTATATCCTTTTTCTCTTTGTATTGGATATTGGTTTCAGATCAAGATTTTATTCTTCATAGTAGGTTTGACGTATCTATTTCAAATTTGGGATTTCTGTTGGGCGATCTCTCGTCAATGAATTAATCTGGGTGGTAAATTGTTCAATTCCTAATGCCTTGATTTCAATTACATGTATTCAATTTTAAAATATATATTGGGTGATTCGAAATTGAGTTTCATGAATTGGGTTAATTAAATTTTTCAATTAAATTAATTATGCAATGGATTGTGAAACTGGGTTTGTTGATATTGTTGAACATGCTTAATTAATTATGGAATTAATTAGTATAAAATGTTTAGATTATGAAATTAATTGGTTTGGAATAATTAATTTTTCAATTTATTATGGGGATATTTATATTACTAAAAAGGAATAATTAATTGTATTACTATTTAGGAGGATATTGAAATTGTTAAACTAGAATAATTCATTGTTGAATTAATTAATTTACATTATTATGATTATTAATTGACTGAAACTAGTTAATTAATTATTTAATTAATAAATGGTATTGAGGTAATTAAATAATTTTTTATTTAATTAATGGTATTGAGGTGATTAATTAGTTTTTTAATTAATTTATTGATTGATTTAATAATGGAATTGTTAATTTGGATTGATTAATTGGTGAATTAATTAATGAATTGCTGGGGTACAAGTGATATTATGATACATGTGAAACATGATATTTTGATACATGGGATATTGTGATACATGTAATATGTGATATTTTGATACATCTAATATATGTGATTGATTGATATATGTGAGTGGGACATGGTCAGTTATATCAAAACCCATAGTAATGAATTGTAACAATGGAATTAGAAGATATGATTGAGTTTATGAATGGTAACAATGGAGTTTGGAGATAAAATTTAGTAAATAAATGGTAACAATGAAATTCTGAGATATAAATGAATTGATGAGTGGGGATAATAGAACTCTGAGGTCTGAATTGAATTGATGAATGACAACAATGGCATTATGAGAGAATAATTTATTCGATTAATGATAAAAAAGAAATTCTATTATATGTCTTGAGATGATGAATGGTGACAATGGGATTTTGTGATGTGATATCCCTTGGGGATAGATTAGGCTTTCTCATGGTCTAAAACATGTATTTAGGTTTGAGTGCCTTCAATAACATGAAGGATTATATAGTTAAATAGAGAATAATTGATAAAGTGATAACTATTTACTTATTCATTTCACTTATTTATTTATACAACTGAAAAAACTATTATTGACCAGGTATTTTTTTAGAGGCTGTTGGTGGTGGACTGTAGAGTTTTACTCAGTCCCTAATAGGGTTTTTTTATTGTTACCCGAATACATTTCATGGTTGTAGTAATTTTTAAGAGAAAGAGTCTTATGTTAGATAGATGAGTTAGGATGGAGAATAGTGGAGGGAACCAAATATTATTCAAGAACCACTTTGATGTGGTCAATGACTTTCTTTATTTTCGGTTTTTCATATTTACAGACAATATGTATTTAGCATGAAATATCTAATGCCTGGTTTTTAGTATTGTTTTTTCCGCTTTGGTCATCATGTGATATTGGTATTGTTCTAGTTATTTTTATATAATTTTAATATTACTTTTTATTTCTGTTATGGTATTACTTTGATAAGGAGGTTATAGTCTTCCCATGAACAATATTAGACTCTCACTACTAGTTGGTAGCCTCTGGCATACGTGGAGGTGCGCTTGAGGGTATATAGCTATTAGGCTTAGGGCATCGGTGGGTGGTACCCAGTTCATGGCATAATAGATAGTTTCACTGAAAACAAAATTGTATTTAGAAATTCACTACAAAGTTATTTTCTAAAACATAATATTTTATTGAAAAAAAATTAAACATTACTTTTTTAATAAAATTCTTTAATTTTATTTCAAAGATATAATTAATTTATATGATATAAATATATACCTAGAATATTGAGATTTTGTAAAACCACCATACCTAAAAAATACTAATTTAGGATATATATAATATGAGGACACATAAATTATTATAGGTAATATAGTATAAAATAAAAAGGAATACATATATTGAATTCTTAGTAGTAAAATACTAGTCAAGAAAAAATAACTTTTTACAAAACAGAAATTATAAATTAAATAAGGATTATTTATATGTATTTATTCTAAATAACAGCTAAAAAATATTACTATTCAAGAACTCATGAAACGATGATGTTTAAAGGGTATCTAACAAAGATGGTACACAAAACAAAATTTATAGCAAGTGCAGTGGATAACACCGAGTTGAAATATAATAACATGATAAGGATGGAAATAATATATCAATTCTATGATATATTATTTTTTAGTAAGTAGTTGACCATTAATCATAACATAGGTAGATATATTAATTACTTAAATTAATTATATATACAGAGACCAAAGCTAAACATTCCATAATTTACATCATTTAAATGAATTAAAAATTTTAATTTCATAAATAATAATATATTAAGTATCGATATGGTTACTGTATTCAGAGTCTAGATACATAATCATATTATTTTAAAATACTTGACATCACATCAATTTAAAGTCTCCATACTTGACCATATTATAGACATCTCATTATTAGTACTCATGCTCATAACATGGGGAATGAAATCCTAATAAAGGGATGAGATCAACTGCCTATTAATGGGGCCTATTGTTTTTATAAAGTATGAGTACATAAGAATAGGAAGTAACATGAACATAAGAGAAATATAATAAAATCCTGATTCATAACCAAAAAATTTAAGTAATATTTAATATATATGTCATATTAACATAGAGATACAAATGATAAACATGGTAATGTAATAGCTATAACATAGCTTAGAATTATTTAACATAAACCTTGAATCAGAAAATCATATAATCATAATTAAAAACATCTATTAATTAGGGAAAAACATTATCACTAGTAAACATTACATTCAAGAGCCCAAAACTTATTTCCCATGCTTATGAGCTATAAAAATGTACTCACGAATATGTATCTCTTGAGATATTAACTCTTAACCAATGCATTAGACGGTGATATTGGAACCATCCCATCATTCATCCGTACTTACTTTCCCCAATGAGAAATAATTAATTTTTTCACATCCCAAAGAGCCTATGGAAATATAATGGGATTTATAAAACATCCAAAATGAAGTCATTAAATATTCATAAAGAGCCCACGTAAATAATAACAACTTTGCTAATAGTACAAAATATCATCATAAATTAAATCATTTTATACAAACAAATTTATCCCCAAAAATTATTACATAATTAATGAAAATGTCACGTGAAACAAGAAACATAACTTTATTGGATATATGTTATTTAAATATAACAAGAAATAAATCATGAAAAGTTTTTTTGATTTTTTTGTATTAATCTTTATAAAAGTCATAATTACGAGTCACTTTTAAAAAATAATCCTTTATTTTTATGAAAAATGAAATGAAAACATTTCATGAAGATGGATTTGTTTCAGAAAAACTTTCTAAAAAGAAAAAAATAGGGAGTATCATTCAAAAATGAATGTATTGTAAAACAATATTCAATAATAAATTGTGTAACTCAATGAAAGGATTCAATTTACCAATTCATTTACCTTTACCCATGATTTCCACATATGTTATTTAACCACTTTTATCATAATGATAAATATATTAATTACAGATTTCAGAACCTTATTCATATAAATTTCTATTTATTCTCATTATTTAAAAAATTTGTCTTCATTTAGTATATTGTTTTAATATCTTATTAACATTGGAAGTTAATAATCATGTCTTTTTTCCAATAGGTTCGTAAAACCAGTATTTATATTTTTTTTTCTCAACGATCATCATTTACAAAACATTAATGGTACATGAAATAATGTTTTATAAATAATTATTATGACATAATTCCATTATATTGTATTTTTACGGATATATTTGGAAAATAGAAATGATAATCAACTTGTTTTGGGTTATGTAAGGATATCAATTGATTTCCATATAATGATTGTTATATATTGTGTTATAAAAACAACCATATTGATGATATATATTACTTTTATATATCATATAAAATCATAAAATATAAACTAAAACTAACAAAATTTTTAATTTATGGAAAATGAATCATGATTATTTATGGAGGTGGTAGTCTGTACAACACATGATTCACATTATCATTTTTTAAAGGAAAAGGGGGTGATAGTTGAAGATTTTTACAAAATTATAATAAAATAATATCATAATTATGATAATTATGTCCTCATTATAAGATGGTTAAATGAAATTTTTGTAAATATAAAATCCAATAAAGAAATATATAATATAAAGAGAAGTTAGGTACTTATGCCTCACTTCCTGTAGTATCAACTTCGAGAGGGGGATTAACCCATTGAGGGATAGTACATTGATAAAAAAACCACCTTATAGTTTTTAGGGGTGTGTAAGAGAGGTTTTTATTTAATTTGGTATAAAATATTAGGTTTTTTGTGAGCTTATGCAAGGAAATAAGTGTACCTTTTATATGTGAAAAATAATGGCATTTTTTAAAATACCAAAAATATTTCAATAATGGGAAGTCACTCTCAAGGAAAGTGGCTAAAAACTAGTAAAATAATAGATAATTTAATTATTTAGGATGTTTCATAACTTAGAAATTAAATTAAAATATATTTTTTAACATGATTTGGCATTTCCCTCTTACTTTACTCTTTTTTTCATATTTTTAGTCACCATTGTAACAAAGTATTCACTTAGGTAATTTAATGTTTATGGAAAAAATAAAAAATTAGTTACTATATAATATATAAATAATTATTATATATTTTACAACCTTTTTTATTTGATTCAATTTTTAAATGTGATTGAAAATAATTTTATAATTCGAAATCTATAATGTATTGAAAACTATATTTTAAAAAATATAAGAGAAATTCTAAACTATCAAATATGTGTTTATAATTAAAAAATATATTTTTTGATTAAAATTATAAATTAACTTATAAAATTAATATTTTTTCTCATAATAATTTTTCATAATTTTTCATTTCATACTTATATACATATAATTTCATAAAATCGGGAATATTAGAAAAATGGTATATTGCATAATCACCTAAAAGTAAAATGTTTCAAAAAAATATAGAAAATTTATATAAATATTAGGTTATTATTATTAATCTATAAATTATAATAGTATTTTCAAATTAATTTTCAAAAAATTTAGAAATCAATATTTATATAAAATCACAAAATATAGCAGAAAACCATTCATATTTGGAAATAGATTTTTAAAATGTTAAACATTATTTATTCTAATTTCCTATTATTTAAAAATAAATTTATTGGTAAACAATAATTAATATTATCATGGTATTTTATATTATTTAACCATTATATACATTGTTAATTGAAAAAAATACAAATTTTCTAAAAATATATTTTTAACCATAAAATTATTTTCTCTAATTTTTTAGTAATACTAGTTGAATTTATATAATTTTAAAAGGAGAAATTAATTTTTTTAAATATATATCATAATTATGTTAACTATATTCATACCTTCTTATTCAATGGAATGGTTTTAATGGTCCTATTTATATTTTACCAAAATATTGTACAATTTTCATTTTAGTTCGATGTTGCCAATAGAGAAAACAATTTATCACAATATTTCTTTAAGGAGGAAAACAATAGTATTTAAATTCTATCCCACATAAAAAAATTTAGAATAAAATTTTTTAACCAAAATTTTCATTAATTTATCATTAATTTGGATTCCCTTAAATTATCTCATTTGTATTATTAATGAGGTTACATTACAAAATTTCATGTTTATATTTAATAGAATATTAATTTTATTTTTTATTATTCTGGATGTTTTTTTATCTTAATTCAGTTAAAGTTTTATTCTCAATTTACTCTAGAATTTTTAAAGGAGTCTGAAATAACTATTCTAAACCCTACGTTTAATGGAAACTTTAGGTTTGGGAACCTTACATTAGATAAGGAAGTTTACATTTGAAACCATATATTTGAAGTAAACATTAGTATCGGGAACCAAAAATTTTTTAAGACTCCTAAATCTTAGTATCTATCATTTCGTTAGGAAGCCAATAATTGAAATAAAATGAACAGTTTGGACCTTACATTTGATGATTTTGTTAACAGTGTATCCATACATTGAAGCACTCATCTACGGGATTTAAATTTGGGTTATTTTTCAGATTTTTGTAGTTGTTTCAAGGAGTAGTTAACTCATTGAAAGACATTATGAGACCATTTCAATGACTTTTCAGTAATGAGTTAAATAATTTTAATTAATATGGGTAGTTACAATCTATAATGGGTGATTAAATTAAAATTTCATCTTTGGTGAATGTTTTTAAAATTTTGATTTATCTTGATATATTTATAGATCTTTATAACCAATATCAAAATCAGGTTTCTTGTTTAATATAAATAGATATTTTCTTCAAAATTGATGATCATAAAATTTAATTTTTTTGAAAACAATATATACTTATCTAACATTAAAAATGAAAAATATATTTTTTAATTCATTGGGTCTATCTAAAAATGTTATTGTTGCTACTGTGGTTGTACATACCAATTTTTAATATTTATTAGTTCATTATAGATATATTTTAGGAATAATATAGGTATAAATACATGTTTTAATGTATTGTTTTGTACCCATCCTACTGATTATATGTTATTTTATTGCTACTGTGACTTTCGATAATTGTCTATAGAATCACAATGTTTCTTCAGTAAGACTATGTAGTAAAGCCTCTCTTATATTGCATTAAATATTTATTATTTTGTTAGTTGTAGGGGAAAAAATGAGATGAAACTGCATTCTAGAATATTCATCTTGTAACACCCCGAGATTTTATGAGATGGTTTCTTTTCATTTCATTGATGTCTTGTGTTGTACGCTACACCAAGATTAACTTGCATTTTACGCAATACCATATTAGCTTGCATTATACCCAAAAATATTTCGTCCTTGTGTTGCACACAATTTCAAGTTATTTTGATAAATTGATTTCACGCAACACTGATTTTAGATTTTGTTCATTATATAAATGAACTATGTTTTTATTATGTTATATGAAATAAAAAAGGAATATTTCATTACACGCAACACTAACATGGCTTTCCTTACACGCAATAGTGACCTATCTCGGTAGCTTGCATTGTATGCGATACCAAGTTTCACTAAACGACGATATATTATTGTTTAATGGGATATAAATTATATTTTATGAATATTATTGACCACATTTTAAATTTTATATTACAGTATCTTTTTTATTACACATTTTCTAGAACATGATATGAGAACAAAATCGATTTTTCGGATAAAATAAGTATTTTAAACAAAACGCAGTTTTACCGCCATTTGATTGTGCACCAATTTTGAATATTATTTTTCACACTTTAATAAGTTAAATTTAACAAAATAAATATATTCTTTATACTATGGACATAAAATTTACTTTTTTTGATTTTTGGTATTTTTATAATAAAATTAGAATTTTAATGAATATTGAAAAATACTACATTTTAATTTGAAACATCCTTTTTATCTAATTAATTTATATAGTTAGATTATATTTTAAATTTGTTTTAATGTGTAATTGGATTATAATTTTATCATTCAATCTAATGTTAATAATTGAAAGTAATTTCACTTTTAAATTGGACATAAACACATGTCAATCTTTTGATATTTATTACTTTTTAAAAATCCCCCATTTTGGTTATAAAAAAAGGATTTAATTTTAAATTAACTAATTCAACTTATTTGTTTTAGAATTGAAAAAATATATTCTACATTCGGAACCATATGTTTCAAATTGTGTAAATAGGTACCTTATATTTTTTGAAATTATGAATAGTAAATTTAGTAATTCTTTTATTTACCTTTGTTAATGGATAAATATGGTAAATAAGGGTAAAAACTAATATTATAAAAATATTAAACTACCAAAAAACATGTCGTAATCCTATTGAATGAGATATTTCCCACCATAAAAATCCTTTAATCTATTTGGGGACCCCATAGATTCACATGGATGTGAAAATGACATTTTAGACGAATTAATTTAAAGTAAAGATAATTATAACTTAAACACATATTTTTTACTAAATTGACATTAATATATGGTTATATCACTAATAAATATGCCTATAGATAGTTATTAGTAATATAAAAATACTTCCAACATCATGTTATTTTATGTATAATTTTTAGACACCAAATAAATAAATTTATTTATAACACAATGATGATGTAGTGATTACCTTATTAATGAATGATTTTAATAAATGAGATTATAAATATTACAATTAATTACTTTGAAACTTAATATTCCATACAAGAAATTTATGGTTGATTATGAATTGTTATATGTGATTTAACGAAGTTTTTTTAATGAATCATGCTGTTTTGGATTTTTGAAAATTCATTATATGAATAGTATAGAAATTGACAAAAATTGGTTTTTAAAACAAATACTATTTTATTTAATGATATAATTGTTCAAAAAATATATGATCTTGCCAAATAACTTATATAATGTTTAAAATGTCATTAATGAACTACATGTGGTCTGATTTTAATTTTACAGTAACTATATTACCAATATAGTATGAATATACTAGAAGATACAGTAAGAGTTAAATTAGACAACGAAGGGTTAAAGCTAAAAGATAAGGTTAACATTAAGACCAAAAATTTTCTAAAACCTATTGGTTGAGATAATTTAAATCCCTCATCATCTAAACTTCATGTTAAATTAGTTTTTTACCTTTTTAATCTGAAAATAATTTTGTAATAAATTAATATTTTGAGAGTTTCCTAAAGTACCCCTCTCCTCTCTTATAAAAGGGAACCTCCTCCCTCTCCTCTTACCATCATTTTGGCCCATCATGATCGTCCAAACCCTTACCATTTCTCTTAAAAACTTCCCTACATACATTCCAGATATTTTAGTCCTCTCAAAATACCATATATAGTTCCATAAGAGAAAATTTAAAGGATTCACGTCGAGGAAGGGGTAATCTCTTCAACCAATTCATTAAAATTTCTTCCTTCTTCTACTTACTAATTATTTTTTGTTCCATTATAATGTAATTACATAAGTATAAATAATATACTGATATGTTATTATAATTATTAAACAATATTATTTCACCTTCTATCCATCCTATGAAAAATGAAATCAATGTGCGTGCATACGTACGTCTTACGATCTCCATGGCGTGGTGTATCTATTTTTCACCACCACCATAAATGGATGAGTATAATGGTGGAAATATTAACTACATATTATTATTATTTAATGATACTAATCTTTAGATATTATACACAATCTAATCTAATGCCATTTAACAAATGTGGGAACGATATCATCATTCGTGCAAACGCACAACTTACCATCTCCACGACGCGATGATATTAATTTTCCATGTTAACCATTCATAAATGATTATAAAGTTTATATAATAAATAATAGTGAAATAAAAAAAACAATAATTCTACTGGATATCTATATATATATGAAATTTAATTACATTCATTTAATTCAGTAAGTAAATGAAAACAACATTTATGCGTTCGTACGACCTACCGTCTCCATGAATGGTATATTCTATTTCATTTATCTATATATTATATATATTAATATATTAAATATATATAATATTTAAATAATTTTTTACATTATGGATTTAGTTAAATCATGATATAAGTGTTAATATCATGAATAAAAATTCAAAACACGAATGATAAATAAAATGATTATTACCCCGAACGTTGCTTTATCATGGAATTGACAAAAGGAACGGGTAATATAAAGTCATAAGTGAGTGTTATAAGATATTGTAAATATTATTATGGTTCTATCATAGGTTTATAATATTTTTAAACCCACTATATAGGAGTTTTAGATACTTACAGAAGAAATCGTACTTAAGGTAAGGGATAATTTTTCAATCTCATTTTTATTTGAGATTGTTTATACGTAAGTAGTTTCTGGGGACATATTTATCATCATTGTTCTTATTTTCTAATAATGTTTTCAGAAAATGATCACTATTATTATATGTATGTTTAAATTCATTTTTACACATTTTTTGAATTTTAATACATGGTATGGAAGGAATATTTCTTTTTTTTACCATACATGGTACATTTTTGTGTTTTTTAGCAATAGTACAAGGAGAATGTCTTTTTTCTTATACGGCACGAATGGTAATTTATAGTTTAATGAACCTTATTTCCAAGAATCTTCCTATGAACCATTACATGTTTATATTAAACTATACTCATTTCTTTTAAAAAATAAAGTCATTTTGAGAAAAGAAAACATTTTTTATTAGAAAGGATATTCTCCTCAAGAACAATGATCAAGTGTTTTATCAAGATTATTTTCCATCTAAGATGAAACTCTTAAATAGAGTTATATTTCTATCCATATTATTAATATAAATTTCTTTTTTTAATAATGTAATGATATTTTATATGGATTATGTTATGATAGAATGATGTTTAAGAACCCCATTTTATTTCATGGGTTATGTTATGGTGAATGTTTTTTTTGTGGAACATGTAAGAATGATTTCATTATGATATGGGTGGGACCTATATATCCCTCTAATGAATTATGTAAATATTTATATCTTTTGAGACAGACATGACTGGAAAGGAAAGTAAGTCCAGTTCAATAAGACATGGAAGGAATGACACGTAAACCCAGTTCAGTAATGGACTATGTCCACTATGATGGTATTGGAAGCAACTCCTTAGATACTATATAAATCATATTATGTCCTTATTAGTTTTCTAAATTTACATATTTTTATTCCAATTATATTATATCATGGTTAATGTTTCTTTATGATCCATGCCTTATGTACTGCAATGATTTATTTCATGACTCATGATTTTGATATTTAAATTTTATGTTCAATCTTTAACGTTCATATGTTTATGGTTTGTTTTATATTATCCATGTTTACCCTTATTGATAATTTGAGCTCACCCATTTTATGTTTTTCCCCAAGATATAAAGAATGTTTTTAGGTAGGAAAACAGAAGGGGAAGATCTCTATGGGAGATTTTTAATATCTTTCACCATGATTAGAATATTATGTTTCGTGTTTCTAGATACACTATACTAAAATGGTAATTGGGCATATGTTTTTGTCATGTATTAAATATTTTAAAAAATAAATGCAGTGTCCATGTATGTCAAGTTTGGGTCTCTATATTTGGTATCAAAGCAGAGGTTTAGTCAACACTTAGAAACTAGAACGAGAAAACATTAGTGAGATCTCAAGAGACATTTCTATGGATATTTCTTGGGATGACCTAAGGATAAGTAAGGTATAATTTACAAACATAGGTTTTTTCTGATAATCATGACTGACCTAGGTTTAAAGCAAAGATATCATAGATTTAAATAATATAAGTAATTTACCTAACATATGTGTTTCTAATCTCTAATATGTATTTTTCACACATTGCATTCCGATCATATTCAATTGGAAAAACTATATAGAACATTTTTAACCAGTGAATGTTTTGGATATGAAAATTATGGGAATTATGAAGATAGATTTTTTAAGTGGAAATATCATGAAGAGAATCATGACGATGGTATGAGTATTGTTCATAGTGATGAGGATAAAGAAATTTTAACTGATTTGTGAAAGGTATGTGATATTATTGCAGTACTGTTTACATTGAACCTAATAATATTGAGGTTGATAAAATAAAATAAATTATTCATATTTTTTGAAATAGGAAGATGATGGATCCTGAGTAATAGATTATGAATAAAGTTGGATGATTGATGTGTATATGTTTTTAAATTAAATGATTATGTAATATAAATCATGAAATATATATGTGTTTTGAATATAAGGTTTATAAGGGATATGATGAGTAGTTATAAAGATATAGAAATGTAATTTAAGGGTAAGGAAATGTACTTGGAGAACACATGATTAAGGTAATGATAATCCTTAATTTTTCCCTTTTGTTAAGAAAATGTTGTTTGGATAAGGATGTGTTGGATTTGAATAAGTAAATTGGATGATACTAGTTTCTTGAAATCTGATTATGGAGTTATGTACAAGAGTTTAATGCTATCATGAATGAATTATACAAAATTTTGGGACTTGATCAATATATACAATATGATTTGGAATAAGGAAACATGCATGTTTTCGATAAGGATATATGATAATTCAGGTTGTTACTACGACTCAAGTGAATACCTGATTAAGGTATTCAAAAGATTGGAATGTGAAAACCAAGAAATGCCTTATATGATATTAGAGATAAATTTTATGTCAATTTAGTTCACCAATTTCTATGGTTTTATATTTTCAGTTTTTTTGGAAGGATTGTATTATTATCCACTGATTTATTTTATATGTTATATTTTGGTTGATGTTTTTTAGATGAATGAATTATCTCACTATAGGTGGACTGAATCATATTTGTTAACCTATTATAACCTTTTGTTGAGACATATGTAATTACCTATCATTCTATCACATTATCTGAAAACACATCATGTATGAAAAATACAACATCAATTCTTTAATTATGTGATTAAGAGGAAATTGTTTATAGAATGACCAATGGTGAGATTTTACTAAAATAAATTAATTATTTCTTCTCATTAAAAAACACATCATATTTAGGAAAAGGAACTTGAAACAAGAATTTTTATCCTATTACATTATTAGCTAATGAATCATATGGTCCCTAAAATCATCACCGATTTATGGCTTCCAGGTAGTTAACTTTCTCCAAACCTTATTCTCTATCAATATCCATCAGAATTTGATGTTTAAATTTCTCTTTTATAACCATGTCTTTACTTAAAACCTATTTTATCTTATGTGGAAACCCAGTGATGAGTTACATTGGATAACCGTTATGTGTTTAACTTTACTTTTTAAAATTAACTTTTAGTAACACTTTTTACAATGTGGGTTTCCATGAAGAAACCCATTTATAATACTGATCAATTTTGAGGGAAAAATAATTTTATGGGGGGATGAATGTAACACATCGAGATTTAATGAGATAGATTATTTTAATTTATTTCATATCTTCTGTTGTATACTACACCATTGTTAACTTTCTCTATACGCAACACCTTATTAGCTTGTAGTACACACAATGATATTCTTGTATTGTGTTGCACACAATTTCAAGTTATTTTGATAGAATTAATTTCACACAATAGTAAGTATACATTTTGTTCAATGTATAAATGAAATATTTTTGGATTATTTTATATTAAAAAACAAATTAATCATTCATTACAAATGACACTAACATGGTTTGGGTTACATGAAAGAGTGACCTTCCTCGTTAGCTTCGGTTGTACGCGATACCGAGTTTCACTAAACAACAATATATTATTATTTAATGGGATATAAATTAAACGTTATAAATATTATTAACCAAATTTTTAATTTTATATATCATTATAATTTTTATTACACATTTTATAAAACATGGTATGAGAAAAAAATCTATTTTTTAGATAAGAGATATATTTTTTAAAAAATGGAGGTTTACCGCCATTCGTTGGGGCACTAATTTTAAATATTTTGTTTCGAACATTAATAAGTTAAATTTGAAAAAATAAAATTTTTATTTGGAATAAAGACATAAAAATTTACTTTTATTGAGTTTTTGTTATTTTTATAATAAAATTAAAATTTTAATGAAGAGTGAATAATAATGCATTTTAATTCGAAACAGTCTTTTTATAAAATTTATTTATATAGTTAGATTATGTTTTTTAATGGTTTTAAAGTGTAATTGGATTATATTTTTATCATTTAATCAAATTTTTTTCATTGGATGTAATTTTAATTTTAAATCGAACATAAACACATGTCAATATTTTGATAGTTATTACTTTATAAAAAACAACCTTTTGGTTTTGACAATGGAAAAAAATTTAAATAAATTACTACAACTTCTGTGTTTTGAATTTGCAAAAGTGGACACCATATTTAGAATCATAAGGTTTCAACTTTTTTAATTGGTACCTTTTATTTTTTTACGTTATGAATAGTAACTTTAGAAATTATTTTATTTACCATTATTAGAGGGTAAATCTGGAAAATAAGAATAAAAAATTATATTATAATAATATTAAAATACAATAGAACGTGTCCTAATCCTATTTTATGAGATATTTCTGACCATCATCATCATTAGTTCTATTTGGGTACCCCATGGATTCAATTGGATGTGGAAATGACATTTTATAAGAATTAATATAATATAGAGATAATTAAAACATAAATATATATCTTTTACTAAATCGGTTTTAATATAGAGTTATATCTATGAAAAATAACTCTCTATGTATTAATCATAAATATAAAATGATTTCCTACATCATGGAATTTTATTTATAATTGTAGACACCAAATAAATAAATTTATTTATTACACAATGATGATGTAGTGATTAACTTATTAATGAATGAATTAAATAAATGAGACTATAAATATTAAATAAAATTAACTTTGAAACATTTTATTCCATACATGAATTTTATGGATGGTAATAACTTGTCATATTTTAACTGATGAGGTCTTTTCTGAAATAATCCATTTGTTTGGGATTTTAAAAAAGTCATCGCATGAACAGTTTAAGAATTGACATAAATAGGTTTTTAAAACAAATAATATTTTATTAAATCATGTAATAGTTATAAAAATCTAATATCTAGAAAAATGTCTTAGATAATGATTAAAATTTCATTAATGAACCACTTGAGTTTTTATAGGCATTTTAGATTAACTACATTAAACATATAATATGGATGTACAAGAAGAAATGGTAAAAGTTAAATTACTTAACTAAGGGTTAAAGATAAAAGATAAGGTTACATTTAACACATAAACTTGTCTAAAACCTAGTGGTTGAGATGATTTCAAAAACTTGTCATCATAAATTCTAATTAAATGGGTTTTGGACCTTTTTAGATTAAAAATAATTTTGTAATAAATAAATATTTTGAGAGATTCATAAAGTGCCCCTCTCCTCTCTTATAAATAAGAACATCATCCCTCTTCTCTTCCCTCTATTTTGAGCCTTCATGTTCGGAAATCCCATACGCATTTCTCTTAAAATCATCCCTAGTTAAATTATAGAGATTTTGGTCTTCTCAAAAGTTCAACTCTAGTGCCCTAGGTGGAAATTTAATGGACGAACGTCGAGGAAGAGGAAATCTCTTCTACCTATTCATTCAAATTTCTTTCATCTTATACTTCCTATTCATTAGTTGTTTCATTATAAATTAATAACATCTTTATCACTAATATACTGATATGTTATTATAAATATGAAACAACACTATTTCCACTTCTATCTATCCAATGAAAAATGAAATCACCGCGCGTGCATACGTATGGCTTACTGTCTCCACACCGTGGTGTAATTTGTTTTTCTCCACCGCCTTAGTTTGATGGGTATAATGGTGGAAATAATAACTATATATGATTATAATAAAATTTTACTAATTCTGAGTTATTATACACCATCAAATCCAAAACCTTTTAACAATTATGGGAATGATATCATCACTCGTGTGTACATACGTCTTGCCGTCTCCACGACGCAGTGAGATTCATTCTCCACGTTAACCATTCAACAATTATTATAAAGTATATATACTAAATAATCATGGAATATAAGACAAAATAATTATATTGGATTTATATTTGTATATATATATATGTGTGTGTCATTTACATATATCCATTCAATTAAATAATGAAATGAAAATAGCATTCATGCGTACGTACAACCTACCTTCTCAATGAATGTTACATTCCATTTCATTTATCTATCTATTATATATATATATTTATTTGATGAATATATATTATAATTCATCTTTTACATTATTTTTGAATTTAAATCAAGATAAATGAAATAATATCAGGAATAACAATTCAAAACCCGAACGATAAATAAAATGATTATTACCTAGAACGTTGTTTTAACATAGAATTGAAAACTGAAAAGGTAATATAAAGTCGTAAGTGAATCATATATGATACCATAAATAATATTATGGTTTTTTTACAAGTTAATAATATGTTTAAACCCAATATATAAGAGTTTTAGACACACACAAAAGAAATCAGACCTAAGGTAAGGGATAATTTATCAATCTCATTTTTATCTGAGATTGTTTATACATTATTAATTAATAGGGATATATTTACCATCCATGTCCATGTTTTCTTAAAATGTTTTTATACAATGTTTAATATTTATATATGTATTTATAAATTCATTTTTATACATTTTTTACTTTTACAACATGGTATGGAAGAAATCATTCTTTTGTTTACCGTACGAGGTACATTTTATTACTTTTCTGGAAAAGGTACGAGGAGAATTTTTTTTATCTTATATAGCATGAATGAATTTTTACGATTTCATGAAACCCTAGTTCTACGAGTCTTCACCTATACTATTTCATGTTTATTTTCAACTAAATTATTTTCTTTTAAAATTGGGTGTCGTTTTGAGAAAAGAAAATATTTTTGAATAAGAAGGGATATTTTCCTCAAGAACAAAGTTCAACAGATTTATCAAAATTATTTTACATATAAGATGACACTATTAAATTTAGTTGTGTCTCAATCCATATTATTAATATAATTTAATAATTTTTAAAATGGAATTATATTTTATATTTATTATGTTATGATTAATTTATGTTTAAGATACTTAATTTATTTAATGGGTTATTTAATGGTGACTTTTTATATTTTGTGGCACATGTAAGAATGGTTTCATTATGATATTGGTGGGACATGTATCTCCCTCCAATGCATTGTGTAAGGATTTATATCTCATGATTTAGACATGACTAGAATGACAAGTAAATCTTGTTCAGTAATTCATGGCTGGAATGGAAAGTAAACCCAGTTCAGTAATGGACTATGTCCATTATGATGGTCTTGTAAATAATGCCTTGACTACTTTGGAAATAATATTATGTGCTTATTATTTTTCCACAATTACATGTTTTATTCCAATTCAATTATATATTGGTTAATGTTTATTTTTTATTCATGACTTATGTACTACCATGATTTATTTCATGACTCATGATTTTAATATTTAAACATTATGTTCATGTTTTGATATTCAAATTTTTATTGTTTGTTTAATTTTTACCTTGTGTACTCTTACTGAGAATTTTAGCTCACTCTTTTTTTTTCTTTCCCCCAAAAAATAAATAATGGTTTTTTGTGCAAAAAAAGGGGAAGATCTTAATGGGATATGTTGATGATATTTTGCCAAGATTAGAAGATTATGTTTTGAGTTTCGAATTATACAAAACTAATATAGTCTTTAAGCATCTATTTGTGTCACGTATTATGTATTTTGTAAAAGAAATTTAATTTCCATGTACATCAAGATTGGGTCTCTAAAAATATAATCATTATTATTCTAGAATGTCACCTAATCATATTAATCTATGTTTGTGAGGTTCCTTGTAAATGACCATGAAGGCCATATAAAATCCTTTTTTGTATGTTTTAAACTACCCACACTCAGTTATAGAGGTCCCCATATAAACGGAAATGTTTTCTGAAAATAACTATGCTCATGGGGAGAGATTTTGTTGAGTATACTATTGTTATTTTTCATCAAACCACTTTTAAAATTGTTGTTTTTATTTATTTATTATTCCACTTCATTATCTTATTAAATAAAAGAGTATTACATCTCGTTCTGAATATTTAACAGGGTTTAATTCTAAATTATCAATTATTTTATAAAATTAACCAATTCACCTGAACCCCTCCTATGTATTCATAATTATTATGACCAGAAATTGGTATCAGAGGAGATCTCTTTGAATAATTTTATTAAGCTCTAACAAGATTGACCCAATGGTCTATATGAAGAAATACATTGATGGTTTAGATCAAGAATTAATATCAATTATCTGATAACCATATTTAAATCGATAGAATTAAAGGATATCGTAAATCACAAATAGTCATCTATTTGAGGAATCTTAGTTTCAAAGTGTATAGGAAGGTCATTAAGACATATAAAATTCCTAGGGAAGAAAAAGAAAACTGTCATTATACCAAAGAGAAGGATTATAATGTAAATTCAATAGATATAAATGTAAAAAATTATGGAATTGTTCTTAATGAATTAAATAATTTATCTTAGTTACCTACTATAATATGATATGTAGAAGATAGTTGTAGTTTCTTTTCATGTAACTAATAATGTCAAACAGTTTATATATAATGATTCAAAATTATAATTTGATAATTTTAGGTGGTATTAAGGAGTAAGTACTAATCAAATGAATGGAATATTGGATTCGAACATTCAATGGTGTTGCTTCACTAGAAACTCAAATTCTATAACCAGATCAGGAATTGAATGTTCTTATTGGTTTACCCTCTAAGTGGAATGGAATATATGATTCTATAATCCAATACAAACCTGTCAAAAATTTAAAAATGATGGAATTTATTGGTAGTATAATGATGTATGATGATGGAATTCAGTGTGAGTTTGAAGATCACATAATAATAAAAATGGAGAATACAAATATCAAAGTTAATATTCTAAAAAGTTAAAATATGTTAAAGGAGAATGACATAATCTTATATGATTCAACTTAATCGATATATATAGTGGAACACTCTCACCAATCTAGAAGAATGAATAATTTATATAATCGGATGAAAGGATTGAATATGTTCTTCAATTATTACAGGAATAATTGGAATATAATGAAAGATATTAGCTTTTATAAATGAAAAAGGATGGGGAATATTAGACCTTATTGCAAATAGATGAAGGATGAGAAATTAAAAAAGGAAAGGAGGGGGAGGAAGCTCCAAATGAAGAATGAGTGTTAGTGTATGGGAAATAAAGATGTGAAGGATATATGGAGTGTTTTTTAAGACTCCATTATCTATTCAAATTCAAATTTTTGAAATCAAGAATCATATCATATTTCATAAATGTTCTTTATTTCTATGGTGGATGAGGTATAATCCTACAACACTTCTACTTATGATTATTAAATCTTATCAATTTGTAAATTGGTTGAATAATGTTGTATTCATGAATATAATGTTCAATGCCTATTGAAAAAAGTCCTTAAATAATATTAATAATTTATATTAACTGAAAATGATTCCACGTTGAAATATAAAAAAGAATTAAAAAAAATTTAAAAAAATATTCTTCTAGTTTCCGTACACATAAAATTAAAATTAAAGAGTTACCGGCTAAATTAGAACCCCAAAAAATTTATTTAAGAATATTTTGTAAGGGATAAAAAAATTTAAACATGATTCTTGAAATGACTGTTCATTAAAAATAATGATATGGTATTGTGATTATTAGTGAAAACCCCAAGATGTATATAAACTATTTTATTCCAATTTAAAAAATCAAGACATTTCATTATTCAACAATTTTTATTTCGGTATTAGATTTCATTATGATAATAATTATTCCATGAAAGTTTTTCAAAATTATTATCTCAAAAAGAATTCTGTTTCAAGATATTTATCTATTTTTTATTTTGACATGTTCAATTATATCTTGTTTCCAAAATCATTACTCACTAACACTATAAGAACCAATAAAATTTGGGTAAAAAAATAAAAATTTATTTGATATTATTTTCAGGTGAAAAGTCTTAGGTAATGAAGTGAAATATGACAAGAACATGAGTGTATAACTTTCAAATTATCGTGCACTATCATATGTATATAGAGAAATTGTCACATTTTATGATAATTATAATGTTAAAATCATTGGACATGGATTATATGGAAAATTTAAGTCAATACTAGTCATAAAAGTTCTATAAGTTCAATATATAAAGTATAATATGATTAGAGTTTACAAACCCTATGATGATGGTTTTTTTTATTTTTTTGATAATGACTTATCTATATTTAATGATAAATTTCTTGTGTTTAGACAACCTTGAAATAAACACCCTTATACTTTGGTACATATATACCTTTTTAAATACAAATTGAATTGTTTTAATACTGAAATAAATAAATATTAGATATGTAATAGGATATATGAAAATTTTAATATATTTTACGTATTTATGTTATCAAAAATAATTTAATTTTAGGTCTAACAATTATTAATTTTGATCATAATAGGCTTCGTGATTTAGTACAATAGGCAAGTGGTATAAGTAAAATTTTAAATATATTAATAATGTATTTACATATAATCTTTTATAACTACTCCACATTGATTTTTTGGAACCTTTAGAGTATTAATATTGGATGTAATGTTCTTTTTTTAGTTGATAATTTTTTAAGATTTATATATGTTTATTTCGAAATGTTTAAAGGTGATGTTTTTTCAGTTTTTGAGATTTTTTCAATGTTTAAAAAATTAAAATGACTTTTAACTAATTTCATTGAGAAATCATCCAGGATTAGTGTTTTAGAATCATGATTTAATTTTTTTACTCAATATAAGGTACTAAACATACATTTTATGCAGTAAGAACTTGTCAATTGAATAGAATCATAGAAACATGAAGTATGAATATTCAAGAAATAAAAAGATATATATTTAATAAATATTTTCTTCCTACCTATTTTTGGGTAGCGGCTATTAGAACAACTTTCCATATCATGAATATATTTTTAAATAGAACATTTCTAAAAATTACACCATATGAGTTATGGAATAATAGAAATCCTAAATATATATACTTTAAAAGTTTTATATGTAAGGTGTATATCATTAACACTAAAGAAGAACATGATAAGTTCAATCCAAATTTTGATGAAGGAGTATTTCATAGACATTCTACCACTTATAAATCTTATAGAGTATTTATAAAAAATATCAAGAATTATTGAATAATCAGTTCATGTGACGGTTGATGGATGCGATCCATTTGATCAAAATATTGTTAAAATTGATGAACTTACTCATTATTTGAATAACTTGTGGCTTAACTCTTATAAATATTTTTTAAGTAAATTATTATATGATCATAAGCAATACAGTTATGCAGAACATAAAATTGTTTAACATGAATGTGTATTACCTATAAAACATAGATCCTTAAGGGAAAACCTTATTATAGAATATTATAGGAATCTAAGATAAATGTTTTAGGAATAGGAGAAATATTGGGAACCGATCTGAGTAATATTCCTTCCTATCCCAGTTTAAACCAAGAAATGTAGAAGAAGAATTAGATTATTTGTGTTGGATGATATCTACATAGGAATAGATAATAAAATATAAGATAAATGAAGTTTGGGAATTAGTTAATATTTCCTTTAAAGCATCCAGTGATAGGAAACAAATGGGTCTTTAGAAATAAGAATAATGATCAATGAATAATTAATAAATATATGTCCAGGTTGGTTTTTATGTATTACAATCAAGACAAAGGAATATACTATGAACCTTTTTACTAGTTTTTAAGAATGAATCCATGAAGATCCTTTATCGTATGCATCTTATATTAACTTTTAATTATACCAGATTGATATAAAATTTTTATTTTTGAATTTTTATTTAGTAGAAGAAGCTTTTGTTCAAGATCTCCTGGTTTTAAAAATTCCCATCTAAAAAATTATGTTTTTAAACATACTAATTCTATATATGTATTTAAATTGAAACCAAGGGATTGGTATGAAATATTAAGTTCAATAATTTTTGAAAAATGGTTTTTCAATATGTATATTTAATCTTAATACTTCTTCTAAAAATATTTTATAAATTCAAATCTATATAGATGATGTTATTTTAAGGACAATTAATGATAATATTTATAATTATTTTTCAAGACATATGAAAAAAGCAATTTTATATGGGTATGATAGGAGAATTGAAAGTCATTATTGGATTTATAATTTACCAATTGTTTTTTAGAAGTGTTTTGAATTAAATTAAAAACATGAATAATTTCTTGAAATTTATTTAACAAGAAAGTAGTATATATTTTGAAACTCCCATTTTTACTAATATGAAACTTGATTTGGATAAATCTATAAAATAATTTGATACAAATTTATAGAGAGTTATAATTGGTAATATTCAATATGATACTTCAAGTAGACCATAAATCATATTTTCTATTTTCCTTTGTGTAATATTTTAGTTAAAATTGAAATAATCTCATCTTATAACTATTATTAGGATTTTTATATTTTTAATAGAAACCATTTTTCTATTTCTATATAAAAAACATTTATCTTTGATTTTATTTTATATTAATAAACTGATTTTGGAGGGTTTAAAATAGATATAAAACTCTCCTCGGGTACTTTTCACTTTTTCATAAAGTCCATGGATTCATGGTCTACTAAAAAACAACATTCATAAACATTATCAGAATCTGAGGTAGAATACATTATCTTTCGGAAGTTATTGTAAACATTTGTTGTGGATGAAACATGTACTTCTTGAATTTGGACATAAGTTTAATAATATTATTAGTTTTTTATAATACTGGTGCTATTAATATTTCAAAAATTCATTTGAGTAACTATCTACTAGTAGTATTTATCTTACACATCATTTCCAAAGAGATAATATCTATAAATGGGATATTTCATTAGAATTAGTTAATATAAAGTATCAAAATGTATATATTTTTCCTTGAACACTTCCCACTTGAAGATCTGTTTTTATTTGAGGGTTAGGTTTATTTAATTTTTAACAAATATTATTTTCATTATAATATATATTTTTAATATTAATATTTTTTACTTAAATATTTGTTTTTTAAAGTGTTGTTTTTTTATGATTCTTGTTTAGATATTAGATATGTCAGATTAAATGTGTATTTGTGTATTTTATTTTGAAAAATTGACATTCCATATAAAAAACCAAATAGTTAAAAAATAAATTTTTCTTAATAAATAGAAACATTTCTTTAAAATGTCATATTAAAACATTTATCTCTCTCTCAGCCACTCTTACCATTGAACATGTTCCCTTTTGATCAATCAATCTCTCAATCGCTCTCAAACCCTAGTTTCCAAACCATAAACCATATAATTATTTAAATAAAAATAATAAAGATAATAGAAGAAGTAAGTCTAAATGGAATCAATAGGTAGAGGCTCCCTGCTTTATAAAAGAATGTGTTTTAAGTAAATAATTTTTATTTTGAAGTGATTATTAATTATAATCTATTTTTGAATAAATTGTTGAGTTCCTAGGATCTATAATACATGTCTGATGGAAAACATATCATTAATTTCAATGAAAATGAATAATATTAGTTTCATGATAATAATTTCTATAGTTTTTAATATAAAAAAGATGTTTTAAATTATATGGTGAGTAGAAAAGATTTTTTTTCATTGGTATATATGCATAAAATCATCAAATACCCTCATGGAGGAGTATTTCAATTCATTTTAAGATCATATGGGGGTTGTATTCACAATTATAATGTTTTTATTTCCTTCTAGTTTGGAATAAATTAAATTAGGATGATGTCTGTGAAAGATCTAGTGATTGATCAAAAAAATTAGTAAAAAATTTTCAAGCTATAGTTGTGCCAAGGATAACTGATTTAGATAAAAATTTATTTTCTAATATAATGATAAGTGAATGAAATTTGAATATATATTAGTACATGTTATGTTTTATCCATCATTATGGTCATAGGGATAATATAATATATTTTTATCCCAATGGGTGGAAGATATATCTTATTCTATACAACTTAGTGATGATCGATGACATCCGAACAATGTTGATATGTCATAAAAAGAACATATTGTCTATATAGACCTCAAGGGTGTTTTTATTTTTCTGGATCATAACCAAGTGAAATATAATTCACTTTTGTGGATGAGATGAAGAGTTTTAGGAGATTGTGTTGAGGGGGAGCACTGTATCTTGGAATAAATAAGTTTTTCTACGATTTTTAATGATGATATTGGTAAATAGTATATAGAGGGAGATACCCATTTTCATTAAGTGGATGTAGGCCTTGAGTTTTCCTCTTTTGGTTATACCAAAATCCTTGTAAGTAGTCTATTAGTGAAATTTTTTTATTATAATATCCCATATTTGATAGCATAACTCCTTTAGTTTCCTTGAACTTTTGAATGGACTTGTTCTGAGACATATAGTAGACTTTTACATATTCATATGCCCAAAAAAATATAATATCATATGGATTATGTAGTAGTTTTCTTAGTTGGATAAGTGGATCAACATATTTTTATAAAATAAAAAGATTAGGAGTCTATAATTAGGTGTTTTTACAAATAAATAGATAATCAAGCTAATCTTGTTGAGGAACATCTTATACAAGAAGCACATTTTGGTGAGAGTGGTTGTTCTCTAATTTCTACAATAACAAAACTAATTGAGGGTTTATCTGTTTATTTTTTTCAAAGGTATTTTGAAAATAAAGTTGAAGAATATGGGGAAGCTACAATGTTTTTTTACTTATCTCCTCACTCAAGTGAATAGTTGTATGTTTACCTTTTTTAGGTGGTTGATGTCAAAGGGTCATCTATAAGGCCTTATCAAACTTCATCAGATGCTGATGATGAGTTTTATTTTTAGGAGCATAATCGTTACTTTAATATGGGTATGGTTTCTAAGTTCAATTAATTAAAGGATGAGGATATAAAGAATTCAGTAGTTCTTTAGGGTTCTCATAATTCTTAGGATGAGGTGAAAAAGGTATTTTGTTTCTTGAATACAACATGAATATATCAATTTTAAATATAAATGTTTGATGAAAATTCACATTTCATGGAAATATTTTGATGCTTTTAAAATATATATAGCTTATCAGGGTTGTCATATTAGAAATTAAATTGTATCAAAATCAATATTTTTATCTAAAAATGTTATTTGGGGTCATTTTGAGGTCAGAGCCAGTTCTAGTGAAGTAAGGGATTCTACAACTACAATAGTGGGATCTACAAATGTAATAAGTACATTAGAGTTTCTTTAAACAAATCATACTTCCATGGATGAATGAGTTTATTAAAATAAATGTGATATTGTTCCCTGTAACAATTTTAATAGAGAATAAAACATAATCTGATTAAAATTTAATATCATTAGAGCCTAGTGTTTATTATTTCATGAACAATTTGGGTGAAATGATTATAAAATATGTTCATTATTATAAGACTGTTAATAAATTTATGAATGTAAATTTGGTAGAAGTGTAGATGATATTATTGAAGATAATGTTTTTGATAAAGGATTGGGATAGACCAATGAATGATAATTTGAAGTCATTGAATGATTATTTAGAGGCAATACATTTGACTGTTATAGAATCCCTAACTGAAAAATCATCCTCCGATGAACCTGATTTTGAACCTTCTTCACATCATTCTGCATAACCAAGTATAACATGATACAAAATTACCTCTAATCTATGTTAATTTATTAAAGATTTCCTTTTAAAGTTTATATTCTATTCTATTTCAGAGCCGATTCATTTTTAGGATGGATTTATTTTCTTCTAACATAACATTCAATTACATTTCTGTTCTACACAGAATATGTTTTAATTAAATTCTATACTTCCTTTTTGATTTTAGAAAATGGATAAAAAATATAAATAAGCATAAAATTTCAATCTTTGATAAATAATTAATATCACTTTTAATCTCTATTGGATTCATTTATAACTAAAACCTATATTTCTAGGGTTTTATTTCAATGGGGGTTTTATCATCAAAATAGGTGATATTATTGGGTATATGAATTTTGACCCAAAAAATTAATTAATTTCTCACTGATTTTAATACTCAAAAACACTATCATTTTTTTATAATGAACATAATTTAAGTGAATTTAATTATAATATTTATTAAAATGTTAATTTTATATTCTAATTATTTTGGTTTTTATTTCCTCTTAATTTGATAGAAGTTTTATGCTCAAACTATTCTAGACATTTAGAAGGAGTCCTTAATCACTATTAAAATCCCAAAATTTAAGGTGAATGCTTGGATTGGGTACCTAAATTTTGTGGATAACCTAACATTTGAGTATCTAATGTTTTTTTAGTTAACAAAATATTTGATACAAACTACACATAGTGAATTGTAAATTAGAATATTCTTAATGCAGAACAACCCTATATAAAAGTAGTCATCTACGGGTCTTGAAAATTAGATATTTATAATATTTCTATAATGGTTTATCCAGAGTAATTATCTCATTTAATTTTGTTCAAATAACTTTTCAATGTCTATTAAACAGTGAATTCAATCATTTTTTTCTATTGGAAGTCATAGTCATCAGTTGGTGATTAAATTCAGATTTTCGTTGCATTGAACAATTTGATCATCAGGTTTTTTCTAAAGATATTTCTTTTTCATGTTTCCTAGAATAAATAAAGTATTTTTTTAATCTCAATTGATTTTATCTTCAAAATGTATTATTATATATTTGAATATTTTTCAAAAACTCTTTTGTTTCTTGGAAGTCCCATAATCTAAATCTCTTTTTAATTTTTTTAGTGTTTTTAATAATATCATTGCATCTACCACTACTGTTCTTGTATATTGTTAATATTATGTAGTTAATCAAATGTATTTATTGAGACTTAAATTTGGAGATATAAATGTTTTAATATACTATTTTTTATCTGTCATAATGCTATGAAGTTAATTTTGATTTTCTTTTCTTTCTAATATTTATTTATAGAAATGCAATGTTTGACTAGAAAGACTAAACTCTAAATTATTTCTTATATTACTCATAAGATATAAAATATTTTAAGTTGTATAAGTAACAATGGTTTTAACATGTATTTAAAAATATTCGTCCCAAAATTATTCTCTTAGTGGGTCTTATTCTTATTATATGTTTTGATTGTATGGTTAGTTTCAGAAGAAACTGAAGGCCCTATTAAATCCTTGTTGTAAGGTGTTGAATGCCTATAAAAAATTAAAGTGGTCCAAATCTAAAAGGACATGTTTAGTGAAAATCAACAGGATTGTAGAGATAGTTTTGGTGGAGTGGAATATGGAATCATTGTGCCCCTAATCGGTATAAAAATTATTGGGTTATTTTCATTATTAGTTTACTGCATTATTATTTTGTATAAAAGTGTACTACATATCATTCCAAATAAAAAATAGGGATTAATTTTAAATTAAATATGTTTTTTAAATAGATAAATTCATATCCCCCCCTATTGTTTCTTTGTAACTATTCTGATCAAAAAATTCATCATTGAAATTATATTACATAGAAGAATAAAGTAGTGTTACTTTTTGAAGGGTTTTCGTTAAATTCTAATAACAATTCTAAAAAATTCATAATTGATTTATACCCTATTATAAGGATCTATATTAATTATATTATGAAATAGTTTATAAAACTAAAACTAATAAAAATATTAAATGCATAACATTCACTAAAGATATATCTTCTTCCTTTGACATTGTTTTCATATGTTTGATGTAGATCACCAAAGTGGGAAACAAAAGCTTCCCACCTCTAAACTGTATCCATTGGATTTTCTAAAGCATTTAACATTTCATTAGGATCCAATCTTCCTCCACGAACTATTAGAGCTTAATGTGAAAATAAATAAGCTTAAATGATATTTTTTGGGTCTTTAGGTGTTTCAGTCACGAAAAAATAAATTATCCCGAACACATCCATCATATAACAGTATAATTTATAATCTTCAAGGATGCTCTTTCGGTGGTTTCATTTATTCCTATGTTAAAATTCATGAATAATTTCTTCAACTGGTATATATAAATTCACAATATGAATGTAATATCACCCATAAATTTCATCTCATGAAATTGTATAATAATAATAGAATAGGAGTAATAATAGTTCAGGTGTCAAACATACATTGAATAATATACCCAACACATATAAATCATAATTTTCAAAAAATCAGATATATAGGTTATATATATCAGAAAAATTATATATATATATATATGATATATATATATATTGATTATATTCCCATCACATTTTCATCAATAAATCCTCATGTTCCCACATAGATTCTTCAAAATTATGATTTCTCCGTAGAAATTTGATTAGATAAGTTGTCTTGTTTTGCAACGCCTTATCCCTTTGATTGATAATTATGAAAAGTTGTTCCTCATGTGATATATCATGTATTAATTTTTTGGCTTTAGGTATTATTACATGTGATGTTTATGGAAAGTAATTCTTTAAAAGAAATACATGGAACACATCATGTACTTGGGAGAGGGTGAGTAGTAGTTATAAGTGATAAGCTGCGAACCTGAACCAATAATGTATCTCGAAGGGACTGATATACCAAGGAAAAATATTCCAATGTTTTTAAAATCTCACAAAGCTCTTACAAGGGGATATTTTAAGGAATACAATATTTCTAGCTTTAAACTAAAGATCTTTTTGATGATTATATTCATAACTCTTTTGTTGAATTTGTGCCACATTTATATGCCATTAAATTATTTGAACCTTATCTATTATTTCTTGGAAAAGGTCAACACCCATAAAATCTAGGTCTTTAATATCATCCAAGCATGTTATACTCATATATATCATTCCATAATGATCCTCCAATGGTTTCATATAAATGATTGAATAGAAAAACTTGTTTTATGAGAGCTCAATCATGGGGTGTTATCGATCCCAAGATCCTTGGAAATCCTTCAAACAATATTTCATCATATATACTAGAGTTTTAATTTTACTATCAGAATAACCATATATCTAAGGATGATAGGAAAAGATAAAATTTTCTCTCTCTCTATAATGCTTTCTGAAAATATCTACAAAACTCATGTTAAACCTTATATCCCTATCAGATGCAATGGATAATAAAACTCTACGTAGCCTTACCAACTCCCTTGTATATATCTTGGTGATTTATTAAAGGGAAACATATTATTTTACTACAATAAAATGCACTAAATTCATAAGGATATTGACAAAAAATTAGAATTATTTCCTATAGACATTTTTAGAGTCCTGTGATGATGTCCATGATGATGTTTTCCAATTTATAAATCAGAATTGGTAAAGGTTTCAACATATCCTTCGATTTTTTTCATTCATCCATAACTTATTGAAATACCAAGAATCGAGATACATATTTTTCAATATCTCTCTATATAATTTCAAATTAGAAGTTTTTTTGGATGTATATTCATTTTATTACTTCCTGTAAGTATAGAGAAGGACTATATATAATCATCATAAAAAATTTCCCTATTCACAACTTGTTTTAAAGGGACACATATTCATGTTCAAAACTGTGAAAATACATCTCTATAAAAGTTGAAAACCATAATATTCAATACATATTTTTTATCTCTATATCATCTTTATTCAAATATTTATTCTTTACATGAATTAAAGGTTGAGCAGTTACTTGGGAAAGATAAGATTTATCGCCTCCCATTATGACACCAATATTCACCCTATAAAAATCTATATGTACTGGGTTTTTTCAACCCTTATAAAAGATTTAATGACATTATCTATCGTTCATAAATAATCAACCATCTTATTTTTATTCCCATGTTGGTAATATATTGAGAAATTATTTTATTTGATCTGTTCGAAGTGTATTTAACACATTTTGTGGAAATATATATTTAAAGCTATTGTTATCATTATAAATATCACACATCTCAACATATAAATAATAAATCTAAATTAATAATGTAAATATTTTCACTAGCAGCTCAAAATAATGAATCGGGTAATTTTTCTCATGATTTTGTTATTTTCATTAGTAATAACTAATGAAATTTTAATTTTTCATGAGTACACATCTCAATCCCTTCTTGAGGGATTATTTATATGTTGTAAACCCTTCCACACTACATGATAATATAATTACATGAGAATTCAAAATAATTTTCTTTAATTCCCTGAAACATAATTTACATTACTTCATCCAGTCGACCTTATCTCCACTCCATAATAACATAATTAGTGGATTTGATAACCATGATTACATTATCACAAAGAATCAATAGTATCCAAATAACATGAGAAAAGTATGGATATTTATTAAAGTGGTTGGTTTAAGCCATTGTTGAATAACATCCATTTTTAAAGGATCCACAAATATTCCATTTCTGGTTATTACATAACCATGAAAGAAATGTTTTATAGATATAATTCTAACTTTATAAATTTTCTATAAAATTACTACTTTCATAAGGACGTTAATACAATCCAAAAATAACCATTATGATCTTCCATGTACTTTGAGCTTATAAGAATATCATCTCAAACAAAAATAAAAAACTATTGCAGGTATACCCTAAAGTCTATATTCACTAGATTTATAGATATAGTGGAGGCATTATTCAATCTGAGTGTCTAAACCCCATTTTGAAATATTTATTTGAATTATCATCCATTTTGACCCTTAATGGATGATATCTAGATCAAAATAAAATCTTTTAGAAGCATTGAGATACTGTAAGATAATCAGATAGGTCGTAATATGGAATATAACATATTTAATAATAAATTTGGTCTTTTTATGCTTATGTTATTCAATTAAAAGTCACATTCAGCCATGTTTATTCTTATCGAAGTGGACTAGTGCTCTTAATGTTGAATTATGGGGGTGGATAAAACCCTTATAAAATTATCGTTTAGTTTCTTCTTTAATTCTTACAATTCAATAGAATCCATTATATATGAACTCTTTAATATAAGAATATATCCAAGTATAAGTTAAATAATAAATGAAACATCATGCTATAGGGGAATATCAGATTGTTCATCACGAAATACATTATTACATGCCAATACAATTGGTTTTACATTATTGTTGATGGATTCTATTATCATTTAATTCAAAATTCCTTCTTTTTATGGAGTCATAAACCACATTATAGAATTTTATTTGACATGGGCTTCATAAATGGCATGTATAAGTTAAACTATCAATATCTATGTTCAATATAGGTTATCTGTTGTTATCTTTCTAACCGGAATAGTTATATATATATATGTATATATTAATCCTTCACAATGGTTTTTAATAATAGTATGATTAAAAAAATAATATCCCATGCAAATTTCAAAACAAGTGTATAATTAGGCTTCTTTTTCATACACCATTTCATGATTGAGTTAATACCCAACATTCCTTCTTCATGGGTTTTACCCCTATGAGCATTTGTGATAGAGCCTACATCAAATTTTATTATTCAGACAAGGATGATATTTTTAGGATAACCACATAACCACTACGTTACCAAAACATTGGGATGTCATTGTATACATAGAATCATCCCTTATAGTCTTACATGTGGTTTTCTCTAAATTTATCTAATTTAATATCCAAAAATAACTAAACCCTACTCTGATACTAACTATAGTGACCCAACCTAAACTGTACTTCATTTCACATAATTGACCTATTTAAAAAAATTTACATTGACTAAATAATAATATCACGTGTATAAATACGTTTAATGTGCATGGAGACTAGATAACTAATCATATTATTTTATAATACATGAGATCAATTAACTTTAAAGGTACCATATTATACCATCTTGCAAACATGTCATTAGTAAGATAGATCAATTTAATTTTTTGAATGAAAACATAAGAAAGGGTTGAACTCAAATACACAATGAGGGGAGAATAAACAGTTCATATAGTATGAGTTCATTAGAATAAGCAAAAACCTGAGCATATAACAAATATCATAAAATATTGTGTGATTGCTATAAAATATCAGTGATCTTCAAATTACATAGTGTCATAAAATAAAACCACAAATGATCAACAAAGAAATATAATAGATATAACATGGATTATAAGAATTTAACATAATCCTTGATTCATGAGATCCTATGATCATAATGAAGAACATCCTCTAACTAGGGAATAAATTTTAGCATAATGAAGCATTACTTTAATAATTCACACCATCAGTTCCCATACATACATGAAACTAAAATGTACTCACAAATACCTATCTCATGAGATATAATCTTCTATCCAATGAATTTTAGGGTTATATAAGACACCACTCACCGTCACTCATCCATACATTCATGTAACACTTAAAAATAATTCATTATTCACATCATAATGATGCCATGGAAGTAAATTCATTTCATAAAACATAAGAATTGAGGTTATTATATAATCATAAAGAACCCATGGAATTAAAATAGATTCGTAATCTCCCCATGGGTAGTTGGGGTCGCAGGGGGATGTGGTGTGGGCTGCTGGTCACGGGGTTGTGTCCCTGAACGGTTTTCTTTATAGTGTGCATTTAGTTAATGGAAACCTCCATTAAAAATGGATTTCAAAATGGTATAAAATACAATTACGAATTAAATATTTCTATATTGAATACTTGATCAACCAAATTAATCACATAATTAAAGAAAATATATGGTGAAATAGAAAACATAAATCCATTGTAGATAAATAATTTTAATATAAATAAAACCAAATCATAAAAATATGTTTTTTAAAACATTTTTAGTTCATCACTTTAAATTCCATGGTTACATGTACATTTTCAAAAATACTCATTTTTATTTTATTGAAATGGAAATAAAACCATTAAATAAAATTTATTTGTTTTAAAAAATATTTTTCCCTATGATAATATAGATAAAATCCTTAAAAATGGAAATTCATGAAAAAAAATAAGTTCAATAAGAAATTGTATAACTCAAAGAAAGAAGTGTGATTCATGAAGTCCCTTAACATTTCCTATATTTTCCAAAAAAAACTTTTTAACCTTGTTTGTCATAAATATTAATATATTCATTTAAAATTTAAGTACCTAATTTATATCCTTTTTCATTTATGTTTTTTATTTATAATAATTATGTTTACGTATTTGATTGTTGGGATCTTTTTTCAACCTTTGGTGTTAATAATCTTGGTTGTTTTTTACCCGGTTCATTAAATTAGTGTTGATATTAACTTTTATCCCAATTATCATCTTTATAAACCATAAAGGTTTTAAAATTTATGTTTTATAAAGACTTATAATTTTATAATTCCATTAAATTATATTTTTAGTCACATTTTGAGAATATGATAACAATGATGAACTATTTTAGGGTTATATACGGATATCTATATATTTTCTTATAATGATCGTTACCGATTGGGTTTTTCAAAAAAAACCCATTTTAATGAAATATATTAATATATATATATACTTATATCATATATACACAAAAAAATATAAACAAAAACTAGAAGTTAAAGACAAAAATACATGTTTATTCATATAGGTAGTAACTCTCACAATGCACAATTCACATTTTCGTCTTTCTTAAGGGAAAAGGGGAGGGTGGATATTTATTGTAAAATCAATATACTAAAATAATATTATAGTAATGATTATTATTTTATCATTTTAATATGTTGAAATTGATGTTCAAGAATAATAAAATAAAATCAAATAAATAAATATAAATTAAAAATAGATGTTAGGAACTTATACCTCACTTCTAGGATTAGCTCCTTTGTGAAGGGGATTAAACCATTAAATGATGGTATTTTGAGAAGTATAGAACCTAATTAAGGTGGAAATATGTGTTTAAGAGAATTTTGATTAGAGTTTCTATTACACTTATGATTTTTTTGTGTGAGGGGAAGTGAGGAGCAGAGTGTCCCTTTTATAAGTGAAAAAAATTCACATTTTTTGTAAAAGCCAAAAAAAATTCAACTATGAAACTAACTATCAATGAATATGGCTCAAAAATTTATAAATAAAATATTGTGGAAGAGTTATATTCTATATAAACCTCAAAAATCAATTAAACAAGTTTTTAACTTATTATTTTCATTTTTTATTACGTTACTCATTTTTTACCATTTTGGTTTTCAGTGTGATAAATAGTTTTTACACATGTAATTTTTCAATTATGAAAACAAATTAGAGATTTTTATATAATTTGAACCTAATAATTCAAAATTTCAAATTCATTTTTTCTTTCAATTTATTAAATAAAAATACACACATTTTAGGATTCTAAATTTATAATGTATGAAAAATAGTATTTTTAAAAATATAACATAAATTCTAAAATTTCAAATATGAGATTATAAATTAAAACCAACCTTTTGAAAATTCTAAATACACTTATAAAATAAATATGTGATCTTATGAAAAGGTTTTATAAATTAAAAATAAATAATTATATAATAATAATGGCCTAAAATCTATAATATTTGAAAAACAGTATATTTCAATATTCAGATAAATATCAAATGTTTCAGAAAAATATCAAAAATTCATCTTAATCACAAATAATTGTCCTTAATAAAAAATATTTTATTTTTTCAAATTAAATTTCTAAATTTTTATAATTAAATATTAAAAAAAATCCATAAATATAGAGGAAAACTATTCATATTGAAAAATAGATTTTTAAAATGTGATCTATTCATCGTTTTTATTTCCAATTATTTAATAATTAATTTGTTGGTAAACTATAATCCATAACATAAATTTATTTTATTATTATTTGTTCATAATATACATAGTTTCTTGAAATTAATCACCACATTTATTGTAATTAATTTTTAATCATATAATGATTTTCTTAGTTATTTTAGCTTCACCAATTTTATTTAGCTATTGTTAAAAGTAGTCTTCATTTTCATAACCCATATATATCATATTTTGGTTACTCCTATACATAAATTCTAATTCAATGGTTATGTTCTAATGCTCATATTTCTATTCTACCTAAAATTTTACTATTTATATTTCATTTTGGTGTTGCGTGTGGAGAAATTCATCGAAGATAGTATTTATTTGTGATTTTAATAAATCATGTAATTAAGATAACACATGATAATTTATATGATAAATCACTATTTAATTTATAATTTTATATGTGAATAATTTAGTTTATTTACATTAACTATTTATAATAAAAATTTGATACAAGAGTCCTAATGTTTCACAAGACTATATAATGCATGATAGAAAAAAACACATTGGATTCCAATAAATACCTAGAAACATCCTGAGTTTCATTGTGTCCAATTCAGAAAATAAAAATTTGAACCATTATTAAACATACACCACCATATTATTGTTCATTCATCCCATATAGACATGATATTCATCTATAAATAGGTTGAAAAATCCAATTATGGGTTACTTCTCAACATAAAGTCATCATTGATTCTCTAAAAAAGAAGTGAACATCCCAAATTCCTAAAAATACCCTACTAAAAATTTTTAATTTCAATATCCCTAATAATCATACCATTCCCAAATAATGTTTTAACAACACCTCAAACTCACCCCATAGTCTGCATAGTCTTGATTAAACACTTTGTGTGTAATCAAACACTGGTGGATGGTTGTTTTGCCTTTTAGAAAAAGAAATATACCAGACTTGTGGTCTAGTGACAATTAGGAATCAACGAATAGGTGAGACAACTTATATAAAAAACCATAATTCATTGATGGTGTATATGATAATCATAACATGAGGTTAATAATAAGACTCAACACTTATATGATATTATCATACACATCAAACATTCCCAAAAATCCCAAAATATCTATAAAAGTGTGAAATAGATAGTGAAAAACTATATATAAATAATGAAAACCAAATGTGGACTAATGAATCAAGAATAATAAGTCTCATGTGTGGGATCCCCAAGAATAAAATACTATAAATACATCATGAATACACTGAACACATCCACCGGTAACCCAAAAACACTCAACTATAGCCATAGATTAAAGGAGGTCTGGTCTTCAGTAATAACGAAGAATAGAAGATCTAGAAACACTCCATCACAAACAAAGAACATGAAAATAATCACATGAATAGTTTCATATCCACTAGAGTGTTTATATAGTGCATGACAATTATCAACTCAGTAGGGAACTACCAATTTTTCTCAACATAGTAATTAATAACCTATGTGTATACAAGACATTATAATCTGATATTTATATATATATGTATAATAAAAGTTTACATCCATCCATCAATCAAGACCAGGTGATAGTAATGGGGAAGAAATTAAATAACCATAACAAGTATCCTCTATACTAGGAGGGTCTAAACTAGTATAACCTAATTCCGGTCAAATCCTATAATCTAAATTGGGTAAGTCTGTGATTTTCATTAGCCCATTCTCTATGTGGTCTTCACATGTAACTGATACAAAATAAGTTATAAGGAAAACCCCATCCCATTTAAATATGAAGGTGTATCCATATTAGAGGCTTATTCTAATATTGTGGGAATTTTATGGGGTATAAAATAGTTAAGGTACAACACTCATCCAATTTAACACTCTACATCATAATCCTGAATACAGTTTTAAAATTTTATATTGATATAATTATTGTTCATAAACATAACTAATCTATAATTCCAATCAATAATAAAAATTAGTATTCATTCCGAAGAACTATCCATTCATACTAACTACCATTCCCATGAAACCAAAATAAGTAGTAAACACTTCAGTATAAGAATTTAACACAAAAATCATATAAACATATTCAAAAAACACTCCAACATACCATAATCTCTATTTTAACTATGGATACCAAGTCATGATAATATATTAATTTGTAAACTCAATTATCAATATGTATCAAGTCATGATATAGAACGATGTTTATGTAAATTAATAATCACTTTATGATTAGTATCTGATATGTTTTTGGAGTTGGTAAGTGGTTCATTTCAAAATAAACAACCCATGGTTCCAATTATTATATATCTAACAACAAGAATAAAATTATTTTAATCCTGGTGATAGTTTGTCTTTAGTGTTGGTCATACCCAACACATACATATTCTAACTCAATTGTGAATACATCATCATAAGAGTGTTGAGGTTCCAATTTTAATATGAATGGTATAATTCTTTTCTTAAGGATATTTTATTCTTTAAATCATTTTTAATAAATGTTATTTTCTAAAAACGGAGACACATTAAATTTTATAATCCTTTCCCAGATTAAACTTTTACCATTAAAAAAATTATCTTTAAAAAAATTAATATTTTACTTGAAATCATTCATTTATCAATAATAATATACTTTAAGTTTCATAAAGGGAATAGGGTTGTGAAAAATCATGACATCGTTTTAAGACTAAAATCTATAAAAACATACATTACATATCATAAAAGGAAACTAGTATGGATTAAAAGAATTCGTTTTCATTTATAAAAGAGTATTGAAATAAGTTCCTAGACATGAATAAGATCTATCATTCCATTCCACCTAACGAACCCTTCAATTACCTCGCCATTGTTATAACTATTAACGAAATTTTATTATAGATCATTGGAATATAACTTTGCCATGATATTGTGAGATGGATTGATCTCTTTTATTGTTATATAGTGAAGATTAAAAGAAAGTTTCTTTTTATAAAATTGGAATAACCTTACATGAACTATATTTATAATGGTTTTATCATTTACTGACATAAAATTCAAGGTAACCCACATATATAGGTCATATGAATAATAGATAATATCCATCATGGTTAACTAGATAAAATTAAATATAAATATATTAAATTCAAATTTTTCATATGATATTAAGAGAAGATCTTCGATAAATCCATGTGGAAGACACATTTAATAAATTATTAATTTAATGTTCTCAAGTAGTACACTAAAAAAAATAGGAAAATAATTTTTAAAAGGTTCTATAACATGGTTTTTAAAGACATATGTATCAATATATTGAACACATAGTTTTTTATAAACCTTTTTTTAAAGGAAATAATTTTTTTATAAGAATATAAATTTATAAAAATAATAAATTTATAATTATGAAAATAATTAATCATTTCCAATAGTAAATTTTAGAAAAATGTGACTTTTATAATCCATGGATAGCCTAAAAATCCACTAAATGAGTTGAAAACCCAACATTCACCACTAGTGAGACTTTTATATACTAATAAATCCTTTAGTAGCCCCTTTAATTCCTTAAAAAATAATTTTTAAGAAAATAATTATAATAAACCATTCACTATAAGCGATGATATATAATCCCCAATAAAAACGTAGGTGGGTGACACCTAAAATTAATCCATAATCATAGAAACCCAAATCACAAATAAAAAACATAATAATCAAATAAATTTACCATAAATTCATAAAAACACTAAGGTAAAACACAACACATTAACTTCAATTTAAAAAATAATAATAAACCTATGTAGAATAATTTTAAAATTATCTATCTTGATAAAAAGAGTAAAATACATGATGTTTTAAGTGAATTCCACCAGATGTAATTTGAATTTAATATAAACACCGAACATATGAGATGAGAAACCAAGATTAGTGGATATAAATAGCGGTTAGAGGAAGAATATGGGGATATTTTATATTTACCTTCAATTTTGGCATTGAAACCTCTTCTTCTATCTACCACAGGGAATGTTGTTAAAGGTATAGATGAAAAAAAATTGGGATTTCATAGAATAATATATCATGTGGATAGTGTACATGATATTACAAGGATATGTGGAGGAGGATAAGTAAGTGTTGATGTTAATGATCCCAAAACACCATCACTATTTAAAACAAATTAGACAATCTACCAAGGTACCCCTTTTGGGGCCATCAGGTAACTAGTGTGCCCCCCTATACACCAAAGTCACTACCAAGTCTAGTGGTCACCTGGTGGACTCTTACTAGGTACCTGATGATGCCTATAGTTGTAAACTATATGTGGAACACCTTCATAGGTACCCCAAACCACAAAATAGTTACAATGAAAAAAAACATATCCAAATACTATTAACAATTCATCATCAATCGCATGAATTTAAATATGAATTCTCAAAAAAAAATCATATCTATTTAGAATCATAATTCAAACAATTCAATAATTTAATCTTCCATATATCCAATATAAGGTCATAATAATTCTTTAATCATTGAATGTTGGACACATGTCATCAAAACCTCTCTACCATATTTATTCTCGTCACTGATAATTTTTAGATGATGATCACCTAAATATTCAATATGTCGTATGAACCTTGATCCACGAAAAAGTATTTAATGACTAACAAGAGGAATCCACCAAAATATTGATGGATAAATTCAAATTTTCATCCCAAATTTTATAATATAACTAAATATCCACATCCACAAGGCATATGGATAGTTAACACACTCATACACATCTTAAATCAATCATTGTATTATCTTTATATAATTTATTTAAAATTATAAAACAAATAAGATAACCAAATAAAATCCTCATCCCTAAAATTTTACATGCAGTTAAATAATAAATTCCCATGTCAAGAAGCTATCACTCATCTTAGTTCATCATCATGATTCCTATGTGTGACTCCAAAAATCATAATAATTCATTAATACCTATATATCTTGAAACCTGATAGACACTCTTGTAAACATTAATTTTTAAATTTCATTACTAAATCACCCTCTCAGTTATAGTAATCCCAAAATAAGAGTTATATAGGTTATCATGTTCATGCCCTAACACCAAATTTTTAAATATGAAAATAATTTCTTATGAAGATAATTTTTACAAAAAAATTAATTCCCATTTTAGAATAAACCAGTTAAAAATGAATTCTAAAACACGGAATTTTAGAAAATAAACTCATTATTTAAATTAAATTTACGAACACTATTTCTGAATTATACATTCTAAGAAAATTTCACTCAATATCAAATTTTATTTCAATAATAAAAAAATGATTCATATCCAATAAAATAAATTTATTGAATAGCTTAAAAATTAATAAAATATATCTTTAGTGTATTTTCCAAAATATATTTAATTTATATAAGAAATACATGTAACATGAATGTTGAAAAAAAATTACAAATACACTATAACAAAACAGTACTATTTATGAACATGTAGTGTATGAGGGAACACAATTAAATGTACTTTTTATATAAAAAATAATTAGGAATGCTTTTTAGGCATGATTAGTGGTGAAATATATGGAAATAACAAATAGAATGTTATGAAATTTATTTAAAATTGGAAATATGAACAATTCCTAGGTATTTAACCTATATAATACTTCTAAAAAAAATTCTAAATGAAAACTCATAACATGATGATTTTTATAAATAATTTAATAAATAATTCATATAATAAGTAATAGATAGCATGCTCGGTTGATAAAACCAAAAAAAATTATATAACATACTCATAATTCCAATTAAATAATAATTATGAAATAAATTATTTTCAAACAAGGAGTATATCATTAATTATAAGGTAGATATGTCAGTAACTATAATTAATTTTATAACTCTTAATAAGGTATACTCTAATTTTATTTTTTCTTTTGTTTGAATAAACCTCTTTAGGGTTGAGTGGGAACCTCACAATACTGGATACCAAATTTAAAACACCACAAACATTATTGCTTCCAAAGTATTTTATTAACATACAATAAATATAATATAAATGTGATTCTCATGTCTTCAAGTGCCAATAGAATCTATAGCGCATTCTTCCTAAATGACTGTGGATCTAGGTCAAGACCTAGACACTTTTTTATATTTCAGTGGATCATACTTGAGACATATTAAAAGGAATCTCACATGAACATATGTTTCCTACTCACTGCTTAGACATCCATTGAAAACATAATCTTCCACTATATATTTGATTTTTGAGACTCTTTATGGGTTACATATCAATTAATGATGATACCAACACCATATTAAGAGAAATGAAAATTCCAATAGCCTAAAATTACTCTAATACCACTTTGTAATTTTTATGACCTAAATACCAAGCCATTACTTGGATCAAAAATTCAAGACACCTTTGGTGATCCTCTAGGTCTCTAGAGGTTGGAATAAATTTTATGGGTTTAACAGAACATGGGTTGGGAGAAGTTTTTTCCCATTATAATATGAAATAAAACAAACTTGTCTTATGGTGAGAATCAATCATGAATCAATGGTCGATGTAACTATTTTAAAAAAACATAATAAACCATCTATATAATAACTAATAATTAGACCATAAGAATGATAACAAAAAGTTAACAGCTACATGAAACTTGAATAAAAATAAAACTAGCTAATATATCTACAAAAACAATAAAAATTCTGAAATATACCATAACTCACTCTACACAAAAAAATGGAAAAATCAATTGTTAACCCAAGGAGAGGATGATCTATATTTTTAATCCCCATGAAAACAAAATTCAAAATCCCCTTTCCATCCAATCCATACATCCATCTAAAACTCTTAAAGAAGACACTTAATCCCTAGAATCAATGAGGGTTATAATTATATTATACCCAAGACTATAAGATCCATGAATACACCACCATTAATAAGGTACCTAAAAGTAAGAACTTGAATATATACTTCTTCAATTGAGTTTTTATGTTGGGTGATATCATTATCATACATAGTATGGCACAACCAACATGCCTCAACATAGTAATGAATGGACTAGGTGTATTCAATAACATTTTTATAAATTATATACATTATGAATAATGAAATTCTATGTTAAGTCATCACTTCAGTTAGGGTGATAATAATGAGAAGGTAATTAAATAATCATAACATGTAACCCTCTATACCAGGAATTTCCTTACATGTATTACCTTTTATGGGTCAATACCAAGAATCTAAAATTATTAGACCATGTAATTACATTGGACCATTCCATAAGTAGTCAATAAATGGCACCATGACCATGATAATCATTTGGAAACACCATTCCAATTGAAAAGAAAATGTTTATATAGGTATTGGGCCTATGCCTAACCAAAGGGAAAGGGGATGGTGTATTAAATGGTCTGGCTGTAATGCCCATCCCATTAAAACCAATATGTGATTAGCCTGGATACCCAATTTAATGGTTTATATGGTATGAATACAAGTACATATAATTAACTCAACTTTAATACTAGTTATTCATCAAAAGCAGTGTCCCTAGTCATGATCAATCTATCTATACTATAATGCTCATTAAATTTCAAGAAGGAAATCATGATTCCATAAAAGGATTTACTAGTATAAAAGTATAATGTGATCCAAAACACACAAAATCATACTATAAATTATATATAAACTCATGGATACCAAAAAATGTTAACATTTAAGTTAGCTATCCAAATGGTCAAAATTTCTTAAGTCAAAATTTAGAATGATTATTATATAATTCTTGTGGAAAGTTATCATAAGTATAAGATATAGTGTGGATGGTCACATAAGCATAATTTTAATTTAAAACACCTTAGATTTCAATTATTATAAGGTTGACACATTGAATTCACATTTGGTAATCCTAATGATAGTTTTAGTTTAGTATTTCTTATAGCCTTCACATTCATTAAATAACTCAAGTGTGAGTTGAGTTGGATAAAAGTGTTGAGTTTATAATTCCAATACAGAAGTTATAGTTATATATTTATAATGTTTTTTATTTAAAAAATATTTGATAAATAAATTCCAAAAATTGTTGACACTTAAAATTGATGAAATTTCCCTCACCATTAAATTATAAATAATATATCTTTAAAAAGAATTTTAATTTTATAAACGAAAGTTACATTTTATTGATAATATTAATTTTTTGGTTTACCAAAGAAGATATTTTATATGTAATAAAGACAAAGGTTAAAGATTAAAATCTACCAAAAATATCTTTATGTATATAAAAATTAAGATATTATTTAATTAAATGAACTGGATTTAAATTTAGAATCGTTTTTAAAATAAAATAACATATATGAATAAGATTCATCATTCTGTTCTACCAAATAATCCCCATTTTTTCTTATCCATTTATATAACTATTAATAAGAGTTGTTTTTTATATCATGGGATTATGTCTCAGTCTGGTTATGTTCATTTGGAATGATCATCCCTACTTTTATATACAAAAGTGAACATTATTCCTAAAAATCATTGTTACCATACGTAAACCATATATTTGGAGTTTTTATAATTCCTTGAAATAAAGTTCAAGAAAATACACTTTTATAGCTTACAAAAATAAAAAACAATTATTATGATATTCTATATAAAACTATGTATAAATAATTAAAATTATAATGTTCCATATGATAGGAAGAGAATATATTTGACAACTCCAGACAATAACCCCATTTAAGACATACTTATTTTAATTTTCTCATGTTATACACTAATGTAAACTGGGAAAATCATTTTCACATGGTTAATTAACATGTTTTTAAGAAGAAGTAAATTATAACATACTTAATACATAGTTTTTTATAAATATTTCTTTTAAAGGAATTAAATTATTAATAATAACATAATATTAGAAAAATAGATCATGTTTAATTCCAATAAAAATTAAACATTTACAATTGATAATTTTGGAAGACGTTGAAATATATATTCTACAAATATAATTAAAATTCACTTAAATAATTAAAACCAATAAACATAACCATTATTTACCTTTAACCTCTCTAAATGATTCTCTTGTTTCCCCTAAAATTAATTACACAACAATCCATAAGTAAATAACACCCATAAACCAATCACTATAAGAAGATAAATATTATCATTAATAAAAACATTATAAAATAATTCTTAAAATCCATCCATAACCATAGATTACCCAAAAATAATGTAAATAATATAATTATCTAAAAAATTCTCCATTAGTCCATGAAAAACCATGAACAAAAATCATTCTATCCACATTAAATTAAATATTTCACACACTAAGGACAAATAATTCCATGATGTTTTATTTGGAAAAAAATAGAGGTGTACATATTTATTTGGAAGAATTTTTATATGTATAAATGGAATTAAATCACAATCTCTATCTTAAGCAATGAGAAACCAAGAGAAGAGAGGAGAATGAGTAGAAAGAATAAGATAAATGTAGAAGGGGAGGTTTAAAATTATTTTCATCATAGAAAACTCCTCTTTGATCTACCATAGTATAAATTATAAAACGGAATAGAGGTGAAGACCTTAAGATGCAATATAAAATATTCCCAAGTGGTTGATGAAAATATGATTCAATATAGATAGGGTGGAGGATAAATATTTGATAATAGTGAAAAAACCAAAACAAATATCACTAAATAATATGTACATGGGATAGTGGGTACCCCTTATAGGGGCATCATATACCTAGTGTCTCCACCATACCACATAGGACACTTCTAGGGATAGTAGGTACCTAAAGACACATGTAGTTCTAAACTACAGGTGTCACTCCTTTTCGGTACCTCAAACACCAAAACCACAACCGAGAGAAAACTCTCATCTATATACACTTATTAATTCATTCATAGTCACTAAAAAACATCTATAAATCCTAAAAATAAACATATCCTAAATTGGGACATCAAATATCATACAATCCAATGTTTAAAACTTCCAGAATTTCCATATAATATCATTATAATAACTTAATCACTATAGTATGCAAAACAGTTGTTACAAATCTACTCAAACAACTCTATATTGAAATTACATAATCTATTTAGAACCATTTTTCTTAATAAAGGCTATAGTATATTATAAATCATTTTATACCTTGAATAATGAAACAAAGGTAAGCCATATTCTATTTCAATCTACATGCCATTTATATTCTCAATTTCAACAAGAATAAAAATTTATTGTTAAAACCCACGACAACATGGTTGGTAAATGTAGAGACTCATTCCGCAATGTTGAGATATATTAAACACATCATAATGATTTCACCTAATATACTCTATTTTAGAAACAATATAGCCACATTCATTTTCACTTATTACCCAACCTTTTGCTTATAAATTTTGATAAACCATGACATACAGATTGGTTAACCATGTTGTTTCAGATAAAAACACCCTAGATGACTATATATTGTTATAACCAATATGTGGTACTTGAGGAAAAATAAATTAATTTATTTAAAGTTATATCCAACAAATAAATTCAATACTAACTTATTCTCTTATAACAGTGAGCTGAGTTTTAGGATATACATATGAACATTAGTAGAAAAAAAATAATAAATGAAATCCTTAATGAGAACTATATAGTGTGGAATAAATAAAATTAAATAAGAAAATAATAAAACAAGCATGCCTCACTGTATATTTCCAACTTCACTGTACATTATAAGTATTTTGGTTTTCCCCTATATCGGGATAGATTAAGGTTAATGTGTATAGTGCTTCCAAAGGCAATCTTGGCCCCACGGGTTGTCGCACCATATTCAGAAATCATATTTGTCATATCATTGGTTACATATATGGTTGTTGCGGAAATGAAACCTCACTAGAAGCTAAATTTATGGGTATGATTCTTGCTATCATTTTTTTTAAAACATATTTGGAACAACCTCTGTATTGAGAGTGACTAGACCACAATTGTGCAAGCAGTTGTGAATGGTGTGATACATCTTACATGGCCGATCACTACCCATTAGATGGACATCATCCATGCTCTTCTCGACATCAACTACATCATCGCTCATATATATCATGAGGCTAACATGGTTGTTGATGGTCTTGTGAACAAGGGATTCAATCAAGACATTACTTGTCTTGATGAACAATTTACTGACTTACTTCCTTTTCGTAATAAAGATTGTAATATGGTTCCATCTTTTAGAATCATATAATTTATTTCCATTATAATAATTGTGCCTTGGTTATCTGGCCAGGCACCAACTTCTTCAAATAAAAATCACTATTGGAAGGTATTTTTACTTGTCTCCCTTAGTATTAACAAACTAATTATTGCCTTCAATTATGTCCACTAGACACTGGAATCCCCAAATGCATTTGTAAGAAACTTTCTCCATGATTGTGTTTCTTCACCTCCTTATAAAAAGAAAATAGAGTTATTTTAAATTAAAATAATATTTTTTAAAATAGATATTAATCCCTTTTGATTTAAATAAGTTTCAATAAATATCAATTTTATAATCATTCATAATTGAATGAAAAATACTCTAGATGTTTTAAATTTTCATTTAAAATGACGCTGCCACACTATAAGTTCCTGAACATATTACATTACATAATATTTATTTTTGTTAAGAAAATACTTAATTTTACATTAAGGGTCTCTTCAAGTTTAATTCTTTAGAGAATTGAGACATAATACATTCATAACCATACACATTGTTACAGAGTGGATACCATAAAATTAGTTTCCATTTTTTCAAAATATAAAACAGTAAAGATTAAAACATGATTTATTTGACAATTCTTCAAAAAACTTAACATGTATTCCTTTATTTTTATGCACATATTTATAAATTTAAAAAACATTCATAAATAGGGGTGAGTAAAAAATATCAGTAAGGGATATAAAAAGAAGGAAAGAACACATTAGTCGAGGAATTGTGAAATCATTTTGGAAAGACATACTTATCACCTATATATAAATACTTACTTTTTAAAAATGATATTTTCATAGTACATAATAACATAAGTAGAACCATAAGGGTGTCTTGGGGAATTACTTACATGATCTTGTAACCCTCTCGGCTACCTCATAATTTGTAACCCTAATGACTACCTTAATATTTGTGTAACCATCGCAGTTACACTTGAAGTAACCATATAGCTGACCTTTAACTTACACATACCCAATGAATTGGAGGGAGATATAGGTCCCACACTTATTAATAGAAAATTCCCAATAACCATAACATAATCATAAAACATGGATAATTTCATAAAAATATTGCTTTTGAATTATGTAAAACAAAATTTTAAAAGATAATTTAAAATGAAAAGCCCCTTACATATATCATATAATCGAAGAGAGACTTAATAGAGTGAAAGAAGTATGTACATACACTGTAAATTTGTATAATTCATCTAATTATAAACAAAACTCATCACAGAAACAATTTTAATACCACATAAATAACAAAGTAGAAGGTCAACCCAAAGAATGGAAATCGTGTTAAGAATTCCCTTACCATGGGTTTCTCTTGCTTCAAACATGATTAACCATGTTCTATAATGGTTTAAAGATAGTTATTTTTATTTTACAGAAACATTTTCATGTTTAGAAAATATTTTATTATAATTTCATAAACTCATTTCACCCTTTAATTGTTAGTATTTTGTTCCTTACATTGTTTAGGGATTATTCTTTATATGATTTCCAGGATTGGTTCATGATGAATGTTCTTATAGATTGGAAGTGAAACTCCAGAATTGGAATATAAAGGTATTGAAATATTTATAGTACCGTAACTTATATCATTTTTTATTTTGATATTTTATATGAGGATGATTCAAATGTAAAAACATCAATGATGTTCGTTTAGATCATTTTAGTGGTCCTTTGACAATCACGACCTCATTTTTTCTTATAAATTAAAACCACAAGTAAAAACAATTACAGAACCATGGATGAGACATAACACATATATTATAAATTTTTTCAACCATAAAAATTGTTTCATGACATGACTTTAAATAATTATTGTAAATTAAAATCACATCATCCATGAGATAGTAATTCAACACATAACAGACAATGTTTTTATTCCTTGAATAAGTGGGAGAGAAGAGAAAATATGATGGATTTTTCTTGAACATGAGAAAATAAAAAATATACATGATTTCTAGATCTTTCAATCCTCTTCGGTAATAGGTTTTGTGGAATGAATATGAAAATAAAGGAACTCAAAATAAAAGAATAATTGAAAAATCTCTTACAAAAATTCAGCATCCTAACGGCTATGCAAAATGGTTTTATAAAATATTAAAGAGAGAAGGGAAAAGAGTCACTCATCTTGAAATGAATCATAATAAATAATTGATCATTAATAACATTAAAAGAATAAAATTTTATGGATTCATGAATTCTATACCACATAAAAGAGAACATGAATGGAAAAAAGAAACAAATCGAGAATTTTCATACCTTGTAGAGTAACCCCTAGAACATGATGGTTGAGACCTTGGGGGCTTGATGAAACCTTGGGAGGACTACTATGGAGGTAAGGAGGATAGATATTCATTGAGGAGGAATTTGGAATGATGTTAATGGTGGAATGGGTAGATATTAAAAGCAAAAGTAAGGTAATATTTTAATAATTTTCATGGGACACCTCATTAGTGGTATTTGAAAAGCGAAGGGCTTGCCCATGGTATTTTCCCATGGTATAAGTCACTTAGAACACCTAATATCTTATTTTATTGTACACAAATTGTAAAGATTTATTACATCATTATTATATCATTAATAATGTCATTAACAAACCAAAACTCAAAACTGTATTTTTTACTATTCATTGAAAAGTCAACTATTTCAGAAAAATCCCCAAAATTCACCCTAACCATTTATCTACATGTATAATTAAAAAATGAATTCCATTTTTTTAAAATAATTTTCTATTTAATTTTAATTTTATGTTTAAATAAAATCATACTTAATTCAAAATTAATTATTTAAAAACTATAACTGCTTTTATATCACATTGAATAATTAATAAAGATTTCATTATCTTAATGACTTAAGAAAAATAATAATAATACAATTTAATATTTATTGGGGTCGTATTACTATTCATGTTACTATTCATAACAGTATGTTACTATTAACTAAAAAAGAAGTTGGTTCCATTAGACTCCAAATGACATACTGAACACAATTTTAAATGATAGTTTTTCAAAATTTAAAACATAGAAGATATAAAATTATGTTTAAAGGCTAGTTATAATTATCTTCATAAAATAAAGTTTCATGCATTCAATTTATTTTTAGATAACCATGGGGTGTAACATTATCTCCACCTTCTAGAAATTTCGTCCTCAGAATTTTATTTACTTATTAAACAATTGATGGTACCTTTCCCTCATAACATTTTTAGACTCCCATGTTGCTTCATAAACCATAGGGTTTCTCAAAAAACCTTTAACTAGTAGATTACCTTATTTCGCAATACCAGTTCCCTTCGATCAAGAATTTTTACTGGTTTCTCATCATAAAAAGGTTCTCTTCTAGCTGAACTACTTCTTAGCTCAAGACATGTGATGAATCTGGCACATACTTTCTCAACATCGAAACATGAAAAGCATTGTGTAACTGAGACAAACTCTAAGGGAAAGATACATGGTATGAAACTATTCGAACATTCTACCAGATCTCAAAAGGACCGATGAACCATGGACTTAGCTTCCCATTCTTATCGAAACACATTACACTTTTCCAAGGAGTGATTTAAAGTAAAAAATGGTCACCTACCTAAAAATAGAAGTCTTTCCTTCTGTTATCTACATACATTTTCTGCCTACTCTGAGTTGTCCTCATGTGTTGCTGGATCAACTTTACTTTCTCAGTCACTTCTTCTACTAATTTTGGACCCATCAAATTTCTTTCACAAACTTCACGCCAAAACACTAGAGTCTGACACTGATTCCCATATAATGCCTCAAAAGGTGTCTTCTTAATACTGGAATTAAAACTGTTATTATTAGAAAACTCAACTCAATAAATATATTGATCCCAAATTCCATGGTAGTCCATTAAAAAGCCAGATGCATATCCTCCAATGTCTGAATTGTTCATTCTGACTGCCCATTTGATTGAGGATGAAAATTTGTAGTGAAATTTAATATTGTGTCCATCAACTTCTGAATTCCCTTCCAAAAATTAGAAGTGAACCTAGGATCCCAATCAAATGTAATAAAAAGAGGATATCCATGTAATATAAGAAAATCCATATGGTATAGTCGAGAAAGCTGGTCCAAATACAATGTATCTCGAATTTAGAGAAAATGAGCAGATTTTTTCAGTCGATCAACAATAAACCAAATCGAATTTTTACCTCGAAAAGTATTTGGTAGTCCCGCCACAAAGTCCATGGTTACATTATCCCATTTCCACTCTGGCTTTGGAAAAGGCTGAAGAATCCACTTCGGTAACTACTTATCTGCTTTAACCTGTAGACATGTCAAGCATTTCATTATAAAATCAGCAATATCTGTTTTCATTCCGTCCTACCAATAATACTCATGAAGGTCTATGTACATCTTATTACTACCAGGATGAACTAAAAATAGAGAACTATGAGCTTCACAAAACAATTCATTCTTCAACTGGGAATCACAATGCACACACAACCTTTTACCAAATCTTAAAACACAATCTATATCAAGATTAAATTCTAGAAACATACCAACATCAACCAATTCTATCTTTTTCTATTTCTCATGGTCTTCCTTCTACACTTGCTTAATTCTGTTTGAAAACGATTACTGCACTGAAACCTAAGACAAAATAGAGGTATTTCCTCCACCAAAAACATATAATATAAAATTCATCAAATCATTAATCAATGGATCATGTTCCAAACTTAACAAGGTTAATGTTACATTGTGTTTTAGACTCAAGGAATATTCCACTTTGTTTGAATTTCTAGGATGTTAATTGATCATGAAATAATAATCCTTTATCAGTTCTAGCCATCTCCTTTGCCTCATGTTTAATTCCTTTTGATTGAATATATATATATTAGAATTTTATGGTCAGCATATATTTGACATTAGGGTCTGTATAAATGATGCCACCTAATTTTCAATGCAACAAGCATAACTAAGAATTCCAAATCATGTGTGGGATAATTTAACTCATGAGGTTTAAGTTGTCTTGAAGCATAAGAATCTACCTGATCATTCTGCTTCAAAACCCAACCAAGTCCCTTCAAAGAAGCATTACTGTCGATGACAAACTCACCATTTCGGGAAGACAAATCCAAAATCGGAGCATTCACCAATCTCTTCTTCAGAACCTTAAAATAAACATCACGTTCTTTTTTCCAAACAAATTTAACCCCTTTTCATGTTAACATAGTTATCGGGCTAGATAACTATGCATGTTTCTTAACAAACTGTTAGTAATAACCCGGTAATCCATGAAAACTATGAATCTATGTAACATTTTTAGGTTCTAGACATTCATCAACTAGTCTTGTTTTGACTGGATCAACAATTTATCCATCCTTATTAACAAATTTCCCAACAAAATAAATCTTTTGAAACCAAAAATCACATTTGATGAATTTTACATTTAGTTTCATTTCTTCTAAGGTTTTTAGAACAACCCTTATATGTTTTTTATGATCCTCTTTCTTTTTAGAATATAGCATAATTGCATCAATAAACACAACCACAAACATATCTCAGAACCCATGAAATATTCTATTCAAAAGATTCATGAATACAGTAGGTGCATTAGTTAACCCAAAAGGCATAACAAAAAATTCATAATGCCCATATCTAGTAAGAAAGGCTTTTTCGGGATGTCATCCTCCTTCACCTTCAGCTTATAGTATCCAGATCTCAAGTCAGTCCTGGAAACGTATTGATCTCCTTAGAGCTGATCAAACAATTCATCAATATGAGGAAAAAGATACATGTTTTTTATAGTGATGTTATTCAAACCTCTATAATCATTGAAAAGTCTCATGGAACAAACTTTTTTTATCAAAAAAAATAAGATCTCCACATGGTGAAGTGCTAGGAAGAATGAATCCAATATCAAGAAAATCCTGTAACTAATTTTTGAATTCAAGAAGTTCTATTTGAACCATAAAATAAAGGGGTTTTGAAATAGCCTTAGCAATAGAAATTAAGTCAATTGTGAATTCGACTTCCCGATTAGGTCTCACACCATGTAACTCATCAGGAAAAATATCAAGGTATTCATTTTCAACTGGATTATCATTAATCTGAATAGTTACCTTATTTTCAATAACATGAGCAAGATAACATTCATTTGTATCTTTTAATAGTTTCTCAGCATCCTGATATGTTATAAATTGTATGGTTTCCTTCCTGTATACAAACTGAAACTCTTTCTGAAAAACAATTTCATTATATCTACGGTTAAAATTTTCATAATAAACAAAAAGGATATCCATTCCCATAATTACATCAAACTCAACTAAGGGTAAAACAAAAAGGTTTGGAGGTAAATTCTTTTCGTAGACCACAATAGAAAGATAAATATAATTCCTCTTTTATATAATATTTTCCCTTTGTGTTTTAACAAAAATTTATGGTCTCATTTGTTGAGGTAATATTTCCAATTTTCTAGAAAAGTTCTCAGGGATGAAGGAATGTGTAGACCCTATATCAAACAAAATGTTAGTGAAATCTAAGTGAACAAACAAGGTACCTGATAAAACTTCATTGGATGGACCGAAATCTATTGTCATAGTCGCAAATGATCTCACTACACCTTTCTGCTTATTGTCTGACTTCTTTGAATCATTTGGATCTCTCTTTAGGCAGGAATTTGCGTAGTGACCCATATCACCACATTAAAAACACTTTATAGTTTTTTTATTAGGATTTGTCTTTGAATCATTTTCATTACAATCACGGGCCATATTTCCAAACTTTCCAAAATTAAAACACTCCCCAATTTTTATAAGACAGTCCCTAGGGTGCCTCTTTCCACACTTTTCACAAACTGGAAACCAAATATCTTTACCGTCAGATTTCTTGGGTTGATTCTTACCCATCACTTTCCATCACGACCTCTTATTATTCTTATTTCTAAAATGCACATGATCATAAACACAATCCATCTCTACCTTCTCAGCACATCGTAAAAGTTTCACATAACATTTGAATTCCTGGAAGCCCAATTCCTTTCGATACCTTAGCTTCAATCCTGAGTAAAAGAGGTTTATTTTTCTATCAAAATCTATAATAATATTTGGAGAATATATCACCAGTCGGGTGATTTTTTCTTCATAAACAACCACTAAATCTTCCTCCTTCTGCTTCAATTCAATGAATTTTTTCTCCATCATAAGTTTCACCACCTTAGGAAAATATTATTCAAGGAAAATACTTTTAAATCCATCCCACTAAATGTCATCAACATCCTCTATATCCTTGATATTATTAACCATTGACCACCACTAATCAACATCACCTTCAAAATGATAAATTTCAAGACATACCTTTTGACTATCTGAACAACACATTACATCAAATATATTTTCAAGGGTTTAATCCATCCTTTGGCCTCTACTGGGTTAGAAAATCCATTGAAAGAATGAGGGTGTTGTCTCATAAAATATTTCACTATTGTCATGTTCTGTTATGGTACCTCTTGTTTCTCTCTTTCATGGATTCCACCACAATTTATTTCAGGCATTAGCTGATCCATTACTGTCAAAAACTTCTCGGTTTCAATCCCTACCATTCCGTGATGCAGATTCAGAAGTTTTTCATTATGTCGGTGCCTCCCCTCTTCAAATTCCATGTTTTTTCTGTAGACAACCATTTAGAAAAAAATATATCATAGACTAAAAAACATGGCAATATTTAAATTCTATAACATTTAAAATTAATCATAGAGTAAAAATCATTGAAGGTATTCTTTTAACATAATCCTAACCCATAAAGTTATCTAAACCATCCTTTGATACCAACTCTAAGGACCTGACCTTTTTACATTATTGACTGACTGAAAATTATATTTTTATTTGATTTTTGAAACATCCGCTTTAATGATTAGCGGTAACTGGAGGGATACAAAACGAACAATCCAAAAATTCAAAATTGGAAAGTCAAAAACCCAGATATTATCAAAGCCCAAGATGATCATGATCTAGGGTCCATCATCCGAAGTCCCATCACGTCGAACCATTATCATTAAACCTACCATCGACGTTTCCATAATTACCACCATCGAGTTCATCGTCCACCACATAGTCGTCGGAGCCCGACAGAGCACCTCGAAGTCTCCTACCAACGTAGACAGGAACCACACTTACATAGTTGCTGACCAAAAACCATTATCACCATCGCCTTCTGGACAGACACCAGTAAGCCAGAGATTGACAAAGACTATCAAAAATCATCTTCATCATTTCCAACACAAGCATCATTGGCGTCGTCGTCGTCAAAGAACAAAACAAAACAACATACCACAACGCAACCGAACCGCATACCATAACAAAAACATTCCAACAACTTTAGAAGAATCGAAAAAGGAAACCACCTGAACTGAAAGAGGTCGCCGGAATGAAACACAAGAGATGCCGAAGAAAATAAAAGAACTGACAGTGAGAAAACCAACACCAACCCATAAAATCCCAAGACCGCTGCCAGCCCCCCACCATCACCATCCCATGAAGTCCCAAAACCCGCATCGAACCCGACCAAGATGGGGTCGAGCTCAGTTGGTTGAACAACAAGGGCAGAGGAGAGGAAGAACAGCGAATTCCCCCACCATCACCGAACCAAACTTCCTAAAGCACCCACACATAGATATAAAAAGAAGGAAATAACATATTAGTCCATGAATACTTGTAACGTATTAAATCATTTTTGAAAGACATACTTATCACCTGTATATATATACATACGTTTTCAAACATGATATTTCAATAATACATAAGAACCTAAATAGAACCATAAGGGTATCTTGGGGCACTACTTACATAATATTTTCACCCTCTCATCTACCTTATAATTTGTAACGCTCACGACTACCTTACAATTTGTAAAACCATTGCAGTTGCACTTGGAGTAACCATACAACCAACCTCCAACATACACATACACAATGCATTGGATGGAGTTTTAGGTACTACAATTATTAATAAACAGTTCCCAAGAACCATAACATTGTCATACAACATGAATAATTTCATAGAAACTTTACTTTTGAATTTTTTAAAACATAATTTTAAAAGAGGATATTAAATGAAAAGCCCCTTACATATATCATATAATAGAACTGAGACATAATAGAGTGGATAGAGTATGTAAATACACTTTAAATACACATAATTAAACATTATATAAACAAAACCCATCACACAAATAACTTTAATACTACCTAAATAGTGAATTAGAAAGTTAAACCAAAGAATGGAAATCATGTTAAGAATTACCTTAACTTAGGCTTGTCTTACTTAAAACATGTTTTAATATCTTCTATAATGGTTAAAAGTTTGTTATTAGTATTTTTAAGATAAATTTTAATGTTTATAAAATCTTTTATGACCTTTTAATAACCTCATTTCACCCTTTAATTGTTAGTATTTTGTTCCTTACATTGTTTAGGGATCATTCTTTACATGATTTCAATGATTGGTTTATGATGGATGTTCTTTTTGATTGGAAGTGAATCTCCAGAATTGGAATGGAAAGGTATTTAAATATTTATATTAACATAATATATATCATTTATCATTTTGATGTAATATATGAAGATGATTCATAAGTTAAAACATTAATGATGTTCGTTTAGATCATTTTATTGGTCCTTTGATAATAACAACTTCATTTTGTCATATAAATTAAATCCATGAGTAAAAATAATTCCATAACCATGGATGAAACATAATAAATATTTTATAACTTGGTTAAAAAATAAAAATTGTTTCATGACCATACATGATGGAAGTAATGAAAATTGAAATCACATCGTCCATGATGTCGGTAATTTGACACATCAGAGACAATGTTTTTATTACTTGAATAAGTGGGAGAGGAGAAGAAGAATGATGATTGATTTTCCAGGAACATGAGAACATCCAAAATATACATGATTTTGGCATATTTCGTGATTCTTGGGTAATAGGTGATGTGTAAAGAATAATAAATGAAATGAACTCAAAATAAAAGAATAATTGAAAAATCCCTTACAAAAATCTAGGAGCCTAACGGCTATGCAACATGGTTTTAGAAAATATAAAAAAGAGATTGGACAAGGGTAACCCATCTAGAAATTAATAATAATATATAATAGATCTTGCATAATATGAAAATAAGAACATCGTATGGATTATCGAATTCTATACCACATATAAAAGAACTTGAATGGAAAAAAAGAAAGAAATTGAGAATCTTCTTACCTTGTAGTGTAACTCCTAGAACATGATGGTTGGGACCTTGGGTGATTAAGGAAACCTTGGTACTACTAATAGGGAGGTAAATAGGCCAGATATTCGTTGAGGAAGAATCCGTAATGATTTAAATGAAGTAATGAGTTGGTTTTTATGGAAAATGTAAGGTATTATTTTAATAATTTTCAAGGGACACCTCATTTGTGGGAATTGAAAAACTATGGGCTTTTCCATGGTATTTTCCAATAGTATAAGCCACTTGAGACACTTCATTACTTATTTTAATATAAAAAAGCTGACCAGATTTATTACATCATCAATGATATCATTAACAAACCCAAACTCAAAACTGTATTTTATACTATTCATTGAAAAATAAATTGTTTCAAAAAAATCCCCAAAATTTACATTAACCATTTATTGATGTGTAGAATTCAAAAATGAAGTCCATTTTTTGAAAATAATTTCGTAAATATTTTTAATTTAGTTCTTAAATAAAATAAAACATTATTTAAAAATTATTTATTTAATAACTATATCTACTTTTATATCACATTGAAAAATTAATCAATATGTCATTATCTAAAAGCCATAGGAAAATAAAATAATAATACAATTTCCTATTTATTAGGGTCATATTACTTTTCATATTACAATTCATAAGGTTGTGTAACTATTCACCAGAAAAAATAATTTGGTTCTATTAGACTCCAAATGACACACTGAACACAGTTATAGATGACAGTTTTTCAAAATTGAAAATATAGAAGTAGTAAAATTATGTTTAAAGGAAAGTTATAATTATTTACTTAAAAAATATTCATGCATTCAATTTATTTTTAGAAAAAACATGGGTTGTTATAAAAACTGTTTGGCTTCCATATCATTTATTAATCTGATTGATATACTCCTTTAACAACCAATGTTTCATCTACACATCATCATATAATTTGAAAATGAGATAAAACTAAGTTGATAATAATTATGAGGAAATATTACAATGATATCACATATCATTATTCTCATGAGTATCACGAGGTGGTATAATGTACCATTAGAAAACACTAACTACGTCATCGAATGTTTCCCCACACCATCGTTATAGATTTACTGTATAATTATCATCAGATGATGTGATAGGGAATAATATGGAATGATGAGTGATTCTTTTAAAAAAAATTACATCATACTAATTATCTTCCAATACAATTTTGGCGTGACTAGATCCACAACAAGGTGACCTCTAAGAACTATCAATTTAGAGATGAATTATTTTTTTATGGGCTCCAGTAGTGTGTCATTATATAGGTTTTAATATTAAAAATTCCTCCCTCATATGTAATTAAATTACCTATACAATATTATATAGTCCTATAAATCCTGACATACCAAGTTTTATTGTGACCCATGTGGTTTCAATTAATATATTATGTTTTTTAAAATATCATAACAATAACGTGGAATGGTCCCATCAGTTATGGTGTGATTTTATTGGGGTTAAATTTTAATAATCCCATAAAAGATCCCCAGGGAATACTAGATTTTATTATGGTGTGATTATCCATTCTATCCCCAAAAATCCTTCTAAACTTATGAATATATTTTACCATAGACGAATTAGAAATATCCACATATTTTTTAATATAATTCATATATAGAAAAATGTTTTGTAAAAGATAACAACACCATGCTCATAAATCATATCTAATTCACATCCCCAAGAGACTTGAGGTCAAATATAGGTGGAAACATATTTCCAGGGTGTATTGTAGATGTACTGTAGAATAATTGTAGTAGGTATTGGAGTAGCACTATAGCAGGAACTCTAGAAGGAACTGTTCGGTACTATAGCAGATGGAACTATTCATCCATCTAGTCCTCTGGGCCACCGGTTTGGTCCTTGGGTCTTGCAAGGATTTTGGGCCACCTAAGGCCTTGAGCTAGTTGTCTCACAAGGACATCGTGCCACCTTAAGGCCTCTGGGACACACTAAGGCTTTTAGGACACTTGATTTTTAGATATAACAGTCAGACTACAAGGGATAATGATTCAGATGAAGATTATTGGGAGGCATGTTAACTAGAGAAGAGCTAACCAGAATTGGAAGAATGAGAGGTTATGGCATTCACATCGGTACCAGGCCTGTCCAGCATTGTATAGGACAACTAGCCAACCAACCCTTCAAAGTTATAGTTCTAATATCATGACATATACGGGGGAGGAGCAGTTACAATTTGTCTTGTCTGGGTGATTCTCTTAAAGTCCTACGTGTCATGTAATGTATCTAAGCTTTCGGTACTTGTAATTGTTCCACCTCACCCCTTGAAAAATCTATTATGAATGATAATAAAAAAATGAAGTCCTTTGGGCCATTACGACCGACCAATAATCAATACTATTTGTTTAAACAATATATTATTTTATAAAATAAACACAACTCGGGGTACTATCACTCAAAAAACTTCCTAATAAAAACAATCTACCCAATTATATTTATTCACCGATTGAATATAAATCACTATTAACCATTTAAATAAGTAATTACGTAAATATTTTAATCTTAAATCAGTGAACTCATCATATGAAATAATAATTATTTAAAATAACCTCAAGAATAACAATAAAGATTACATACATCCACTTTTAAGATTTCATATTCCACATCTATTGTCAATTTATCTCAGTAGAAATATACACTATAGGTTCAAAATAAAATATATTCACCTGTACACAAAAAATATCTTGTAAAATTTCACACCATTATCTAAACACATGTTATTTTCACATGTTAACTAACATGCAGTCACATGTGTAGACTAAACTCAAAAATTAACTATTAAAATACTGACCCTAAATATATACCCCTAAATATTACATTTATCCCATATTTAGGGAAATTTAAAAAATATTGGATTTATATTTTTATATTTCTTCCCCTTTGAGAACAACATACATAGATAATGTGAGACATTGGATGAGTCACCATACCATAGACATGATATTATTGAGGTTTAAATCTCTTCATCAACCTTAATTTTTGATATTAATCCAGATATAGTGTTTTGGTAAGGATATATACCACTTACACATTTATATAAACATAATTTATCCAACATAATCATTCTTCCACCTTCTTAATTTATTTTATGGAATTTTTTATCAATATTTTTTTATTAATAATGTTAAACATGATTTATCAAAATATCTATTACACTATAGTTGTCAAATGCAATAAAAAAGTATGAGTTTACTTCCATAATAAAATTGTTTAATTGCGTCTTTATTTTAATGAGTTGAGTAATTTTTTGAGTAGCAATAACATATGTTGTTTATATTGTTATTAGGGTAATTTAATTAAATATATTAATACTCCATGTAAAAAAATTATAAAAACAATCCTGAAGATGTGGACTATCATAACTTATCCCCACATGAACCCCTATTAGCCCAATATTGATGATTTGAGTAACCCCAAAATCCTACCTCCAATGGGATACTAGTTAGTGACTAGCACTGAGAGTACAAAACATAAATATTGGATACCTTACCATATTCAATATCTTAGATAGAAAAAAAAATAAACTATATACTATATATATTGATATAAATAAACCATTACCCCCCAAATCATGTAATGTTATATAATTATAAGTCTCTATATAAATTCTAAAATAATGATACCCCTACAGTAGTGACTCCAAGTCCAACAAACTCCATGTTATGATCTTTTAATTCTAAAACAGATCACTTTCATCATCCTATGAACCATTAAAAAATTATTTATATATTATATGGATGATTATATAGGTATACTCAATATGTTACTCCCCGTAATCTCTTGAAAATATGGAATAAACATATTAAATTCAATGTTAATAAACAAAAGAAATTACTAACTGCCTAATCTATACCATCTACCACCCAATTATAAAAAATAATGAATAAAAATATACATAAAAATATAATAACATAGTGATCATGAAGATATATAGAGAGAAAAATTGCCCTTACATAGGAACCCTTATAGGACCATGACAAACTGTATGACCACCGCGAGGGGGTGGATTAGTGGTTTCTAAAAAAATCTTAACTAATGTTACTCACATAATAATTTAATTTGATTAGATCAGGCTATTTATGATGTGATAATGATATATAGAGTTATAAAGAACACAAATGACATAATAGTGACTAAAATGGTTGAGATTCATCTATTCGTTTTCTTATTTTATTACCTGTAAGAATTATGAATGAATTAGGGAGATGCATAAGAACTCAAATTACAAGAGTTAAAAAAACACAAACAATTCAACCAATATTCACTTCATTCACCTCAATTTCATAAAAAATTTAGATATCATGTGTACCCTTTCTCTTCTAAAAAGTCATAGACTTGAGATCCATGGAATAAGAGGCTTGTTATCTTATATATTCTTTTATTCACAATCAAACACTATAGCCCATGTGAATTCCTATTATAGATAGAGAATTCTTGATTCATTGAATGAAATGATCTGTCATGGCATGATGCTTAAATATGAAAGATATTTAAGATAAATCCAAAATATATCTGATATAAGTTGTTTAATATTATGGTATGTCTTAATGGACTATGTCTCGGAGTCTCAAAAATACAAAGAACCAAAAAATCAATGAGGTCGTAAAGATTAGATAATGGTCATGTGACTAGTTCATCTTGAAACAACGTCTTCAAAAACTCCATAAATAGTGCCACAACAAAAACTCATGACCTATCTTGCTATGATAATAACTTCTATATTGATGTATGAGTTTTTATATTTAAGTTTGATATATTTTATCTCCTATACATTTTTTACCAAAACTCAGGGTCATTATCTCATGGTGTAGTCAATCCATATGATCTCTTAAGAAAATATTCTCGAAAAAAATTATGATATGAAATAACTCTTCTATATAAGATTAAAATTCCCCTCCGCCTCATATAATTTATTGAAAAACTAATAATAATATGGTTTGAGGCATCTTAATATGTGTAAAATATCCAACTATAAAATACCTATCATATTGAAACAGTAAAATTCATCCCATGATGTCCTTAAACTCTGAAAAACATAATTTTTCTTCTATTCAACTCAACTACAGTGATTTTTCAATGCATCCATGAGTGTGTTTTCAAAATATGAAACATGAAAAAACCATCAAATCTAGGAATTAATCTCTTCAAGGATGAATTCATATTATAACTTCAATGTGAATAATTTATAAATAACAAAAGAAAATTATATAATGTTGTTTTTGAATGTTCACTAATCCTATTTGTGTAAAGACCAATTCTGCATTGACAATATCTCAATTCAGATCATCGTAAAGCTCCCCATAATGTCTATTCAATTCATGTGGGGATTCTATACTCATAAAATTCCCCATGGTTCAAGAGATCATCATTATTCCCATGGGATCCGGAATATCCCATTTTTATCTATTAATAACATGAAATCCATTATATGTTCTCTTCTCTATGATTTACCTACAAACTCAACACTCCTAATTTATGATACTTTTTTCACCTCACCCCCTTGATGTTCACTCACAAAATAAACTATAGTTTCTCGCCATTTTGAAAAAAATATATATCCTCAATGTATTCTCTTAGATTTTACATAATTAAAATATATTAAGGTGAGAAAATAAAAAATTCAATTTGTAGGTACATTAATAGGGAATAAACTACTAAACAACTCTCATGTACTTAATGTAATCCTTTAAAATGGGATTCATCAAGATATCCACAACTTGATCACTAGTTCTAATATACTCCAATGAAACTCTCCAGGATCCATCGTTTCCTTGATTAATTTGTAGGTGAAGATAATATTTTTTTCCATTATTGTTTCATGATAATCCTTGATAAGTTTATTGTACAGTTATTATCACAATTGATCAATAATTGATATGAAATATTCACCCTTACATCTTTACGATGTGACTTCAACCAAAAAAATTATATTGTTTCTTTAGATGATTCAACATACTATGATTCTATTTATCTATGATTGATTTAATTTTTCTTCTTAGAGTGCAAAGTAATAAAACTTCATATAGTGGTGAAAGAAACTCTTGATGAATATATTTGATCATAAATAACATTGACCAAATCTATATCATTACAAACATAAATCTAATAAAAAATTCATTTTTTATAAATCATTTAATAATCAATATTACCATTCATATTGTAAAATATTTGTTTAGATCGTGTAGGTTGTGAATCCTTAAGATATATTTGTAATCATTTACAAAGAGTGACTAAAAAATTATGTTAAATCTATATTTCATCAACTATATTGGTATAAAAATAATCATTTGGAACTCCATTTAATCTAAAATAACTTCATCTTTATCAATGGAAAACTTAGTCCCAAGAGTTATGGAGTAGATTCCTCTCTTGATTCCTACATTCCAATCTTCTTGTACAACTAATGGGAACACTTATCTTATAAATGAATGATATAATCAATTATGTTTGTGACACAGAATCCCAAGAAAAATATCATCTTACTTATCATCAATATCATGATGTGTTTTATTATTTAGGTTGTGAATTCCTCACGTATACCCTCAGTAACTCTAGTAATTTTAATTTCATAAACATACAAAATGAAAATGAGTGAGTTTGTTCCATATCCCTTCGAAAACATATTTTAATCCATATTAAAAATTTTAAATTCTGTAATTTCATGAAACTATTCATTGTTGGATAACATTCTCGTGGTTCTTGCTTCATCCCATATAATGACTTCTTCAGCTTGAAAATTCAAGAACTAACATTATCATGTTTAAAAACTTTTTGTTGCTAAATGTTTATTTTTTCCTCAAGTTCAAAATTCCCAAATACTAACTTCATGTATATTTAAAAAAACATTACAATTACTATTAACACATACAGGAAAAAAATTGGATCATTTCAAGAACTTCATTGTATGTAAAAGTATAATTGAAACCAGAACCCTCAATTTAAGAGTATCCCTTAAAACAATATGAGATTTTTTTTATGCTACATCACCTTTCTCATTAATAGTACTAAAAAAACATCACCCCAATCATATGATTTTCCTTTGTATATAACACCAATTCCTAGGATTCATTTTTCTTAACCTGATTCAATTCCTCTTTTATAACTTCTATCTAGTCTTCATGTTATAAAACATCTTCAATGATCTATGTATAAACTTGTAAAATAAATCTATTATGATTGAAATTTCTCATAAATCGTTATGTTTTTTTACAATTTATATTATATAAAATACTTTTTTAGGTTTGAAATGATTTCTAAGCCCTTAAAACTTACACCCACTATGATCTAGGTCTTCCGTAGAAATAGAAAATTCATAATAAACACAATAATTTAGAATATATTTTCATACATCAAGAATACACCCATATTATCCAGGACATTCTATAAAGGATTATTTAATGTATTTATCAATGGAAAACGATGTTTTTAAATATTTGTGATTTTATAAATTAAATATATCAATTTTGTTAATAATTTTACATGAATTTTTTTGAAACAATTATAACACATTCCACTACGTGTATAACCAATGAATATATCATTATTGTCTCATTAATAAAACTATCCCCCATGTGTTCCATTAATCATGATATAACATTGTCTACCAAAAACCATTAAAATATTTAATTTCAGATTCTTAAGGTACAATATATCATATGGTTTATTGACCAGATTTAGTAAAATTAAATATGGATTGAATATATAGATGGAGTATATTATTACCTGTAGTCCTAATGAATTGTGATGTTTCATGCTTTGATAACAATATTCTTACTATCTATATCATGTTCCAGTTATTGTAATCAATCACACACTTTAGTTGGGGAATGTATAGAGCACTATATTAATATCTTATTCCATGCTTCTTATGATATATATTTAACTAATCATTCTTTTATTTATATCCATTATCGAATTAAAAAATTTTGTATAATATATCATTAAATTCTCAATAATACTCCAAAAGTGTTTGAATTTTTCAATAGATTAGGATTTAATCAATATAATATTGATATACTTCACATGAGTAAAATAATAAACAAATGACATGATATACATATCTCCAATGATTTTCTTCAAGCTCATTGGATAACACATGTCCAAATGTGTGGATTCATCAAGTTTTTTATCTTGATCTACACTATCATATGACTCTTGTTCACTATTTTTGCTTTTTGAAATTTATCAAAGGTATTGATCCTTTCATGATTAATTTTTATTAGATTCCTCATAGCTTCACACATGATTATCTTTTCATGTAATTTTTCCCCAGATTAAAAGGTTGAATATGCCAACAATAATTTACCCTCTTCATGCCAATGAAAAAACTATATTTATCATTTTAAAATTTCAAAATGTTACCACTTATCCATTATCCCTTCACCAATATTGGTTTATAAAATTTTATTTTAATAACATATACATCCTTGTGAAATATCACCTCATTCTCATTATCACAAAGTTAGGAAACCCTCAATAAATTTTTTTATCCTATAAATAGTGGAAATTTAATTGGATTCAAGTTTCTTATCACCTATTTTAGTATATCCGACCCCTTTTACATCATGTGAATGCCCATTTCGGAGAGTAACTATCCCTCCATCACGAAATTAAATATTTTTCAATATATTATTATCGTTTTTAAAATATTATAATAAACCAATATAACATATCAAAGGAATCCCTCATTTTATGGTATTGTATTACACAGTAAACACTATTTATATATCTCTACTGTTACACATTTTCATAAAATTTTAACTCACCATTTTATTTAATATCACTAGTAGCATAGTGAGAAACATGTTGGAAGTGTTTTTTATTGATCACACTATCTTTTTGTTTCCTTGTAATATTTAATGTTTTTATTCAATTGTACCTTCTTTATTGAATTTTTCTCATCTAGGATCTACTGACAAAAGGTTGACTTCATTGCCTTTGGTTGATTAAAGAAGTGAAAAAATTATACTAGAACATGTTTTCATTGTTCTCATAATGTAAATAACACATGAATTTCCAATTAAATTGAAATATTATTACGTAATAAATAAAATCATCATAATATGCTCATTTTTTGTCCTATTATTAGAATCATGAAAAAAATCAAGCATTTTATGCTCATAAATTTTCTCAATCACCTTTTCATTTCCCTCTTGTAATACATGATATTCATATCCATCCAAAACTAATTGACTTTAGTAATTTCAAAACTTATACTATATTTGGAAAAATGTTCATCCACCTCCTTAGGTTATATAACCGTATTATTCTCCCCATTTTCAAAGCTTTCACTATTTTATTTTCTATAAAGAGTGTATAAAATATTTTCTTATGGTACTATGGAATAATATAAAATTTTATTAGTTCTATTATCCATTTACAATGATAATCTAAAGATGTAAATAGATCTTTTGGTAGAATTTTGAAACACATAGTTAGTACACCTCATTTAATTTTTAACTTCATCCAACTTTTCCTCATTATAATTTACACCCTTATTCAAAGAAATAGTATGTTTTGAGGTCATAAAATGCATCATATACTTAACACAATGTATTAAATTTATTTCACCCATTTGTTTTGTGAACTCCACATGTATCTCATTATTTTCATTTTAATTTGAATCATAAAGATATTTTCTCAAAGAATCATTCTAATGTTTCAATAATCTATCATATTTTTTAATATTTAATCATTATATAAATACCATGAGTTCCATTCTAATTTTAAAATCCATTATTATTTCCTCATCACTTGTTTTATCCTCTTCAAAACTCTCATATTCTTCTTCACTCAAGAGATCCTTGAGTGGATTTTATTTTTCAATAAAATCCAGTTCACATTTATCCACTGGTTCTTATTACACACATTCATTTTCATCATCATAATATGTTACATTGTGATTAAAGAGAAAATTCTTGTTCATTTTATTGAACTTCTTTTTATTTGATGTATTTTCCACCAATAGGACCATTAGGTATAATGTCCCCCCTTGAAAAAATTTAATATTGGAAATATTCCCATTTATCTTGGTAATAATGAAGGGAATTATCTGAAAATTATCCAATATAACTATAATTAGAACACTTGAATAAAATATTACCCTTATATTTACCATTACCACATTGAAATAGTAATTAAATTAATTATATGAATTCATCACAACCCACAGACGAAAATTCATCTTTAGTTTCTTAATTATGAGTCTAATTTATCACAGTATGTTTCAAACCCTTTGCGGTTTTAAAATTAATCTCCTTATTAATTTTACCATTTCTCTTTAATTCTAGACACATCCTCATCTAATAATTAATAATGAAATTATTGAGTTTTTCATTGGTCCTCTCATCCAAGTATTGATTCTAGAGGACTAAAATCTTTACATCAAATATATCATCGATGATTCTCATTAGCTTCCCCACAATGATAGAATCTTCAATAATTTCTCACTAGCTTTGAATTGAACGCAACATTCTATTCATTGAAAAAAATAATTCATCCACCACTTAATATTTTACATCTAGGTATCCTAAAATTGATTCTGGCATGTTTGTAACCATGATTTGTTTCATTTTTATATCCCTTATAGATGTAATAGTGTTTCCTCCATATTCCATAATCTTTTTTCTTACCATTACTCGTGTTGACTTCTACTTCGAGAGGGATGAAAGAAACCTGTGTCATTCTATCATAGGAATATGTGCATCATTGTAGGGTCCTGAAAAAAATATTCAAAGGAGAATGAGAATCCCCTTTAATCCATGGAAGATTCTACCCAATTTCCCCCACAAATAATTGGGGGAATGTGTGGAGAATACTCAAAGGATGGAACAAGCCAAAGCAGTTCGAATATCGGTCCAATGATAACGGTACGCAGTCGGTTCCACGAAGCACTCCCTCCACGGACTGCTGTCATTCACAGAACAGAGGCGGGGATCCTCTGTGGGTGCGATGCATGACAGGCGCCGAGCCGGTCCACCGTCACGAACCACCCCATCCACGGACTACATCGACCGGCACCAACCGCATCTACTGTCGTTCGCAGAATGGAGTCGGAACCCTGCGCGGCTGCGAAGCACTCCCCAAGCTAGTTGGGTTTGTGGAGGAGGTACGTTCAATGTCCCATTCAAGTTGTGGATTGACCAAGTCATCTGTAAACTAGGTTTCCAATCATGGGCCTCCACAAAAGGTGCCTCATGACCACAGATATATCTCTTTTCCCACTCTATAAAAGGACATCGAGGGGGAAGGGTGGGAGGAGGCAATTGGAGATCGATCAGATTTGGGTGGAAGGATTTCTAAGGAAGGAGATTAGGATTTCCCAAACAGTGAAGTTCCAGTTCGTGAACCAGAACAGGTATGACGCTGGAAGTGAATTAATAAGGAACCGAAAATGCATAAAAACTTGGTGAACCCCAAATTCTAAATAACAAAGAAAAGAAGATCGTGACCATGGCCCCTCCGGGGATGCACTCCCCATAGAACTGGGAGTTTAAGCAACTTTTTTGATCTATCGCACCGCGTAGTGCCCTCCTAAGCGGGGGATGACCCGACCGATGAACCCCCAACTGGCGTTGCCCTCGGCCGTCGCTGGTCGTGTGGACCCCTCTGCATACCAAGTTGGTACGTGGGCCGAAACCGAAGCTGCAAACCACCCTGGTTTGTGGTATTCCCACGAGTCAGCGGACCACCCTGGTTAGCGGACGGCCTCTCCAGCCACGTAGCACCTCCCTATGTGAAGGGCTCCACCACTTATACAACTGTGTGGCCCACCGGATCCTTTGGAGTTCCCATTCTTCAAGACAGATAAAATCATTCCAATCCAGCCAGATCCTTGGCAACCCCCACATTATCCCCGAGCCGTGGCCTCCACCATATCTACCAGACCTGTTTTATGTAACCTTCAGGCGTATTAGAGAGCCGTTTTGAGTTCACAAACCCATGGTAAGAGAGGGAGAAGGGGTTGCTCCGGTCCTTGAGTGGATTTCCGAAGCATTCATGGGTTCACATTCCCACGGTAATGCGGAGTCTGAGCCCGAGAATCCCCTTTCTGCCCCTCCACATGTTAGGACTAGGGCACTTCTCCCCTCCCCGGGGCGTGGCGGACTACCCATGAGAAGGAATCCCCCATGAATCTCTGTACTTCCCCACGGCCATCACCAAGGAAGGGCGTAGTGGGGAAGGGTGCTGTTATGTTCTTCTTTGGGGCCAAGTCCCTCTCCCACTGTGCATTGTCACCATGGGTGTCCATCTCGGAGTAAGCCTCGACTGTTTGGGCCACCCTCATGCGTAAGCCCCACTACACTTCCCACGGACACACCTTTCGCGACGTGATCGTCTAGTCCATGTTGCCTCTTGTTTCTCACACCGAGAATGAATCACGTGGGGTTAGAGTAAGCATCGACCATGGAATATTCTCCTGGACTGCCTCAGAGCGTAAGCCCCACTCCATCCGAACTACATGGACTTTGATCCCTATCTCCTAGGCAGGGTATGTAGGAAGCCTCCAAGAGGTTCAAGCCCAAAAATCTGTCGTTTCGACCCCCCTTTTTATGTTGGTTCTCCGAAACTCCATTTAAACTACATGGAATTTGATTCCCCACCACAGGGATATGTAGGAAGCCTCCAAGTGGTTCAAGCCCGATCACCATCGGACCCCCGGGTTCACCTTCACATCGGTTCACTAACACTCTAATCCGAACTACATGGACTTTGATCCCTATCTCCTATGCAGGGTACGTAGGAAGAATTCCCGAGGTTCAAGCCCAACAACCGGTCGATCCGACTATCTTCATGTTGGTTCACCACACCAACCCTGGGAAACCTGGAGTGTAAGCCCCATACCAAACTGAACTACGTGGATCCCGATACCTATCATGAGGATACGTAATAATCATGTATCATGAGTTTGATCCAAATGCTCAAGTCATTATCTGTCCCCCCTGGATGAAAATAAACTCTAGAGTTCCTGGTTACAAGGCTTTAAAGTAGTGCCATCTTAGTGAGTCCAGACTCCACGGGGTCATTAATCCAACGAGGGATGCTAAACCTTGGGGGTAAATGATTCTAAACCCCTGCGTCCAGCTGACCATTGCCAACCAAGATTAATCTATGGATACTATGCTTGGGTATAAACCAAAGATTTGCGAACATATGAATACATCTAAAATCTATAAGAGTGTCCCGGAATAGGCAACAATTCCCCCCCAAAAGGGTGTGATGAGCCCGACTTCCCATCCTCTCGACCAATGTGAGTTCTTTAGCATCACTGGTCAAACCACCTAGCAAATACCTGCCTTTGGAAAGTAGGTCCATGTATTACTAGATATGGAACTGCTAGGCGTTTCAAGGCGAAAATGGTGCACCCTATATGGGTGATTAAGTAGAACCAAATCTTCTCTAATCAACGGTCAGGTAGCGAACATTTCTCCCCCACGACGCCGTTGTGTGCTGCGAGACAAAAAATGTTGAAATCGACATGAATCTTTAACCAAGAATGACATATTTAACCTAATCCAGCCCTTTTTCACATTTATACTCACAAGGAGGGCCAAGAAAGGTCATTAATTACACATGGAGTCATGAGATGTTGTTTTGACGGGTTTTCTCTTTATATTTGTTAAAATATTTTTATAGGTACCACTTAGAACTCCCTTGGATTCAATGGCATCATGAAGGAACTCACAGGCGTGTGCTTCCAACAATGCAATGACCGGACTTCCTCACCAAAGAAGGACCCCATCACCTACCCAGCATCTTCAATGCTGGGTCTTGGATGCGTTGATCCAAGAGTACCACATTAATGGTACTCTTCCAACAGTGGAGGTGGCCATGCACACCCTCCAATCCGCCAGGACTCGCTGGTCGCCTACCCAGTAGTGGCTACAAAATAAAATCCAGACCTCTCATGTTTCCATCTCAAACCATTTCAGGAGTCTATCCCCAGAACGAGACAACGCGTACCTCCGTTATCTTAGGGAGGAGGATGAGGTCGACACCGAGGAATTCATCCCCACTGAACGTGGGTTCGGCTCCATGGCCCCCGCCAGGAGACGTCATCACTTTCACGCCGCAACTCAACATCCTCATAATAAAGAGTATGTCACCCTGAGGATCCAGGCCCACGATCCCCGAGTTCCCGCCCCTCGGACCGCCCGATGAGGGCAGCAAACGTACAACTAGGGACCAGTCATCACCCTTGTCCCTGAGGAGGAGCTCCACTGCCCAGTCACAGAGACGTATCACAAACAGGCACATACACATGTTAGATCCTCCAAATCCCTCCATCCAGACATGGCGGCATCATACGTCTAGGCGCGTATCCCCGCCGGGCTCCATCAATCCCATCGCTCACACAGGATGGCACCTACCCGGTAGGCACCACTCCCAGCCCAGGGTCATGAAGCCCACCAACCAGACATGGGGGCCACCCAGTGCCTACAGGACCAGCTCCTAGATGATCCTCTTGATGCCTACAATCCCAATGTTGTATAGATCAACAAAACCCGCCATTCAGATGTGGCAGAAATTAATAGGCGGGCACATCTCCCTACCAAAAAAGGCCACCAACTCGAAACGGTGGGAAACCAACATATGCAGGGCCAGCTACCTATGGATGAAAGTAAAGTCTGCCACCCCGATGTGGCGACAAACGGAGAGATAAACAGACATATCCTGGCCTAGGGGATGATTCGTTCACCTTCCCCAACACAGAAGAATTTTCAGTACCCACTGACCACCGGAGGACTGGAGCAGGATATTCCTACTCCGATACTGGAATGGGTTTTCATACCCATTCCAACCAAATATGTCTCTCTTCATATCCTGGAAATGATGGAAGAGAAGGTATCGATCCTAGATCATATCATGGAGACTTGGCATAATTTAATTGCATCAGCGGAAACAATAAGGACTTTGGCCCGTGAGCCCATATCTCCAATTGAGGCGACTCGTCTAAGAGATGAGATAGATGCCTCGGAGCTGATTTTCATCCCTTCTTCTTCCCATGAGGGTAGTCAGCAATATTCCATGATGTAAGGGCAACCGGATCGTGTAACATCACTCGTTCCAACTGGGGGACACTCATCCATCATGGTGGATGCTCTAGAGCAGGAATATATCCCTACTAAAAGTCAAGATGTTTGTCGGTGTATCCCAACAAAATCACGGGACCGAATTAGACAAGGACCCAAAGGTGAAAGACATTTTCAATAGCAGACAGTCCCCGATTCCCGCAAGAAAGCGCCCTGAACGCGCCGAAGGCAGCTGGAAAATAAAGAGCAGGTTCATGAGTCCGCTCTGCTGGAAGCTGGGGTTCCCAATGCCTCTAATCACATATCAAAGTCTTAGAACCCTTCCCACCCATTACCATATTATGGGAGTGGCAGTAGCAGTTGCAAAGGTCCTCCCCACAATGTCGCTACTAGAAGATCTGAAGGTCCTCCCCAGAGCACCCACAGGGGCCTCCCCCATGAGCATATAACGATCAATCACAAGAGCTCCTCTATTGTGTGAGTCATGGAAAACCTCCACATGACCAGAAGATCGAGCAGCAAGAAGGCCCTCCACTTGCTACGGTCCACCCTGAAGGTCCTCCCTGAGGTATACATTACAAGAACTCTCTATGCAGTGGGACAATAGATTATGATAGTAGTATTCTCCATCATAGTCACAACTACAGAGTCCCTCCCTGCAGTGACATCTCATCACGACAAGAAGGACCTCCCCTTGTCATGGCCTACCCTGAATTCCCTCCCCAGGGGTTATGTTGCAACTAAACTCCACGTAGTCGGGCATCAGATCACGGTGGTAGTCCTCGCCACCCTGATAATGGTGGTCCTCCCCGCCGAGGCATCAAGAAACGAGGAGGCCCTCCACTCATTGTGGTACATTCTGAAGGCCCTCCCCAGGGTGTACACAGGAGATATTCTCCTTGAGGCAGCTGTAATGGTAGTCCTCACCATTGCAGCAGCTGTGATGGTAGTACTCACCCCCACGGCCGCCATTGTGAAGGTCCTCCCCGCAGTGGCCCCAAGAAACAAGAAGATCCTCCCCTAGTCCTAGTGTTTTTTGAAGGTCCTCTCTAGGATGCACATCAAATGTCAAACCATGATGGTCATCTTCACCAAGATGTAAGTTGTTGCGAAGGCCCTCCCCATAACAACGATAAGTAGCCAGAAGGTCCTCCCCTTGCTGAGACACGCCTTGGAGGTCCTCCCCCATGTATGCACTACAAAAGTACACTATGCAGTGAGGCGTCAGGCAGTAATGGTAGTCCTCGCCATTGCAGCTTCCATAGTGAAGTTCCTCCCCGCAATGACATATCATATCAACAGGAAGGTCCTCCCCATGCCGAATCGAGCACAGAAAATCCCTTGTATGCCGAGGCACTCAGAATGATGGGATCAAGGATGTCAGATTCCCAACTAGTCGCCAATGACACCCTTCTTCAATTGGAATATCTTCCGGGGCTACGTTCATCTTCTGAACTACCTCGAAATCACCAACATGATAATTTGATACCTACTGGTCCCACTGCCTCCGACCATGCTATCAGTGAGAATCTTAGTTGGGCTGACTAGGTAGAGGAGTCACTAGCGGAGGAGTATGCCGACATGTTGCACCTGAGGAAACAATAGGCCAGGTATGATATACCATTTATTTTTTGGCCCATTTCCACCTCTCAATTCGACATACCCAGAGAGGTGTTGGAAGAATGCGTGCATGACATCTTTTACAATATATGGACAACCCTCCGCTGGCTGAAATCAAGATTCATGCCCTACGATGGGTATGTAGACCACATTAAGACAATAGGAGACCTCCTGCATCACATCGACTTGGAATCTCTTCCTTCAGTGTGGCAACAGTGACCCGAGTGGCGTAAAGGAAACATGGAGATAGACTACCTCCATGCGATGAACCAGTTGTGCCGCCTCATCAATGATGCTCCAATAGGAGTCCATATAAGGGGATGGAGGGAACATGGAGCTCTGCATTTCACTCCGCTCCCCGCCCAGAAGAACCCGTTCGGCATGGTGTCTTGCAACGTCATCACGTCAAGACATCAATCGAGTGGTCTCGCTATTCATGAAAGGCAACCTACCCAACAGAGACATGCCTTGAGTATGTTCCAGAAGCGTCAGGATCGACGGAAACAAGTCATTCAAGAACTCTTGAATCAGGCCATCGAGAGCATACAACAGGCCCCTCGCCTAAGAGAGGCTAATCCGCAGTCATTAACTGCCTCCCTAGAATAGATTGATTCACATAAGATCTCAGCACCAAACATAGTTCACCCCGTAATGGGGGCACACAAGATCAGGCAGGTAGCGATAGCAGCAGCCACTGCTGCAATCCAAGGTCAACCCCAGCCTATAGGGCTGGGGAATTTTTAATAACAAATTCCCCTGTAAGACCAATAAAAATGGCAATAGACTCAACATCCAAGAAACGGAGCCAACCCCAACACTCAGGGATGGGGGAATTTTTACCTCCTCAACAACAACCTCCCCCATGAGAATCAGTATTCTCTCGTCTAGGGAGGACAGTTAGAAGGGGAGGTTCCTGCCCCATCCCGTCATTCGAATCATCCTCTCCTTCAAGAGGGAGGTGTACCGTAAGGTCACATCAAAGAACTCTCCGCGTCACCCTTCTTCAAGGAGCTCCAAAGCAATCCAGATATAGAAGCGGGAAGACCAGTAAAAGATACAGGAGATCCTCTTCATATTTGGAAGATGACATCTTCTCTACCCCGTGATGTGAATCCATCAACACCATAGAGGTTAACCTCATAGGTAACACCGAAGATGATGCAAATCCGGATGGATCGAGAGAAGATGGTTCCAGTCAGGCTATGACTCACAATGAACCACCAGGTGTGCACCCCCAGAACTAGAGGGCCTGCCTAAATATGGCCTCCCCTTCAGCTAACCTTCCTCTACTGACCCTGCAAACTTCTAATAAGGATAAGAACAAAAGACCGGATTCCCTTAACCCGCCCCCCTCTCTTGATAAAAAAAATCCACTTACGGTCGAAGAGAGGTTCGCTCTACAGGAAGAGGAAATGAAATAATTTAGGCAGCTTAACACCGAGCTACTCCAGAGGAATCGTCTTATTGAAAGCGCATTACAAGAGGAACCACATCATGCACTCCCATTAAGTGCACCTCAAAGACCAAGGTTTGCCCCGGAAAACAAATCACAGTTAGGGCTCCCGCCCAACGAGGTGCCCGACTCATCCAACTACCTAAATGTGGATCCATATGAATACCAAGACATCCCTCCACTCAGGAAGCAATCAGAGTAAGTACGTCTGAACCCTCTAAAGGTGTCAAAAACGGCACATGCACCCATGGTGCCAACCGAGCTGGATCCTCAAGCAATGCCTCAGCATACACCTACCTAGGACCGGGCCCAACATGACATAAACCAGGGTCTCACCAACACCATCGAGGAATGGACATCTCAATTGGAAGCAATGGAAGGTCTATGCACTCAGATACAGCCAGAGCGGAAGCCCTACCCAGAGTGGGTGAGCAACACACCACCTCCACCCAATTTTGGGAGCCCTATATTCCCTATTTTCAATGGATCAGGTGATCTGGAATAGCATTTGATGCACTACATGTCTTATTGCGACCCTATGATGGGAACCTAGAACAACAAGAAGCAGTGAAACTCATATGATTCATATAGACCTTGCAAGGATCTACCTTTTTCTGCTATACGAGCCTTCCAACCCAGTGAATAAAAAGATGGGAAGACCTTCGGCAGTAGTTCTTGTTCCACTTCATCTTAATGCTACCTAAAACAGCGGTCAAAGACCTCAAGAACTTCAAGCAGAGGGATAAAAAGAGTGTCTTAGATTTCATCGCTAGATGGAAACGTCTAACCTACTCTCTGAATAGGCCAGTTCCCCATGATGAGATACTGGCCATATGTATCGATAAACTTCTAGACGAGCTGTGAACACTGCTCATACTAGTGGAGTGCACCACTGGGATCCGCCATCTCTCGGCCATCCCCCATAGAATTGATGACTCCCTGCAGCGGACCAATATGATGTCCCAAATAGCATCATAGGCACCTACAAAGCAAACAGTTAGAGCTAAAGCGTCCTCTATCACGCTCAAGCTAGCGCCTGCGCCTGCTCCACTGCCTAGGCCTCCACCAAATCGTCATGGTCCCCCTGTATATCAGTAGCCGCCTCCGTCTAAGCGGGACATTCAGAGCGGATCGAATCGGAACCAATATGAGGAATGAAGACAGAAAGTATACTCATTCCGAGAGGACCAAGTCTGCGGCTACTTCATCACCGTCATGAATTGAAACTTACTCCACCTCCCAGATCCAAGGAAACCCAAAGAAGTCAGCCGCGATGACAAGCCATATTATTGTCCCTACCAATGAATATTGGGGAATAATATTCGGGAATGCTTCATCTTCAATGACCTCCTGCAAAGGATGGTATACTCTGGGAAGGTCGAGCTGGGAACACCCCCAGCACATGTGACATATATTTATACCACTGACTCCGACAAAGGGGAGGGGTGGAAAAAAGTCACCAGAAAAAAATGGGTAGAAATTTAATAACTGGATGACTTGGAAGACTATCAATTGAGCCCGGGGCATACTCTGAGCTCAACTACAGCAGCCAGTGTTGCCGCCAACAGCCCCCGATGCTGCACAACCAACAATATTAGCCTCACAACCCTCTTCGAGCCGGTCATCTAGGTGTAATCGAGAAGGGAGGAGACAAGCGCAGGAGTAGCCGTCTGCAACAAGGGCAAAGTTATCCCTGACACGTTTGGATTTTATGCCCCCAATCTTGGCGCCACGGGAACCGACCCACCAAATGGCACCATAAAGGAAAACCGGCCGAGTTGACTTGTCAGAGGATGAGGAGCCACTTTTTGGTTCCATCAACATCATCCATCTTATGGAATTGTTCCCTGACGAAGGGAATGTTATGAACCCGAGTTCCCAACCCAAAGGGTTGGGAGGGGGAATCGAAGAGGCAGGGGATACCAGGGGAGGCGCAGTCGAGGCCGAAATCAACCCGACATTTGGACCCCAGCCCAATCTATTAATATCGCGGAAACTCATGGGAGAACCCTTAAACAGAGTCATTAGAAGAAACAATATCCCTACACCTCCACAAGCGGCCACTCTTCCCCTGTCATTCTACAGTACCCATCAGAGGAAGAACAAATTTCTATCCACCTAGTGCACACAAATAGACTGGACGGACCGAATCCCCAAAATGTGGGGACACCATTTACATCGGACACCACGACCGGTACCTCCTCTCTCATATTCCAAATCCCAAGCTACCCGCTAAGACCCCCCCCCCCCCCCCACCAATGAAGAAGAGTCAGCCGCTAGAGCAGAAATACAACATCCTTATCCAGCTGGAGTTAGTGCCAGCAAAACTGTCGATCCTGGATGCCCTGAGTTTGTGTGCAGACTTCAGGGAGGAACTAATAGAATCCTTGCTCATCCTCTAAGAGTTTCAAGCTGAGGTAGTCGCCGCTGAGATTTACTGGACATGGACTGGCTCGACTGAATGCAATGCTGTGATTTCCTTCACCAATCAGGATGAAAATTCCATCATGAAAGGACACATCAATCCACTATAGGTGTCTGGCATGCTATGTGATATTGAGATCCGTAATGTCTTTATTAACAAAAGCTCTGGAGTTAACCTCCATCCCCTACGAACACTCCATAGGCTGGGCTACAATGAGAATGACCTAGTACCCTCATCCACAACTCTGTTAAGTTATGACAAGAGTGAACAGACGCAAATGGGAAAAATTAAGCTAAAGACCAATTTTGGGGACCTTGTGGCCTACTCAGAATTCCTAGTGGTCCTACAGAACACAGCCTTCAATGCCCTGCTGGGAAGGTCGTGGCTCCATAAGCATGTCTTCATTCCTTCATCCTACCACCAGTGTATTAAGTACTACGTCAATGGGAAAAGTGGTACATTTAACACCGATAAGGCCCCTTTCGAGCTCTCCGAGTCACACTACATTGAAGCCGGGTTTTATGAGCAAAAGAAGAAGAAGACTTCGGTTGATGTTGTCAGCTAGATACCTACTCCAAATGGTCTAAAAATGGTTCCTGATGACCCCCTTAGACAGCTTGGCAGAGACTACGTACTGCCCATCAACCATATTGAGAGTAGGGGTTTAAGTCCGGACACGCACTCAGCTGTCCTCATGGCTTCAGCCATAACGGTCCAGTGTGACAATGTGGGAATGTCTGCCAACCCTCGATTTGGTGGCGAATATTTGATAAAGGACACCCACAATGCCTTGCCTCCGGACTCCCAAGAACTCATGCTGGGAGTTCTCCCCCAGTCAGATCAAGAAGATGGGGATTTGGGAGAAATAAAATGAAGAATATTTCAGGGATGCACCTCCCATATTTGACGAAGGTATCTCTGACACGGTGGATGAGCTCAGGGAAGTAAACCATGGTACCAAATAAGACCAAAGACCCACTCTTTTTAGTGAAGCCATGTCCCCCGAGGTGTACGAGGTGTATACCTATTTCCTGAGGAAACACTAGGATGTCTTTGCTTGGAATTACACAGAAATGCCGAGACATGATCTCGAAGTGGCGACGCATCACCTTGGTTTTCCCGAAGACCACCGAGGCTATAAATAGTCCGCCATAAGGATGCACCCATCACATGATGCCAAAATAGAGGCTCAAGACGATAAGATCATTAAAGTAGGCTTCATTCAGGAGGTCCAGTACCCAATATGGTTGGCCACCATTGTCCCCGTCAAGAAAAAGAATGGAAAAATATGTGTCTGCATTGACTTTAGAGATCTCAATCGTCATTGCTCGAGAGATGATTTCCCAGTCCCGATCACCGAGTTATTAATCGATGCAGCAGCAGGGTATGAGGCTCTACCCTTCATGGACCTCTATTCTGGGTATAATCAAATCAGGATGGACCGAGAAGAGGAAGAATCCACTGCCTTCAGAGCCCCTCAAGGAATATTTTGTTACAGGGTCATGCCCTTTGGTCTCAAGAACACTGGCGTGACATATCAACGTGCCATGCATCGTATCTTTAAACCATTGCTAGAGAGATTCATTGAATGCTATGTGGATGAGTTGGTGGTTAAGTACAGGCAGCAATCAGATCACCTGTCAGACCTTGAGACCTTTTTAAACAAACATCGGCAACATAGCCTGACGTTGAACCCCCTTAAATGCGCCTTCAGGGTTACTTTAGGGAAATTCCTTGGCTTTATCGTACATCGTCATGGCATCAATGTCAACCCTGAAAAGACAAAGGCTATCCTCATTCTTCCATCCCCCCACAATATCACAGAGTTGAGAGAATTCTAAGGGAACCTGGCCTACATCACGCGATTCATAGCCAACCTAGTAGGAAAATGTTTTCCCTTTACTAGGTTAATGAAGAAGGGAGTCATGTACCAATGGACAGATGACTACCAAGAGGCGTTCGACAGCCTAATGAAGTACCTCTCAAGCCTGGTGGTGCTCATGCCCCCAGTTTAAGGAAGACATCTCATCCTATACGTGACGGCCTCAGAGCGGTCACTGGGAGCCTTCCTCGCGCAGAAAAATGACGCCGACAGTAAAGACAGTCTCTATTACCTCATACGAACCATGATCGATGCTAGAACTCGATACTCAAACATCGAGAAGAGTTGTTTGGACTTGGTCTTCGCAGTTCAAATATTGAAACAATATTTGCAGCATCATGAATTCCATTTGGTCCCGCGGAGTGACCCACTCAAGTACATACTTAGCCGCCCAATGCTGACTAGGTTCATGTCCCAATGGGCAGTCATCCTGCAATAGTTCGACATCTGGTTTGTGCCTCAGAGATCCATCAAGGGCCAGGCATTAGCAGCTTTTCTGGCAGAACACCCTTCAATGGAGACTACCACACCAGACACCGAGCTACCTGATGAAGACATCTTCTCATTTCAAGAGGAGTTCCCAGCAAGGGAAATGTACTTTGATGGTGCATCTTGAAGCCCAACCGGGATGATGATGGAAGACCCAAAATTTAACAAGGTTGGTTTGGTGATAATACTCATGTCCCCAAAAAAGGCAATCTTTCCATATTCCTTCCTCCTGTCAGAAAGATGTATGAACAATGAAGTGGAGTATCAATCCCTCATTGTAGGCCTGTTGCTCACACTCCAGGTACATGTACAACACCTTAAGGTAAAAAGTGAATCAGAACTAGTCATCCAGCAAGTCAATGGTGACTATTATATTAAAAAGGAGGAGTTGATTCCCCTGTTTGACCATGTCTGAGGGTTAATGGAAGAATACTCCATAGAACCAACATTGACCTATATTCCCCGATCTCATAATTCCCAAGCTGACACGTTGGCTAATGCGGCCATGGCCCAAGCTAACCAAGACTGAGATGAAACAGTTATCAGCATATCTCATCATCGAATGGTCCGGCCATTTGTTCAGGCTAAGATGGAAGAAATCAACGATGTTAGTCCTGTCCCAAAGCCATATGCTCTTGCCACCAGCTGGATGACCCCCATTACAGAACTACCTTCAATGGGGAGAACGTCCATCAGACCAGGCTGATCGAGAGCAAATACTGAGAAGGGAAATCAACTTTGTCCTATATGGCTGCGTGGGTCAGCAAAAGGTCCTCTACAAATGAGGCCTCGACGGAATCCTCCTCAGATTCATTGATAGAGAAGAAACCACTGTCTTCATGACCGAAGTGCATGGCGGAGTATGTGGAGCACATCAGTTGGGGTCTAAGCTTTCCCATCAGGTACGAAGACTTGGGTACTATTCTCCCACAGTGGCACGAGATTGCAAGTGCTTTACCGCAGAATGCCACCCATTCCAAATTTATGCCAAATTCATACACCAACTCCCATAGTTACTTCATCAATCCAAAAAATCCTTGCCATTTTCCATCTGGGGAATGGATACTGTGGGAACATATCCTCCCACCACAGCCAAACAGGTGAAGTATATGCTCACGACAACCGACTTCTTTTCCAAATGGGTAGAAGTTGTAACCCTTAAGGAAGTCGAGGCAAGAAGCATTGTCAACTTTTTGAAAACCAATATCATCACCATATTCAGTGTCCATCATACCATACTGATGGATAACGGCACCAAATTCTGCTCTACAAAATCAGAGAAACTAAACCAAGAATATAGTATCAAGGCTAGCCACTCATCCCACATCCATGCAGTGGCCAACGGACAGATAAAGGATTTTAACAAGACCCTGTCCAAAATTAACTATAAAATGGTAGAAAAAGAAAAGAATTCATGGATGGATAAACTCCACCATGCATTGTGGGCTTACCGAACCACAATCTGCACCGCTACTCGGGCTACTCCGTACTCATTAGTATACGGAACAGAAGCGGTTCTGCCCATTGAGCTCCAATTTCACTCGCTCTGTGTTGCCATTTGTAATCAGTTATCCAACGATGAGAAATCAGAAAAGCACTTAGGTGAATTTTAAAAGCTAGATGAGAAGCAGTTTCACACTTTTCACCATCTAGAAGTATATCAGAATCGGATTGCATGAGCCTTCAATAAAAAGTTCCATCTTCAGTCTTTTTTGGAAGGAGAATTTGTGTCGGTCCTCCGGACCCCAATGGTACCTAGAATGAAACCTCCAAAGCTGGAGCCCAAGTGGGAGGGAACGTATGTTATATACAAGGTCTACTCCAATGGAGCATATGCCCTGATATCCATGGACGGGCAGTTCACTACCACTTCTAAAAATGCTTGACTCCTGAAGAAGTATTTCACATAATGACTAGAAGCAGTTATCGTCTGAGCTGCAGGATGTCAAACTACCAAGCACCCAATGGTCCAAACTCTATGACCCTAAACTAATAGTATTTCTTCCGCACCGGCATAAATAATAGGAATTATCGTCTAAGTTGCAGAATGTTAAATTTCCAAGCACCCAATGGTCCAAACTCTATGACCCTAAACTAAGAGTATTCCTTCCTCACCGCATGACGTTAAACTGCACGGATTTCAGAGAAATATGTATGGCTTGATTCCTGCCCTCGCATGAAACGTAGTGATGCCAGGGTTCCCAATCCTAGCCCATCCACCCCCAAGTAAAAGTTAAAAATTCCCTTTCCCCCGTATATGGACCAGACCTACACATGGTGTATTCCTCTTCCTTACCGCACGACTTTAAACTTCATGGATAAGAAGATTTAAAAATGCCCCTTTCCCCCCATGAATGGACCAGACCTGCACTGGGAGTACTCCAATGAAAATAACGTATGGCTTGATTCCTGCCTTCGTAGGATACATAGATATTCCAGGGATCCCCATCCTAGCCCAGCCGTCCCCAAATAAAAGGTAAAAATGTCCCCTTCCCCCATGTACAGACCAGCCCTGCATGGGGTGTACTTCTTTCAAGGAACTATGTATGGATTGATTTCTTCCCTCGTAGGATATGTAGAGATGCCAGGGTTCCCCATCCTGGCCCAGCCACCCCCAAGTAAAAGTAAAAAATGCCCTCTCCCCCCGTGTACGGACCAGCCTTACACGGGGTGTATTCCTCATCCTTATCACACGATGTTAAACTGCACGGATAAGGATAAAAGAAAAAAAATGCCCCTTCTCCCCCCATGAACGGACTAAACCTGGGCGGGGTGTATTTTCTTTCAGAGAACAACTTAAGGATTGATTCCTTCCCTAGCAGGATACGTAGTGACACTAGAATTCCACAAACTAGCCCAAGCACCTCAAATGAATCCAAAAATACCCCTTCCCCCATACGGACCAGACCCGCACGGGGTGTATTCCCTTAGAAGAACTATGTTATGCTTTATTACTGTCCTCGCAGGATAGTTAGTGATTCCAGGGTTCCCCATCCCAGCCTAGCCATTCCGAAAAAATGGTCTCTCCCCCCGTGTACGGACCAGACCTACACGGGGTGTATTCTTTGTCCTCACTGCATGACGTTAAACTACACAGACTTTGGAGAACTATGTGAGGCTTGATTCTTTCACTCATATGATATGTAGTGACACCAAGGTCCCTCATCCTGGATTAGTCGTCCCCAAATGAAAGTAAAAAATTCCATTTTTTCCTCGTGTACGGACTAACCCTACGTGGGGTGTACCTCCTTCGGGGAACTACGCGTGGCTTGATTCCTGCCCTCGCAGGATGTGTAGTGACATTAGGGTCTCCCATCCTAGCCTAGCCATTCCCAAATATAGATTTTAAAAAAATAAAAATATGCCCTCTTCCCTCGTGTACGGACTAGACCTGCAAGGGGGTATTCTTCGTCCTCACCGCACGACGTTAAAACTGCATGGACTTCGTCCACACCGTACAATGTTAAAAGTGAACGGACTTCATCCTCACCGCACGACGTTAAAACTGCATGGAATTCATCCTCGCCGAATGATGTTAAAACTACATGCACTTTTTCGCGAACCACCCTTGATATATAGTGAAACGAGATGGAAATACTTCTTGCGCATTTAGATGCATCCCCTCCATACATAAGACTCCACGACCCGGATAATTATGGATCCTCAAAACCATTCACAACCATCGTATGATGGAAATTTATCGACCCATGGACACCTTTTAATGACTATGTATACCATGCCCTCAGTGGCTCTGCATTTTGATATCCCCCGGCATTTCTACCAAAGGCAAGATTTCCTCAGGCGGTACTCTTCCTAGCTCCATACGCTTACCGGCCTCAGAGTCCCCATATAATATCTCTATATCCATAAATTTATGGCGTAGTGGTTTACAAGTTCGTCCCCCTTTTCACATCCAAACGTTGCCAGGGTATCTCTACCCGGTTAGCCTATGTATCCCCCCATGGTTCACATGACAACCTGCATCTACGAACATCAAGCCAGGGCTAGGCTACGTTAAATCAATGAACAATTGTAGTGAAGATGCTTCTTGTATGCTCGGACCCCATTATCCCCGCATGCCGATCTCTGTACTATGAGAAATCTTGGATTTTCATAATCATTCATGGACATTAGAAGTGGAAAGTCATCGACCCACGGACACCTTTTCATGACTACGCATACAATGCCCTCAGCGGCTCTGCATATAGATAGCCCCTGGCCCACCTACCAAAGGAATGATTTCCTCGGGCGGTACTCTTCCAAGATCCATATGCTTACCAGCCTCAGAGTTCCCACATCACATATCTTGATCCGAGAAACCTCAGAGTTATAGTGTACAACCTTCATCCCCCACCCTGTTTAGAGTATATCAAAGCATGTTAACTCAGTTATCCTTCGAGTGACTGCAGCAATGGTCACCCATTGGTCTGAGCTATATGACCTCTAAAATATAAGTACTTCTTCCTTACCACATGACGTTAAATTGCATGGAGTGAAGGTACACCCTCACGTGTAAGATAAATTAGCGTAGGGAGCTCTCTAAGCGTTAACAACAACTAGGGTCGAATATGCCCGACATGTCCGGATATTTTCTTACAAAATGTCAGACTTTGTGGCCTGAACAAACATGGATCTTCATAACATTTCATTGCCATCGGAAATAGAAAGGTATCAAACCGTGGACACCTTTTCATGACTATGCATACCATGCCCTCAGCGGCTCTGCATAATGGTATCCCCTGGCCCATCCTCCAAAGGCAAGATTTCCTCAGCCGATACGCTTCCATGCTCCGTACACTTACAGGCCTCAGAGCCCCCAAATAATTTCTCCTGATCCAAGAAGCCCTGGAACCACGATTTACACCAATCAACCCCTCTCAATGTCTTGGGTATGCCGAGATGTTAAATCCTAGTTACATTTTGATCAAGAACAGCCTTTGCAACTACGTCCTTACCACATGACATTAAACTGCACGAAACATCTTGGCCGCTTGGCGACCAAGCATTAAACATCCAGGGAGATGCCTCCAACTACAAGCATTTTTACTGGTATAAAAATGCCCCATGTCCTTGATGCACGATGTTAAATAGCACAACATTCTTTAATAATGCTCCTCGTCTTTACCACATGACATTAAACTGCATAGAAGCCATCCATGCCACGTGACGTTAAACTGCACGGTCAAACCTATCATGGGTCTAGTAAGGAACAAAGGGTTTTCTCTGTCCCTCAGTGCACAGGTCAGACCTGCACAAACCACAATCTCACACTAGTGTAAGAAGGGATGACTTCACCCATCCTCCGAAACTTTGTCCGAGATGTTTCTCCCGTATCTAGGCACCGTCTCCTCATAAACCATACTATGTACTCAGGAAAAAAAGCCGAACTATCATAAACTAGCCCTGGTGGTCCTAATTATAAAACTTCCTTGAAGTTTCCCAGCTATCAGGAGAATGAAATAATTGACTTAGGGACACCTTTGCATGACTATTCATACCATGCCCTCAACGGCTCTTCATATTTATCACCCCTAACTCCTCTCCCAAAGGCATGATATCCTTAGGAAATCCTTCTCTCTGTACGACTCTTGGCCTTTGAGCCCCCATGTCCATCCCGGAATTCAAAAACCTTCTAAGATACCTTTTACCAGCCTCTTTCATGACCCTTCTTGAATATAGTGGAACGACTCTAACAAGATTACCTAAAACCAGGAGAAGCCATTCCACTTTGAATAATGTCCTGGCTGCATGACTTTAAACTACGCCAAGCCCCAATCATCCTTTGGGCTAACTAAATGCATAGAACAGGGAACCTGGGTCCACACTCTTGATTAATATAGAGGTTCTCAAACCCTTTCAGACATCACATACCCTTTCCGAGCCACCCCCGGTGGTTTTCATAATTCTCCAAGCCACCCACTGTGGTTTCCATAAGTCGGACTTCCATGAAGTCCTCCGGCCATCAGAAATAGGGAGTCATTGAAATAATGACACGTTTGAATGACTATGCATACCATGCCCTTAGCGGCTATGCATATTGATGGCCCCTGGCCCATCTACCAAAGGCATGATTTCCTTAGGCGATGTTCTTCTTACCTCTGCACGCCGACACGGCTCCCATGCCTTGAGACATGACATGCATGTCGTTCAAACCTACACATTTTTTCCCACGTGCATTTGAAGGGTATTGAGACATATTTTAATCAACCAAAACTCATTGGGGCCCTCACCCCACCATACCTGGTCAAAGATGTTCTACATAAAACATCAGTAATGATAGTCTTATCGGTGGGACATTAAACCGCTCACAAAAAGAGGCACAAAGCCAGTTAGGCCAAAAACCCGAAATGGGTGACCTAAGAGAAACTCAGGCCATACCCACTGGTTCCCCAAAAAATGGGCCCAGGAAAAAATAGGGTATTAAAATAAAATACAAAAAGTTTTTGGGGTTTTTCTACAAAACCCTAGCAAAAATCAAACTATTCTCACTGGATCCCATGATCCAGGCAAAAGTTAGTGCCCATTTTTTTTATTTTTATCAATATTCTTGAACTCTGATTATTCTATGTTCAGTGAATTAACATATACAACAATCACGCCAAATAATTCCTGTCACAGGAGAATACAACAAGAGAGCTGAGGAAAACATCTCTTTATTCCATAATAATGTTGGTAAGAAGGGCATCCACAATCTGGAGCATCCTTTTGCATGAAAGGTTATTACAAGAGGTTTTCAGTAGATTCCCAAATTTGTATGAGGCACTAATGAGAATCCTCGATTACTTGATAAAGATTCTATAGTAAGGTTGTCTTAGCTTCTGCACCAGCTGGAAACGCTTCCGCCTCCCGGGCCACCTTTGAGCTCGCCCTCATCACCTCCTCCACCCGCCGCTCCCCTTATTCAATTATGGTGGTGACATTAGTCTCTTCCTGCTGCAGCCAATTTATTTCATTACTCAGGACCTCCAGTCAAGAATTTTTCCCAATGACTTCTCCCTGGAGTCTCGCAACTACCCCGACATTATCATGAGCCTCTGTTAGGAAAAGCTGTCGGGTCGCAGAAAGGTAGGCTTCAGATTAAGCAGCAGAAAGGCGAGATTCAAAACCACCCAGTCTTTCCCAGTCAGCAACCACCTGCTTGACTATATTATAAATACCATAGTATTCAACACTGTCAAATCCCCACAGCATAAATAGATTGCACAGCTTCGTTAATTTGGTCGGCATCTCGGCCATGGTCTTTTGAGAAATCAGCTTCCCAATTTCCTCTCAAGCCCTTTGGCGAGCAGGTAGAAGACTGAAAAGGACTTGTTGATTAGGCTCGGATTCACTCCCAGATGAAGATACGTATTCAGGGATGAACGTCACCAAGGAGGGACCCGATGTGGCTTCACTCGCAAACCCTGGCCCCGCGGCAACTTCACCCCTGGCGGTTGTCGTCACAGGAACGATCGGATCTGATGACACCATCGCCAATGCCAAAGGTCATGATCCTAAAGCTCAAGAGTTGATAAGACATATTAGTATCCCTAATTAGAAAATTGAAGAGGTAAGAGTTAGTGGTAAGATATTGAGAAACTTACCCCTGATCATCAAGGCGTCGGTATCCTCATGCTCTGCGCCACCGTAGCCACTCAACGAAGACGCTACATATTTTAGATGAAAGGGAGTCCTAGGAACCCCCAGAGGTTTCTAGGACCTAAGGCCATACCCAAGGCCAGTAACTCCCAAAGCTATCCCCAAGCGGTTGGCTACGAAGATCCTGCCCAGGGAAATAACTCCCCCGGTAAAAAAAATAATGGACCACTCTAGGTTTCTGACAACTAGCCAGATTACAGGCTCATCCTCCATTGCCACGGGATCCATTGGGTCTGAGGTAGCTGGCCCCGTCATATTTGGGGCCTCTTCGATAGGCATGAGCACCCCATCCTCCCCCGTAATTATAAAGGCCGTATGATCAGTGGGAGTCTCGACTTCCAGCTATTCCTCCTCTGATATATCTCTGACTGATGAAGGCAGTAGTAAATCTTCCACATCACTAGACCCTTCAGCAGGGCCCGCCATTTCATCATGCTCAGGTGTGGCTGTAGGTGATCCCTCAGGTGATAAGGGGGCAGAAGGTACAACCGCTTTTGTAGGCACGACCATGTCTCCAAGTGGCCCGAAACCATGCACCAAAACATGTTAATAACTGGAAGAATCAGAATATATTAGTTGTCAATCTAGGAAACGGGAAGTCATGATTACCCGACGTCCACTATCTGAGCTGTTCTGATAAACGGGACGCCTGCTGACATCTCTCGATCTGCCCAGGGGACAGTTCTTCGCTCAGAATGCTGAGAGGAACTGGAGGAGGAAAGACCCTAGCTGGGTCCATAATGGTCGCTTCCATGAGCTCAATTTCACCAGGAGATGCCCCCCTCGATGATCCCCATAGCTGAAAGCACGTGTTGGCCTGCTGTGATACCGCGGGGAGTATACTACGCGGACGGAATTTCCCCTTGGGATTTCTCATCACCCTTCATAAAAGGAATAAATTTTAGAACCTTCGCAGTAAAGGTGGAGGAAAGCCGAATTGGACAAACAGGACAACCACTTCTTTGGGATCTGACGATTCAGGATGTCTTATCATCATGGACACTTGGGTAGACCCATAAAGCTGGTTTCAGAGTGAATGAATGTATGCATCCATCTCCTTCAATGAGGCGACTATTTCATCGAGATCCTCTTCCAGTAGTATGTGGGGTGGAGCGAATATCATTTTAATACCTGAAAGCTCGAGAGTGCCCGTTTGGAGTAACGCCAAAAACTCTTCATCCATTCCACTGACCCTCGGGTCATCCCAAATCCTCCAAGCATCCATAAATGTTGTCGTAACAAGAACGAATAGCCGGGGAGGATCGACCAGAGAGGGTCGGGCAGTGACAAGGGCTGGTGGGGGCACCAATGGCCGTGTTTGTTTTCTAGATCTCACTACCACCATGGAACTCTTTGGAGCAACATTTGGGTGGGTCCTCACAGGCAAGGGGGGGATTTCCTTGCCACAGCCGCAGTGGGGGAATTACCGAGATCACTGACCCCCGAAGAGTGATCACCCGCTTCCTCATCCTCGTTAGTCACCAATCGTAGTATGGACTGGACTCGATGATTCGGCACTACATAACCCCGGCGGGCATGAACGTAAGCCTCAAGGTCCGGGAGATACAGCTTGGCCCTCTCCAGGTTTGCATCATAATAAATGTCAACAGGAGCAGATATGTAGCCCAGCCCATCAAATGCCACTCCTGATTCCTGGAGATACTACTAAAGAGAATGGGGATACTGGCTGTGAAAGAATTCCCAACCTTTGAATTTGTCCCATTGACCCCAGGTTGTCAGAAATGCAGTATCCATGGGAATAACCAACTCTCTCCAGTAAGCTTCAAGGGCATGAGAGGATACACCTCTGTATGTTAAAATCTTCTCCAAAAGCACGGGACCGGTAGGGTTTTGAAGAACCTTGCCCGGCCTGGTTGAAGAATTATCCCCCTTTCATGTCCCCATTCCCTTCGATGGCTTAGGACTTGAGACAGTGGGAACCCATAACCCTAGCTGGCCATTCGGGTACGACTGCACCCAAGAGTCGATATAGCTCTTACACAAGAAAGGCAAGGAGTCTTAAAGTACATGAGTCATAACCTCACAACTAGTATCTTCTCAGGTATACATTAATCACAGTTTCCTGGTAACCGTTAAATGGAGGTTCTCGCGGGCGCCATTGAGTGTGGGAGGACACAGTTCCTGGACACAGCCAAATTGACGTCCGAATCGCCAAGGCACGTACCCCTCACAAATCAGTTCCCCACCGATATGAGCCACCAAAATTCCCTCTTTTAGGGAAAAGAGATATCCCCGCTTGTTAAACTCCTCTAATATAGTATTCCTAATTCCACCAGTCGGGGAGGGATATGGTCGGAAATTGAAATGATCATAACTTGAGATCCAACTCGGCAGCAGACACATATTATGAACTGTTTGTTGTCCATCCTTCTCATGGGTCACCCACCCTTCGGGCATAACCCCGCTAGTCATTTGGAAGTGTGGCCGGAATGTGGTAACCAGAATATGAAGAGGGTTGATAAAATTGTAGCAGTTCTTGATATGCACTCCCAACCATCCCCAGAGGATTTTCAAAGGGCCAGCTAACCGGTTTGGCCGACTCCTATCCGTAATATTGCTAAGAAACCAATAAATCCTGGCCAATATTGGGATGACCAAGTTGATGACGATGCTGGTAGCAATCTGTGCATCCATGAAAAAAGTAGAGACATGTATGCCAATAGTCTCGCATATGGGAAATAGCCAGCCACTCAAGATCATGGCCAGAAATGCTGCCAGACGGAGCAGTTGATCGACGTCCGAGACAAGCTCCATGCCCTAATCATTGAACTGACCTTCCTCCAGGATCATCCAGTTGTTTCCCCGCTACCTTTGGGACTCCATTGTAGGGCTGTTCATGGGTCTGCATGGGAGATCCATGGACTTTCTCTCTCTATCAAATCCCTTGACCCATTCATGATACAGGACAAGCTGTTTTGGAGTTGTATCCTTTGAATTCTTCTGGGCCTGGTCAATAAGCTGATTCACCAAGGGGGGAGTCCTCTCTTCATTCGTCCACACAGAAGAGGGAGGCAATAATTCCTCATACATACCCCCAATGACGGGGACCCCTGAAATATGAAAGATGTCCCAAAAACTATTACTCATTTCACCACAGACCATATGGAATGTGTTGGTGTTCGGACTCCAACAACTCATATGTTGCCTGGCGAGGGCTTGAGGCCAATGGGTATAGGATTGGGACACCTAGATAGCTTCATATAAGCCTACGGCTCGGAATTCTGCATCAAACTCTGCACAGCTCTGGCCAACCAAGAAGGGCCACCCCCAATTCAATGACTTAAATGCCCCTCCAGGCCTAATGTCCTGGTCAGCTGACTAGCCATGCTGGTTGTTTACCATAGCATTATAAGCAATGCTCTGGTAACAATGAATTGTCACATCCAGATGACGGTGTTCCCCTGTTGGGGACATAGGATGGTGATTCAAAACAGATCTGGCACATGTATCCCTTACGAAAGGCCACCCTCTGGAGGATATCATAGATCGATGGATAGTGCTAGTAAATATCCATGTTGCAGGATTGTTTTCATGAGATGGTATCAGAATCGGTGTATCGGGCAGTAAACCAAACCCATAGGCAAGAAGGCTGTGGGAAAAGGGGTACTCCCACTATGAGTCGGAGAGTCGATCGGCAAGGAAGGAGCACAGTGGGGAGTGGCAGACTCCATCCTTAACAGAGCTGAACACATCCTTTAGGTGCTGATCACCAATCGAAAGAGGCTTAGCAACAGGCCAGGGTGCAGGGTGAGGGGGAACCATATTTTCTCCCTACATTATAAAAATCGGGAAAATGGTTAGTCCGGAATAGTAAATCTAGACAAAAATACCAAGCATATGGGAAAAACATCAAGAATCCCCCATGACGAGGCCCAAAAGCAGGCCTCAAAATGTGGTTCATGATGACTGCATCCCGCGAACCAACCCTACATAGAAGATGTCCATGGTACTGTGGCCCGTGGAGCGTTGGCCAGAAAACTACGAACCTGGTTGCTCTGCATAATCTTAATCCTAGATTTAAATAATTATATTCGAATGACTTAAGATATTTTCAAAGTCTGGAAGTTTTCACACCGCGGACCATCAAAACTGTGGAGTGAGTTCTTATGCGGCCCGACGTGATGTACTTTTTAATTAATTAAATGTGTTGGTTCGCGGTTGGGAGATTAGGCCGCGGGTGAAGGCGATCGCGAATGAGGATTGGTTCGCGGAAGTGGCATCTGGTTTGTGGATGAGGCGTTTCGTGAAGGAACGAGCATGCGGAGACAAAAAAAAGCAAGAGATCTCTGGTTTCGTGAATAATCTGGTAAAAGACAAAGGAAGGGCCCCCGTATTTATAGCCATGGTCCCTTACCAGGTCCACTCTCCTACCGCAAACCATCCAAGTTTTAGAACCACCCTACATCGGAATGGCCTCCTCTTTATTCTGATCGGACCCCATTCCGATGGGGGGCATTTGTTGGGTCCTGAAAAAAAATCCGCAACGAATAATTATAGTTTCCTTTAATACAAGGGAGATTCTACCGAATTTCCCCCATAAAGAATTGGAGAAAAGTGTGGAGTATACTCAAAGTATGACACAAGAAGAACCGGTCCTTAGACCAGTCTAATGATAATGGAACACAACCGGTTCCGCGAAGCACCCCCTCCATGGACCATTGTCGTTCGCGGAACAGAGGCGGGGATCCTCTACGGGTGGGAAATAGGATGGGTGCTGAGTCGGTCCACCATCACGAACCGCCCCAGCTGCGGACCGCGTCGACAGGCCCCGACCACATCCGCTATCATTCATGGAATTAATGCGGAACCCTACACGGCCACGAAGCACTCCCCCATGATAGTTTGGTACGCGGAGTAGGAACGTTCAATGCCCCCCACGAGTTGCGGATTGACTAAGTCATCAGTAAACCGGGTTTCCGATCATGGGCCTCCACAGAAGGTGTTGCATGATCACAGATACATCTCTTTCCCCACTGTATAAAAGGAGATCGAGGGTGAAGAGTGGGAGGAGGCAATTAGAGATCGATAAGTTTCAGGTGGATGGATTTCGAAGAAAGGAGCTTAGGATTTCGCAAACAGCGAAGTTCCAGTTCGCAAACCAGAACAGGTATGAAGTTGGAAGTGAATTAATAAGGAACCAAAAATGCATAAAAACTTGGTGAACCAAAAATTTAAAATAACAAAAAAAAGAAGATTGTGAACCATGTCCCCCCCCCCCCGTGGATGCACTCCCCACAGACCAGGGAGTTTATCCCCCTTCTCTGATCCGTCACACCGCGTAGCACCCTTCTACGTGGGCGAAGCCCTGACAAATGAACCCCCAACCAACTTCTCCCTTGGCAGCCACTGCTCGCATGGGCCCCTCCGCATACCAACCTAGTATGTGGGCTGAACCCACAGCAGCGAACCACCCTAGTTCGCGGGATGCCCACCAGTCTGCGGACCTCCCTGGTTCGTGGATGGCCTCTCTAGCCACGTAGCATCTCCCTATACGAAGGGCACCACAACTTATACACATGTGTGGCCTTTCGGATCCCTCAATGTTCCCATTCCACAAGCCAGATAAAATACTTTGAATCCAGCCTGATCCTTGGAAACCCCATCATTGGCCCATTCATCGGCCACGAGTTGTGGCCTTCACCAGAGCCACTGAACCTGTGTGATGTAACCTTCAGGCACATCAGCTCGCCATTTTGAGTTCACACACGCATGGTAAGCGAGGGTGAAGGGGTTTCTCTGTCCCTTGAGCGTATTTCCAAAGAATTATTGGGTTTACATTCCCAAGGTAATGCAGAGTCCGAGCCTGAGAATCCTATTTCTGCCCCTCTACTTGTTAGTAATGGGGCACTTCTCCCCTCCTCAATGCGTGGCAGACAACCCATCAGAAGGAAGCCCCCATGAACCTTTATACTTCCCCATGGTCATGGCCAAGGAAGGGCATAGTGAGGAAGGGTGCTGCTCCGTTCTTCTTTGGGGCCAACTCCCTCTCCCGCTGCGCTTTTTCACTATGGGCATCCATTTCGGAGTAATCCCCGACTTTTTGGGCTGCCCCCATGCATAAACCTCACTCCACTTCCCACTGACGCACCTTTCAAGACGTGATCGTCTGGTCCCTTCTGCCTCTTGTTTCTCACACAGAGTATGACTCATATGGGATTAGAGTAAGAATCGACCATGGCATTGTCTCCTGGGCTACCTCAGAGCGTAAACCCCACTCCATCTGAACTATGTGGACTTTGATCCCTGTCTCCTAGGTAGGGTACGTAGGAAGCCTCCCCGAGGATCAATCCCTAAAATTTGTCGCTCCAACCCCACTTTTTATGTCGGTTCTCCGACACTCTATTTGAACTATGTGGACATTGATTCCCCATCATAGGGATACGTAGGAAGCCTCCAAGTGGGTCAAGCCCAATCACCATCGGACCCCCAGGTCCACCTACATGTCTGTTCACCGACACTCCAATCCGAACTATGTGGAATTTGATCTCTTTCTCCTAGGAAAGGTACGTGAGAAGCCTCCCCAAGGTTCGATCCCAACAACCAGTTGATCCGACTATCTTCCCGTCGGTTCACCACACCAACCCTGGGCATCCTGGAGTGTAAGCCCCATACCAAACCGAAATACATGGATCCTGATTCCTCTCATGAGGATACATAGGAAGCCCGTATCACAGGTTCGATCTAAATTCTCAAGTCGTTATCTATCCCCCCAGGATGAAAATAAACTCTAGAGTTCCTGGTTACGTGGCTTTAAATCTGTGCCATCTTAGTGAGTCCAGAATCCTCAGAGTCATTAATCCATCAAGGGATGGTAAACCTCAGTCGTAAATGATTCCAAACCCCTGCGTCCAGCTGACCATTGCCAACTAGGAGTAATCCATGGATACTATGCTTGGGTATAAACCAAAGATTCGTGAACATAAGAATACGTCTTAAATCTATAATAGAGTCCCAGAACAGACAATAATTCCCCCCAAAAGGGTGAGATGAGCCCGACTTCCCATCCTCTCGACCAATGTGAGTTCTTAAGCATCGCTGGTCAAACCACCCAGTGAATGCCTGCCTTCTGAAATCAGGTCCACGTATTGCTGGATATGGCACCATTGGGTGTTTGGAGGCAAAAACTGTACACCCAATATGAGTGATTAAGCATAACCCAATCATCTCTAATCAACCATCGGGTAGCGCACGTTTCTCTCCCATGACCCCATCGTGCGTCGCGAGACAACCATTATCATTGATGAAAAAAACATCATGTTGAGAGATAGATGAAGAAAAACTATAATATAATTCCAATAATAAAATATTTTTTCTTTTAAACATATGAAAATTATTATTGATGATGGAATTCAATGAATTCATAGATATAATATATCAAATATATAAACAATATAATGAAAAATAAATTTTTTAGCAACATTTATATAATACCATTTCAAGATAATTATTATAAAAATTGATAGGTAGAGGGAGTATATTCCCATTAAGAGGGATGAGTCATTGGTTACCAAAAATACCAACTCTAATTATATATTTTTTCCATCACCAGTTAGTGTAATTAGATCTCGATGATTATAATGAAATGATGAGATAGATAGTAAAAAATAAAACACATGACATAAGGTAGAATATATATTATTTAGTAACTCTTCTCATATAGTGAATAATCATTAATGAACAATGATTGTGACCTTATTGTTCTTATTCATACTATATTATATATAAATAAATGTGCAAGAGGTAGGAGATGGACCTGAACTCTGCTTACATGAGTGAATGAAAAGTGATAAACAAAATTTATCAATATTTACATAGATCAACTTACGTTCCTCTAAATTTTATACCATATTTACAACATTTTTGTCCTCTTCCAGACCATCGTCAAGTTTCCTAGAATTATTGCACAATTATTTTAGAGTTTCATCTCTTTTTTGATTCTTTCATTAACTTGGATGAAAACCTAATATTAATAAATAACACATGTACCATGTTTTTACTTGATCTACAATAGTGTGATGACAAAATATAAAAGTTATAGAAAATAGATCCCAAATATCCTAGTTATCCCTTAATCAAAGTTGTGGTGCATCCTGGTGGACTACAATGTGATGCTTATAAAATAACTATAATTAGAAAACCAGAAAATTTATATAGATAATACCATTGTGTAATGAACCATATCTAAATTGTTTTGGAGATGACTCATACATTAAAGTATGAATATTATGATTATAGAGTGATACATTTTGACTTTATACTAGTGAGACATAAAAAACATATGGTTATTTCCCCATGGTGTAGTTGACCCCCATAATCTATCATAAATATATTAATTATAAAACCATATATAACATAATATAAGCATTATATATACTGTTAAACTACTCATATACCATTGAACCTTTTTAGTGAATCCAATTCAACAATGGTGTGGGGATTATATATAAGTGTAAACTCTACACCTGGAATATTCTTATTAGGAAACATCAATACACTTCAAGTAATTATATGATTTATCTCAATAAAATATTGTTTGACGGAGTGGATACTCAAGAGGGGGGTGAATTGAGTTCTAATTAAAATTTCTGTTTAAAAACTTTGTCTTAAAATCCCCCAAATAAAACACAGAATTAAACTATAGTGAATTTATATCAAAATAAAGGTTCTGTTAGGTTCTCAAAGGATTGATTATTTCCCAGTTAATCAAATCAGAAGAATTGATTAACTTTTGAAACTAACTTACGGATTTACCACTAATATAAACACTTGCGTGTTTAATTATCAAAGTGACTTTAAAACAGTTTTGGTTTTAAAGTAGTTTGCAGCGGAATAAAAAAACATTGAATGATATAGCACATTAGATATAACCAAGAGGTTCAGTCTCAAGCCGAGACTTAGTCCTCCCAACAATTTATATAAAAATGATCCCCACCCTGGATCAGGGTTCACAACAGTTTACAACTGTCCAGGTCCAAGAACTCTACCACTTTTATTCGTGGGAAACAGAACAACAGCCACCGGCTGTCCAGGTCACACACGACCTCTACCACTATTACCTTGGGAAATGAAAGATATAAAGAGTTTGCTGAGGATTTACAAATCCTCCAATTAAAGTATAGGAGACAGTGTGTGTGTTAAATATATCAGATAACACACACTGCTCAAAATGTAAAAAGTAAATCACAGAGACAAAGATTTAGAGTTTAGAAATGGCTCGAGTGATTGTTGTGCAGCTCTGGACTCCTTTGGATTGATCAGAATTGGTTCTGAGTCCTATTCCGGTTTGTGTCTGGAAAACAGAGTGTCGTCTACTTCTTTGACTTCCAGGTGTAGAGACAGAGGAGATAGTAGTCGATGAAGTTCTTGTGTTATGTTCTCGTTCTCAGCTCTTCACTGGTATGCAGTAATGAATGATTTCTTCATGTAAGTTCAGTCATATCTTTGCATTCACAGTCATTTGTTCTTCCATCACACCTCGTGGTTTGTATGTCTCTGTGTATTCATATATTCATTCCTCATTTTGTAGTAGCACATCCTTCTATTATTTAAAGCACGAGCTCCGGCAAAAGATGATTTACTTTTTGCAGGTACGAGGTACGGTTCCCTGACATCCAACAACACACATTAAATAAATGTAAGTGTATTAAAATATACGTGATATGAACATTGTTTAGATTAAATAATGATAAAGAAATTAAAGCAGCATCGGGTTCTGTTTCTGGAATGATAGCATTGGATATCGGTAGGTGGATGTCACGGTAGGCCTGAGTAACGGTAGCTTCTTGTATAATGGTAGACTTGAGTAATGGTAGCCTTTCTATCAGTAACCTTTTTATATTGGTAGGCTTAGTATATCGGTAACCTTCCGTGTATCGGTAGACTTGCATATCGGTGACCTTTGAGTATCGGTAGGATTTGATGTAACGGTAATCTTTTTATATCGGTAGTGGTAGCTCTGTATTGTATCGGTAGATCTATATCGGTAAGTCTGTCTTGTATCGGTAGCTATAGTTATGTATTGTATCGGTAGACTTTGATGTATCGGTAGACTTCCTTTGATAACAGTAGCTTCAACATATCGGTGGACTTGTGTGTATCGGCAGCTCTGTTCTGTAACGGTATCTATTATCTGTAACGGTGACTAGTCTGTATCGGTAGCTCTCACATAGCGGTATACTTAACTGTATCGGTAGCTCTGTTCTGTTTAAGCATTCTATTGGAAGAATAGGTTATGTCAGAGTGTACAAACATCCATTAACCGAAAGAGTAATATTTAAACATATAACAATAGAACAATACTTAAAGAAACTAAATAGCTAGATTCCTAAATACGTATTTAACCATTTATCAACTAGGGATTAACAAAATACAAATAATCATAATTGGGATTATCAAAATATAATAAAGCAACTAGATTCCCAGAGGGTTCTACAATCTCCCCCTTTTTGATAATCACAACTTATGCCAATAATATTAAAATAGTATCAGAGGAAAAGGTTCTTTTTGTTTTGTTCAGAACAAAACATCCATATTCCTCCCCCTTTCAAGTCAAGTCTCAGTTTCTCATTCCCCCTTTGTGTGTTTCTCCCCCTTTGTTTACTCTTAGGTCTCATTTCTTATTTTCTCTCATTCTCTCATGTTCGCATTTTCTCCCCCTTTGTGATTAACAAAAATAAGGGTAGCAGAGAAAAGATAAAGATTAGAAGAGAATAAATGACAAAGTAATAGAAATGCAGTAAAGTAGAGAATGAATAGGAATTTCATTAATACAAAAGATACACTAAAAAATCAGAACAAAAAATACAAGTGAATCCTTTCAAAAAGATCTAGAAACACTAAAGCCTCCTCTGGAACAGGTGTCTTGCCCTTAGGATCAGCAGAGGGTTTTGGAATAGCTGAAGGCACAACTGGTGGTTCAGCTACAGAAACTATACCGGATCTGAAGTCTGAGCTCCTCTGAGTGATAATCGGTGTCAAGCTCCTAATGGATTGAACTAGAGTCAATTGAGGAGTACTCCCAGAGGTAGAAGCAGGAAGGGTAGGAGGTACAATCACTGGTCTGGCATCCACATGCAGGAAGGCCAGCAACAAGTTTTTGAAATCCATTATAATGCTTCCTCCTCTCTCCATTGCAGACACAAAATCATCCCTATTTTCAATGAATTTGTCCAAAGCAAGTGTAAGCTCTCTGAGCTTACTAACCTGTTCTTTGAATTATTGGGTAACTGGAGGCAACTTCATATTTTCCAGTAAGATCTTTAAATGGTTGGTCATCTGATGCTTGGTATAAACCTTTTCAAAATAAGCATCCACCTTATTCTTGATTGCCTCTTGAAGAGCAATAGCTTCCCGCAGGTGATCACGAACAAAACTACTAACTTCCCCCTTCTTTCTTTGGTAGTTCTTTTGGAGGGCTAGCTGCTCCATAAGAAATAAATTGATACACACGACTAGGGGGTAAGTCTGGGTCTCCTCCTTTCTCTACTGATGTCTCTTCCTCCTCATCTTCATCATTAGTGTAGACCGGTTCTGGCTCATCTGGTCCAAGACCAGGATCTCTCACATCATTTGGTCTAGACGGATGATCCACATGAGTGAACTTGTCATAAATTTTTCCATCATCATTCACCCATGATTTTCTCCAAGGATTCCAACTGACCTTCGTGTATTTACAAATAGTCCTGGTGATGCAGAAGTAATCGTTAACTTCTATCATTTCATCCTGAGGTCCAGCAACCTCCTTTTCTTTCAACATAGTAGAAATCAATTTAGAAAAGAAAAGTGCATTGGACTTAGACTTCATTCTAGTCATCTCTTCAATCTGAATCATAATCAATCTACACAGATTTACCTTAACTACATGCTTCAACAGATGTAGCAAATAAATGTCCTGGAATCTCAGTGTAGCAAAATCTCCTCTTCTAGGACTAATTACATGTTGAATAAATTTAAACAACAACTTATCTTCTCCTGTCATCCCTGCAACAATCACCTTTCTAGGGGTCACATTCCCTATATGCTCCAACAAAGCATCTTCATATTAAAACACATCACTGGTCAAAGGTACCGACTTTGAGTAGAACACATAATCTCCTTCATGTGGAACTCTTAAGTTCCTAGCCCATTCCGCTGAAGTAAAAGAAACTTCATGTCCATTCACATAAGAAAACATGCTGCTTTCTTCTTCAGTCTTCTCAAAATGAACGAATTCATAGAATTGTTTCACCAGTACTGGATAATAAGGTCCATTGTTGTTCATGAAGAACTCAGTCCAACCTTGTTCTTATAAAACTTTAAGAACCAAGGACTTTCTCTCCATGAACCATTCTACACACACCTCTTTCTCAACGACAATTTCGTGCTTTTAGAGATGTAGGTTTATTGGATTCCTTCGAGCTATACTTCCACTTCCACTTCCACTGGTACTAGCATTAGTTACTTTATGACTTTTCGATTGCGGCTCATCACTCCCATCTGTGACTTGGGGTCTCTTGACGTGGGCCATTACAGATTCTAGGTTTAGGGTTTTGCGGCTTGAGAGGGTTAGGTTGGATGGATTCGAACAGACGAGTTCGCGGTGAGATTGAGTGAAATCTAGACTATGTTTAATATCATTTAGGATCCAAAAATAAAATAAATCATATATATATATATAACAAGATGTCTCGGCTTTAAAGATGTTTAAAATAGCGCGATATATACCGGTAAAGTCTTCTAATGGTGAGGTCTTCTAATGGTGAGGTTTCTAACTATGAGGTTTCTAACGGTGAGGTCTCTCTAATGGTGAGGTTTCTAATGGTGAGGTTTCTCTAACGGTGAGGTTTCTAATGGTGAGGTTTCTAAAGGTTTAAGGTTTCTAACGGTTTAAGGTTTCTAACGGTTTATTGTTTCTAACGGTTTAAGGGTAAGTTATCATTCCTAATTCATGTCTAATGAAACTTCAACTTTCTAAACATAAAGTCTTAGTGAAAATTTCAGCTAATTGAAGTTCAGTGCCTATAAATTCAAGTGTCATATCACCTCTTTGATAATGATATCTTAAAAAGTGGTGTCTAACATCAATGTGCTTAGTCCTAGAGTGAGAAACAGGATTCTTAGAGATGTTGATTGCACTAGTGTTGTCACAGTTGATTGAAACATGTTTAAAATTAAATCCATAGTCCAGTAAAGTGTGTTTCATCCAAAGAATCTGTGCACAATAACTACCAGCAGCAATATATTCTTCTTCAGTAGTAGACAATGCAACTGATTTCTGTTTCATACTACACCATGATACTAGGGACTTTCCAAGTAAATGACATGTTCCAGATGTGCTTTTTCTATCTAACTTGCATCCAGCAAAGTCCGCATCCGAATAACATATTAAATTAAATGATTGGCCTTTTGGGTAAAACAGTCCCAAATTAGCAGTATTTTTAAGATATTTGGAAATCTTTTTAACAGCAAGTGTGACTCTTTAGGGGTAGCTTGAAATCTAGCACACATATATACACTAAACATAATATCAGGTCGACTAGTAGTAAGATAAAGTAAACTCCCAATCATACCTCTGTAATTGGTTTGATCAACTGGTTTTCCAGTTTCATCAACATCCAATTTATAGGTAGTACTCATAGGTATATCACTTTCCTTAATACTATCCAAACCAAAACGTTTTAATAAATCCTTAGTATATTTACTCTAATTTAAAATAATACCATCTTTAGTTTGAAAGATTTGAAATCCAAGAAAGTACTTAAGCTCTCCCATTAAGCTCATTTCAAACTCATTTTGCATAACCTTTGAAAAATCAGTACATAAAGAATTTTTAGAAGATCCAAAAATAATATCATCAACATAGATTTGTACTATTAAAACATCTTTTTAAATCCTTTTTATAAAAATAGTGGGATCAGCAATTCCTTTTGAAAATCCTTTTGAAATAAAAAAATTTGTAAGTCTTTCATACCAAGCTCTTGGAGCATGTTTTAAACCATATAAAGCATTAGAAAGTTTAAAAACATGATTTTGAAAGTGAATATTTTAAAAACCAGGTGGTTGTTCTACAAAAACATTTTCAACAATAAAACCATTTAGAAAAGCACTTTTCACATCCATTTGATATAACTTGAAATTCAGATGTGAGGAAAAAGAAAGTAAGATCCTAATAGCCTCTAATCTAGCTACATGAGAAAAGGTTTCCTCATAGTCAATTCCTTCTTCTTGATTTTAACCTTGTGCAACTAGCCTAGATTTGTTTCTAATGATGTTTCCAGATTCATCAACTTTGTTTCTATACATCCATTTTGTGCTTATGGTTATAGTGTCCTTAGATCTTTCTACTAATTTCTAGACTTTGTTTCTTTCAAATTGATTTAGTTCTTATTGCATAGCCATTACCCAAAATTCATCCTTGATAGCATCATTGATATTTTTAGGTTCTAACTGTGAAAGAAAAGCATGATGTTCAACCTGATTTCTTAGAGAAGCTCTAGTCTGTGTTCCTCTATCTAAATTACCTACAACAACATCTAAAGGATGGTTCTTTAGAGTCCTAGTTGGTCTAGAAAAGGTAGGACTAGAGATTTCAGGTTCATCTACAAGTTGGGGTTCAACAGAAGTAGGTTCTGGGAAATTTCCAGAACTGGATGTTTTAACTATTGGTCCACTGTCTTAATCATTAAGGTTCAAAACAGATAGATCATCTTCATGATTTTCAAGAGAGGTCTTAGGTTCATGTGGATCAGTTTCATAAAATTTTATGTGGACAGATTCCTCCACACATTTGGTTCTCTTATTGAAAACTCTATAGGCTTTACTAGAAATAGAGTAACTAGAAAAATTCCTTCATCACTCTTAGATGCAAATTTGTCGAGATTGTCTATAGTATTAAGAATAAAGACTTTGCAGCCAAAAACTCTGAAGTAGTTAACCTTAGGTTTCCTATGGTTCCACAACTCATAAGGGGTCCTCTTAAGAACATGTCTGATCAAGACTCTATTGATAATATAGCAAGCTGTATTGACAGCTTCAGCCCAAAAATAAATAGGTAGGTCATACTCATTAAGCATAGTCCTTGCAATTTCTTGTAGGGTTCTATTCCTCCTTTATACTACACCGTTATATTGAGGTGTCCTAGGGGCAGAGAAATTGTGACTATAGCCACTGTGTGTCCAGTAAGATTCAAACTCCGGATTTTCCAACTCACGACCATGATCACTTCTTAGGGTTTTAATTTTAAGTCCACTAAGGTTATCTACAGACTTGGAATATTTTACAAAGCAAGAACAAGCTTCACTTTTGTGAGCTAGAAAATATACCCAAGTATATCTAGAAAAGTCATCTACAAGAACATAGACATAGTGATTCCCATTTAAACTATAATCTCTGGAAGGTCCAAATAAATCCATGTGAACCAACTCGAGAGGTTGAGAAGTTGAAACTTCTTTCTTTGATTTAAAAGAAACTTGATGTTGCTTTCCCTTTTGATAGGGATTACAAACTTTGTCTGCTAGAAATTCAAGTTTGGGTAGGTCTCTAACTAAGTTCTTCCTAGAAAGTTTTCTAAGTGAATGCACATTGCAGTGTCCTAATCTTCTGTGCCAAAGCCTAGATTCTTTATGAAAAGCATTTAAACAAGTAATATTTTGCGTTTCTAAATAATTCAGATCAACAGTATAAACATTTTCATTTCTTAAGGCAGAAAATACTAAAACATTTTTAGAATTAAAAACATTGCAAGAATCATTTTCAAATTTAACATAAAAACCATCATCACATAACTGAGAAATACTTAACAAATTATATTTAAGTCCATCAACAAATAAAACTTTAGAAATTAATACTGAGTCAGTGTTACCAATCTGGACTAAGCCGATGATTTTTCCTTTTGAGTTATCACCAAAAGTGACAAAACCTCCATCAACTCTGACTAAGCTTTTAATGCATGAGAAGTCTTCAGACATATGTCTTGAACATCCACTTTCCAAATACCAATTCTTTCTACAGGAGCCCTTTAAGCACGTTCCCTACAAAACAGATTTACATAGGAAATGATTTTGGTACCCAGATCTTCTTGGGTCCAGACAGGTTAGCCAATAAAACTTTAGGTACCCAAATTTGTCTTATGGGTCTCATAAATTTTGTAGAATCAAGATATTTTGAAAGGTAAACCTTATTAGATCCGTAACTTTGAATATAACTAGTTGAAGCATATAAATGTCCAGAACTAGAACTAGCAGTATTTTGTCTAGATTTAGGAATGAATTTAGTTTTGGTAAATTTTCTCTGTCCTGGTTGGTATCCTATACAAGTGGTGTATCTAGGTTCCATTTGCTTACCTAGAATTTGAGTAAGAGTATCTTTACCATTTTTAAACTTTTCTAAGTCTTTCTTAAGTTTCTCATTAGATAATTTCAGTTCAGTGTTTTCTTTAAGCAAATGAGCATTCTTTTCCATTTCAATATCAAGATCAGATTTATTTTTAACAGTTAAAGCATACTGTTTCTTTAAACCTTTGTATTTGTCTTTCAGCTCATTACAGGTTTCTTCTAACATATCACAATATTCAAACAGTTCAGATTTTGACATGTTTTCTGAGTCAGAATCATCTCCAGAATAATATTAATTTAAAGTAGGAGTTTCAGCTGTTAACTCAGATGTGTTTGTCATAAAACACATGTTTGCCTTATGTCTGTTTTCAGTTTCAGAAATTTCAGATTCACTGGAGCTATCCTCAGAAGCACTCCAAGTAGACTTCATGGATTTCTTATACTTATTTTCCTTGTATTCATACTTCTTCTTGTACTTCATCTTTGGACAGTCCGCTTTTATATGTCATTTTCTTTTGCACTCAAAGCAGACAACCTCATCTGTTTTGTCAGATTTCTTCCAATCCTTTTCCCAATGACCCGTGCTGTCATACTTATTTTTGTAATTTGATTTTCTGAAAAACTTCTTCTTCCTATAGAACTTCTTAACCCTTCTGGAAATGCGATCCATCTCATCATCACTATCAGAAGCACTTTCACTGTATTCACAGCTTGAACTCTCGTTTATAGCTTGAAGTTTCTCTTTATCCTTGTTCTTTGAAGATGAAGATTTGAAAGAAACAGACTTCCTTCTTGGTTCATCTTCTTCTTCTTTTTTCATCTTAAGTTCTTCTTCATACATCATCAACTTTCCAATTAATTCCTTGACTGGCAGTTCTCCTTTATCACACAACTCTTTAATTGAGACAGAAGTTCATCTCCATCTTTCAGGCAGACATCTCAGAATTCTCATAATTTGTTCCTTTGATGGAACATCCTTTCCCATAGAAGCCATTATGTTGACAATTTCATTAAACCTGAGATACATATCAGAAATGGGTTCATCAGGCTTCGTCTTAAAATTGTCGTACTTAATAGTATAAGTGTTCAATCTCATTTCCTTAACATTAGTTGTTCCTTCATGAGAAACGGCTAAGGTATCCCAAATTTCATAAGCAGTTTTACAGGCAGATATTCTATTAAATTCATCATCTCCTAAAGCACATTATAAGGAATTAATAGCTTTTCAATTATTATTATAGGCAACCTTAGTAGTTTCATTCCAAGTAGTTCTAACAGTGGTAGGAATTTTATATTCATATTCTATAGTAGTCCAAATATTAAAAACCGTGCTCTCTAAATGAATTTTCATCTTGATTTTCCACTGAGCATAGTTAGCGCCATTGAAAAAATGGTGGTATGTTGGTAGAAACACCTTCAAGTCTATTATCCATGATAAATAACATAAAGAAAAGATTTTAAATAGAAAAAAATTTAGAAATAACAGAAATTTTAAGAACATTAAAATACAACTAAAATCACAGTTGAAAAACAGAGTACTTTAGAAAATATTTTGAAACCTTTGATACCAAATGTTGGTCGGAGTGGATACTCTAGAGGGGGGTGAATTGAGTTCCAATTAAAATTTCTGTTTAAAAACATTGTCTTAAAATCCCCCAAATAAAACACAGAATTAAACTGTAGTGAATTCATATCAAAATAAAGGTGATGTTTGGTTCTCAAATGATTGATTATTTCCCAGTTAATCAAATCAGAATAATTGATTAACTTTTGAAACTAACTTACTGATTTACCACTAATATAAACACTTGAGAGTTTAATTATCAAAGTGACTTTAAAACAGTTTTGGTTTCAAAGTAGTTTGCAGTGGAATAAAAAAAACATTGAAAGATATAGCCCAGCAGATATAACCAAGAGGTTCAGTGTCAAGACGAGACTTAGTCCTCTCATCAATTTATATAAAAATGATACACACCCAAGATCGGGGTTCACAGTAGTTTACAATTGTCCAGGTCCAAGACCTCTACCACTGTTATTCGTGGGAAACAGAACAACAGCAACCGGCTGTCTAGGTCACACACGACATCTACCACTATTACTATGGGAAATAAAAGATATAAAGAGTTTGCTGAGGATTTACATATCCTACAGTTAAAGTACAGAAGACAGTGTGTGTGTTAAATACAGCAGATAACACACACTGCTCAAAATGTAAAATGTAAATCACAGAGACAAAGATTTAGAGTTTAGAAATGGATCTAGTGATTGTTGTGCAGCTCTGGACTCCTTTGGATTGATCAGAATTGGTTCTGAGTCCTCTTCTGGTTTGTGTCTAGAAAACAAAGTGTCGTCTGATTTCTTGACTTCCAGGTGTAGAGACATAGGAGATAGTAGTCGATGAAGTTCTTATGTTATGTTCTCGTTCTCAGCTCTTCACTGGTATGCAGTAATGAATGAGTTTTTCGTGTAAGTTCAGTAGTCTCTATGCATTCACAGTCAGTTGTTCTTCTAGCACACCTCGTGGTATGTATGTCCTTGTGTATTCGTCTATTCATTCCTCATTTCGCAGTAGCACATCCTTCCTTTATTTAAAGCACGAGCTCCGGCAAAATATGATTTAATTTTTGCAGGTACGAGGTACGGTTCCCTGACATCCAAAAATACACATTAAACAAATGACAGTGTATTAAAATATACCTGATATGACTGATGGTTAGATTAAATAATGATAAAGAAATTAAAGCATCATCGGGTTCTATTTCTGAAACGGTAGCTTTGGATATCGGTAGGTAGATGTCACGGTAGGCCTAAGTAACGGTAGCTTCCTGTATAACGGTAGACTTGAGTAATGGTAGACTTTCTATTGGTAACCTTTTTTTATCGGTAGGCTTAGTGTATCGGTAACCTTCTATGTATCAGTAGACTTGCATATCGGTGACCTTTGAGTATCGGTAGGCTTTGATGTAACGGTAACCTTTTTATATCAGTAGCGGTAGCTCTGTCTTGTATCGGTAGATCTATATCAGTAAGTCTGTCTTGTATCGGTAGCTATAGGTCTGTCTTGTATCGGTAGACTTTGATGTATTGGTACACTTCATTTGATAACAGTAGCTTCAACATATCGGTGGACTTGTGTGTATTGATAGCTCTGTTCTGTAACGGTAGCTATTATCTGTAACGGTGACAAGTCTGTATCGGTAGCTCTCACATACCGGTAGACTTAAATGTATCGGTAGCTCTGTTTTGTTTTAGCATTCTATTGGCATAATAGGTTAAGTCAGAGTGTACAAACATCCAGTAACTGAAAGACTAATATTTAAACATATAACAACAGAAAAATACTTAAAGAAACTAAATAGCTAGATTCCTGAATAAGTATTTAACCATTTATCAACTAGGTATTAACAAAATACAAATAATCATAATTGGGATTATCAAAATATAATAAAGCAACTAGATTCCCAGAGGGTTCTACAAATATAATAACTGTTTTAGTCAACTCAACTCCAGTGAGAACTTAACAGGTCCATGAGAATGTTTCTGAAAAATACAGTATGAAGATACCTTCAAAATCATGAGTGTATTTCTTCAAGGTAAAAATTGAAAGCAAACCTCTAATATGAAATTTATCTAAAAAATACACCATATGATAAAATTATTTTTGGAGAATAATCTAATCCTTTCATTATAAATATGAGTGCTACATTAACAATGTATCAATTGAGATCAACTCAAAACTGCTCCCTTTTTAAATTCACTTCATGAGGGGATTCTTCACTCATTAACTTCTTCATGATCCATTGTTTATTAAATCTTACTAAGGCTTTATCAACAAAATAAATTAGTCTCCCATATACCCCAAATTATAATGTATAGGTTCTTATATCCCTTATATTTCCATATAACCACAATTTTATACTACATCCACATATCACAACCTTATAATACTGTAATTTACCATATACCATATATTAAATATCATATATCATACTGCATTATGGAATCAAATATCAAAAATAATATACCACATTCCACACCTTTATAACCACCTCATCACATCATGCCTATTTCCGATATTTTTTATTGTTTGAGAACTTATTGGGATCTAATAATTTTCCCACTTTCCAAAGGTGTGTTTCATCTCATCACCAATGTGATAATGATGGTGCCCTTAATTATATTAGAGGTTGACTAGTAATTTTATATCAGTCATGATATTATTTCCTAGTATGGGTATCCCCCATAGATTTTTGAATTATTTTCAATCCCCTCACATCTCTATGCTTATAGACATAAATTAATTATATTGATTTTTTTCATAGTAAGGAAAAACATTTTTTTGGATGGATGACTGAGAAGCACATGTTGGATGATGATATTTATTTCTAACATGGGACTATAATAACATTATATATTTTTTATGTTAAATGGTTGGTTCTATATTTTAAATATATTTAGGATGGAACATGGTAATTTAGAGCCACACAGGTATGTACAAAGAGTGTTGAGTCATATATCATCATTCATAATTTAGAGTATAATGGGGATACTAAATGTTTAAATTCTAGTGGGAAAACACACGGTTTAGATTCTATTACGGACACTCACATATTAGATTCCAATGTGGACACTCAAGGTTAACTGTTTAGTGGGGACACTCATCATGGACACTCATTGTTTGGAGTCCCATAGGAAAAAAAGTATATTTAAATCCTAGTGGGGAACCCACTATTTAGAATTTGGATGGGATTATCATGGATTAGAGTCCAGGGAAGAAATTATTTGTTTAGTGTCTAGTGGTGACACACACTATTTAGATTTATATGGGATCAATTTTTATGATGAACCCCCAAATGTGGGAACTGTAGTATTTGGTATTTCTAGGGTTGTATAAAGATATCATGATCAATTTTGGGATTTAAATTTAAATATGGATGCTATGAAATATGTTGGAAAGGGGAATCAAAATCCATGTAGATTGAGTTTCACAATTTTAAGTCATGTTAATAGATGGATCCATGAAATTTAACATCATGTGGTAAAAATGATTCTATCATGAAAGGGTTGAAAACTAAGATATGTATGGGGAATACATAAGATCTTATTAAAAGGTGGAATGAAATGGTAGGGCCTTTCATATGGACTTCTAGAACTATGCATGATTTAAAGTCCAGAAATAGAAATGTCACAGTTTTGATCATACAAATGGGGTTTGCATGAATGATAAAATATTTAATGAACCTTGTTCATAAATTCCATCACTCTCAGGGATGGTTTTGTAAATAAATGTGATATAAAATGTGTATGTCATATATGAGCTCTTGCAAACCATAGGATATGTAGGGCCTTTATTTTGTGAAAAAATATTCCCTATGAGAAATATAATCTTCACACATGGAGTTTTATTATTAACTCTTTTCAATTCATTAAATAATTTAAGGGATAATTTGTGGTAATTCATGCATTTTTTCACCTATATAAGAACAAATTTCTTAACAAGTAATGTGATTCACATATATTAAAATTATTCTAAAATGGATGTGTCTTCATTTGGTATACTAAAATTTCATTCAAATGGTGTGTTGAGCGGTATTTATAATCCTCTATCTCATATAAAATAACTATGACATTATTTTCCAAAAAAAATCATTCTCCTGTAACTGGACAATTTATAGTGACTTTATCATAAGTATCATGAAACATTGTGTTTCCATGATCACTTATCCTTTAAATCATCAATTTTGGTTCTTTATTGTTCCTCCTAATTGATACATGTTAATTATTTTTTACATTTTCAATAAATATACACATTATTATTTGATCTAATAGAGGTAAAAAGTACTAAATTATAATGAAATGGAGGTACGGTAGTGTTTTTCTCTACTTCCTTATCAATTAATAAAATTATTAAATGTTTAGATTCCATGTTTTTTTATTGATTTATCTTATATGTGTAAATGAAACAATTTAATTAATCACAAAATCTCACATTATTCATTATACATGTGAGAAATAAGTGGCCATAGAAGAACATTCTTGTTTCATGAGAGTGAAAAAATATATCTAAATAGTTTGGGGTTAGAATGTTGCATTGAACACCACCAAAAATCCGAATAAAATAAGATAATTAAGAAAGATGTAATTCTAATCGCTCAATTCATCATTACAACAAAAAGGAATACATATGGGATAACACTAATAGTTTATAAACACCAATTAAACATAGGGAAAATGTGTGGGAATTATATTACTATTCAAAGGATTGGAATTTAGGATTGAGTTGTTTTTGAAAAATAGGTTAAGGATGAACACTAACCACAAATTTGAAACATGGGTTCCACTGTAACATTGTCGAAAATTATTACAGAAGATTGTAAAGATATTGAAAGTGATCACAACATGGAATCTCTTATATTTTTACCAAGGATGGTTCATCCAGAACCTTTTCCCTGGATGGGTATGGATGCGATGAGACAAGGGTGCATTTCTTGTTTCCATAAACTATGGATATTTCATTTTTAAATGTGGTATTTTGGTGGTTACTCAAACTCATTATAAATGAAGTGTGTTCATTGGAAAAAGATAATATTATTAAGTTTGTATTGAGTAGTCTTGGTTTGACACAAAAATATATTGGTTATATTTATGGGGAAAACTATTATAGATGGATGATGTGATGGATAATATGAATTTTGGTGGAGATAAAATTATAACCCAGTACAAATTATGTGAGTAAAACATTGATTTATCATTCGAAGAGGATGATGTGATCCATGGATATACTTAGATGGATAATTTTATAGAACAATACAAATGGTTACCTTCTAGTTTAAGTATATAGATCTTAGACTGAATGTGCATCATGACTCAAGTTTAAAGACTTATAGATTTGACTAAAATATTGGATCATAGTTTAGTGTTATAGTTTTTAAAAAAAATGGTAAACTACTTGGTTAATAATGATATCCTTGTGTCAAGTGAGTGGATTTAACTTGATGTAAGTGGAGTAACATTGGATACTGTGATGAAATGTGGTGATGAAAGATTCATTGTTGGTTCCAAAATAGAAGATCTATGTGTTACTAAAAATATTTTAAAATAGTAACAAATCCATATATAGTTCTCCTGAGGGGTTATGTTTGGTGATAAACATAAAATAGATGTGTCAGGTGCCCAACACTAGAGTAAATAGTTATCATAGTATGTGATATATGCTAGAATTGAAGGGGCATAATCTTGGTAAAGGACCATAAAATATTATTTCAGTTTTAGAATCATACCGAAAAGAAACCATTAATTAATTTTAAGTATATATATTGAGGATCAAAGCTTGAAACGATTAACCCTCATGTAACAGGGACATATCCATGTAGTTTAATGTCATGTTGTGTGGAAGGATCCTTATCGCTGAATATTGGAGTAAACCTTGTGAACTTAAATGAGGACTTCATACATTGTTTACAACATTAGTAGTTTTCTTCTTGGTATCATTAGTGACCAAAATCATAATACCATGAAATCATAGAGAAAAAAAGTAAGGTGATCCTTCGTATTAAAATTACAAGATAAAAAATTTTGGTAAACCTCATGATTGTGTAGTTATTGAAAAAAAACTCATCAAGGGATTCCAACACTCCCAATTAGACTTGTGACTACTCATTTTACATTAGATGGTATTATATTGTCACCAAAGGTATCTTGGGTGAATTTAAATTTAAAATTCCACCTCTATTCTATATTCCACATAGTAATGAGTTTTTGGGGTCAAAGCTTGAGTTATGGTCTGGTCTGATCAAGTTTCATTGGAGAGTATTTATAAGAAAATCATATTATTAGTATAAACCATCATATAAAATATGGTATGGAGGAATTTATTAACTGACATGATCTATCTATTTTATAGTTCATGATAGTGGGAAGTATGATTGGACTGAATATGGTATCTATCATACATCATATTTAGCTCTAAGATCAATAAATTGGTTCATTTATCCATTAGAATTGTGTCATAGACACCAAACATAGAGATAATTTTATGTCTCAAAAACTCAATCAAATACATGATTATTACCTCCTTCTAGGGAATGGATTACACCTACATTGTGAATAAGTTGATAATTGTATGAAAAAATCTGAAACAAGATTCTATTTTTGGAGGATACATGCCCAAGAAATTGATTCACCGCACATAAAACGGAGAAGAGTATATGGTAGTTTGGAGTAGATATTGAGGCTTGTAGATGAAGTTAACAATAAATTATATTTTTTATAAAATTTGGTGAAGTTTTTGAAATCAAAAATCCTGGTGGGTTAAAATTTGGTTAACCTCATTATTTGGGAGAGGGGATTTCATCCCTATTTGATGAAATCTACATGTCCTGATAGGACACTCTTGCATAAACTTAATAATATACTTTTTCATGATTCATAATGGGATACTTATGTCCATTATATTCATATATACATCTTTTAAGACCATCGTAGATCGAGAAATCTCTTTATTTCATGTGGATCTTTTCTCTCTTTTCTAAACATGATGAGATCACTATATGATTGAGGCATTAAACTAGCGATATCCCCACATCATGTTTTTCCTCTATAATATAGGAATTTGAGTTCCCTAGTAGTTAATATTTTGTTTTATATGCATTTTTCTATTACTCCTCCACAATGAGGAAAATGGTAGAAAACACTATTTGATGCACCAAATGTTTTACAATGTCATCTTGGATATGGTCAGAAAGAACTAGGAATTTATTTTAAGGGGAATCTACTTGAGAGTTATAGGAAAAAAATCATATTTTTACTTTGGATTAATGGGTAAATTCATCATCAACTCATGGTGCCTACAACCATTTATTGGTTTAGTGAGCATAACAGAATCACCTTTCACATATATCCGGGGAATATATACTTCAAGTTCCAAAAAAGATGAGAAATGAAGGCTTGATATTATTCTTCATTATTAGTGAAACCCACTGAAATGAGGACCACACAAAAAATAGGGACCATTAATGGGTAAATGAGGAAAACTCCATGGAATAGACTATTATTTTTTTGTCTATACATTTTCTTCTTTTATTATCATTGGAATTAACCATCGAAGTGTATCTCGTAAAATTCAAATACATAATCAATAGAGAGAATTGTCTCATATAGAAATTCAGTGTCTAAGTTTAGTTTCTATAATAATGTATTTTTGGATAACAAATATTACAATACCTATAAATTTAAATCCTTATATTTTATGAACTTCATCTCAATGTATTGAAAGATAGAAACTCACAATTCTAATGATCCAAACTACATTAGGTTTCCGAGGATACACATTTGTGGGTTGATATAAGATTTTAGTTGAGATACATAGTGATATAAATAATAATGCATATTCCATACCACACATTCCATGGTAAGGTAATTCTTCAGGATATGATACTATATAACATTATCTCTATCATAGTTTGAAATAAGTAGTATAGACTTATCTCTTTACCTTAATTATTTTTTGGATACAAAATGGCCCGACTAGATCTCTCTAAATATATCACATAAAGAATTAATGGTTTTCCCTACATTAATGGAATTATAAAATGAGGGTTAATTTTGTAATTATTTATTTCATATAATACACTTTGGTATTCTTTATTCCAATTTTAAGAGGAACATTTCTTTATCAACGTTGAGAAGGACTTACATATTCCATTTAGATTACTGATAAAACACTGTATAATCCAAAATATCTTAAATCCCTTGAAACCCATAAATATAATTTAGGGGAGTTTTTATTATGTCCTTAATTTTATATAGAAAAATATTAACAAATATATATGAAATAATAAATTTGATAATCATCCCATATGTGACCCAGAATGCACACTTCAAGGGACACATCTTTATGATATGGGTGTGTAACATAGTAAACACCTTTTATTGAGCATTAGGATATTCATGGTGTTTATATGATTTAACCACCAAGTCATCCATGTATTATTAAACCATATTTCCAAAAAAAAAGTTTAAATATTTTTTTATAATATATTGTTAAAGTCACTTTTAAATTCTTCAAACAAAATGGAATCACCCGGTGGTTGTGTGTTCACTAAGGTTCCATAAAAATAGAAAAAACTTCATCATTAGGGGCTATACAAATATGATTATATCTAAAATATATATCCAGTAAATAGATATATTGAAAGTAAATAGTTCCATCTATCAATAAATATGTGACTTGAACATGGAAGTAATCCTTCAGGATCTGGTGATTGAGATCCTAGACATCAAGGCATACCATGATCTATCCATTTTTTCCTAACTGAGATAATGTTGGGATACCACCTAGGGAATTTCACCTATATAAAAAAATTCTTCAATTGACTTTTGAAATTTAGCTTCATCCATGGAAATATATTATTTTTTCATCCTCCTGGGTGCCTATTTTTATACATGGTGTCTGAGAGGATGTTTCATTTGAGGAATGGATTCATGGGGGTTGATTCCTTTTATTTCCTTTTAATTATTAGAAAACTTTTCTTGGTGTTGTTTCTTTAACAAAGTGTATTTTTCTTTCTAATTGAGATATATGTACATATTAAATAATGATAGTCTTGGGTCTTCTTTTGTACCAATATTCATTTATGTTATCTCATCAATAGTGATGGAAACTCTTTCTTTGAAGGAATTAGAGGATTTATCACACCATTTAGAATTATATATTTTTTGGATTTTTGGGGAACTAAAATAATAAATTTTATATGGTTATAGTGTGAAATAACCTTATTTATGGGAATTAAATCATAAATAATTTCTATATAACCCTTTTACTATATTAAAACCATGTTGTTGGATACTGAAATCCAGAGTCCCTATATTCTTCACTTGTGTCTTATGAATAACATGTCAAAATTCCATGTCTCCACTAATTTACAATAAATTAACTATTATCACTGGTATACACTAGAAAGATTAATATTAAAAGTTATACAATTAACCCTTTAATGGGCTTTAAGTGAGTGTATCTATAACTTTGGGCTCACCTACCCCTTATAAAATAATTTGATCACTCCTTTGTCTCTATCATAATAATGTGTCTCCTTAGATATGGGAATTTTTCGTCGAGAATAGGAACTAGCTATAGGAAACATTTCTTGATACCATTTATTAGTTTATATTTGGAATATATGATTTAATTAAGTCAATTTACATATTTTTCCTACATATTTTTGGATACACTTTACTCATTTTGTAATAAGTTATATCAATTAAATGGGTCTCACAAGAATCAAAATGGGTAATATCACCCTATCAATCCATTACTTGGTAATTGAGGGAGTATGTCAGTTATTGATAATATGATAAAGGGTTGTATTTGTGAATGTGTATCCATGTTCATCCCAGGAAGTCTTTAAATTCACTATCTTGAATGACTAGCATAGACTCGATTTTGGATTCCATGTTTACAAACTAGGTATATAAAAAGATATTCAAATTTGGATTCTGCTAACTCTTGTCATACCCTTCAATTATAAAGTTGGGTGGAGCTAGATTATCCAATTTTTATTAAAGATAAAATATTATCCATGTTCAGATAAGATTATCCCTAGAGACATTATTCACCAAACACTGATTTAAATCGAATCCATTAGGGTTTCATGTGACATAAAGGGGGATATATCGAATTTTTTGATCACACCCCTAATTTAACTAATGAGAAGGACAATATCGTGAAAATATTCATATTTTAATACATCTGTATTATATTATTATGTAATGTGAACTTGTATATAAAAATATAGATGACACGTCATATATTTGATGAGAAATTTCTGGTGTAGTATTGGAAAGTGAAGTCCATCATAGATTGAAAGTATCACTGGGATATCAGTTAGGTACTTGATCATGTCATAATATTTTTTTATAGGGTTTAGGTATTATTCCTAAGATTTTATTTCCTTAATAAAACTATAGAGTTCCTTAGACATTGATTCATAGGTTATTGGCCAATATTCACCATTTTCAATGGATGGATGGATAGTTTTGTATCATCTAAATAATCGAATATATAAATGGGAGCTAGAGTATATCTAGAGGTATTTTAAGAATATTTTTGTTCCTAATGAGTTTAAATAAGTTTTTTTGTTTTCATTTTAGTAGCATGTATGATGTGTTTGAGGATATCTCCCTCAGTGGAATGTGATACTGAAGGATTCATTCCACTAACCCAATAGTTTCATCAAGAGACTCTATTTTGGGTCTAAGTATACTCGTCATCTATTTTATCATCACATTAATACTCATGATTAATAGCATTGATGAATGAAAAATATCACTCCTTATCAAAGTAATCATCTAACATCGTACATGGAATAGAATCTCCTCCCAATTTGTGGGGAATAAAATCCATGTGTGTAATGACTACACATGAAACTAGTCTAGTCACTTCATTACTCCTATAATGTCTATGTATACTTATTATACCTCCATTATGCTATATAATTAATGGTGTCACCAAATCAGTGATTTTTGATGGGGATAGTACTAGATGATTCATCCATGCATAAATTATCCAATGGGAATTAGAAAATGGGATTTATTTTATCAAATCATCAAATTTTTATATTCCATTACTTGAGGTCATTTTTCATTTCCCCATATTGTATCCATCATCAAGAGAAACTAAAATACACAAGGAATATGCATGTGATTTGACTAATTACACCACTACCCCATCTTTCATCTTCTAGAGCCAGTCCTTAAAGATGAAATTGTGTTTCATCATTTAAATGATGAACTTGTGATAGGGGAAATATTTTGTATTGTTAAATATTTTTTATTTTTGGGAAACATGATTTTTGGAATCCCAAGAATGTTGTTTTACATATCTCATATGAATTATATGAAAAAAAATCATTATGGAAGGAATATAAATTATTCTATCTATCTTGATAATATTTTTCCTTCAGAACCCAGTGAGAACCTTAAATATTTACCTCAAAATTCTAATTCACGTAGTTAGGTTTGTTTTTTGGGTGATTCTACAATAAATATTAGTTTATGGGTATAAATCTACATTGTTTTGGTCATATCTAATTTTTTGGATTTCCATGTATGTAGGGAGGTCATAGAGAAATGATATCTCACAAAATACTGTTGGCATTATAGGGAGAACCTTAGACAATGTCAGTATGTACATCACCCTTGAAAGGACCTCCACAGTTGTTTTATTCTTCATCATAGGGAGGAACTCCATGATATTTTTTTCATAGCATCTCTTATTGGGGGATCCAACACATCCCACATGATATGGTGTTAAGGCATCACTCCTAGTGTTATAATAATATTTTCCTTCATGGTGGTTTGGATGCATAATTATGTGATGATGACTTAGTGGACATACCCAATTAGAGAAGGTCCAACAACATTCCCATGGTGTTTTAACCTTGAGGTCTGGTACATTATATTATGAATACGAGTTGCCTCAACCAACCTGGATGTTGGATGAACATCCCTATGATGATAGAAACATGTTTTTGTAGGATCGCCAATTATTGACTCCTATGAAATAGTAAGTAATATCTCTCATGGAACTCCCCGCATCCTGAAAGTAGGGGATGGTAAGATTACTATATTCTATTATCAATCTCTCAAAAGTTATTGTCTTAGTGATAGGTGAATCTTTCCTCATATGAAATATCTATCATCATGTTCCCCTATAAGGTTCCATGGATTCATGGACTTCGAGTTCCATATAATATGTTAGGATGATTCCCTCCTGACTATTTCAGTGAATGATAAAATTGATCATATCATTATATATAAAATTCATTGGGGAATGAGGGTGATAGTGTATGGGACCTTTTGGATGAAGAACCTCTATACCATGAGCACAAGTATTAATGATTTTTTTTGTGTGGGAATCAAAAAGAGGTTGAAGCAAAGGTGATGTTCCTCTAGACCCCTAACATTTTGAGAGTGGAAGTAGTAGTTAACCTAGCATGTTTGTTTATCAGTATTACATATGTGTAAAAAAATAAGGAAACCTTGAATATGATGTACAATTATGGTGGTGGAATAGAAAACCCATCCACTAACTATTTAAGGATAAGGTTTTAAATTCGAGTTAAAAAAATTATTTTTTATCCCTATTTGACAAAGATAAATCCTATTACTATCCAATCACATTACCTATTTTAAATGTGGTCAGATTCTCACCACTGGGGTGATAATGATGTCTCCTCTCATCATATGGGAGGATGGTAGTTTGGTTCATCTAATATAGGAGCTTATTTCCCAGTCTAATATTCCCTCGTATATTTAGTATATAATTGTTAATACCTTCCCAATATCATACTTATAGACATTGGTTAATTACTTATCTTTCTTTCATAGCAATGAAAAGTCCTTTGTTTATAAGGATGGGTGAGGTTCACATGTTAGATGATGCAATTTATTTCTCACATGGGATTATAAAAAACCATATCTTTATAACATAAAGGGGGTTTTAATATTTGTTAAATTTAGGTAGGATGGAAATCGATAGTTTAATTCAACATAAGAATTCACCAATAGTTTTGAGTATTATGGGGACTCTCACAATTTATATTCTAGTTGGTACATCCATAGTTTAGATTCTAGTGGGGACACTTATTCTTTAAAGTTCACTGGGGACAATCATTGTTTAGATTCATTGGGGACACTGATGGTTTAGAGTCCATTAGGGATAATAATACATTATATTCTTTTATGGGACACTCACTATTTATATTCTTGTTGGAAAACATATTTTCTACAGTATAATTATGAAACAATTAGTTTAGATTTTAATTGGGTCACTCACTCTTTAGAGTCCCATGGGGATACTCTCTTTTTAGAATTCAGTGGGGACACTATATGTGATTAATAACCATTGTTGGTTACATAGTTATTCATTATTTCCAATTAAAAATATTTGTATTTATGTTTCAATTGAACTATAATGCGGTTTCCTACATATATTTTTTGAAACATGAATAAAAATAAACTTATTTTTAGTTTTATATTGTAAGGTAATCTGACTAGATATTTCCTTGATGTTTATCATCATAAAATATGTATTCTTAGGTTGTGAAATGTATAAAAACAATGGTATGCATATGGCTTAGACATGAGATTTTTAGAAGAACCAGGGCTATGTGTGGGGATTAAATGTTTGTTTCTTGAAACATGTTTGATGAAATGGGAGAAAAGGAGAATGGTTTAACATTTGGATATACAAAGAGGTTTTCATGAATGGTTAATTATTGAACATAGTAGGTTCCCACATGTCATAACTCTTGTGAAAGTTTGTATCCCTAAAAGGGGAATTAAATGAGAACATGATATATAAACCCCTACAAGCCATAGTTTTTAGAAGGCCTTCATTTAAATGAAACAACATTCATTTCATCAATAAATATATTCATAATTGGAATTACATGGTTAAATATGAAGAATTTTACAATGTATTTATCTGAAAATATGATGTAATTCATGCTTGTTTCCTTAGATAAAGTAGTTCATAATCCTTCTCAGGTTAGTACCATTTTAAAATATTAATATGGACTCAATAGTATGTGACTTCCATCAATAATAAATATAATCCTTTTAATGGAGAGAAATGTGGTATTTATTGGCCTCTATCTCACTAATTATACATTGCACAAAGTTCACTTAATGAAGTTTTTTTATCTTTCACAACAAAATTTTTCATGGTCATATCATCTATGGACCCACAGAACATGAGGTTTGTGTGAGAATATGTCTTCTTGTTATAGAATTCTTGTGATTTTTCATTCATCCCCCTAGATACCTCTTGAACATGGTTTTATAATGAATATACATGGAGAGGTATTTTGGAGGAAACCATCCTCAAGACCTCCTCCTTATGAACATACCAATTTAAATACCACATCACTACCTCATCATTATAACTTCACCATAATATCACATTATACTATAACTTGAGGCCATAATATCCTACACCATGATTCAAATAATGATTTGGGAAAATGATGTTTTCAACCATTTGTTTCAACTATATCTTGGATATTAGGGGTATATCTGTAACCTAAAGACCTCATATTTGAATCATTAAGGTTACTTGACTTCATTAGTGGTATATAAAAAATATAAAATCTATAATAAATATATGACACAAACAAAAGGATAAATTTTTAATCTCATTACTTTAAAGGAATCTATAACAAACACACACTAATAAATATAATGAATTAATGATCCAATGATAAATAATGCATAAGTATCTTCCACTAGGCCTAACTATAAAAATAAAATACCACAATCATGACCCAAATCATCCTAGATGATTGGAGGTATTAATAAAAAGAGGGAGAATAAAGAGAAAATAGTAATAAGGTAGAATTACCTTGTTTTATGAATTCCATACTCAAGATAATGAAATGATAAAAAACAATAGAATATGGTAGTGTAAGGTTTCCAAGAAATTCCTAGGATAACTAATTTTAGGGAAATAATGGATGAAACAATATGCAGATTTAGAAAATTATTGAATTTAAATTTTAAAGGGAGACCACATTAATAATTACATGATGTCCATCATCACACCAAAATGGGGTCAGGTCAAATGAATCTCTAAAAATAACAGTTCGATCTCCCTTATCTCATCATGTTCTATTTGATAAATAACCATTAAAACTAAATATAACAAAGGATGATAATGGAACAAAACCCCTTTCCATGTTGAAATATTCTAGTCGCAAACTTTCATGGTGTAATTTGTATATCCCTTCTTAAACCTGATAATCTCTAACCAAAACCATGGTATAATAGACCGAAATAGAGCGATTAAAAAATTATTTTCAAGGATATCTTTGGGAAACATAATATCCCATGACATAGTTTTATTAATCAGAGTGAGAGAAAAAAACACATCCATCAAATAATTTTCAAAAGTACACTATAAAATTAATTAGTATGAAAATTTGAAATTTTACAACAAATCCCTTCTCAACTTCAAATATCCACCTATAAATATTCCTCAAACACCTCCAAAAACTCAAATTCACCAATTTGAGGACATTGTGAAATATAAAAAATCAATATTTGATACCTATTAAATGAGTCTATTTTTCAAGAATAAAAAACGAACCATGGATATGAAAACTCATAATATATAACTAATAATATAGAAACTTCTCAAATGATAAAATGAATAATTATTGATACAATTAATCAAATTAAAGGAAAAATCAATAAATGAATCCTTAGACCAGAACATCACGTACTCTTAAAATAAAAAAAAAATTGTTACATTCCATTGACACACCCTCAATACTATGTAAAAAACACACCCAAAAAGAAATCAGTCTCCAAAGAAACTTAATTTAAGAGCTATACTATGTCTTTATCCCATTATAAATAATTGGTCGCTATAAGAAAATTAGATAATATTAGTTCTTTATTCATGATAGATTCTATTAACCATAATAAATATTAAAATATAATATATACGTCGAGTAGTTAATGATGAATTTTTAAAATTTGTACTTTTAATTTATTAGTGGTGGTTTAAAAAAAATTATGTTAACTAAACAATTAGCGGAGGTTAATTAAAATCCTAACTAATAACATCGTAAATCCACTTCATGGTCCTCCTTTCTTCCTTCATCAAATGAATCTCGATCATGCACCTTCTTCCCCATTCACATATCCTCTCTCTCTCTAAATCACTAAAAAGTATTTCACTTTTTCTAATGGGGACATATCTGTTGTTAAAAGTGCATTTTTTTGGTAAAATGTTTTACCAACATATATTTCCCTATCACTAAACTGTTTGTAAAATAAATTTCGCTAAATATTTTTTGATAGATAAAATACTTCTGTAACAATTATAATTATACCAACAAATAATATATATATATATATTGGTTAAAGTGATTTACAATATAATATAGTGAAAACATTATCTATTAGTAATAATATTTCCAATATATAATATATATTTGTTTATAAAATACATTTGAATAAAAATTATAAATTTTTATTTCTAGTAAAATTTCATATTATATTAATTATTTTACCATATATAATATATAGAATATGGTTTTAACACATGTTCAAACTTAGAAAAAAATTAATTATATTAATAGTGAAATATTTTATACAAATAGCTTGATCCGCCAATCCTTACCCCCCATGATACACATCCATGCCAACGACCCATCTATTCTATATAGTCAGCTCCAACTCCAACCCCCAACCATACTAGTCACCAATCCATGACATACGGTAAGCTCCAGCTCCAACACCCCAACCATCCAATAAAACCCATCCATGCCATCTAGTTAGCTCTAGCTCTAGCACCCAAACAATTCCATCTAGTCACCACCATATCTAATGACCATCTCTAGATAAATTCAATTTTATCTTTTAATGGAAGGACTAAGATACTTTTCACACTCCTCTTGAATCCAACCATTGTATTACAACATTAACCTACTTTGGAAATAATTATACAAAAAATAAATATCTCTCCAACATATAATAAAAAACAGAAAAAAAGAAACTCAAGATTTAATTCCAAATGTATATTCAAAATAGAAATTGAAACTGTAAAAAAAGACAGAAATTCAAACTGTATCTCATACTTCTCTAGCATTTATCCTTGATCATACAACATCGACTTTCACTACAGTGATTCACATAGGAAATCGATTTCTCTCATGCTCCTAGAAATGTTAACTTTACACTATCTAAATGAAGGCATCTATATACCAATGGTATATTAGTATTCAATCAAAATAAAATTACATTTAATTTAAATTGTAAGTTCTTGGGTGATTGAATAATTACATTTTTGTATGTGTTGCAATTCCTACAAGTGAAACCAACTCTGTTAGGAGAGAAAAAATATTTACAATGTCAAATATTTTATGCCTAGAAAAAACTGTTAAAACCTAGCTGATAGATAATAGAAATAGGCTAGACTTAAATAATGAAATTCTAACCAAGATGAGTGCAGCGAACTAGAGCTTCAAACTTTCCAATTCTAGGAAACCATATCACTATTGTAGAATAAATAACCCCCCCCCCCTAAGCACAATATATTGGACCTACAGTATCTTCCTTCCGTCATTATCATCACAATTCAATCAAAAAATATTCCACCTTCAATCTTCATTGGTTTATATTAGTAACAAATTAAAAAATTATTGACGGAAACTTTTGCAAAAAAATCAATGAACATTATACCAAAAAAATCGAGCCTACCATTTTCTCTTTATAAATGTTCACATTAATGACACATGAAAATCTGCAACTTGAGTATAAACTAATTAGTGAAAAAGAGTGTAATATTTCTAAAACATTAATAAAAATTCATAAGTGTAGGTTAATAAATAAACTAATGTATGCTGAGTTGAAAATGATGTTTTTTCTGGGTGAGAATGAGTGTAACATTGCTCAAAAAGTAATAAAATTCATAATTGAATATTAACAAAGGAAAAATTCAAATGCACATTTTATAATTCATTTTAAATACTCAAATAATGTATGATTTATTAACATGATGCACCATTGGTTTATAATAATATAAAAATATCATTATGATTTATTAAATATAAATGAAATTCTATATGTATATATATATATCAACTATTATGAATATTTCAATAAATTAAATCTATGAACATATGGAAAATGTTATAAAGTCTCAAAGAAGTATAAGATCTCAATATAAATTTCAGTAGTACTCCAAATGATTAATGTAATAAAAGGAATATAATGCATTAAAATATCAATTATCAACCTTAAAAGGATAAAGCAAGTGAAAAATAAACCCACTTACTATAAACATTAAAATATTTAAAAAACACCAGTATGTGGAGAACAAAACCATCATCAACAATCAATGAAGAAAACAATGCTTGGATTTGACTAAACCATGGATCCAGTCAGCCTGCAGACAACAAAACCATCCTCAATTCAACATTGAACCGTAACCCAACCTTTAAATCACATGTATCATGTCTTCATCGTGACACAATGCCAATAAAAATAAACAAAAGACCATTTGAGAGAAATAACCCAAAACTCCAATATAAAAACTGTGAGCATTCATGATGATAGAAAAAACCACAAAATTAGGACTAAGAAATCTAACTACATAAGGAAATCAACATTGATCACAAATGATGCTTGATGTTCTCCAGAAGTAGTGCTCACATAATGAGAAAGCTAGAACCAAAGCCATAAGGACCATCAATAAAGGGATTCAGAAATTAGGTCCAGCAATAAATCATTTCTCACAGCCAATAAATCTATAGCCATCTCTCACCAGAAACATGGAACATATCCCATACAGAAATCGACATTAAAAAAACATAGCAATAGTCTGGGCCACCCAAAATTTCTGTTGGAGCCCCAAACAGACCACAAAAACAATTTCAAGATACTTAAAGTGGGTATTTATCTCAAAAGAGTGATAAAAACATCCTTGCATTGGAAAATACATCCCAAAGATAGTATACAGACATAATGAGGTCATTTAACATGTAGAATCCTAATGATTGAGTTCGTAAATTGTGACACATGTTGTGGTAGGCCACATGACATCCCTGATCATGGGGGGATCATCCTCTCTTCCAAAATTTTACTTGTTTCCACTAATTTCATTGATCATCAGAGTCTGTCTCAAGAGTTACATCCCCTATGTTTTAATCGAAAACCACCATCTTGTAAGTGACATAATTCTCGAGAACCAGGATTTTATCTCAAATAATAGATTCTGGATAGATGAAATCAAATGAGTTTCATGTAGTGACCTGAAATCTTACATTAATAACATAGAGAAAACAAATATGTATTCTTGAAACACATAATAAGAAAAAGAATAAATAAATTCATAGTACAAAAATAAATTTGGGCATAATTATAGCATATAAAAATTGAATATAAACAAGCTGAAATTTAATCAAATAAGAAGAATGAACACCTAGAAGAACAGTCCCTTTTAAGGGATTTTATTTTAGCAAACGAATGTAGTATAAATCAAATAGAACGTCCACCTAGGGTGATATTCACAATTTTAATATGTGGAGTGGGATAAATTTGTCACTAGTAAGGTATGTGTTATAATTTCTGTAGAATAATCTCCCATATAATCTCTTCTTGGTATTCTGTTGAGATTTCAAGTTGTATGAGGTAGTTGAAAATCAAAATCTAGTAGGATGGGCAAGTGGGGTATTGGGTTATGTCTTGGAGCTTGGTCTAAGTGGTGATGGAGTTGGGTTTTTTGGTTTTAAAAAGTTTGCATAGCTCTTTAAATTTAGAGAGTAGTGGGCTAAAAATTTAGTTGGGTGGTGGAATTGTTTGGATAGGTTGCTTGCAGGCCTAGTTTCATGAGGGGTGGTCTGAGATTTAGAACTGGTAGTTGATTAGGTCTAAGGGATGTGGGACTTATTGGGAAGGAATTTTATTGGTATGGATTAAAAGGATAAGGGGAAGGTTGGTACTGGTGAGGTTAGGTGGATGGTGCAGGATGGTTTTATAGGCTTATATGGAATTTAATGGGCCATTGAGGAGGATATGGATTGGTATATGGGTTTAAATATACGTAAGCGAGAATCATAAGGGTGGGTGGATTGGGTTGGAAATTTAAAATGGTGAGGTAGTGGGTAGGTTGTATTTGGAAGGGAATTGGGAAGATGAGAGATTGTGGTTTTGTTGATAAGTTTAATGGAAAATGTTGGAAGGGAATCAGGTATTAGTTAAGAGATTAAAGTGTCAACCATTTTCAGACTAGTAGTTTTGATACATCTCATGGACATAGTTTTCAATTTAACATTTTGGTTGATCATATGGATTCCATAAATTCATTTGAGGCCTATTTCATGGGTACCCTCTCTCTCTTAACTTGTTCATTTCTTTCAACAAGTGCTCAGTATAAAGAAGTATGCCGATTCAATTCACGTTGAAACTACATGAAATTTAAATACATGTTGAAACTGTATAAGTCTTCATTTGTGTTAAAACTGCATAATTCTTTATCCATGTTGGAACTGTATAATTACATTTGAATTTTTTTATTACAGACAACCAGATCACTAAGCAACTGATACGGTGAAAGGAATAATTTTCAGAAATCATTTTGTGTTTATCCTATTGAATAAACATAAGCAGTGAAATAGGAACATTAAAAAAAGATTAACAGAAATATATATATATATATATATATATATATATATATATATCAATATGAATACAAGTACACATAATGTACATAAATCAAAATGAATCATTAAAACACTTATTAAATCGTCTTTAGGAACCTTCTTCTGAATAATAACTTCAAAATAAATTCAATAAAATCCAAATAGTGGCATTACCCATACATTACACATTCTGTGCATAAATAATAATACTATTATTATAATTTTAAATTATATATAGAGTAAGGCTTGTTAAAATTTTCACCATATATGTTATTTTTCCCTAAAAATACAACAATTATAAAATGATAATGATAAATCCAGTTAATGAAAAAAATATAGCATGACATTGATAGTACATATAAATTAACACTAAAATATACCATTCATTGTTGAACTTATTAAAGAATGTATTGAAATCATAATGCATAGAAATAACAAATAATTAAAATTAAATTAAACCAATATATCATTACCTTGTAAACTCTTCTCATCAATATTTAATTCTCATGGTCTACAAAAGGATGCCCATCTGATTGACATGCCGCTGCAAACAACATAAAAAATGTGTCTGAAAATTTGAAAAGTATAATATAATTACATAGTGAAGGAAATTAAAATGAATAATGACAAAATAATGAACATCCAAGTGATGCATTTGTCACTACAAATAAAAATCACATCAGTTTTAAATTGTAAAAAGTATTACATTCTTAAAAGGTGATAAAATGACTACGGAGAATGGAAAAGTCCAAAAAATAAAAAAAAATACCTATGTCTTAATAATCATGGTTTTTTCATTGTTTAATATTTTCTCACAAGACTGTGACCCAAATATGAATAAATATTATCATTTATTAGAAAAATTAATAAATTGTTACTTTTATTAAAAAAAATATAAACCATTATAAATAAAAAACAACTTGTATGAAAAAATATAAATACAATACAAAAATATGTTATTTTTATGGTATAACGTAATCTAATTAATATGAATAATCATATAGATGATCATTGGATACAAATAATATATAAAATAATTTTTTATAGAATAAGTTACTTAGATATGAATATTTCCATAAATTAAATTCTAATATTGAATATCTTTTATCCCATAAAAGATTATAGTGACATTTGCAGAATCTGAAAAAAAAATTATTTGAAAAAGATACAATAAACTAAATAATAATGTTATATGTATTATTGGTGGTTAATGGAACTTTGATATTGCAAAAATATTACTACAAAGTTTTTTGGCACAAACTTGTTACATTGTTAAAGTCATGTTTTACTGTGAGTTTCCAATCAAGATATAGCTCATCCTTTCACTGAAGACATCCAAGATTACATTGTTTATAGTGACACCACACACAATGTTTTAGTTGATTCATCCCTATTAAGACCATATTCTTATAATAAAAACAAATATTAACCTCAATATAAATTAATGATAAATAATATTGTAATACAACAATGATAAATGTGGACCTATATATTCAAGTGAAATCTATTAGTTTCTTAATATATATGAATCTGGGTGAAAAAAATGAATAAATTTGATCTTGTATTTAAAAAACTATGAAACACATGTGATCAAATTTTATTAAAGAAAATTAAAAAGAGAATATATGTGACATGTTTTAAAAAAACAGTGAACCTGGAGAGGGGTTGTTAGGGGGAGCTGATCTAAAATGTTGTGGAAGAAAACAATTGATCAAGGAGGATGGTATTCTAGTGGGGAAGATAGTCGATCAGGATGATAGTTGAAGCGAGACACCAGTTGGCCACAATTATGAGGTTCCTGTGAGGACGTTCGTGAAGAATGCTGGAGAGGGATATAGAGTTAGGGTTGGGGTGGGGGTGGATGGTCATGTGAGATGAGTGAGGGGGGAAGGTTGCGGGAGACATTGAGGGGTTATGGGTTGGGGAGGGGGTGGCAGGGTACAGTGGGGTGAGGGGGATTATTAGGGTTAGTTATATATATATATATATATATGTATATAATTTAATGTTATGAATTTATATAAAAAATTATATTGTATAAGGATTTTATTTATATATATATAACCAATAATTATTACTAAATTATTGATATTTTATTTAATTACATGTATTTTTTATTAAAAAGATATTCTTGTAATATGTAATTTGTGTTTGGGTGTGGGTGTGTGTGTATGTTCATGTGTCTATTTATTGATTTTTTGATAAATATTTGATATTGTTGAATAATTTATTGGTAACTGGTTTTTTAATGGTAAAATATTTTTTTGAAACAATAACTAATAAAAACAGATTTATTCATCGTTAAATGAATGGTTAGTATTAGTATGATAAGACAATAGAATTAAATATTGGTAAAATATTTTTTGGTATTGAAATATTAATATAAACAGATATATTTTTTAGTAAAAATAATTGTTGGTACCTATAGTTAATATCATTAGAATATAATTTCTATTGGAATTAATCATTTTTACCAATAGTTATATTATTTTTCAGTAATTTTATGTTTGTAAAGGTCACGTTTCTTTGTAGTGAATGATTAATGTTGGATTATTCATGATTCATACCTAGATATTTGAGGTATGGTCTCTTTCATTCTCTATTTCTTCTTCATACGCTTATTCTTGGTTTCTCCACTTCCCTTACTACGTGTGTCTTTTTTAAAAACCTAAATGAGAGGGTTTGATTAAAACTCCCATATTTTGGTATATATGGTTAATGAGGCATATGTTAAAAACCTTTGTTATGGTCATTATTTATGGTGATGAGCTTTCCTTCACATTCATTTCATGTTTTCCCATTCATGATTTTTTTTATTTTTAAACGTTTGATTGATTTTAAATTCTAGGTTTCTCATTAATATTGGTAGTATAATTAGTATTCATTTATATTTTTAATCTAAAACTAGATTCCAACTCAATTTTACTAAAACTATAATGATTTCTTATATTTTAGAATTTTTTGAGTTTGTAAACATATATCATTAATATTAAAAAATTAATAAATTCAATACAAAAAATATATAGAATAATTTTATGTAACACCCTGACCCCTATAGACTGGAGCTGGTGTGTTACTTGTGATATTGGCATGGTTAGAAGGAATGAAAATCCCGAATGAACGATTAGTTTAGTAGTCTTAAAGAAACTAGATACATAGATGTTACTCAAATTACATTGGAAAAGCTTTCAAAATACAATACATAACGAAACTAAAAACTGCATCCATAAGAACCCAATAAACAATCTCCTCATTGTCACCTGTTGAAAGTAAAAAATAAAATGGGTGAGCTCAAGTGCTCAGTATGGGTTTAAAATAGTGGTAGCAAGACCCAAATCCATATTTTTGTAATCTAAATAGCCATTTTGAGGATAAATGGTAACCGAAACATTTCCAAAAAAACCAAACAACAACTTGACATTAAACCAAATTAACGATTCAAAACCGAAGACATCAAACCACCAAATTCAAAAGTTGAAAATACTGCATGATCCCACCTAAACAGCCTCGGACAGTGAGAGCCACGATCCACGCTTCCTGACACGAATCATCATCATCAAGAAACCATGTCATAGAAAATTATTACCATCAGCTTCTATCGACACCCAAAAAATAGTGGAATCATGAGTACAATAATAAGTGAATCACAATCAATGTGAGATAATCAATATGGCATAGTGAATAAATGAATAACTAATGCCGTTAATAAACTGAGAATGAAACCGCATCCATAGATTTTGTCATAGTGAAAACTTCATGGATAATAATAATAATTTATAATGAATTAATATAATGATTATTAATTGGAAATCATGTATTTGGCACATGAAACAATAAAACTATAAGAACGGTTTAGTTCTATGGGTATAAACTTGTCTGATTTTTGGAAACACACTTGAAGGGTTTGTCGCTAACTGATTTGTCTCATGAGACCTACCGATGCATCGAAGGGCTATAGCAGGCCCCACACGCCACTTCATTTCCAAATAATTCTTTATACATTGATTCAAAACAAGAAAAATATGCCCTTTAAATATCTGTATAGAGTAGAGTATACAGATTCATCAATATTTCCATAATTAAATTAATATTCCAAATAAACACCATATGTAAAATGGTATACGGTTTAGAAAACAAACATATACAAGAAATGGGATTATGTATATTTAGTATGAATATAATTTCAAATGAAAAGTGATCACAAATTGGTAGTAGGTACACCACATAAGGATTATTAGGTGCACAATACAAAGTTAGTCGCGACAAAATAGTAGTTGAGACAAGGTCTCTTACTGCAATGTAATCACTCAAATCATATGACCAAAACATAATAACCCTAAAATGAATCATTTAATAACATGAATATAAATAGAGTCATGTTATTAAATTTCAAATGTAATTACACATATATCACATACAAGAAATAAGTGGTGAACAATGAAAATCTCACAAAAATGAAAGTGATATGGGAAACCCCTTACAAACAATTCGGCATGGTAACGAGTGTTACTGAGAGTGCTTAATGAGAGGTAAAGGGGGTAGTACATTATTTATATGTCACAAGGGTAGTATGTGGGAGGAGAAAAAACATACCTCTTCATTATGAATTAAAAATAAAAGAGAACAACATAGGGGAGATTCTTGAGCAAATGTGAGAGAGAGAATCCCTTACAAAGATTTTATCATTAGAGTGAGGATAAATCAATGAAATATTTAGGTGTGACAAATAATGATCCAAAATATATAATTGGATATAAATTATAAAACAATCAGAGGTCATTCTCACATATTATTGGAAAGACAAAACCAATGACATAGATATGTAACTCAATAAATAGAAATTGAGTTAAGATATCCCATACCTTAGGCGAGAAAGTGTTATTGAATTGTTATTTAAGACCTGAATAAAAAAATTAAGCTTATTAAATCATAATTACAGGACCTCTTCTATATGTAAATGATTTTTTATAAACATTTTTAGTTCATTCAATGGCTTTTTATTAGTTATAATGTTCAATTTCAATTTTCAGGCTCGTTTGATTACTTGGTTTTTAAATGATTGGTTCACTTATATTCATGTTCGGATAAATATATAAGATGGATGTGGTTGTCCATAAATGAAGTTATATTATATTAGGGAACATCCAAAAGATTACATGGTTTTAAATTATATTTGTTTACTTAGCATGAAGTCTAATTATTATATATATAACCTTAGTGACAACTGTTTTGGCTAAACAGTGGGATTGATTACAATGAACATGTTTTACTTTATAACCTAATACCATTTGAAAAAAGGATCACAGAACTAAAAAAGGATATATTACATATATAATATTCTTTTTCAACTATAACACAAATGGTTTCATGACCAGAATTAATTATTATAATACAATTCGATAAACTGTTGTCCTAAAATGTGCTAAATTAGCACATCTCAAATGGTGCTTTCATTTCATTCAAATAAATAGTAGGGAAAGAAGAGAAGGTAATGAAATATACCATTAGCATGAAAAAATTCCATTATATGTATGTTTCTGGATTTATCATAATATTATGGTGAGGAATGAAAAAAAGGAAAAGAACTATAAATAATTGAAGGAATTGGAAAGAGGAATTTACTTCTTGAGACTTCCTCCTTTGAGAAACTCTTAAGGGGGGAGGTATTGGTATTTTGAAGAGTATAGGAGATTTTGTACGTGGGGGAGGATCTTGGGGAGAGACCTATGTAGAATATTTTCACGCCACAAGTCTTGAGTTGTGTGAGAGGAAGAGGGGTGAGGGGTGTTTTACATAGTGGAGGGGAGAGGAGTTTTCTTAATATAAAATTCATTAGTTTTTTTATTTCATCTCAAGACAACCAATAGTGATTATTCCATGACAAGGAATAGTAATATATGCATGTGATGTCGAACCAATTAGGCATACATTAGTAGATCATCATCAATGACTCAATTAATCCATTATTTAGCATTTATTGTGAATTATCGGATTTTACTATTCATCAAAAATTCATGTATTTCATAAAAATCCCAAAAATTCACCCTAACCATTTTTCAACATCTAGAATCCAAAAAAGGAAGTCCCTTTTTAAAAAATAATTTTCTAAATATGATTAATTATATATTTAATTAAAATACTTATTTAATCAAAAAATATAAACACTTAAAATATTCATCTTCATTTTTAAGGTGCTTAAATTCATTTATACCATCAAGGGAGTGGATACCATTCATAAGATTCATAATAATATTCATAATGGTAATTTAATATTCATAATGGTAGGTTACTATTCACCAAAAATTAAGTTAATTCTATTAGACTCTAAATATCATCCTCAACACCACCGTGTCTGCCATATTTTTAAAATTCAAATCGTAGAGTTGGAAAATTTAGGTTTAATGGCTAGGTTAATGATATCTCCTATAAGTAAACATGTTTTGTTCCATAGAGGCTCAATGATTCTTGAAATATAGGCTATAACTAAAATTTATTTAAGAGAAACATACCATAAAATGTTTGGGGTGGTACATTATAAATTTTTAAATAATATTTTATTTTCAGATTAATTATTAATGGATTTGGTTGGACTTTTATGATATGATCGGTTAAAAAACATGTATTTGAAACTATTAAGTGTTTAGATATATTTTTAAATAAAATAGTTTATTCCTTTATAGATCATGATATAATTCCAATAAAATATTATTTTTATACTTGTACAAATTTATATAAAATATATTGACACTTTTAAGTACGTATTCAGAAAAGTATGTGTGAATATATAAATTGATACGAGGAAACACACACATATATATAAATTAAAAAAATTATAAAATAAAAACATTTTATTAATGTTGGATTTTAATAATCGACTCTAATTTATAAAAATAAAATTTATTTTGAGTAGTTAGCATAACTTTTTCAAAATGATGTTCGTAAATTTTTAGCAATGGTTTTTCTAATAATACACTATTTGTATCGATTTGTTACTTTATTATATATTGATAATGCACATTGTTCAATACTTATGTATTCATTCACTGATGTTTCTAATCATTTAAATTCTTGTATATTTGGAATGGGATTTTGATATGTTTATCATTGTTTTATTTTTTTATGGAATATATTAAAAATAATTTAACCCAATGGGATGCTTACTTTATTTATTGAGGTCTTTATGTTTTTTTCCAATGATGTGATTGAATCTACAATTACTGTATTATTTTTTACCTAATATTTTATTTTCTACATTGTCATTGTGAAATAGAACATATATCATGATAATATTTTATTTTATTTTTCAATATATTATAATTTTATATTTTTGTTATTAGTTTCTTAAGGGTGTTATATTACTCTTATGTTATATTTTAGACAAGATTCCATTTCACTAATTTATTTTTTGTTTTATTAGTTATCTCTAATTGTTTTATTGTTTTTTGTTTGTTCCCAGTCTATTTTTTTTGCTTCTTTCAAATTGATGATCCATGGGAAACCTGGATCACTTAAAACTCCTTCTCTCTTGAAGACCATTATTTCTAAAGAAGAAGATCCATCTACTGTCAAATTCATGCTTCTACAATTGGGATGTTTAACCTATTTCAATAAATCATTTGTTTTTGAGTTATTTGAGTTTCAACTAAATGTACTTAGTTGTGCAGAGTATCATCTTCTCAATCTAAGATATAGATAACCAGTTCTCTATTATAGAACCATAAGGATTTAAATTTAGTCTTGTAAATGTATCAGCTACCTACACTCAGTTGTGTATTCTTGGTCTTGTGATAAGAGGACCATTATTATTAAATTCAACAAGATCTCTAAGAGAGTAATTGGTAAAGTGGAATAGGGGATCTTCGTGTCCCGAACTACTGTAAAAATTTATTTTCTTTATTTCTGATTATCTGCATCATATTTTCCTACCAAAAATAACACTACTTTTTCACATAAATTATAGTGGGGGTTTAAACTGAGCATTGTGTATGAATTTGAAAATATACAATTCATCCCCCTGTTGTGTATAACATTGTATGTTTTAGTCTCAATATATATATATATATTCAAATTCATATAACAAATATCACTATTTATATAGTTAATGTAAAATCATCATTTCTTTAAAAAAAATCAGAAAACATTTTCCATCATTCTTGTGGGTTTTATATTAAATTAAATTATTCCTTGACTATGAATATTTTTATTGATTTTTAAATAGAATAATGGTTTTATTTAATTCTTATTATTACGTTATAAACTATTTTTATTTTGATACAATAAAAACACAAATAGTATTTTTTTGGTAATATTCGAATTCAATTTATGAATTTCTGTTGATAAATTATTTTATTTTTGAAATAGATATGTTTTATTGAAATTTTATTGTTAAATATTTATTATAAAATATAAATTATCATTTCATTTTTAGTAAATCAAATGTACTTTTTAAGAGGGTTAAAAAAATATCATTGTCAAAAAACCCATCATTTATTAATAAATATTGAATTATATTTTAAAGGATTAAAAAAGAATATTTTAAAAATTATTTTGATAAAATTAATATTTTTTTTGAATCATAATTTCAAAAATTACTCAATAGTGAACTTGTCATAATTTTCTAAGAAATTTGATTTTTTTGGTAAATATTAAATATCGTGTTAACAAACGGTTTGTGTTATGACATCACAATGACTCAAAAGTGATGTATCAAATATTATACATTGTATCCATGGCCAAATATATATTTTCAATTTACAAAAATTTGATTTTATGTTTAATAGATTAATTTTATAAATCCTTTTAGAAATTTCCAAATCCATTAATATATTTTAAGGTTTTAAAATCAATTATTTAAGAGTATGACTCACTTCGACATCAGAAAGAGTATTATTTTATTATGTTCATACTTTTTCTATATAATATAATTAAATACAATCCACATTGGGAGAAACCATGGGTGAAAACTATGGGATGGTTTTTATTTTTGGTTATATTATTATATAATGTCTAAAATCGAGGTTTGAGAAATAATAAATAATTTCCCCCACACATTTTTAGTATAAACCAACCCAATATCAAATTTACCTCTATTAAAAATAAATTACATATGTACTTACTCTTACCTCCCCTATCTAGAATCCTACTCAGGTGCCCCAAGCTCTTAATAAGCTCCACACAATCATTTGGAGTCACACACTCAAGGTAATGGTTCTTTTCATTCTCCACTTCACACAAGTATCTTCATTATCCTATGCCTTCTATTTCCAATTCCTAAAGTTGAGATATGTTTTTTCACATACCTATTTCATTCTATATTTTTTCCAAATTAGTAGATATGCTTTCACTCTCATAAACCCATTTTATGAATCTTTATGTGACGTTGTTATGTTGTTGAATGTTCACGATGATTTTTCATTCCAAAAAATTACGTAGTGAATACTCCTACTAGTTTCTTATAAATATTGTTCAACTTTAAAAACATATACTTCTTGATTGTGTATATAAATGTATGTATTCCATACTCTTTTATAGTCAAATAAAATGTGATTAAAAATGATACCATGTTTTATGATCTATATGGCACAATTAATCATGAGAGTGAAATGAAATTGACGGGTGTGCCCCGAATTATATAGCTATTTAATTAATTGGTTAATGTTTAAGTCTTACTATATTTCATGAAAGGGATTAGGGATTGAAGGTAATCTATCATGGTACTTTTTCTATCATTATTTCTACTTATTTAGACTTAACCTATTTTTATGATGTAGTGTTTTAACTTTTTTCTACATTCTCATGTTTCTTTTATCATTATCATGCAATATAATGCCCCATTGTTCGTCTATATGATTATCACCAATTTTATTCGAAATTTGTTGCCTAATGCATAACATGTGTTAATTTATTAATGTTATTCAATGTTTATTCCATTACTGGGTTTATATATCACCTCTTTTTTATGTATGTACCTAGGTTATCCCACACAGTTTTATGTATGAGCATGTTAAGGATATTTTCAATACAGATAATGTATTTCTTATTTTATGTTATTGTGTTACATACCTAATTCCAAAAGACACTATACATATCAATATTATGGGTCATATTACATGTATTTGTATGTTATAAAACATGAATTAAAGTGTAATAATGATAAGGGTTGTCATAGTTGTTGTTAAAGGAAATGGTTTTATAATTTTGGGATTGGGATTATAAAACTCTTGCAAAAACCTTTTGGATAAAAGTGTGTGTAATAAAACATCATGGAGTTTTGGTAAAGTATATATTAAGTGGTTTATCAAGAAAATACATCCCAGTCTAGATACTAAAAGTGTTTGTGGCTTTGGAATATATGTTCCTAGCGGTAAAACCCAAAAAAATATTGAGCTAGACTCAAACAGGAACTGGTGCCTGAAAACGGGCCTTACTGCACACATGGTTTGGTACTCCCAGGGGATATGCTTTGGTAATTCACAAGGTCAATAAAAACCATTATTAAGGTAACAAAAATAATCATAAGAGTATATTATATAAAATAGATCATGGATAACATATATTGAATCTTATAAATTCATAAATTAAGAAAAAATGTCATTTTTAATTAATCCCATTAATGTCATTTGATTCATCTTTATGTGTTTAATAGTTTAAAATTACTCATCCTTAATTATCCCTTTATTCAATTAAATTGATAGAAATAGGAAGAACAAATTTCATGTTTAAATTTTAATTATTAAATTTATTAAATGGGGGAAGAATGTAGTGCCCCATCTTTTAAAAAGAGAAACGATGCTCGATTGCGTGGGAAATACACAACACCAAACCAAAAAATATATTGATTATTTAAATAGAAATATATTAACATTTACATTAAAATTAATAATATTATTAGGATTAAATAATTTATTATATATATATATATATCCTAAATGTATTTATAAATTCTAAGTAAATACTCAATCAATTTTTTGTAATGTCTTTTTGTTCTTCAAAATATGAATTTTTCAAAATGATTTTTGTTTCTTTTTTATAGTATTTTAATTATTTTATAGAACATTTATAGAATTAATTTGATGAAATGAACTCCATTATTGGTATCAACATATCAAAATTATCTTATGGTAAATTTTTTTGGATTTTTCAGAAAATATAGATTTTTCAGTGAATAGTGAAAAATACCATTTTTAAGTATAGTTGTCCTTTTATAAATTAATTAATTTAATTGAATAATTATTATCATAATTTAATTTAAGGTAACATATTTATTATTTAGTTATATTTAATTCTGTCATTTAAATTAAAATAACATTTATACTGTGTAGGGTGCCGAAAATCCAACAAATGGAAGATAAATACCCCCAAATGTTTTGCAATGAAAATGGATGCAAATTGTAGTACAAATTTGAGAAGAAATTTGAAGAAATAAAATTTTGAAATGAAATCTGGTCGGGCCACGAACAAATTATAGGGAATGGTTTGCCGAAGGCGAAAACTTCAAACCACCGGTATACGGAAGGCCTAGGACTGGCTGGCCCATAAGGAATTGGCTAGTGAATGAAGCAGTTCATGGTAAATTCCCACCCACGAACTGATGTCATCGTGAGTTGATTTCTACTGGAAAGAATACGGAAGATACATTCCCTACACACCATTCCCATGAATGATATGGTTTTTGGATGAGGATAAGTCGATGGCATATTGTAGCCTCCGTAAAACTCGATTGACCAAGTCTTTTGAGAGTAAAGATATCTCTTCATGGGCTTCAAGAGAAGTTGACGCGCGTACCGTAGATACAGATTCCCTGGAACTCTTTAAAAGCATCACCAGTGGAATCGAAAATGGAATGTAGGAATGAAGGAAAAATGGGGGGAGATATATTTGGGATGGGTGAAAGGTGGATAGATAATGTAAAGGGTGCAAGAGAAATTTCTCCCACACCTGAGGCAGTTCGTGGGACTACATTCCACATCAAAAACATTTTGTAAAATCCATCCTGTGAACCATATGCAGAAAGATGTTCTAAAAGTTCCTCCCTAAGAACCTTATTTGGAAGACCCTCTATAGCCAACCATCAAACCAAAAAAATATAATAAAAACAGTTTGCGGATGCCAATATGCGGAAAAAGGTTCGTAGATGCCCATATGCGGAAAACGTTTCAAGGATGCCCATAAGCGGAAAGTGGTTCACTGATTCCCATATGCGGAAAAGAGTATACATACCAACTATGTGGAAGCCAGTTTATGGAATGATCCTATGTGTACCATCATATGTGGCCAACTTTTTTGCATACCATCTTAAGCAGCCAGCTCCTACGCAGCCAGGTCTATGTGGGAAACAGTTCTCGGCCCTCTGGTATGCTCCCTTCGATACCATCATGAAACTACTTGAAAATGGAGAGTTACACCATTAACTTTTTGGGCCTGGTCAAAAACATTTTCCAATTCTCTCTTATGTCATTCCAGTATTGGCCCCTCAAATACTATAAGAAGAGACATTCCTCATGCACTTACCAAAAACCCGATCTCCTACCTCCTATTCCAGGTTCACCCAAAACTCCATGGACAATCACAACATGAATGTTTTTTAAATTCCTGGACACATCCTTTCCATCCATCAATTTTTTTGTCTTTGGTGATTTCGGATCTTTATAAACCTCCATGGCCATCAGAAAAAGAAGGCTAGTGCTCTGAGGACACCTCTGTTTTATAATGCACATCATTCCTCGGTGGATCTGCATATGATTGTTACAATATAGTCATCAACCAAATGAAAATTCTCTCTCATGAGAGTCATATCCTACCTCTATACGCCTCAATGGCTTCTATGCCTCATATCATTTCTTTTGATCTGGTAATCCTTAAATTCACGGTTTACACTTTCCTTCCCTTTCATGTTCAAGGATTGTCTAAAAATCCTATCCCGATTATCCTAAAGTTAAAAATGGATCATACAACATGGTCCAAACACTTTGACTTTAAACAATGAGTTACCATCCCTATCACATGACATTAAATTGAACCATAATAGTCTTATACACATGATGTTAAACTGTGATTCCATCATCCAAGCTATATGACATTAAATAGTAGTATACTGGGGGATTTTGGATCATCATAAACCTCCATGGCCATCAGAGGAGGAAGGCCAGTGTCCTGAGGGCACCACTACTTGACTGTACAAATCATGACCCAGTGGCTATATATATGTTGCCCAAAAAAACGACCATCAATTTGAGGAAAATTTGTCCAATGGAGAGTCCTTTCAGACCTCTATACGCCTCAATGGCTTCCATGCACCATATCATTTCTCTTGATCCGAGATCCTCTAGAATCATAATCCACCATGTCTATCAGAGGAGGAAGACCAGTGTCATGAGGACACCTCTTCTTGACTATGCATATCTGACCATAGTGGATCTGCGTATGTTTCCAACAAAAATATACGTCAATTAGAATAAAATTTAACCTATGGAGAGTTCATTCCTACCTCTGTACTCCTCAATGGCTTCCATTCCAAATATCACTTATCTAAATCTGAGATCCTCCAGAATCATGGTTTGTATGCTCCGTCCCTCTCATGATCAAGGCATTTCGTAACATCACAACATAATTATCCTCAAGTTAATCATAGTCCAGGCTATATGACATTAAACTGTAGTATACCTCACATTACATTCTGAGGCCCTTCCAGTGAGGTATGTTCCCAATATTCTGAGGCTGGGTCGCCTAAACTTCAATTTCATTTCACATTTAAAGGTTAATTTCTCTCTGCCCTCACCCATGGTCTCTCTGACATCTTTCTTCATGGGCTCTCCCTACCCCACCAATAGGGGAGGAGACGTGTTCATTGTTGAATCATTCACATCCTATTTTTTCTCACACTAATCATTACTCACGTGGTCTTAGAGGTTTGTTAGGATTACAACATTAACACAATATGAACTACGAGAACTCTAATTCCTAACTAGATCGGGATACGTAGGACACCTACCAGAAGGCCTGAACTCAAAACAGGTACCCATCAAAAAGGGTCCACTTCATCATGATTCCTTAAATAGGCAGCTACTATGCATAATCCCCACACATTCTGAACTACAAGAACACTGATTCATGAGTAGATCAGGAAACGTAGGATGCCTACCAGAAGTCCCGAGATAAAAAGGGGTGTCCATCCAAAAGATTATTCCCCATCATGTCTCCTCAAATGGGCAGCTCCTATGAAAAATCCCCACACAATTGGATCTATGTGCTTTATGAATCATCTCTTGATGATATGTAGGAAGCCTTACTTGTGGGACTGATCCCAACATCAAGTTTTCTTCCACCCCACGGATGACGATAAAATCCAGAGCACTTTATAGTATGTCTAGGTCGGCATCGCCTCTGTAGCATCAAATGCATATGCATGCTTGTGATGATTTTGTAAACAAAGGGTAGCTCATGGACAGACTCTTTGGGAATGAACCAAGGATTCACAAAAATATGAACACATCCAAAATCTATAATAGAGTCCCAGAACATGTGAAATCCTCCCCTGGAAGGATGTGGTGAGTCGGACCTCCCATCCTCTCGACCAATAGAGTATTTAAAGTGTCATTCGTTAGGTTTTTATCAAACAAGATCCTGCCATTGGAAATAAGGATTGTGAATCATGGATACATGGGTCATTGGGCATTCTTGTCTCCATGAATAAACCCATTCGAGACCATCCGAGGAAGTTATATCTGAGAAGGACTGGTTTCATATGTGATTAACTCCCACGCAATCGCCTGATGAGAGAAATAGTTCCTACAAGGTTAATTTAACCTTTATTGAACGGTAATGACACGCATAACGCACCACCTCAGAGTGCGGAAGATACTTTATTTTAGTATAATTTTATTTTTAGGATTAAAAACAAATATTTCTAAAATCTATTTTAAAATGGATAATTTTTCAACATTCTAATTAATTAAAATAACTAATAATTATAAAATATCTAAATGATATTTATAGATAATATATATTTATTTATTTATTAATAGAAATTTTTATATTAAAGATTACAACTTATAAAGTTAAGGTAAAATCATCTTTTCATAAAAAATGAATTCTTCCAAAAACCACATTCCATTATGCTTCTGGGTTTTATATTAAATTAAATTCCTCCACCGACATGAATATGTATATTTTATTTTCAATATTATAATGGTAATATTTAATTCTTATTGTTACTTTATAAATTATTTATATTTTGATACAATGTAATAGAAATTGAATTTCTTTGATAATATTCAAATTCAATTAAAAAATTAATTTTTATGAATTAATTTATTTTTCTAATAAATAATATTTTTATGCAACATTATTATATTTTTTTAATAATTATAATTGATCATATAATTTTTCTGAAGTTCAATTTAATTTCAGTATGGGTTCAAAAACTGTTATTGTCAAAAAAAAAACACATCATTTTTCAATAAATGGAGATTCTTATTTTAAAAGTGAAAATACACATATTTAGAAAATTATTTGGATTAAATTAATTTTAATTTTGGAGTTATAATTCTGAGATTATACAATGGTTATTTTTTCATAATTTTATGAGATATTTTAATTTTCGAGTAAAAATTCAATATCATATAAATATACAATGTGTATTATGATATCATAATGACCCAAAAGTGGTGAGAAAAATACTATAAATAGTATCCATGGACAAATAAATTTTTTTAAATTTAAATTAATGTGATTTTATGTTTGTTTGATTAATTAAAAATTTCTTTTATGACTTTTCCAAATCTATTAATATATTTTAATGCTTCAAAATAATATTTTTACGAGTATGACTCACTTCCTAATAAGAAAGGGTTTTAAATTATTAGATTCTGCCCTTTGTCTTACAAAATAATGAAAACCACTCCCCTTTGGTAGGGACCATGGGGAAAACCATGGGAAGGTATTTGGTTTTGGTTATTTTATTATATGGTGTCCAAAACCTATGTTTGAGAAATAATAAAGAATTCCACACACATTTCCTATATAAACCCACCCAATATCCAATTTATCTCCACTAAAAATACATGTATCTTGTCTTTACTCTTCCCCACCCTCTCTAGAGTCGTCACAAGGTGCCCAGAATCTCTCAAGAGTGTCCTCCTAAGCATTTGGTGTCACGCTCTCAAAGTAAGGGTTATTTTATTTCTTCTCTTTAGTAATGTATCTTCATTACATTATGAATTATTTTTCCAATTTATAATGTGGGGAAAAGTTATATGTACCTATTACTACACATTTTATGTGAAAATTATAATATACAACTACATCTCCCATCTACCCATTTTATGGATATTAAAGTGACGTCATTATGCTGTCAAAATGTCACCACTATTTTTCATGTTAAAAAATTGTGTATTGAATACCCATAACCATTTCTTATAATTGGTGTCCGCCCTTATGAAAATATAATTCATTATTGTCAAATTAAATATATTTATTCTAAATTCTTTCATTATTGAATAAAATGTAATGAAAAATGATTCCCTGTTTTATGAACTATGTGACATACTTAAGGATGAGAATGAAATTAAAGATATAGGTACACCAAGAATTATATAGCGCTCCAATGAATTGGTTAATGTTTTAGTTTCATGAGACATAATCCAATGGATTAGGGAGTGAAATAAATAAATAACAGGACTATTCCATAATGATTTCATGATAGTTATCCATTTCGTTTGTTTATGATGCATTGTTTTAAGTTGTTTCCACATTTCCCATGTTACATTTAGGATTTTCATGATATATCATGCCTCAATGTTAATGTTTATTATTATAACCCCTTTTATGCCCCATTTGTATGCCTTTTGTCTAACATGTATTACCTTATTCTTGTTATTCCATATTTATTCACTAATTGGGATTTATAGCTCACACATTTCTCATGTATGTCCTTAGGTTACCTCCTTATGTTTTAAGTAAAATAATGTCAATGTAGTTTTCATTAAAGATGATGTATTTCATGTTTTAAGTTTTCAGGTTATGTACTTAACTCCCGAAGACACCAGACCTATAGATCTTCTTGGGTGTATTATGTGTAATTTTATGGAATAAATCAGGAATTAATGTTTTATTAAGATAAAGGGTTTCATAATGAAACATGATCATAACATTTCAAAACCATACACAATAATTCTTAGATTATAATAATGAGTCATGGAATAAATCTAGGTAGTTCATAATATCTGAATCCTAAAGGAATCAAAGAACATTCACAATGAGAGCATAACATTTGAATATGATCATGTCATAAAATACTTCCATAATTTGTAGGATTATCATAATTAAATAAATCATATTTCATGAAAACAGACCAAGACATTAATCATATGGTAGTCTTGGGAAAACTACCCATGTAACTTCATTGGCATTGAGATAACCTAATGTGGACACAATTTTAGTTTAGGCTACCTACATCTGTACCCTCTTTTAGGGTCGGGATAAACTCCCATATATCATTTTCGCTCATAAAACATTAATATTTACCCAATTAATTATAGTGATACAATATACCCACCTATCATATAATCATAATCCATTCCTATGTATTCCATAAGATCATTAAAACATTTATCATTTCATATTCTCTTGTTCTATGGAAAAAATAACGAGTTTAATAAATATTTCATAATAAAAATCATAAAACATCTAAATAAAGAATATGGATGGTATCATAGAATCATATCTCCATTTAAATATAAGTAATATAAATGGATATTATATAAAATTTACCTTTTAAAATGTCACTAGAATATTTATAGAGTAAATACCAATTTTTCTTTTGAAATGAATTATTTAAAATCCAATATTTTAAAAAATATTAAGGAACAAATTTTCATTCATAATATCAATAAAATTTTTAAATTAAACTTAAAGTAGTTGTGTGGTCACAATTCGAAAAAATTAATATCATGTCATAACCACTAAAACAATGTTTTTGTTCCCATCTGATAATAAAAAGTACATAATCTAAAAAATAATAATAAGATTCTTTTTAATTTTCTATAAAAATTAAAACATGGGTAAATATTAATTCTAAAAATCATTTCATATTAGAAAAAAAATTCAGGAATTTTTTTTATAAAATATGGATATGTAAGAAAAAAATATTTTTAACCGAAGAGAGAAATATAGTTGGTTTCCTTAAAAATATTATTTTGGTATCATAAGTAATTAAATAATGGAAAAATAAATTGAAAAAATATATTCTATATAAACAATCATATAATAAAACTACATGATATTTATAATATATATTTCATATAAAGTCATCATTAGAAATTTAATCTTAAACAACCCATTAATGATTAGATTGTCACACAAAACCCTTTCCTCTTGTTTATCATTCTTCATAAGCGATATATACTTTTATATAAAAAATATAAATATTTTATAAAATAATATTCATAAATTAATTGATATCTATCATTTCATTATAAAATCTATTTATCATTTTATTGATAATTTCTTCATTAAAATTTACATCTAGGTGAAAATCGGTGCATTTTCAATGTATGATTTGATTCAATGGTTCAGAAACATGCACCATGGTCATGGTATCATCGTATATATAATCATAATCATTAAATAATTATCATATTTATTAATCATATACACTTTTTTTATTATTTATATAATGTGGTGATGAAAAATGAATCGCATCACTTTGTGCATGTGGTAGTCCACACATATGTATGGGTGTCGTTGTCATTTTTTAATGGCTGGAAATGCAAGAAGGTAGATAAGATATTATATATATATATATTACATTATAATAACCAAACATGAAATATAGCAATGTAAAATGAGTCAAATCACTGTGTGGAGATAGTTGTCCATACAAATGCACGAGTGACATTTTAATTTCCCATTTTGTGGAGAATATGTGGACCATGTTTGTAACATCATCATAACAAAATATAATTATATATATTATACTATATTAGTTGTGTTACAATGGATAAAATAGTTTTATATAATTTCAAATAAAAATAAAAATTTAATGATATCAATTATGATTTATACCAATTCATTAAAAGACCTCTTCTTGTTTAAACCTTAATCCATGAATGATGTCTTATGTGGAGGAAAGGTATCTATGATAAAGTAAATGAATATATAAAGGTATTTGGGAACTAATTTTAATATCAATAAGTTTCAATATTTTTGAATAATGGATTATATAAATACACTTTTATATCTAAGGGAGAGGACAAACATGAAATTACTTACAAGATTGACAAAATATAATGTAACTTTTCTTGTGAAAGTGGATCAAAATGGATAATAATTCTAATTTATGATAATATGGGGTAAAAATAACTTTAATAAATAATAATTATAAAATATTATGTGGCATTATTATCCGTATCTCTTAGTTTAACTCCCAGGTAAACCAGTTTTATCCTTAAACGTGGTAACCACTTTTTATTATTTTTACTATTCACTGTGACAAAAAATGGAAGTGGAATCATTAATAAAATTTTATATTATAATTAATAATATGGAATCATTTCTATAAACTTAAATTTCTATTAATAGAAAATTTTATTTTTAAAATAATCTTGTGAAATATAAAGAACCCATGTTTATAGGTAAATGCATTTTTAAGCATATAAATGAATTTAAATTAATTCCATTCTTACAAATTAATATTTGATGTAAAAAAGAAAATAATTTAGAATATATATTATAAAATTTAATTAAAATTATTAATAAATTGTTATTATTTTAATTTAATCAATATAGAAGCTCATCATTCACTTTAAAACAGTGTTTATAAAAACAATTTAAGCCCAAAAATGATGATATAACAAAATCAAGTATAATATTAAATAAATTGTAGTTAATTATATTATTTATAATTAAAATATATATGTGTCATTTTTATATCAAATTTAATTCATAATAGAAAATTTAAATTATCGTTTTTTAGTGAAAACAAACTAATCTTTTACATAAATTGGTATTTTTCATTATTCTCTAAAATTTTAATATATTTAGAAAAATCGTATAATTCACCCTAAGATAATATTGAGATGAAAATTTAAAAATTATTATGAATTAAAAAACAAATTTTTATAAAAATGGTATAAATTATTTATAATTTCATATCAAAAAATGAAAAATAACACATGTTTGAATAAAACATATTTTGGAAGCATATAATGACTTTACTAAATAATGAGTACTTATTTAATATAAATTAATAAATATATTTTTGTCCTATAAAACCTTTATAAATAATATTCTTATTGTGTTTATTATTTTTTTTACTACTAATTTAACATGTATGTTATAATTATCACATTTAAATAAACATAATTTAATAGTATATTGTGTTTTGTTACTACTCAATGTTGTGTGTAAAAAAACTGTCAATTACATCAAGTTTATTACAAAAGAAAATTTATTTAAAATCTTGGGGTGTTATATTATACCACCATTAAAATTAGTTTAACTCTTTTAATTTAATTTCTTTAATATAAATAATTAAGGATATCTCTGTTTCATCACTTCACCGAGCCCCTATACAACTTTTTCAATTTTCAAATTCTTCCAAAGAACATTAACCAAGTGAGTAGTCTTATTCCCAAACACATTATCACTACAATCCAAGATTTATATCATTTTTTATTCATAATAAAAATCATGATATAGTGGTATATCCTTTGGATTTAGTACATGTGAAGGGTCAAATATGTACTTCCTAAGAAGAGATACATGGAACGCTTAATGAACTTGAGAAATGATCGGTTGATGTGCCAAGTGAAAAACTACCATCATCACTTGATTAATAATATTGAAGGTTAAAATATAACTAGTGTTAATAGTTCCATTATTTTTTAATCTGATAACCTTGTTCCATTGATAAATTCATAGGAATACCATCACAATAACTTTTTATTAAATATTTAATTGATGATTGTCAGTGTAACTTTATCATCAAATATAATCTACCTTGATGTACTGCTAGAGGGATCTAACTTTATCTTATATTTCCTAATCTATCGTACATACCAATAGTTATTATTATCTAACTTCATATCACCCTGTCATATTTCTACACTTTGTTCTATAGAGACCTTCATAAAGAGCTATCAGAATTCTCATTTGAAATATTTTATTGTAAGAAAACTTGATTAGATGAATATTTTTACCACAACCACCTTGTAAATCAATATAATTTGATCATATAATATCCTTTGGGGTTTTAATGGTTCTATTAGACTAACTATATGTTGAAGGAAGATAGGAAGTACTGAAACAAAACACTCCATCTCGATCTTGTTGGAGACATTGTAATAACTTGGAGTTAAACATAAAATCCTGATCAGATGTAGTAGAATGTGGTACTCCATACCACCGTAAAACTTAATTAATTTATATCCTATAAATATGATCAAGATATAAATATTATAGGATGGCATTGAGGTGTGTTGAATATTTATGGTGGTCGACTAGATCCCAAAAAGAATTATGTTTGTAGATTTTTTGTGAAGTACAATGAATAAATCCATGGTGATGTTTTCCAATTATCATTCTGGTTTGTGTATTGTTTGTGACATTATCCTATACTTATATCCCTCGTTTTTAACATAATAACTTACAAATGGAAATTTTACTTACTCTAAAAAATAATTCTTCATGTTATCCCCCCATAAGTACTCATTTAGATCTCTATACAACTTCACACTTTTAGGATGGATAGATAATGATGATATATGAGATTATTCTAATAGTTTCTTCTTCAATAATGTTATTTATAGGACAAGAACATGATTCCTAAAAATTATCATTTAATCATAATCAACATTGAAATCTGTAACATTTCTTACATTCTTTGGAATCTCTATATCTTTCATCTGCACCTCTTTAAAATTTGCATGGATAGATGGTTTGACATTTATTTGAGAACAATAATTTGTATCCCTTCAAGAAATATTTCAAGGATCATTATTTGGAATTTCATAATTTATGTATCTTGTTTGATCTTCAGTATAAGAAATATATCATGATTCTTTTGAATCAAATCATCATCCACATTGTTTGATTTCATAGGTTGTTAATGCATTGAGAATTCATGATCAGTAATCAACTATAACCATCTTATCTAAAAAATATTAAAAAAATTAGGATAATATGTACTTAAATATTATATGATTAGTATATATATCACACCATTTTTATATTAATAGTGCCTTCATATCATTAATTCAAAAATTACCCTACCTAACTCAATATCATGAGTCAGGTAATTCCCCTCATGAACCTTCAATTGGTGTGATGAACAAGCTATCACTATATAATTATTTATAATAAAACATCTCATCCCATTCATTGATGAGTCACTATAGATCCCAAAATATTCACTATTACGGGGTAGTTTTAAAATAAGTAAACTAACCAACATTTAATTTAACATCTTGAAATTTTACACACATTCATTTGTACAAAGGAACTTATCTCCTTTCTGAGTAAACATGTTGATTGGATTATATTTTCCTATGAAATTATTCAAAAAGTGTTGATAATATTTGTCTACTCCAACAAAACAATAGGTCTTAGTCATAGTGGATATTATGGTCCAACATTTAATAACATTTATATTTGATGGATGTAGGTATATACCCTTTATAGAAATTATGTGACCCATAAATGAAACATTATATAGTCAAAATTCACACATGGAAAAAATTTCAAACAATTTTTCCTTACATAGTGTCATCGATATAATCCTCAAGTGATATGAATGATGTTCCTTTAATTTTTGATTTATAAGAATGTCATTTATAAAGACTACCAAAAACTGATTAAGGTAATCTATAAAGACGTTATTCATTAAATCCATGCAGATAATGGGGAAATTCATAATAAAAAATGAAATCATGAAAAATTAATATTATCCATAACTCATATAGATGTTTTTCTTGCATATGTATTCACACATGGTCTGAAATTAATTGTATCTATAATGAAGTTAAATAATGGAAAAATATTAAGAACTAAGTAATTGACTAAAATATCATCAATATAGAGAAAGGAAACTTATTCTTGTTTGTGATCTTGTTAAGTTACCAATAATAAATATATAGTCATGTTTAGCCTTATTTTTTTTAAAATAATAGGTACACTCCAAGCTGAAAAACATGGATGAATGAATCCCTCTCCAAGATTATCAAGAAGTTTTTTCTTACATTCATGCTAATACTTTTTAAAAAAAATTATTTATGTTGTTTGCGACGGGAACCCGGCGCAATATATCCATTCACAAATAATAAATAAATTTTTAAAAAATAAATTTAATAAAATTTTGATTATTGAAAAATTATTTTTAATATTATTAAAATAATAAAAAAAATATTAAAATTCTCAATATTCACAAAACAAATATAGAAAAATCATTAAAAATTATTATTATAATTTTTATAAGTAAAATAAACAAATATTAAAAAATATAATACTGAAAAAATATATTTAATAAAATTACGATTAATGAAAAAATAATATTAATATTATTGAAATAATAAAAAAATAAAACTTATTAAAATCCTTAATATTCACAAATATAAAAAAAATAATTAATTATTATTATTATTATTAGTAAAATAAACAAAAATTAAGAAATATAATAGTGAAAAAAATATTTAATACAATTATGATAATGAAATAATAATATTAATATTATTAGAATAATAAAAAATAAAAAATTATTAAAATTCTCAATATTCACAAAAAAATTATATAATATTAAAAATTAAATTATGTAATATTCGCACCGATATAAAAGACAGAAACTGTAAATAGTTCATATTACAAAAAATGTTAAATTCAAATGTTTTTAACAAAATAAAATCACTGGGGGTCGTCTTCTGGAGGAGGTGGGGGAGCTGAAGGAGATGGTGGAGGAAACCTCATCCCTAAACTACGAGTCTAACGGCACATGTACTCCATCTGCTCATGATGCTGCAACTACCATCGACGCATCTCCTCCTCGTCCTGTTGTTGCTGCTGACACATCTCTTCTTGTTGCTTTTACAAACTCTCTATATGGTCATTCTGAGCTCGGAACTGCTCCTGATACTGTGAGGCGAAAGCTGATGCCTCCCCAGAGCTCCTCTCGAGCTGGATACCAACATCGCATTAGTACCATACTAAGTACCATGAGTCACATGAGAGCAGATACCAACTACTCGGCCCTTCTCAAAGCCATAATGAGTCGCCTGCATCCGTGCCACCTTGTCGAAATGGTGGGAATTGGTCTGAGCAGTTGCCTCATCCTGACCATTAGCATGTGTCTGAGAGGTAGCAGCCTCATATGACTCCTTCAATTCCAATTTAAAATTAAAATTGTGAAAATATTATATACAGTTAATATTCAAACTGAAAAAAATAAGGCTAACCACAATCTGACTCTGGCGATCACCTCTATTCTCTCTGGTGGCTGGATCACTGTACAACCTCCGATAAACATCGAACTCTGTAATATCGGGACGCTCGACTACCTATATTAATATAAAATAAACTATACATATTTTAAGTTATATAAAATATTTAAAAATAATAATTACGAGATTCTCTCTACGCATACTGAATGTACGACTACCAGCTTGATGGATCACCTCATGTCTCCCTCGGTTCTATCAACCCTATGAAAACCTCCTCTGAAATCCACCACCCAACCAGTGTACACATAATCCGTCCCAAACCTTAGAGAAAATGTACTATGGTCAGTGGGCTCTACATGACTCATCAAATATTGTCTCTCCTGCTTTCTTAATGGTCTTCTTCCTCAAATTGTGCAAAAACCGATGCAAACGCTCATGCATATTCCCCTCCCATGCTGCATGGATACCATCACGCGTGATATCATCGATGAGATACCATAAACCCTACAAATAATTTATAATATCACGTTATTAATAAAATAAATTTCAAAATAAATTTCTAAAAAAATATTATATATTAACATACTACCCAATGATTGTACATGTTGAGCCACACATCAATGGGAATCTGTTCCCATGTGATCCATGGATGAAAAAAATAATTACGCAAGATAGTGCTCTCCTGTCCAACAGCTACATGTGAAAAATGTGAAAAAACAATAAATAATCAAACAATTAGTATATATATAAATAAATTATTGGAAGACAACTAAAATATACAGGTTACCATACCTTTGTATGCTTGTATCGAATCCAAGACATGGACGTCGCTCGGGGAAAGGGTCAGGAATCATCAGTCACGCAAGGTCGCTTCCCCTCTGTGTACATCCTGAACCACCAATAGGATGAGGGTTAGATGATCCCACATCCCCCTCATCTAAAGGTAGATCAGCCTCCGCTAGCTCACGTAATAGATCAGAGTCCATCTCAAACACAAAATGATTTTTGTTAGCAGATAGTTAAAAATAACTTTTATATATAGATATATATTAGTTATGATCATTACCAGCATTTAACTATGTCAATGTTCACCTTCATAATCATCTTCATATCTGACGATATCAATGTATTCATATTCCTCCTCGGCAACATAAATATCCACATGAGTTTCAATTTCACTATCCCTTATCGATTCAAATTCATTTGTAACATCATTAGTATCTTCTTCACCATCAACCCTTAAATGTGGGGTGTCATCATCGATATTCACATTGTGAAAAAGATGATTTTTGAGTAGTCTATTGAAAAATTTCAATTCCTTCTACATCAGCGGAACCACATTCAGTTTGAGTAAATTGATTTTCCTGATATTTCATTTTTATTATGCTCCACCAATCACTCAGGTCTCTTGAAGTAGCATATTACTTTGTGTAATAAATTCGACATGCTTGTTGAGCTAGTTAAAATGGTTCATTTACTGCAAGAAGATTTTTATATTTAATATCGACGATTCCATGAATCATATGAACACGCAATCCTCTCCTAGTATCCAACCACTGACATTTAAAGATCATTGCGTAATTATGTCCAAGATAACGTAGCTCAATAATTTCATTCTGAATGCCGTAAAAGTAATCTTCAGTTTCTCTATGATGTGATCCTCTCAAACAAACTCCAATATTCATTGTTTTTCATTGATTCCCCATATGCATGTGTATGAAATCGAAAACAATTCACCACATATTCATTATAAGATTTAACCATTTTTGATGGTGGGTTACTCAATATACACAGTCTCTTATCAATTTAATCAGTATGCTGAGATACCTGAAAATTTGTAAAACAATTATCAATATAATAAATAGTAAACTGAATTGATATTAAATAATCAATAATTTATGTTACTAGTTTTTTAAACCATTGAGAAAAATAAATTTTTTTGCGTTCTTCAGGAGTAGCTGCTGTAATTTGTGGAAGTTGTTTCTTGATATGATTATCATATAACCTAAAAAATAAAATAAGTTTACATACTGTAACTGAAATTATAGAAAAAATGATTGAATCACTCACAGTAAAAATGATGTAATTTCTCCACAGTTGAGCAGAACATATGTATGAGCTCTGTGTTGTTCATCGTTTGAAAGCCATCGTTCTTGAACTCCATCGAAGCCTATATTTGGCTGATTAAAAACTGATAATTGATTGTCCATTTTCTCAGTAACATTTCCATTGTTCCGTCCCATGTGGTTTTGTTTTGAGGGATATTCATATTCAAAATAGTGAGAGTAGAAGAAAGCAATTTCCTCTTGCTAATATGCTTTAGCAATTGAGCCTTCAACTGATGATTTGTTACGTACTTTTATATTCAATTTCTGCATGCATCTCTCGAATGGATACATCCATCGAAACTATACTGGACCTCCACACTTAGCTTCATGTGGAAAATGTAATATCATATTTTCCATTGAGTCAAAGAAAGCATGAAGAAATATTTTTTTCAGTTTTCATATAATTACAGCAACATCTTATTCGAGTTTTCTTTAGTGCATCATAGTCTATTGTCTCTATAGAAATGTCTCAAAAAAAATATGATATTTCTATAATGGAATCCCAAATCATATAATTCATCAAACCTATGAATCATATCGGCATAAGTATTTCCATTATATCATGAACATCATGACTTTCTAATCCCGTAGTATGACCATTCTTATCACATCTTCCCAAATTAAAAGCATAGCCATCTGGAAGTCTCAAATCGAAAATCCATTGACAAAATAATAAGAAAATCTATTTGGACAATTTATAAGATGCTTTTGGCTTCATTAACCTCTACGATTTGACATTTTCAAATAGTTCAAGTTCCGGTTCCCTGTAAATTTGGGAAAGATCTAATTGTGTTTTCATAGTATCTTTGGTCTTACCTGGTGTATCCAAAAATGTATGAAATAAATTATAAAAAAACTCTTCTCAATAAGCATGTCATCAAACATGTGGCGGACCAACAAATCAGACCAATATGGGAGATCCCAAAAAATGATTTTTTTTATACAATTATTTTCTTTCCCAAATCCATGAATTTTATTTTGGTTTACTGTTGGTACAAATGTGATTGGAGGTAATGAAAATACATGTTATTTTCAACTCTGTACTTGAGATCATTTTTGGAGGTTCATCCCTTTCAATTTTTCTTTTTCTGAAATGAGATTTCTTCCTTTGAAAAGGATGGTCGGTTGGAAGAAATCTGCGATGACAATAAAAATAGCAAGGTTTTTTTCCATTGACAAGCATAAAGGCTTTGTTGTCCTTCATACAGTAAGGACATGATTTTGAACCATCTGTACTCTATCCAGATAATAAGCCATATTCCAGAATGTCATTAATAGGCCACATCAATGTAGCTTTTAATGTGAAATTTTGTTTCACATCAACATCATATGTACTAAAACCATTACTCCACAATGAATTTAACTCATCAATCAATGGTTTCAAATAAACATCAATATTCATTTTCGGATGTCCTGTGATTAATATGACCAATAGGATATAGGGCTCTTTTATCAATATCTATGGAGGTAGATTGTATGGAGTTATAAAGAAAGGCCAACATGAATACTTACTACCATAAGAACCAAACAGACAGAAACCGTCAGTAGAAAGATCCAATCCCACGTTTCGGGATTCTAAATAAAAAGACGGATGCAAACGATCAAAATGTTTCCATGAATCACCATCAGATGTATGATTCAATATTTTACCAGTTGAAATGTTGGTTTTGTGCCATGACATCATTAATGTTGTGTTATGATACATAAATAAACGTTGCAGTCTGGGTGTAAGGGGGAAATATCTCAACTATTTTACAAGAATTGATCCAGACTTTCTTGGTTGAGTTTCTTTATACATCGATTATCCACATGTGGGACAACTATCTGACGACTCATTTTCACCAGAATATAAGACACAATCAATTTCACATGCATGAATCATCTGATAACTAAGGCTTAGATTACGAACCAACCTCTCTATCTCATAGTAATTTGTAGGAAACACATTTCCTTCAGGTAATAATGTTTTAACCAAAGAAAATATCTGATCAAAACAGTTTTTTGACGTTTCATTATCAGATTTAATAGCCATAAATTTTGGAACTGCTTCTAATTTTCTTATCTTGCAACCAGGATATAATGAATCCTCAGTAGACCTCAACAACTCATAAAATTCGAATGGTTCCAACTCAGTAGTAACATCAATATCATCGTGAGTTTCAGTTTGTTGAACCGATGGACCTGCAACATCATGTACTAAATTTTAGAACCGTGATGGATCCAGAATCAAGTTATTAGTATCCTCATTGGAACTACATTCACCGTTTTGATACGAAAAAACATAATCTGTTTGAAAACAAAACCACAAGAGATGTCCCCCAACCTTTTCAAATGTGTCAAATGTTCTCAGAGCACATTTTTTTGCAAGGACACTTAATTGTGCCTTCTAAAACATATTCTGGTTTTGATGATGCAAATGTTATGAAAGCTTCAACACCCTCAATATATACAGGATTTAAACCAGAACCATTTGGATTTTTTCACTGATTTATCCAAGCGCGATCGTCTAATAATGACTGACGTCGACTTCCTTATTCTATATTTTTCTACAAAATACATAATCATCACTTTTTTTGAAAAATTTGAAATTATAAAAACACTATCTGAATAAGTAAGAAAAATAATTTATACTACTTCTTAATAATTGCCATTAATTAAGGGAGACACAATTTCCAGTGGATTGACGGCTACTCTTTTGTCTGTTGGCTCATTTCCTTGACACAAGAATGAATATGTGTATCTCCAACCAAATTGTTCATTGTTATTTTATTGTGAGAAAATACATGTAAATGAGCTTTCAGACAAAAGATCCCTCTTTTCATCAATGAATCATCTTCATCTAACTGTCACCACCTGAAAACATTATAAAAAATATGACCCTACGAATGCATATCCAATCTCTTGTTTACGATATTGAATATGCCTATGTAATACCACATTTTTCATAATGTTTTGAGTCGATGAGAGTTGAATGGAGAAAATTCATCGAGCCAAAGGAGTGTCGTCAATCCATTGAAAATTATTCCATGTTCTTAAAATTTATTAAAATTTATTAAAATTTCTTTCAACTGTTCCTAATTGTTCCTAACTAATTATTACTAATTATTACAATTTATTACTAATTACTACAATTTATAACTAATTATTGCAATTTATTACTAATTATTACAATTCATTACTAATTATCACAATTTATTACTAATTTTTACAATTTATTTCTAATTATTACAATTTATTACTAATTATTACAATTCATTACTAATTATTACAATTTATTACTAATTATTACAATTTATTACTAATTATTACAATTTATTACTATTTATTACAATTTATTACTAATTATTACAATTTATTTCTAATTATTACAATTTATTACTAATTATTACAATTTATTACTAATTATTGCAATTTATTGCAAATTATTACAATTTATTACTAATTATTACAATTTATTACTAATTATTACAATTTATTAGTAATTTTTACCATTTATTACTAATTTTTACAATTAATTACTAATTATTACAATTTATTAGAAATTATTACAATTTATTAGAAATTATTACAATTTATTAGTAATTATTAATAATTATTACAATTTTTTAGTAATTATTAAAATTTTATAGTAATTATTTCAATTTATTAATAATTATTACAATCTATTACTAATTATTACAATTTATTACTAATTATTACAATTTATTACTAATTATTATTATTTATTACTAATTACTAATAATTATTACAATTTATTACTGATTATTACTAAATATTAGTAATTATTACACTTTATTACTAATTATTATAATTTTTTACTAATTATTACAATTTATTGCTAATTATTACAATTTGTTACTAATTATTTCAATTTATTAGTAATCATTACAATTTATTAGTAATTATTACAATTTATTAGTAATTATTACTATTTATTACTAAATATTACAATTTGTTACTAAATATTACAATTTATTACTAACTATTACAATTTATTACTAATGATTACAATTTATTACTAGTTATTAAAATTTATTACTAATTATTAAAATTTATTACTAAATATTAGTAATTATTAAAATTTATTACTAAATATTACAATTTATTACTAAAAATTACAATTTATTACAATTTATTACAATTTATTACTAATTCTTACAATTTATCACTAATTGTTACAATTTATTACTAATTATTACAATTTAATTCTAATTATTACAATTTATTACTAATTATTACAATTTATTACTAATTATTACAACTTATTACTAATTATTACAATTAATTACTATTTATAACAATTTAGTACAATTTATTACTAATTATTACTATTTATTACTAATTATTACTATTTATTACTCATTATTTCTATTTACTACTATTTATTAATAATTATTAATATTTATTACTAATTATTAGTATTATTATTATTTATTACCATTTATTTTTAATTACTACAAAATAATTATATACATTACTAATTATCGTTAATAATTATTAATTACTACTAATTATTAAAAATTAGTACTAAAAATTTCAATTTATTAGTACAAATAAATACTCATGACAAAACAATTTAAATTTAATTTAATTACAACTAATCAACAACAATAAAAACTAACATAAAAAATGAAATAAATAATAAATTAAATAAATCATAAATACCTTAAAGCTTGATTTTCTATCGATGTAGACGGCTTCACAACTTCCTCGTGAACAAAAAAAATTAAGTTAGAAAAATTTTCCCTCTAAAATCAGAGTTTAGAGAGAAACAAGATCTAAGAATTCAAAGTAATGAGAGGAAAAATGGATGGGGGTATATATAGGTTAGATTATTTGTGACGGGACTATTTGTGACGGGATACCCGTCGAAAATAGTATCTTTTGCGATGGGACTCATCGCAAATACCTATGCCTGCATTAATTACTGTCAGCGGTTAAAACGTTATTTGTGACGGGTCCCATCGTAAATAGTCCATGCTGACACACCTTTTGTGACAGGACGACATCTCGTCAGAAAAAGCTATTAACTATCACCGGGTATTTGCGACAGGCCCCGTCACAAATAACCCTCGTGCGGTTTGGTGTGTTATTTGTGCCAAACCTTTTGCGGCGGGAGATGAAATCCCATCGCAAATAATTGGTTATTTGTGACTGGGGTAACCACCCGTTGCAAATAACTTCTTGGATGGACCTTTTGCGACGGGGTTTATTCCCGTCGCAAAAAGCCCTTTTTCCCGTATTAGGAAACTATTTTTGAAGTATATCATCAAAATCTCATACAATAGGCATATACCCAATGTTGATTTTCTCCCCAACCATCTAAGATAAATACCCTCTTTTAATGGAAATCATTACCTATAAAATGGATATAATTTCTCATAGAAGTTCATATTTACCCTCTCTTTGATTAGTGATCATAGGTAGGTTTGAAGTATCAATTGTGACTGTCCTTACATTGAAATTGATATGGTATTTATATTATGAAAGGAAATAGATGCCCAAAATAACATCAATTTCAACTAGAGAGTGAATAATGAGATATTCATGAATCACAATCCCACAAACATCAAGTGAAGAATAATCATATACATGAGATGTGATCATTATAACTTTTGATGTTTTTAATGCTAATTAAACATCTAAATATTGAATTTTTTTTCATATATCATTAGAAAATTCTTCACATATAAAATATCGGGTATATCCAAAATCAAATAAGATATTTCCAGTACTATAGTTGATTGTAAGTGTACGTTTCACTACATCATTATTGTACCCCACAAAGAGAGTATAAATATCGTTATATTTCACATTTTATATAGTATTATGAGGTTATTGAAATAGACTAGCTCCATTAACCCTCAAAATAGATCACTGATTAGAATAATTCCCATACTCATTTAATTTGAAACATCGGAGTGTGGTTGGTGCATTTTGTTATTCAAATAAGTTCAGAATTTGATTTCCAGATGACATTATTTTCCACACATAAATAATTAAATAGTGACCTTAAATAAATTTACTCTTTGATTATTTCAACACTGTGGGTATAATGGAAGGATAATCGTTTTCCCTCTATGGTTTTTATTATTATAAATTCCCATGTATACCATATTTATTTTCTTATCAAAACCATGAACTCTAATGTCCATTTCTTCCATGATAGTACATCAAATGATTTCTTCATAGATATTTAATTCTCATATGGCTATTTCTTCATGTTGAATGATAATATCATAAGTGTACCTTGTATGTCTTTTAAAATTTTCATCCTTAGTACTAATGTATTCATCATATGTATTCTTTAGCTGAATTAATCCCTTCCTCATTTTCATATAATGAATATGAAGAAATTACTTATTGAAAAATAAAATTCTAAACTCATCCCACTCCATAGAGTAAATTTATTCCTATTGCCTCATGTGTTATATAAGATTCAACCATTTATCAATATATAATTCTAAATGATAAACATATTAAATAACTGTTTCATGATATGAACACTAAAGAATATAAAATATCATTTCAGATGTACAAATCCGTTACTCAAAAGCTAGTATATCATTAGACCCACTAAATTATCATGGATGTTACATCGTGATGGAATCAATAAAACATTATTCCATCCATTTATCTTTTCGAAGATCAATATGATTCATGGACTCAGAATGTGCTTAATAATGTCAATGGGTTTTTTAATTCCATCTCCTGTAACTTTTTTTTATAAGGAGGACAACCATTTCATTTTTCATCACATTTAGTATTAACATGATTCCTTTATGTCCCATCCATTGACTAAAACTGAAAATCATTATGTGGTACGCAATAACCATAGTGATAAACCATATAATCAGGAAAAATAATTTATATGTTGTTTAAATCATAAAACCTTATTTTTAATATGTGACATCAAATATTTAACCTAGGACATCCCTGGCTATCATCTATTTAAATCCTTCACAATTGTTCATAAGTAAAATTTGAATTACCCCAAGAATATCCTCTATGAGTGTCTTTCTAAGTGTGAAGTATTATGCCTAGTCATCATGAATCAGTGATGACTAAGTTAATACCTTATATTCCCCATTTATAACTTTATCCTCATTTTCCTCTATTCCACAACCACATCTACTTTCCAGTATCTAGACAGGGGTGTATTTATTAGAAAAACCACACTAATTTATTTACCATAACATAGGTTGATCTAAAATATATAGTCATTTACTCTGGGTTCTAAATAAAATTTCATCATTTTAGTTTCCAAAAATAACTAAACCTTGCTCTGATATTAACTAAGGTAAATTTAAATTTCATAAATAAATATGGAATTTTATTTGATTAATAATATTTACATATCCTTATTAAATATTCTAGACCCTTAAATAATTAATGTATTTAGATACATTGAGACATAAAAAAATTCAAAGTTGATCTAAATCATCTCCCACTATGTTCTTCACATCTTGTTCTCTTCTTAGACATATCATACTAAAACCTCAATTTATATCTTGGGGTAAGGGAAAAAATAATAAAGTGTGAGCTCATATTTTCAGTATGGGTAAATAAGGGAAATATCAATGATAATTTAATCATAACAAGATCATAATTGTATGAAAACATTATATTAATATTTGAAAAATATACCATATAATTCGTAGATCATAATAATGATTCATCGAATAATAATTGGTATTTTATAAGATATGAATCATAAAAGAATTAGTAAACATATTGTATGAGAGCATAACATTAGCATAAGATCATGTCATAAATGGGTATCATAAACTGTGTCATAATCATAACCATAATAATATTATATCTTGGTTACCCACCAATATATTAATCATTTGTAAACCTCGGGATAACCACCCATAAACCTTCTTCAATCTTGATATAACCTCTACTATATCCTTGTTGAGATTGCGATAACACCTAGTGTACCTTCTTTTGGGTTTGGAATAACCTCATATATACCCTTCTATCTCATAAAAATTATTCATTACCAAATTCATTTTAGGGATATAATGGATCCACCCATAACATAATCATAATACATTAATAAGTATTTCATAAGATCATTAAAATATTTATCATTTTATCATAGATTAATCCATGCAAATGAATACATATTTTATAATTATTTCATCATCATAGTTATAACAAATATAGATAAATAATATGTATGAAATCATATAACCATATATCTAGTGAACTATAAGTAAAATGAAAGGATTTTATTTAAGAAAAATTTAATTTAAGATATCAATATAATATTTATTATCGATTATACCATTTTAGTTTTAAAATCACTTATTTAAAATAAAAAAGAATTGAAAAAAATCATGGAAAACATTTTGTTTTGAAATTACCTTGAAAAATGAAATGTGACCTTCAAATAATTGAGTGTTCAAGATGAAAAGAAATTATTATCCTCTTTTAATCATTAAAATAAGTATTTTGTTCACACCTTTTGTAAAAAGTACCTCATCCAGAAAATGACATGAAGAGTTATTTGAACCATTTTTAAAAAAATAAAACATGGATAAAAATGGAATTCATTGATGATTTTTAAAAAAATTATTTAAATAATTTTATATGACATTTATATGGAAGAGAAATTATTTTTAAGCCAAGAGATAAATAATGTTAGTTTTCCTTTAAAAAATTCTTTCGGTATCTTGTGAAATTAAAGATATAGAAATGAAAGTAAAATAAGCATTCTAATGAAATAGATGAAGTATAAGAAAATAAATGATATTTGTGAGATATAGGTCATATAATTTCATCACCATAAATTTAATCATAAAAAATCCTATTAAAAATGATATTTTTATATAAAACCCTTACCTCAAGTTCAAATTTTTTCACAATCACCCTAACATACAATATAATAAATTTATATTTATTATAAAAAAATATAGAAAAATATTTATACATAACATAATTTTTATCATTCCTTTATAATTTCCAATTATCTTTTCATTAATGATTTCTTCGTTAAAATTAATATTTTTGTGAAAACATGTCTATTTTTCATGTATTCTTTGATTCAATGGATCCTCTATGTGATTGTTGGTCAAGGTTTAATCATATATAGAATAATAATAATGATGAAATAAGTATCATATTAATTCATAATATACACTTTTATAATTATTCATATAAATTGGTGATGAGAAATGAATCCCATTTCTTAGTAGAGATGGTAATCCATACGTACGCATGAGAGACATTATTATATTACAAATGATGGAAAAGAATGAAGGTTCACAATGTTATGTAATTATATTAGTATAATTATTACAGAAATATTATTTATATAAATTAAATCCACATTAATAACCAAAAATTATATGTGGTGATGGAAAATGAATCATATCACTAGGTGGACATGCTAGTCCGCACATACACACAAGTGATACTTTCCTTTCCCATTTGATGGAGAAGAGGTATGAAAAATTTGTAATATCATAATAATAAAATCTAAGAATATTTATTATTATATATTAATCATTTTATTAAGGGTAAAATCATTTTATATAAGATAAAATGAGAAATAAAATTAACAGAACTTGGTTATGATTTATACTACTTTTTTTAGAGACCTCTTTTGGATTACACCTTAAAGAGTAATAGATTGTTGTTATAATAATACTAGAAGAAAAAATATGAAGTTAATTATTATAATAACGTATTAGTGTATGGATTGGATGGTCTATAATGCTATATTATGTTAAAAATGGATGGTGTGAGGTTCTATTTTATATGTGAAGGAGATAACACACATGGAATTTCTTAAAATATTTAAACAATACATTGTCATTTTCTTGTCTAATGAATTCCAAATGGATAGTAGTTAAAATTTAGGATAATATAGGTTATAATTATTTTAAAATAGAAATATTTAGATATGTTTATGATGTATTATTATCCTTATCTCTTAGTTTAACCCCCTGATAAACTCGTTTTAACCTTAACCATGGTAATTTTTTTAATGAATTTACCATTCATTTTGACAAAAAAAGAGAGACTAACTATTATAAAATTTTGATACTATGATTCCAAATATAGAAACCATTTTATAAAAATCATTTTATTGTATTTTTTAGAAATTAATTATAAAGTAAGCGTGTGAAATTCAATGAAAACATATTTTTGGAAAAACAATTGTTTATCCATAAAACATAATTTAAATTAATTCTATTCCATAAATTATTGTCATATTAGTGTAATAATATTTTATATAATCAAATATAACAATTTAATTATAATTATAATTTAATTTTGATTAATTTTATTTGATTTAGATAAAAACACATTGCACACATAAAAATAGTGTTTAGAAAAATGTTTTTTAGGAAAAAATGAACTTATACCAAAATAAAGTAGAATATTGATTAATTTATAATTAATTTTGTTATTTAAAATTAAATGATAATTATGTTACATTGTGGTAAATGTAAAAAAATAAAATAACTGTTAAATTACTTTATTTAATGCAATGAAATTAGGGTTTTAAAACATTGTTATTATTCTCTATTTAATGAATCAAATTAGAAAAAGAATAAAAAAATCCTAATAAAAAAATTTATATTCTTATTTAAAAAATTATATTCATTTCCTGAAATAAAATTTATAATTAACGCATAAATTAATTATAATTTTATCACAAAAAATGCATTAAAACTGATTTTTTAATAAAACATATTTTTAAATAATAAATTGACTTTACTAAAATTGTTTAAATATATTTATGCATTAGTAATTATATTTTTATTATATATGACTTTATAAATTTTTTCTATAATATTTGTTTTATTATTTTAATCACCAATTAAACAAAGAGGTTATAATAGTCACATTTCAACAATCATATTTTGATAATATGTAACATTTTCATTAATCTATGTGTTGTGTGTAAAGAAATACATATAATACTTCATGTTTATCTCAAATTAAATACATGTAAAATATTGGGTAGTTACATGATGAATGTAACCCATATAGATGTATTGTTTTTTAAAAAATTCCTCACAATTGAATTATGAATTTACCTAACATATAAGTTTGTTATGTGTTTATTCCATTGATATCTTGGTTATTTGAAATATTATAAAATTCCTCACAATTGAATTATTAATTTACCTAACATATAGGTTTATTATGTGTTTATTCCCTTGATATCTTGGTCATTTGAAATATTATGTGAAGAAAATGTCAAAAACAAGATATATTGTTGAAGGTTATTTGTTCAAAGAGAGTCTCACATTCCTTTTGAGGTATTTAGTTATAATTGACACAATATTAAATCATGTTAGATTTTCAGAGGATAACTCGAATTATATTCATTACTATAGTAAATCAAAAATATTTTCATTGTTAAGTCATTCAGTTGGAAGGATATCCACAATTTCTCTAAATCATAGAGAGTTCATAAAATAATAAATATTTTTTCTACTAAATTGTGATATCTAAAAAACTTTTATTGAAGAACTGAAGATACAAACCAATAGATGACCCATATTTTAACTTTAAATGAAAAATAAATAAGATAATTTGTAATCAAGGAATTTATTTATTAGTTTTTACATTGATTAAGTTCATAATTTAATTTATAGTTAAAATATTTATCTAATTATGTCTTATAAATACTAATATTTTGTATCTATTTATATATATATTTATTGTTGGAAATTGAGTTGAACTATCAGTTAATTTGAAATATATAGCTCAAGGGCCTTTGAATAAATCTATAAGATCTGATGCCAATAATATCAATAATTTCATGTTTCATACATATAATCATGAAAATGTTTTTATAACATAAACCAATTTCAACTTTAAAAAAATATAATTAAGATATTATAGAATGTTTACTGATATTATTGAAATAAAGTATCATGGAAACATTTCTATTGTCTAATTTATTTGAAAATGTATCAATATTCACATATGTGTAAAGAAAAATTCATTACAGTTTACTCATGTAAACATAAATGTTTTGATTGATACATGAATTCCTGGTGAATAAGATCCATATATTTGGGATTAAAAAGCTAAAAGGATATATTATATTGATTGCAGAATTGATGAAGGGTAGAGTGTTATAGCCTATGTGAAACCAGGAGACTTCTATTATATAGGTGATGGCATTAAAAATGTTTTGCTAATAGTTAACCTTGACAATAGGAAGTGACTAATTTATTATCCATTATGAAATTAAAATTTACCTTCTTGGAAGAGAGGATGAATGTTAGGAAATCATGTTAATCGATCATGATGATAATCAATTTTGAATGAAATTTATATATGTTCAATCCTCTTTTAAATTGGTAAATCATATTTTTTTTACTGTTACAAAAATAATGATGCATTAATTAATATAGTTTCTATCATATAAATTATTTTCACTTTTATTTCAAAATTATTGATATTTTAGAACAATAGTTATGCTTGAAAAATCGTGAATTAATTATTAAATGGTAATTTTGTTGTGTGAAAAAGAATTTACTTTTGGCATTCAACAATTATAAAATAATAGAATGAGTGTAAAATAAAAAGGAATAGATTGGTTGATATATATATATATATAATAATATTGAAATTTTAAAAGCATAAATCAATAGTTTTTAACAAGAAATAATCTATTTAAATTTCAGTGAATTATTGGAAATTTTTATAATGGAAATTTTGTATTTTTAACTTTCAATTTTATTATTGTATTATAACATTTTAAAATGTTGTAACTATTATCCCCGTTTATTTATTAGGAAAAAACAATAGAAGGAAAGGTATATGTATCATAGATAGACTACACATTAAGATAAAACCACACCACCAATGATGGTCCACACTCTGTTAGTTATTTCACCCACTAATATAGGTATAGTTCCCACTAATTCAGGGCTAGTAGAAGTGAGTGTTGGGACATTTTCTCATCCAGTAGATGAGTGTGAATTTTGTACTCATATTTTTTCAACCCAATTGTTATGAGGGTATAGGTGGGTGAATATTTTTTCAATGTATGTCATTGGTTAGGGAATTATTTATTTCATAGTTGTATTAACTATTTTATTATGATTGTTTAACATATATGAATAAATAAACAAAAAAATTGGAATAGAATAAATTTTCAGGCTATAGAATTTTAAGGAATTTATAAATTTTCAATATTTTAGAGTGCCTATGACTAATGATAGAAGCATTTCTATGTGTTATTTTTTGGTCATTTGGCATCTGATCCAATGGACCATCCCATTGCATATCATGATTGGAGGAATTTTACAAAAAAATTGAATAACAATATCTTAAATAATCAAGTGAAGGTAAATAGAAATAATTTTTTTTAACTATTTATTAATTTGGTATTACTGTAATGAAAATTATTATAATGAATTTTTAATTTCATAATTATAGGTCTTTTCCATTTTGACATTAGTGAATCCACTGTGTGTTTGTGGATATTGAAATGTTTAGAAAAATGGAAAGTATTTAAATTATATAATATGGTGTGGGTGTAGTAATAAATCATTAAGTCTTCGACAGATGAATGGAAAAGTACTTGAATGGATAGCCAGTGAGCAGTGGTTTCCCTTTTTAGATATGACATTGATTCATTCATATAAGTTATTTTATAATGTGATATTATCATTATATTAATTTATAAATCATATTAACTGTTTTAATCATATTACATTTCATACTAATATATCCTTAGATTTCTAGAGAATTTTTATGAATAATGGTGTGACTAGAGTGAAGCTAGTAATCCCATGCATAGCTGGGTTGAATATTTTTTTTAATTATGAGATCCTGTAAAGTAATACTTGAATTATTATAACACATAGATATATATATTTAAAATTTTAAGCAATTAATATTTTATAATTTTTAGTTTTTTCATTTAATGATATAGGTTTTGTACATTGGTCATCACGATGGGTGGACCGAGATATGGTTTAAGGTGCATGTAACTTCGAATAGGAGTAATGATAATTAATTAGCTTAGAGAATAATGGTAAAACATTTTTAATTAATATTTTATATATCAATATTACTATGATTTTTATTCATTAACATAAATGTTAAAATTAATGATGCATGTGATGAAAATACCTTTCATTCTTCATAAATCTCCCAAAGAAAATATTTTGCCTATATTTTTGGAAATTATGATATAGTTCAAGTGTATATGATAGGTTATGAACCATCCCAATCACAATTCTTTGGGATGTAGCTGACATAATTGAATATGGCGCCTTCTCCTTCCCTATGCCCTAATAGTTTCCATTATCCAATATCAGAGAAAAAATGTGTTATTTGAAAACAAATTAAAGAACGAAGGCTCATGTAGAAGAGCATTGGATGAGTATTTTTTCTATGGTGTTGTGTGATTTGGATACTTTATATCAGGACATGGAATAGAGCACTCTCAAGTCCACTAAATCTATTATATGTTAGTATTATTAGGTACAAATGATTATTTTTTATTTTTTATGTTTTACTTTTTATCTTTATTATTACTTTACATAATCTAATTTATGTTTTTATATAATATAGTCATAAGCACTGGAGACTAAATGTTTTCAATATGGGAATTAAATATCAATTTGAGGAAGCTATAGTGATATAGATGAAATCATGATGGCCTATGATGTGTTATTTTATGTTATGTAGATCCATACATTGGTTTGTATAAAATTTGAATGAATTAATTAATTATTTTAATTCTCATATAAATTATTTAATATGGTCTATGTATATAATTTTTTTTACTATATTCGAATTTGTTTTAATAAATTTAATTTCATGTTTTCATATTTTGTTTTAAAATTGTGTGTTTTTAATTTCTAGTATATAATCTTGAATTTTTGTATTGGACTTCAAAATTTCTTTTGTTATAAGTAGATGTTTAAACAACCACTACACACTGAATAACTACAGACAAAAATTTTGAATCTATAAAACCATCATGAAATAAATTAGTGGAGGTTATAACCATCAATGTATAAGGAAAACTAAACCACATAATTGTTACCACTATGAAAAGCATAAAAATATGTTTTAACCACTGCCAATAATGGATAAAAAATTAATAATTTTAATTATTTACATGTATTTTAAACCAATACCAAATATAGGTTCCACATTGATCGCAAGAATAGATATCAGTTTTAAAAAACAACAAGGTTTAGTTATCGACAAAACTAAATGTTATGGTTTAAAAAACTGATTGAAAACAATTTGTGGTGGTTTAAAACACAATCTATAGACAATGAAACTGTCAAAAATATAAATTCTATCTATGGGGGATACCCAAAAAACAACTAAACAATAAGATACCACCCAAATTAGAATCTCTATAAAAAAAGAATAAAATTAAATATATAATAATAATTTCACTTCTTTTAAAAAATAAATAAACAACTGAACAATAATTATGTCCTTCATTGTTGAAATAAAAATATTAAACATATAAAAAATCACATTTTAATGTATTCCCCGATCTAACTAATCATTAAATTCATTCCTAAAAAAATTTCAAGAGTTAAAAAACTATTTAATAAAAGATAAAAACTACTTTATCATCAATTAAAATTTTATACATAAGTAAAAAAAGGAACACTAACTATTTAAATTAAATGAAATTAAGTTAAAATTACCTTTAAAATTAGAAACAAATTTGGAATTTAAAAAAAACCTAACCACTTAAGTTAAAAAAAGAATTAAAACATATTATGCATGTTATTTTAAAATTTAAAATCATAAGAAAATGTTTCTTGGGAATGGTATAAGGTATCATACTGATAGACCATATAAATACTTAAACCAATCTTACTATATCATAATCGATAACTCGTTGATTTATCATGACACTACAAAGAAAAACATACACTTATGACTAAAGAGAACCATAAACCATTGAGAACTCAGACTATTGATGCCTTTCCACACTATGAAAGAAAAAAAACCTATTTTTCATCAATCATTTTAAACCCATCACACATATCTAGAAATCAATACCTTTCACATAAGGTCCATACTAATATTCAAATTTTCTAATCATAAGAAATAAAAGTCATATCATTCAATCTATAGCTCTATAATCCATGTGGATGAATTATATCAGAGCTCTATTCTCTATGAAATAATTTTCTTATATCTTCTTTTTGATCTCTAACCTCCATTAAAGTCTTAAATGAGGCTAAAATAATGATCTAAAGGGTTCTAAGGGTGCCTCTCAATGAAGAGAAAAGAAACTAGATTGATAAGAAGGAACTAATTTTAATTTGTGGCTTTAAATAAGGGATGATAAGCATAGAGGAGTATATCCAATCCTCAGACAAGATGGAATCAGGGTTTGAAGTTGTTCTGGCAGAGGAACCAGAAACATAGAAAAACACTATCTCATGGAAACTTTTTAGGGAGATAAAACTTGCTATGCTAAAATTTCATTTTAATGAATTAGTGCCCTCTATTTGTGCTTGAACTTTTAGTTTCACACTTTTTTCCTTAAAAGTGTTTGATAATAAAAAATTAAATTTTGAGTGAGTGAAGTCTTCAATCAAAGTATAGAAACGTTTTAAAAATAACTAACATCAAATAATATTCAAAGCATCATGCATGCAAACCGTTATTTTATAGATGACCCGAAACATGACTAATAATTATCTAGAAGTGAGTTATAAACATATTGACACTAAATAAACTATAAAAACTATTGAATCTATCCCATGAATTCAACATTTGATACTCAAGTAGTAAATCACCTTTTATATTATTCCATAAACTCCACCCAATACATCTCATTTGGGTGACTATGATTCATATTTCCCTACGTTCAAGACATATATCAATGAAAACCTATTTTTATGGATTCTTAGAATAGATTTTGATACTTGACCGGTTTAAAGGTAGCTTCAAACTCCACTATCTAGTCCTCAATCTCATATCCTAAGATTTTACAGTGGATCTTTAGTGCTTCTTTACACTGAAAATTCTCTATCACATTATTCCATAAATCATTTTCTCTTATTTCATTCATGGTATTCTAATGAAAATTCATCAAAATTTATTTAACCCAATAAAAAAGTTCAATAATGTTAATTCAAACTATTTAATTTCACATCAATAGAAGAAAATCATTACTTATTATTGTGAAATAATCCTACACCCCTACCATTTTCAAACAAACCATCCCAACTCTCATTGAAGAAATTAACCATCGTACTAGTTAATATCATTATAAATCAATCCCTAAAAACAAAACTATATTAGAATATTAAAACCTAGAATCAACTAACAAACTACCATAATAAAAAATTCAAAAATATCACTTCCTCTACCCACCAACATTGTCCTCCATTCAATGAGGAAAAAAACATTAAAAAAATTATAATCCTCATTGAATAACATCAATTTAACTCACATGAATTTATAGTATCTTAGCATAGATGTTTTTCCATAAATTTAATTACTTTAAATCTTTAGAAGTAACTCAATTCAAACAATAATTAAACACCGATGATATTTCTGGAAAACAATAAAAACCCAAAATATTTTAAAATACAAATCAACCACAATACTTTTAAAAGGTCAATCTATCAAAATATATTTGATATATAGTCATATAAATAAATTTACTTAAAAATATGAAAATAAAATCCACTAAAAGCATTCCATAAACATTCAGAAAATATTTTTTTAAACCCCATTTTAGAATTTAAACTTAACTTCCCCTATTTATTATTTTAAATTCCATATCATTAAAACACCCCTACCGAATTCTGATTCCATGTTTATAGAAAATAATTTCTAATGAAAAAACTATATTATTTAATTCAATAACTAATACAATATCAACTAATATATCAAAAATATAAAAAAATTAAAAATAATGGTAAATTTTTTTAATGGCATACAATAGACAAAACTATAATCCATCGTTAAGTTTATATTTAATGCGATATTCCCAATTTCTCACCAATTAAAGATAAAATTTTTAGCATTAACCACACAACCATTATAATACATTATTAGTTTTCTATTTAATGTGATTTTAACCATTTCTCACCAATTAAAGACAACATTTTTACCATTAACCACACACCTAATATCTCCTAATGTATTTAAAATACCAATATGTTTGAAAAAATATTATATTATTTATAATAGTCTTTGTAATTAAAAAAATTACTAATAAACCATGGTCAAAACTTCCTCATACGGAAAAAAAACATTATCAATATCCCTTTTATCATGGTACTGCAACAAACATGTTATATATTTTATCAGGATCTAGAAATATTTCACATGATAATAAAGAAATATTTTAAAACCATAACCCATTTCTTAGATTACTAATTCCCAATATGTTATCCAACAGATTAATCATGACTGACTAATACCCTATATTTTATAGATAAGAAAAAAATTCTATAAATTCAGTACAATATTAAAAAAAGAATGTATAATTATAACATGTTAGTTGGCTAATTATTTTATGTTATATAGTGTATCGTACTCAATATGCATTAAAATTATAAATCATAAATAAATATAATTTATTAAATGTGATCATGATAAAATCATAAAACAAATTTCTGAAATAATTTATTTCCCAAAATTTAAAGATCTTATAAATTATTATCATGTAAGGAATGATAAACAATGAACACGTATCAATTATCGGGGAAATCCCCTAGTAATTATATATTGTATTTCAATAACAAAAATTTTAATAAATCCTTCTATGTATAATTATTTTTGAATTTTGGGTCCATTACTACATATAAAATAATTTAATTAATTAATAATATTTTATATTTAATAGTAACTATTTACAATAACAGTTTTAAATAAATTCCAAATTCACATGGTATCAAAAAATCTACAAAAATTATAAATATTAACATTTGAATAAAAATATAAGAAACATCTAAACAACCAATTATCAGTCTTTATAATAACATGATCATTTCCACAAACCGTAACATGGTCATAATCATGAAATTAACATATAATCCAAGGATATAGACCTCAATAATATTCCTTTAAATTAATTTCATATTAAATTTTTTACTTCCACATCAATTTTATCAGTATCAAAAAAATGTATATCCCATACAACACAAATAGGTTTCTACATTACAATAAAATTATTCTTTTTTAAAACTGTTAAGTGGGTTATAGGTTCCTTGTGGTGGATCATAGGGGACCATCAATATCCTATTTAGTATCCTTGGATTAAATAATATTTTTAGATCAAGTGTAAAAAATCACTATGAAACCAAACATAATCCTAAATATATCCTTACTCCAGCCATCATCCTATGATTCAGCCTATGTTTAGATATAACCTTTTTAAACCTATTCCGCACATAAACCATCACTAGGTTGATGGTGAAGATAAAAGTGACCCCCCAAATCCAAACTCTAAGAGGCCATGATTTAGAAACTATAAACATTATATAGATGAACCATGATTGTACAATTCATGGTATTCTATACATGAATAAGAATCCATATAAATATTAAAATAAATAGCCTCCTACGACATTGACTCTAAATCCAATAATTTTTACATTATGTGTTAGTAATTCCTAGCCGAATTTCTATAATTATACTAAAAACCTATAAAAGATGTATATATATGATAGGGGTGATCATACTGGTATACTCAGTAGGTTCCTCCATGGATTTTCTCTTTCAAATATAGAAGAAAGATACTAAAATCATAGTGAAAAAATACTGAAATCAACTCATTAACAAATTGATGTCATCTACCACCAAACATGACCTAAGATTTCACACTAGATGCTATAAAAATATATTCATTTTTAAACAATAAAATTGTAGTGACATTATAATAAAAAAGATATATATTAATAAAGGTTCCTCACATCTACCGCCCCGCTAATTCAGTCACCCTCATCCACCAACAACATACTTTATAGTAATTTGATTCATTTCATATCCATATAAATATAATCACATATTTAGTAAGTATTCCATGTTCATAATCTACATATCATTACAACATAGAACACACAACATATCATATAAAATCAAAATATCACATAACACATACCATATACCACATCACCACAACCGTCTGATCACTTCATGACATGTATATATCCGGAACGAGAACAACCTTAGTCCCTCCGATCCATGAGTGTTAAAACTACATAATGACATCACATCATTTTTATCATCATATTTCCGCCATATTATACTATAACCTCAGGTCATCACATCCAATACCATGTCTATAATGGAGAGTGGGTAATGAGGAGTAGATACCCATCCAAATCACCTATATACTAGCTGTTGAGTGTATATCCATAACCCAAATCCCATTTATGGGATTGAGTAAGGATAACTAAATTTGGTGGTAGTGTATAATAAATAATAGAATTATAATTAATATATACCAAAAAACACACATATCAGGTTTCTCTTCCTATAATAATAATAATACAATCATAATTATTTCATTATCTTCACCACTATACAAGAACCACTTGCAATATTAATCAACACAACAACAAATCGTTCACAATCACATAATAATCACATATATACTTCTCATTTTATATTTAATTACATCTTATATGTTATTCATATACCATACATATAATATTCATTTGAAATATTTATTTTCATCCACAACCATCTCATATAACCACTTCCTTTCCATCATTCATATTTTAATTAGTATGCATTATGAAACATCAATTTAAATGATGAATATTTATCACATTATATATATATATGAAATTATAATCCTTTCCATTGTTTATTTTTAATCCATTTTATATTTTTAATAAGTTATTATAGCCCTCAAAAAATACCACACAAAACAACATCATCCCATACACTGCTACAACAATAAACATACAAAAACTATATACATATCCCCACCAGGACAACTATAAATTGGCCAAAATCAATATCATCATCATAATATTTTCATCACATAACAACGATATATACAAGGTCACTCAATATCATAACAAAAATCTTGTTCCCATATTCCTTCATTATAAATTTAATATCAAAGATATAAAATTATTTCATCTAAATAATCTCTATGTTACTCTACTATTTAATTTACCATATTTTATTTATTCTTTCATTAAAAAACATCATTTAATATCTTAACATAATAGTAAAATGAAAACAAAAAATTTATATATCAAAAATACAATGACCATATGAAATATAGATATTTAGTTTTGTTCTTCCTATTTAACATTACCATTTTTATGTTTCTTAAAATCATTTATAAATAAACCAAAATTAAATGATATTAAACATAAAAAGTATGATTATTTCGTTATAAATCAAATAGAAAACAATTTACTAATAGAAATAATCAAAAAATTATTAAAAATTAAGATTCAACTCTCTTCATGTTGATTTATTAAATATAATTTATTACCATTATTATAATTACTCTAACCATTTAATCAATGGAAAAAATAATCCTAGATCTATAATAATATAGTGAAGAAAATTATTAATTATGAATCACCTATAATTTTATATATATTTTACATATAAATACTGAAAAATGTGGTTGAATGAATTATCAAACACCAAAGTATACTCAATAGTCATCCTTTGGGGATCTATAAATAAATATTTCACGTCAATCATGACATAAATCATCCTTGATAAAAATATAAATAATGAACAAGTGGAAAATAATATAAGAAAAACAAAGTTGAATAATTACTTTTTTTCAAAACTCTTTCCTTAAGATAAGAGAATCCCTAAACACCAGAGAAGAGTGTATTATAAAGTGTCCATAAAATCCCTAAGGTTACCAAAGGTTGATGAATAATGGATTAAATGAAAAGAAAAATAAGATTTTTATTTATTTTATAATTAAAAGTAATGTCACTAGAAACATGGTTTGACATCCCCCATTATGTCTCTGTGTGTTTCAATTAAAGGCCCCTCAAAATATTTTAACATGATCACCTCTTCTCTCTACCATTTTAATTTAGTAAAAAATAATTTATAATAAATAAATAAAAATTAATATCATGATTTTACATACATTTTCATGATTTAACAATCTAGATATTGAATTTCAAAACAAAAAATGTGCGCCCATTCATCAAACATGATAACTTCTAAATAAACCCATGGTATAAACATGACCACCATAGAACAAGTGACTAAAAAAAGAAATAATAAAATATCTTGGTAAAATACATCATGGTATTTCAAAACAACTAACAATAAAAATAATTAATCATAACATAACCAATCATATGAATCAAATTCATCTCATCTATCTCTACTAGCTAGAAATTCAAAAGGCAGTGAAACTCTCCACTATATGTTTTATTCTAAAAATAGATATTTTAAACCAAACTCAATATCCAATTCCCCTATTAACCTATAAATAATTCTCAGTCACATTTACAACATCAAATATATAAATTATAAGACCAAATGAAATTTTTTACTCTGTATATACTTTTATTAATTAACACATCAAACCTAATATACATCATTATATAAAAAAATTAATACATTTTTTGATTTATTATTTCAATATAAATATATAGTTACATTATTTTACCTAAAAATTATTTTCACTCCTATAAACTGAGATTATTTTGGTTCAATTTTATACTATTAATATAATATAACATTATAGAAAAAATGTGATCTCAAATTCATTTACATGGAAATCACCTAATAAGTTTTCTAAACTAATTTTGATCAAACACATTGCCTTTTTCATTTTTTTAGAAGCTTGGTTCCCACTAAAACTATGGTATAAACTAGCTTATAATACTTTATTCCTTACTTCTTTAATAACTATTTGGGTTTATTTTCCTAAGAAAGAAATATATGATCCTTCTTTTGAGAAAAATAAAGTCTCAAAAAGTACTTCATCAGTACTAACATCACCATCTCAAAAAACACAATTGTATGAGTAGAAAATCACATGAAAAAATATTCCTAAGTTATATTGAAGATAATAAGATCAATATACACATTAAATATGAGATAAAAATTACTGATTTTTTGTTAATAAATATGTTGTTATATATACCTCCTTTCGTAAGTTTCAATGACCTTAAACATGAGGAGATTTTCTATTAGAGTCTATTTTGACCCAAAAAATACCTTCTTCAACTTATAAAAAATATTTAATCATTTATAATCTTAAAAAATTTATTATACGCAATGTATATATCCCCTTTCAGTTCACTATTAGTAAAATTTGATTTCACATCAATCAAGAAAATATTTTATATTTATTGATCGATAATTATAATAATGATCCATATGACCTCATCCTTGGTAACTAGTGAAAATGTATCGTTAAATAAAATGTATTGAACAAGATAATATCCTATATATAAAATACTTTATTTGTCCCTAATAACTCTTTTTTATCATTAGAATTGCAATTTAATGAATATGTTATTCCAATTACATTACTATTTCTTATATTTGGATCCACCTCCAAAGATTTATTTTTCTTTATATGATTTAACTCCCCATTCATCTAATGAATATACTTTTAAATATTAAATACATAAATAACACTCCTCAATTTATCCTAATAAATAAATTAGTTATGATTATTTTTATAAAGGAACTCATAGTTTATATAAATTTTACATAATCACTGATGATGTTATGAACCATTACAGACTTCATAATCCTTAGATTTAATGAATTTTATCATTATTCCTCACTAAATATGGTTGAATCAACATTGTATTCAGGACCATCACACACATCTTCTATATATTTAGAATTTTCTTCCTTCCATCTAGTTTGTTATTTTGTTTATTCATTGTCTGCAAAATATTCTTCTTATTGATTACACCCATTATATGAGTACTCCAACACCTTCACATCAATATAATCAAACATCATTTAATATTATTTTTTGTATTAATGATATGCTTTCAAATTGGGTAGATATACATGGAAAATCACTTCAACTCCACTTTGTATAACTTTATCATATATAAACCCTTGACCTTCATGAAAAAAGGGATCCCAAATATCTTTATATTCATCAATATTTTGTAATTTTTATAATACCTCATGTATGGTGAGATATCATATAATTTATGATATGTACATCGGTATTTAATGCTTATCACTACATTAATAACATGCCTTTAGATGAAATGGGAAGTAACAATCCCACCAACATGGTGCGATTCATCTCCACCAAGTTTAACAACAATATATTTTGGGGGGTATACTGTATAATATACCCGTGAAAAAAACCTTCCCTCACAAAATACAACTCAAACTTTTCACTTTGATATTCAAATCCATTATCTAAATAAATCTTCATAAAAGATTAATTGTATTACTACTCCCCATTTATCATAAAAATCTTAATCCAATTTAATTCATCATATTTTTTATTCATGAACATGATGACATTGAGTCAAGAAATGTTTATAATGAATGAGATCAAATATTTGACATAATTTAGTTATTTCTTTTTTATTGATTTATAAATATCTGAATGGGAAAATTCTAAGGGATAATATTTTTTATCAATTCTGTTTTATATGAATAATTCATAATTTTCCTATTTTAGCATGTAGTATAGTCTCATTTCATCTATATATTTCCATTAATGGAACCTTAGAAACATTATACCCTTGAGTTAACATTTCACTTCTACATTTGATAATGTGACCAAGCTATCAATTTCATAAATCTTTCTTATCTTTCATTCACATGTAACAGAAAATTTCAGTATCTTAGACTATAAATAAGTTTCCTTTTGTAAACTATAAAGAAGTAATGGATGTTGGGAATGATCAATGTTATGTGATCTAAAATAAACTGCTTGTTTTATCTATGTCTTCACATAAACAACTTTTCAAGTAAATAGAGGAGAAATTTGTATCTGTTTTTTAATCATAATGGTTTTTCAATCTTATCGGGTTTTAACTAATTTTTTTTTTCAATCATAATGGTTTTTAAAGATTATCATTTTTTTAAACTAACCATTTTCTAAACCCTAAAGTTTTTCCGATATTAATATTTTTTCAAACTTTTTTATTTTCAAATATTAATTCTTTTTTATCCTTATCAATTTTTCAATATTAATATTTTATCATTTTTTCCATTATTTATTTTTAAAATATTTAATTTTTTTCTAAAAATATTCCTTGAAATATTCATTAAAGAGGTGGAGAAACATTTATTTTTGAACGATAACTTCAAAAAGGTTTAATCCTTTCAACTCTTCCTTTTATTATTTTATTATATTATTGTTCATCATATGGGATATGATCAAAATTAAAAACATTTTAATGTGTGGGATATTTATTTGTTTCTGTATAATGTTACCTTTTTACCATTTAGTAAAATTTGACATTTTATTCTTAAATAATATCATTTCATATGTTTCGGCCTTCTATTTTTTGTGTATTTCTTTATAATAACTCTTATAACAAAGGAAAACATAATAGATGATAGAAATCATAAATTCCTATATAAGGATGATAATATCAATTATTTTTTACATTTAATTTTTATATCTATGATTTTATAGGTTGAAATATTCTTCATTAGAAGTAAATTATATTAGTTTTCTTAAAGAATCTTAATAATCCAAATAAGAAGATTAAATTCTTACTTACCATAGTAATAAAAACATTATATGTATCCAAATTACTCCCACTGGTCATTGTTGAATAAAGTGATGTTTATAGTCTCATATTGATGAATCGTGTCTTTTATTATAAGGGGATTCAAGATAGGATCTTTAAGATAGGCATATAAAGTTATGTTCAACATGAACTCACTTTATTATAATATCTTCCTTAAATAGAAAATCATGGTAAAATTTGAATTTATTTTGAAAACATATTACATAAACCGTGATAAAAAAAATTTCATGAAGTTTTGAAAGTAAGTAATTTTTTTTGGAAGAAACTAAAAAATTTAATAAGAAAATTTCCAAGACAAAATAAATTTCTGATTTAATTTTTTTTAATATATGTTATTTAAAATAATAATGGGTGATTAATTTAAGATGATTTTATTCTATATTCTTTTCATTCTATATTCACCTTCATAGATTCTATTTTTTTCCGAAAAATATTTTTTAAAGAGGGACTACAATTAATTTCATTTTAATGAATCTTTTTAAATTTTTATTTCAAAACAAAAGGGGAACAAATTTTTATTATGTAGATTATAGGAAGATAATTTTCAAATATCATATCTTCATTCCAAATTTTATTTTATGTCTTGTGTTTCCAAAAAGGTGTATATTTTTTAGACAAATATACACTTAATTTTTTTATTATGGAAATAAAAACAAACTTTATATCACAATTATCTAACTTGTGTTTGTTCCTTGGTTTTTATGTATGTTCATAATAAACTTCGAATTACTAAAGTTCTGGATTACTAAAATTATTTTATTAAAATATAGTGATCTGAAGTTTCATTCTTTCTTAAATAAATCAGATTTATAATAACTATACCATTATTTATTAAACTCGTTGGTATGTGGATAAATATACTTTTTTCATCAGTGGATGAAAAAGATGATGTTTATGCAGTTATAATTGGCTATGAGTTTTTCTAAATATAAATCTTGGACTTTGTTATAATTATTCATCTTAATAAAGTCATATATCGAGTATAAAATGTATAATACATTGAATATTATAAAATTTTATTTTCATTTTGAATATTGTATGTTTCTTTTTTTGATAGAACTTCTGATAAATGTAATATTTTTATTTCTTATAGTTTTTTTAAAGGATACCGTTTTGATATTTGTCCTGTAAATATTTTCACAATTTATGTTTTAATTTTTATTTTTATATGATTAATATATTCTAGGTATAATAAGATATATGGATTTCCCATAATATAGGTTGAAGGAATTTATGGATAAGAATACATAGCTCAATAACTTCTAGTTTGAGTAAGTGAGTTATTACCTACATGTTTAATGGAGGTCATCCGGGGGTAGGAATAAAAACCATAAAATAGGTTTAAAATCAATGAATCATTATTAAATGTTTAAATTCATTGATATCATGGATCTAGTAAAAATATCTACATTACACATTAGATTAAAAGTGTGGTATTAATAATATCTTTTTAAATGAGTATTTGGTTTTCTTTCTAATACTCTGTGGGTTTTCTTTCTGACACATTAACTATTTCATCAGTAATAGTTAAAATATAAATTAATCTATTTTCACTTTGAAAACTACATTTCATAATATTTATATTTCCATTACTCTTTCTTTTTATTGGAATGGTAATATGAAAAAATATATCAACAAAATACATGTAGAGGATGAAAATTATTTTTTTTTAAACTATTCTTCACCAACCCCATTATTCTATTTTCTATAATACTATGGAAAAACACATTTACAGTCTATCCCTTGAGAAGATATGGATTAATGTGGATTGTATTTCACTAAAATATAATACAATAAAGGTGAAGTAATTTTCCTTTAAGAATATGGCCGGATGGAAAAAATATATGAGCATCGCACAAGGGATATTTCCTTATAAGAATATGGGTATGATATGATGTAGTGTTAGAGTGTTTGGCTTAAACCTATAGATTTGTTTCAAGTTTATCCAATAGTAATAGTAATCACAGCCCATTTAGTTCTAAATAACCAATTTAAGGTCAAGTTTTATGACCATACAATGTTGTTTAATGTCATGTAGTAATGATTTTGTTCAACATTTTTACATCATGCGACAAGGATGTATAGTGTTTTAGGTGGGTTTTATACATTATTAAGACTCAAAATGTGTCTCTAAATACACTAACAAATGTGGGGGTCTTACACATATGATTCTTAAATAGGAACACCCATTCTGTATCTATAAATTATTGGAGGAGAGGGTGGTGACTCGACTCATGAGGAATATGTTCTAGTGGGTGATGGATTTGGTTATACACCCTTCAGGAGGAGGAACATATCCCCCTAGAAAATTAAGTGGATGAAGTCATAAAAAATAACACTTTGGATGTAAAAATAGTCCTGATGATCTAGGTGAAACATCATTGATGTCCTCACAAAGGGGACCTTCTTTTTAAAGGGGACACATTATCGAAAACCCCTTGTGTGGCCTACCAATTTAGGAAATAGATAAATACAATCCTTTTTTCAATGTAATACTTGATTTATGGCATACAAACTAGTGTAAATAATCCATTCATGTGACTCTAGAGGACTTGTATGGTGTCATGTAGAGTAACACATTGTAGAGAATTGGTTTCTATTAATGAGTTTTTGTAAGGTTTTTTGGGTAATATTTTTATCCAATTTCATGTACCAAAGAAAATGAGATACCCATGATGGGTATATATGATATAGGTTAATGGTACTCTAGTTGGGAAATATTTGTGAAGTTATACCCAGATAAAAATTTTGTAGAATGTGATTCACTAATGAGGAGGAAAACATACACTCATATCGAGTATATGTACAAGAAAATGGATTCATCATTGTCTAGGGATGGGTGAGGGGGTTTCACTAGTGGAGTGTGTGTTGAGGAGGGTCACCAGGGTGATTATGGTAATATTTTTACACCAGTGATTCTAGTAATAATCGGTCACCCAAGTGATGCTTGGATGAATTGGTTTCCCTAATGATATTAGGGTTAAGTGGTTTACCTAAATAAAATATGGAGAAGTGCTCACCCTTGCTATTCAAGTGTGAATTAGTCACACAATTAATACTAGGTATAAGTATTTAGACTAGTGATTTTAGGGAAACGTTTCCACACTATTCATGTTAGGGAGAAGTGGTCTCTTTATTGTGGTTGAAGTGGTTCCCTAGTGATGAAACCTGAGTGGGAATTTTCCCTAGTGCCTCAAGACAAACACTTTTTTTTAAAAAAATAGTCGTCAAGTATAGATCCATGTATGGATCCATCTCTCTACTATTGATGAACTAGGGAGGAAGTGGTCCCGATTAAGATTTGTTAATGTATTAATCATTTAGTTAACACAATTACTCTCATTTTTAGTTAATTTCCCTAGGATATAATCTTAATTAAGATACATAAAAAGGAATTTATAAAATAGTTAGAAAAGTTCTTCAGTTTTTATTTTTTCTCCGTAAAATGTCAAATGAGAACCCCCTATGGTCTATTTATTGTCATATTCAAGGAACTGTGTTCATGTAGGCTTGGTGAAGAAGCTACTTCAGGAAGGTGTATCTAGGCGCATTACCAAGGCATAAATACCATGGGTATGAGGACATTGACACATGAAGAATTAACCTACAGGCATTAGGTACATGACTTCGACATGTGGGTCTAAGAGCACAGACCTCTATGTGCAGACATGGACTTCATTTATAATAAAATCCCTACTTCAAATAGTAATAACATTCCATCTTGATGTTTGTTTTAGATCCGTGAGTGGTCAAATCAAATCATATTAAATGAACATTTCCCCTAGCTATAGAAATCCCCCAATAATATTTTTCTATGGTAAAAAGTTCCCAAAATTCACTAAAAATGAATTTCGATATCCTGATAACCCTTTCATCAGAAATGGTTAGAATCCACAACCTACCTGCAATGGATGGTTCTCACCACCACATCACTATAATGGGGTTCTTTTTAAATAATATATATCCCATGGGGTCTAATAAATCATTATGTTAATGGATATATAATTTACATATTTTCATGAATGGAGATACTTCTCTACTGAACTCAAATTTTAGTGTCTGGGTGTGGTACACATCATGGGTTCCATGGATTTTTTTATGGAATATATTTTTTGTTTCAATAAAATTCCCCTACCACCTTAGAATTGTATTCATTTTTAATTACAAGAATCTAACTCTAAAGTAACATAGTACACTTTTTCAGATAATAATATCTTCTGGTGGGTTTCAAAACATGTCTTATTGGTGGGAGGATGTTCACCAGGGGTGGATCTCAACTCAAGGTGTTTTTATTAACTAGATATATTGGTTTATAATAACCCTAAGAATTCATTATAAGAAGTATTAGTATAAAAAAATCCATTTTAACAATGAATGAATATAGATAAAGATAGTCACAATATTCAATCACATGATTAAAAAATTAGAATTGATGAAATGAAACATATCTCTGACTTATGCCTTTAGAAATGTATGTGAGCTAGATATGGTAGAACATTTACCATAACAGTACTTCAGGGTGAATTATATGAGACAAAAGATTACTGGAATCAATTCCCCTAGGGTGTGTGTTCATGGATTTTTATAAAAATATGTTCCCTCATTGTATACTAAATATAGTCCATTATGGTTTAAGGGTTACTCATGGTTGTGTTATCATTGATAGGTACATATATATGTTCCATCACCATGTACTATAGCTATTCCATTCTCATATGAGGGTTTATGACTCAACATTATGAGAATCATGAATGGGGATTTTTGAATGTGGATTCCAATGTTTAAAAAAGGCCTTAGGCACCTTGAATCCATACTTTTTTTCATTTTTACATATATCATGTCAACCATGATTCAACTGTAACAAGATACTAATATTTTCTTTCAAATGTTTAGGGACCCATTGGGTGTAGATTAACTTTTTCAAGAATTCATATAGTATACATTGTAGGATTTAATATTTTTCTTCTATAGACCTAACTTTTTCCTAGACCTCAGATGAAGGAGGATATGTAACATCATGGATCTTGGTATGCCTATTTTTAAAATTTAGGGGTTTCTTTTTGGGATTTATTGGTGTTGGAAGTGAAAATGGGGTTTTTATAAGGAACTTTGGTTGTATAGTGGCTATAGGGATCCACTGTATACCTGGTGGATTTGGATAGAAGCCGGTATGGATACTAGTGAAACCATCCCACTAGTGGGATTCCACTAGAAAATTTGTAGGATAAAAACATTCCACATCATGACTTCAGAATCCAGCGGGTAGTTGGTGGTATCCACCAGGTAGCCAAAGGCATCGAGCAAGGTTGTACGAGGAATTTTCTAATTGTAAATTTAAGCCCCCACAACCATTAATTAACCCTAAAATCATTCTATTTCCAAATTCATTCAACTATTAATCATAGGTAGAATATCCATTATCATTCTAATATCCTTTTAACATCCTTTCATGGTGTTTTTACTCTAATTTAATTGATTATCAATGTGTCATCATGTTTAGTGAAATCCCTCTCTTTATTGATTCACTATTATATTCTCCATTGAATTTGAATTGGATCTAGGATATGTTTTTGGATATATTGATCATGCTATGATACTTATTCAATCTACTCTAGATCCTTCATACATTATTATTATGGATTTCGGTTCTCTCATCTATAGTGGTGTGCTATGTGACTCTCGAGGTATGTGTTGAACAAAAAATGTTGTTATCGATCTTACTTTTGTAAAACCTGAATATAAGTTGTTAGAGTAATATTTAGGGAACCCTGTCATTTTATCTTGAATTACATTACTTTTAGTGTGTGATCCCATTTTAGTTGGTGTCCAACCTGAACTTTATGTATGTGGTTGTGTCTCTAGGTTGTTGAATTGTCAATTCTATAAATAGTTTTATAAATTAATTGGCTTAATACTTAAAATTTTTGTTATCCATGTTTAATTTGGTTTTATAAAATATGGGTTTACCATCATTTTGATAAAATAAATGTGTTTTTGAATCATAGTGAAATTGATTTTCAATTATTTTTTTTGAATAAAAAATTTCTATTTGAATTTTTTATGACATGTAATAAGTCCTATGAATTTTATTTGATACCTAAAATATATGGGATCCTTGGGTACCTTGGAGAAGGGTTTTGTATTAGTCAGTTTTCATTAATACCATATGTGGGTTCACTATCTGGGGTGTTCCTTTGTTCATGTATAACAAATACATTTGAACTAGGAACCCGATCTTGACATTATAAGGGGTTGAATTTATATGGAGTTTCTCTGTCCCTTGCTTATGGATGTATTGAATCAAATGACAAGATTGTACCCTATTGTTTGTTTATATTTTGGTTATGAGTAATATTTCAAGACTAACCTTTATTATCCTGGGTGTTTTTAGCATTATTCTTGGCTTTTAACTATTTTGGATTCGATAAGATACATGATTTGATTAATGTAAATGGTTTATGGAAATAATGCTTTTAATTTTATTCCAGGATTTTGGGAAAGAACTCGGTAAATGGATAAATTGATTTCCAGGATTTTAATATAAAATTTTGTAACTACATACCATGTTATGTTTTCATTAAATTGAGAATATTGGGATTATTTTAAATATTCTTATTATAAAGCAGCTGGGTGGGATCATGATGATCATATTAATCTCACCCTCTACACACTCTCTTAGGGGTTTTTAGACCTTGTTTTATCTGATACGGGAAAGAAAAAAATGAAACAGTTATGTGGTGAGGTTGTTGGTCAATTGGGATTGGGTAGCTGGTTGTGAGATGGTGGGATGTTTCACACATATATCTTTGAGTAGCAGTTTTTGGATTGGTATGTCCATTAATTTTGGTTGTTATATAGACATATACCAATGTATTATCTTTCCAACTATAGATTTATCACTTCTATTGTCACACTTTTATTTATGGGTTACTTCTTTTATGATTTTATTTTTATATATATCTCATGTATCTTCTTTTAGGTTTTGGAAAATAATTCCCTTTAGTTTTCGTAGGATGCACGAGTACCAATCGTAAGACCATGGGGATTATGAATTCCATTTATGTATTTTCATATTCCAATTTGGATCTTTGATGGATGGGTTTTCTAGGACAGTACATTGTAATTTGGGATCAGAGCATGGTTATGCTCAGTCTTGGGGTGTTGGTAGACTTGAGATAAAATTTTCAGGACTTCATGGGTTGGTTGCTACGAGTTTTTTATCTAGATCATATTGTCATGATCCTTAAGTCACCATAGAATATTGAAATGAGTGTAACATATATTTATTTTGACCTTGATATTAGTTTTGGTCTTGTTTTTCTAGTAAAACATGATATACTTTTGTTATACGATTTTTTCTATATGCTTTTGTAATGTAGAAACATGCCTTCAAGATGACTTATGAGGGTTCCCTAGGACGGTGTAATGAGATATTATCCTCAAGGGAATACTCAACTATATCAGAATATATTATAGTATATCATATATTTAATTCATTTCATTGAACATAATATACCTATATTTCAGAACCAAGTTGTTAAGTCACAACATGGAGTTGGATGAGGTAGGGATCAAGCCTGAGAGTTCTTATATGGGAATCACCTATAATTTATGTGTATAAATGAACCATAAAAGGTGAAGGAATGGCTTGAAATTATTGATCAGGTCTTCAAATTCCTAGATAATCCTGATTCTATCAAGGTGAAATGTGAAATGTTCAAGATTGAGGGTCCTAACAAGTGGTGGGAGGATTCCATGATTCAGGAAAACTGACCTGTGGGATTGGAGTGGAAGGGGTTCAAGACACTATTCATTCATTAGTTCTACCTAGAATATCTTATGGTAGAGAAGTTCTTTGTGTTACTCTCTCTTAGTAGGGAGAGTATTTTTTTTCAGAGTATTCAAACTATTTTACGAAATTGGTTCATTTTTCTCATGATGAGGTTATTAATGATTAGATGAGGGATTAGAAATATCAAAAGGTCATCCGACCAAACATCTAATTATAGGTATATATGATGAATCACACTACCTATACTAATATGGTCAATATGGAGATAATGGTAGAAATTAATATGGATGAAAGTATTGGCTTGTCTGGATTTTCTCTTTCACTGAGTGGTAGTTAAAGTGGCACACAAGGAAAGAATAGTAAGAGGCCTAATAATCATAAGGTTTGTAGATGTGGTTATCAATATATATCACCCTATTATTCTTTATATTTTGCATGTATAGTTCCCCTAACATTCTATTACCATGGAAAGATTGGGAACCCGTGAGGGTCTTGTCCCACACCGTATAAAAATGGTAGTGTTAGTCTCTATTAAGTCCATCAATGGGTGTTCTTCCATGATTTTTCTATGCCTCTATATAGTAAGTGATATTTAACATATATAGATAATATGGTGTAGTTAGAAGATAAAAATTCGATATAACTCTAGCCACATGACCTATTACTGAAGCACCTTTCACGTAGTGGACGAATTTTTTATGGAGGTTGATGTAGTCCTAGCTAAGTGAGTGGCACTATCTTCGTTGCATCTTCTATAGAAACTACTCTGATTCTTGTTCATCAAAATCATTTCTATATTCCCTTTTATGGATGTGATAATCCTCAAAAAAAATATCATGTCCCTTTTCATGGAACTAGAAATGCCTCTCAGATAGTGGAAAGGGCAGGGGTTTCACTTTCTTTAATTCTATCATTTGAGAGATTATGTGAAGCTAGTATAGGACATCATGGTTTTTGATTTAGATATTTATGACATCATCATCCTAATGTATTTCCTGGTATCTCACTGAGATTATATTTATTTTTATAATTACTTTTTTCAATTCTATACTACTAATGGGTGCTCTTGGGATCTCTTGGGAGAGTGGGACCCAAGGTTTGGCCATTTATGTACTTTTCTCCAAGAGATCAGGTGTTTTGTGTCTATCATTTTAGTTGATCCTAGTGATAATACCTATCTTGTTGATATTTCCATGATTTTATGGGATTTAACTAAGTTTTACCTAGATGACTTTTCTAGACCTCTTATAGAGAGGGTGGTAGAGTTCTTGACCGATCTGGTATTAGTTAAGTAGCCAATTTCATTACCCACTTATCACATGGTACCTGATGATATAAAAGATCTCAAGATTTAGTTGGATGATCTACTTGATGAAGGATTTATTCATGCAACTTTTTAACTATGGGCATTATTCATGATCACTACTAATAAGCCTAATGGTACTTTAAATTTTTTCATAAATAATAAAAAGATTAATTGGGAAACATTTAAGAATAAGTACCCTTTTTCATTTTTATGACCTAATTGATCAGTCAAAGTGGTCTACATTATTTTTGAAAATAGGTCTTCAGTTAATGTATCACTGTCATAGAGTTTAGGAGTAAGAAATCCGGAATACCACCTTCATAACATGTTATGGACAATTTAAATATCTTATAATGACTTTTCACCTAACTAAAACTATTATAGTGTTTAAGTCATTGATGAACATGATATTACACTATAATCTTGATACCTTTATTTTGGTATTAATGGATGATATGATGCTTTATTTTAGATCAAGGTGTGATCATTAGAACAATTAGAATTTGGTTTTTTAAATCCTAAGGACTCACTGTCTTTATGGGAAGATTTTTAAATAAAATTTATAGGTCGAAGAATTAATGTTTTGGGGAATAAAATTTCATTACATAGCATTTTAGTTGATGCTAAAATAAGTGAAGGTTTCATATTAAGTAGATGAACCTTGGATTTTCATTGTGATATATATCTTATAAGGTCTGTTTTGATATTATCGGTAGATCATCATGGATTTTGAAAAGTTAGCATTACCTTTGATCACACATACCATGAAATGGATGGAATTTTAATGGAATTCTAAATTTGATGATTCTTTTGATGATTTGAGGCATTATATATAATCAGATCCTATATTGATCTTGATAAATCTAGGTAGGGGATATGTGTTATATTGTGATGCTTCTTTTACTTATATGGGGTGAATTATTATGGAAGATTTTCAAGTGGGGTTGTACAGTTTTCATCAACTACATATGCACAAGAATAATTACCCCACTTATGATTTGGAGCTAACCATTGTTATGAATGTGATTAATTATTAGGGAAAAATCTATTTATGGAATTTTTTTAAAGTCTTTTATTATAAAAATAGCTTCAGTTACATCTTTTATCAGAAGTAAACTAACCTTAGATGGGGATGATGGGTGGAATGGCTCTAGATATTTGTCTGAGACATCACCTACACCCTATAGAAGGGGAATATCATTATGGAATCTCTTAATAGAAGTACTCATATTAGGGTATCTTATAATCAAAAAAGGATTGGAACCTTATGGGGATTTTCACTCAATTGAATATGGACAAGAAGGAGGTGATTTAGTTATTGTACTAAAAAAGTGTTTAATTTTCACCATGTATCCATTAGTCTATTATAAAGGAACAATAGTAGGATGATAAGATCATATGAGTCAAATAATCACTATATAATGTGGAAACTATTCTGAATTGGTCTCTTCCCAATAATGGAATTCATGGATACGAGTGTTGGTTTATTATCCCATTATTATTCAAAACATAGTGTTGCATCATTGTAATATTTTTTCATGATTCATTCACCCATGCATGATGGTGATGTATTATGAAAAGAGGCAAAATTTATGGTAGCTAAGTATAAAGGAATACATCCTTGATTATGTCTCCTCCTATTACAGCTTCCATCAGATAAATACAGAGCACCTGAATCCTTCTGGACTACTCTAGCCTCTTCATGTGCTAGTTTAGAAATATGATGATGCATCCATACACATAATTATTGTATTATCGTGAACCACCACCCCACAAAATAATTCTTATTGGGTGGTGATTGATCAGTTCAAGAAATCAACTCATTTTACATTGAATAGGGTTGGAACCAAGGTTGAATATATGGGTAATTTGTATATACAAGAGATTTTTTGGTTACATGGGGTCCTATATGACATTGTATCTAGAATGGATCCTGTGTTTACTTCTAGATTCTATAATAGTCTTTAAGAGGTGATAGGGAATACAGCCAAATTGATTATAGATTTCCATACATATATGGATTCATAAATAGAGCATATAATACATATTCATGAGGGTATAGCCTATTCTGTCATCTTATATTTTTGTGGATAATGGGAAATCAGTTCTTGATAGTTTGAATTTGGTTATAATAAAAAGTTACCAGTAATCAATTAGATTTTCTCCCTTTGAGGTTGTATATGGTCACACATGAAGGTTATTTAATAACTCATATTTTCCAAGTTTTTTTTAGAAAATTTATTGGAAAATTCTAATACCATGAACTAAGACGACATGCGATTCTAAGGCCTAGTGTGCCTGGAATGGTCCGTCAAAAATTGTTAAATTTTTAAACAGTGTGCATGAGTAGTTTTTCTCAAGATTTGGAATTACACATAAATGTGTGCCTAGATAAAAAATATGAGAGCACCATTGAAATGAGGATAGTGGGTTTACCCAAGGGGCATCGTAACTTTAGTCGGTGCTGGCCCCATGTTAGAAAACCCTAAAATAGAATAACCATAAATAAAATAATTAAATAAATTTATTTTACTATTTTAATATTTATTACTCAAGAACATTGACTCAGATTGAAAATATGAGTCCATTGTTGAGTTTGTAATGGGGTGTTTTCCTTAGGCAGAGCCTAATATTGGTCAGCGCGGGCAAACTATAGAAAGTAGTCTTTGGGATGTGAGTGTAAATAGACTAATTAAGTAATGCTATTTTATTATCAAATATGTATAACTCATAATACATAACTAGGATTTGAAATTTGATTGTACCATTGATCTCGTGAGGGTTTTCATTCCTTAGGTGCATCCTAACCTTGACCGACACTGGTCGAGGGTGAAAGTTAATTTTTTTTCTTTTTAAATAAAAATAAAATAAACTTAAGAATGATTATTTTATCCAAACAAATCCCTAAAAAACAATGTCGACCCAGATTTTTCATTTCATATATGAAATAACATAACGATGCTACAACTCAGGCGTAATAAAAACACTATTTCATTCCATAAATGAAATAGTATAATGACACAAAAACTCAATGTATCAGAAATAATGAAACATGTTTCCTCTATTAAGTTAATTAATAGAGTTACAGTATCATGGGAGGATCTAAGAGCTTCCTCTGACACCTTAGAACAAATTCATCAACGAATGATGAGTCTCAATGAATGACAAACAAAGACAGATCAATGAATAGATTCAGATCAGACTTCAGTGGATTGATGAACGACGAGCATAGGATTCACCCTTCATCAGCTATTGATCCCAACCCAAGTAGGGGTTTTTTCTATGTAATTACTTTTCCACATTCACTCCTTTATAAATGTTTAATGGGGGTCAATTCACTAAAACATTGACCCAAATATTGATCGTCCAAAAAAATGGATTTTTTCATATGGGGGTCTAAAGAGGGGATTATATCATGATAGTTATTTGAATGCATCTCTTTTATCTTTAAAACGCAATGAATGATGGCCAAATGAACAAGGAAGATGTTTGTTTCCTTGGTTGTTCATTTAGATCTCTCTCCCTCCTCTCTTTCTTCATCAATAGACCCCCGTGGTTTCATCGGATTCTTGGCGAGATGTTTTGAATGTGGTAAGACTTCCATATCAATGTAAAGATAGCCTAGAGAACATGATAATGGAGGAAGTTACCAGAGGATCAATGCAAAACATGAAAATACAAAAACGGGCCACCGAAGAAAGATCAATGGCCCGCAAGAAGCACCCTCCAGAACACCGCACTTGGGAACAGAGCCAACGATGAACAGTGGTGGCGGCTACATGTGGGAGGCGGAACACACCACTGTGGTGAAGGAAGCCTACAGAATCTACCATGGATAGTGATTGGAGGATTTTTTCGGTGATGTGGATGGATGAGGAATCCAATCGTGTCCCGTAGAAAATATATGTGGTACAACTAGAATGATGCAAAGTAGCATGGTGGCTAGGAGGTGGTCCATAAGCTCATACAGACACAAAATTCACCACATCCCGACTGGAAAAAACCTGCATGTGAGCACGGGCCAAGCGGAAGGGGAGGACCATGCCAATGAGTGGACCAGCTGGGCAATGATTGAGCCAGATGAAGACTGGGCCACTAGGTGGCCCGATGGCCTAGACCCACTAACCAACTTTCCGGGTCCAAAAGGCCCAATGGGCCTAGCCTTTGGGATAGACCAGACCGATTCGGCCCAGAACCGATCAGGTCAGATCTGGTAAGCCGAACCGGGTTTGGTCAGTCCAACTGGGTTAGACCTTTCCCCGGCCTAATTGGCCCCTTTTTACTAAAAGGATCATAACTTCTAAAGTGAACATATTATTGACATTATGTTTGTGGAGTTGGGACCCTCGTGATGAGGCTATACTTTTGATATATTCTAATTGGGTTTTTGTTGATTTTGCAATTTGACTGATGGCTTGAGGAGTAGATTCTTCCAGAATCAAGCATGCTACGAGCGTAAATCATGTTTCTAGCTATGACGAGAAGACTGTAATGAAAAATCATTAACGAGAAGGTCTAGGTGATTTAGCAGGACTAACTAATGATCTAGTCTAGGTTCCCCAATAGGTCTAATTGACGTGCGGGTCTAGGATCCCCAACATGCCTATGTGACAAGTGGGCCTTGGTTCCCTAGAATTCATTAGTGATAAGTGGGTCTAAGTGCCCCAGTAGGCCTAAGTGACTCATCGGGAATGTGTGTCTTGATAGTACAAGATGTTCATCAATTATGACTAATAGTTTTGTTTTAAATTCTTTTCATTTATACTTGTGTGATCTGCCTCTAGTGACTCTCTTGATTTTACTTCTTAGAGGCTAAACTCCATGTACCTCTTTGGAAGTCTACATTTTGTATTGCTTTGTGGTATACCATTGTGTTTTAGGGTCCCTACTTAGTATTAATTTACCCACCCATGCATAGGCTTCTCTTGCATGTGTTGTGTCTTGTGAAAATGATCGACGCTTTGATGGATTCTTTTGTTGTCTGAGAATAGGTGGTGAGTAGAGTGACCCAACATAAGAGATGTGCTTCCATGCCATCAAATAGCTATTTTTATACATACCATTCAAGTATAGTTTTCTGTATAAGAGTTCTAGAGACTTGTAATTTTACTTTTCTATTTCAGTTGGAATTGTATTCTATCCTTGTTTACCTTCATTTTTCTATTGTCATGCATTTTATTTTACATAGTGTATTCACCTCCCAACATCTGTAGCTTGGATTTGCATGTATGTGTATAGGTACACAGGGAAATGCCTCCCATTTGTTATGGATATTTCTACTCAGCACTAGTTACCAGCCCCTGGAATATGGGAGGTGGAGTTGGGGTAGTCATAGCATGGGCTACAGGGGAGAGTCTGTGACAGAGTGGTATTAGAGGAGGCCAGTTCTACCTTAAGAAAAAAGTGTCTATGATTTTGGTTTGGCATAAAAGTGATAAGTGTTTCAGGTTTGGATTTCATACTAGGTAATCCAGTGTCGGTGTGGTGGCTGACATATTCATACACTAGGACCCTGAATTCTTCTTTTTGAATCAATACATGAAAACACTATTTGTACAGAAAAATGATGGTACATGCATAATATATGAATGGGTTGAGTTTTCCATTTCCATTTTGAGTTAGCTCACCAAGTATACTCTATTGATCATGGTATATCTTGTTTTGTTTCAAGATGCGTCCACATAGATAGTCAACATGGATTCCACTGCGTGATCATGAGGATGATATGTGGGGTGGTGAGATGGGTAAAGGGGTTTGTGCCAGAGACAGCACCACTAGATAGTGTACCATCTATACCACCACCTATAGAGAAGAAAATGGTACTCATAGTACCAACAGATGAGATTCATGATTTCAGTGCACTTCATGAGTTTTAGAAACAGATAGCCCTCATGTTATGAGACTAACCTGACTCACAGGAAGCTAGGGAATCTCCTATGGTGGTGGATGAGTTTTCCATCTAGTCAGGGCACCATTAGATCAAATGGGAATCCTAACAGTGAGACTTCTACATGTCTCTATAGGGAGATAGTGGGGTTTAGATTACTAGATCACATGATGAGGTGACACTTCCATGGAAAGTTCTTGACAAAATTTCTCAGAGAAGGATCTCTCACCCTAAAAGATAAGGTTTATGTGTGAGCAAGATCTTCTACAGCTTCGGCGGGAATACATGCTGGTAACTCAGTATTAATTGAGGTGTACATACCGTTCTAGGTACTCGATGAATATGTTTTGAGTAATGCTTCAGGGATTGGACCTCCGATTGAGGTGTGTTTAGGGAAATCTGAGCCAACACTATTCCTCTGTGATTTCATACTTATTCTAGGGTGATAGAGAGAACCATTATGGTTGAAAGTCCCTTAACTTAGCAGATACAAGCAGTGGATGTCAACAGTTGGGAATAAAGAACAGAGACCTCAGAAGTAAGAAGATGACATTAGTTTTAGGGACATGGACATGTGAGATGCTCTGAGAGGAGGTACCAGGATAAAGGATCTACAAATTAGGGCTCATAGGGTGAGTCCAATCAACATAGAGGGAGGAAATTATTTTCATGAGATAGCTAAGAAAATCACTTTAGAGATTTTCCAGCCTATCTGGTGCTGACAAGGAAATGGTGGATGTTCTACTGAGGTAGATACAATGATAAGAACAAATAGATATGTAGGTTGGAAGTCATGAAAGAGGATATGGGGGATCAGTAGAAGGTGGTATGAATTTTAACATGTTAAAACTATCACCCAAATGTGGTCCACACAAAACTATGGGATCTGGAGGACATTGGAAGGGGGTAGCTACATGTGGTCATAGAATATGGACCAAGGGATCCAGGAATGATTTGAGTTATGAATTGTGTCTACACGTAGATGTCGTATTAATAAACATAGGTGAAAATCATTTCATCTTGTCATGAATCTTGTTCAAGACCTAGAGTTTCAATTTAAACAATTAAATTGACCCTTATGTCTTGAAGTACTTATGGGAGGCGACTCGATAATCACACTTATGTCGATGGTGTGTTCTGACCCTTGATGTAAGAGTTTCAGTTGGAAGCACTTGGTGTCAGCATCAAGTCCTTACAACATTAGTTTGGTTATAGACTGGTCATCCACAATTCATGCATAGATTAACTGTTTTACACAAAAGGATGTGGTATGTCCGTAGTGATATAATTTTGTTTTCCATGGTTAGTAAAAAAGGGAATTAATGCAGCATGGGATATACACATATATAGGATGTTGAAACCAATCACTCTTCGGTTGGATAGAACGACCCTCAATGTTGTTGATTAGATGATTCCTCAGTTTCTGGCACATATTTCTGGAAGATGTTCCCAGAAAACCTCCTCACGGGGAGGTAGAATTCTGCTTTTACATATACCCTTGTACAAAACCGATATCTACATCATCATATTAGATTAATCCTATAAGGATTTATGAATTGAGAGTATAGTTGGAGAATTTGTAAAGGAATGGATTTGTGAGTCCAGGTTCTTCACCATGGGAAGCCCCAGTATTGTTTCCCATGAAGGCATATGGGATCTTGAGGTTATGTGTGGACATCTAGAACCTAAATTAGGTTACCATGATGAATAAGTATCCAATATTGAGGATCAATGATCTCTTTGATTAGCTGACGGGATAGAGATGGTTCTTGGCATATGATTCCACATTAACAGAACAATGTGACCCATGACATCGAGTTTACCCTGGTATTATTTTCATTGAAGATGTAGAGACACTACATTATGGGTGAATGGTTTATTGTCTACTCTAACCATAAGATTCTCAAGTATATCTTCTCTCAGAATGATTTGAACGTGAGATAGAGATGATGGATGGAGTTCATCTAAGACTATGACTTTGAAATATTATATACTCTTGGTAAGGGAAATGTGGTAGCATATCCTCTCAGTTGGATATGTAGTTCATAGTTGATGAACAGAGAAATAGAGAATTTTTCCCCATTATAGTTATCCTTCATGGATAGAGAGGACGCAGCTTACCAGTAATTGGTAGTTGTTACCCGTCCAATCGTAATGTGATCTGGGGAGGCACAACTCGATGATACCAACTGTGAGTCTTTAAGTTCCCGATTTTCTATAGGGAATACCCATGATGGATATTAGAAAGGTAGGGAGAAAATCGTTCCATTAAGAGGATGCACAATACTAGTAGTGGATTCCTAGAGTGTAAAGATGCATTGAGATCTGCATGTGGGTTTCAAGGCAGACACAAGGGATGATGGAACAGGTTCAAGTTGTCCTTATATATTGATATAAAATTTGAGTTCTTGTTTAATTAGTTTCATGTTTTTTCAACACACTGTTTCATGCCACTGTGCTTGGAAGGGGTTGCTCTTTTTAACCTTAGGTTTCCAAGATTGGATTGAGAAAGGATATCAATAGAATTCATGACAATTTTATCACATACATCTAGGGGAAACCATACCATATGGGTGATCATTGACCAACTCACCAAGCCAGTTACTTCTAAAATTTTCCTAAATAGATTCATGTAGAAAGATTGGTACTCCTCTACGTGTATGACATAGTTTGACTCCATGGATTCCCATCGACAATAGTCTCTGATTGATATGCATACTTTACATACCAGTTGTGAAAGGCATTATAGGAGGCATTTGTTACTCACCTACAGTTGAGCACAACTTTCCACCCGCAGACAGATACCAAGACAGAGTAGACCATTCAAGTCCAATAGGACATGCTACAAGCTTACATCCTCTATTATTGCCTCAGATGAGATTATCACCTACCTCTGGTGGAGTTTTCATACAAAAATAGCTACGACTCAACTATCAGTATGACAACATTCAAGGCCTTGTACGGTCGACCCTGTAGGTCTCCACATTACAGGACTGACCTCGGAGACTCAGCACTCATGAGATAGGAGTTGGTGTAGGCTACTATAGATATGGTATAAGTCATATCAGAGTGGATAAATACTGGAAAGATCCTTTAGAGGTCCTATTGTAATTGGGAATAGAGACCCTTTGAGTTTGAGGATTGAGACAATTTGTTTCATTGAGTCTCTCCTCAATGTGAGATACAAATACTAGGTTGGGGCAGCAAGTTATCTCTAAGGTTCGTCAGACCATTTCGGATACTGCATAGATTGTTCAAGGTGGTGTACCTCTTTACACTACCCCCGTAGTTATATTGGTTAAACGACACCCTCTATATATTTCAGCTGAGGAGATATGTACAAGACTCATCACATGTCATTTACTAGGTTGAGTTAGACGTTGACGACAGAAAAACTTTTATGGGGTTTCTGATAGAGATAGAGGATTGATAAGAGAGGACCCTCTATGGGTCATCGGTTCCCTTAGTTCACATTTGGTGGAAGCATGGGAATCTCCAGGAGAGAACATGGGATTGGGAGGCTTAGGTTCGTGCTTATACCTTACTCGGTTTGGGCATCCCTTGGCTTAGATTTAGGGGATATAAATCCTTAAGGTGGTTAGAATGTAATGACTTTTATTTTCTAGGTTTTATTTTTAGAAAATTAATGTGAAAATTACAAGAAAAAGAGCTTAGATGGGGTGCGATTTTGAGTCCCGATGTTCCTGGAAGGGTCCATCAAAAAATGTTGTGTTTTTAAATAGTGTGTGTGAGCAGTTTTCCTGAATAAGTGGAATAACTCCTAAACAGGTGCCCAGATCAGAAATCTAAGACCATAGTTGTATTTAAAATGGTAGGTTTACCCAAGGTTTGACTTAGCATTCATCAGTGTGCATCTCCAATGAGAAAACCTGAAAAATGGAATAATATTAAATAAAATTATTTTATTTTGAAAATCCTTATAACTCATTAACAGTGACTCAGGTTAAAAATATGCGACAAAAATTGATTTTTTTAATGGGGTGCCTTCTTAAGGAGAAGAATAACTTTGGTCGTTGTGGGGTGACTGTGGAAGGTATTATTTGGGATGTGAATGTAAATAAAATAATTAAATAAAGATTATATTATTTTCAAATCCTTATAACTCATAAATGGAAAATCGGATCTGAAATCTGATAGTACAGTTGAGCTCATCTGGGTTAGATTTCCATAGGCGAGGGCTAACCTTGACTGACATGGGTCGAGGGTATATGTTAATTTTTTGACTTTTTAAAGAGAAAAAGGTAAACTTAAGAAATTTTATTTTATCAAAAAAATGTTTTTCTACAATGAAAAGTCGAGACATCTATTTAATTTCATAAGATGCTACTACTCATGCTTAACAGAAACATTGTCTCATTTCATAAATGAAAAAATGTACTGATGCAGATACTCAGTGTAACAGAAATACTGAAATTTGTTTCATCCATTAATTTTATTAACAGAGTTATGAGATCAGGGGAGGATCCTAGAGTTTCCTCTAAATCCTTTGTGGAAATTCATTGGAAAATGACAAGCAGTGACGAATGACGAACATTGATAGATCAAAAAATTCATTCAGATAAGATGTTGGTGCATTGATGAATGATGAATGAAAGACTCACCCTTGGTAAGTGCTTGATCCAAACCTAGGTAGGGTTTTATTTCTATGTGATTACCATTCCTCATTTATACCTTTAAAAATCATGAATGAGGGCCAATTCCCTAACAAATTGACTAGAAGATTGATCATCCTTGTGGGAATGGTTTTTTTTATATAGAGATCTAAAGAGGGGATTATATCATGACAGTTATTTCTATGTAATTAATGCCAAATGAACAAGGATGACGTATGTTTCCTTGAGTGTTCACTGTGTTCTCTCTTCCTCCTCTCGTTCTTCACTGACAGACCCCCGTGGTCTCATAGAATCTTTCTAGGAGGTTATGAAAGTTTTCAGACCCCCTGGTTAATGGACAGATGGATTGGATTACACGTTAGTGTAGGATGGGACCCGAGGATCACAATAGAACTTACGGATTAGGAAACTGACTGTCGGATTGAGTCTGGTGGCTCGTAGAAACACCCCTAGCACGCTGGTGACTGTTGGCAGTGATGGCCGCATGGGAGAGGCAATGCGTACTAGTGACACACCACTACGGTGAAGGCGGCCTGCTAAATACCATGTTGTTAGTGATCAGAGGCCACCGACCGGTGGCCGGTGGAGGTGTAGCCGGACACGACATCCAGTCGCGTCCCACAGTAAGGAAATGCGGTCAAAGTAGACCATGGTAGGACCACATGGAAAATCCATGGTGTGGATACCTGGCGGCCTGCAGTCTTGTAAGTATGCAACAATCGCCACATATAATCCGGACATGACCATCCTTCCATTTTAGGTTGGGCCGACGGGGAGGAAAAGGCTGCCAAGCGGCCCGTCTGGGTAAATACTGGCCCACTAGCGTGGGTCGGGCCTGATGACGATCGGGCTGCTATGCAGGACCCATGGTCCAATGGGCCAGGTTCATGATTCCCAATGGGACCCACACATCTTATTGAAGAGTCATTTATGGAATTGGGACCCTCGTGACGATGTGGTCCTTTTGATATACTCTAGGTGGGGTTTTGTGGAAGGTGAGATATGATCGATGGCTTTAAGAGTAGATTCTCTCAAAATCAAGCATGCTACAAGTGGAAATCATGTAGCTAGTTGTGATGAGAATATAGTGAAGAGAAGATAGTGATGACTGGTTCTAGGTTTCTCCAGCATGATCATGTGACTAAGAGGTAGAGTAACCATAGAGGACCTAAGTGTCGAGCATGTATAGATGCCCAAGAAGGCCTATGTGAGAAGTGGGTATAGGTACCCTAATATGCCTAAGTGACAAGAAGGTCTAGGTATCCCATCATGCCTATGTGACAAGTGGGTAAAGGTTCCCTAGTTGGCCTATGTTTTTCATTAGGGATGAATTTATTGATAGTACAAGATGTTTAACATTTATGAATGATAGTCATGTTTTACAAACATTTGATTTATACCTGTGTAAGATGACTCTAGTGACTCTTTTAACTATAATTATTAGAGGACACACTTTGTGTACCTCATTGGTGGTCTTATTAGTGTATTTATTTTTATTATACAATTGTGGTTTCGGGTCTCTAATGAGTATTGTTTTAATCACCCCTACATAGGCTTTGTCCGTATGTGTAATTTTTTGTGCAGACAATCGATGTTTTGATGGAGTCCTTAGTGGACCAGGGCCAGGTGGTTATTAGTGTGACCCAACGCACATGATTTTCTTCTATGGCTTCATAAAACTATTTCAATACCTACCATTTCAGTAGGTTTTTCTATGGAGGATTTCCATAGACTTTTACTTTTATATTTCTACTTTAGTTGGGTTTGTATTCTGACCCCATTTACCATTAATTTTCTACTGTTGTACCATGTGTTTTTTTACTTAGTGTATTCACGTTCTAGCATATGTAGCATTGATTTTTGTGCATGTGTAAAGGTACTTAGTAAAATTCCTCCCATTTTTTGGGTTATACCTACTCGGAACTAGTCCCCAGCCCCTAGCCTATAGGAGGTGGGCCTGGGGTAGTCACAGCATAGGTCCTGAGGGGATATGTCATGAAAGGTTACCACTTTGTTGGTCAGAGGTGTGAGAGGCATGTCATGTGGGACCAAGTCCCATTAATGAGATGTTATTGAGGATACCTGATATATGTCGATGATTGGATACATCCCATAGTAATCATAAGTCTTTTTCATATTATTGATGAAATCCTTTAGAGAATTCCAATAATGCCAATGTCTTCTTGAATGATTCTCCACAGTTGGGTCAGTACTGGAATAGAAATGAGGGGATATTGGATTCAAGATATTCTAGACCATTTGAGATAATTGATATGGTTTAAAAAGTTTTCTACAAGTTGGAATTATTAGCATAGTTGACATGTATTAATGATTTTTTCCACATATTGATTCTCAAGATATACCACCATGATATTTCCCATATTATCATTTTGGAGGAGATTGATTTGTATCTAGAACTTTCTATTGTTGAAAAACCAATCTATATCTTTCTTTTTCTGATTAAATTATTTCATGGTTATTATATTTCATTGGAAAAAATATTAATGGGTACATATCATATTTTCAGGAGAGTTGGGAGCATGAATATTTAGTGAGGGGTTAGTGGCCTCACATATTTCTAGATCATATTTCATCTGTATGATTTTTTTAGGGTAGAAATTCATTTGGTTTGGATAATTGTAACCTCTAGGATATAGCTACATATCTATTTATGTTTCAGTTACTTTTTAAATTTGTTTAGTTTCAGAGGAAAGCATTTGGTTTTTATTAGGAACCGTGGTTGAATAGTATCAATAGGGAGCCACTGGTCAGCTAGTTGTTTTCAACCAGACCATTGATAGTATAACCAAAAAAACATTATGGATGAAATGAAAATTATATAGTTGGTGGTGGAATCAGGATGGGTAGGATGAGGAAGGACCTAATAAAAAATTTAATACCCCAAAACCCTTACATAACATTATAATCCCACTTTTAACACCATAATTTGACCAATGATACTATATAGGATCTCTATTTCCATTATAAGCTTCTTAAACTTCTCATATTCATTTTTGACCCTAGTTCGATCAGTTTTTAATGACTCGATATGTTTAGTGAAATCCCACTCATTATTTCTTCTCTATTATATTCCCCCCAGAATTGGTAGCTAATCATGCATTCATTTTTGGATATATTTATCATGATATGATTCTTTTAAATATCTTATATATCCTTCACGTGTTTTTATTATGGAGGTCCGTTCTCTCATCTATTGCGGTATGACATGTGATTCTTGGGTATGTGTTGATAAAACTTTCGGAAGACCTTATTACTTTTGTAAACATTATTCTAAGTTTTAGGAATCAATATTTAGGGAATACTACCACATTCTCTTTAATTCCATTTCTTTTAGTGTGTCGATCCCATTGTGGGTGGTGCGTGACCCAAAATTGAGGTAGGTGGTTCCATCTTTATCCTATGTTATATGAACTTTTAATGATATTTATTTTATAAATGGTGTTCTAAATTGTATGGAGTGACTCTTGAATTTATTTTTATGCATGTTTAAAAAGGTTTTTTGAAAAAAATAAGGTTCTCCCATAGTTTTGGTAAAATAAAGGTGTTTTTAGAAGAAATGTGAAATGGATTGTGAAATTGGTTTTTAGATCATGTTTATGATTAAAAGGTGTTGTTCATAATTATTTGTGAAATTTTACAAGTCCATTGATGTTCATTTTATATATTCCACACATGGGAGCCTTGGTTACCTAGGTGGAGGGTTATGTATTATGCCTTGTCCATTTAAAATGTAATGAGTTCACATTCTAGGGTACTCCTACATTCATATATTTCATATACATTGGATCTAGGAACATGATCTTGACATTGTGTGGGGTTTACTATCTAGGAAGTTCCTATATCCATAGTTTATGGATACGTTAACTTTATGGACTTGATTATATGGATGTATTTGTTTTTATTTTTATTATATGAGATCCATCTATCCCAATATTTGGTATCCTAGGGTTGTTTACCATTTTTCATTGCTTTTTACTATTTTGGATTTGATAATGTAAATGGTTTTGGGATATTATGATTCAAAATTGCATCAACTTTTCTAGTGAAAGAAAATGAAAAAATTGTACATTTTTAACATGTTTTTTATATAAAACTATGTAACTGCTTACCATGTAATTAATTATATAAATTGGTCATATTTGGATTATTATACAGAGACTTATTATGGAACACCTAGGTATGATAATTTTTATCTTATTATAATCACACCATGAAAAATCCCTTGGGGTTTCTTAGATCATTTTTTATTTGATATAAGAAAGGGAAGGTGTAACTGTGAGGTGGTAAGGCTTTTGCAAAATTGGGCTTGGGTAGTTGGTAGTGTGATGGTGGTATTTTTCCCATATATCATACAAAATTAATGTTTTTATTTGGGGATGTCATTTCTTTTTTGTTTCTTGAATGACATGAACCTTGTTTTTATCTTGCTACTTTTCTTTGTATCTGTTCCATTATCGCACTTTTGAAAATGGAATATTTATTTTGTTATTATATATATATATATTTTATATTATTATATTTTGGGAAAATTATTCCCTATTGTTATTGTTAGGTTCTCGGGTACAAATCGCTAGCCCATGGGGATCAATAACACCATTCAGGTCCTTTCATAGTCCAGTTTGGAGCCTAGATGAATGGGTTGTCTTGTTTAAATCATGAGTGAATTAGGGGGTAAGAACATTAATTTTTCTCATCCTAACCTTTTTTTATTTTGACATAATAATTAATTTTCATTTTTTAGTTTTGAAATGCTCAATTTTTTCTAAGTCATACAAGATGCATGCCCAATAATCAAAGACTCGACTTTTAACCAGGATTCCCTTTATAGATTATTAACTAGAGAAATTATAAACTTTTCTATTGGGAATTTTATGTTATTTATATCCAAACCAATATGAATAGTTTTGAGATCATAAATATTTGACAAAAAGATATGGATTTCTATATAGAAAGGGAGTAGTAACAACCTTATGTGAATGATAGCCTAGTTTTAATATATATTATTCTTGGGGGAGGGATATATTTTAAATTCATAGTGCTCAGGACAATGTTTCATACGGTTTAGGGTCACATACTGATTACCTAGAAAATATCATGAATGAGATGATATATTCTTTCATTAAAAATATATACTGTGTAAGAATGGAAAACAGAAAGGGCGTCAAATGCACTTGAATACTTGAATTATGGATTATAAAAATTATCACTCAAGACTTCTTATCCAAGAGAAAATTATATAGGGCCAATATGCATGGTTTGATTCAAAAATACATTCAAACAATTTATTACACTATGATACCATAGGATATTCATATATTAGAGGACCTTGTCATTAGTACTAAAGATGCCTCTGGTTTGTATGGATGAATATAATAAAGAAAAATATTATGACCAAGATGTGTTGTCACATGGTGCCAAATGCAGTCATTACCGATAGTCATGATAGGTTATAAAATTTATAAACACATAAAGAATGAGATAGGCCACTAGATAGAGTTATAATCAATAAGGGTCTAGGTACCCTAAATGATTCACCATTTTTATTGAACACATAATAGTGTAAATGAAATATTACAAAATGTTTCTCTAACATATTTATATATTATGGGTTAAGAATGATCAGCTTCAATTTTTTTAGGTTTGTATGGTGGGATCCACATTAAAAGCTAAGGTTCAATTATAGTAAGTTAAAATTTTAAATTAATTTTTTATGGTACAATTATTTTATTTTTATAGGTTGAATACTAATTTTAAACATACTAGTTCAAAATATGGGTAGAATGGTTTTTGAAATTTTCCATTAGAAATAAGAATTTATAAATATTTAAAAATGAATAATTTAAATATTCCTCCCATTATTTTAAAAAATATATTATAAATAACCTTTTATTGATTTTAAAATTGATATAAATAAATAAAAAATCATTTATATGTCAAAATAGATATTTTTTATAAAACTATTTGTAAGTGAATCTTGTTTTTACATATTAATTTCTTAAAATAACTTTTTTAATGAATTATTTAATATAAATTTATAGATTATATATATAATAATATGTATTTAAATCCTTATATTTTCTATTATTGTTAATATAGTTATTGTAAGACCATCTTATGCGAGAAAAATGCATTTCTTGAAAACCCATTTTTCATCACATTTTATGAGTTCATTTTTAAATTATATTCTAAAGATTATAAAAAAATAATTTAAAAAAATATATTCCAAATTTGGAATTAGAATAAATAATATTAATTTATAATCTCAACTTAATTTTTTGTCATAATTAATAGTGAAAATAGTAAAAATATATAACCACAACTAAGGTTAAAATAAGTTTACCAGGAGTTAAAATAAATATATAAGTTTTAAAATGACCTAAAAACTATACCAAAAACTATTTTTTTATTTAAATCTTTCCATTAACAAATTATAACTGTAGTCATTTTGGAATAATTTTCCATGAAATTTATAAAATAATATTTTAAAATTATGAAAAATTTTAAATCTTCCACTCACCTCAATTATAAAGGAAACCTCCTCCCATCACTTATTTACATATATTAAACCATTTATATCAAATAAACCCTACCATAATCACTCACAAAAATTACTATCCATGTTATAGAAGTTATATGATTCTGAAAATACCAACCCTATGATCTATAAGAAGAGATCCAGAGGATCTTTCTCCAAGTGAAGGCATTCATCCTAACCAAGATCTTTCTATTTACATAAACTTTTAAAACATTAAATTATGGCCTTAAAATAAAAATATAAAACAAATATACCATTTTCTATTATATCATTATATTTATGGTAAAATATTTATTCTTTTACTTCTACATCAAATGGAAAATAATACCATTGCTCATGTTTATGGAGAACTACCATCTCGCGCATGGATGTATTTTTTTCATCACCACCACACAAGGTTAGTCAAAATGATGGGAATAATGAATATATATGAAAATTTTAACATAATATCTATTCTATAAATTTAATATATAATCTATTTCCTTACCCTCTCACCCATTAAAAAATGAAAATGATTCTCGTTCATACGTATGGCTTACCATACACATGAAGCGATGTGATTCATTTTATATGTCCACCATTAAATAATGGTTCAAAAAAATGAACAAAATGTTTAAAATTAATATATATATATATAACATTAATATAATTCTGTATATTATGAAACTATAACATATACACAAAAATCGGAACATCTCTGATGAAACACACATAAGAAAAATAGGCAATAAACACCTAAAACACTGATAATAATGAATGATTGTTGACATCCATGTGATAATATGTTATAAGTGGATAATATATGATATTATAAATATTAATATTTTTCCAGAATAAATTACTAACATATTTAAAACCATTTTAAATAATGTTAATGTGCATTTATAAAATTGGAAGTGTGAGGTCATGGATTTCATCTCAATATCTACTTCATTGATAAATATTAGGTATAACGAACCTAGTTAATCTTATGTGGTGTATATATTACTAATATTACTTATTTAAGATGGATATATATTAATTCATGCTGATTAATTTTTCAAATCATGTTTACTCTCATAAGGGTTTATAATTTAAAAGTTACAAAAGAGGTAAGAATTCATTTTACAAACTAGTTTTGTGATTGCTCTTATTTTTATTGAAGTATTCATATAAAATATTCTTAATAAAATATATCAATTTCATTATCCTCTTTATATTTAAATTTATTCATTTTTTTTTATTCCAAATTTTCCCTTATTTGATACTTAAATAATGTAATGAAATTTTTAAATGAATAATGGGTCTTCTTTCTCTTTTGATTGGGTATATTTTCATCCATGTCCATATTTCTTAAAATTGTTTTACAAAAGTCCTTTTTTATTAATTAAAATGATTTATTGGGGAATTTTTATATTATCCTAGGATTTTTAAATTCCTTTAATTTAATATTTATGATGTCTTATAAAAGGGTCATTTTCTACTGTCTTTAAAATAATTAAAAAATAATGTTTATTTTTTAACATATGTGACATTATAAAATTTTCCTACCACCATAACCATTTCACACACTTTTTTATTATTCTAGAATATTTAAATTTTATTATAAAGACAAATATTTGATAAAATATTATGTTAATAATTTTCTTTTATTTTCCAAAAGACTTAATTTAATTACAAAAACAATATTTCTGATTAAGTGATGGATATATTTTATATATTTTTAATTTTTTAGTCATTAAATTTTTCTTGAAACAATGACTTTATTATGATCTTGGATATTCTTATTTCCTAAAATAGTATATCATTTCTATATATGGTGTTTTAAATTGATATTTAATTGATATACTCAATAAATATTAATATTCTATATTATTTACCCATTAGAGAAATTTGTTGATAAGGTATAAGTTTTATAAATTAATTTGATCATTCAATATATATAGAATGATTTATTCAGGTAGTGATGGGTATTTATCAGTTATATATATCCTCTCAATTCATATACAGTTATCATTACACAAACTAGTTACTTAGGCTTATTAAATGGGTTTTTGGTATATACTTAACCATAGTTTAAATTGTATTTTCACATGGCCTTGTTGGTAAAGATACCATGATTTATGAGATCCTAAAGTCCACCATTGTTCATTTTCATTATTGATAATTCTTTTTTTATTAACCTTAGTTTTATTTTATTTATATTTTCCATGTAGTTGTTTCATGTTAAAGTTATTGATTGAATGGAATGTGCTTTAATTTATCTAACCTGACATATTAATTATGCCTTATTTACTCATGATAGCTTCCATTTTATGTTACCCTTACTAATCAATTGATATCACCAATAATATTTTCACATACCCCATTATATGATAAAGTAATCATTGAAGGAGTTCAACAATTCCAAATTTTTTCTAGTACAAAGGTTTTATATTTTTTTTCTAATGTAAAAAAGGGGAATCATGTATGTGTCTTGTTCTTCAAGTATACTAAACTATTTGGTTCTTTGAGATTTGATTTGTTATATCTTATGGAAGAGTAATAAAGTAGATACTAGCTCTAGGTTACTAGTTTTTGGTTTGTTATAGTTTTTATTAGATAAATTTTAGTATTAGACTTTGGAACATGATTTAGTATATCATAGAGTATCAAACATAACACTCTCAAGTACTTTTAGTATATTTCTAATTATAGGATAATATTATAGAAAATTATAATAATATTATGTGGTTTTCTAAGCAATACATCTATGTCTTGACACTACATGTGGATGTCGTTTTATAATAGATGCATCTTGGGGTAATAACTCTAAAAAGAGTTGGTCGAGTATTTCTCAACTGTCATTCTAGTGCATGGTTAATGGGACCTTTCTACACATATGTTTTGATACTCTGGGGGGATATTCTTGGGTTAATTCATATTCTCCTTAAAAACAATTATGAATTATTTGAAAATAATTTTATAATGTAAATATATTAATATAAACACCAATTTTATTATTTTAAGATTAACAATGCATGAATTTTCAATTTATGTAAACTGTCACTCCTATATATCAGGATTTAAAATTCAAAATTTATGAGCTAATATAGTAAATAAATTTTCTTTAAAATTGGACCTGGAAAAAAATGTTATCAGTACTCATAGAGAATGTAGAGATTTCTATACTTAGGAAGCCTATATAACTGGTGTTGGAGCTGAGAATATCGTGGAAATATTTAGAAATATGACCTGGTTTATGACTAATAACCTTGAACATATAGAGCATCATGGTGTTCAATGAAAATATAATCATATATTGGATCATTTCATGAGAATGATATTTTAGTGGAATAACTAATCCAGTGAAAAAAAATAGATTAAGACCCTTGAAAAGATATTTATAGCCTTATAATGTAATGAAATGGAAATGGTTATAGTGGAAGTATATTTTCTTTAATGTGATTCTCATAAATGGTGGTCATTGATCTAGAATACAAGGGAGGAATATGAAATAGAAATGATGGAATGTGGAGATTTTAATCCAACATTCCTCGACAAATATTTACCTTGTGATCAATGAACTGAAAAGAAAAGAATGTTCCCAAGATTAAAGAAAAAGGAAGAGAAAATTTTTGTAGAGTATGATGATTCCATTTAAATACTAATCTATTATTATATATATTATATACATAATTTAGAATGAGATATTCCATATTTATTTTAAGGGATTAAGATACGCTTACAAAGGGCCCTGGTATCTGAAAATGATTCATCATATTATGAAATAGTATAATGCGCCATAAAAAAGAAAATGAATTTTAGAGATCCAATATCTTCAAATGAAATAAATAGAAAAATTTGTCATTTGAGAATTAATAAATAGGTAATGTGTAAAAGAAGAAAAAATGAATTAATAAATTTCCATCATGTGAAATTTATGGATAGAAACATCTTGAAAAATTCTTGAAGGGAATGTTTGTTTTTTATAAGTGATGATATAAGGATCATCTAGATAATGAATGAATGAGGATAAAAGATAACACTACTATCCAGTGCTTCAACTATAAATAAATGATGAATTATTAAAAAAAAATTACTCAATCGTCAAGGGAACCTACCACAGAATAGGTTAATGGGAGAAAGCCCTACTAATAAGATCACTACCGTTGTAACATTCTACATAGCATGCCACCAAATGGGTTCCCCAATATATTTCTTTTCATGACCTCATTTGTGTCTCTGCATACTCTACAGGTTTCTGACTAGAAATGAGGGTATAATTTGTAATTTTTGGAGACTATTCCATATTTATCAGAGCATATAAATGGTTGAAATAATATCAAATAGATACAAAAACCAATATAATCATAAAATAAAATGACAAATAGAAAATGAATAAAAATAAACTGAGTGAAAAATTTGATATAAATGAGTGGTCAAAAATACATTTCATAGAGTTTTACAATAAAAACCCCATACACTAAATCGTAGAAAAACCCCAAACACACTCTCAAGTCTAGTCTTGGTTATAACATCCCATAATCTATCTTATCATCCCAAATGGAAATCAATAACTAAATACCTAATATAATCCAATATTAGAAAATATGTAGTGTATACTTAGGTACCCAAATTCCATGCTGGTCTTGATTAAATTATATTTGAATTTAATTAATGTAATAAAGATAATTATCAAGATTGAGGAAGATGGGTTTGAATAAAACTCCATAGGGAATCACTAATGGTGTCTATAAAAATATACAGTCTAAAAATAGTTCATTTTGATGATCCATGAATAATAGACCTGGTAATAAATTCAAACCATGTTTTTATAATTATACATTATTTAATTAATCACATTTCTCATCGAGTTCCAATTAACACTTGAGACATTCAAACCTGAAATGCCCTATTCCATTCATTTGAACAACATACCATAAGGGATAAACATTACATCTCATTGAAGAATTAATTAATCAATTCAAATTAAATCAAGGTACCTTGTAGCGTTAATCCAGGTACCAATAGTTTTTCTAACATTAGTGGTTCGTAGAGCACCATTCATGCGCAACCTGAGATGAGAATCCTCATTCCATATTCATAAAAATACCATATATAACACTGGTGGTAACTAGATTATCGTATGGCCTAGTCTAAAGATGAGAATCCTCAGTCCAACAACCCATACAATTCCATTATTCACATTCAACTGGGTTCATCATTAATTACCTTTTAACACGTAATAATGACATGGATATGCCTTTTTAGTTAAAAAAATTTCCATGGGCACTTTAATTCAACTCCAAAAAACTGATTCCATAATTAACTACTTTACCCTTTATTCATATAAGAAAACCTTTTTCTATCCTTTGAAACCATATAACGACATGAACATGCCCCTTCAAGCATGTATAACTTCTTCTATTTATCATATCATGGAACATTTAATCTTTAAAATAAAAAACAAACAATCCTTATACCATACTAACAGGTCAAAAATGTATATAGGGTTTTATATCCTAAAACCTATGATTCATCATTTAAAAACTCATTTTACCATTTTCAAGGGAGTGTCACACACCATGGGTGGCCTTAGGCCCGGACTCATATCCATCACCAAACCTAACCAGGTCCATGAAGGGTATCACACATCAATTTAAAGATAAATTTACATTTCATAGTCATGGGAACAATTACAAAGCATATAAGATCAATGTCACAATAAAAAATACAATAAACATATCAAGACTATGGGAGAAATTCTCAAGTCTACTTACCTTATTCTCATATATGAACACTCACCCATCTTCCTCACTAGATTCATTCTCAAATGGATTCAAACACAAGGATAGAAAACATACTAGAAATAGAGTACATGAGATGTGTAATAAGAGGAAATAATCTACCATTATTCTTCATGAAATTATAAGGAATGTGATTCAAAGTCTTACCTAGATTTTCAAATCAGAAAAAATGGAACCTCAATCACCTAGGAAATAATGGAGGATGACCCTTAGAAATATTGGATGGGTTTTGTTTGTACCTATTTCTCTCTAGGGATAAATGAGGCTCAAAATAAAGGGAATTAAACATAAACTCAAGAGTTTTAAATGGTAAAAATCACACTTTATTAGAGGCACGCGATTTGGATGAATAGTTTTATAAACTGTGCACCAACCATGTGCTCTCCTATATCCAAAATGATCGAGACCACAATGTTTTATGGGGATACCAACACTAATTGAAAAATAGTGTCATATCAGTGTGGTCACATATATCCAAAGGGAGTTCAAGCTGTATGGGATCGTGGGTCCTCTGTACATGGTATGATAATTGTTCCCTCTCATCAGTAGGTCACACGAATATGAATCACAGTTAGTACTAACCATGTTCCATCTATGAACCATTCACATTTTAGCCACCTTTTCCCATTTTCCATGTCCTTGATGATATTTACCATCCATGATCATTGTATCATTGATAGGGGGTTGGTGAATCAATGATATATTTTTCATTAAGGCCTCATTTTTTAGAAACAATGTTCTCCTCTTGTTAATGATTTGTCACATTTCTGAAAGGAAAAAAAATCACACATCCACAAGAACACAAGTATTTACAAGGTTCCCTAGTCAATAAGAGTAACTAAATCCTTCGAATGGTTTGGAAACAATCCAATACCAAAAAATATACTGGAAAAAATCCTTTTTTGGATAAAATAATTTGGATATACCCTTACAATTGTGTGGCACTATGATCAATACAATAGAGCATGTTCTTCCTCTAGCACATATAATGTAAAACATGTTTGTGTAACATGTAATGAAACATGTTATTGTGTTTTCTTATAAATTTCCACTTATATAACCTTCAAAATAAATCCTCACATTATTACCCAGAAGTAGGTAATAACTTCATTATACACTCACTGAGTCAGATGGATCCGTATGAATTCTCAATCCTAAAATACAACTCTTCTAGAATACTAATGAAACAGTTATAAACTGCTCAATTCATAGTTCTAAAAACTCTCTATTTGATGACTATATCTAATTACCCAATGTAATATGAGAAACTATGACCACTTACTTTCTTCATTATAGAAAACTCTATCAGGTAAAATCTTTCTAGAATCTGATCCCCCCTAAAACATCATAACTTATCTCTCTACATCCAAACATGAATAGTGATATGATCCATAAAAAGTACAATATACTATCTTCTTTTTACAGGTGCGCCAAAAATAGAATAGATGGGAAAATAATTTCAATTCCCCACTAAATAGAATTTTAATAACTTAGAATTACATTTACATTTTTAGTATATATTTGACTTCTTTAGTGATTCTCAAATCTTCATGATTCTTTTCATTTCTTTATCCTACTTCAACTTCTATAACAATTTTTTACTATGATAACAATTATAATTCTGATTTATTTATTACAATAAAAATATATTGGAATAGAAGAATACTTATTATGTCTAATCATATGTAAGGAATAAAACTACTCATTATGCTACTTCATAGAAACTGTATGAAATAAAACATTCTGAAGCTCTTTACCAACCTATAAACAAACAACATTAAAAATCATGAAATAAAACATTTTCAACTTTATTTTACTTATGAAACATTTATTTTTTCCATAAAAAGTGTCACAACTTCTTATGATATAAAAAATCATTGGAAAATTCTTTAGGAATAGCTTCAAAACCCCCTTTGACAAAAAACTCTTAAAAACATTTTACACAAACTTCATGACCCCCTATGAAAAATCTTTTAAACATTCTTCCAAATATTTCAATTTTTCAATTTTTCAACAACATACTCATACATATGATCATAAATATACTGGATTGGACACTATATTACTCTGATAGATCATGGACAACTCCACTATGATGACTCTTGGACAACTTGATAATAACACTAAACACTTTTGTTATTTTTCTATTGACCTAGTTAAAGAAAAACAATCACATCTTTTTTCAATCTTGAACAAATTGTAATACAATTAAACCTAATGAAAATGGTTGACTACATTTCTGATCATAACCTAGTTGATCGGTCTCTTAATTTCTTATAAACATCAGTACAAATGAACTCCACTTTCTTATATTCATCTAAAAACTTTCCTTCCTTTGATAGACTAGTGGCACACTGTGTTCAATGAATTGATATCAGCAACAACTTATTTCCTTTACTAATTATGGTACAAAAAATGTCCATCATTCACCAAATTAGGTTTTCAATTATTTCTTTATTTTGTGTTATTGGTTCGATTCTAATCAAGCATCTTCATCTTCCCATGCTTCAAAGAAAACATTCCAGCCTTCAAATAATTTTGTGTCCCTTGATCTAACACCGATAGGCTGAGATAAGAAAACATTGACTTCTCAAAATTTCTTCCTCCATAAAATTTTTCTCGTAATAATGAATTAATCATGACATAGAGAACATTTAATATTTTCATAGAGTCATATGAAATATAGAGTAAATTATTATAACTTCTCATCCTTTCATCACCTCTTATCATTCCAACCAAACCTCAATATGATTGGAAACACTTTTTCTTATCCATTATTTCATAAGTCTAGCACCACAAGGTTCTCAAAAAAATTATGATTTATGAGAAATCCAATATCACAAAATCATCAACAGATTTATTATGGAGACTTTTATACTCTCATACACTTTCTCATACAGATCAATACATTCATTTTGGACCGAAGATGAGTCTGAAAAAAAACATCTTTCACAAAAATTATTTTGAGAAAAAAATCAAAAAATTGAACTTTCATATCAAAAATGTGCCATATTTTATTATTAATTTATAACCTTTTATTATTTTATAATTACTTTTCATCCTTTAATTCTTTTCATCTAATCACTGAATCATAAAAAGTAATAAGATATTATTTTCATGAAAACAAAAGACAACACAATGCAAAAGAATCAGCACAAAATTCTTTGAGAATCAGAAAACCTCATTCAGTAAACTTGGTACTATTAATCTCTCTCTTTGGATTTTTTTAATCTATGATTCATAAATCACTTAACATTATAATGTTGAGAAATAGACTACATATTAATAATTATAATCCTATGAGAGGGAACTCATTGTAAAAAACAATAATTCTTGAAATAAAAACAAGGTTCTCTAAAAGTAGTGACTCTTGAAACATATTAACCTTTTTATCACATATTTATTCACTTGTTCTACTTACCTATATGCATAATATTCCTAGAACAACTCCAAAAAATGATTAGAATAGTTCAAACACTTACTTGATGAGTTCAAATCATACCAAAAACTCCACCAACATACATTATTCCTTATAAGGGTTATCACATATCAATGGATGGATTTATGAAACAATTATACCCCTTCAAAATAATATCCAAATACTAGATGAGAGATTTTATAGAAACACATACCTCCACATTTATGATAAAGAGGCTGTACTGCCATGTTCAAACTCCTTTTAAAAAATGATTCCTTGAGTAAAGGTTTTGTGAATATGTCAGCAACTTGTTCTGATGTAGGAACATACTCCATCTTCAATTTATTCTTCCACACATGATCTTTAATGAAGTGGTATTTGATAGAAATGTTTTTGGAAAGAAAATTTTGTACTGTATTTCTTATATGATTGAAGGAACTCTGATTATCACAACCCAAGAGAAAGGGTAACTTTACTTTAACATGTAAGTCTTCCAACATAGACTTCATCCATATAAGTTATGTGGAAACTTGAGTGGGAGCAACATATTCAAATTCATCCACACTAAGATTTACGAAATTGGGTTTCATATAATTCTAAATAACACAAATTTTCAGTAGAATGAAAAATACACTAGATTTTCATCTTTTATCATCAATACGTCCTGCCCAATCAGAATCTGAATTCCCAAACAAGTCATTTTTTCTCTTTTTTCATATCTGATTCTAAAATGTATTATTCCTTTGATGTATTTTGGAATTTTTTCTATCCAATAGATGTGATTATTTTGCAGCACTTTGGAATCTTACACGTAGGGTAACTTCATAAAAGTAATTATAATTCCTTTTATTGATACAAAATATAATACAATGAAAAACAATCAATTAAAACATCTTTCATCATCCAAAATCCTCTTTTACCAAACTTGGTCCTAAGACCTATCCGCTAGGACACCCCTTAGGCACTTACTACAGCTATAAGGTATTCTATTATACATTTTAAAAATGTTTCCAGTGAAAATTAATGAAAAAACATATCTATTCAAAGGATTTGAATCATACAATATCTCCACCTTATAATATCTCATCAATAAGAATTTCTAACAATCACTAAGCCTATAAGGTAAATGGTATGGTCTACTAGTACCATATATTAGTTTCCCACTCAAATGTTTTCTCAAGAACATGACTATATTTCCATTGAACATAAACCAAAGGCACGGTCTTACCCAAAAGAGTTTTGTCACTGTGATCAACAGAACAAATCGGATGCTCCTCAAAAGACTCATTGGACTCTAGCTCAGCATCATCAACATCATTCACATGAGAGGGGTTAGGGTAATATTTCCAAAGGTTTTACACATGAAAATTTCATTCATATCACCATTCTATTGTAGAAGATACAATTAATATTAAATTAATATGTTCCTCTCCATAATCTCAAATAGAAAAATATATATTTGTTCAAACATACCCTATTTTTACATTATACGATGACCCCACATTAGAGATACTTGAAATAAAACATGGTCACCCACTATAAACTCAAGGGTTCAATTATGTCAATTAGCCTATTAATTTTGTATAATCTAATATATATTTATATGCTTCTATATCAAATATACCTTCTTTGATGTATCCTTCCTGAGAATCAGTTCCAACCACTCTAACTCCCCTAATTCTGTCTGGAATAATGGTAATTTTCACGGCTGACCATAGAGTTCCTTGAATGGAGACATATTAATATTCTCTTTCCAATGGTGATAATAGGTGAACTAAACAATCATTAATTTATTTTTCTACATTACCCCAAAATATAGGATGCATTCTTTCACCATGTCCTATAACACCTAGATAGTGTCCTCCTATTGATCATCCACCAAAAAAATGAAACCCCTTTTTTATTTAAAACTAACCATACATCCAAATTCATCCGACCAAATTCTCCAACCTACATCGATTTATGAGATATGGACCAATAGTCACAACCCATTTTTAATTCCCAAATCACAACCAAGGTAAATTCTTCAACTCAAGGTTCTCACTCACAAAAACATGATCCAAAGAGCACTTTAAAATCCAAAATACCAAGATGTTGATTATCTAAGATCATCAAACCCACAATCTAAGAGTGTTTTCCTTTGGTTACCTTCTAATCCCGGTGTAATCCCCACAAAAAGTTTTACCTTATAACCACTCACTTTTGATGTTTGGAACCTCTACCATCATAAAGATCACTAGAACCTCGAAATATGATTCCCAAAAAAAACTTAGTGCGGTTCCTAACTCATTGTTCCATACCAACCATGAGAACTCCAATCAAAATTTCCACCCATCTATGTCAATGATAATACACTATAATGGACACGTACCCTCAATCCATGAAAAAAATAATAAATAACTAGACTTTCATCAAAATCATGTTTTTATTTCCAAAAGACAAATATATTATCTAGAGTGACACAACTAATTTTGTTTTCAACTTAGTACATTTTTTCATATACAAATCCAATTCAATATATCCTCAGGTGAATATTCTTGAAAACTCTCATCTCCAACATTTGGCACATCTCCACCTCACTTGTTCATGATTCCTTCATGCTATGAGGCATTCCAGGACCACCTAAACATGCACACTAGATTCTATATTCGAATAATGATTAATTCCATGATTAAAACCACCAATATCTCAAAATCACCACCATGCTCTACTGTACCCACTGGCACTCCTCTAACATAAGAACCTCAGATTAATTTTAGAACCATCTCAATCATGGATCTAATGCTCAGCTCAATCACCCACCACATCTGATTTTCTCATATCATTCTCAATGTAATCTAAGCACACAACTTATCAATATACCTAACTAGCATCCTAGTTCGAACCTGATCGACCCATATTATGCTCTATACATCCACGACCCTTCTAGTACGAGTTTCATACCCACATGACTGACACAAATCTCCCCACCATTGGAGTTTCATTATCACCACCTCAGTCAAGAAAATCCTACAACCCATACTCCAATCTCTTTTAAGCTAAAGTATTGGATGTGTCTATATCTCTCTCACTTGGGTGAAAAAATGAAACATTAATTATTTCCCATTCTCAAATTTCAAGAATGGAACCTACAAAACTCCGCATAATCTAGTATATTATAAGGACCTTACTCAAATATGGTTAATGGTTCACTTCCCACCATATGGAGTTTCATACACTTCTCCATGAGAATAACCTCTATAGATACCTTTCATTAAGCCAAATATGAAAATTATATAGTTGGGAATAAATCAAATTCTCTTTTATAATATTTTGGATGATGTTAAGATGTTGAGTATGATTGTCTCTAGAGTAGAATTACACTAATATTTCATAGATTAACATCACAAAAATTGATCCATTATCGAATTCACCTATCAATGTAGGGACACATCAAATCACAAAAAATGTCCCAGGCTTACCTATTAAAAATAATCTCATCAAGTACCAAAAGAAACAATTTAAGATGGATTTCCTAAAAAACTCACTACCACATCATGTGTCTCTACCAAGTAGTCATGAACAAATATTTGTGGTAGAACTACTACTATCACACCACTCAAGTTCTTTCACCCTGACCTAAAATATTCTTAATCGAAACAAAAATGATCCATCATGCCAGTTAAAAAACAATGATGTCAATCATAGCTAGCATGATTCACCTTAATTTCACTGAATATTGAGGTAACTTACTCTTTATACACCCATCCACATGTCTAAAATACCTTTATGCTTCTTCAAAATGTTTTTACCATCTCAACCACACCATAAACCTCAAGGTATTATGCTTTATTATGACCATTCACTAAACCCAACTCAAACTTCCTAGAGTCATTATTCCTGAGAACTATTCCCAATAACCCACTCATGTTTTTGGAAATTCATCTCATATTTTCAGCCTCATTGTGTATGAGGAATCCTCAATTTTTCCATCAAAAAATTTGTCCTTACGAATAAGTTAGGACTAACCAAATGATCACCCATCCCATTAAGTATAATTCCTAAATTAGAAGAATTTATCCATCCTCTAGTCACCCTTGTTTTATCTTTTATAGTTAAAAATTTATACTTATATCTTATAATGTCAAAAAAGCATGTTCATGAACCTAAACAATCCATTCCTTTGAAAAATTCCTTTAAACTAACCACAAACACTCAATATTCTTCCCTTAGAAATGAAACCAAGTCATAACCATTCCTTTTAAGAAAACATGATTGCTCCGACAATCCATCGATTACCATTCTGAATCATCCACCAATGCTTCACATCCCAAAATACCTATAACATTGGGCTAACATTCCATGTGGTTACCCTCCTTCACCCAAAACCACAAACTCATGGAGACAACCCGAGTAACATTCCTTAAAAAACTAGATATCTTACCGATACACCTAGGTTGCAACCCAACCTAGGTAGCATTCATGATAGAGCATTATCAAAATCCCAAAACATCCACATGTTCCTCATAAACCCAAATATGCTCACTAAATTTTTTAACCCTCTCGTGGATCGCCCTAAAAGGAAAAAACAACGATAACACTATAAACTGGATTTATTTCAATAAGGACACTAGGATATCACACTTGTCCATTCACATAAAACCTTAAAAATGTCGGAACTCATGTATGGAACTTCTACTCATATCCTAAAACAAAATATTTATAACATGACTATGAAACCACTTACTCTAGGTCCCACATATATAGCTACACAACCACTACAAATAGAACCACAAACCAAGATACCCATTTTAGGGTCCAACTCATAATCCATACAGTCACAACCCACAAAGGTGAGCACTTCCATATTATCTAATGACATCTCATGACCTCATGGTCAAAACCTAACTGAATTTATAACAACAACATCTCAAAATTCATTTCATTCAAACTCATTAGGGCCACAAACCCCATTAATAAGTTCCTCAATACTAGGGAACTCTAAGAGCCCAGAATACCCACATGTAGAGGTAAACAATTAATATAAGGGATATTCATTACCTATGTCCCTAAAGGTTCTATCATTTATCAAGGATTATCATTTCTCATTTTGAAACTATTAATTAACAAGAATTTTAAAATTATTAGCATCTTTGAATTTTTTTTCATGGTTCAGGGTTTTTGATATAAAAAATTTCATTCATAAATTATAAGAGAAACACCCATTATAGGTTTCTTACTGAAACATTATATTACAAGAACTGTCACCTTATAATTCATTTATACCATTCTATTACCAAAACTTATTTAGAGGAGTTGGTAATGTAGAGTTCCACCATGTACTTATATATAACTATATAAATCGTTATGAAGACTTTAAATACCAACCCATCTAAATTATCATTGGTCGTAAGTAGATTTGAATGAATAGTAGGTATAAAGAAAAATAGGAAATACACTACTAGTGTAATGAATACTAGGTAACTATCAATCACAAGAACCATACCGATTGAATTTCAATCATTTTCTCCCAGCCTTATTCTTGAACACACACACAATCTTTCTATAATGGGAGAATAGATAAAAATATCATAAATTAGTAACATCACATTAAATTGAACCACTTGAGATCAAAAATTAGTCAACAGTAAAAGCTAAAGTAAAAAAACATCAATTTATCACACTTGTAAACTCGGTTTTTCCTCATACAAGGGGGTTTGGGAACCCATGAACAAGCTCATTACCATTATCTGACAAGATCCTAGGATTCTTTCTACCATTACCAAAATTAAGACAAAATACCACCACTATAATACCACATCGTAATTTCCTAACCTGGATTCCACTAAATCGATGCCCTAAGCCAGTTTTTTTATTTGATCTCAAGTATGCCACCACATATGTCAAAGGCTATTGACTAGAAATGATAATATAATGAGAAATGTCTAGAGACTATACCCTATTTATCATAGTAGAAAAATAGTGGTAATAATATAAAATATATAAAGAAGCTAGTATATTTGGTACATGTAATGATTGATAAAAATTTCAAATAATAATCCATGAGAAAAATATGATATCAAAGAGATTTCTACACTACTAGTCCGATAGTCATACAATAAAAACCCAAATACCATAACAAAGAAAAAAATAACACAATCCCAAGTCTGGGCTCTGTTATAACATCTCATACTACATATGATTATCCAAAACAATAACCACGAGCAATTACTTACTATAAACCTATACTTAAAAACATTATTGTTTACTCAGGTACCCAAGTGCCACGGAGGCTCGACCAGTGTGTGAGTACAACATTGTAGTTCATCATCAATGATAAATATATAAATATATAATATAAGAATATTTCATGTATATGTACCATGAATATTATATAAAGAATAAAATACAAACCACTTTTTCGTAATTAAAAATTATTTAGTTAACCTCAAAGGACCTCGAGTTTCTCGTAAACTCGAGCTAATTAAATCTAGTTTGTCTTAAGATGGTCATCTATACAATATATCATAAGTGGTAAAATATAAATTTCATTGGGGAATTCATTAATCAATTGAATTTTAAAAAATGTACCTTAGATAATCAGTCCAGGTATCCATAAATTTTCTAACATCGGTGGTTCCTAGATTGTTGTTTTGACCCATCCTGAGATGAGGAGCCTTAGTCCAACATCCCCATCATACCATATATAACATTATTGGTTCCTAAAGAATCATTCATGACCACCCCAAAGATGAAGATCCATTGTCCAACATATCATGCCATACCATTATTCACATTCACTGTGGTCCACAATCAATGATATGTTAACAAAAAATAAAATTAAGGGTGTAACATTTTGTTTAACTATATTTATAGTCTATTTCACTCAATACTACTATTAAAATTCCATAATTTAATAATTTACCATTTATTCATATAACACAACCATTTGGTGTCCTTTTAACCCATTTAAAAACGTGATTATTCCCCTTTTAACCATTTATAAATTCTTCCCTTTATTATATCATATAAAATTTAATCCTTCCAATAAAAACCAAACAAACCTTATACCATGAAAACATGTAAAAGACATATACAAATTGTTTTATCACATAAACCCTATAATTCATCATTTAATACCCAATTTAACCATTTTAAAGGGAGTGTCACACCCCATGGGTGTCCATAGGACCAGTATCATATCCATCACCAAGCCTAATGAGGTCCATGAAGGGTAAAACAAAACAATTCCTAGAACAATTTACATTTCTTAGTTATAGAAACAAATTTGAATCATGAAATCTCAATGATATAATATCACAAAATTGAACAACATCAAGACTATTGGAGAAATATTTCATACCAACTACATTATTCTCATTGACAAAACCTCTCCCAACCACAAACCTCAATTATAACTATAACATCTTAAAACACAAGGGATAAGAAATTCAGGGAAATACTATTCATGATATTCAAATAATGATTAAATAATCAATAATGATTCTTCTATTAAATAAAACATCAAACACTCGATAAGTAAAGTAGGATTACCCTTAAAAATATTTAGAGAGTTTGGTTCATACCCCTTAATAAATAAGGATAAATGAGGGTAAAAATCCGGGGAATTGGACATAATCTCTGGAGGGTAAAATTGTAAATAGAAAAATATTTAATAGGCATGTGGTTTAGCCTCTTGTGTTTTCAAAATATGCACCAACTGTGCACTCTCATCTGTCTGCAAGGAAATGGGATGCATGATTTTTTGGGGGCACCCGCATGGTTTGAAAAACTATGTGGTATCCATGCGGTCACCTCTATAAAAGGGGAGGTCAATCCAAATAGTATGTTGGTCCCTCCTTATAGATTTTTTTACCATTACCTTTCATAACATGGACACATAGTTTTGTTTCATGGTTAGTACTAACAGTGCGACAACCATGCATCATTCATTCCGTAACCACCTTTTCCCCTTTTTCATGACCTGAAGCACTAGGATGACCTTGAAGCACATTTGAAACCCATAAGGAATTCCATTAACCATTTTAAAAAGGAGTTAAACTAAAATTTAAATATAAAACATACCTCATCAAAGGAACTAGATTTTACAATAGTTGAAGTTCATGTTTCAAATTATGTGATTGAAAGTAATTTAATCATAAACTGAAATTTAGATAATTCTTTATTTGATTCTAGACATTCACACTCATTTATATCATTTATTTTTTCTAATAAAATTAAATATTTCCTAAACCCCTTAAGAAAGGATTTTTTATTAAAAACTCTTATTTGAAATATCACTTCAACAAGGATGTGTCAGTATGTTCCCATTATGACACATTAATGTGACCTATTTTTACACATTATTATATATATGGATGAATTTTATTTAATCATCAGTATTGAATATATTTTGAAATAAAACAAAAAACCTTACTTCTATGAGATGTAAATTTTTATTTGAGAGGAGGATATATAATTCCATGTCATTAGAGGGAAGAATTCATCATCTATGTAACGACCCAAACTATTATCAATGGAAAATTCCCTTGTAATATACATATTTCACATCTTATAAACCCCATAAATGACTTTTAGAACACAAAACAAATTTTATAAATGAATAATGAATGAAATAAGATGTATTTTAGAAGTCAAGAACCCTATACCGATGAAATAATAACTTGACATTTGGAATAGTAATGTGACCCTTATGAATAGTAATACGGAAAATATAATAGTAATCCCACTCATAAATGTATAAATAAAATATAATCATATTATAAGTGAAAATATTAAATAATAATTTCATATTATAAGTAAATAAATGTTTTAAAAATTACTAATTAAGTGTTCGTATTTTTGGAAGTCATAAATATTTAATTACAATTTATTGATTTACTTATTAAATTAAAAGAAATTTCTTTTCATAAATTATAATAATAAATTAATATTTTGACGTCTTATGAATATAATATAATTTTATGAGACCTTAATTAATTTTTCAAATTGTTATAAAAGCATTTAAAATTTTAAAATTGGTATTTTCCATGTAAATAAAATTTTAGTTAAGAATTACATTTATTATATTTGAAAAAAAAATTATAAATTTGAGTTTATTTTTTAATTCTATTCATTGAAAAATGGTTAGGGTTATTTTTGGGTATTTTTATTAAATACATTATCTTTTGGATATTTCCGGAAATACATTATTTTTTGGTGAATAGTAAAATACAGCAATTATAGTATTGGATAAATACTTGATTTATTGAGTCATATATGATGCATGTATGATGTAATCCAAAAATATAAAACTCTCATTAAATATTATAATTTTTTATGATAATTGACAAACTATTTATAGTCTTGTGGAAAAATAATAAAATAATGAATAAAATAATGAGAAAACACCCCTCTCCTCCACTATAAATACCACCCCTCACCACTACTTATCCCCACACCTATAAATCCTTAATACTTTTTCAAATTCTACAAAATATCTTCCCAATATTCTCCACCACTTCCATGTTCTCTTGATCTCATAAAAATACAAAAACCTTTTCCTTAAGGAGGCTCTAAAGGAGGATAAATTCAAGAGTTTCCTCATTTTGTTTCTTTTATTTTATTTTAATGTTATTTTTTTCTTATTTTATCCTCACCTCACCTCATAAAAATGGAATGATAACTCTAGTATCTTACCTATAATATAATTTTATTATGTTTATAGAATAATCCATCGTCAATTCTTTCCCCTCTCTTCTTTTCATAAAAAATTGAAAACGTTGTCCATGGTGTGTTAATATATCACATTCAAGGATGATAGGTTTCCAATATATCTTATTACTTTCAAGGATGGTCAAGAAACTATTTAAATGGTTGAAAAAGATTAAAATATATTTATTACATCCTATTTACTTTATATAACCATTTTATATAAATAATACTAAATGATAAAATAAAACGAGTTCGTTGTGATAAAAATGCCAAATTACACTAAATGATTATCATAAACTTTAATCTAGTGATTCATACTCACCCAAAATAACCAATTGGATTATATGATCATTTAAAATTATGTATGTTATTTAATATCTTATAACTTTAACATTGGATTTCTATTTCCGTTTTACATTAAATTTCATACACTTATTCAACTTAAATGATCATGAAAACTTAGAAAACAAGCACTCTAGAACAATGAAATTGAACACTATAACCCATTAAAAATGCCATAAATGAACATAATAAAATTATACTAAATAAATTACATGTATAAAAGGTTCTTGAGTTATTAATTAATGAATTTATTTTGATTATTTGGGTAATTAAGATCATTTATAGAACTATTTTGTACATATGGTATGAAATTATAACCGAACATACATTTTTTCCTTGGGGTTACAATTTATCTATTTTTAATCCAATGTTATGCTTATTTTTTCTTGTATAATTCTTCTACATTCTATTTATATTTTCCAAACTCATTTATCCTGACTATAACATCCCACCTTTATGGGGTAATACATGTTTTATAAAGGTTTTATATTTGATTCTACCCGACAAGTAAGCCCGATTCATGGGAACTCCCTGATTTCTTACCCACTTAAATGTGCACAACATAATATTTTTCCCCCCCCATTATTTTTATTAAATAAATAATTTTATCATGAAAAAAAATCTTGGTTGATTTATGGTTTTATTAAAACAAATATTCCTTTTCTATTTTAAATCCTATTTAATATTTTCCTTAAACCGCACTAAAATGATTCATTTCTAAAGTTTATTGAATACTAATTTTTCATGTTTCCCCTAAAAACGCACATCAATTGTAATGATACCAGACTATTTTAACTTATTATTTATTATTTATGTATTTAATCCATTATTTTATTGAAACATATATGATATGTTTATTTTTTATTCCTTCTGTCATGTTTATAATACTCATTTTTTTCAATGGGTAACCCTTATGTTTAATCTTCACGTTGAACACATATTCACGAACTTGTTATGATGGGTGTTCCTAGATAGATCTATAATTCATTGATTAACATTTAGTCTCATGATATTTTGTGGTGGGATAAGGAGTGAACCAGATTCTTTTATGGGACTTTGTCCAGCATGTTAAATATTATTGGTAGTTAGCCTTGAATCAATTTTTTGTGAAGTTTTATGTTGTTTTCAAATTTCTATGGTTTCATGATTATATGTTCCCATGTTATAAATTTTATAATTCCTTATTTTTATTCATGATATATTCTTTTTATGCTATCAAGGTATATCTTCTAACCCATGTGTTATGTTTATTCCCAATATTATTCTAGTAGTGGGATTTTTAGCTTATCCCTTTTGTTCATGTATTCCCAAGGTTATACTATGTAGATATAAGTGATAATTAGGTTTTAGGAGTTCATTATAAATATTAATAAAATATTATTTTATTTTATGAAGTTTAATTAATTACCTAATCTATAAGATGGTAGGCTTTACGATCCTAGGTCTGTAATTTTATGATTAATAATGTTTACAATAATATAATAATATATATAAAAGGCTAGGGTCTCAGTATTTGGTATCAGAGAAATTTCTAGTTATTTATAGATATTTTGAATCATGAAATTTAGTAAGACTCTATGGATAATACTAATTATGAGAAAAATACCTAAATTTTTGTTATTATAGATTTGGTGGTTTATCAAGAAAATAAATCCTTGTACGGATACTACAAGTGGATGTGATTATATAATAGATTTTCCGAAGAGTGAACACATTGACATGGTGTTTCAGGCCTAACTTGGGGTAACCTAGTATATGAGAACAAGCCTTACTATGCACCTAGTTTGAAACTCTTGAGGATATGATTTTTTGAATTCATAATATCAATACGAACCATTATTAAGGGAACAAAAAAAGTCCCATAAGAATATATGTTATGAAACATATCATGGATAACCTATTTTGAAACCTTGGTAATCAAAATTAAGTATATACTTTTATTTTTCAAATTTATCTTTTTGATTTCAATGTTTCTTTTTTACATGTATTGGATAAGTATTCAATCCCCCTAATTGTACTTTCCATTTCATAGTTAATGTATTGATATAGAAGAACTTGTTCCAAAAATCAATGTGATAGGAAATGTGATGATTCCCCTAATGATATAAAAATATATGATGTGAAAGGGAGCTCAGAAAATTATGAAAATACTTGCTCAACTGGCTCAGGTTATGAATAATAAAATTAATTAATTAAAACTACCTTCTTATCCTAAAAAAGAGAATGTTATGGTTGAATATTTAATGCATAAAAGTCCTCCCATATTTAGTAGATCTTCATATCCCTTCCTCACAAGAGACTGTATTAAATCCATTGAGTAGATATTATATGTACTCTAGTGCACATAAGAAGAAAAATTTGTTCTATCTGTTTATCATTTTGATGGTCAAGAAGATTAGTGGTGGAAACTGATCAAGAATATAAATTCAAATAAGGAAGTTGATTACATGGAATGGGAAGATTTCAAGAAAATAATTTACAATAATTATTTTCCCTAAACACTCAATATTATGATGGAAAAATAATTCCTCAGACTGAAGAAAAATTAATATAACTCTATTGAGGATTATGAAGAAAACATCATAAGGATTTCAAGATATGCCTACGACTTTGTAATGAATACCGAATTCATGGTGGATCACTTCTTTAGTGGACTTAATCCAAGTCTACAAATAACATTGGGGATTTGAGACTTTGATAGATATGAATATATTTTTCATTATTCCCTTGAGGTTAAAATGGATAGTAGATACTCTCAGTGGTTTTGTGGGCTCGGTGAAAAAAAATCAAAAAAACAGAATTTAATATGGGTGATAAATCCAATGATGGAATGAAGTCCCGACATTCCACATGTAAAAAGTGTGTGAAGAAGAATCCTAGAAACTATTTAAAGGGAACCAAAACATGCTTCATATGTGTAAGAAAATTCCATATAAATAATAATTTCCAAAGGGACATAAATAATCCCACTAACGTGGAAGAAGAAAGGAAGGATCATATCAAATCTCACCAAATAGTGTATTGTTCCAACTTAAAGGAACATGGGAATTTTTAAAACCAATTACCTAAGGCCAAGGTTGTTAGAGGTAATAAAAAATAACCACCCTGGAATCAAATAAGGGAATATTATATCACTACTACTGAGGTGGATCATGAAAATGACATGGTGATAGGTACGCTAGTTATTCATTCATGAATAGAGAATATACTATCTGATTTTGGTTCTATGTATTATTTCATATATTTCATGTTTATTAGAACTATTTAAAAACAACCTCATAATTTTAAGGTTGATTTATCTATGAGTACAAAAAATTGGGAAATTATTTCATCCAAATTTTATCAATCTTCCTCAGTTAAGGTTTGTGGACTCAACCTCCAAGAGAAACTTACACTACTGGAAAATGTATCTTTCCCAATGATTTTATATCAACAGTTCAAAAGAACCGTTGGTAAAGGTGTGATTAGGGGAGATTTCCCAACGGTTTGAAGAAACCGTTGGAAAATGAAAGTTGGGAAGGGTTTCCCCAATGGTTTAAAGAAACCGTTGGGAAATCATAGTATTTTCATTCTTTCCCCAACGGTTTCAAACCGTTGGGAAAATAATGGATTTCCCAAATGTTTTTAAAAACAGTTGGGAAAAGAATGGATTTCCAAATGTTTTTAAAAACAGTTGGAAAATTCACCCCCCAAATTCCCCTAAACTGTCCCCGACTCCCCCAAAACCTCCCAGACCACCCAGAATCAGATCCCCCACCTCAGAAGCGACCGGCTAGGTAAATCTTCCATCTGAAACTCCCCCATTCAGGTTAGATTCTTTCAAATTCATCTCATATTAGTTAAATGTATACATTTATTCTAAACATTTAACCATTTATTTCACTATTTATCCATTTATCATGTAGTTTTGCCCTATTTCTAGGGATTTTGGAAACTTTTATGATTCATTATAATCCATTGATGAATTGTGTACTCGAATCACTACATCAATGTAAACAATATCCAATTAATGTTTTCATTAATCGTTTTTAGGGTTTTCATTAATGGTTGTATTAATGTTTTATTTCAATTAATGTTTTCATTAATGTTTTCTTAATGTTTTCTTTAATTAAAGTTCTTTATTGTGTGTATGAATTTTTTTTCTCTTTGATTTGGGTGTGTGGGGGTGTCTGAGGGGTGGGGCTTGCAAGGGTGTGGGGGGGTTGTCCGAGGGGTGGGGGCTATCCAGGGTGAGTGGAGGGCTGTCCGAGGGGTGGCGGGGGCTATCCGGGGTGAGTGGGGGTGTCTGAGGGGGGGGGGGGTTGTCCGGGGTGAGTGGGGGGGCTGTCCGAGGGGTGTCGGGGGTTGTCCAGGGTGAGTGGGGGGCTGTCTGAGTGGTGTGGGGCTATCTGAGGTGGGTGGGGTTGTCTGAGGGGTGGGGGATGTCCGGGGTGAGTGGGGGGTCGTCCGAGGGGTGGGGGCTGTTCGGGGTGAGTGGGCTGGTGTTCGAGGGGTGGGGGGCTGTCTGAGGGTTGGGGGGCTGTCCAGGGTGAGTGTGGGGCTGTCTAAGGTATGGGGGTTGTCCGGGGTGAGTGGGGGGGCTGTCCGGGGTGAGTGGGGGGCTGTCCGGGGTAAGTGTGTGTGGTGGACATTGATCTCCCTATGAATAATGTTTTAAATAAAAAAATACTTAATGGAATTAAAACATTATCGTGAGGACATTCCTTTTTCAAACATAATCTAAGATAGTCGATTCATTTTAGAGAAGTACACCGTAGGGATCCAAATAAAAATAAATTTTATAAGAATTTTGATAATGGAGTAAAATTGAAAATTGGGATCCAATGAGGAATATTTGTGATATTATGCATCATGCCCAAGAGTAAATCCATTTTTAAATATCCAATAAGTTATTTTTCACAATTTTCACACATTAATTGTTGGTAAAAATGGAAAAAACATTTATAAAGGTTCTAATATATAAAAATGAATCCATTTGTGGATGCAGCTTAACCAGCAATGTCTAGCTCGTCTGCCTCTTCCATGATCATCGATGTGCACGTCACGTCTCCATCTGTCCTCATACAACAGGTGACTCAACATCTGGCTGATGTTGAGCACCAGATTCTCTTACTTCCGCATCAGATCCACGACCGCTATGCTCCTGAAGTGATCGATCCCACTAAGCGTCCTCATGATCTTGATGACACATCCACCAATTCTTATAAGAGGAAGAGGAATTCTGAGCTGATGGACCAAGACGATTGACCAATTTCCATCTGTCTGGCTGAAGACGTAAAACTTAGCGCTTCCTGGGAGGCAACTCATGTTCGAGAGTTTTATCATCTTCCTTGTTTTACACTGTTTTAGGAAATAAACATGGCATGTATGAAATAATTTTTTAGCTGATTCTGATTTGTATGTGCACTTGTCATTATTCTGCATGTCTGATTCTATTTTGTCTGATCCTTGTTGTTATTTTTATGATATGATGTGGGTATTTCCCCCAGACAGCCCCCCCGGACAGCCCCACCAAACGGCCCCCCGGACAACCCCCAACCCCCTCCCTGGACCCCGGACGGCACCCCACCCTCCTACTTGGTCCCCGGACATCCCCCCCCCCCCCCCGGACTGCCCCCCGGACAGCCCCCTCACCCTCCTCCCCAGACCCGGACAGCCCCCGAACACCCCCCGGACAGCCCCCCGAACAGCCCCCCGAACAGCCCCTCGAACACCCCCCAAACGGCCCCCTCACCCACCTCCCCAAACCCCGGACATCCCCCCCACCCACCTCTTTGGTCCTTAGACTTCCCCCAAACCCCCCCCCCCAGACAGCCCCCCACCCTCTGAGGCGCGGTGTGGACGGTACCATTCAAATTGTCTCTCTTTTGTTCAATATGACTTTAATTTTAAGTGAAAACACCAACCGGCATACAGAAAACTGACCAAACATGTTCTGAATCTGTTGAAACTTTAGTAAAACAATTCATGGATCATATGTGATGTGTACGAGTCAACCCCACCTCAATATGAGTTGTGGTGTGGCCGGTACCACACAAATTGTCCATCTTTTGTTTAAAATGGACAATATTTTACGTACATACAACAAATCGGTCAAACAGTTTCTTATTGTGTTGATAATTTTGCACAATGATCCATGACTCATATCTGACGTGTACGAGTCAACTCCGTCTCAATCTGAGGCCCGGTGTGGCCGAAACCACTCAAAGTGCCTCTTTTTTGTTAAAAATGTACTTAATTTTAATTGAAATCAACAACTAACATACGGAAAACTGACCAAACGCATTCATATTCTGTTGAAACATAAGGACAACGATCCATGTGTCAAATGTGACGTGTAAGAGTCAAGTCCGCCTCAATCTGAGGTGCAGTGTGGTCGGGACCACTCAAATTGCCTCTCTTTTGTTCAAAATGGACTTATTTTTAAGTGAAAACACCAACTGACATACGGAAAACTGACCAAATGACTTCAAGTTGTGTTGAAACTTTAGTAAAATGATCCATGTGTCATATGTGATGGGTAAGAGTCAACCTCGCCTCAATCCGAGGCACGGTGTGGCCGGCACCACCCAAACTGTCCCTCTTTTGTTTAAAATGGACAATATTTTACATACATACGCCAAACTGATCAAATTGTTTTTGATTGTTTTGATACTTTTGCACAACGATCAATGACTCAAATGTGACGTGTACCAGTCAACTCAACCTCAATCTGAGGTGCGGTGTGGCCGGGACAACTCAAACTGCCTCCCTTTTGTTCAAAATGAACTTATTTTTAAGTGAAAACACCAACTGACAAACGAGAAACTGACCAAACGCATTCGGATTATGTTGAAACTTTAGGAAAAAGATACATGGGTCATATGTGATGTGTACGAGTCAACCCCATCTCACTTCGAGGTGCGGTGTGGCTGACACCACCCAAACTTTCCCTCATTTGTCTAAAATGGACAATATTTTACATACATATGCCAAACTGATCAAAAAAATTATGATTGTGTTGATACTTTTTCACAATGATCCATGAATCATATGTGACATGTATGAGTCAACTCTTTCTCAATCTGAGGCCTAGTGTGGCCGACACCACTCAAACTGCATCTGTTTTGTTAAAAATGTACTTAATTTTAAGTGAAATCAACAACTAACATATGGCAAACCGACCAAACGCATTCGTATTCTGTTGAAACATAAATAGAATTATCTATGGGTCAAATTTGATGTTTACGAGTCAACCCCGCCTCAATATGAGGCCCGTTCTGGCTGACACCACTCAAAGTGCCTCTGTTTTGTTAAAAATGGGCTTAATTTTAAGTGAAATCAACAACTGACTTACGAAAAACCGACCAAACGCATTCGGATTATAATGAAACATAATTAAAACGATCCATGGGTCAAATTTGATGTTTACAAGTCTACTCCGCCTCAATATGAGGCGTGGTGTGGCTGAGACCACTCAAACTGCCTCTCTTTTGTTCAAAATAGACTTATTTTTAAGTGAAAACACCAAATGACGTACGGGAAACTGACCAAATGCATTCGGACTATGTTGAAACTTTAGGAAAACGATCCATGGGTCATATGTGATGACTAAGAGTCAACCCCGCCTCAATCCAAGGTGCGGTGTGGCTGGAACCACCCAAACTGTCCGTCATTTGTTTAAAATGGACAATATTTTACCTGTATACGCCAAACTAATCAAATGTATTATTATTGTTTTGATACTTTTTCACAATGATCCATGACTCATATGTGATGTGTACGAGTCAACTCTGTCTCAATCTGAGGCCCGGTGTAGCCGACACCACTCAAAGTGCCTCTTTTTTGATAAAAATGGACTTAATTTTAAGTGAAATCAACAGCTAAGATACGACAAACTGACCAAACGCATTCATATTCTGTTTAAACTTAAGGAAAACGATCCACTGGTCAAATGTGATGTGTATGAGTCATCTCCGCCTCAATCTGAGGCATGGTGTGGCTAGGACCACTCAAACTGCCTCTCTTTTGTTCAAAATGGACTTATTTTTAAGTGAAATCAACAACTGACATACGGGAAACTGACCAAATTCCTTCAAATTGTGTTGACACTTTAGTAAAACGATTCATGTGTCAAATGTGACATTTAAGAGTCAACCCCACCTCAATCCGAGGTGCGGTGTGTCCGGCACCACCCAAAGTGTCCCTCTTTTGTTTAAAATGGAAAATATTTTACGTACATACTTCAAACCGATCAAAATGTTTCTTATTGTGTTGATAATTTTGCACAGTGATCCATGACTCATATGTGATGTGTACGAGTCAACCCCGCCTCAATCTGAGGCCCGGTGTGGCCGAAACCACTTAAAGTGCCTCTATTTTGTTAAAAATGGACATAATTTTAAGTGAAATGAACAACTGACATACGGAAAATCGAAAAAAACGCATTCGGATTCTATTTAAACTTAAGTAAAACGATCCATGGGTCAATTGTTATGTGTAAAAGTCATCTTCGCCTCAATCCAAGGCGCAGTGTGGCCAGGACCACACAAACTGCCTCACTTTTGTTCAAAATGGACTTATTTTTAAGTGAAAACACCAACTGACATACGGGAAACTGACCAAACCCATTAGGATTGTGTTGAAAAATTAGGGAAACGATCCATGGGTCATATGTGATGTGTACGAGTCAACACCGCCTCAATCCGAGGTGCGGTGTGGCCATCACCACCCAAACTGTCACTCATTTGTTTAAAATGGACAATATTTTACGTACATACGCCAAATAGATGAAACGGATTCTGATTGAGTTGATAATTTTTCACAACGATCCATGACTCATATGTAACATGTACGAGTCAACTCCGTCTAAATACGAGGCTTAGTGTGGCCGACACCACTCAAAGTACCTCTGTTTTGGTAAAAATTGAAGTGAAATCAACAACTGACATACGGCAAACCGACCAAATGCATTCAGATTCTATTGAAACTTAAATACAATGATCTATGGGTCAACTTTGACGTGTAAGAGTCAACCATGCCTCAATATGAGGCCCGTTGTGGCCGAAAAAACTCAAAGTTCCTCTGTTTTGTTAAAAATGGACTTAATTTTAAGTGAAATCCACAACTGACGTACGGAAAACCGACCAAACGCATTCGGAATCTATTTAAACATAAGGACAACGATCCATGGGTAAACTGTGATGGGTACGAGTCTACTCTTCCTCAATCTGAGGCGCGGTGTGGCCAGGACCACTCAAAATACCTCTCTTTTGTTCAAAATGGACTTATTTTTAAGTGAAAACACCAACTAACATACGGGAAACTGACCAAACGCATTTGGACTATGTTGACACTTTATGACAACGATCCATGTGTCTAATGTGACTTTTATAAGTGTGAGTCAACCCCACCTCAATCCAAGTCGTGGTGTGGCCCCCACCACTCTAAGTTTCTCACTTTTATTTGAATTGGAAGCCATTTTATGTGAAAATAACAAATGACATACAGAAAACCGACCAAACACATTTAGATTTTGTTGAAAATTTAGGAAAATGATACATGGGTCTATAATGACGTTTAAAAGTCAACCCCACCCCAATCCGAGGCGCGGTGTGGCAGGGATCGCTCTTAGTGTCTTTCTTTTGTTTAAAATGGACATAACTTTAAGTATATATGGAAAACTGACCAAATGGATTTTGATTGTGTTGACACTTTAGCACAACGATCAATCGGTCATATATGGAGTGTATGAGTCAACCTCTCCTCAATTCAAGGAAATTTGTGGTCGGCACCACTGAAAGTGTATCTCTTTTGTTTAAAATGAACAAGATTTTAAGTGAAAATAACAAATAGCATACGGAAAACCGACCAAACACATTCAGATCCCGTTGAAACATTAGGGAAATGATCAATGGGTCTATTGTGATGTGTAAAAGTGAACCACTCAATGTGACTCACTTTTGTATATGTATGTTTATACTTACTTATGTTTATATTATAAATTAATTATGTAGGTTTATATATTTTTTGTGTATGTATGCTTATAATTACGTTATGAATTATGTATGTGTTTGTCATCAATCTATGCATCATATGTTAAATGTGTATGAATTAAAATGAATTATGATTTACGTCATGATGTGCATCAAATTATGCATCAAATTATTGCATGACACCTCCACCTCTTCCTGCCGTGCAAATTGTAGGGATGCTATGCAATTTGCACAACATAGGGTATGCCAACGGTTTGAAACCGTTGGCAGAGTTCTGGTAGGAATCTTATTACCAATGGTTCTATTTGAACCGTTGGTAAAAATATTTCCATATGGTTGTAGAACCGTTGGAAAATCCCTCCTCCTTTGGTTTTTCCAACGGTTTAGCACAACCGTTTGTAAAACCATTCCCAAGAACAATTGAGAAAGGTTAACTTTCCTACCCCTATTCCAACGGTTCTATTTAAGCCATTGAGAAAAGATTTTCCCAACAGCTTACATGCCTACGGTTTGCTGAACCGTTGGTCTAAATTATACCAATGGTTCAGCAGCCTTTAACAAGGGTTCTGAACCGTTGGTAAAACCCAAGTTTCCAGTAGTGTTGTCGTACTCCCTTTGGTAGAGTTTTATTCTATATTTGGTATGGATTGGATATCTTTATGTAAATCCAATATCAACTATTGGGAAAGTGAGATAACTCTTCAAATTCCAAATCATCCTCTAATTTGGAACAAGTGTAAGTATGAAGATGAATATACTTTATAATAATCATCCTAATTGTGGATATTTTTTATGAGCAAGAATATATAGCTCAAATTATTGAGACAAAGGAGATAATCATTCTTGAATACATTCCCATCATGAGGGATTATACTGATGTATTCCCTAAATAATTTTACGGTCTTACTTATGATTGATATGTTGAGTTCTCAATTGAGCTTATTCCTAGATCTATACCTATGTCAATGACACCTCATAGAATGGCCACCATTGAGATGGATGAAATGAAAAAGCAGTTACATGAGAATTTGGGAATGGGTTTTATACACCTAGATGCTTCACCATGGGGTGCACCAGTCCTCTTCATCAATGATAAGTATGTATCGATGCGCCTCTACAATGATTATCATGAGCCAAATAAAACAATGATAATGAAAAAGTATCCCCTGCCTTATTTTTATGAATTGTTCGATAAGCTCTGTGGGGCTAGTAATTTCTCTAAGGCATGACTTTCGTTGGGATATCACAACTTAAAGGTGGGGAAGGAATATATTCCCAATACTACCTTTCAAATGATGTATGGACACTATGAGTTCAAAGTGACTCTCTTCGTACTAACTAATTATATGTAAATATTCATGGACTTAATGAATATATGCTTTAGAAATTACCTTGAAAAATTTCTAGTGGTCATTATTAATGACATTATGATATACGCCATGAGTAAGGAGGAATTTTTGGAACATTTGAATACTATTTTGGAGACATTTTAAAAGGGATATGTTATGAAAATTACAGTAATTGTGAGTTATTGTTGAAGGATGTATCATTATTGGGTCATTTTATCATCATAAGAGAGATATATGTGTACCCTTCTAAGACAAAGTCAATTCACTAGTGGACCATGTCAATGTCTATTATTGTGATCTATAGTCTCCTTGTACAAGCTATTTATTATTGGATATTTGTCAATAACATCTCATGATTGTAGAACCCACTAACCTAGTTGACTCATAAGGGATAATGGCTTGTCTGGACAAGTGAATGTGAATAATACTTCAAGGAGTTGAAAAAAGGCTTATAACTACACGAATTATCACACTATCAATAATTGGGGAACTATTTATGGTATACAATGATTATTAAAATATTGTATTAAGATTTATATTGATGAAAAAAAGATAAAGTGATAGCATGTGCCTCAAGGTAGTTGAAAATCCATTATCAAAACTATATAACACATGATCTGGAGTTGGTAGATGGGATCTTTTCATTGAAAATATGGCAGAGAAGTGTGAGATATATGCTAATTATAGGAGTCTAAAATATATATTCACAAATAAGGAGCTTAGTATAACCCAAAAAATATGGTTAGAGCTCATTAAGAATTATAACTTCTCAATCAACAACCATCTTGTTAAGGAAAATAAGGTGGAAGATTCTCTTAATAGAAAAGATCCTACAACTTTATCAGTGTTGAGAATTTATAAGGACCTAATATTCTTACACTTTCCAAGAATAGACTTGGTAATTATTAAGGAAGTAACATAATCAATCCTTTCTCAAACAATTTCTCAACCATTCCTCATGAATAAAATAATGTATTCTTAAAGAAATGATGTGGAAATTCAGAAAAAGGTGGAAACTATCAGAAATGAGAAATCCTTATAGTTCAATATGGATGAGGAAGGATTCATGATATTTGGGTCATGACTATGTGTACCATAAAATCTAGAGATAAACAATTAGCTTATAATTTATGCACATAACTAAAACTACTCTATTCACCTAGGGAGAACAATGATGTATCAAAAACTCTAATAGAACTTTTGGACGGATAATATAAAAAAGGAGATCACTGAATATACATCAAAGTTCCTAGTATGTCAGAAAATGAAGGCTGAAAGAAAACAGTCTATGTGGATGGTGCAACCACTACCCATACCAACATGGACGTGGGAGAACATTACCATGTACGTTGTCACTGGAATTTCAAAGAAATCTTGATGGAGTAATGTTATATGGATCATTGTTGATCATCTCACAAAGACAACTCAGTTCATTGAAATTCGAGATGATTTCTCACTAGATCAACTATAATGGATATACATCAAATATGTGGTAAGGTTTCATGGTGTAACATTATTGATTGTATCCAGTCAAGATTCATGATTCACCTCCATGTTCTTAAAAATTTTCCATCATGCTCTAAGAACTGAGTAGAATTTTAGAATGGGATATCAACCTCAATCTGACTTCCAATCTGAGATAACTATTCATACACTAAAAGACATGTTGAGAGCATGTTATATGGACTTTATGGGAGGGTAGGACCAACATCTACCTTTGGTTGAGTTCCCCTACAAAAATAGTTTCCACTCAAGCATCCAAATGTCTCTATTATAATACCCTTATGGAAAAGGATTAGAACAATATCATGTTGTGATGAAGTTGGTGAACATAAGCTGTAAAGACATGAAATGATTAAACAAATTGTGGAGAAGGTTAAGACCATTAAACATCACATCAAGGAACACAGAAGATGAAAAAAGATATATGCAGACAATCATCTATGAGACCTTGAGTTTATGTTCAGAGACATGGTACCCATCTACATATATCCCTAGAATAAGATCATGATATTTCGGAAGAAAGGGAAGTTAAGTCTCAGGTACATCATCCCCTTCGAGATTCTTGATAGTGTTCCAGTTGTTGTCTATCCACTAGCACTTCCAAAAACAATGTCTCAAGTACACAAAAAATTCTATGTATCCCTCTTGAGTAAGTATATATGATATCCATAAAATGTTCGGAATTCTGAGGTAGTACAGTTGGAGAATGATCTCTACTATGAGGAGGATTCAATGAAGATCTTGAATCGTTGAGATAAATTTCTAGACAACCAGTCTACACACCTGGTTAATGTCCTATGGAGGAAACATAAGTATGATGAAAAAACATGGGAACTTGAGGATGTTATGAATGATAAATACCCATTCCTATTTTCAACATAGAATGTAAAGAGAAATTTTGAAGGTGAAATTTCATAAGGGGGAAGAATGTAACGACAAAAAAATTTATCAATAGAAATTTTTCTTTATATATATATATATATATCTGTCACATGCTATAAACAACATAAAATCACTTTGGGAATAGAATAAAAACTTTATAAATGAATACTGAAATTAATAAGAAGTATTTCTAGAAGTAAAGATACTTGTATCGATGAAACAGTAACTTGAACTTTGGAATATTAATGTGACCCTTATGAATATTTAATAGGAAAATAGCATAGTATTATAACCAATTAAATCATAAATAAAACATTGTAATCTTATAAATTACAATATGATATAATTATATTATAGTTTAAGTAAATAAATGTTTCAAAAATTATTAATTAAGTGTTCGTATTTTTGTAAGTTGTAAATATTTAATAACAATTTTATTTATTAATTTAATAAATAAAAAGAAAATTTATTTTCATAAAATTTATTCATAAATTATTTTTTTATGTATTATGATTATAATATAATTTATGAGACCTTAATTAATTTTTTAAAGTGTTGAAAAAGCTGTTGTAATTTTAAAATTGGTATTTTCCAAGTAAATGATGATTTAAATTGAAAATTTAATTTGTAAAATTGGAAAATTATTTTCAAAAAATGGATCCAAATTTTCAATTCAACATTTTGAAAAAAAATTAGGTGAATTTTTATTATTTTTCTAAAATACTTGAATTTTTGGTGAATAGTAAAATACGGTAATTTACGGTATAAGAAAAATACTTGATTTATTGGGTCATAAATGACTCATGGCTGATGTAATCCCAAAATAGTGATCCCTTGAAAAATATTTTAATATTTTTTATGATAATTATCAAACGATTTGTAGACTTTAGAAAAATAATAAACTAATGAGTAAAACAATGAGAAAACACCCCTCTCCTCTACTATAAATATCACCCCTCAACACCTCTTCTCCACATACATCTCAAGAATTGAGGATTTTCCAAATTTTTTTAAAATATTTTACCAAACCTCACCACCATGTCAAATATTTATTTTTATCATCAAAATTCCAAAACCATTTCCCTAAAGAGGCTCCCAGGATGATAAATTTCAGAGGTAACTTCCTGTTTCCGTTTCTTTTATTTTCTTTTCATGTTCTTTATTTTCTTTTTCTATCCTTACCTCCCATCATACAAATGAAATGATAACTCCAATATATTACCTATATTTTAATGTTAATAAGTTTATGGAGTAATCTATTAGGAATTATTTCCCCTCTCCTTTGTTCAAAAAAAATCAAAACAACATCCATGCTATGTTAATTTATCACATTCAAGGATGACAAGTTTTGAATTTCTATTACCATCTTCATGGCTAGTAATGAAACTATTTTTATTTTGTATCCAGATATTAACATATTTATAACATCCTATTTATTGTTCTAGATCCATTTTTTATACAAATACTTAATGATAAAACAAAACAAGTTTGTTGTGATCACAACAAGCTCTAAATTGACCTAAAAATTTATCATTATCTTTTACCTAATGATTCATTCGAAAAAAATATAAAAAATGGAATTATATGATCACATAACATTATTTAAATTAATTAATAACTTATAACTTCAATTTTATGTTTCAATTCTAATTTTACATGAACTTCCATTCTCTTATACAGGTGACCCAATCATGAAAACTAAAAAAATGAGCACTTCTGAATGGTGAAATTGAACATTATAACTCATTAAATAGGCCATAAATTAACATAATAAAATTATAATAAGTAAATTACATGTATAAAAGGTTCTATAATTATTAATTAATGAATTTAATTTTATTATTTAGGACATTAAAATCAATTAAAAAACCGTTTCAGATATAATATAAGGGATTCTACTCGAACCTCTATTTTCGTTCAGGTTGCGTGTTCTCTCTCTTTAATCGAATGTAATGCTTCATTATTATTTTATAATTCTTATAAATTCTTTGTATATGTTAAAATATCACGTATCTAGATCATATCATAGCACTTTTATGTAGTAATATGTTTCTTAGAGTGGATCTCCATTTGATTATCCCTGATAAGTAAGACCGATTCAAGGGAACTTCTTGTTTTCTTACCCACTTCCAAGTCCACTACATAATATATTTCATGAAGCCATTATTTTGATAAAGTCACTCATTTTATCATTAAAAACAATATTTTTTCTTTCTTGTTTTGTGTAAAAAATATGTCTTTTCTACTTTAAATCCTCTTCAATGTTTTCCTTAAACTACACTAAATTGATTCATTTCTAATTTTTTTAAACAATCATACATGTTTTCACTGAAAATGTACACAAATTATAATGATAAGCTTCCATTATCCATTATTAATCTCCATTTATGTATTTAATCCATTCTTTCATGGAAACATTTTTGATATGATCATTTCGTATGTCATACCACATGATTATGATACCCACATCCTTCCATGGGTAACCCTTAGGTTTATTCATCATGTCGCACACATATTCATGAACATGTTATTATGGGTAAACCTGTATATCACTCCAATTAATTGGGTATTTTTTAGTCTCATTAGAAAACTTGTTGGGACATGTAGTGAACCTAATTCTTTTATGGGACTTTGTCCACCATGTTATATACTCTTGGTAGTTAGGCTTGACTCATGTTTAGGTCATGTTATATATTGTTACCACATTTTTATGATGTCATCATTATATATTCCCTTGTTATACATGTTATAAATCCTTATTTTTATTTTCATTACATTATTTTTATGCTATAATGTTATATCTTATAATCTATGTGCTATGTTTATTCCTATGCTTATTACCTTACTGGGATTTTTAATATATGCTTTTTTCATGTATTTCCTAGGTTCTCCTATACATATAGAAGGGATCAAAGGGATTTAGGAGCTCATTATTAATACTAAATAAAATATTTTCTTATTTAAATGTGTTTAATTATGGAAATATTCTCTAACACGCTAGGATTTATGATCATTGGATTGTAATTTGATTATTAATTATGTTTATATCATGTAATAATATGTGTCAATGGATATGGTCGATATAATATTGGTTATGTCTATTTATAACTCCAGTAGCTCCTTGGAATGAGATTCATGGGGAAGAAGATAAAAATAATCTATTAATGGAAAAGGTAATCTTAAAATTGACTATATACATATTATACAAGAATATATTGATGTATTTCTTAAGGAATTACCACTGAATACACTAGAACATAATGTTGGGTTCTCTATATCCATAATTGAAGAACTATATCAAATACTCTTTATATAATGGTCATTGTGGGATTAGTGGAGTTAAAGAAACAAATAGATGAGTTTTTTGATAAGATATTTTTGAACCCTATTATATCACCTTGGAGATCCCCTGTTATTTTCATTAATATGAAATATTTATTGATGAGGTTTTTAATCAATTATATAGAAATCAATGGTATTACAATATATAAAAAGTATCATATTCATCGCATTGATGAATTATTCAATTAACTTCGTCAAGCTCAATAATGTTCAAATATTTACTTTCATTATTAGAATAAATAATTAAAAGTAAATAAGGAATATATTATGAAGACCATATTTCATCTGAGGTATAGATATTACATGTTTACAATAATTCAATTTGGATAGAATAATTCACCCTCAATTTTCATGGATATAATAAATAGTGTATTCATGGAATATCTTGATAATTTATTTGTGGAATTTATTGTTGATATCTTAGTTTATTCTAAAATCTATGATGACCATGAGAATCACTTGTGATTTATTCTTGAGACATTTATAAGAATATAGTAATATGGGAAATTAAACAAGTGTGAGTTCATGATTCCAAAAGATTCTTTTAATGTTTATATTGTCTCTATGAATGGAATATCAGTTTATCCTATTGAGGTAATGGAATTAAAATAATACTATATAATAATTTGTTCAAAAAAATTCCCATTTAGCTAACCCATTAACCATGTTTATATGTAAAGAGGGTAAGTTCATATGGATAATGGAATGTGATGAATGATATAAATAATTGAATAATATATAGTTTAATACCCGAATTCTTACTCTACCAATAGGTTATGATGGATTTGTGATATATAGTGATGCATCTAAGAAGGGGCTTCGTTGTGTCCTCATGAAAAATGATAAAGTTATATATTATGAATCAAGGTACTTAATGGCCCATGAATATGACTATACAACTAATGATATTTATTAGGAATATATAATATTATCTTTAATACATGGAGAAATTATATTTATCGAGAAAAATGTGAAATATACACTGGTCATAGGAGCCTAAAATATGTATTTTCATAGAAATAGCTCAACGTGATGAAAAAGTGATGGATTGATCTACTAAAGGATTATGATTTCTCAATACACTACTACCCAGGGAAAGAAAATAAGGTAGTAGATGTATTGAGTAAGAAATATCATGGAGTTCTGACCAAAATGAGGATTGATATGGTTTCATTGTTCATTGATTTAGTAAAGATGGATATTGGAGTTATTATGGAATGGAAAGCCTCACCCCCTTTTAAAATGATTTCCAAACCCTATTTATTATAAAAGTTAAACTGTTCTCATCCTGATGATCATAATTTTTAATACAAAATTAAATTCGTGAATAATGGGAAATTTGAATACTTCATATATGAATATGGTGTTATGAAAATTTTAAAGTGGTTATATATTCCATCTCTACCTAATCTTGAAATGAAATCATTGGATGACTATAAGAGCTCAAATTTCTCTATACACCCTTGTAGAACCATGAAGTATAGGTATTTTAAGGAACATTTTTTATAGGATCATATAAAGTAGGAAATTGATAATTATGTGTCAATATTATTGGTTTTTAAATTATTTATGTCTAATATATAGCATTATATAGGAGTCATGCATCTTTTAATATTCCTATGTATATATTGGATGATATTACTATTTAATTTGTCAATTAATTACCATGTACTCCTAGAAATAATGGTACAACATGGGTTTTTGTTGATCACCTTATAAAATCATCACATTTACTTTCTGTAAGAGTAGTTTTACCACTTTAGTGCCTTACATTTTTCTATTTTAATGAACTTTAAATACCTTATAATGAACCTAATTAAAATTTTTGTTACTTTGATCCATTATTTATATCTATATGTGGGATGAATATTCAGAATGATCTTGATAACAAACTTCATTTGATAATTTCCTATCACCCTCAAACTAATGAATAGTCATAAAAGAATATTAAAACATTAGAAGAGATTTTGATTCCCAACTCACATGAATTTCAAGGTAGGTGGGATCAGTATTTAACATTGGTAGATTTTTTCTATAAAAATATATTCCAATCATGTATTCAAATGACATCATATAAAGAATTATATTGAAAAATATCTCATACACCAACATGTTGTTAGGAATTTTGTGAAGGGAAACTTGTGGGTACACAAAATTTTGTGGACAGAATGAAAAATGTAAACACTTTTCAGAATCATACTACTTTAATTTGATGAAAGAAAAATATTTATGTTGATAATCAAAGGAAATATTTGTAATTTCAAGTGGGATATCATATTTGGATTTGATACAAAAAAATTTCATTAGATTTTTGATCTTTTTAGATCTTTTAACATGTCATTCCCAATCAATGCAACCCCAAAAGGGCATTTAACTTACTCAAGGGGGTGAGGAATGGTGGTCTTCTCCCTAATGATGTTATAGAAATGGTTTAAAATTATGTTTTTCTATGTATGGTGGATTTTCTAATCAAGGAATCAACAGTGGATGAAATGATTAGCTTCAAACTATATTACTAGAATGGAAGACATGTATGACCTAGATAGATTGGGTCTTTGAATAAAAAATAAATTTCTTTATCATATTTTTTCATCTTATGGAGGATATACATTTAATGGATCCTAGTGGATTCTATCCTTCAAAAAGTGGGTATTTAACACATTTATAGATGCATTTTTTATCATTAGAACATGTGTAATGGCTCGGAATTCCATGAATTTTCGTTAATTAAATGTTATTTTTACGGGTATGAAAATATTTACAGTGCATGATTCTGAGGCCCGGTGTGCCCGGAATGAATTTTTGAACTTTTTTGAAGGTATGTTCAGTAAATGAGTGGGCGGCATTTTCTAACTTTTGAAATGGTGCTGGGAATTGAAATCTAAGAGCACCATTGAATCTGTAGTGCTAAGATTCTTGTAAAGGAGGCTTAACTTTGACTGCGGTTGGTTGTGTGAAAAGAGTTATTTTTTTAACTTTTAAAGAAATAATAAAATAACATAATTTGTTATTTCATTTCTTTTTTTCCCTACCACCTATTGAGCGGTAGTGGCGGGGACCACGAAGGTGGTCAAACTTTTGATTTGGGATATTAAATGTCTTGTTACACCTTGGTTGTGTAACCATCCCTCATGTAATTAATGTGTCACAAAAATTATATCTATTAATGAATCTCATTAATTCTTCTGTGTGTTACTCACCCTTTATCCCCTCTACTTATATCGAGCTTGGGTTTAGTTTTTGGCACAACATCATCAAGAGTGGAACCCCTAACAAAGTGACACCATGCCTTCCACCAATGAAGAACAGAGGATTGGTGAAGCCCACTGTAGGATTGATCTTAAGGTCGACGGACGATGAAAGCCAATGCACGTGAACCTTCTCCTTTGTCTTCAATACCCTCGAACATGGAAGCACTGTAACAGGGAAACCTCCAATGGATTTAGAGGTGGGGTTTTTGATTGAAATGAGTTTATTTAATCTCAAATATTAAATAAATATTATTTTTCTTATTATCATGTTATAGCCGAGGGTGTGGGATGGATGAATAAGGCTCGGACCCTCCGTTGCTTAATTCATGTTGCATTCTTCAGGGACATCTTTCCTCAATTTTGATGGAAACGTGAGACAGATAGTCATGTTGTGACAGCAGCAGTCCAAGAGCCTTGTAGGAACATGTGGCACCAAGAACGGACCGTCGGAGCATGTTTGATGGCCCACGGAAAGAACTGTTGGCTCAGCATACTGGCAGAGACCAGAGGAGGCCTGTAGCAACTGGTCGTAGGCGGTAGGGAGGTGGTGCTTCGTTGCCCTCCATGGCGCCAGAGGCCGCCAGTCAGAGCCGGTTGCGTGGGAGAGGGGTGGCCCCCAATAGCACCATCGGTCGTCCATGGAAAGAGGTGGTGGTGTGGCCCCGCACCATGCCGCAATACACCGGACGAAACAGACCCGCATCCGCTGAGCCAGCTGGGACATGAGATAGCACGGGTTGGTCAAGCCCCACCCGGCGGGCTGGGCAAACTGTGACTCGGACCCTCGAACCAGCAAGGCTGACAACAATGGGCTGGACCCAGGTGGGGTTCGGTAAACCCTAGGACCTGCTGTGTTGGGCCGACCTAATCAAGTCAGACATGGCTTAGACCCAACCAGCCCCCGAATAAGGAAACTTTTGTAATTGACGTACTGGGTGTCCGTTTGAAATGTCATCAGTGGCGTTGGGATCCATTTTAGGAAGTGGTCTATTTGGAATATTCTGACATCCCGACCAATCCAGGATAGACTGATGTGTGATCACCCCCATTTTACGGAAAAGGGTGTCACTAACAGACCGAGCGTCCGATCGACGGGCCTTATGTGGCATTAAGATACTTTTGAAAAGGTAGTACTTTGGAGATACTCTAAGTGAGATTTGATGGAATTTGACATGCGACCTGGGTTCAATCATAATTTAATCCAACAAAGAACTTTTTACAATAGTGCCCATGTCTCACAGACCGGGCGTCCGATTGACGCGTCGTCTGTCACGTTGGTAACCCTATGACAGGGTGGTCCCCTGTGTATGCATTTCGAGGGACTTTGTACCAGTTAAAATATGACTGATGGATTGAGAAGTAGATTCTCTTGGAGATCAGGCATTCTTTGTGTGGGAATCTAGTGGCTGGCTGTGACATGAAGAAGAAGAACGACCAATAAGGGTTAGCATCAGAAATTCCAGAGTGGTCTGATCTAGCTGTATGATTAATCATCCCATCCTCTACACCAGCGACCAATAAGGGTCATCACTAGTAACCAATATAGGTTAGCATTAGTGACCAATACGAGTCAGCACCAACAACCTATATGGGTTAGCATATAGCGACCAATACGGGTCAGCACCAGCGATCAATACGGGTCAGCACCAGCAACCAATACGGGTCTATACCAGTGTCCAATAGGGTCAGAACCAGTGACTCATACAGGTCATCATCTAATGACAAATACGGGTCAGTATACAGTGACCTATACGAGTCAGCATCTAGCAACCAATACGGGCCAGCACCAACAACCAATACGGGTCATCACCAACAACCAATACGGGTCAGCACCAGTGACCAATACGGGTCAGCATATAGTTACCTATATGGATCAGTAGTATAGTTACTACGGATTATATGATTTGGATTTAAAAATATGCATCCCTATCCGAGTAACCTCGATGTTATACTATTATAGTGAGTTTTCTCTTTTGTTTTTTGCTTTATGATTTAGATCATGCTTGTGATATTACCTTTTGTGGAATTTCTTGTGATTTTTGCTTTTTTGGATTACTAAGAGACTTTCAGGTGTCTCGGGGTCCCCTACTAAGTTGTTATACTCACCCCCTTCATAGGTTCTGCCTACACATGTGTGTTTGGTGCATACTACTGACGCTCTGTGGTAGACTACTGAGGTTCGGGATATGGTGGAGCTTAGTGTGACTGGAGTAGTCGAGATGCACTTCTTCGACTTCAGACTTGCAGCTACTACCCTCCAAGTAGAGCTCCAGGGAAGATACAGTGGTTGTTTACTTTTTCTTTTAGTTTCTAGGGCTTGTATTCCAGCCCACTGTTTTCAATTTATAGTTTTGATTGTGGTTGTACATTACTCTTGTGGATATACCTTAATTTTGTTGTTTGTTTACATTAGTTTCCCTTTTTGAGTGTGTACATATCTCTAAGTCTATGCCTTACCTATTCGGGAAAATACTTTTGGTGCTAGTCACCAACTCCTGGCCTATGGAAGGTCGTCTAGGGGTAGTCATGTCCGGGCCCCGTGATATGGGTCGTGACAAGTGGTATCAAAGGGTGGTCGGTTCTACCAAAAGAAATAAGTGTCTACTTTTAATGATGAAATGGTGTAACATGTCTTGAGTTAGGTTTTCAATATAAGGAATCTAGTATTGGTGCAGCGATCGACGTATCCATACACTAGGACCCTGAATTAGGTTTTCCAAATCGGTACATGAAAACACAAGTTTCTAGTGTTTTGAAAGGTTTTCTTGATCTTTCTTGAGTCACCTCACTATGTATAAATTTTTTCCAGGGCACATCTATTTATAATAGGATGACTCCATCAAGACATCCATCCTGGATTTCAATTATAAATTTTGATAGTGGCCCACCGATCCATGAGGCGTCAGCACATGGACTACTCACAGTAATGGCACCATCGGGTGGTGTACCAGAAGCACCACCACCCATTGAGTAGTAGATGATACCAGTGGATCAGGCCCGCCGGATGACCATATTTCATGAGTTCTAGAGTCAGAGGCCTCCAAGTTTTAGAGGTGATATGGGCACCCATGCAGTAGAGAACTAGCTTCAGGTGGTTTTGTGGGTCTTTTTACTTAGTAGAGACACCAGCCGAACCGATGGTGATCTTGGCTGCTAGCCTTATTCATGGTTCGGCAAGACTATGGTGGACATCGACACTCCATTTTCATGAGGAGATGAACCTCACCTCACCTGAATTTGAGAACATTTTTAGGGAGGAGTTTGTACTAGCGACACTACCCTTTGTGCATATTCAGTAAATGATACATCTGCACAGGGAAGACAGATTGTGGCTCAGTACTCTGTGAGATTTACTGACCTCTCTTGATACCCCACTGACATAGTATGTGACCCTTAATTCAGGCCTCAGAACTTTGAGCAGAGGATCCTATGATATATAAGAGCTGCGATAGTTTCTTTTAGAATCTTGATGTAGGATGGGGTGATAGAGAGAGGTTAGCTGATAGAGATCTTCCTTGCCGAGTAGGCACCGATAGTGGGAGACCCTACCAGATGACAAGTAGCAGAGTCATATGTAGCTGGAAGTAAACAGACAACCCAAAATCCCAAGTAGGCTAGACCTTTTGGGGGGAGACCCTGGGATGCATGGTCAGAGTTGCAAGACTTGAGAGGCTGGGGGGCCACCAATGAGGCATGATTTGTTTTTCTTATGGGGGGAATGTTCATGGATCTTGTGACTTTTCAAATCCCCGTGCAGATGATCGGTAGATGGAGGAGGGGCGACTGAGGCAGTGGCGGAGGCCGTAGAATGAGTGTCACCAAGATGGTGAATGAGACAGGGGAGCAGGAGGTGCAGCGGGAGGTGGTCAGGGTCACCAGGAACTACCCCCACCAACCCCAGGTGGTCCACAACGAGCTCAGGGTAAAAGTGGATGTGAATAGGCCTAGCTACATGTAGTAGAGGCTCACCATCCTAACGTCCCTAAGATGATATGAGGTATGATCTATATCTTCTATACAGTAACATAAGTGCTTATCTACACAGGTTCTAGAAATTATTTCCTTGTCGCAGACATAGTTCAAGACTCTGAGATTCCGACTGAGCTTTCGACTCAACCATTGCGTTTGGATACTCTTATGGGAGGAGTTTCAGTGGGGACACACTAGTGTCGAAAGTTTGATATTACTCTCAAAGTTTGAGTTCTAAATATTGAGGTCCCACATCTTGCGACACATCTTTTTAGAGGATAGTTTTGTAGTGGATCTAGTGAAGATCGAGGCAATAATTGCATGGGAGACACCCCGAAGTGTTACTGAGGTGGATAGATTCCTTGGATTAGTAGGATATTATTAGAGGTTCATACCCGATTTCTCCCGAGTACCAGCACCTATTACTGCCTTGATGATGAAGGAGAAACCCTTCCTATGGTCATAGAAATTCTAGCAGAGCATTCAATAGCTAAGGCATAGCATGAACAATTCTCAAATACTAAGGTTTCCAGAGGAGGTCACTAACAATGTGGTTTACTATGATTCATCAGGGAATGGACTTGGTTGCATCTTGATGTAGCATGACTCAGTTATTGCTTATTGTTCATGATAGTTGAGGCCTCATCAGCAGAATTATACGAATCACGTCTTGGAGTTGGCAGCAGTAGTCTTCGCATTGAATATGTGGTGACACTACTTGATGGGTTAGTGGTTCATTATTTATTCAGACGACAATAGTCGCATATATATCTTCACATAGAAATATATAAATCTGAGACAATGACATTACCTAGAGTTGCTCTAGGACTATGACTTTGAGATAGTCTGTACTCATGGGAAGGTGAATATAGTGGCAGATGCACTTAGCTGGAGATCAAGTTCACAGCTACTGAATGAGGCTTTAGAGAAGTCAGCCACACTTTAGATATACTATGTGGATAGAGATGAGACAGTATACCACTAGTAAATGGTAGTTTCATATCCACTCCTTCAGCGAGTTAGTGAGGTGAAACTCAGAGATAGAAGATGCAGGACTACACATGCTCAGATATCCTAAGGTCATACACCTAACACATATTCTGAAGGTGGGGAGCATGCTATCATTTTTAGAGGACATACAGTTGTATCAGTAGTGCTATGAGAGGAGGTACTAAGGGAGTTCCATACATCCCACTCATAAGTACATCCATTTGTGATAAATTATATCAGGTCCTCCAGCATCAATACTGGTGGCCAGGGATGATGAAAGTTTTGGCGGAGTTTTTTTCTAGATGCCTCAGTTTCCAGTAGTGAAGGTTGAGCATCAGGTACCAGAAGGCTTGACCCAACCCTTCAAGATACCAACGTGGCAGTGGGAAGGAATATCGATGGACATATTGATGGAGTTACCACATACGTCCAGAGGGAATGATACCATCTAGGTGATCCTTGACCGACTCATCATGTCCGGCCAATTCCTTGCTATTCGATATTAGGGTTCGGTAGAGATATTGAGACATCTTTACGTTCAAGAGATTGTGCAACTTCACGGGGTACCTTTGACGATAGTTTTAGACCATGACACACGCTTGAAATCCCGGTTGTGGAAGGGATTGCATGAGGCTTTCAGGACTTAGCTTTTCTTGAGCACATCTTTTCACCCACATGCAGATTCTCAGACTGAAAGGACCATCTAGACCATGGAGGACAAGCTTCAGGCATGTGTCCTATATTTTGGTCGCAGTTGGTAGGACCACCAACCCTTGGTGGAGTTCACGTACAAAAACATATATCACTCCACCATTGGTTTAGACCCTTTGAGGTGTTTTACAGATGATCGTGCAAATCGCCCTTGTGATGGACAGATCTAGGAGAGCTAGCAATTGTGGGCCTAGAGATGGAATGTGCAACCATTGAGAAGGTTTAGGTCATCTGAGAGAGGATAAAGACTACACAGAGCTGATACAAGTCCTATGGTGATAGGCGATGGAGACCACCGGATTTCCTGGAGGGGGAAAATGTATTCTTCTGAGTCTCCCTTCTACAGGGAATATAGAGATTTGGCCGAGGTGGGAAACACTCACCGAGGTATATTGGACCATTCCTGATACTTCATAGGATTGTCCAGGTGGTGTACCAGTTGGCACTACCATCGTAGATGGAGAGGGTGCATGACATCTTCCACATATCCCAACTGAGGAGATATGTGCATAACCCATCTCACGTCATCAACCATGGAGAGCTGGAGATTGACGACGGGGTGACTATTTCAGAGTACTATGTGGAGATAGAATATTGATAGGAGCATATCCTTCATGTGAGGTCGATACCGATGGTGCACATTCTGTGGTAGCACGGGAATTTCTAGGAGATCACATGGGAGAGAGTGTCTCATATGTGTGCCCAGTACCCCTCTTTGTTTATGTATCTTTATCTGCCTTTTAAGGACAATAATCCCCAACATGGGGAGAATGTAAAGACTCAGAAATTCCATGAAATTTGTTATTAATTTATTGTGATTATTAAGAGTCTCCAATAATTTACGGCATGTGATTCTGATGCTCGGTGTGCCCAGAATGAATTTTTGAACTTTTTTATGGTATGTTCAATAAACACACTAGCGGTGTTTTCTAAAATCTGAACCGTTTTTTAGAATTGTAATCCAGGAGTACTGTTGAATATGTAGTGCCATGATTCATTTAGGGGAGGAATAATTTCAACCACAGTTGGTCAGGTGAAAAATTTATTTTTTGCGACTTTTAATGAAATATTAAAGTAACCTAAATTGTTATTTTATTTCTTTTTTCCCTACCATTTGTTGAGTAGTAGTTCCAGGGACCATGGAGATGGTCATATTTAAATTTAGGATATTAAATGTCTGGTTACACATTGGTTGTATAACCACCCATTGTTTAATTAATGTGGCACATTAATTATGTCAATTAATGACTCTCATTATTTCCTCAGGGTGTTAATCACCCTTTATACCCTCTATTTATATGGAGCTTGGGTTTAGTTTTTGGCACTGCTTCATCAACTGAGGAACCCCTGAAAAAGTGACGCCATGACTTACAACTATGGAGAATAGAGGATTGATGACCCCCATTGTAGGATCAATTTGAAGGTTGATGGACAACAAACACCAATGCACCTAAGCCTTCTCCTTCGTCCGTAATACCCTCTAATTTGGAAGCATGACAACTACGACTCCTCCAAAAGATATTGACGTAGGGTTTTTTATTGAGATTAGTTTATTTAATCTTTAATAATAAATAAATATTCTCCCGCTTGTTATCATGTTAATGAGGAGGGTGTGGGCCGAACAAACAAGGCCCGGACCCTCCACTACTTCGTTCTTGTTGCCATCTTTGGGGACAGTTTTCCTCAATTTTGATGGAATTGAGAGGCAAAGAGTCATGTTGTGACAGTGACAGTCCAAGAGCCTTGTAGGCATAGGCAGAACCAAGAATGGACCACCAGAGCACATCTGACGGCCTAGAGAAAGAACCGTCGGCACGCCATGTCGGTGGAGGCCCACAGCAATCGGCTGCTGGTGATAGGGAGGCGGCACGCCGTCGTGTTCCATGGTGGCCAGAGGCGACCGACCCAAGACTACAATGCTGGAGAATAGCGGTACCCATAGGTGCCGCTGGTGGCAGCAACTGCGGCCAGCCTGCCACAGCAGGATGGGATGACACGGCCCCGCACCGCACCGCATTGTGCCGGACAAAACAGCCCCGAATTCGATGGGCCAGCTAAGACGAGGTTAGCCTAAAGGTGGAACGGGCCAGATGCGGGCTTGATGAAAGGGTCAGAACCACCAAGTATGCTGGACCCATTGCCCAGCAGGCCATCACAGCTGGGTCAAGCCCTACCTGGCATGCCAGGCCAACCATGTCTTGGGCCCGCAAACTAGCCAGGCCAACCCTGAGAGACCATACCCAGTGAATCAGACCGGACCCGAGCGGGGTCCCATAGACCCCAGGACTCGTTGCGTTGGGCCGTTATAATCGAGTCAGACCAGGCTCAGACCCAATTGGCCCCCAAATAAAGAAACCCATGTTACTGATGAACCAGGTGTCTATCTGACACGCCGTCGGTGGCTTTGGGACACCGTTTTGGAAGTGGTCCCTTTGGCATATTCCTGCAGGCCCGACCGAGCCGGGCTGGACCAAGGTGTGATCACCCCCATTTCACCGAAAGTGGTGTAACTAACGGACCAGGTGTCTGATCGAAGTGTCGTCTATAGCCTTAGGACCCTTTTGAGAATGAGGTCCTTTATAGACACTTTAAGTGAGTTTTTACAGAGTTTGACATGCGATATGGGTTGGATCACACTAGAATCTACCTGGTCCGTTTTTACAAAAGTGCCCATGTCTCACAGACCGGTCATTCAATCGATGCATCGTCTGTCACATTAGGACCCCTATGACGAGGTGGTCCTTTAAGAATGATTTTCACAAGACTTTTTACCAGTTGAAATATGACTAATGGCTTGAGAATCAGAGTTTCCCGAAGATCATGCATGCTTCATGTGGGAATCCAGTGGCAGGCTGTGACATGAAGAAGAATAGCGTTCAATATAGGTCAGCATTAGAATCTCCAGAGTAAGATGATCTCACTGTGTGACTAATAATCCCCACCTCTGCACCAGTGACCAATACAGGTCAGCACCAGCGACCAATGCGGGTCTTCTCTAGTGACCAATACGGGTCAGCACTAGCAAGCAATATGGGTCATCCCCAGTGACCAATACTTTTCAACACCAGCGACCAATATCATTCAATACACAGTAACCAATACGGGTCATCACCAGCGACCAATACAGGCAGCACCAGCGTCCACTATAGGTAAGCACCAGCGACCAATATGGGTCACCACCAACACCCAATACTAGTCAGTACCAATGACCAATACAGGTCAACATCTAGCGACGAATACGGGTCAGCATACAATCACATATACAATTCAACATCTAGTGACCAATACGGGTCAGCACCAGTGACCAATATGAGTCATCACTAGTGACCAATATGGTTCAACATCCAAAGACTAGTACGGGTCAGCATACAGTGACTTATATAGGTCAGTAAAAGAGTTACTATAGATAGGATGATCAAGCTTTATGACTAGTCATCCCTATCCATGTAACCTTAAAGTTATACCATTAGAGTGAGATATCTATTTTGTTTTGTGCTTCATGATTTAGATCATGCTTCTGATATTTCCTTTGTGGTATTTCTTGTGATGTTTTCCTTATTGGGTTATTGAGTGACCTTTGGGGGTCTCGAGGTCCCCTACTGAGTTCTTATACTCACCTCCTGCATGGGCTCCACCCGCACGTGTGTGTCTAGTGCAGACTATCGACGCTCCGGGGTAGACTTTGAAGGTTAGAGACTTAGTGGATCTTGGTGAGATGGGAGTAGTCAAGATCCTATTCTTCTACTTCAGACATACAGGTACTAACCTCCAGGTAGAGCTCCCGGGAAGATGCGGCAGCTGTTTACTTTTATTTCAGTTTATAGGGATTATATTCTGGCCCACTTTTTTTAGTTTGTGGTTGTGCATTACTCTTGTGGTCATACCTTACTTTTGTTGGATGTTTACTTCAGTTTCCCTTTTGAGTGTTTACAAGTCTCTAAGGAAATGCCTTCCCTATTTAGGAAAATCCATCAGGTACAGGTCACTAACCCCTGGGTTGTGGAAGGCAGCTTGGGGTAGTCACGTCCGGACCTCGTGGGACAGGTCATGATAAGATCGATGATTTAGATCATATTTTTTTAATCAATATATGGTTTTTTCTATTTGGGATGATGATTATGAATTTTCTATCTTAATATGCTACATGTCAACTCGATTATTAATCATATCAATGAATGATTCAATATCCTAGTGTTCCATCAACTTGTGAATCTCCCTAAGTTGGCATGTGTAGAGATTTTTTATGCCATCCAGTGGGGAAAGGACACAATGATTCACCAATATACCTCCTTTATCTCTTCCTCATATATTGATTCAATATTAGTGGCTATTAAAAATTCCAATTTTCTTAAACTTGGACACTATAACAGCTCAATACATGATTTATCGGTGTTGAGAAGCCAAAAGTTTTTAAGTAATCTTCCCCCAACATTGGGTTTCTTTGAAGTGTTTAGGATGTCTCTATATTTGGGATGGCTTAAATGAAATTCTAATGAAGCCTTAAAAGGTAATTTGGGTCCAAAGGGCTATGGAGTTGTATACAAAAATCATAGTAGTGATATTGTGGGATTCCTTTATGCCCCATGTGGGGTTTCCTCTTATCTGGATGCTGAAATGATTTTTTTGATCAATTCTATGGATATGAAAATTCAATGAAGTTTTAATAATTTATGGTTTGAGTGTAAATCCACCATGGTTGTGCATGATTTTAAAATTTTAAACACTCACCTCTCCTAGAAGATAATGGATCGATGAATCAAATGTATTTACATTCTATCCTCAATTAATTTCAGCATCAAACATGTTTTCTGTAAAACCTGTTCTCTTTCTGATGATCATGCTAACATGGGGTTGTCGTTTGTTTCTTGTATCCTCTATAACACCCTCCCTAAAAATATGACACCTATTTTTCATAAAGATAAATGTAAACCCCCCCCCCCATTTATTCCTATATAATTACTTTTATCTTAGGTAGAAAACCTATCCTTTGGACGAGGTATTATATTTATAAAAAAATCATGTTGTCATTAAATTATCTCCCGGGACGGGTGTAATAAGGTTTGGTAAGAAAGGATAAATAAACCCCAAGTAAATTATAAATTTCTCAATTTATGATAAAATTAGATTTGTCTCTTATCATTCTGAAATTACACTGATCCACAATAAAGTACATGACTTGTTCTATATCTCATTGTTAAGGATTTACATTCTAGACCCAGCACATGTTCTCACCTCTAATGAAATGTAATTAGAACCTGATATGTATTACTATTAAGAGCCTATCCAAATTATATACACAATATTTTATTTGTTTCATAATCACATGACTCGATTGTTAAAGGTACTTTTTAAAAATCATAAAATAGAGTAAGAAACATGGGTTCATGAGGATGTTATGAAGAAGAAGAATCCAAATTTGGTTATAAAGAAATATCCATGAAAAAATTGAGTAAAAACATTTTATAAGAGGAAATAACGTAACACTTAAGCTTCAACAATATTAAGTTAATATTTTATTTTAATATTTCATGGCACAAAAAATATAATTTTTTAGGATGAATATTGATTTTGAATATAGTAGGTCAAAAGAAACTGGGAATTATTTTTTAAAAATCTACCTTATAAATAAGACTATAAATAATTTAAATGTAGTATTTAAATATTAATCATTTAATTTATAATAATATTTTTTTATAATTTACCATGTATTTATTATCAATTTTATATCAATAAAGATAATATCACATAGATTTTAAAAATGGATTCCTTTCATAAAACTTTTTTTAAGTGCAGAATGTTTTTTGCATTTTAACTAATTAAAATATTATTTTATAACGAATTATTTAATTTTAATTTATAGATTATATATATAAAAATATGAATTTAGATCCAAATAATTATGATTTTTTTCATATATTTAATTTAAGGTCATATTATTCAGGGAAAAGCTATTTCTTTAAAAACTGTTTTTGCCACATTTTGTGGAATTATTTTTAAATTAAATTCTTCCAATTTTTTGAATTTATTTTTATAAAATGTATTAAATATTTTAAATTATACTAATTAATATTATTTTATATTGTAAAATTAATTTTCTATCATAATTAATAGTAAAAATATTAAAATTTTGTTACTGAGATTAAGGTTAAAATATGTTTATCATGATTAAATATAAGAATATATGGTTAAAACTAATCTAAAAACCTTTATAGCCCCATTTATTTGGTTTTATTTATATTTTTACCTTATAAAATTAAAATATGAGTCATTTTGGAGACATTTTTACAAGAATTTTACTTAATAATATTTTAAAACATGGAAAATTTATAAGTGTGCATCTCAACTCAATTATTAAAGGGAAACTCCTCCCTCATTTATTCACACGTATTAATCTATTTAGATTAAAAACCCTTACAAATACCCTAAAAACCTTATCCATTTTTTTGATTTTATTTTCTTCCCTAAATATCATCCCTACGGTTCTTAAGAATATATTGAAAGGAGGTTTATCTAAGTGAAGGTAAAGATCACATCGAAGCCCTTTTTTTACTACTTATTTCAAAACCATTAATTATGTCCTAATAATTCCAATATAATAACACCATTATATCCAATATAATTATATTTTATTATATTTATGGCATAATATCTTTCCCTATCATTCTCTATCAAATGGGAAACAAAACCATCATTCATGTGTGTGGAGGAGTACCGCCTCTTGAATTGATGTAATTTGTTCGCATCACTATCTCACCTGGCTAGTCATACTGATTGAACTAATGAATATATATTATAATTCTTAAATAGTATATTATATACTTATCCCCATCCTTTCACCCATTAAAAAATTATTACATCACTCATTTGTATGTACGACTTAACGTCTCCATGAAGTGATGCAATACATTTTCCATGTCCACCATTTAAGAATCATTTGAAAAAAAGTATCTGATGAATAAACATAATATTTATATTATAAAACTATAACCTATGAGAAATAATACTAACATCTAGGATGAAATACACAAAAGAAAAATAAATTTTTAACACCTTGAAGAATGATAATAAAGAAATGTTTTTGAAAATCGGGTAATAAATTTTTATAAGTGAATCATATATGATATTATAAATATGGATATGTTTTTTATGATATAAATTGTTAATAATTAAAATAATTATACATGATTTTGAAGTGTGTTCGACAAAGTGGAAGCTTGAGGTAATGGATTTCATCTCAATTTCCACTCCATTGAGGCGTATTTGGTATTATGAACCTATTTAATTTTTTTGTGAAATATATACTACCCATTTGATATATTTAATAATAATATATATTTATTAATTATGATTACATATTCGATTATAGTTGATTATTTTAAGGGGTTATTATTTAAATGTTAGAAAATAGGTATGAATTTATTTTAAAAACTCATTTTTTGTTTCCTCTTACTATAATTGAAGGTTTCATATAATATATACTTCATAAACTCCAACTATTTTATTATCCTCAAGATATTTATGTAGTTTCCATAATTTCTTAAAAAATTTCCACTCTTTTTAACTTGAATCATGAAAATAAAATTTTAATATAAAAACTTGGTTTTTCTCTTTTGATCGGGAATATTTTTCATCAATGTCCATATTTCTGAAATTTTTTTAAAAAGTAATTTTTTTAAAAAAAAAATAATTATTAAAGAGATTTTATGTTATTTTTAACTTTTTGTATGTTTTCAATGTAATATTTCTAATGTATTATGAATGTCTAATTTTTTTATATTTTTACAAAATGTAAAAAGGAATTATTATTTTTTTAATATATACATTGTTAAAGTATTTTTCCATTACCATAATAATTTTAATTTATTTTAGATTCCATTAAAATTTTATATGGTTTTAAAACAAAGTCTTTAATCAACTATTATCTTAATATTTTTCTTCATTTTTATAAAAGACTAAATTTTACATCAAATCCTATATTTCAAATTAACTTGTGGACATATTTTTCCTCTTAATAATTTTGTGAACATTAACTTTATTTTGATTACTTTACCTAATTATGATCTTATTTCATTTGAAATCACCTTTTTATTAAATATCCATATTATTTTTAGCATGGAAATTATTATTTCTTAAACATTATACCATTTAAACATAAAGTTTATAACTCCGAAAGTGGTTTGATTAACTGGGGAAATATTGATATTCCATATTCTTTTCTCAATATAAACATTTATTAATAGGAATATTGTTTAATAATTAAATTATTCATTTAATACATTTAAAAGTAATTAGAAATAATTTAGAAACTTATTTATTCATTTTAAGACAATAAAATATTATAATGAATGCTTTCATAACGAGAAATATTAACGATACGAGATTCTGAGGTCCGATGAGACAATATTTTATATTATAACAATATTAAATATATTAATATAATTCTTTCTAATATTATATGAAAAAATGGATTCCCCATTATTCAAGACCTTATATGGGAAATCCATGACTATGGTGTATTTTATAATGTGGTTTTTACCCAAGGATCGACCTAAGGTTGTTTGGCACCAGACAACTAATTGAAGTAGTCGTTTGACGGTGTGTTTACAAAAACAAGTAATTTATTTGAAATGTCCATAACCTAAATTATTCTATAAATACAAACATATAACAAATCATCGTGGTTATCCATATATCCCTAGGTGGATTTAAGAAGAACTTTTATGTACCCTATTTGTAGATCAAGTTCATAGGATGATGAAAAATAGATCAAGGTGGATTGATAGGAAGCGAATGAAATGGATCATCCTCATTGATGGAGAATACAGTCTTCACAAAATATCAATCCTAAATTTTGGTAAGACATATCTTTTGTTGTATTCCTCAATTATATTGATTAATGAATCCTGAATCACTAATCTTGTAATATTTATTCCATATTACAAATACTTTATGATCCCTAAATAAATATTGATTTCATTTATCCAATATAATCCCTTGATTCTTTTTATCTCACCCTTAGATATCCTGATTATGTGATCATTGGAAGATAGTTCTTGAAAAAAAAATTCAATTTTTTATGTTCTTCATCCCCATCCATTAATTGTGGTATACATCGTTGGACTTTAGATTGTGTTTCAACATTATCGGGGCTTCTTCGAGTGTGATCAAACCCCCATATTCATGGAATTTTCTTATACATTGAACATATTGATGATTTGTGGATGAATTAAGAGGATTTTCAGGGTGCGGGTTATGGATCCAAGGATCTGGTATCCAAAAAAGGATTGGGAGTGGGTGCATATGATGGGAGTACCCCATGGGCGTACGGGTGGCCTATCCCACACACCATGTGACCCTAACCGGGGTGGCCAAGCTATGTTTCAACTACCACATACATTGGACCTCATGTTATCGTAAATGAAATTTACTCCATGAGTACATGGGAACACCTAGAGGTACATGATCAGGAATTGATACCCATGCATAGGTAGGTACATCTACAGATACACGAGCACTACCCAAAGTATACAGGAAAGGACATGTGCCCACGGGTAGGGCTTGAGTTTCCGATACATGTTGGTTGTACCCTTACACATCTTATATGGAAACATGGATAGCTAAGTTTTGAGTAGTTAGGGGTATAGCTAGGAGTCCGGGTGAGGTCACACAATGTCTGACCATTAGTGCACGACATGTAATTTTCCATGTAAATTCCACCATGTGTATCTATATCATCTAGGCTCATATTTCAGCCTATGAGTAGCTTATAGATATTAGTTTTCTATATATAATGTGATGTTATCCATTATAGTGTATTTTGAGATATGATTTGGTATTTTGAGAGTTTGACTCTTCATTAAGTTATGTTGGATGAGTAGTTATGATTTATCTGTGTCCTTGAAGAGAGGATGTGGTTTGTAACCACCCTTGTTGCACTATGGTGAAGGTCCCTCATACCCACTACCTTCTGATTGAAGCCCCCATGATTCACAACGGAATTTTTCCTCTACCTTCTAAGTGGAACCCCTAATGCAAAACGAAATCAGTCTTCTGCCTTCTTAGTGGTACCCCTGTTGTAGTATTTCATTACTCCTATTCCTTCTAAGAGCTTCCATCATGATGCACTATGGCATGGGTCTTTTATGTTTAGAATGAAACCCCCATCATGCACTAGGGTGTGGGTCCTCTACCTTTTGGGTGGAACCACTTACCCCAAAACTCACTAGGTAATGATTCCTTTGTCTGCTAAGTGGAAACCCCTTATCATAATCATTTAAATGTCATCCACATGAATATTATGCCCCCTCAACTATGAGACACAGTGGCGAGGTGCAGGTAGTCCTTATATTTTCCTCTAAAAGATAAATGAGATGCTTGGATGTAGAGATCAAGATCACCTTTATCTCTCCAATGGGTTTATTTTGACCATATATATGTATATTTTTGGGTTTTCTTATCCCTCTTTCTTTTGGATGAACTAACATTTTGTTTTTTCTCTCTACTTTAATCCTCTTATTTTTCATAGTGTCCCGCTGGGTATGTATATACTCACCCCTATATGGGATTCAACAACACTTGTTCTATATTATAAAAATGGTAGGAACTTCAGTGGTGATATATAAGGAGTATGATGTTACTTTTGGGTGTATGTGCAACATTAAGTTGTTGGGCATAGAGATCTAGATCCATTCTCTTTCATATTTCTCATTTTTTCATGTTTTACTAGGTTTGGACTTCTTTTCTAGTTGGGCATTTATTATTTTCATTTCACTTATGATTATGCTATCATAATATACTGTATTCCCTAAATGTTGTTTCATGCATGATGTACTCTATATATAAATGCCTTTTATTATTCATATTTACAGTTGTATGGAGATCGTTGGGTGTTTGTGTATAGGTACATTAGTCTATGGAATCCCATTTTATATTATTCCTTCTTGGAATTTGTTTCCTTCTCCTAGAATATAAGAGATAGGCTTGGGGTTCTGATGACTTGACCTCCTACCATATAGGTATGCCCTAGTGTGCTAGGTTATGAAAGAGTGGTACTAGAGAAATTGATTCCTTGGGATGGTGTTTGGATTATTTCCCTTTTGATGAATTGGTTGGGAGTTAGGAAAATAGTGTCTGAGTGTTTTGAGTGTTTATTTTAGGTCAAGTAACCCAGTGTTGGTGTATTAACTAATGTATCCATATAATAGCATTGTAACTATAAATTTATCAACAACACATACCAAGACAATGGTTTTAGTGGAAAATGGTGCACACATCATATAGGATTGAGTCCATTGATCTTACTTCTTGTGAAATCTCCCTACATATTTAATCTTATAAAACCGAGGTTTTTCTTTGTCACTTTCATGAATCATCTATGAAGATATCCATCTAGGTTACCGATATAGGATTGTGATGAAGATCTATTGAGTGATGAGGCCTCCTTTCATGGTACATATCATGAGTAGTTTCCTCCATCTACGTAGGGGAAGAACCCTCATTTTTCGAGTTGAATATAGTACTAGAAGGGTAGGATGAGGATGACTACAATATTAGTGAAATATTTGAGTTTTGATGACAGAGGATGTTGATGTTCCATAACGAGGAAGATCCCTAGGAAGTATAGGATTGTCTTGAGTTGATTATCCAAGTATTTAATCTCATATAGATCCCAACTGATCAGATGGTTTCACTAGTAACTATTCTATTCTGTGGAGGAGTTAGGCACTGGTGGAGCCTAGTCACAAATATTCATAAGGAATTTGTACTCTCATTGACTGACTTCTAGAATCCATTTCATGAAGAGTATTACCCATTATGACTGTTCTCATTTTAGATTCATGATATTCTTCAATTATAGTATGGTATTATGATAGTTGATTAGTATACTGTGAGGTTCACCAATATTAGATGGTACTCCCTCAACATGGTGTGATTTGGTTACTTTTGGGTGTGTATGTTGGAGTAGGGTCTTCACAAGGAAATTAATTATCTTGTAGTCCCCCGGTGCATTCACTCCCATGTTGGAGTGTCATAGTGGGATATAGTTAAGGAGAGATTTCTATTTGAGTAATTCCATGCATATATAGATTGAATTTGGTGTAATGGGGATTATTTATCTGTAGATGCTAGAAGTTTCTAAATAGAAGGGTCTCAGCAATGGGTACCTTCTCATCAATGGATGCCGTAATATAGAATTTTTGTGTAGGGATCACATAGAGGACCAGGTTGGAATAGATATGGGAGATGTTATGTATGTGATAGATGTGGTCCCATGGAATTTGATTTCCCAACCCATTAAGATGACGAGGGAAAGAAGACAATAGATGGACCTCTATGAAAAAGGCAACATCATGATTGTGAATAACCTAGGTGTGGATAGGGAATCCCCTATGGAGGAAGTGTTGTAAGAGGATTAGGTGTAGCTTCTAAGGGAGGATATGTTGGTGGGGACTGATATTAGGAGATACTCCCACAACCACCACCAGAAGTCCCACATCATGCTTAGGGAGCTAACGGTTGAGGTTGTGGGTAGTTTCTAGCTATGGAGGTCTATGACCAGGCTACACATGAGATAATCTGAGTAATGATATATGTATATTAAAATCATTCTATAGTATTTATAAACATTGGTGTGATTAATTCCTTCATCTCCATATAGTTGGTTAGAGTTCTAGAGATTCTAGTTGAGACTTTGGCCCGACAACTTTAGATTTAGTTTCCTACAAGGAATGATTACTTGATATCACTTATATACCAGTAGTTTGAGATGGTTCTAAGTGAATATTTTTTATTATGGGTCTTATTTTCATTATGATGAGTCCTTATAATGTCATTTTTTGTATGTAATGGTTTTCCATAGTTTAGTACCATATAGACTACCATCATAGATGAGTTAGATGTCTTCATATATATGTGATGATATTATACTATATGGGTGAGATAGATATCATGGAGGAACGTGTATATATTTACATTAGGAAGCATCAACCCATAACCCTTAGTTTGAAATTTTATCTCTTCACGTAGAGGGTTCTTCGGGTATTTGGGTTGCTTTAATGGTGGAGGAATTTATGGGTGTATTTTCTAAGGATGTTATGGGACTTCCTCTTATTTTGGAGATGGACTTTTTCATTTACATTCACCTCTTTACTTAACTGAAATAATTTATGGAATATTAGATGTCTCCTACCAAGCTATGAAAGATGAGGGTGTAGTTGGAGGACCTTAAAGATAAGGGTTTTATTAGACCTAGTACATCCCCATTGGCAGCACCACTTTTGTTTGTGAAAAAGGTCTGTGGTAGATTAATAATTTACTTGGATTATCTTCACCTAAACAAGGTAATGATAACGAACAAGTTCCCATTTTGAGGAATGTTGAACTCTTTCACTAGTTGAAATGCTTGATATAGTTCCCAAAGAACTTCCTTTGTTTTGACTAACACTAGATGAATGTTCATGGGGCAGATATTCCCATGATTGAATTATGATGTCAGTATAGACACAATGAGTTCTAGGTGATGCCTTTAAGTGTGAATAATTACTCGACAATGTTTATGGATTTTATGAACTGAATATTCTAGACATAATATGAATGATTTGTATTTCTCTTCATTAATTACATGTTAATATACTCTGTGTCAGAGGAGGAGCATACAAATAACATGAAGATGGTCTTAGAGTTACATCTAGAGAACTTGATATATTTTAAGCTCTTAAAGTTCAATTTTTGGATTTTAAAGGTTTGATTTTTGGGTATTTTCATATATAATCATGGATTGATTATTCACCCAATGAATATTTATGTCATTGTTTATTGGGATCCACCCAATATTATAGTGGAAGATCAAAGTTTTCTTGCCTTTATAGGGTAATATAGGAGGTTCATTCTTGAATATTCTAGAGTAAAAACCCCTCTGACCACCCTTATATATAAGGGGTATTTGTTTATCTAGACTGAGTAATATTGGAGAGACTTCTAGAAGTTCAATATGAGGATGACTAGTGCTCCTTTATTGAGACCACCATAGAAGTTCATGTAGTATGTAGTGTTTTTAACTTCATATGGTGTTGAAATCAATTGCATGTATATGGATATATAGGTAGTAATTGTATATGTTTCAAGGTAATTGAGACCCCACGAGAATAACTATGTTACTTATGACCTAGATTTGGATGTGGTAGTCTTCACTCTCAAAATTTGGAGGAATTTTCTTATTGGAGAGTGTTATTTTATTTAATCAGACTATCAAATTCAAAGATTTACATTTATTTAGAGTTATATTATCCTAACATAAAGGAATTTTTTGGGGTTCATGGAAGAATATGAATTCAAGATCATCCATACTCCTATGAAGGTTAATATGGTTGCAGATGTTCTGATCATGAAATAACATTCTCTCCCAGTAGAGGAGGCATCCGAGCAGTTGGCCTCTTTTTAGCTAACCCTACTGGAGGAGAGGGGTGTATTTTTTATTTTGTCGATGGTGTTGACTTTTCTACGTATTCATCAAGTTAGGGGGCTCAGTTGGGAGACATAAACTATGAGATTCATTGAGATAATATATCATATTGGGATGTTCTAAATGGATTCTATGAAGGAGGGGATCATGTCATCCTTTTTCGCAGATAGATGATGGTTTCATCCGTGATGCGAGAGTAGGTGATGTGTAATTTTTATAATTATCCTTTTTCTATATACCCTGAAGTTGAAAATATATATAAGGAATTTGAATGGTAGTTTTGGCAGACTAGCATGAGGTAGAGGGTCACCAAGTTAGTCTCTTAGTGTCTCACATGACAATAGATAAAGGATGAGAAACAAACTTTAGTTGTTTTGATACAGCCTCCTATGTTCCCAAAGTGTAAAAAGGATGACATATCCTTGGACTTTATGATAGGTATTCCATGGACAAAAAGAATCCATGATTTCATCTGATTGATAGTTGAGATATTTACCAAGTCAGTGCACTTCCATATTATCAGCGAGCAGAGTTCGATTGAGATTTTTTGGTAGTTTTATGTGCGAGAGATCATCCGAGTTCTTGGGGTCCCCTTGATGATTGTCTTTGACCATGATGTGTAGTTCACATAACGGTTGTCGAGCGTCCTGTAGGTGGAATTTAGGACCCATTTTGGGATGAGTACGTTGTTTCACCCACATATGTATGGGAAGATCGAGCACATTATCAATGTTTTGGAAGATATATTGAGATCCTGTGTGTTATACATCTTCTAGAGCTAGGAGTATCACTTTACATTAATATATATTACTTATAAAAAAGATATGACTCTACTATTGGAATGTAACCATTCAAGGCCCAGTATGAGTGACCTTATGGGTCCCCCTTAGGTATTATTAAGGATAAAGATACATATCTTATTAGGATATCGATGTTGTAGGAAGTGGGAGAGAAGGTTTAGGAGATCCAAAATAATATGAGGAAAACCTAGAGCTAGTAGATATCTTACATTGATTGATGTCATATTCCCATTATGTTCAAGTAAGGATAAAATATTTTACAAGGACCCTCCATATGATAATGATTTTGAAATATTTTATAAGAAGGAAACATATAAATGTGGTTCATTGGGTTGTTTGAGAACTTTTTGAGGGTTGGGGAGGTTTCTTACCACCTATCCATTCATCTATTGTTGGATCTAGAAAATGATGTCTTCCATGTATCGCATCTGAGGAGATACGTGCATGATCCTATGCACATTATTAGTTGGGGAGATATAGACATTTAGGATTGAACACCTTAAAAAATTAATCAATGGTGATCATGGATTAGTTATAGATAATCTTGAAAGCATGGACCATTCCCTTGATTCATGTGTTGTGGTGTCACTAGAGTGTAAAAGAGATCTCTTAGGAGGTACAGAGCCATACGTGGGTACAGTATCCCCACATTTTTCATTAGCATGTGATTTTCATAGTGAAAATACTAGAATGAATGGAGAATGTAGGGACTCTATTTTTCCCTTTCTTGACATTAAAATATTTTAAAAAAAATTTCAGAGTTATGTTCTTATATGGAACGATATTCTAAGGAACAGTGAGCTCAAAATTGATATTATAAAAATATTAAATATTTTTAAGTCATGTGTGAACATATTTTTAGAATAAATTGTTTTTCCATTTTGTGGGGCCTAAAATGGGAAATCTGAGACCAAAGTTATTTTTGAAATATAGGGTTAACCATGGTTATGACATAAGGTTGGTCGGCTCCAAACCTCTGGTGGAAGAATATGTTAGTGGGTGCATTTTATTAAAAAAATAATTTATATATTTATTTTATTATAAAAACCCATAAACTAATTTCCTCTATAAATAACCTATTATAATAAATTTACATGGTTTGTTTTATAACCTTGGGATTATTTTAGATGAACTTGGACATTCTCTATTGGCTGATCAAGATCATAGGAAGACAAGAAATAGAATCGAGGTGGATCGACATGAAGCGAACACAGTGGGTCATCTTCATCCCTGGAGAACACATTATTCTGTAATGATCAAATCTAAATCAAGTCAAGACACATATTTTGTAGTATTTTACCCTTATTTGGATTAATCAATCATGAATATCTAGTCTACTTTGATTAATGGATTTTTCCAACAATTTCATGAGCCCTACAAAATTGTTAATTTTATTTATCCAATATAATCAATTTTTTATTTTGATATCACCACTGGATATAATTATTATTTTATCATTGGTTTAAAATTTTTGGAAAACAATTATTCAATTATTTTATATGATTAAACCCCCTTCTTTCTTCTCATTATTTTTCATTGGCATGCAGGTGGCAGTTCAAAATTATTAGACTGTGTTTGAGTGCATTCACATCCTCAGATTCATTGTGGTTACTCATATGATACATGTCATTTAATACCCATACATTTCATGTAGTTCTATATGGTTATCCAATCCACATGACCCTAGGTTCACTCTATTTTCATTACTCAGTGAATTCAACATTTCATTTCTCCTTTGCGTAGACATGAATTTCCACTCGTGAGTAGCCTATCTTGGGAATTATTTCACATAGAACATGATGTTATCATTTATATTGTATTTATAGATACAACATTGGATGTTTATGGTGTAATTATTCCTCATATGATGTTGTAATAGCAGTAGTGATCAGGAAATATCATCGGATAGAGGTTGGAGTTGGTAACCCACCCAGTTGCACTAGGGTGTGATCCCCCATACTCTTCTACCTTTTGAGTGGATCCATCATGATTCACTAGGGTGTGGGTCATAATATTTATGAGTGGACCCCCCCCCCCCCTTATGTATTAGGGTGTGGGTCCTCTACCTTCTGAGTGGCACCCCACTAACACACTAGGGAACAAGCCCTCTACCTTTTGAGTGGAACTACTCAGATGCACTACGTTGTGTGTAATGTACCTTCTAAGTAGTACCCTTCTAAAAAAATAGGTATTGGGTCCTATATCTACTGATTGGAACCCTCTTATCATACTATGTAATAGGTCCTTTACATGGATATTTTTCCCCCATTAACTATGTGTCAAAGTGGTGAGGTTCAGTTCATCCACATAGTTACTAGATATGGATACACAAGATGTTGGGATGTAGAGATGGAAATACCCTTACTCTATCATTTGGGTTTCTTTTTATAAAATATATGTATTTGTTCATTCATTTGTATTTATATTTCATTGGTTTGATATAACTATCTGTTTTATCTATTTATTTCTCCACTCTCAATTTTTTGGGGCATCTTACTCGGTATGTATATTCTCACCCCTGTATGGATTTTTCCTACACGTGTTATGTCTTATCAAAATGCTAGGAACTTTAGTAGTGATATCCATGGAGAATAGCAGTTATTTGTGGTGTTCATACTATGTTCAGTGATTAGGATTAGAGATCAGGATCCAGGATCACTCATTTTTAATCATTTTACAGTTTTATCAAGTTGAGACTTCTAATCTAGTTGGTCATTTATTTTTTCCCTTTCAATTTATATTATACATTCATACTATTTTCTATTCCATAGATATTATTTCATGTATTTTTTACTCTATATGTTTCTAACTTTTATTATTTATGTGTGTGGTTTCAGGGATATGGTTGGTTGTGTGTGTACAGGTACATAGGCTAAGGCCTTGTATTGGGAATTATGTCTTCTGGATGCTTGTTTCCATCCCCTAAACTATTGTAGGGGGCTTGGGTTTGTGACAACTCAACCTTTTGTTAGGAAATAAGGCCTTGAGGGGTTGGGTCATGACACATACAGTGATGGGTTGGGGATTATTATAGATATATGCGTGATGCATCAACCTTTATTATGAGATAAACTAGTTGGCTAGCCTTATAAAAAGAGTTTTTGTTATATACCAACCCATAGTTTAAACTGAATTGGATCAAGTCATTAGTAGTAAATATATCATGATGTTTGGGATCATGACATCTAATGTTATAAATTTCCTTCATCGAGAATTATGATATTATTATTCCTGTGATTATAGCATTGATATTATCCATGTATGTCTTCAATGCTCAATTTATTGATTAAATGAAACAAAAATAGTTATTTTTCATTCCATATTTATTTTTACTTATTTACACATAATATCTTCCACTATAATTAACCCTTACCAAGTATTTATGTTCATCCTTATTTTATATCCTTTCTCCTTCATATGAAGAAGGAATATTTGAATGATTTAAATGATTCCAAATGATTTCTATTACAACGTTTTATATTTTATTTATAAAAAATGGGAATCATGTATGTGCCTAGTTATTCAAGTATTCTAAAATATTAATTCCTTTGGGATGTGATCTCATCTATATTTTTTCAATTTAATAAATCTTACACTATTTACGAGTTACTAGAGTTAGGTTTGTTACATCCACAAGTATTGTGTCTTTTTCATCTTACATTATAATGTTTTTATTACTAACATAATGGAATGGCTTACCATATGAAGACTTGACTTCTTCTTAGGCTACCATTTATCAGTTTTCAACCAAAAAAGCTTCCTAACTCTTTCATTCATGGTGTATTAGTTTATATTCTAGACCACTCTGTATTGAAGTTCCAATTTAAAATAGATCTGGTCTATAAAGAATAAAGTTTATGATCGCATAACATAGATTGAAAAAGTGAGACAATCTATCAATAAAGATATAGGCAAAGTATAATGTGAATAAATGGATCATTGCCAGTATATGATGTCTCTATAAAGTGATTGTAGTTTAAATTAATGGTGCTTGGAATAATGGATATGTACCTTGAAAACCCAAAATGAGTCTTGAGAGCTAATTGTTCCCAATTCTTCGTGAAAAAGGAATGATGACGATGAATATCATGAACCTAAGTATTTGAACCAAGTAGTGATATGGTGGAAAAAATATGTCATGTGTAATAATTGACCATTTTGAATGATAGATTCCACTACAATTTTATGGAGGTGTATAAAAATTACAATACCATATACTTAGTTTTAAAGATACTTTTTGTTGGTAGGTCCAAATTTGGAAACACAAATAATCATTTATGTACAAAGTTTTCCCTTACTGAAGAATTCACTCTTTACTGATATCAAAAAAAAGAATCAGTAATTAAAAAACACTCAAGTAATGGAGTTTAGTTTTTTTGGAATTATTATTTAAAAGTGGTGTGGCCTTTATCCTTAGTCCTATCATTATTGGTCTATAATGATCCTTTTTAAAGTGGTGAAAATAGAAAATTATTTTTGTTTGGATTTGGAATGTATGGTTCATATGTAATTATGTATCTACAAATTATAGGACCCAATCAATTAATATTTCTTATATGAGATGATCCCTAAATAGATCTATATCATATTTGGGAGAGGGAGAGTTTACATACTCGAACCATATATGAATCAGAAGGGGCCTCATTATCATCATTAATTTAATTTTATAGTTCGTATATAAATATGAATTTAGGGATCCCAAACACTAGTTTTAGGGATAAATGGTCTTTTTATTCTAATTTGGGATCTCACATATTATGCATACCTTCATGGACCTAACTATAATTTATGGAGAATACTTCATATATAATGGACTACTATTAGTATTTTAAGGTCATGTAGTATTGACTATATACCATGATGTTCAATTTCTTGTGATAATGACTTGGGTGAAATTTAGTTTATGGTCATATATTAAGGAACATTATGTTAGGGTTATGTCTTCTCATCATGTAACCTTTTGTAAAATACCTAACATGAATGGGGGGGACTATACACAGAAGATATTATATATTAGTAATCATGTTTTTTTCTCATGATTGTGGATCCTGGTGTTGTTATGTATCTCGTGACAGTAAGAATCAAAGCATGCATATTTATCTTAAAGTTTCCCTATATAGATTATGGATCATACATTAGTGGGGTTTTGGGGGATTATTTCTTTTAAAAATAGAGTTAAAGTGAACTATAATCTACATGGATCTAAATATCTTGTTAGGATAACTAGCCTCAACAATAAACTATCTAAATCTATTTAGGATGTCATTATGTTTTACCATGTGTCACGTATTGTAATTTAATTTGATGAGAAAAATATGTATTAGTGTATTTTATTCTTTGAGAAAACTAATGGATATTGGATGAACATGCATCAGGACCTCCTACATAGATCTAGATCTCATTTTAGGTGAAAGGGTTAAGATTTATGAGGATTTGAGGTTAGTCCCTAGATAAAAGATTCATTCATCACTATGATTCCCATGTTAATAGGAATCAAGTCCCGTGTAGTTCTTGTATATGATGATCACAAATATAAATATATCATATGTAGAAGGAAATGGCATCTCAGTAATGGTCCTATTAAGGGAAACTGAATGAAAATAAAGGTACTCAAATGTTAATATCAAGTAATAATTTGGTCAAGGTGTGTGATTGGTCTCAGGATAGGTGGTCTAACTGTCACAATGTTTCCTGTAATTATAGGAATCAAGACACACGTAGTAATGATATATGAGGGGGTATTTTATCATTGTATGAATTGATAAACATAATAAGAGTTCATATATGGATCGAGCCATCATGAAAAGAGAATAGTTCAAACAAATAGAATATTGCCAATATCAAGGGAGGCCATGTAATAAAGACCTTTATGGTATGCAGTTTAATGAAAATTGATGATGACATAAATTATATGTGGGTCTTTCACTATAAAAAATAATACATAGATTTAGATATTTTATAATGAGAAGGGGATTAGGAGTGATAGTGATTTATGGATGTGCCCCAAATAAGGGTTCCAAGTGTCAGTATGTATCATGAAGTAACCTGAATCATCCCACACAATGTTTTGATGAATCCTCTATATATATCGCTTCATGTGTTGCAGAGAATAATTTTCCCTTGTTATTAGATTGAATTTTGATGGGAATCCATGAATTAAACCCAGGATAAAATATATGGCCTTCCTATCCTAATAAAGTGAAAATATATAAATGAGGGAATCCAAAACATTTTTTTTTTGGAAAAAGGTGAATTTAATTATATTATATGGTCCTATATACCACACACCCTTACATGAATATGGAACTCATATAATGATATGTAATCTTATAGAATTAACCACTCTAATCAGTTTAGGGTCCTGTAAAATGGACTCTACAACTCACAGTTTAGTGTCATGCAATAAGGATACATGTTCCATGTAGTTTAATAGTAAATGATGGGGATAGGTATTCCTGCCATAAACTATGATGCATCTCAATCTCTCTAATCATAATAATCAACTAGAACACCTAAGATTATGTGATTAATGATTAGTGTGAGAAATAATAGGAAACCGTAAGATAACCAATATTTCTTGAGAGTGAATGATACTGTTAATGGTAACCATACAATTTAGTATCATATAGTAAGGACATATTACATGGATTGAGGTTATGTGATGAGGAATATTTATATATATTATATCATCACAAGTAATAGATTAAATTATATATAGATTAATGTCATGCAGTTGGGATTTTTGAGTTTTATAGTTTAATGTCTTATGATGAGGAACAAAACCTTGTAGTTTCACATCATATAGAAGGGAATTTGGTTATTAAAAAACTATGAAAATAATTTCTTGATAAATATTATATTAGTGGCTAGTTTTATGATCTATCTATCCATTGAAATTATGGAAAAGGACCTATTAGATTAAACCTTATATATATAATAAGTTACTTCTAACACGAGATCTTGTTTTGGAGGTTTCTTCCCCAATATCATTAATTTTCTAAGAGCTAGAACTATCTATACATAAATTAATGGGAATAGTAAAAAAATTGAATGATTAGGAAAATTATTTCTAGTGAACTTATAAGTTATAAATTGTATGTTTTTGTTTCTTATTAATTAGATCTAACTTATCGAGTCTTTTTTGTCTAGGTTCATCTTCAAAGAACTGGTTGCAGATGGAAATGTAGAGTAAATGTAGTTGGACTTAAAAGGGTAAGATTTCTTTTATCCCATGTATAATAAAATATGGGGTAACTTTTGTAGAAGTAAAGTCCTGTTGTGATAATTTAACAAATCATATAGATATTTATCAATAAAATTCCTTTTTTATTTATACACCATATTTTTAATAATATTAGATATGGTTTTATTTAAGGAATGTATTTCAAAATACCATAGACTCTACTATAGTAGGTAAATAGTACATCTGGAAAAATTACATAATGTGCACTCTAAAGAGGCTTTATTGATAAATTTATTTGAATTAAATATTTCATTTGAATTTAACTATATTAAATTAATTTTTTTATTTATAATGTTAATATAATCATAATATTAATTTTTGGTATTTTTTTGAAATATTCACTTTTTAGGTGAATAGTAAAACTTGTAGTTTTTATCAAAACTATAATTTTTTTACATAATAATTATATTAAAAATAACTATAAATTTATAGAACCCTTTAATTGATCAAATGTTTTTATGTATTAGAACTATATGTTTCTAAATACTACAATAAATTTATAATACGTATGAACATAGTTAATATTTTCTAAAAAGCAATTTTTGGCCATTTTTAAATAAATATTATTTTCCTATAATTCAGTTTTGGATTTTTTTGAAAGACACATAATTTTTATTTTCTTTATTATAAACCAATTTATATTAATAAAATCAAAAAATTGGTAATTTTACCCTACACGGAAAATTTTAATCACAATAATACATTATCTTTTTAAAATGGGTGTTTATGTGTTACATGTGCCAATTTAAAAACTAACTTTTGTTACACATATTATTTATTTATGATAATTTTTTAATACTTTTTATTATTAGGTCCAAATTATGAAATAAGGTATATTTTATTTTTAAACATTAAATGTAAATTGTAGAGGTAAAAACTAGTTACCACGGTAAAACTAAAAATGATAAGAGTGAAAATTCTAAGAGTAAAGGACATAGAACCTATTTAAAACATCTGTTAAAATATAGAGTTGAGGTATGATTGAAATTATATCATACTCCATTCAATTATTTCCCATTTTTTGGACCCACTATACATGTGAAACATGTTCCCACTTTATATAAATTTGAAATATCATTCTCACCACTTAAAAAGTAGCCTCTCACCAACCCTCCAATTGCACTCAAAAATTAAGTTTCTTATAGAAACAAGGTTATTATTTATTCCCCTAGAATAATATTTCACCATATTAATATTCTAATTTCATGTGATTTTTATAATACCTTAATTTATAAGTGGTCCTTTAAAAGAAACCATAGTCCTCAAAGTGTGTACTAATTTTCCCTAATTTCTTTTCATTTCTATATTAATTTTCCAAATCTATTTTTTATTATAATATAATTAAATAATTTTTTATTTATTAATAATTTTATTATACTAAGGGAATAAATATTAACCACCTATCCCATTTTCCCTTATGGAAAACAATGACATTTGTGTGTGTGTGTGGACTACCGCCTTCACAAAGCATCATGTTTCATTCTATTTTTTCACCTTAAACAGATGGTCCCAATGATTAATTTAATATATAATATTTATATTTATAAAATATTTTATATTCTTAAATTATAATAAATATTATACATTTCACCCATTCTATGGAAATCAAAATAATCAACTGTGTGTATGTGCGGACAACTGCCTACATGGAATAATTGATTTATATTTTATTTATCTTAATTACCAACATTCATGGATGATTAAGATAATTATTTTAATATATAAATATTATCTTTATTAAATTAAAAATTAATTTAAATAGAAAACTTAAAAACCGATATACAATACGAGAAATAAACAATCATGGTAAATTCAACCGTCTAAAAGGGCATTCTATGAACAAAAATGATTTCTTCATAATATGTAATAACATAGTATAACTAATATTATTCTTATATTTATTTAAAATTATGATATATCACACTAATAAACACTATATAAGTTCATTTTACTTTTTTATAATGATAATAAAACTAAATCACTTATATAAGATTTACTTAATTATGATATGTTCTTATTTTGGTCTATTTAAACACATTATTGAACAATGTAATTAATTTTATCATGGGTGACACTAGGAATTTATTACATGATAATATATTAAATAAATAACTAAATAAATTTTTTGTTTTGTTTTTTTAATTGTAAAATATAAAAAATCCTTAATTACGATATCAATTTTCATCTCTTAAAAATAACTAAAACATTTGTAACACCCCTGGAAAAGTGAAACATAAAAAGACTAAATATTATTTTCCATGTCAACATGTTGTTCCTTTACATTTTCTATACTAAGTAATTAGAAGTAAAATTTTATGAAAATATTAACCTGGAGTAGTTTCAGGATGGGTTCACTCTTGGAGAGTTTACCATGGTGTGTGTCTCTGATTGAGGATAAAGCATACTCAAAAACATGTGTCGGCGTATCTATAAAGTCAATATTTATAAAAGTGGGCTCAATGGATAATAGAATTTTGTGTTTAGGGAATTAATAAATGTTATTATAGGAGATAAATGTAGTAATATAACCGGGTTCATGTCTAAAGGTTCATGTCATGAAAATGGTATCATAGAAATTTCCCAGCCGGAAGATCATTGACAATACATGGGTTTGAGGTGTGGGGTCCACGATGTGGGCATTGTGATTTGGAGGGGGTCCATAACACCCCTATAAATCTGATAATTAAAAATAATAAATAAGACTACCCATGTCAAAAATGTGCACCTTTTTTATTACATCCTGCCTAATTAAAACTCCACAGTTAACAGAGGCTTGACTTAAAGTAGTGCCGGGATAGGTGACCTCTTAGGAAGTTTCCTAGGGTGTGTGTGAGTGAGGAAATATGACACTAAAATAACATGTATTGGCCTATCTTTGAAGTGATTAATATGAAAATTAACACCTTTGGTTAATAAAATATGGTGTGCGAGGACGACATCTGAGGTATTTTAGGATATCCATAAGTTTATATGACCATGTTCATCACCCTGGGGTCAGGTTGTGGAAACTCTCTCATTGATGATATCATATTTAAGGATAATAAATAAAACTCAAATATAATTAATTTATAACATTATAAATAAATAAAAATAATCAATTACAGTAACCTTTCTGATTTGGTAATGATGAATTATGGGAGAATTAATAAATACACTGTTATAATAATTGGCTCAAGAGGATCAAGATTAATCAATAGATATATTTAAAATATATTCTGAATAACTAATATAAAAATATAGGAAAATTATATATTAATATAGGAAAATGATATATATATATATAAATAAATTTATTAAGTAGGTTTTTGAGATAGTAAATTTTTTTACACTAGACATTATGGAACATTCGGCTCTATGGAATTAAAGGTAAGATTTCTTAAACAGAAATTTTAATTTCTTGGGAAATGATTATGTTATATTGTATTTTTTATATTTTAGGTTGTAATTAATAACAATTTAATGTTTTATATCATGATTCTATCATTATATAAATATGTCATAATTCCCAAAAAAATCCTAAATTTTGAAAGTAGTGTGTGTGTGTGTGTGTGTGTGTTTGTGTGGATTTCCTAGCAATTATATACCTATCTAGATACATGAAAGTAGTTAAGGATGGGGAAAAGATATACCTATGGGTAATCACCTTGAAAATGATGGTTATGAATAAACTCAATATTCACTTCGTGTATGATTATTAGGCCAAAGATTTCACTCATAGATAGAATCTCTCAGAGGATATTATTTGGATAATTCACACACTCCTTGTGAACCATAATGAAGGATTTTCCTACCATTTCATTGGTCTCAAGCCATTAAAAACTAATAATATCAAATAAAATATTCTATTAATAACCCAAAACATTTAATGTACTCACTCCACTACATTATATGTATTTATTTGATACGGTTACATCGTATTACATTAAGAGTACCTCATAGTTTCTATGTTTATTATGATATATTATCCTATAAAACCACAATATTGTATTTACTAATTGGATAATTATTAAAAATCCATATAAATATTATTTAAATATGGATGTTAATTGATTATAAAGATATGTTGTTAATGTATTTTATATTTCATTCATTCCCTTATATGATGAATTCATTGGACTTATTTTGTGATGTTTGGGGCCTGCTATAGATGGCCTATAAATTGGATGCATGTGATAAAAATTATTGGTTATTCACATATATCTTAATCATTTATGTATGATTTCATAACACAAGGCCCTGAAAAAATGTTTAAGATGCACAATATTATAGAATCCATTAGTATGTGATCAGTACTTATTATCAAAGTTTTCTCTACGGATATAGTAACTCCTCACTTTGTTTGAATTATGGAATTATTTTGATCATTTTTTTATACTATAAAATTGATTTAGTTATTATTATATGATAAGTTTTGTTGTACACTACTCCTCAGCTCACCCTTATTTTGTTTTTCATTCCCCAATAAACCAATAAGATAACTATGTGTAATTTCAAAGGATCTTCTATAAGAGATAATAATTATATCACGAAGATTTTATAATGTATTTTATGTATCATGTGTAATGTAAGAAATATTTAATTTTCCATTAATCCAAGACTATTGAGTTGTTAATCCTTTTGAAACGCTTTTTTTCTGTACCAATAATGTTATATAACTACCAACTCTGGGTTTTTGAAGAGTGGGTGGTAATAGTTGGTATCAGGGGTAGTTTTTTAGAATCCTTGGGGAATATATTTAGAGGAACCTAATAATATATCACAAATATCTGTGAAACCCCTTCTAATCTTATAGAAGTTTTTCTTATAAAATGTAATAAATTTTTTTTTACAATTAAATATCATTTTCTGAATACATTTCTACCATTATTACAGGATATCAGCTAATGGAATTAATGAGAAACGTAACAGCACCTGTATTAAATAAAGGTATGTTCCTCCTAAGAATGTCAATGAGGATAGAGTTAGCTATAATTAGATCATAACTGTATTAGGGAAGTTAACCAAGGTTATGAAAAATTAACTTACCATATAGATAAATCTAATGATCCAAAATGTGGTGTAAAAATGTTGTACAACATCATATCACAAAAATCTATAACATTTAATATAACAAAAAATTAAATTATACATGATAAATGGATCAAGTCCATAGAAAATATATTTCTCACCTTATCATATAGTGAAAAGAGAAAACATCATCATGGTACAATATCATCTGAAAGAAGATGCAAATCATTGGTGGCCAATAATTTAGAACACTAAATAGTTATTAATAATAGAGCACATATAATAGGAAACTTTTATGGAGATAATATATAAAAAATGTTTTCCTCATGAGAAAAGGGATAAAATTGAATGCAATTACATGGCCTTAGACATAAGGAGAATAATAATTTTACTGATTATAAGGTCTACTTTATGATTTTAGATAGTCATGTTGGACACAGTGTATATAGAATAAAAATAAACATTTTCCATTTCTTTGATGGGATAAATATGAGCCTTTAGAGGTTGTTAGTTTCATGGAAATTTTCATTATAATAGGATATAGTCTCACGGGTCATTAAGAGAGAAAAGGAGTTATCTAAGACATATGTATCAAAACGTAATTTTGAGAAAAAAAAGGATTGTTGAGTACTATAAAAATAAAAGTATGTCAATGGGGAAGAAAGTAAGAGTGTAATTTCCCAATGCAATAACTATGAAAAGATAAATATTAGGACTTTTTTATGTTAAGGTGAGTATTTATAAATTTCATTGAAAAAGGCCATCTTTCTCATGAATGGAAAGGAAAGGTATAAATTATTTTATTTCAATGTTATAACTGTAATTATAAGGCACAATATAAAAACCAATTCCTCAAATGTTAGGGGAATTTACCTATAAAAAGGCTAAGGGTGAAAGTTTGATCTTATGTGATCATTACAGCCATGTTTGAAATACCAAAAGGAATGACAGATGGTACATTGATCATAAACTCAAATTTTGTGAATACATTATTTTATAATATATCTACCCACATATTTATATCATGAATATTTTTTGACAACATTGAATAATAATTTAATACTCTAATAAAATACTTTTCAGTTAATGTACCTAATGGGATTATTAATGAAAAGATGGTTTACCAATTAGTATCTATTAGTATTCATATAAACACCATTATGGAAAACATTATTGTTTTTCTTATGGTTTATTTTGAATTAATATTAGTTATGTGTTGGATCTCAATGTATAAACGAATAATGTATTGAAAATGAGATTATTATTTTTGAAGGGGGCATAAAATTTCTTATTTTCAAGGGAGATACTTCACCTCTCAAAATATTTATAGACTAAACTCTAGTAGTTCAACATAATAAAATTGTTGTTGAATAAGAATATAAAATACTATATATGGATGGGAATGAAATACTAAGGGTAAAGGATGTACACATTGTACAAGAATACATTGATATATTTCCATACGAATTACATAGTCATTCTCCAAAGCATAATGTTGAGTTTTTTATTGAACTAATTCCTTATGAAAAAACCCATATCTAAAACTTTATATAGAATAGAACTAGTGAAATTAGTAGAGTTAAAGAAAAAACTATAGGATTTTAGTGATAATGGATTTATATTACCTAATTTTTCGCCATAGGGATTCCCTATTTTATTTGTGAAAAATAAGGTTCATTCTATGATATTCTGCATCGATTATAGGGAGATCAATTGCATTACTATGAATAATCAGTATACTTTACCAATAATTGATATACTATTTAATCAAATTAGAGGAGTTAAATATTATTCAAATATCTATCTTCTCTATAGTTAACATTAGTTAATGGTGAAGAAGGATGATATACTGAATATTTCATTTTATATGAGATATCGACATTATGAGTTTATTGTAATTCTATTCAGATTGACTAATATTGTAACACCCCAGGTAAATAAAGAATATGAAATCTTTATATTTATCCATATTTGTGAATAAAATATTAATATTACTTTAAAGGGGATGCTATGCTCGATGGCGTACCCAATACGCAATAACGAGTTTCTTGGGAATCTTACGTTGCACTCTAATAATAAAATAATATTATTTTAAATGGTAGTTAACATGTAGACGTTTTATTGGTGGTAATGGATAGAAATAACTAAAATATGATTATATATGTTTTTTAAATGTTTTTACATTTATCAAAAGGCTTAAAATACGGAAAGAATTCAATTTTAGGCTTTTATACCCTAATTTTCACTAAAGGTTCACTTATCACCTTTTGATGGCGAAATGTCATTAAAAATAGTTTTGATCACTATTATACATTCTTTTGGACCAAATAAAACTCTTCTTTAGAATCGGGGCATCAAATTTTGCTTTCTGTAAATTTTTGGTATTTTTCCGATAAAGTTCATTTTTTAATGAATAGTGTAAAATGTTGTTTTTTAATTCAAAACCTCTTTTTAATCTATTTTATTTATATGATTATATTATCTTTTGAATTGGTTTTAAAGTGAAATTAGAAGATATTTTTACCATTAAATACAATAGTGGTCGTTGGAATTAATTTCACTTTGAAATCGGACTTAAACTAGTGTCAATCTTTTGATACTTATTGTTTCATAAAAACACACTATTTCTCTGACAGCGGGAATTAATTATTAAATTAATTAATGCAACTTATATGTTGTGATTTTTGTATAATAGACTTCTTTTTTGAATTTGGAATATCAAATATAGTTTAGGGTGATTTTTTGGTATTTTTCTGAAAAACTTCAATTTTTGATGAATAGTGAAACCACTAAGTGGTACTTATATTAAACTGATTTTTCGTTTAAATGAAATTTTACCACTTTTGTGTTTTGAATTTTAAAAATATGACATACATGGTTGTCATTAAGAAGTAAAATGTGGTTCAATGAGATAAAAATATTTTTTTGGTGAATAGTAACTTATAAAGTTTTTAATCGCGATTAGAGGTAATTAGTGCAATTTAAGGCAAAAATGATATTATAATAAAATTAAAATACCTTGACACATGTCCTACCCTTATTTTATGTGTCATGGTCGACCAAGAAAATCCATGAGTCAACTTGGGGACCCCATGGAACCACTTTGGTTGGAAAATGACATAAATACCTTTTATTTAATGTTAATGTAAAAAATGGCACAAACATGATATGTTTTACTAAAACAATTTTTTGATGGGGTTATACAAGTCATAGTTTTTATTATAAATATTAATTGGAAAGATAAAAATATTTCCTACATAATAGTAATTTATTTATAATTTTTAGACACTAAATAAATTAAATTATTTAAGACATAATAATGATGCAGTGATGACATATTTATTTGACGATTTAAATAAAATGGAAAGATAATGTAAAATCTATGAACTAAACATGTCCAAAACTTATTGGATGGGTGTATTTCGAACCCTTATCACCTTATCCAAGAATTATATCAATTTGGGACCTTTTAAAACCGAAACACATTTTCAAATAAAGTAATATTTCTTTACTTTCCAAAAGTTCCCCTCCTCTCCTCTTATAAAAGGCCCCCACCTCTACCTCATTTCACACACTCCTCAAGCCTTTGGCTCGGCTAACCCCTGCCCATTTACTCTATCCACATCCCTCTCCTCATCCTAGAGGATTCCCTTTGGGCAGAATCCTTTCAAAGGAGGCCTTTAGGCTCAAATCAAAAGGAGTTACACTTTTAAAGGTAATTCATTCTCTCATGTTCATTTGTTTTATTTTGCTTCTCCAACCCCCTAAACTCTTTTTATTTACTTATTTTGTAACAACACCAGTATCTTCAATATACTAGGATGTTGTTATAAGATTTATTCGAGCTACACTCTCACACAACTACATCAAATGGTTAAAGAACATACGGTTTTCGTGGATGGCGAAATTCTGCCTCCCGAAACGATGATTGTTCAATACTCATTTAACACCTTCAAAGGTGGCCATTATGATGTCACTATTTTTATATATGATATATAATATGTTTATGTTTTACTTATGCTTCTGTATTTTTCATTTGTGTCTTACCTTTATGGATTCCATTATGGGTATACGTGATATCTTCATTTTAGGAAGTGCGGACTACCGCCCCCTCAAAGTGATGTGATTCGTTAATGCCATACGTGGGACGTATAAAGGATGGATTTAATGTTATTATATATGATGTTATACTGGAACTATTATATACCTCTATATCATTATTATTTCTTTCCATTAAAGTATGAGATAGAAATGAAAGTAGCGTTCATGCGTACGTACGGCTTACCGTCTCCATGAACGGTGCATTTCATTTCTTATCCCCAAATGTAATGTACTATTATAAGTACATGTATATAATGGATATATATGATTAATGATACATATAAATGGTGAATATAATTCTGTAATTAAAATATACATACCTATCATTTAGTTTTAATTCCATTAATATGACAAAGAAATGAATGTAGCGTTCATGCGTACGTACGGCTTACCGTCTCCATGAACAGTGCATTTCATTTCTTACCTCTAAATGATTATGTAATATTATAAATACTTGTATATGCTGGATATATATGATATATATGATATCCAAATCAGGAATGTCATTCTGGATATAAAGAACCTTTGACCACACGAACAACATGTAAATTGTAAGAAGTCCACTTTCGACTTAAGAACCAAATATCGACAAAACAAACATTATTAACTTAAACGATTACATAATGTTTATAACATGGAAATAAGTGATATAAAATGAATAATGAACTTGAAAAAGGTTCTTAAGCGAATATAAATTAACTCAAGTTTATTATTCAGGATGTTAAAGAACGATCGAGTCAAGTCGGACCCAAGGTAAGGGATCCTACTCCTCTCTTTCTTTTTAAGTACACACTTTTATATCATTCCTTTTAAAGCTCATCTTTCTTGTTATTGGGATGGTCTTTTATATTACACATACTGTAATTTTTATGTTCATGTGATGAGATACCCTATTCTCTCTCATCAATCCATTTTGGAAGTTTTGAGTGGCGCCGTTAGGCAGCCGAACTTTCATAAGAGATCTAACCTCTCTCTTTCTTTTTAAGTACTCTCCTTTATGTCACTTCTTTTAAGATCCTCTTTGTAATGTTGGGGGATGTTCTTTTATATTCCTCTTGTTGTAAATTTTATTTTAATGTGATGAGATACCCTATTTGATCTCATCAATCCATATTCGGAAGTTTTATGTGGCGTCGTTAGGCTGCCGAGTTTTTGTAAGGGATTTTTCATCTCACTTTTATTCCCATGATATTTATGCTACATTTGCCACAAATTCCATTGAGTGGTGTATGTACTGCCCATTATTCTACTCTTTGTGTAATATACTTTCGTTTATGAGTATTTACATCAATGATCTATTGTCCTTCTTTCATGGGGTGTATGTTTTGAAAGATACCCAAGTCGGTAAGGGAACCTTTCACCCTCCTCTTTTTTAAAAGACTTCTTTTGTTGGGTCTTTTAATTTACATATTGTTATGTTGGGATATGTTCTCATATATCCTTATTGATGTAAATTTTATGTCCAAGTGATGAGATACACTTTTTATCTCTCATCAACTCATTTTGATGTGATGCCGTTAGGCTATCAAGGGAACTTTTTAACCCAATTTCGATTTCTTTGGGTTCAACATGTAGTCATTGAATATGTCATCCTTTAAATATGTGTGAATGACCTTTGATTATTTTACACTTAATATCCACTTATATTTGGTGTATTCGTTTGTCACACATAATTATGTAATTGATTTTCCTTAAACCAAGGATACCGTCTTTGTAAGGGACTTCGTCTCAACCTCCTTTCATTGAGGCATATTTCGTTTTATACACAACTTTCTTTTATACGGTGTATAAATCCCTTTGAATTTTACGTTTATACAAAAGGAAGCTTTTTCTACGAAGCGTTTTACTAAACGAAAAAAAAGAATGTTTTTTTTAATGTACGCGGTGACAACGACCTTTTCCGCCGCTGCGAGTATTATTTGATCTTTGGCTTCCCCAACAAGACGTAATGTTTTTAAAATAAAATAAATACCATATACTTCTTTTTGTATTTTGGTATTGAAAATGGTTTTGATAAAGGATTCTATTATGATTGAAATGTGGAAATGTTATCATTCCTTTATATTGGTTTTATGTTTTATGATTTTATTATGGTACTTGGACATTTTAACGGGTGGTTATGTTATAAACCATATGACGGGTGGTGCCGTGAATACCGGGACGGGTGGTTACGTTATAACCTCCAATGAATTTGGTATGGAAGTCGGCCGTATGGCTATTCCATTAAGTATGTATGGAAATTGGCCGTATGGCTATTCCATTAAGTGATATGTGTGGAAGTCGACCGTATGGTTATTCCACTTAAGTATGTTTATGTCCCAAGTTACCTTTATATATGTTGTGTGTTCTCTATATGGGTTTTATGGTAATCCTTTGGTTACAAAAAGGTAAGTAATGATATTTTATTCAGTGAAGATTTTTTACTACTTCATAAAGGAGAAAAGTATTACTTTGATAAAGTATACATGGTTTACTTTTGGTTTTGATAAACTAACAGTTTTTATTCTTTGTGTATCCCTTACTGAGTTTTTATGCTCATCCCAAGTTTTTGAAATGTTTTTCACAGGACTTAGCGTGGAATAGGGTCAAGGATGGGATCAAGGGAAATTCATGCTACCTAAAACATGAAACTAGACATGTTTCTTTTTAAGAGTTTTTTATTTTATGGAAATTTAGTAGAAGAGACTACTTTGTAATCTTTTGAGATGTAATAGTTATGTCCTAATTCTCTAAAACTCTAAACCTGAAAATATCCTCAATGTGAATTATTCATTTAATTCAATTATAAGTAAGGTTTAAGGCTGGGGCCTTATAGTTGGTATCAAAGGTCGGTTTAGATAACTTTAGAGGTTAGGGTATTCTTTAAGCATAAGTAACATTACCATAATGGTGAGGATTTCAGACAGAGTCCTAGTTTTAGATAAAGTGAATGAGTAAGAATATCTTAGTGTTTATCTTCCTCATTAGTACATGATGGTTTTGTTGATATACTCACACTGACATTTCTGTTTTAAGTGAATGGATGGATCTAGCAGGCACCAAAGAGACAACAGGTTTGAAGGAAACTGTGGTGGTTCTCTGATTAAGATACTAGATAAAATGGAGGATTCAATGAGGAAACTCGTGTTTGTCCTAAACCAAATATCAAGGAGTCATGATCAACCACTTGAACCTTGGTATGTTCTGTAATGCATCATGTACGAGATGACTAATCGATGTGGAAGTTCAGGTAATAATTATAAAGGTAACCATTAGAGTTTATATGATCCTTACTTTTGAGGTAATTATGGGTTACTATATGTTATGATTGAAGTGAAAGGCATGAGATAAAATTGAGGTTGAATTATGTTATTGTTATTTTTGATGATTTTATCCCTTTTTGGGGAATTATTTGAGAATTATATAGTTTTGGAAAAAGGACAACACGTAGACCGTGTGACTACCTGTCGCGTCGGACAAAGCTGCGGGAATCGAACCCACAACCAAAGTGCGACTAGTATTTATCGCCTACCACTGGACTATGTGAAGTCCCTGGTTAGTTTGACTGATTCTTATTTTTTTAAGAGTAATTTGATTTTGGGTTATTTATTCAAATGATTAACCTATCATAGAGGATATGTGATTAGGATAATTACTTTTCAATGCGAGACTTTAAGAGAAACTGATTTTGTTTGGAGATAAATGTTACGATTTAACTTGGAAGACTATGTGACTAAATCCTTCAAATGTTTGGATTTCAATCTTAGATTGGTTTACTTTGAGGAATTTTATGGATAAATTTTTTATCGGATGGTCCTCGTTTAACTTTGGGTTTTGTTGGACAAATTTTGGAGATTAAGAATAGATTTTCTTTCTAATGGGTTATCCTTTTCTAGGTTATTTGATCTTGTACTAATCTTTTGGGTTTTGGTTTTGGTTAAAGTCTAAAGACCCGGGAAGAATGTAGTTCTATTTTTGGGGTTAGGTAATTCTCTAGAAGTTGATTATAGTACTCTTAATGTTAACAAGTCTTCCTAAATACGTGCCTTTTGGATAAAATATGAGTTTGTGTAGGGAATCTAATAAAAGTTGAGAGTCAACATGATAAGTGATTATGTTTCCTTATGAATAAATTCCTCAATAAAAAGTAGCTTAAAACAAAAATGTTTTCTATTAACTTTTCCTACTGGGGAATCGAATACCGTTTAACCCATCACAAGTTTGTGATTTTCTCATGGTTAACTTTCTCCTAAACATGTTTTCTATCACTCTCCATCAGAACATGACCCTTTGCTTTTTCTTCCATGTCCATGTTTTCCTACACGGAATCCTATTATGGGTTAACTTGGGTGACCTTTGTACTTATCTTTCTTTATTTTAAAGTGATTGTTTTACCGACTCTTCTCCGATGTGGGACTTTCAAGGATGTTTCCAAGCCCAATTTTAAAATTGCGAGGACGCAATTCCCAAAAGGGGGGAAGGATGTAACACCCCAGGTAAATAAAGAATATGACATCTTTATATTTATCCATATTTGTGAATAAAATATTAATATTACTTTAAAGGGGATTCTATGCTCGATGGCGTACCCAATACGCAACAATGAGTTTCTTGGGAATCTTACGTTGCACTCTAATAATAAAATAATATTATTTTAAATGGTAGTTAACATGTAGACGTTGTATTGGCGGTAATGGATAGAAATAACTAAAATATGATTATATATGTTTTTTAAATGTTTTTACATTTATCAAAAGGCTTAAAATATGGAAAGAATTCAATTTTAGGCTTTTATACCCTAATTTTCACTAAAGGTTCACTTATCGCCTTTTGATGGAGAACTGTCATTAAAAATAGTTTTGATCACTCTTATACATTCTTTTGGACCAAATAAAACTCTTCTTTAGAATCGGGGCATCAAATTTTGCTTTGTGTAAATTTTTGGTATTTTTCCGATAAAGTTCATTTTTTAATGAATAGTGTAAAATGTTGTTTTTTAATTCAAAACCTCTTTTTAATCTAATTTATTTATATGATTAGATTATATTTTGAATTGGTTTTAAAGTGAAATTAGAAAATATTTTTACCATTAAATCCAATAGTGTTCGTTGTAATTAATTTCACTTTGAAATCGGACTTAAACTAGTGTCAATCTTTTGATACTTATTGTTTCATAAAAACACGCTATTTGCTCTGCCAGCGGGAATTAATTATTAAATTAATTAATGCAACTTATATGTTGTGAATTTTGTAAAATGGACTTCATTTTTGATTTTGGAATATCAAATATAGCTTAGGGTGAATTTTTGGTATTTTTCTGAAAAACTTCAATTTTTGATGAATAGTGAAACCACTAAGTGGTACTTATATTAAACTGATTTTTCGTTTAAATGAAATTTTACCACTTCTGTGTTTTGAATTTTAAAAATCCGACATACATGGTTGTCATTAAGAAGAAAAATGTGGTTTAATGAGATAAAAATATTTTTTTGATGAATAGTAACTTATTAAGTTTTTAATCGCGATTATAGGTAATTAGTGCAATTTAAGGAAAAAATGATATTATAAAAAAATGAAAATACCTTGACACATGTCCTACTCTTATTTTATGTGTCATGGACGACCAAGAAAATCCATGAGTCAACTTGGGGACCCCATGGAGCCACTTTGGTTGGAAAATGACCTAAATACCTTTTATTTAATGTTAATGTAAAAAATGGCACAAACATGATATGTTTTACTAAAACAATTTTTTAATGGGGTTATACAAGTCAGATTTTTTATTATAAATATTAATTGGAAATATAAAAAGATTTCCTACATCATAGTAATTTTTTTATAATTTTTAGACACTAAATAAATTAAATTATTTATGACATAATAATGATGCAGTGATGACATCATTATTTGACGATTTAAATAAAATGGAAAGATAATGTAAAATATATGAACTACACATGTCCAAAACTTATTGTATGGGTGTATTTCGAACCCTTATCACCTTATCCACGAATTATATCTATGTGGGACCTTTTAAAACCGAAAAACATTTTCAAATAAAGTAATATTTCTTTACTTTCCAAAAGTGCCCCTCCTCTCCTCTTATAAAAGGCCCCCACCTCTACCTCATTTCACACACTCCTCAAGCCTTTGGCTCGGCCAACCCCTGCCCATTTACTCTCTTCACATCCCTCTCCTCATCCTAGAGGATTCCCTTTGGGCATAATCCTTTCAAAGGAAGCCTTTAGGCTCAAATCAAAAGGAGTTACACTTTTAAAGGTAATTCATTCTCTCATGTTTATTTGTTTTATTTTGCTTCTCCAACCCCCTAAACTCTTTTTATTTACTTATTTTGTAACAATACCAGTATCTTCAATATACTAGGATGTTGTTATAATATTTATTCGACCTACACTCTCACACAACTACATCAAATGGTTAAAGAACATACGGTTTCCGTGGATGGCGAAATTCTGCCTCCCGAAACGATGATTGTTCAATACTCATTTAACACCTTCAAAGGTGGCCATTATGATGTCACTATTTTTATATATGATATATAATATTTTTATGTTTTACTTATCCTTCTGTATTTTTCATTTTTGTCTTACCTTTATGGATTCCATTATGGTTATACGCGATATCTTCATTTTAGGAAGTGCGGACTACCGCCCCCTCAAAGTGTTGTGATTCGTTAATGCCATACGTGGGACGTATAAAGGATGGATTTAATGTTATTATATATGATGTTATACTGGAACTATTATATACCTCTATATCATTATTATTTCTTTCCATTAACGTATGAGATAGAAATGAAAGTAGCGTTCATGCGTACGTACGGCTTACCGTCTCCATGAACGGTGCATTTCATTTCTTATCCCCAAATGTAATGTACTATTATAAGTACATGTATATAATGGATATATATGATTAATGATACATCTAAATGGTGAATATAATTCTGTAATTAAAATATAAATACCTCTCATTTAGTTTTAATTCCATTAATATGACAATGAAATGAATGTAGCGTTCATGCTTACGTACGGCTTACCGTCTCCATGAACGGTGCATTTCATTTCTTACCTCTAAATGATTATGTAATATTATAAATACATGTATATGCTGGATATATATGATATATATGATATCCAAATCAGTAATGTCATTCTGGATATAAATAACCTTTGACCACACGAACAACATGTAAATTGTAAGAAGTCCACTTTCGACTTAAGAACCAAATATCGACAAAACAAATATTATTAACTTAAAAGATTACATAATGTTTATAACATGGAAATAAGTGATATAAAAGGAATAATGAACTTGAAAAAGGTTCTTAAGCAAATATAAATTAACTCAAGTTTATTATTCAGGACGTTAAAGAACGATCGAGTCAAGTCGGACCCGAGGTAAGGGATCCTACTCCTCTCTTTCTTTTTATGTACACACTTTTATGTCATTCCTTTTAAAGCTCATATTTCTTGTTATTGGTATGATATTTTATATTAAACTTACTGTAATTTTTATGTTCATGTGATGAGAGACCCTATTCTCTCTCATCAATCCATTTTTGAAGTTTTGAGTGGCGTCGTTAGGCTGCCGAACTTTCGTAAGAGATCTAACCTCTCTCCTTCTTTTTAAGTACTCTCATTTATGTCACTTCTTTTATCTCCTCTTTGTAATGTTGGGGGATGTTCATTTATATTCCTCTTGATTTACATTTTATTGTAATGTTATGAGATACCCTTTTTGATCTCATCAATCCATATTCGGAAGTTTTATATGGCGCCGTTAGGCTGCCGAGTTTTCGTAAGGGATTTTTCATCTCACTTTTATTCCCGTGAGATTTATGCTACATTTGCCACAAATTCCATTTAGTGGTGTATGTACTGCCCATTATTCTACTCTTTGTGTAATATAATTTCGTTTATGAGTATTTACATCAATGATCTATTGTCCTTCTTTCATGGGGTGTATGTTTTGAAAGATACCCAAGTCGGTAAGGGAACCTTTCACCCTCCTCTTTTTTAAAAGACTTCTTTTGTTGGGTCTTTTAATTTACATATTGTTATGTTGGGATATGTTCTCATATATACTTATTGATGTAAAATTTATTTCCAAGTGATGAGATACACTTTTTATCTCTCGTCAACTCATTTTGATGTGATGTCGTTAGGCTATCAAGGGAACTTTTAACCCAATTTCGATTTCTTTGGGTTCAACATGTAGTCATTGAATATGTCATCCTTTAAATATGTGTGAATGACCTTTGATTATTTTACACTTAATATCCACTTATATTTGGTGTATTCGTTTGTCACACATAATTATGTAATTGATTTATCCTTAAACCAAGGATATCGTCTTTGTAAGGGACTTCGTATCAACCTCCTTCCATTGAGGCATATTTCGTGTTATACACAACTTTCTTTTATACAGTGTATAAATCCCTTTGACTTTTACGTTTATACAAAAGGAATCTTTTTCTACGAAGCATTTTACTAAACGACAAAAAAAGAATGTTTTTTTTCACGTACGCGGTGACAACGACCTTTTCCATCGGCGCGAGTATTATTTGATCTTTGGCTTCCCCAACAAGCCGTAATGTTTTTAAAATAAAATAAATACCATATACTTCTTTTTTTATTTTGGTATTGAAAATGGTTTTGATAAAGGGTTCTATTATGATTGAAATGTGGAAATGTTATCATTCCTTTATATTGGTTTTATGTTTTATGATTTTATTATGGTACTTGGACATTTTAATGGGTGGTTACGTTATAAACCATATGACGGGTGGTTCCGTGAATACCAGGACGGGTGGTTACGTTATAACCTCCAACGCATTGGGTATGGAAGTCGGCCGTATGGCTATTCCATTAAGTATGTATGGAAATTGGCCGTATGGCTATTCCATTAAGTTATATGTGTGGAAGTCGACCGTATGGTTATTCCACTTAAGTATGTTTATGTCCCAAGTTACCTTTATATATGTTATGTGTTCTCTATATGGGTTTTATGGTAATCCTTTGGTTACAAAAAGGTAAGTAATAATATTTTATTCAGTGAAGAGTTTTTACTACTTCATAAAGGAGAAAAGTATTACTTTGATAAAGTATACACGGTTTAGTTTTTGTTTTGATAAACTAACAATTTTTATTCTTTGTGTATCCCTTACTGAGTTTTTATGCTCATCCAAAGTTTTTGAAATGTTTTTCACAGGACTTAGCATGGAATAGGGTCAAGGATGGGATCAAGGGAAAGTCATGCTACCTAAAAAATGAAACTAGACATGTTTATTTTTAAGAGTTTTTTATTTTATGGAAATTTAGTAGAAGAGAATACTTTGTAATCTTTTGAGATGTAATAGTTATGTCCTAATTCTCTAAAACTCTAAACCTGAAAAGATCCTCAATGTGAATTATTCATTTAATTCAATTATAAGTAAGGTTTAAGGCTGGGGCCTTATAAATACACCTTATAATTTTTTTATATAATGAATATAGTATTCAAGGATTATCTTGATAACTTCATGGTGAATGTTTTATGATATATTGATATAATTTGAAATCTATAAAGATCATGAAAACCATCTATGAACAATTCTTGAGAACCTTAGAGAAAAGAAACTCGATAGGAAATTTATTAAGTATTAATTTCAGATCCATGAATTTTGTTTTCATGTCTATATTGTATCTATGGATTGAATATTTTTTGATAATTTTAAGATAATAGTAGGTAAATAATTTTCTAAGAAAGTGAATATAACTTAGATACATAGACTCCTTGGTTTATAAGGATATTATCGAATGTTTTTTCAAAACATTTCTTTATTTGCCAAATCATTAACCAAGTAGACACATAAAAGGCATAAATTCCCAGGGTCTAACAAATGTAATGATAATTTTTAATAGATAAAGAGAAGATTGATTAATGAATTTATATTTAATTTAACATTATTAAAGGAATGATTTGTAATATATTTTCATACATTGAAGAAAGGACTATGATCCGTCATTTTATTGGATTATAAAGTTGTTTCTTATGAATCAACAAAATTGAATATCCATGAACAGAATTACCTATCACAAAAACATGAGTTCGATAAAGTAATACATTCCTTAAAGATATAGAAGTTCTTTCTCTAATAAAAATGTGAAATATATATAGACAAAAAAAGTCTGAAGTATATTTTCTCTTAGTACGATCTCAATGTGAGGTGAAGAAGATGGATGAGGCTACATAAGGGAAATGATTGATCGATACACTACCACCTTGGGTAGGAAGAGAAGGTTGTTGATTCATTGAGAAGGATAGACAATAGAGTTATATCTATGATGAGTATTAATAAGGACCGTATATTTTTAGAATCTAGTAAAGATAGACATTGTAATTTTTAGGTAAGGGGAGACATCATTTCTTTTCCAAAATATTAACAAACCATATTTACTTAAAAATATTGGGAATTACCAGTAGGATGATAAGGATTTATAAAGTAAGATTGAAGTAGTGAATGATGGTAAATTGATATAATTAATTTATATAGATTGATTGTTGATGTTTTGAAAGAATAAATATGTTCCATCCATACCTAATATAAATATGGATCTACTAGATGAAGTGCTTAGCTCAAATTTATTTATACACCCTAGTAGAAAAAATATGTATAGGAATTTATGATAAAAATTCTAGTGATATGGTATGAAGAATAAATTTGTGGATCATGTGCCTAGATTCCTTGTATTCTAATAGGTAATGGCTAAAAGACAACATCCTAAGGGGGTCATTCAACCTCAAACTATAAAAATATGAAAGTTGTATAATATTTAAATAGACGCTTTCATCAGAATATTGAAAAATCCATTGAATAATGATATCATATGGGTATTATTTGATCACATTACGAAGTCTATGAATTTTATATTAGTAAGAGAAGAACTACCTCTTGATTTACGTTCCTTGATCTATATTAATGAAATTGTGAGACTTCATAGGGAACCTCAATAAATTGTATCTGATCATGGCCCTCAATTCACATCTAAATTTTGGAATATTCTTTAAATTTTCTTAAAACCAAAATATATTTAGTTACTTCCTATCATTTCCAAATTGACGTATAGTCAAAAAGGACTATTTAGACACAATAATACATTTTATATCAAATTTTATGTACTTCGTAAGACCATCATATTGGTATGTACCTCTAGTGTAATTTTTATACAATAGTGACTTCCAATAGATCATCCAAATGACACAATGTGAGAAATTTTATGGAAATATATTTCATACTTTAACTTTTTAGGATTAAGTTATTGAATGTAAATTAGTATGACCAGCAAATATGGAGGACGCAACTGTGAAATTAAGGACTATACAAGATCATATCAATGAAGATCAATGTAGACAAAAGAACTATACTAATAATCGAAGGAAATACATGGAATTTTAAGTGGGGTCATGAATTATTAAATTTTTCACCATGTAAAAGATATTAATATTTTGGAAAAAGGTGAAGTTATTTCCTTGGTATATTAGGACTTTTGAAATTCTAGAGAGAACTGGAGTTGTAGCTTATTAATTTGATATGCCACCCAATAATTATGAATTATATGATGGCTTCCATATTTCATTATGGAATAAATACATTACATATCCAATGAATATAGTAACATTTACGATAATATATTTTTAAACTTAATTTTATTATAATGAAGATCCTTTCCATATTCTTGACTCTAGAAAAAATGTTTAGTGGAATCAGAAAACTAATATGGTGAAAGTATTTTAGTAAAATAAAAAACTAGAGGATGAAACATATGAGCCTCAATAATAAATATAAAAGGAATACCAATATTTTTTAATAGCTTACATGTATCCAATTTTGAATAAAAATATTAGGTGGGGAGAATGTAATACTTGAGACCCTACTATAGTAGGTAAACACCACATCCCAAAACTATTACATAATGGACACTCTAAAGAGACTTTATCTTTCTCTTCATTTAATTGTTAAATTGTAATTTAAATTAAAATAATTAACATCAATATTGGTTTTTTATTTTAAATGTTTTTTAAGATGATATTTTTATGATCTTTCTGAAATAGTTGATTTTTTGGTGTATTGTGAAAAATATAGTTCCTATAAAAATTGAATCTTTTACGAATTAACTACTATATGATCAAGAAAATTAAATTTTAAAAACCTTTTCATTTATCAACTATGTGATTGTATATATAAATTATATGTATCAAAATAAATATCTAAATTTATAAAACCAATGAATTTAGTAATATCTTTTAATAAAAGAAACTATTTTTGGTCTTTTTTAAATTAAATATTATTTTTTAAATACTTTTTATTATATTTAAATCCGCATAAATTTTGTTTAATTTATAATAAACTAACTTATATCATTAAAATTGAGTATATTGGTAATTTTTTCCAATACATTAATTTTAATCAAAAAATACACTTTTTCATAAAAATCGGTTTTTAGGAATTACATTCGCTAACGCTAAAATTGAGTTTTCTATGTCATATAAATTTTATCTAATAAATTTTATTTCATATATAGAACCATTATATGTATATATATATATTATTTAATAAGTTCTATTTTAATTTTTCATTAAATGTACATTACCTAGGTATAAAAAAGTTACCACGGTAAAATAAAAAAATCGAAAAAATGAAAATTATAAGAGTAAAAGACTCAAAAACATGATTATAACATTTGTGAAAAAATTGATTTAATATAGACCTTATATATCCCATTAACAAATTATTGTCCATTTTTTATGTAACTTGATATCTGGAACATGTGAACCCTTTATATTAAGTTGAAATATTTATAAAAGTAACATTCTCACCACTTATAAAAAAGGCATCTCAATATCCATTAAATAGAACTCATAAATTAGGTTTCTTATTGAAAATATTCACTTATTCCATAAAAAGTAATCTTATTTCACCCTATTAGTATTTTGGTCACAATTTATTATCCTAGTTCCTCCCTTTGCAAGGATTCCTGCAAGGGAAATCCCAAGTCCTCAACATGAGTACTAATTTTCTCCAATTTCATTACATTTTATATTAATTTTACAAATATATTTTTCTTATTAAAATATAATTATATCATTATATTTTGCATAATTAATTTTATTATGATATATAAATTACTATTAACCTCTTTTCCCCTTTTATTTTTAGTAACACAATAATTTCATTCAGGTATGTGTGTGAACTTCCACCTCCACGAAGCATCATTTTTTGTTTTTCTTAACCTCCTTAAATGTATAGTCCTAATGTTTAATTTAATAAATATTTATTATATTTATAAAATATTTCATATTATTATTTGTGAAAAAATATTATACATTTTCTCCCTTTCTATTGAAAATTTAATCATCAACAATGCATACATGCAGACTACCTGCTCTATGGAAAGATTGATCTCTATTTTATTCATTTCATAATCACATTTCATGGATGGTTTTTAGAATTATTTTAATGTATAAACATTATTTTTATGAAATTATTATGTTTCTATAAATAAAAATTGGACAACCTATTAGAAATATGATCTATAAACAATTGTGGTAAATCCAATCATCTAAAATAGCATGTTAAGAGAAAAAATGTTTTCTTCATACTAAAAATAACTTCATATAGGTTATATTCCTATTTTTCGTATTTAAAATTTGAATATATCACATAAATAAAAAGTAAATAATATCATTATGACTATTTAATAATGATATAACAACTAAATCGTTTAATAATAATCTATAAATTATGGTATGTTATTGTTGGGTCGGTTTAACCACCTACTTAAAAATGATATAAATTTATATCACAGATGAATATGGGAATTTAATTTCTATTAATACGTTATATGAATAAGTAAAACATATTATATATTAGTTTTATAAATTAAAGTTATTAATAAATTCTTTAGTTAATATACCAATATCTATTTGTTAAAAAACACTAAAACATGTTCATCCTTGATTTCATATCTGTGGATCATAACCAAAAATCCAATGAAACTAAATTATAACACTATAAATAATTTTATATAATAAATGTTAGTAACTTTTAGGATCTTATAATTATTAAACTTTTGAGAATAATGAATAACAACACTGTTCTTATGAAACTATTTTAAGATTATCAAAATTACTCAAACCCAATATTGAAAAAATATATTAACAAACCAATATAAATGTATATAATAAATATAATTGAAGTTTAAAATATGTTATAAGTATGAATAAGGATATAAAATATATAATAAATATATTTATTTATTTATATAGAAGGTTAGAGAACATTTATCTATGTAGGATTAAAGGTAAGGGTTATTCATCTCAAATTTGTGTTCCTTGAGACATGATTATGATATATATCATGTTTTTCATTTTATAGTATGGTGTACTTAATTCCCATTAAATATTTCATAACACGATTCTATCATTTTTCATGGGATTTAATGTTCTATTTTAAATTCTATTCTTTATGGTATTTTGATAATAATGGTCCTTAAAGTCTTCATGATGACCAAAAACCCAAAATTTTAAAAATTAATGTGTGTGTTTTGTTTTATAATAAATTATATCCATATATAGATATTTAAAATTGTAATTTATTATGGAAAATATGAACCAAAAGGTAATCACTCTAAAAAGTATGGTTGATTATCAACAAAATTTTTACTCGGTGCATGATGAGTGGGCCGAAGAATGCGCACTTAGATAGAAAAAACCATAGGGATATGATTTGGATAATTTAAAAGATCATTGTGAACCATAATGTCGGATTTCCCAACCACTTCCATTGTATCCTACCATTTCAATATATATAATATAATTATTATCAACTATCGATAACTGAATAATTTGAAAGTACCCTCTCCACCACCTTATATTTATTTCTTTGATAAGTAAACTTACTATTAAATTGAGAATAATATGAAGTTTTTATATTGGTTATAGGATATTCACCAAGATAGCCACATTATTCTATTTATTAATTTGGGAAATATTGACATTATTTATATTAATTATTTTAATAAAAGTGTTTTTGATTACTATGTAATATTGGTTAGGTAATATATAGTGTATTCATTCCTTAGTATAATGATGTCATTCAACTTAATTAGTGATGTATGGGGTTCTGTATAGATATCCTCTCGATGCATTGATAGGTCTCATTTGATAAACTAGCTAGGGTATTGGAATTTTCCTGACCTATATACATTTGATGTCTTAGCACAAGGCTTTGACAAAATATTTATGATTTTTTCCATTTTTAATTCCATCAATATGAGATCAGTAACTATTATCCATTTTTTTCATGGATATAGTATTCCAATAGTAACACCCTAAATCCAATAATGTAGAGTTTTTATTTTCCCTATTATATTTGTATAATATATAAGTGATATCACCACACATGATTAGTCAATTTAGTAGTATTTGGAAACTAGATATATACATGATTCCTATGTTACATTGTAAATATAAAAAAATATCATTAGAAACATCCTTGAATCAATGAAATAATTGAAAATATCTTACTTCATATAATGGTGAATGGAAATAAAGGGTGAAATCATATGCTCATTTAGGGTTACCTATAGTGTCATCTATCATGAGTAAATAAGGGATAATCAATACGTAAGAGTGGATAATCATAACACATTCCATTCAATCAACAACATGAGTTTGATGAACATATGTGGCTAATATCATCATAAAACTCACATGGATTATGGAAACTAAATTCATATTTAGGAAATGAATAATTTTTTTAATTTATGATAATAGAATCTCAACCATAATATCATTAATCTTACTATCAATGCCTCTCAACCATGAAATTATTCCTAATAAATAGGTAGTTGTATACCCAATAACTATCTAATATGGAATGCATTCTGTTTTATATCATGATACTTATCAATGAATCAAGGGTATATCAATAGATGGGACCTAACCACCACTTTCATTTACTTGTAATTCTATATATTTTGAGTGATCAATGCAATTAATTCTAAAAATTTCTTATAAACAAACAATTATCTGTATTGGATTGAGAATATGGAAAATCAATATTTCTACAAAAATTGAAATAACTTACTTAACAAGATTCCTTCAACTGATACTATATATAAAAATCGTATATGATTTAAACACCATCAATGTGATAGAAATTATTCTGAATTCATACCTAACATTAAAAATATGGATATTAAGGAGATAAATAATATACAATGAATAATGGAGATTTATATATAATATGATCATATGAAAGTGAATAATCTCAGAATAAAGGATAGTCTATTATTATTAAAGGATGGTAGAAGAAAATTGAATCATATAAAATGAATAATTTTTTGTAAAAAAATCCTCTATAAGGGAAAATATATTTAATACAATAAAAATAGATTTTGTGGAAGTATATATTTTTAAATATCTTTTCAAAAAAAATAATCCTTTAATAAAATAATTCATTTTTCATTTTATATAATTTTAAAGAAAGAAAAAATATTGATAAAAAAATTATTTGGTTATAATAATGGAAAATTTTAATTTAATATTCATAATTTATTATAGTTATGATGTAGGGAAATTAAGGTCAATATGTAAATGTTAAAAAATATTATTATCATACTTTTGTGAAATGGTGAAAATAACTCTTAGGTATAACATACATGTTGATTCTTCATCTAATAAGAGAAATAATGATAAATAAACATTTTATCTTTAAACATAACCATAATATAAGTAAAAAGTACCTATTCTAAGAGATTATTATCTTAAAATTTATTCAAAAATATATATGAAGATAAAAAATACCAAAATAAAATGTGATTGTAACATAAATTCCATACATCAAGTTCAACTATCCGCATAGATGATTTTAACCTCATGTATAATAAATTTAAATTTATTATAATTACATAAAAGAAAAAAATTAGTACTTATAATATCATATATGATCCATTGACCACATTTCAACACCCATTTCTTAATAATATTTGATTATTATCATCATTTTTGTGTATTGACTGCTTAATTTTTCATGTATGTATTGATTCATAATTGATGGATATTTCATCAGGATAGTGGTTCCATCATCCATGTAAATTTTATAATATTATAAATATCATATACATTTATTATATATATATATTTATAATCATTTTTTAAATGTGGATATAAAAATGAATCATATCACTTTGTGGGGGTGGTAGTCCAGACGTACACATGAGAAGCATTATCATTTCTTAATATGTGGAAGGGTAAGAAGGTAAATTAAATATTATATTTATAAAATAAAAATTATGTAATAAATATCATATATATTCATTATTTCCCTATTTATATCAATCCATGTGAAGTACTGATGAAAATAAAATTACACTGCTACATGGAGATGCTAGGTCATACGTATGCACGAGCGATGTTTTTATTTTTTTTATTTAAAGGATATGTAGATGAAAATTTGTTATAACATAAACATAATTAAATTCATGTATATATGTGAAAATAATTTTTTTATATCAAAATTGTTAATTGAGGTTTTAAAGAGACAAGGTAGTCAATAAAAAACATTTTTTTAACAACTACACCTCTTTTTGGAAAACCTCCTTAGGTTTATGCCCAAATACTTCATAAGATGTTATTATAATCATGAAAAGATATATTTTATGTTTTTGTGATGTTATTAATGTATTTGGGATGTTATTGGTCGATTTAAGAATCTCTTTAAGTGTGAACAATATAGGGGAGGTGTTGTCCTTGTATAAGTGAGGGAGATGATACACTTTGAAGTTTTCAAATAACTAAATTATATTAATGTATTACTCAATAAAAATAGCTCCAAAATGACTCATATTCAAATAATATAAGATATGGGGTATAAATATTACCATAAAATAGGATTTATAAAAAAATATCATTCATTTTAACCCTTATCATTTTTGTTTTGACCATTTAAAGTTATTTTAACTCTTTCCATGGTAACTGATTTTTTTACCAAACTTACTATTCATAATGTTAAAAAAATGAAAGTGGTATCATTATGTTTTTTTAAATTATGATTAAAAATAATTATTCTGTTTTAACCAAATTAATTTCAATAAATGGAATAAATTTATTTTAAAAGAACTCAAAAAACGTAATGAAAAACACTTTTCTAAAAAATTCCATTTTAAGTAAAAAATGATATTACCTAAAATAAATTAAAATGTTTATTCTAATTGAATTATTTGTATTATATTAAATAAATGTATTTATATTTTTCTTTCAAAACAAAAAACCCCAATTTAATTTTATAACAACTTGATTATAAAAGAAGAACTAAAAATAGCTATTATTTGAACAAAATACTGAATTAGAATTCCAAAATATTAAGCATATAGTTATAAGTTAAAAAATATATATTATTATGAATCATATTACTTAATAAATATATATTGTTTCTATAAATAGGGTTTTATAAACCTTCAGGTTGTTATTATATCAATATAATGTCATAAAAGTGACAGCTTGGTAAAATAGGTATTTTTTACTATTCACAATAAAATCAATTATTTATAAAAAAAATTAATCATAAGATAAAATTCACTTGATGAATTAAAAAAAATTAATTTCTTAAAATTAAATTTAGAAAATATTCAAATTTAGTTTTTAATCACATTCTTGAAAAGAGTAATGTGAATTATGTTATAGTTTTCTTAGGAAGAAAATCTTACTTACAGTAATCTATTCACAAGTGAATCATTCTTCCCTCATACAAAAACAATCATTCTAGAAATTATATAATTTTACATAATTAATATATGTGGGTATTTATTCATCATATCTTCTTATAGTACGTACATTTCCACTTCTATTGTCAGATTTCTCTAAATTACTTTCACCAAACAAGTCATATAATTATACAACACTTATTACATAGTGTAAAAAATATATAAAATAACTTAAAATTAACAAAAATCAGGTTAAAATTATATTTAATTAGAGGTGAGAAATTTTTTTGGGTATAGAATATACTTTATTGATAAAGATATTTGAAAAATATCATGAACTTTAGAGGGGCTTGGTGGAATTTCCAAGTGGAAATATATCACTCCAATTATTTCCATAATTTAAAAAGGACTCATATACCTAGGACTTAGTTTTCATTTATGATCAATCCTTATAATACATTTACCTGGATATACCTTCAATAAAATATGTTCACCCACTTTAAATAATAAATCCTACCATTAGTTTTTAGAATTATATTTTTTGAAAAAATATACCTTCTTTGATATGAATATAAATACTTTTTACTTTTGTTGTTGTCTCCATAGTAATTTCAAGGAATAGAATCATTCATTCCCCTGATATCACTCCATCAATTTTGTGAATGAAATATTTTCACCAACAATGCGTCATACAGCTCCATTTGAATTCTTGAATGGAACCTTTTACTATATTAAAATTCAATAATTTGTTAATTTTGATCCCATGTACAAGGAAATTTAGGGGAAAATGACCTCAAAATGTCCTCTAATGTCTAAATAGTACATTCAAACTGTCTATCTATCTGAGGACTATAAGTACTGCTCAAAGAAAACTCAGTTTCAAGATCCTTCTAAATACATTTCCAAAAATTTTAATGTAACCCAGGGATCATGATCAGATACACTAAAAACATGTTCACTCTAAAGCATCAAATATTTATCAATATAGAGCAGTGAAAGGCACTCAAGAGGTAGATGTTACCTTATAGTAAGAAAATATACATACTTGTTATGATGATCAATAATAAAATATATAAAATTATAATTTATTAGATTATTTAGAAATATAGTGACAAATTCCAATGTAATATCATCTCATTTCCACATAGTAATAGGTAGAGGTTTAATGAATCCATTAATACTTTGTCTCTCAACATTTACCTAATGATAAACAACAAATCCAGATATGTAATTTATAATTTACAATTACATATTATCCGACCAAAAATGTTCTATAAAATCCCAATACATTATTTTGTGACCAAGGTGTATACTGGAATTTGATCTATGGGATTCACTTAATAATTATCCCTTCATCTTAGGTATGGATAGAACACATAACCTATTTCAAAATTTCAAACAAACCCCTCTTTTTTAGATTAAGTCAATCAACATCCCATCACTCACGACAAAAATTTTTTTCTGGATATTCTAATCATAAATCTTGGAATTTTTTAATTTCCCTAATAATGTTGATTTTCAAATCATTATAATAATATGTTACATTTCCCAATCCCTAATAATTTTTGTATCCTACATTAGTAAGTCCCTAAAAATATAATACTTATCAATTATCATTTAATTAAAAACTCAATATCCTTTCCTACTGAACTCATTAACCACCTTATTTTCCTTCCCATGGTGATAGTGTATTGAGAAATAATAATCTATGAGTAATTATATCTATCATTTTTCCTCATTTGATCTCTTTCTATGAGAATATTCATTTCAAACATTTTTGATCTTTATATATTTCACATCCTTCACCGTAAAGTTAATACATCCATATCATAAATTAAAATATTCTGACTTCTAACTCTATATCATGTGTTAAATAATTCTATTTATGAATCTTTAAACACCTGTATGAATATTCAATAACTCTATCATTCTATATAAGGACACCTCAAAGTCTATTCTTTGATGCATCAGTATATATCACTAATCCATCCATTTTTAAAGGTAACTTTTATAAAGGATCATTAACCAGTATCCCCTTTTATTCTTCAAAACATTATTTGAATTCTTATAACCATATGAACTTAACCCCTTATGTGTTAAATTGGTTAATGGGTTAGATAATCAAGAATTATTTAAAAAAACATCAATAGTAACCTTCTAATCCAAGGAAATTATGTATCTGAGTTATATTTGTTGTTGATATAGATATTCCATTAGTTACTCTATTTTTAAAGGATCAAATCATATGACATCCATAGAGATAATATTTCCATGAAAAGAAATGTCAAGAATAAAATATTCACATTTGTAAAATTTTCTATATAAATTATTCTTTAAGAGACTTTGGAATGATTCATAAATAACACTTATTCTCATCATAGATTTTATAGTATATTAAGTTATTATCCAATAAATACCATAGTGAATTTATCGAGATAATCCTTAAATACTCTATTCATTATATTCTGAAATACTCAGGGTGCATTACTGAATACAAAGTGAAATACTATAAATTTGGGATGTTTATAAATCATTTCAAAAGTGATCTTTGGAATGTACTCCTTTTTTACTCATAGTTGATGAAACCCAAAAAAAATATCAACATTTTAAAAATATTTATCTCCTTGTAGTTGATCGAACAAGTCAATAATGTGGGGGATAGGATAATTGTCCATTATTTTAATGTTATTTATTTCCCTACAATCAATGTATAACCTCATAGACCCATATTTCTTCTTAACAAAATGAACAAGGTCTTCCCATAATGAAAAACTAGGGTGTATAAATTTCATACCACATAACTCTTAAAATTGTTTCTTTAATTACACTAATTACAATATATCTATTCTATATGGAGTCTAAGATATAGGTTTTACACAAAGTATGATTTCATTATAAAAATAAACTTCTTGCTCAGGTGGATGTCAAGGTAATTCTTCATGAAACACGTCCATTTATTATTATATAATCGATACCTTCACCATCTTAAGGATAAATTTCACATTCATAGGTTAAATCAACTCTTCTTCTCTAATAATTTTATTAAGGAGAGCTATTGGAGGTGGATCCAAAAATGATTTGGATGATGCAGTCTACCTTGTAATGATAATGAATTTTATACCTCCATCATGAATAATAATCTTCTTTTCATGGAAATAATTGTGTGAATGTAAATTTTAAATTCATTACATAGCATGGATTATATCAAATTCAACCATAGAAAAAATGTATAAAAATAAGGTATGTATCTGTAACATAAATAGAGCTAACTAACATGTCCTTTTGCAAGAATATTTCTACTATGAGTCTTGATTAACAACTCCATTCATAGGATTCTTGATAAATGTCTACATTTCTTAGAAAATGTGGAAGATATAAAATATTATGAACATCCAAAATAAAAGAAAATATTTTTAAAAATTTTTGGTTGCAATAAAATTACCACCCACTCATATTTTGTAAATTCAACCTCAAGATAGTAATTTCAAAATCATGGCATTCTCCCCTCTTCATGTTTTTCAGGTGGTTCTTAGGATTCTTAAGAAATTGGTTTGAATAATTATCCATCTCTTTAATGTTTAAAAAATAGATAGAAGTAGTTCTTGATTTTAATTGTATTTATGATTCTCATAAATACTTTTTCCACACAGGAAACAAACTTTTATTCCAAATAATGAAGTACCAAGGTATTTCAATCGACTATTATTATATGTTGAAAATCACATCCTCTTTTTATTTTTTTCTTTGATATATTTATTTTTTCATCATTATTATAGAACCTATCATTTTCTTGATTTTTTTTTGAAGATATATGATATAGAAATTTATTTCTCTATCTTGATTGCACTTTATAATATTTCATCATAAGAGGAAACTGTTTTGGAAAGAAATTCCCTTCTATTACATGACCTAATTCCATTAAATAAATAGTCAAACGGTCTTCCTACATTACACATAGAGTCTCCAGTATGCCTGAATAATCTTATAAAGTTATCTTTATACTCTATGTCACTTTCTTCATACTTTTTCATTATAGTAAGGAAATTCATTTCCATTTAATCTTGTTGCTCTCAAGGGATGTATTTCTCAAATAATTTCAATATAAATATTCTCAATTCTATACATTCTACTTTATGAACCTATTTTGTGTTTTGGATGAATGACCACCATTGATCGACATCTCTTTTAAATAATACACTGTAAGAATAAACTTTTATATTTCATACAAAGGCCAGAAGTATCTTTTCGAGTTAGTTAATCTATTGTTCATCTATAAATGGATTGGTAGAATTATTAAAATATAGAGGATAATGTCACATAGAGAGATCCAATATTCATGAATCACACTATGTAAGAATAGGTTACTCTATACAGGATAGTTTAGTCTTTGTAACCTGACTTAGATGCCTGGATATAGTCATGATCTACTCAGTTCCAATGATAGTTATATTATCCTACTCAACAGGTTTGTCCCTATATTGACTATGGGTATTGATTCCCTTTCTTCTTCTAGGTTCCATCTCTAAATAATAGTAGACGCTAATATATCTTGTAATCATCATGAATTATGAGCTATAAAATAAAAAACCATGTAATGGTACATTTTATAAAATACAATTAGAAATGTATCACAATTTTAGTGTTTTGTGTTCAATTGAATGTTAATCCCAATGGTCCCTACAAAATTTACTCTAAAAACAACCATAACACCCTAACTTCAGTAAACTAGATTTATAGTTTACTTTATTAAATTATTTTAAGATACAAGGGATCTCACCTCATGATCAATGAGTTTAGCTGTCTTCGAAGAAAAATTGTTTCATCATTGATATCATTTCTTATATCCTAGGGAATGGAAAATAACCAAGGGTGATCTTAGATACTTCATAATGGTTAACTATAGTGAAACTTATCCACAATAAATAAGGTGTAAAAAATGTGGCATTGTCGATACTAAAAACACATGGAATTCAACAAATAAATTGAGTCAATGAAAATCCAATAATATAAGGATATAAATAACACGGATAATATAAAATAAACTCTTAATAAATTAAATTCATACTTATATACATTCATGGTTAAGGGATCTTAACCAAGATATCTGAAATCTGACTATAATGTCCTCTTTACAATGAAACCATTCTTAATAAATGGTTTGGATTAAACCAAATTCCCATCTAATATGGAATGCCTACTATTTTGTCACATTAGACAAGTTGTTGCATCAGGGGGGCTATCAATAAATGAGAACCACCCATAAATTTCAGGTCATATTGATACCTCTTATATTGAGTGGTCAATAAAATTCATTCTCAAAATTAATTATAAAATAACAATAATCCATTTTGAATAAAGAATATTAAACTTCAATATTTCCCAAAAAAATGAAATTACTTACTCATTAAGCTTCCTTCAACAAATACCATATATATAAATGTTATATAGTTGAAATAATATCAATATAATAAAAATTGTTTTGAATTTATCCATGATATTAAAAATACTTACATGAAGGATAAATAACAATTTCAAATGAATAATGAAGTATTGTAGAGAACCTGATCACAAAAAAGTTAATTATATAAAAATAAGGTGTAATTCATTATCAATAACCGAAGATAGATAAAAATATATTCATTAAAAGTGAAGGTTTTTTTTATAAAACTAATATTTTAGAAAATTAATTAGAAGTAATACATTAACAAAAACTATCATGTCAGAATTAAGGTTTAAATAACTTTTCAAAATTCATTTCATTCCTTTATGAAAATAATATACTATTATTTTAATAAAATTATAAATAAAAATTTCCAAAATATAGAGAATAAAATTTCATTTTAAAATAAAAATGGAATGTTCTAAAGAAATATTTATAATTTATAATTGATATGATTCTAAGAAATGTATTTTAAGTCATATATATCCAAAATAATCTATTTTTACTTCTCAAAAAAGTTGAAAATAACCCTTACATGTCACATAAATTTTGATTCCCAGTTTAGAAAGATATTAAATGGAAAATTAACATTTAATCCCAAAAATATCCAAACTATAAGTAAAAAATATGGGGTGTAAGATACAATGATCATATAATTTTTTAATGAAAACAAGAACATAAACAATCTTGAAATAAAATGGTATTATGACAGAGATCTCTTACCTAAAATTTGACATTCCTCAAAATATATTTTACCCTCCTGTATAAAATATTTTAATTTATTATAATTTTATATCAGAATCATATAAATACTTATAGTATCATATATTATCCACCTATAACATTTCAACACATGTTCATTATCAATATTTCATGTTATCAACATTTACGGTGTTGTCGGTTTCAATTTTTATGTATGTTTTAATTTGGAATTTATGTTTATTGCATATGTATCATGTTCACATAATATATGTATTTTTAATGATGATATTAATATAATATATATTCATTATATACATATTTATAATAATTATTCAAATCGTTACATGAAATATTAAACACATCACTCTATGAAGGTGGTAATACACACATACACATGATCGACATCATCATTTTTTAGTGCATGAAAGGGTATGAAGGTAAATGATATATTATTTTTATTTAATCCCAATTATGTCATTATTATAATATATATTAATTAATTAAATGTTCACAACCATCTATGTGAAGTGGTGATAAAAATTAAATTACACCTCTGTGTAGAGATGTTAAGTCATGCATACGCAAGAGAAATGTATTTATTCTTCATTATATGAATAATTAGATGAAAAGGTTTCATAAAAAATAGTAAAATTTAATAATATGGGTTACACTGATTTTATTATATCAAATATATTAAGAGTTGAAGGAGGTAAAAGATGAATATAAAAGGAAATAATTTGGTTAAGACCTATACATCTTCTTCAGATATCCTACTATCATTTATAACAAAATACATCTTATTATGTTATTATTACTACTATTATGTCCATTTTATAAGATTTAATTTCAATATGGGGAAGAAATTATTTTAGTAAACAACTATAAATTTAATGAAAATTATTTTTCAAGAAAAATGTCATTTTAAGTATGAAATAATTTTACAGTAAATAAATTTTAATGTTCTTTCTAACAGAATAAATTTGATAATATTAAACAAAATGATACATTTTTTTTGAAACCAAACCAAAATCAAAAGTGACCTTATAAATACCTAATTAAAAGTGAAAAAATAAAAGCAGTTCATATTTGAATAAAAACATTGCATATATTTACAAAATGTTAAGAACGTATTTTGATGTTTAAAATTTTATTTTTATATTAATTATGTTACATATTACAAAAAATATCTACATGAAAATTTATATAAACTTTAATGTCATTTTAATATCATTATAGTGTCATAAATGTGATAGATTTATAAAATTGGTATATTATCACTATTGAACTAAAAATAAACTATTGATGAAAAATCAAAAAAATCATCATAAGATAAATTTTACATTATGAATGCCAAAATTAAATTAATTTGTTCATATTAAATTTATAAAAAAAATTCATTGATATTTTAATCTCGTTCTTGAATAAATATTTTTAAATTTTTAAATAGTGTCTTTATAAAGAAAAACATACTTACTATATTTGAATCATGGGTGTTACACCCTCAGTTTAATTTGATTATATAATTATTTTGATCATTTGTTTTACCATTTTATTTATTCCATTATTATTATATGTTAGCTTTAATTTTATTCTACACTTTACTGATCATCTGAGCTCACCTTTATATTTATTCCTTTCTTGAGGAAACCTAGAAGATAACTATATGTAATTTTTAGGGATCATCTGAAAGAGATAATAATTTTCTTGTGGAGTTTTTAATCTATATTTTATGTCATGAGTCTATTGTGAAACATATTTAAGAATTTATTCTTCAAATAGTACTAATTTAGTGGATCATTTAAGAACTATTGTATTTTGTATAAATATTATAATATATCTTCTAGCTCTTGTTTTTTTGAGATTGGTTTGTTACATATTTTGACATTTATAATACTTTGTAAAGAGGTGAATGATTGGACTGAATATTATACCCCTAATAAAACCTAATCAATTTGGAATAAAATAAATTTGCCCCATTTTTATCAAAATTTTGTGTTAGAAACTAAATATGTTGATGATAGGTGACTTTAAGAAATTGATGATAGAAATTTTCCTAAATTAATATAGGTCTATTTCCTAGAAAAATTTAGAGAATAATCTAATGGTGGAAAGTATAAACTTGAAATAACTAGTTCTAGCTGATGTATGAATCCCCATAACATTTATTCTCTAGGAATAAAATGTAAAGGATTATTTGGTAGTATTAAATTGATTTGGGTAATGATGGATGGAATTAGAATGTATCTAAAAAACATGTAATTTTCTAGTGAAATATATAGAATCTTGTTTAATCATTTTCCAGAAGTATCTAATTGTATTGATTTTCTATGTGTACTTAGCTCCTAAAAAATGAGTGTTGTTAGTGCCTGAATGTACTTCTGACATAACATTTAGTGTTTAACCTCCTTAAATGGATGTTCTTTGGACTCCATAAAACCCTTATTTTTAGACTAATTTCTAATAATTCTGGCTATCAAAGAGGAAACAATTTCTTCCCATCATCGGGTGTACTCTTTCTTGGATCGATCCAACAGAAGGACCCCAAATTAGAGGTATCCCATTGTGTGGGGCATCCATACAATGGTAGTATAATTTTGTAAGGATTTTGAATAACCTTTGTCATGGGTGGTATTGATTTTATTTATTTATTCCAATTCATTACTGAAGAATGGAGATATCACTTTAAAATGTATGTCGCAGATGATTGTTTAATCTTAGTCAAGATCTGTCAGGGTTGTGGCTACATTATCCAATGTATTGGAATCATTGTTTTATGAATGAATTATGTGAGATAATATAACATAATAGGGTAATTCTAATATTAAACCTCATACATGATCAATAAACTAGACTAATTATTCCTTCCAATTTCTATATTTGACATTATTCTACTTGATTATCAACTCCATTTAACCCTTAAACCTTAAGTAGACCACTTGTGTTTTCATAAAAAAAATCATACCAATAATGAGGGCTGTATATTCTAACACATTTTTTCAACCTAATGACCAAATGAAAGAATATGGAGGAATTTATTTTGTTGGGAACAAGCTATGAATCCCCAATACAACTTTGTTAAGATCCATATTTTTTATTCTTGCTCCTGGTAGGCTCTTAGTGGTGCCATAAAATTATATTTCATACACCTAAGGAGTGTAACAGAAGTAAAATACTTCTTTATAAGGGAGATCCACACTCACTAATTTTCTTCATTGGGAATTAATTTTTATAAGTAATTCTATCATCAATTACAATTTTACCTCCTTTTGTAACACGAACTGGATATCAAACTAATTCTGAATGACCACCCACTAGGCCATATTCCAAGTTATCATTTTGAGTAAAAGGATATATTTAAGAAGGTAAAAATGAGACAAAAGGTGAACCTCATTATTCGTTAAATAAGGAATCAACTTCTATAATAAAAATATTAGTTCAATAAAATTATTCTTTATGTTGAAATAATAGGTCTCATCATCAAGGGTCATACTAATAAGGTAATATACATTTTTTTACTTACCCATGTATATTTTTTTATCATGGAGTGAATCGATTGATTTATTTAGGGTCTCCACATAAAAGATGATATTTTTAGATACCCAATCTTATTGTAAATGGACATTACAAGTCTTTTAATGAACACATAATACATGACATTAACAGATGCACAAACACTGTATTTGTTTTGTGTATTTGGAAACTCGGAATACAATATTCTAATAATTTTAAAAGTTCTTCAATATCTCCCATAAATATATTCCCCTTCTGTTTTCCTACCTAAAACATTTCATTATATCCTATGGAAAAGAAACATATAAAAGGTTGAGCTCAAATTCTCAGTAAGGGTAAACATAGAGAACATAAAATAAACCATGAAAATTTGAACATAAAAACATTAACATAATGTTGAAACATTAATATCATGTGTCATGAAATAAATCTTGGTAATATGTAAGGCATAGATCAAAAATGAACATTATCCATGATAGAATAACATTGACATAAAACATGTAATTGTGGTAAAATAATGAGCACATAATATGATTTCTATAGTATCCAAGGAATTGTTGTCGATACCATCATAGTGGAAAAATTCCATTAATGAATCAGGTTTACACGTCGTTCAAACCATGTATTACTAAACTAGATTTACTTGTCATTCTGGTCCTGTATTACTCAACCAGATTTACTTGTCATTCCATCTCTGTGTTACCGAACCGGAATTACTTGCCATTCCTATCATGGCAATATCATGAGATATAAATTTTTATCTAATGAATTGAAGGTAGATATAGGTCCCACCCATCAAGTAATAAAATCCTTATTACATGTTACACAAAACATAAATCATTCATTATAACATATCACAAGAAATAAAATGGGTTTCTTAAATATCATTTCATCATAATTTATATAAAATAAATTGATTTCATAATAATAATTTCATGATAAAAACAATAAAATAAGAGTAATAATAGGGATAGAAACATATCCCTATGTCGTCTTAAATGGAAAATACTTCTGATAAAACACCTGAATGTAGTTATTGAGGAAAATATTGTTTCTTCTTCAAAAATGTTTTATTTTCTAAAAATGTAATGCAATTTTAGAAGAAAATAATTTATTTGAAACTAAACTTGAAATAGTTTAGAGGAATATTCGTGTAAATAAGTCATTGTGAAATCATAAAAATCCATTAATTTTGTATAAGTTATAGAAAATATTCTACTCATACTTTTTCCAAAAATGTGAAAAACTACCTTGTATGGTAAACAAAATAATGATTATTAAATACTATTTAGTGAAAGTAAAAAATGACACTAAACATACATAAGATAATAGAAATAAATTTATGAGAATATTTTAAGAAAACATGGACATGATGATAAATATACCCCCAGTAAATACTTACATATAAATAATCTCAGATAAAAATGAGACTGAAAAATTATCTCTTACCAATTATAATTAGTGGACTCATATGCCTCATAAAATAAAATCCGGGCAAGGGAGAATTTCTGGGGGTACTGTAGCAATGGCAGAACTGTAGCAATGGTAGCACTGTAGCGGCGGAGGGACTGTAGCAGGAAATGTAGCGGTGGCGGTACTGTAGTAGGCACTGTAGCAGTGTGGGTACTGTAGCAGTATTGTTCACTGAGGGGTCCTTTGGGCTAAGATATGGGCTTTCAAGCCTTGTATTCAGGTCACTTGGTTATGGGCCTTCGGGATATGTAATGGGTCTCCTTCTACCCAGTCTAAAGAGGTCTTTGATTTAAATAATAAATTAAGGCTTTGGCCCCAACCATTAAAAATATATATATATCATAACATTTATAATAAAAATCATAAAACTTTAATGGGAAGCATAAAAATCACACAAAATAAATAGGTGGTGTTTAAGAAATATGTCTCGTAGAAATAATAGTTTTATGAAATAATCCCTTAACTTAGGTCTGAATTCTCTTGTATGTGTCCAAAACTCTTTTATAGTGGGATTAAACATATTATTAACATGTAACAGAACCATAATAATATTTATGATATCATATATTATTCACTTATAGCTTTATATTACCCATCCATTTGTCAATTCCATGTGAAAGAAACATTTTGGATAATAATCGTTTTATTTACCATACATGTGTTGAATTTTTATTCTTGATATTTTTACTTATATCGTGATTTAAATAATTAAATAATGTATAACATGATTTATATATTAAATATATTAAATATATATATATATAATAGATAGATAAATGGAATGAAATAGACTGTTCATGGAGATGGTAGGTCGTACGAATACATGGACAATATTTTCATTTCCTTATTAAATTTAATAGAAGTAAGTATATGAAATATATATATATAAATAAATCTATTTGAATTATTATGTCATATATTTCATTATTATTTATTATATATACATTATAATCATTCTTGAGTGGTTAACGTGGAGAATGAATCATATCGTGTCGTGTAGACAGTACGTCGTACGTACGCATGAGCGATGATATCGTTCATATAATTGTTGAATGATATTAGAGTGGGTGGTGTATAATATATCAGAATTATGATCATGTTATAATAGTCATATGTAGTTTTTATCTCCACCATTATACCCATCCATGTAAGGTGGTGGTGAAAAACAGATTACACCACGACGTGGAGATGGTAAGTCGTACGTACACACGTGGGGTGATTTGGTTTTTATTAGGATTGATAGAAGGTGAAATAGGGTTGTTTCATATTTATAATAACATATATTTATGTTATTGATACTAATTTTAGTACTATATAATTAAAAAACTAAAGAATATGAAGTAGAAGAAGAAAGAAATTTGAAAGAATCGGTATAAGAGATTACCTCTTCCTTGGCGTTCCTCCTTTAAATTTCCTCTTAGGGTACTTGAGTTAGACTTTTTAGAAGACAGTAACCTATAAAATTTAACTAGTTATGTTTATAAGAGAAATTGGTAGGGTTTGGCCGACTGTGAAGGTTCGAAATGGATTGAATAAGAGAAAGAGGTGCCCTTTTATAAGAGAGGGGAGGGGCACTTTAGGAAAGTCCTAAAATATAGATTTATTATAAATTTAATTACAATTTAATATGGTCAAAAGATTATTTACATATAATATAATATTATTTTTGTTCGAATACCCAAAATCTAATAATCTTTAGACATGTTATGAATATTTTTTTATCCTTATCTTTTTGGTTTATCCCTTATTTTACCCTTTTTTAATCTTACTGTGATATCATGTTATTGCAGATTGTGGGATAATTTAATTACAATATCATTCCAAAAGACCTGTAAAAATTTATTTATGACATATTGGGACTTATATTAACCATTTCTCTAAATTTTATATTTACAGAAGTTTAGTATTATTTAATAAACCTTTTTATGTTTTATGTGACAAATTTTGTCAAATTTGGACACTAATCATACCAAACTTTTTTAAAACTTCATAACAACATTATTACTTCGAAACAATGGCATTAAACCATCCCTAATATTTCAATGTAATCCAATAAATTCGTGGATGACATAAAAATATTCATGTTAAATTTATTTCATTATTTATAAATTCATTTATTTTAATCTTTCTTTAATGAGGTAATCACTACATCATAAATGTGTTATAAATAAATAAATTTATCTAATGTCTAAAAATTATAAATAAAAAATCATGATGTATGAAATATTTTTAGATTTATAATTAATCTTTATATACATAGATATCAGTTATATAACACTATATTAAACTTGATGTAGTAAAAGATATATGTTTAGGTTATAATTATATTTATATTAATTTAATTCTTATAAAATGTCATTTTCACATCCAAGTAAATCCATGGGGTCCCAAAATAGACCCAAGGGTTCCCATAGTCGTAAATATCTTATCCAATAGGATTAGGAAATCCGATAGGGTATTTTATGTTTACTATAATTTTATTTTTTACCCATTAACCACGGTAAATAAAATAATTATTAGAGTTAATATTCATAATGTCAAAAAGTAATAGGTACCTACTCAAACAATTTAAAACTTATGATTCCAAATATGAAATCCATTTTTACCAATTTAGAACCCAAAATTTTTTGTAATTAACTTAAAATTAATTCCTATTCTCAAAACAAAAAAAAACGGGTTTTTTAGAAGTAAAAACTATCAAAAGATTTACATGTGTTTATGTCTAGTTTAAAAGTGAAATTACATCCAATGACTAAACATGTATTAAATAATAAAAATATAGTCCAATTACACTTTAAAACCAATTAAAAAGATAATCTAACTATATAAATAAATTAGATAAAAAGGTAGTTTTGAATTAAAATGCAGTATTTTTCATTATTCATTGAATTTTTTATTTTATTAGAAAAATACTAAAAAATTACCAAAAGTAAATTTTTCAATGTCTCGCTTCCAAATATGGCGTTTACTTTGTCAAATTTAACGTATAAAATTATCAAAAACTAGATTTAAAATGGGCGCGCCATCCAAAAGTGGTAAAACTACTTTTTTAAAAAAATAATTATTTTATCCGGGAAATTGATTTTATTCTCTTATCATGCTAGAGAAAATGTGTAAGATGAATTATAATGTGTTATAAAATAAAAAAATTGGTTAATAATATTCATAATGTCTATTTTATATCCCATTAAATAATATATTAATAATATATTTTTGTTTAGTGAAACTCGGTATTGCGTACAATTCAAGCTATCGAAAAAGGCCCCTCTTGTGTGTAATTTAATCCAAGTCAGTGTTGTGTGTTGTGATATTTTCCTTTTGTGTTGTTTATCCAAAATTAGTTCATTTATAAATTGAAAAAAAATCTATACTCATTGTTGTGTGAAATTAATTCTATCAAAAGAACGTGAAATTATGTGCAACACAAGAAAAAAATGGTGTTGCATACACTGTAAGATAATAAGATGTTGCATATAGAGAAAGATAATCTTGGTGTATCATAAAACATAAGAATTCAATGAAATTAAAAAAATCTATCTCATAAATATATGGATGTTACATTCTACCCCCCTTAAAATAAATCTACCCCTCGAAATTCATCAGGGTTATAAATTGTTTTCTACTTGAATGTTTCTTTCATTAAAACCCACATTATAAAAACAGATATGAAAACATCATTTTAAAAATTAATATTAGAAATATAATGGTTATCCAAAGAAACTTATCATTGGGTTTCAACATAGGATAACATAGGTGTGAAATGAAAACATGGAAATGGAAGAGAAATCTAACCATCAAGATCTAATGGATAGAGGTAGATAATAAGGTTTGGAGAAAGTTAACTATAATAAAGCCATAAATTTGTGATGATTTAAGGGTCTATCTGATTCATCGGATAAGAGGGTAATAGGATAATAATTTTGGTTTTAAAGATCATTGTCCTATAGATGAATAATTTTTCTTGAGAATAAATACTTACTTGATTTTGGTACAATCTCACCATTGGTCATGCCTTGAAAATTTTCCACATCATATCTTATTTAAAGAAATGAAGTTGAATTTGACATTGTTGAATTGTTAGCAGATCATGCGATATAATGATGGTTCATTCCATAGGTCTCAAAAAATGGGTAGCATAGGTAATAAAATATGTATAAGGACACCTATTGTGAGATAATACAAACATGAACTGGAATATAACTTATGTTATCCACAAATGGATAATATTAAAATCCTTCTAAAAACTAAAAATATAACACTTTACAAAGAGGTGAACTAAATTGAAAAAACATTTATCTCCCATATCTCATAAGGCAGTTATTGGTGGTCATATTCCAAACATGTGAATACCTTAATCTTGTATTCTCTTGAGTCACAATAACAACCTGAATTATCAGATATCCTAATTAAAAACATGCATGTTCCCATATTCCAAAACATATTGGATATATTCCTTAAGTCCCAAAAAGTTTTATATTTCATCAATGATAGCATATACCTCTTGCCAATAACTCCATAATTAGATTTAAAGAAACTATAATCATCCAATTTACTTATACAAATCCAACATAACTTTATCCAAACATCATTATATTAAAATAAGGGGGATATTAAGGCTTATCATTCCCTTAATCATGTGTTCTACAAGTATATAACCTTACCCTTCAATCACTTTTCTATATTTTAGGAACTATTCATCATTTCCATTCTGATCCATATACTGAAAACATTTATATATTTCATGATTAATATTACAATCATTGAATTTTGAAACATATACACCTAAATCATCCAACATTATTATTAAAACATTACTCAGGATCCATCATCAGCATATGTCATAAAATATGAATCTGGTATTTTCATTTCTCAACCTCGGTTTTCTTAGGATTAATGTAAACAGTTCTGTAAGAATATCACATGCCTTTCACATGACCTTTACAATCTCTTTATCCTCATAAGTATGACCAATACTCATACCATAATCATGGTTCTCTTCATAATATTTCCATATAGGATATAAATCTTAATTATTCACATAATTTACACTTTGAATCATTAAATGGTACACTCTGTTCAATGTAATTCTGGCTATTGACTATGTCTAGAAAGCAAAGAGTGAGAAATATATATCATAAATTAGAAACACATAACTAAGGTAAATTAATTATCATAATTTAAACTATGATATCTTTGGTTTATCCCTAGGTTAGTCATGATTATTATAATAACTCTAAGATTGTGACCTATACATGAATTATCCTTAGGATATCCCTAGAAATATCCTTAGAAATATTTCTTGTGATCTTACTAAATTTTTCACATCATAGTTTCCAAATTTTATTTAAACCTTCACTCTAATACCAACTATAGACACCCAAGCATGATGTACTTAGACATTACATTTATTTTGATAAATACTAAATACATGACACAAAAAAGACTCTCAAAGACCATATTATTTAGTGTCATTTCAAATTCAGAATATAATCTTCTAAATATGGTGAAGGATCTTCAACATCACCCAAAAAGATCTTCAACTTTTGTTTTCTTACACAAATCCTTTCTTTATATCCTAGGGAAAAAGAAACATATAAAATAGTGAGATCAAATTCTTAGTAAGGGTAATCATGGAGAATATAAAACAAACCATAAACATTTTAACATAAAAACCTGAACATAAAGTTTAAACATAAAAATTTTGAGTCATTAATTAAATCTTTGAAATACGTAAGGAATGGATCATAAAGAAACATTAAACATGATATAATAGCATTGGCATAAAACATGTAATTATGGAAAACTAATGAGAACATAATATTATTTCCATAGAAGAAAAGGAATTTTTTCCAAGACTATAATAGTGGAAAAATCCCATTACTAAATCGGGTTTACATGCCATTCCAGCCATGTATTACTGAACCAGATTTACTTTTTGTTCCAGCCCTGTATTACTGAACCTGATTTACTTTCTATTCCAACCTTGTATTACTGAAAGTGATTTACTTTCCATTCTAGTTAGGTCAATATAATGTTATAGAAATATTTACCCAATGCATTGGAGGTAGATATATGACCCACCCATATCATAATGAAATCATTCATACATGTTCCACAAATATAAATCATTCATCATATCATAACCTAGGAAATAGAATAGGTTTTTTAAACATCATTCCGTCACAGCCTATATAAAATAAATGGATTTCATAACAATAATTCCATGATAAAAACAATAAAATCAACTTAAAAATATGGATAGAAACATAACCATATGTCATCTTAGATGGAATTTTTTTTTGATAAAACACATGAACTTAGTTCTTGAGGAAAATATCCATTCTTCTTCAAAAAAATTTCTTTTCTCACAATGTAGTGTAATTTTAGAACAAAAGAATTTTTTTGAAAAGAAACTTGATATAAAATAATGGAAGATTCATGGAAATAATTCATTGTGAAACCATAAAAATACATTCCTAGATTATAAGTTATAAAAAAATGCTCCTTATACTATTGCTAAAGAATTCAAAAAGTACCTTGTGTGGTAAACAAATGAATGATTTCATCCATAACATGTAGTAAAAGTAAAAATGGATAAAAATGACTTTAAAATACATAGAAAAATATAAATCACTCGATGAAAATATTTTTAGAAAACATGGACATGGATGGTAAATATACCCCCAGTAAATACTTACGTATAAACAATCTTAGGTTAAAATGAGACTGCAAAATTATCCCCCACCAATTATAATCAGAGGAATCATATGCTATATAAAGTAAAGAAAATTACATTAATATGTAAATATCATAACCTTAATAATAAAAAAACATAAAAAATTCAGGTTAATCATAAACACCATAGAAAATAAATAGGTGGTGTTTAAGGCATATGTCCCAAAGAAAGAAAAGTGAGACGAAATAATCGCTTACCTTAGTTCTGACTTATTTCGTATGTGTTTGAAACTCTAGTATTGTTGGTTTACACATATCATTGTCTTGTAAAAGAACCATAATAATATTTATGATATCATATATGATTCACTTATGACTTTTTATTACCCGTTCAATTTTCAATTCCATGTGAAAACAACATTTTGGATAACAATCGTTTTATTTATCGTACGTGTTTTGAATTGTTATTATTCATATTATTACCAATATCATGATTTACTTACTTATAGAATTTAAAAAACTATTTATATATTATATATATTCAGAATATATATATATATATTATAAATAGGTAAATGAAACGGAATACACTGTTCATGGAGATGATAGGTCGTACGTACGCATTAACACTATTTTTGTTTCTTTATTAAATTTAATGCAAGTAAGAAAATGAAATATATATATATATATATATCTCCAATAGAATTATTATTTAAGTTATTTTATGATTATTTATTATATATAATTTATAATCATTCTTGAATGGTTAATGTGGAGAATGAATCTCATCACATCATGGGGACGGTAAGTCGTACGTACTCACGAGCGATGTAACATCCCAGTTCCAGAAGCCACCCAGAGGCGCCCTGTACCTGTTGGAACCAGGTTCTTCAAAGCATGATTTGGTGTATGGTTTGTGTTTGTTGTCAATCCTCAGTGGAAGTTCAGGGTGTGTACCAACAAAGCGATCATACCGTTCAAGCAGAAAACAGTAGTGAAGGTGGCGCTGTTTCCCAGTGTTTGCCAAATTTTTGGGCCTAAAAATCGGCCAATAAAGTAAAGTGTTTTTGGAAAAGGTACTTGCGCACCGTGCTCTTGGAGGATAAAATACTTGCGCGCCATATGTTTTTGAGGATCAGAACATCAAAATTTGGCTAAGGAAATAAGGTCGCGCAAGTGTTGGTTGGGTCGCGCAAGTGAGTTGCGCGACAGAGTTTATTGAAGACAAGACTTGCGCGCCGTCGAGGACTTGCGCGCCGCCGCGCAGGGGGTCCAGTTTGCCTATAAATACTGGACCACCCCTCCTCATTTTGAACGGAGTTCAAGGCCGAGAGTTTGTTCGAGCTCTCGTCGCGCAGGTGGTTGAGTCGCGCAGGTGGTTGTTTTGTCGCGCAAGTATAGCTTGCGCGCCGGTTTTTGGCTGTGCGCCCAAGGTGGTTTGGAAGAGAAAGGAAGTGGACCGCGCAAGTTTGTAGTTGGGGAAGGAAGAGTCGTGCATGTGTGTTGATGACACTTGCGCGCCAGTTTGTACTTGCGCGCCGTAGTGGGACTTGCGCGACTGTCTTGGAGAAGTGCGCCTGGTTTTGCTGAAGCCCACCGGCGTGTTTGGAGCTGCACGAAAGCCGAGAGACTACTCGGTGTATTCGAGGAAAAGTGATATTCTTCTTCTGGTGAGAATCGGACTTCAATAGAGCATCTACATACAACAAAGGATGCACTCTTATGCAAATGAAGAAGAGACCCTCACGTTTATAAACTGATTGGGACTTCACCAACGGCAGTGAGCCAGGGGGAGTCAACGGGAGTGACCCGAGGGAAGTAGTGAGCTATCCCTGAACCTTTGTAAAGGCAGTGAGCCTGGGACAGATCGACTATACCCGAACTTTTGTAATCTACAGCTAGTGAAGCATAGTGGATTTTGGTACGACCGACAACCTGTCGGCGTATGCTCCTTGGACGTAGCCCTTAGTGGTGAACCAAGTAAAAATGGTTGTGTCTTCTCTGTGCTTGTGAATGTCTTATTTCTGATCATAATCTTCATACAGGTTCAACAAGTTCCTACCAACGTGGGAACAGGATCCATCACATTACAAGAAAAAGTGGTCACCCTGATTCACCCCTCCCCTCTCAGGGTGTCCCGGGGTCCTTCAAGTGGTATCAGAGCGTAAAGGTTGTTGGCGTTGAATCTGACCTTCTTCGTCATGGAAAACGCGATCAATGTCAGGGGAGTCCCTCACTTCGATGGAAGCAATTTCCAGATCTGGAAGAACAGAATGAGATCTCATCTAAGATCTCTTGGAATGGAAGTTTTTTTTTCTACTGTTCAAGGAATACATGTCACTGATCCAACAGGTCTGGCTATGACTGAAACAGACAGGAAACTTCTTGATGCAGATGCTAAAGCACAGAATGCTCTCACTGCAGCCCTTTCTGATCAGATTTACCTGAAGGTGATGAATTGCACCTCAGCAAAATCTATGTGGGATAAACTTGAGAATATTTATGAAGGTGATAGCAAAGTGAAGGAGGCAAAACTACAAGTGCTACACAATCGGTTTGATGATCTGAAGATGCATCCAGACGAGAATGCAGACTCTTTCTTCAATCGAATTACTGAAGTGGTTGGAGCAATTCGGGGTCTAGGCGAAGAAATCAAAGACATTGATATTGTAAAGAAAATATTAAGAAGACTCCCACCTCTGTATAATGCGAAGGTGTCAGCTCTTGAGGAAAGAGATCTTTCCAAACTTTCTCTAGATGACTTACTGAGCAGTTTGGTAGCTTATGAAATGAGAGTCAAACCAGAAGATGCTACGACTCGGGTGAGCAAGGAAATGGCATTCAAGGCCATGGATAAATTGAAAATCTCAAAGGATAGTAGCGGTGATGATGACGAAGAGAAAGAAATTCTTTCTCTCATTGCAAAGAAGTTCCAGAAGGGGAAAGGGAAATTCAAAGGGAAGTTACCTCTCGCATGTTTCCGTTGTGGAAAAGTTGGGCATATTGCTTCTCAGTGCTTGAAGAATATCAATGATGATGACAGTGAAGATGAAAACTTCAAGAAGCCTCAAAGAAGGTTCTTCAAAAAGGGAGACTTCAAATCTGGTAAGAAAATGCAAAGGAAGAGTTTTGTCTGTGAAGAGGAAGAAGATGAAAATGAATTCTGTGATGAAGAAGAACCAGAATTCAAAACTGGGAACCATGCTTCTATGATGGCCACTGTTGAAAATTCAGAAGATACTGATGGTGAAAAACAACTGAGAACATGTGTAGATCCTGAGGTGCAACTTAAGGATGCAGTTAGTAAGCTTAAGATTAAATGTAAGAGCTGCAATAAGTGGAAATCAATTGTGGAAGAATCAACTGAATATGTTGATCAACTTGAAGCTGAAATTGAACGACTGGAAGAATTTGTAAAGGTACAGTCTAAAATAATTGAAAGCAATGATGATGCAGTTGATCTGAAGCTGAGAATTGAAGAGCAGGAAAAGGTCATCAATGACCTCACATCCATACTGGATGAAAAATCCAAGACTGTTGAGGGTCTTGAGGAGGAAGTAGTTACTCTAAGGAGTAAAATGGAGACAGAATCAGATCCAAACGAATCGAGGAAGAAAATACAGTTCGGAAGATTCTCAGATGCAGAATTACTTGCAAGAGCCAAGTGTGGTTCAGATGGGGTTGGAAAAGTCTTGAGTGATCAAAGACCTGCTTGCATGGGAAAGAGTGGAATTGGCTGTGAGGCTGAGTCATCAACTGCTGGAAGTGAAAAGATCCAAAAGAAAGACAAGATGAAAGTTGAACATGATGAAATGTTACCTAGAGTGCTGAAAAAGGAACCCTCAATCCAAACTAAAAGGAGACCTGAAAATTATCCTCAAACTTTCAAAAATGGCAGACAGTCTTACTATTCTCCCAAGGAAGAAGCTATAAGGAGAAATTCAAGTGAGAAGACATTTCCTCTCATGAAGTGTCAGTTCTGTGGCTATCTGGGCCATACCATGTCTTATTGTGAAGAGGCAAGAAGCTATCTGAATGGAGAAGATATAGATGCTCAACAAAGGAGAACAATCTCATATCCTAATTCTCATAGAAGAAATAATTTCTATGGATATTGTTTTTGTTGATCTAACTTTGGTCATAAGGCCGTTAATTGCAGGCAGAGAAGAGACATAGACACCTCATACTGAAGTTCAAGACAAGTCAAGTCTCGTCAGCAAGACAATGTTGCTCGTTTAAACAGGTTCTCACCTCTCACAGAAGACTTTGACTATGAAGAACCTGGGTATGCGGAAGAGATAGTTGAAAGGCCATCAGTCCTATATACTCAATCTAATGTCTCATGGAAGGAAAGGAAGAAGATTGAGAAATCGAACCTTGCAGAGGTAGCCCTCAAAGCTACAAAGAACAACAGTACATGGATTCTGGATAGAGGTTGTTCATCTCATATGACGGGTAATGCCGACCTACTAACAAATATCATAAAGAATGTTGATGGTACAGTAAGATTTGGTAATGATGGGGCTCTGAAAATCAAAGGGAGTGGAAGTACCCAATTAGCTAATGGAGAACTAAAGAAGACTGAAGTCCTTTACGTTGATGGCCTACGCCATAATCTCCTTAGCGTGAGTCAACTCTATGACTCAGGACTTATAGTTACTTTTAATCAGAAAGGCTGCACCATCAAGGGAAAAACCGGCAATTCACTTATGAAAGGATGCAGAACAGAAGGCAACTTGTATCAGGTTGATAGTGAAGAAAATGTATGTTACATGACTGTTGAAGAAGAAAACAATTTGTGGCATCGGAGATTGGGACACATCAATCAACAAGATATGGAGAAAATATCAAAATTGAGAATTGTCATGGACATCCCCAACCTGAAGCGTGAGCGTGAAAAATCCTGTGATGCTTGTATTCTTGGGAAGCTGGTCTGCAGTTCATATCGTCCAAAGAAGAAAAAGGCATCTCACCTTCTTGATCTGATTCATACAGATGTTTGTGGTCCAATAAATGTTGCCGGAACTCATGGAGAAAGGTACTTTGTCCTTTTTATAGATGATTACAGTCGAATGGCATGTGTGATGGTCATTCACCGGAAACGACAGGTCCTTGACTGCATGAAAACATATCGGCAAATCGCCGAGAATGATACTGGACGAACAATCAAAGTGTTGTGATCTGACAATGGAGGAGAATACACGTCCATTGAATTTGAAAATTATCTGGAGAAGCATGGGATACAACATGAGGTAGCTGCTGTGAGAACTCCACAACAAAATGGAGTTGTTGAACGAAGGAATCGACAGGTGAACAACATGGCACGAACTATGCTGATTGAGAGTCATATTCCATGACATTACTGGAAGGAGGCTGTTCAAGCTGCAGTGTACATTCAGAATCGAACAGGACTTTATATGGGTGAGACGAAGACACCATATGAATTGTGGCATGGACGGAAGCCTTCTCTAAAATACTTTCGTGTCCTTGGAAGTAATTTCTTCATCTGGAACAAAGAAGGAAATCAGGGGAAATATGGTGACAACGCAGATGAAGGAATCTTCCTCGGTTACTCAATGAACAGCAAAGCCTACAAATGTTTCAACAATCGTTTGGGAAGGATTGTGGAAAGGAATGATGTTAAGATAATTGAAGAGAAAACCACAAATGCTTCACGGACGTCATATGCTGATGTGATAGAAATTCATGAAGAATGTGGACATGAAGAAACTACAAATGCAGAAATAGAGGAAGTTGTTCAAAACACTCATCAATCACATAATGATGTTGACTCAGAAGAAGAATCTGAAGAAGAAACTATGGCTAAAGAGAATACTACTGAACCTCGCAGGAGAAATCGAAGAGCTGAGATTGATCCATCCAACATAATTGGGGATAGGAGTGCACCCACTCAAACTAGAAGGATGAGGAATACCACGCAATCTGCATTTCTATCAGTTGTAGAGCCATCCTCATTCGAAGAAGCTGCAAAAGATGAATCTTGGGTGAAAGCCATGAATGATGAATTAGATCAGATTGATAAGAATCAGACATGGGATCTTGTCCAAAGACCCGAAGGTCACAATGTGATTGGTACCAAATGGATCTTCAAAAATAAGTTTGATGAGCATGGAAGTGTCATCAGAAACAAGGCACGACTGGTACGTAAAGGATACTCCCAGATTGAAGGTATTGATGTTGAAGAAACCTTTGCTCCAGTTGCTAGACTGGAATCAATCAGGCTTTTCCTTGCCATGGCACTCCAAAGAGGATATAAAGTATATCAAATGGATGTTAAGACAGCATTCTTGAATGGTGTACTCGAAGAAGAAGTCTACATTGAACAACCGGTGGGGTTTGTCTTGGGTACCGATGAAACAAAGGTCTGCAAACTAAAAAAAGCTCTATATGGTTTGAAGTAGGCACCACGGGCATGGTACTCACGGCTAGATTCATATCTCAAGAAGTTGGAATTCAAAAGAGGAGGAGTTGATCACAATCTCTATGTGAAGAATTCTCCAACAGATCAATTCATGGTTCTTGTCTACGTTGATGATATCATATTTGGTGGCAGTAGGAAGAAATCAGTGGATGAATTTGCCAACCACATGAAATCAGAATTTGAAATGTCTATGATTGGGGAGCTCACATATTTCTTGGGACTGCAAGTGATTCAAAAGAAGGAATACACATTCATTTCTCATGAAAAATATGCAAGAGAGCTGCTGAAGAAGTTCAATATGCAAGACTCCAAACCAATGTCAACTCCGATTGCGGTTGGAACTAAACTTGGAAAGCATGAGGATGGGAACTCTATTGCTCCCACCATGTACAGGAGGATCATTGGAAGCCTACTGTACCTGACAGCGACAAGGCCAGATATTGTCTTTGCAACATGCCTTGCGGCCCGCTTTCAGAGTAATCCAAAGGAGGAACATATGGCAGCAGTAAAAAGAATCATGAGGTACATTCAAGGTACACATAACTTCGGGTTATTTTTTGCTGCGGGCAGGGACATTGAATTATCAGCATTTTCTGATGCTGACTGGGCTGGTGATGTCGTAGATAGAAAGTCCACTAATGGTGGAGCTTTCTATATTGGGCAGAAATGTGTTGGCTGGTTGAGCAAGAAACAAGAAAGTACTTCTCTTAGTACTGCCGAAGCTGAATATATCTCTGCCACAAAAGCATGCACTCAACTTCTTTGGATGAAGCAGCAACTAACAGATATTGGTGATAAGGTGCATCAACCAATGGTGATTTATTGTGATAACAAAAGTGAAATTGATCTTACGAAGAATCCGGTTCAACATTCTCGTACAAAACATATTGAAATACGGTATCATTTTATCAAAGAAAAGGTTGAACAAGGCGTGATTAAAATGGATCATGTTGGAACTAATGAGCAAGTGGCTGATATCCTAACCAAGCCATTGTCCACAGATGTGTTCGAGAAGCATCGGTTGAACCTCGGTGTTCGACCACCTCCTACTGCATAAGGAGGCTCCGGAAGTCCCCTCTCCCCGTTTGTTTTAACTGTTTTTATCTGCTTATGGCTGTGATGCAGGTTTATGGGGGAGATACTATCTAGGGGGAGTATGGCTTGAGCTGAACGTTGGCCAAACTTTTCGGTCTTTGGTTTTATTGTCAATGGGGGAGAAAGGAATAAATTCAAGGCAAGAAATTCTTCTGTTCTGAGAAGTATAAGATTGTGATGAGAATTTTAATAAGGATAACATCGAGCGTCATGGAGAATTTCAAAACACTAAGACCCAATTCAAGCTTTCTCTCTTGTTTTCTACACCGAGCATTGCTCACGTAGACTTAGAGTGTTGGCTGAGTTGATTCTTGCATTTTGGATTTGCTCATGGTTGGAGATCTATTGAATTTATTCTGATTGCCAACAAACCCAAAGGGGTAGATTGTTGGAACCAGGTTCTTCAAAGCATGATTTGGTGTATGGTTTGTGTTTGTTGTCAATCCTCAGTGGAAGTTTAGGGTGTGTACCAACAAAGCGATCATACCGTTCAAGCAGAAAACAGTAGTGAAGGTGGCGCTGTTTCCCAGTGTTTGCCAAATTTTTGGGCCTAAAAATCGGCCAATAAAGTAAAGTGTTTTTGGAAAAGGTACTTGCGCGCCGTGCTCTTGGAGGATAAAAGACTTGCGCGCCATATGTTTTTGAGGATCAGAACATCAAAATTTGGCTAAGGAAAGAAGGTCGCGCAAGTGTTGGTTGGGTCGCGCAAGTGAGTTGCGCGACAGAGTTTATTGAAGACAAGACTTGCGCGCCGTCAAGGACTTGCGCGCCGCCGCGTAGGGGGTCCAGTTTGCCTATAAATACTGGACCACCCCTCCTCATTTTGAACGGATTTCAAGGCCGAGAGTTTGTTCGAGCTCTCGTCGCGCAGGTGGTTGAGTCGCGCAGGTGGTTGTTTTGTCGCGCAAGTATAGCTTGCGCGCCGGTTTTTGGCTGTGCGCCCAAGGTGGTTTGGAAGAGAAAGGAAGTGGACCGCGCAAGTTTGTAGTTGGGGAAGGAAGAGTCGCTCATGTGTGTTGATGACACTTGCGCGCCAGTTTGTACTTGCGCGCCGTAGTGGGACTTGCGCGACTGTCTTGGAGAAGTGCGCCTGGTTTTGCTGAAGCCCACCGGCGTGTTTGGAGCTGCACGAAAGCCGAGAGACTACTCGGTGTATTCGAGGAAAAGTGATATTCTTCTTCTGGTGAGAATCGGACTTCAATAGAGCATCTACATACAACAAAGGATGCACTCTTATGCAAATGAAGAAGAGACCCTCACGTCTATAAACTGATTGGGACTTCACCAACGGCAGTGAGCCAGGGGGAGTCAACGGGAGTGACCCGAGGGAAGTAGTGAGCTATCCCTGAACCTTTGTAAAGGCAGTGAGCCTGGGACAGAGCGACTGTACCCGAACTTTTGTAATCTACAGCTAGTGAATCATAGTGGATTTTGGTACGACCGACAACCTGTCGGCGTATGCTCCTTGGACGTAGCCCTTAGTGGTGAACCAAGTAAAAATGGTTGTGTCTTCTCTGTGCTTGTGAATGTCTTCTTTCTGATCATAATCTTCATACAGGTTCAACAAGTTCCTACCAACGTGGGAACAAGATCCATCACATTAAAAGAAAAAGTGGTCACCCTGATTCACCCCTCCCCTCTCAGGGTGTCCCGGGTTCCTTCAGTACCCAGTTGGTCACATGGGCTCAAGCGCATTTCCCTGAATTCCAGAGGCTGCTGACTAACAGCGAGGGGCTTGGGTGTGATATTGGGGAAACAATACCCACATTGGCAGAGTACACAGCGGAAGTAACAACACATACAACAGTGGAAGAAGTAAATATACGACAACAATAACAGTGGAATACTGGTAAATAAAAAAGTTGGAGAAGAACTATATGTAAATGATGCTTGAAACATATATGTCATGGAAAATAGCCAAACAAGTTACAATTCTGAATAGAGTACTAAACCAAAGTACAAAAGAAAATCAGATGGGAAACTTCTCAGCATCGCAAGCCACGGCTTGGTCCCATGCTCTCCAGCTCCAGTGCAATCAAGAACCAGAAGTTGAAGGGTGCTTGCCGTTATCAATACCTATAACAATATAATCTTTTTGGGCCCAAAAGCAAGGCCAAAGTAGGGTGTGAGACAAAGTCCCAGTAGGAAACCACCCAAAGATCTGTGCCTAACAGTTAGTGAATATATGACATGAAAAGTACTGAAAGTAGTAAACCTGGAAGTAATAAACAGCAAACAACAATCCACAGTTTCTAGCATATAATTTACAAAAAAGGAAGCATCCATACAAGCAAGTAGAAAAAACAGGTAACCCTCTGGTTCATTCTCAACGCCTAACCCCTATGGTTAAATCTACAAGTACTGGCAACTCTTTGGGAGGCACACACAGTCTCACCCCTCTAGTTCAGCTAAAGAATAGACTCTCTAGGGAAGAACTCATTGTCAATTCCCCATATAGTCTCGTATCGTACTAAAGGCACTCTGGGAAGCACTCCATGCCGCATTCACTCTATGGCCCGCGTCGAAGAACTAAAGACACTTTGGAGAAGCACTCAACGTTAATTCCCCCTGTGGTCTCGCATCGTATTATAAAGACACTATGGAAAATCCCTTACGTCCATTCTCCCTTTGGTCTACTAAAACAGGTTCTCACGGCCCTGTGTAAGTCATCACGATTATATTGTGCATATCGGCCAAAGTAAACCTCAAGAACTACATGGCTAGCTGTCTACGGCATATCAGCATATCAAAAGATCACAACACACCATCCTATAACACTTGGCACGGGGAAAAGGTCATATCCTAAGAGGCAAAACTAAACCAAATAGTCTTATCAGACATGCTTGGGCAAAACATCCAAAACATAGAAATTAGCCCAAAACACATTCAAAATCCTCTACTCTAGCAAATAAGCAAGCATGAAATCAATAGGTACAAAATTGGAACACACAATACCTCATTCAAAGTTATTGGTGGAATTTTCACAAATACTCAAAGACTTCCTAAAGAAAGGAACAAACCACCTACCTTTAGGGTTCGGATGAAAACAATCAACAAGAAATTCCACCTCCTCAAAACTGGCAAATGAACCACCAAAAATGGTCTAAACCTCCTTCTCTAACATCCCCAAGTCTTGAAATCAACACCTGAGGCAACCACAACCCTAGATCTACACACAACAGGGGTAGATCTAGAAAATCGGGGGATAGCGAGATGTAGATCTAGAGGGAACTCAAAGGAACCAAGAGAAGAGACTTACCCGAGAAGATTCGGCTTCGATCTTCCAAGAAATCCCTTCGATTTTCCTCCAAAACAAGTCGAAGAGCTCCTTCAACCTTCAAGAACCCAAAATCACAAGTGAGGCACAATTGGAAGAGATTTTGGAGAATAAATGAGGAATCCCAAGTGGTCTGGGGCATTAAACTCTAATTTTTATGTGGTCGCACGGTTACCCCACACGGTTTGGAAAACCATGCGCCAACCTTACGGCTGCCACTGTCTCTCCCAGGGACTTCACACAACCTGCCCACATGGTTTGACAAACCATGCGCCGCATGTGTGGAGCCCACTGTCTTCTCCAGGATCTTCGCATGGTTTGCCTGCACAGTTGGAAAAACCGTGCACCTCTCGTGTGGTGCCCACTGTCATGGGTGCATGGTTTCATGGGATGGTCGCACAGTTTAAACAAACTGTGCGCCAACTGTGCACCCCTGCACAGCATCTACAACATTAAAATTTTTCTTCCCAAAATTCCTCTTTTTCTCAATAAAAAACAGAAAAAAGAAATATACCTAAAAAGAAGGTCCATGTTCTTACAAACTTTCCCCCTTAAAAAAATTCATCCCTGAATTTCCCTATTGCAGCGCAAAAGAAGAAACCCCGAACAGCTCTGGCCACTGAGCTCGTACATCATTCTCCCTCTCCCAAGTCTCATCCTGTACTTACCCATGCTACCATAGCACTCGTACCAGAAGAACAGACCAGCCATAGAGAACCTTTTTACTACGATCGACAATCCGGATAGGATGCTCCTCGAACGACGCATCATCTTTGAGCTCAAACTCCTCAGGTTGAAAGACATGTGATGATTCTAAAAACTAACGTCGAATCTGAGAGACGTGGAAGACGTCGTGCATATCTTGATACCTCTGAGGTAACTGTAACCGATAGGCAACCAGCCCAACTCTCTCCAACACCTCAAACGGACCGACGTACCTTGGTGAAATCTTACCCTATCTTATAATCCTCTTGTGTCCCAACCTCAGCGTGACATGAAGAAAAACTTGATCCCTGACCTCGAACTCCAAAGGTCGTCTCCGCTGATCAGCATAAGACGTCTAAAGAGACTGTGCAGTATCCATCCTCTTCCGAATCAACTCTATCTGCTTTGTGGTCTCCTGAACAAGACGAGGTCCCAGCAAAGCTGTCTCTCCTACCTCCAGCCAACATAAGGGTGATCGGACTGGCCTACCGTACAAAGCCTCATATGGTGACATCTGAATAGTTTCTTGAAAAATATTATTGTAGGTAAACTCCACAAGAGGTATATGTTTCTCCCAAGAACCTCCAAAATCCAGGATGCATGCTCAGAGAAAATCCTCAACCACCTGAATCGTATGCTCGGACTGGCCATCTGTCTGTGGATGGTATGTTGTACTCAAAAGTACCTGTGTACCCAAAGCCTTCTGAAGCCACTACTAGAACCGAGAAGTAAAACACGCATCCCTGTCTGAAACAACGGAGTGTGGAACTCCATGTAGATGTATAATCTCTTAGATGTATAACCATCCCAGCTCATTAACATTGATGGTCTCCTTGATCGGAAAGAAGTGAGCAACCTTCGTAAGCCATTCTATGACAACCCAAACAACATAATTCCCTCGAGGCAACCTCGGCAGACTGGTCACGAAGTCCATCATGACATTGTTCCACATCCACTCAGGAATGGGTAGCTCTTGTAAAAGACCTGTTGGTCGCTGATGCTCTGCTTTCACTTGCTGACAAGTGGAATGCCTCATGAAAAAACCTGCAACATCTCTCTTCATACCTGTCCACCAATACTTGTGGTGTAGATCACAATACATCGTGGTGATACCAGGATGAACTGACCAAACTGAGGAATGAAAATCCCGCATCATCTCCTCACATATGTCTGTTGGCACCCATACGCGTCCCATGAAATACAAGATCTCATCCTCGCCTACTGTCCATCCAGGAATAGAGTCCTCAACTAACAATCTTTCCTGTAAGACTAGGCCTTCAGAATCTGATTGTTGCCTCATTCTTACCTGATCAAGAATTGTAGAGGTAACAGATACAAAAGCTATAAAAGTCTGCCCTTGTCTGTTATGCACCTCCAAATGCATCTCAAGGAATAGTTCCATAAGCTGACACTCACTACTGACCTCCTAAAATGCTTGTATCTGAGTCCTCTTTCTCAACGCATCATCCACAGCGTTGCCTTTCCCAGGCGTGTAGGCAAGCTCAAAGTCAAAATATTGAAGGTACTCAACCCACCTGCGTTGTCTTAGTTTCAGATCACGCTGAGTGAATATGTACTTGAGACTTATGTGGTCGGTGAAAACCACAAAATTCTCTCCTAGAAGATAATTTCTCCAACAGAGTAAGGCATGAACAACTGCCACTAGCTCAAGATTTTACGTCGGGTAGTTCCTCTCAGGTGGCCTCAATTTCCGCGACCCGTACGCAATGACTCTATCTCCCTATATAAGAACATCTCCCAGCCCGATACTTGAGGCATCATAGTAGACAATGTAGCTCTTTCCTAGCTCTGGAAAGACTAGTATCGATGCTGAATTCAATCTCCCTTTCAACTCTAGAAAGGCTGACTCACAAGAATTTGACTATAAGAACTTCTCACCCTTCTTGGTCATAACTGTCAGCGGTGCTTCTACGCATGAAAAGTCTTGTATGAAACGTCTGTAGTATCCAGCCATCCCTAGAAAACTATGCACCTCAAAGACGTTCTTTGTTTGGTCCAAGGAAACTACTTCTCTCACTTTCTCTGGGTCTACTGATACACCTGTCTCTGAGATAACGTGACCAAAAAATTGAATATGGTTCATCCAAAAGTTTCACTTCAAGAGATTAGCATATAACTAATGCTCCCACAGTGTACTCAAAATGTTCTCAATATGGGTAGCATGGTCGTGTCGAGTGTGAGAGTACACCAAAATATCATCCACGAAGACCACTACGAAATAATCTAGAGAAGGATGGAACACTCGGTTCATCAGAGCATTGAAAACTGTTGGCACGTTCATGAGTCCAAATGGCATGACCAAGTACTCATATGAACCATACCTGCTCCAAAAAGCTGTAACCGGTATGTTTGATGGTCTAACGTGCAACTGATGATATCCAGATCTCAATAAAATCTTCAAGAACACTCGTGATCCTCTAAGTTGATCAAAATATCATCAATCCTTGGCAAGGTATATCGTTTCTTGACTATCAATTGGTTCAACTTCAGATAATCCACACACAGCCTAAGAGTACCGTCTGGCTTCTTCGCAAAAAGGGTAGGTGAACCCCAAGGAGAAGTACTGTGTTGGATAAAACCCTTTTCCTGAAACTCCTCTAACTGCTTCTTGTGCTCCTGAAACTTAGGTGTAGCCATCCTATTAGGAGGAATGGACACCTTTTTCACTCCTGGAATAAGATCAATAGAAAAGTCTACCTCACGCTCTAGTGGAAAACCTGAAAATTTCTCTAGAAATACATTCCTAAAACGATCTGCCACTAGGGGAAGGTCTAATTGTGAAGTCCCCTGGTCATCTAGATAAAGACTAGTAATCTAGGCTATAACTCCTCCTGGCCCATGATTCTCGGGTCCTGCTCGACATTCCTGGACATCCCACTCACCTATTTGAAGAAAGGATCCACCCTCTGGTGATATGAAACTCACCCTGTGGTGATAGCAATCGATGACTGTCTAGAAGGGGACTAACCTGTCCATTCCAATAATGACATCATAGCTATTCATCTCTAGGACATAGAGGTCCCATAAAAAGTGACACCCTACAACCTCAACAGGGCACTCTTTGCATTGACATAGGCTAACCGCTCCAGTCCCCAATGGTGTGTCTAGAGTCAATGTATCAACAGAAGAAAATATGCAGAGCCCAAGGCTCTCCACAATATAAATAGAGATAAAGCTATGTGTAGCACCAGTATTGAAAAGATAAAAAGATAAAACTAAGGAAACTAGAATGGTACCTCAAACTGTAGAGGGTTAGGGATCCTGCTCCAGTTGGGTCTGCTCAACTGCAAATGTCTGGCCTGCTGCATGGCCCTGTGACCCCGCTTGACTGCTCTGAGTTGATCCACCCTATTGTCGCTAAAAGACTGGTGACTTACCACCACGGCCTCTACCTCCACCTTGTCCCAAATGGCTGGAATAACAATAGTTCCTAGATTAGTGAGAAACTGGTGGTTCTGCTCCTGAACGAGGAGTCGTGGAAGAACCCATGTCACTAGCTGCTGGTGAGAAAACCTGGAATAACTATTGAAGGTGACCTATCTTGCTACAAGATTGACACTCCACCAGGTCCCTATGGCACTGCGGCCTCATATGCCTAGCTCTTCCACACTGGTAGCATATCACCTGGATACATGAAGGTGTGTCTCACTGCCTCGGATCACCACATGTAGACTCCCTATGGCGCTTCCTGCTGTCCAATGGTGAAGCACTAACCCTATAAGTGGAACCGCCTTGGCTCTCGACTACAGAATCTCTCAGATTGCACTTTGAAATTAGTTCCTGGTGATGATGGAAGCGATGGAAGTCGGCCTGAAGATATTCACCTATGAGCAGATCTCCCTTCTGAGACCATCCTCAAACTTCCTTTCCAAGAACAACCCATCTCCACCCTGGAGGGGTGTGAAATGCTGATGCTCAGTGAAAAGAGAGGAGTAATCCATGACAGAATGAGTAACCTGCTCCAGGCTCATGAACTCCCGAGATCGGTCTTCCCTCAGGGTCTCTGGATAGAAGTAGTCATAGAAGACGCGCTAAAACTCCTACCATGCCATAACCAGTTGATAACCCTCCTGTGAGATATAATCCCACCACCTATTGGTGGAGTCACATATCATGTTGGTAGAGAGCTTGACCCGCCTCTATGGAGGCATCTCCAGATGCTCAAAGATCATCATCATGGATTCTAACCATGACTCTGCAGCCTAAGGTCCTCCTTCCCTTGAGAAGGTGGGAGGATGTTACTACTAGAAAACCCGCATCAAGTCTTCCATATTCGAGGTAGGAGGTGGTGCTCCTTGGAAGGTCTGCATCATCCTCAGGAAGCCTTCCCTGAACTGTGCATCAGCACCTGCATCTGGTATAACTGCTGGTTCCAAGACTGGCACAACAGGAGGAACTGCCGGAAGTCCCTGATCAGCTATGTCTGGTGACTGATCGTTTCCCTACAGCTGGCATACAACTGGAGGATGCCTTGGTGGCATGACTCTACAAGGTCAACCACACACCTTAGATCAAGATTAACAGGGACTGAAACATAAGAGTACATGGCGTGTACAGAGAATGATTTTTTCTTCCTGAATAGAATAACACATGTTGTGTAGTCAAAACTACATGGTGTGCATTGTTGTTTTTTCCAGATAGTAAGTCTCAGAAACTACTCCAAAACCCATAGAAACACTAAAACTAACATTGAAAGTGCCAAATTCCGATCTGTGAGGGCCCATACTCCCCACGAATCAATGTTTGGCATCTTACACATGTCATGTAAAAGCAGACAAGGCAATGATCCACCAATTCCTGATCCATGAGGGCCCAAAACACGTCAAGAACCAAAGATTGGCATACATCTAATCAAAGAACTATACACACAAATTCCCTATCAAACAGCAAGAATTCCATCAAAATATCTATCACAAAATAATGAATAATCTACCCAACGTCTATCACAACAACATGCAATCGCTACTGCATCCTGGATTTCTTGGGAAGAATGCATGGCATGTGATTTCTAAAAAGTTCTTATATGACGCCTAAGATGGTAGACCATCATCTCATCAGGTTGCGATATAAATAGTACTGCAATAACAACAACGGTAACAACACAAATCTTGTGAATCACCAAACGGTGAAATCAAATCAACTGTAAAATTTCAAACCAATGAATTCAGAATAAACGAGGTAGTATGTATTTTCCTTGTACATGGGTTAGCTACTCCCGGTCACACCTTATTTCCAAGTACCTATTCCATCCTATCCCTGACTACAGGCTCCAAACAGAAAAACAAGAGAAAAGAGTTCCTATGATACTTCTTTGTAATGTCCCGGTTTCGGAAGCCACCCAGAGGCGCCCCGTACCCGGTTGGTCACATGGCCTCAAGTGCATTTCCCTGAACGCTAGAGGATGTCGACTAGCAGTGAGGAACTTGGGTTCAATAGTGGGGAAATTATGCCCTCATTAGCAGAGTACAAAACAGATATAACAACACATACAATAGAGGAAGCAGTAAATATACAACAACAATAACAGTGGAAGAATGGTAATTAAACAACTGGAGAAGAACCATATGTAAATGATGCTTGATACATATATGTCAAAGAAAACATCCAAACATGTCACAATGCAGAATATAGAACTAAACTAAAGTGCAAAATAAAAACAGATGAGAAACTCATCAGCATCGCAAGCCTCAGCTCGGTCCCATGCTCTCCAGCTCTAGTGCAATCAAGAACCTGAAGTAGAAGGGCGCTTTCCCTTATCTATAACTACAATAATATAATCAGTTTGGGCCTAAAAGCATGGCCCAAATTCGGTGTGAGACAATGTCACAGTACGCAACCACCCAAAGATCTATGCCTAATAGTCAGTGAATATATGGAAGGAAAAGTATTGAAAGCAGTAAACAGGGATGTACTAAATAGAAAACAACAATCCACGGTTTCTAGAATATAATTTACAAACAAGGAAGAAGCCACACAAGAAACTAGAACAAACAGGTAACCCTCTGGGTAGTTCTCACCGCCTAACCCCTATGGTTCAACCTACAAGTACCAGCAACCCTCTGGGAGGCACACATAGTCTCACCCCTATGATTCAACTAAAGAATAGACTCTCTAGGGAAGCACTCACCATCAATTCCCCCTATAGTCTCATATCATACTAAAGGCGCTCTGGGGAAGCACTCAACGCCTCATTCCCCCTGTGGCCCACGTCGAGGAACTACAGACACTCTGGGAAAGCACTCAACGTCAATTCCCCCTATGGTCTCGTATCGTATTATAAAGACATTGTGGAGAATCCCTTACGTCCATTCTCCCCATGGTCTACTACAACAGGTTCTCACGGACCTGTGTAAGTCATCAAGAGTATAGTGCATGTATGGGGCTAGGTAAACCTCAATAACTACTTGGCTAGCAGTCTACAGCATCTCATCATATTAGAAGATCACAAAACACCATCCTATAACACTAGGCATGGGAAACTGGTCATATCCTAACAGGAGAAACTAGAACAAACTGTCATATCAGACATGCATGGGAAAAACATCCAAAGCATAGAAATTATCCCAAAACACATTCAAAATCATCTACTCTAGCATACAATCAAGAAGGAAATCAATAGGTCTAAAATAGGAACACGCAATACCCCGTTCAAGGGTATTGGTGGGATTTTCAGAAATAATCAAAGGCATCCTATAGAAATGCACAAACCACCTACTTTTAGGGTTCCGATAAAAATGATTTACAAGAAATTCCACCTCCTCAAAACTGGAGAATGCACCACCGGAAATGGTCTAAACCTTTTTCCCTAACATCCACATGTTTTGAAATCAACACTCGAGGAAACCAAAACCCAAGATCTACACACAACAGGTGTATATCTAGAAAATCGGGGGATAGCGAGATGTAGATCTAGAGGGAAATCAAAGGAACCAGGAGGAGAGACTTACCCGAGAAGAATCAGCTTCGATCACCCAAGAAAGCCCTTCGATTTGCCTCCAAAACGAGTGGAAGAGCTCCTTCAACCTTTGAGAACCCAAAATCTTGAGTGAGGATCGAGTGGGAGAGATTTTGAAGAATAAATGAGGAATCCAGAGTGGCCCTATGCTTTAAACCCTAATTTTTATGTGGCCGCACGGTTTGGAAAACCGTGCGCCAACTATGTCATTGCCACAGTCTCTCCCAAGGACTTCGTACAGCCTGCTCGCACAATTTGACAAACCATGCGCCGCCTGTGTGGAGCCCACTGACTTCTCTAGGAACTTTTCATGGTTGGCCCACACAGTTTGATAAACTGTGTGCCTCCCGTGCAGAGCCCACTATCAAGGGTGCATGGTTTCCTGGGATGGTTGCATGGTTTGACCAAACCGTGCGCCAACTGGGCACCCCTACATAGCCTCTACAACATTAAAAGTTTTCTTCCCAAAATTCCTCATTTTCTCAAAAACGAACAGAGAAGATAAATATACATGCAAAGAAGTTTTGTGTTCTTACAAGCGACGATATCATTCTCATAATTGTTGATTAGTATTAGATTTAGTGGTTCATAATACATCAGAATTAGTATAATTTTATAATAATCATATATAGTTATTATTTCCACCATTATACACATCCATGTAAGGTGGTGGTTAAAAACACATTACACCACGGTGTGGAGATGGTAAGTCATACATACGCACGCATTGTGATTTCATTTTATGTAGGATGGATAGAACATGGAAGAGGTTTGTTTAATATTTATAAACCCATATAAGTGTATGAGTGATACTGATGTTATTAATTTATAATTAAACAACTAAATAAGATGATATATAAGAAAAAAAATATGAAATAATCGGTAGAAGAGATTACCTCTTCCCTGACGTGCCTCCTTTAAATTTTCTCTTAGGGTACTAGAGTTGGTCTTTTGAGAATATCATAAACTCTATAATGTAACTAGGGAATTTGAAAAGTGAAATGGGCAGGGGTTGGCTGAGCGTGAAGGATCAAAATGGAGTTAAGAGGAGAGGGAGGAGGTGCCCTTTTATAAGAGAGAAGAGGGGAACATTAGGAAAGTCCTCAAATATTAATTTATTATAAATTAAATTTTGATTTAAAATTGTCCAAAGGTTATTTAATTTGAATTTAAGATGAGTTTGGTTTAAATAACCATAATAAAATAATTTATAGACATGTTTTTAATATATATATTTTATCCTTATCGTTTTGGTTTATCTCTTATTTTACCCTTTTTAATCTTACCTTGATATCATGTTATTTATACTTTGTGGGATAATTTACTTACCATATCATGCAAAACGATCCACAAAAAGATATTTATGACATAGTTGGACTTATATTAACCATTTTGATTAATTGTTTTTTCAATTCAATATCATTTAATAACCTATTTTATGTTTTAAGTTATTAATAATGTCAATTTTGGACGCTATTCATGCATGGCTATTTTAAAAATACATAAAAACATGATTCCTCTGAACAAAATGAATTAACCAATCCCTAATATGTCAATGTCATATATAAAATTCGTTTATAACATAAAAATATTAATATTAAATTTATTTATTTATTTATTAATTCATTTATTTGAATCTTTCATTACTGAGATAATCACTATATCCTAATCGTGTCAAAAGTAAATCTATTTTTATATTGTCTAAAAATTATAAATAAAATACCTTGATGTATGAAATATTTTTAGATTTATAATTAATATTTATAGACATAGATATCAGTTACATAACCCTATATTAAAATTGATTTAGTAAAATATATATGTTTAGGTTATAATTATCTATACTTTAAATTAGTTCTTATAAAATGTCATTTTCACATCCAAGTGAATCCATGGGGTCCCCAAATAGACACCAAGGTGCCCATTGTCATAAATATATTATAAAATGGGTTTAGTACATGTTTTTGGGTAGTTTAATATTATTATAATATTATTTTCTACCCATATTTACCAGATTCACCATTTAACCATGGTAAATAAAATAATTACTTGAGTTACTATTCATAATTTCCAAAAATAAACGGTACCTATTCAAAAAAATATAACCTTATGATTCCAAATATGGAATCCATTTTGTTTATTCAAAACACAAAATTTTTAGTAGTTAATTTAAAATTAATTCTCATTGTCAGAACTAAAAATCAGGTTTTTAGTTGTAATCACTATCAAAAGATTGACATGTTTTTATGTCCAATTTAAAAGTAAAATTACTTCCAATGACCAAAAATGGATTAAATGATAAAAATATAATGCAATTAAACATAAAATATAATTAAATATGTAATCTAACAAGATAAATAAATTAGATAAAATGGTATTTTCGAACAAAAATGTAGTATTTATCACTATTCTTTAAAATTTTAATTTAATTATAAAAATGTGAAAACAGTCAACAAAAGTAATTTTTTTATGTCCCACTTCAAAAAAATAATTTTATTTTTTCAAAATTAACTTATAGAAATATCAAAATATATATTTAAAATGTGTGCACCATCAAAAGGTGGTAAAACTTCATTTTTTTAAAAATAATTCTTTTATATAAGAAATTGATTTTTTTCTCATATCATTTTCTAGAAAATGTGTAAAATGAATTATAATGTTATATAAAATTAAAAATGTGTTTAATCCTGTTAATAATGGCTTGTTTATATACCATTAAATAATATTTTATTAATATATCAATGTTTAGTGATACTTGGTATCGTATAGAACACAAGCTATCGAGGAATGTTGTTCTTGCATGTAACGCAAGAAAAGTCAGTGTTGTGTGTAGTGTAAGCTTTTTTGGTGTTTCTTATGAAAATTTAGTTCATTTATACATTGAAAAAAATCTATACTCAGTGTTGTGTGAAATTCATTCTATCAAAATAACTTGAAATTTTGTGCAACACAATCCAAAAATAGTGTTGCATATATTACATGCTAATACAGTGTTGAAAAAAGTGTCATCTAATCTTGGTTTAGTGTATGACACAAGACATCAAATAATTTAAAAGAGTCTACCTCATAAAATATCATAATGTTACATTCTACCCCCCTTAAATTGAATTTCTCCGTTGAAATTCGTCGAGGATATAAATTTTTTTCTACTTGAATGTTTCTTTCATGGAATCCAACATCATAAAAAGGGCTAATAAAACATAATTTTAAAAAGGAAAGTTAGAAACATAATGGTTACCCAAAGTTACTCATCACTGGGATTCCACCTAAGAGAACATATGTGAGAAATGAAAACATGGATATGGAAGAGAAATATAACCATCATGTTCTAATGGATAGTGATAGAGAATATGGTTTGAAGAAAATTAACTACAAGAAATCCATAAATCTGCAATGATTTATGGGACCATCTGATTCATCGGATAAGAGGGTACTAGGATAACAGTTTTGGTTTTCAATATCCTTTTCGTAAAGTTGAATAATTTTTCATGACAATAGATACTTACTTGATTTTGGAACAATCTCACCACTATTCGTTCCTTGAACAATTTATACATCATCTCTTATTTAAATAAATGAAGTTGAATTTTTCATTATTGAAGTGTTAGAATATCATGCGATAGAATGGTAGGTCATTCCATCTATCTACAAAAACAGTTAGTACATGTAATCAAAGATGCATAAGGACACATATTGTGATATAATTCAAACTTCAACTGGAATATAACTTATACTATCCCTAAATGGATAACATTAAAATCTTTCCAAAAACTAAAAATATAAAAAATTATAAATAGGTGAACTAATTTGACATAACATTTATTTCTCATATCTCATAAGGTAGTTCTTGGTTGTCACATTCAAAACATGTGAATACCCTAATCATGTATTCTTTTCAGTCACAATAACACCTTGAATTATTAGATATCGATATTGAAAACATGCATGTTTCCTTGTTCCAAAACAAATTGGATATATTCTTCAAGTCCCAAAAAGATGAATACTTAATCCATGATAGCACAACCCTCTTTCCAATAACTCCATAATTAGATTTCAAGAAACTATAATCATCCAATTTACTTATTCAAATCTAGAATATCTTTATCCAAACAACATTATCTTAACATAAGGGACATATTAGGGGTTATTTTTCCCTTAATCATGTGTTCTACAAGTATATCACCTTACCCTTTAAACACTTTTCTATCTCCATAGAAATATTCCTCATATACTTTCCAATCCTTATACAAAAAACACTTATATATTTCGTGATTCATCTTATATAATATTTGAATTCTGAAACATATACACCTCAATAATCTCTCCTAATTCTTAAACCATTACTCAGGATCCATCATCTTAATATATCATAAAATGTGAATCATGTATTTTCATTTCAAAACCTTAGGTTTCTTAGGATTAATGTAAACAATACTGAAATAACATCACATACCTTTCAAATGGAGTTTAAAATATCTTTATCCTAAGTAGTATGACCAATACTCATTCCATCCTCATGATTATCTTCATGATGTTTCCTCATAAGATATTGATCCTCATTATTCTCATAATTTCCACATCTAAAACATTCTATGTTTAACTCTATTCTATGTAATTTTGGATAATGACTAAGAGTAGAAAGAGAAGTGTGAGAAATACATATCATATATTAGAAACACATAAGTGAGGTAAATTACTTAAAATATTTAAATCTATGATATCATCAGTTTATCCCTAGGTTGGTTATGATTTTCATAAAAACTCTAGGATTGTAACAAATACTTGACATATCCTTAGGATATCTATAGACACATCATTATAAATATCTCTAGGTATCTCACTATAGTTTTATCATCATTGTTTCCAAAGGTTAACTAATCATTCTATCTAAAACCAACTATAGAGACACAAGATTTATGTACATGGACATTACATTTCTTTTGATTAATACTTATTTATGACACAAACAGATTCCCAATGACCGTATTAGTTTAATGTCTTCTGAAAACTCAGAACATATTCTTCTTATCATGGTGAAAGATCTTTAACATCTCCCATAAAGATCTTCCCCATTTGATTTCCTACATAAAACCTTTCTTTATATCTGGGGGAAAAGAAACATATAAAAGGATTATATGAAATGCTCAGTAAGGGTAGACATAGAGAACATAAGACAAACCATAAACATGTACACATAAAAAGATGAACATAATGTTTAAACATCAAAATCATGAGTCATGAAATAAATCTTGGCAGCACGTAAGAAATAAATCATAAAAGAACACTAACCATGATAGAATATAGTTAGTATAAAACATGTAATTATGGAAAACTAATGAAAATAAGATATTATTTCCATAGTATCCAAGAAATTAATTCCAAAACCGTCATAGTGGACAAATTGCATTACTGAACTGGGTTTACTATCCTTCCACCCATGTATTTCTAAACCAAATTTACACAGTCTTCCATCCCTATATTACTAAACCAGATTTACTTTTCATTCTAGTCCTATATTATTTAACCATATTTACTTTCCATTACAGTCATGTCTATATCATGAAATATAAATCTTTACCTAATTCATTGGATAGAGATATAGGTCTCACCCATCTCATAATGAAATAATTCTTACATGTGCCACCCGAATGGCCTAAAATCCATCATTTATTATAGAATTTTGATAACCCCACTTTCAAGGGATGAGGGGGAACCCTTACAAGGCCCGTAGGCTCAGAGATTACATGGCCCATAGGCATTAAGAGATTATATGACATGAAGGTCCTAGGGAATTCAACCAGACTATCTACAAGGAACTTCCCCTCCCCAGCATCTACATCGTGATAATATCTCTCCACCATTGCATGGCCATCTAGATAGGCTTTCTGTGCAAGCACAGGCTGGTTCCGATTGCATATCCATACCTTCTAATTCTAAAAAATCCATTTGGATCTACTCTAGTGAGTGCACCTACTCTGAATCTTCTTCTAAGGCTGATATTTTTTGTAGAGTCTGTCTAGGGCAACTATATGTTGCCCGAAGGCCTTGAGTTGGCCCAAAGTCCTTAAAGGTGGACCAAAAGCCCTACTAACCCAAAGGTCTGGGTAGCCCAAAATCATTAAGGACTCTAAGCCCAAACTGATGGCCCACGGTGAATAGTTCCATCTAATACAGTACTGAACAGTACCTACTACAGTAACTGCTATATTGCTTACTATAGGTACCCCTCATAGTGTATAGTTCTAATACAATATCGTACAGTATATAGTACTACTCCAGTAACCTGAAATATGTGTCTACCTGGTTTTGAACCTAGGTCTCATAGATGCACTTAAGGATACCTCATCAACTAGGTTGACGCTCATAGGCCTCACATGTTCTACAAAACATAAATCATTCATCATAGCATAACCCAAGAATTAAAATGGGTTTCTTAAACATCATTACATCATAATCCATATAAAATAAATTGATTTCATAACAATAATTACATATAAACACAATGAAATAAAAGTAATAATAGGGATATAAACATAACCCTATGTCATCATAGATGGAAAATAATTTTTACAAAACACATGAACTTATTTCTTGAAGAAAATATTCATTCTTCTTCGAAAACATTTTCTTTTCTCAAAATACTGCACAATTTTAAAAGAAAAGAATTTTTTTTAAAATAAACATGAAATAGTGTATATGAAGATTCATGGAAATAAGTCACTGTGAAACCATAAAAATCTATTCATGTTGTATAAGTTAAAAAACTTTCACCTCATACTTTTGCTATAAAAGTCTAAAAGTACCTCGAATTATAAACAAAAGAAAGATTCCTTCCATACCATGTAGTAAAATTAAAAAATGGGTAAAAATGACTTTAAATATACATAGAATAATATAAATCACTTTATAAGAATATTTTTAGAAAAAATGGACATATATGATAAATAAACCCCTAGTAAATACTTACGTATAAACAATTTCAAATAAAAATGAGACTGAAAAATTATCTCTTACCAATTATAATTAGTGGAATCATATACCTAATAAAATAAAGATAATTACACGAATAAAAAAATTCATAATAAAATTAATAAAACATTGATGTTAATCATAAACACCACACAAAATAAATAGGTTGTGTTTGAGGCATATATCCCACAAAAAAAAAAGTGAGACGAAATAATCCCTTAACATGGGTCCGATTTCGTTCGTCTCTATATGAAACTTCTATATAGTAGGTTTAAATGTATTATTAACATGTAACATAACCATAATAATATTTATGATATCATATATTATTCACTTATGACTTTATATTACTTGTTCATTTTCCAATTACATGTGAAAGCAATGTTTTGGGTAATAATCGTTTTATTTATGGTATGTGTTATGAATTTTTATTCATGATATTATTACTTATATATTATTAAATTAATTCCATAATGTAAAAAATTATTTATATTTAGATATATTTAGTATATAAAAATATATATTATAGATAGATAAATGAAATGGAATACACTGTTCATGTGGATGGTAGGTCGTATGTATGCATGAATGCTGTTTTCGTTTCCTTATTAAATTGAATTGAAGTAATTAAATGAAATATATATATATATAACTAAATCCAGTAGAATTATTTTGTCATATATTTCATGATTATTTATTATATATACTCTATAATCATTCTTGAATGGTTAATGTGGACAATGAATCTCATCGCGTCATGGAGACGGTAAGCTGTACGTACGCATGAGCGACGATGTTTTTTCCATAATTGTTCAATGGTATTATATTGGGTGGTGTATAATATATAAAAATCAGTATAATTCTATAATAATCATATATAGTTATTATTTATACCATTATACCCATCCAAGTGAGGCGGTGGTGAAAAATAGATTACACCACGGCATAGAGACTGTAAGTCGTACTTACGCACGAGCGGTGATTTTGTTTTTCATAGGTTGGATAGAAGGTAAAATAGGTTTGTTTCATATTTATAGTAACATATCATTATATGAGTGAATCTTATGTTATTAATTTATAATGAAACAACTAATTAAAAGGAAGTTGAAGAATAATGAAATTTGAAAGAATCGGTAGAAGAGGTTACATCTTCCTTGACGTGCCTCCTTTATATTTAACCTAGAGTAATAGAGTTGGTCTTTTGATAAGATCATAACATCTAGAATGTAACTAGGAAATTTTATAAGATAAATGGTCAGGGTTTGGTCGGTCATAAAGGCACAAAATTGAGTGAAAAGAAGAAGGAGGAGGTTCCCTTTTCTTAGAGATGAGAGGGGCACTTTGGGAAAGTCCAAAAATGTTAATTTATTATAAATTAAATTTCTATTTAAAATGGTCCAAATATTATTTAATTAGAATATAGTTTTTTTTATTTTTTAATACCCATCGTCCAATAATTTTTAGACAAGTTTTGTATATTTTTTTATCCTTGTCTTTTCAGTTTAACCGTTATTTTACCCTTTTTTATTATACTGTGATATCATGTTATTTACAAATTGTAGGTTAATTTAATTACCATATCATGTCAAATGACACAAAAAAAAGTTATTTAGGACATATTTTGACTTACATTAATCATTTGGCCTAATATTAGATTTTTAAGAATATAATTTCATTTAATAAACTATTTTATGTTTTAAGTTGTGAATTATGTCAATTTTGGACACTATTCGTACATGACTTTTTAAAAAATTCATAAAAACCTTATTACTTAGAACCAAAGGAATTAAAACATCCCTAATATGTCAATTTCATCCATAAAAGTTTTGTATGACATCAAAATATTCAAATAAAATTTATTTAATTATTTATAAATTCATTTATTTTAATCTTTTATTAATGAGGTAATCACAACATCATAATTGTGTCATATATAAATATATTTATCTAATGACTAAAAATTATAAATAAAATACCATGATCTAGGAAATCTTTTTAAATTTATAATTACTATTTATATACAAAGATAATAGTTACATCACCCTATATTAAAATTGATTTAGTAAAAGATCTATGTTTAGGTTATAATTATCTTATCTTTGAATTAATTCTTATAAACTGTCATTTTCACATCCAAGTGAATACATGGAGTCCCAAAAGCGACCCAAAGGTGACCATCATCATAAAAATCTTATTAAATAGTATTAGGACATGTGTTAGGGTAGTTTAATATTATTATAATATTTTTTTTACCCTTATTTATAAGATTTACCCTTTAACCATGGTAAATAAAATAATTAATGGAGTTACTATTCATAATTTCCAAAAATAAAAGGTATATATTCACACAATTTGAACCTTATGATTGTAAATATGGAATCAATTTCTCAAAATTTTAACCACAAAAGTTGCAGTAATTAATTTAAAATTAATTCATGTTGTCAAAACCAAAAGGTGGGTTTTTTTAAGAAGTAATAACTATCAAATGATTAACATTTTTTTATGTCCAATTTTAAAAATAAATTACATCCAGTAAAAAAATTGGATTAAATGATAAAAATATAGTCAAATTACACTTTAAAACTAATTAAAAAGATAATCTAACTATATAAATAAATTAGATAAAAAGGAAGTTTCGAATTAAAATGCAGTATTTTTCACAATTAACTAAAATTATTATTTTATTAGAAAAAAAAAATGTACACAAATTACCCACTTTTCCAAAGAATAAGTTTATTATGTCAAATTTTACTTATTAAATTATCAAAAACATGAGTTAAAATGAGTTCCCTATCAAAAGGTTATAGAACCGCATTTTTTTAATTAATTCTTTTATTTGAAAAATTGATTTCATTCTCATATCATGTTCTAGAAAATGTGTAATATGAATTCTACTGTTATATAAAATTAAAATTTTGGTTAATACTATTCATGACTTCTATTTTTTATCCTACTAAATAATATTTTATTAATATATTATTGTTTCATGAAACTCGGTATCGTGTACAATGCTTACTATCAAGGAAGGTTGTTCGTGCGTGTAATGCAAGCCAAGTCAGTGTTTCATGTAGTGAAAGCTTCCTTTGGTGTTGCATATCAAAACTTTGTTTATTTAAACATTGAAAAAAATCTATACTCAGTTTTGCGTGAATTGAATGCTATTAAAATAACTTGAAATTGTATGCAACACAAACCATGAATAGTGTTGCCAATATGGTAAGATAAAAAGGTGTTGCATATAGAGGAATCTATTCTTGGTTTAGCTTAAAACACAATTAATTAATGAAATTTAAATAATTTATCTCATAAAATCTTTGGATGTTACATTCTACCCCCTTAAAATTAATTTCACCCTCAAAATTCATTGGGGTTATAAATGGTTTTCTACTTGAATGTTTCTTTTATGGAAACCCACATCATAAAAAGAGATACTAAAACTTAATTTTAAAAAGGAATGTTAGAAACATAAAGGTTACCCAATGTAACTCATCATTTGGTTTCCACAAAGGAGAACATAGGTGGGAAATGAAACCATGGATATTGAAGAGAAATCTAACCATTATGTTCTGATGGATTCTGATAGAGAATAAGGTTTGGAGGAAGTTAACCCCAAGAAATTCATAAATCACTAATGATTTAAGGGACCATATGATTCAACTAATAAGAGGTTACTATGATAATGTTTTGGATTTCTTGATACTTTTCCTAAAGTTGAATAATTTTTCATGAGAAAAAATAAAAACTTCATTTTGGTATAATCTGACAATTTTTCAGGCCTTGAACAATTTCCAATTCATCCCTTATTTAAAGAAATGAAGTTAAATTTTTCATTATTGCAGTTTTAGAAGATCATGTGATAGAATGACAGGTCATTCCATTTTTCACAATAAAATGGTTATCATAGGTAATAAAATATTCATAAGGCCACCTATTGTGAGATAATAAAAACTTCAATTAAAATATAACTTATACAATACATAAATGGATAACATTACAATGCTTCCAAAAACTGAAAATATGAAAAATTATAAAGTGGTGAAATAAATCAACAAAACATTTATCTCCCACATCTCAGAAGGAAGTTCTTGGTTTTCACAATCTAAACATGTGAATACCTTAATCATGTATTCTCTTGAGTCACAGTAACAACTTGAATTATCAGATATCCTTATTGATAACATGGATGTTTCTGTATTCCAAAACATATTGGATATATTCTGTAAGTCCCATAAAGTTGTATCAATCATCCATGATATCATAACCCTCTTTCCAATAACTCGATAATTATATTTCAAGAAACTAGAATCATCCATTTTACATATTCCAATCCAACATATCATTATCCAAACATCATTATCTTAACATAAGTGACATATTAAGGGTTACCTTTCCCTTAATCATTTGTTGTCCAACTATATCACCTTACCATTCAATAACATTTCTATCTCCTAGTTACTATACATCATAACCTTTATAATCCTTATAGTCAAAACACTTATATATTTCCTGATTCATATTACATAATCTATGAATTCCAAAACATATAAACATCAACCATCCAAATGTATTCTTAAACCATTACTCATGATCCATTGTCTTCATATTTCCTAAAATATTAATCATTTCTTATCATTTCTCAACCTTAGGTTTCTTAGGTTTAATGTAAAAAATATAGGAATAACATCACATACCTTTCGTATGTCGTTTACAATCTCTCTATCCTCAATAGTATGAAAAATACTCATACCATCATCATGATTCTCTTTATGATGTTTCCTCATAGGATATCGATCTTTATTATTCCCATAACATCCACTCCTAAAACGTTAAATGGTAAGCTATATTCTATTTAATTTTGGTTATTGACTAAGACTATAAAGTGAAGTGTGAGAAATACATATCATAGATTTGGAACACATAAGTAAGGTATTTTTATTATAATATTTCAATCTGTTATATCATAGGTTTATCCCTAGGTTAGTCATGATTATCACAAAAACCCTAGGATTGCAACCTATACTTGACTTATCCTTAGTAAATCCCAAGACAAATCCTTAGAAATATCTCTATAAATCTCACTAAAGTTTTAACATCCTAGTTTCAAAAGGTTAAGTAAACCTTCGATCTGATACCAAATGTAGATAACCAATCTTGATGTACATGGATATTACATTTCTTTTGTGGAATACATAATACATGACACAATCATATGCCCAAAGATTTTATTATTTTAGAGTCTCTGGAAACTATGAACATAATCTTCTATTCACGGTTAATGATATTCAACATCTCCCATAAAGATCTTCCTCATTTGTTTTCCTACCTAAAACCTTTCTATATATCATGGGGAAAAGAAACATATAAAAGGGTTATATCGAATGCTCAGTAAGGGTAAACATGGAGAACATAAAACAAAACTATAACCATTTGAACATAAAAACATGAACATAAAGATTAAACATCAAAATTGTGATTCATGAGATAAATAATGGTAGTATGTAAGGAATGGAACAAACTTTGTGGGTGGAATTTCACAGTGAACCATGTTACACTCTATTTAGTGTAATTTGATATTATTCTAGGAATTCATTGGCTTTCATTGTATAAATCCAATATGAATTTCTGACTGAAAGAAATCTACCTTTAATATTATACAAGTGAAAGGTGGAGGATGAATCTTCTTTGGAATAATTTTCTCAAGCATAGATATTTTTACCTTATGTGAAATAATATCTATCTAAAATGATTGAGACTAAGGAAAAAATAATAATTGATAACATACCCATTTAGAGAATATGTGGTTGTGTTCCTTGAATAGTTTTCTAGTTTTCCACTAAGATTTGAGTTTGAGTTCATTATTGGGCTTATACCGAAAGGTTTTCTAATATCCAAGACTCCATATAGAATGGCCATTGTTGAACATGAAGAGATTAAAAAAAATGTAGAAGAATATTTATAAATGGTTTATATTATTATATTCATTACCATGGAGTGTCTCATCCCACTTTATCAAAAATAACGATTGGTCAATGTGACTCTACATTGATTATTGTGAGCTCAAAAAGATCACCATAAAGGAAATGTATCCTCTTCCACAGATTGATGGTTTATTAGATCAATTATATAGAGAATAATATTTCTAAAATGTGTATATCTTGTTGGGATATTATCGAGTGATGTTGCAGAATGAGGATATATCCAAGGCTACAATTCATAAAAGATATGGTCTCTCTGAGTTCATACTGAATTCATTTAGACTCAATAATTCACTGGTTATCTTCATGGACATAATGAATAGAGGATTCAGGGATTACCTTGAAAAATTTGTGGTAGTCATTAGAGATGACATTCATATATCCTCAAGAAGTAAGGAGGAATGTGGGGAGTATTTGAATACCAAACTTAAGACCCTATGAAAGGAGAAATCTTATGTTTGGTATAGTAAATGTGTGATTTTGATGAATCAAGTAACATTATTGGTCATTTTATCACCATCAATAGGATATTTTTGGATCCTTTAAAGACTAATGCAGGTAAAAGTTGGACAGAACCAACATCTATGAAAAATTCCATATTTTACTTCGATTAACTGGGTAATATCGTCAATTTGTGAGAAACCTCTCATTATATTATATCCCACTAACCAAGATAACTTTGAAGGGAGTGAATTTTATTTGGACAGATGAATGTTAGGAATGATTTAAATATTTGAAAATATGATAATCGCTACACCTATGCTAACATTAACCAAAAATTGGGAAGGATTTTTTTCTAAAATTATGAGTCCAAAAAGGGATTGGTTTGTATACTCATGAAAAATGAAAGGGTGGTAGCCTATTCCACCAACCAATTAAAGATCCCTGAGAAGAACTACCAAAAACATGATCTATAATTAGATGCAATGATCTTGACTTCAAATATTTGGAGACATTATCTCTATGGAGAGAAGTGTGAAATATATACGGATCATAAATAAATTAAGAATATATTCAAAGAAAAAGTCCTCAGTATGATCCAAATAGGTGGTTAGAGATTATCAAGTATTATGATTATTCAATCCATTATAATCAAGGGAAGGTAAAAAAGTGGAAAATTCTTTGAGTAGAAAGGATCCTAAAACCATATTCACGGTGAGGATTGAAAGGGATATAATATAATTGGAAATGAAAAGGATAAACCTAAGACTCATAAAAGGATATTCATCTTACCTTTATCAAATAACTACTCAACTATCCCTTCTTGAGAGGATCAATATGGCCCAAAACGATGATGAGGAGATACAGAAAAATGTTGAAATATTTTGGAATTCAACATTGCTCAAGATGGAGATATATGGTTTGGAACCCAATTATTTGTCCCATATAATTAATAGATATAGTGGTAAATTCTCAATATTTTTCAAGGCCCGTCCATCTAATTTGTTAAGGAAGTACTAATATGTATATATATGTGAGGAAAAACTTATGGTGGGATAACATGAAGAGGGATATTGTATAATTTCTATATCGATTCATGGTATACCAACAAGTCAAGGTTGGATGAGATAAGTCTAATGGTATGATACAATAATTTACCATACCATTATGGAAATGAGGAAACATAACCAATTATTTTTTCCCATAGTACTCCCTAGGATATATAGAGGAAATAATCTCATCTGGGTAGTAGTTTATTTCCTTACAAACTCAGCACATTTCATTTCTATCAATGAAATTTTATCTCTTCATAAAATTGAAAATATATAAATAATATAATTATTAATACTTCAGGGAGTACCACTCTCCATTATATCTAATTAAGAACATAGGTTTACCTTAAGGTTATGGAGAATCCTCTAGTAAGAAATGGATATAGAGTAGATTTTCAATAATTCTTATCACCATCATAAGAATCGTATGTTTAATAAACCCATTAAAAATAAATAGGATATTCTGAGAAAATATTCCATGGATTTCAAAGGATATTAGAATCAACACCTTCCCCTAGTGGAGTTCTCATATAAAAATAGTTTTCCTTATAACATTCAAATGGAACCTTATGAGGCTCTGTATAGGAAGAGGCGTTAGACTCCAGTATGTTGGGATGATTATGGAGAGAGGAAACTTATGGTAACAAATGTAATCCAATATAAGACAGCATACATTCAAAATATTCAAATTCAAAAGAAATATGAACAAATTCAAGTTAAATTATAAATAAAAAATAGTTGATGAGACATAGAATTTGAGCTCAGAGATAAGGTGTTCCTTCATATATCACCATGGAATAAATTCATGATTTTTTGGAAGAAGGTAAATCTTATTTCTAGACATATTATCCCCTTTTATACCCTTGATCATATCAAAGTGGTGTCCTATCGAATAGAACTACTACTTGTCCTTTTTTAAGTACATAATGTGTTCTATGTATCCCTCATGAGTAAGTACATACCATACACATGACATGTATTGAATCTAGAGTTGGTACCTTTAGATAATGATATTTCATACAAGGAGTAGTCAGTGAAGATCATAGACCAAATAGACAAAGTTCTATGAAATAAGACAACTCACATGGTCAATGTGATGGGGAGGAGCCATAAGTTAGTGGATGAAAATTAGGTACCATAAGAGGTAGTGAAATTAAAGTACCGTAATCTAGTTTAGTGTTGGTAATAATTTTTTAAGGGCGATGTTTATGAAGGGGGTAATAATGTAATCACAAGAACTTTTATAAATTAATTTCCCATTTTGAATTAATAAATTCATTATTAAGTAATGTAGTAATGGAAAACTAATGCACTACATTGATATTTTTGGACTATCATAAAATATAACATGTAAAATTAAAAGACTATTAAATATCATAACCATTGATAATATAGTAATTTTACAGTGACCATTATGATTAATATATATTAAATTTTATGATAAATTCATATTAACATAGACAGAAGAGGCGATGATCTTGACCAGTAAGATAATGCACTATAAGGCCCATCTATTGGAACTTCTGAGGAGCATGGTGTCACTATGATTTTTCCATGGTGAAGCCCAAGATAAAATTAAACAAAAAAATATTAATGAAACCGTTTATGAGATAATTTCAAGAATATTGAGATTGCATCCCAAACCACATTGATTGAATATCCCCTAAGAAGCTTGCACCATCACACACCTTACACTTCTAGAGTATGATATTGTAATAAGTGGTTTTGTATCTATAACTTATTAATTTTAATTTCTATATTTTTATATTTTAAAAAATATATTTATACTTATCCATATTCATTGGTTACAATTATATATGAGTTTATGGAAATTATATTTTTATACGAATAAAAAATCGTATTTTAGGAAAATATACGTTTTTGATTAAAACACTATTTTTTAATAAAATAAATAATTTTGAAATAAATTTTATTTCATGTAGTATTGTTATTAGTGAATATTTATATAAAATTTATAATATAAGTTAATAAGTCCATATATAATCTTCTAAGTGGTTGTAAATTTGTTATTATCCTAAAAACCATTATTTTTTAATAAATGAGGATTTTGGTTTAAAAGTTTGAATTCACATATTTAGAAAATAATTTGGATAAAATAAGTATTATTTTATAAATCATCACATTAAAATTATCCAATCATTATTTTTTCATAATTATATAAGAGAGACAAATTTTTGGGTAAAATTTAAATACATTATAAATATATTATATATATTACGACATCATAGTAGCCCAAAAATGATGTAATAAATTGTATATAGGGATAAAATGACCAAATATTTGTTTCCCATTTAAAATAATATTTTTAACATTATTTTATTAATTTTATAAACCCTTAATGAATCATTCAACACGTTTATTATATTTTATTTTTTTTAATCAATTATTTATAAACATGAATTACTTAAACATCACCAATGGTTTTATTTTAATATTTTTTTATTATACTTATAAAATATTAAAATCCCCCCATATTTAGTAGAAAACATAAGAAAGATCATGCTATTTTTTTATGATTATTTTATTATATAGATTCCAAAACGTATGATTAGAATTTAATATATAATTCCATTATATTGGATATAAATACCCATCCAACCTCATAGTCATCTTCACCAAAAACCAATTGATCAGTAATTTTATCTTATAATATCTATCAATATCCCCAAGGTATCACAATCCTTTAATAATATCCTTTAATGTTATTATAAGATCTCTCTCAAGGTAAGGGACTCTCTCTCTTCTTATTTTTATTTCAATTACATTATTTTTACTAGTACCTATTGATTTCCAATTTTCTAGGTTGTAAATTTTTTTTCATATATATTTATAATCATTATGATTAAAATTTAATGATAGGCCACCTTTCACACTTATTCAAATCTTCTATAAACCATTTTTAACACACATTATTCTACCAAAATTATCATGTGATTTTCCATGCCAAACATTTATGTAGTAAATACCCATTACCATTTCCAATCAAGGGTATAAAATTAGTTTTAAATATCATTGGTTGATTAATAAATTCCATTTATATAAACCAAAATTTTTAATCAAAGGGTTAAATTTTATGAAATACATTCTTCTGTTGAATGATCTATGTGGAACATAAATTCATGTACATAATATTAATATAACGGGTGGGAACTAGATTATATAGCTCTTCAATAAATTGGGTAATGTTTTTTTTTTCATGATATACCATGTATGGTTAATTAAATGTTATTATGATAACACAATGTTATTATTTATCATTGGGTAGCCTTGAATTATTCTTATGATATCATGTTTAATATTTTTAGTAAATTTCTATGTTGGGTTGATGTTGTCGTCTACTATAGTGCCTTGATGATAAATTTTATGATTCTTGTCCATTTTATGTCACTGTTATATGAATCTTGAATAAAATATGTTTCTTTTATCATTTTATGTTTTGATTATCCCCTTATTAGGATTTATAGCTGGACCATTTCTTATTTATTTCACGAGGTTACCTTATGTAGTTTTAAAAGATAGATGGGATTTTAAGAGCAAGCTACAAAATTTTAAAATGTTATTGGTATATCCCTATTTTATTTTATTATTTTATTTATCTAATTTCCCAATGATATATGGCCTTTAGATCCTTTAGGATTGTATTATGTGTGTCTTTATGTAAAAAAAATATTAAATTTTATAAAAGATATTATGTTTCATATATATGACTCAACCTAATTGATGGAAAACATGAACTCTACCTAAAATACCCATTGTGGGTTGAGAAGAGTATCCTTAAGTCTATTTGACATATAAAATTGGATGGTGTTTATTATCATAGTTTTATTCCATACCCACTTTTAGAAACATGCTTCTATATAATGAGTTTTTAAAAATTAAATGGGGATCAATCACTATAAGACACCCCAAAATACACATGTATGAGATAATTAAGGAATTGGTGGAATGATGAGTTTATTTCACCATGAAAATAGATTTATTTCCCTCTAAGAATGACATATAATGTTTTATATTGATAGAAAACCATGAATTTGGATTTGAAAATTATGTCTCTAAATTTGGAACTCAAAATAATATTTATGAGTGGACTCTTACTACTCTTGGTCTACCCTTTAGTGGTAAATTATGAAGGGGAAAAATCAGTCATATAATATCATAGATGATGAAGGGTTCAATTTGGGATAATATGGATTCTAAATATATTATTGACTAATGCACTATGCTTGTTAACACCATTGATATTTCTCAAACAATACTTGAGACTACAGTGTCCCTGTATAATGTCTTCTCGATCATTTTATATGAACTAAATAACTATGTTACATCTATCATGGATGGTCTCCTCATGGTACACCTCATTCATAACAACTCAATTTTAAACTCTTTAGGGATCATGAGGGCCTCAATGAGTGATTCCATGGGTTTATTTGAAATGTAAATAGAATAAAAATTAGATATTTTTTTAACAATAGTTAATTATTTTACTATGATGTGCTTATGAATTAGAGGCTTGTGTATCCTTCTATGAGGTTTATCCATAGTTTGGGGTTTTGATGTTGAATTTTAATATTCTATTGTTTTTTTCTATTGTTTGGAACTAGATGGAATGTCAATATTGTTTGGGTTGGATTGAGATGGAATCATCTTATTTCAGTGTTAAGTATTGTCTTGTTCTACCTCTAGTATTTATAAAAATACGATCAATCCAGAATGATTCCCATATAACCCATGTTCATATTGGTTCTCCATTTGGGTTTGTTGAAGTGCATGCCTCTACATTTTGTTTGTGTATAAGGTTCCTGTAAAAATAAGGTTAGATGAACATGGTAATCTATGACTTCACCTTTATCACCAACCTTGTACTTTGTGACCCCTTACAATATATGGTTGGGTAGATCAGGTACATGTATATCTTCATTATTGTAGAATTAGTTCATCAAGTGAATGATATTAACATAACCATATTTGGACTCTTAATCCGAATAGAGTTATCTTTGGGAGGGAATCTCCCATCCTCCCTATGACTTGGGTAGAAATTAGTGCAGTGTTTAGACAATATTGTGAGTTGTTAATGTCACTAACCCTCATTACTTTTCCTTATTACACTATTCGTGTCAACTCTTAGAAGATAATAAAGATGGGGACTTTACCAATACATCAAATACAAATTTTTTTACAAAAAACTGTCACAGTTTCACTCTAAGGATAAAATATTCCTATTTGATAGTCTTATTGTTCATCTAATCATTAAAAAATTTCTCATGCCTAGTGGTGTTCCATTTATATTCCCTTTATTATTCTAATGGGGATGCATGTATATAAGTTACCTGAGTTTGTGTCCCACCTATCTTCACCTTCCTAGAACTAAGAATTTTTAAAATAAATTTAATTAAATACAAAACATTACTAAATTTTATGTCAAAATTTATGATGGTAGAGGAAATAGTATATGTGATCATTAATAATGAATTCACCAAGATTCCTATCCTCCAAATGTTTGATCATTTTTTTCCAATGCTATGATAAAATATCTATGGATTCTCTCCATTCATAAGGAATAGTTGTTTCCACTAATATTTATAATTTGGATATTTTTGATCTTTTTTTACCTCTTGGTGAGGAAATTGTTGTTTCCATTTTGATTCAGGGAGGGTTAATACCTAGTGTTTAGTTAACTTTAGGGATGTAGTGGGTACGACATCTTCTTTGATAATAACAATGGAAACTTCAACTTTGATGAAACTATTTTGTTTATTTGATGGTGTAAAATGATATTTTCACTTGGTGCACTAAATTGAATCCTCCAAGAACATTGAAACTATTGTAAACTCTCTGATCCCTCTAGGGTAATTCTATGGAATCAACAATGTTTGTAATTCATCATATAGATTCTTTGTACATATTTCCAATAGTTGTTCCAATGGATGTTTATTGTTTTGGGATATGATAAAATGTACTATATGGTGATGAAATATGATACTCTCTCTATTCTTGAGGTTTGATGTTTTAGATATTAAGCATCGTTGTCTTACTTAGAGTATTGTTGAATTGGTAAAGGAATTGGTGGTGAAGGCCTTCTTGACTATAAATAGACCATGATAGATGGTTATTATATCATGTCAAGGTCAGTCCTTCCAGGGAATGTACAAAGAATTGGACCATAGATTCCTACTAATAGTTAAGTGTTCTTATCATAGTGAATTAGCAAGAGAAAAAAGTATGTCAGGTATTGCTTTGGTTCTCCCACTCCATTTATTATTGAAAAGGGGGGATTCCCAAAATTTAGTGGTGGAGAATTTTCATCGAACCATTTAGCATATGTATTCCTATTTTGTTTTCCTAGTGTGTTTCAAACCATTATAATGTTTTTAGTTATAAGATAACCAATATAATTATGTAGTTTTTATAAAATCATTTAATGGGATAGAATTTGAATAGTGGTAGCAGGTAGACCCTAGTAGGATCAACCTTCCTATGTCTACTTTTAAAATCTAGTATACACTAGCATAGGGTAGCTTACCTATAATGTAAGTGGTTAGTTCCAAATGGAGGAAAATATTAGTGTTATTCAATGAAAAGATCTTGGTAGACCAGTTATCTAGAACCTAACCAAGTCAAATAGTCGGACATAGGCTGATTATCCTTCAATCATTGCCCATATAATAGTGGAGAGGCATTGGCCTCTACCTTTGAATAGTTTGGTGATGAGTTACTTCATCTCCTCCATATCATCCTCATATTCGTATATCCTTTATTCGAAGGAAAGGGGTCAAATTACTCACATGGTGGTAGGGATATAGATGTAAACAGGAAATTTTTGTTGGTTGAAAATCATTGCATGGGGGAAGATTACTATTTAAGGGAACCCCTTATTTCTATATTTCCTTTGATGTTTAGTTCATATTATCACTTTTAAAAATTTTAGGTAGATTTCTTATGGAATATAGGCTTCTTCCCTATGTTCCTCTATATAGAGATCGTGTTTCGTATCATTTTTAATGTGGATATGGATTACATTAACTAAATTATATCACACAATGGTTATAATTTCATCATCCGTATAATAATAACCAAGGGATTTTTCATCCCCTAGTTCCCCATAACGGGAAAATCATGATCCACATTGATCTCTTGGCTAATAAGGTATCGTTTTAGATTAAAACAACTTAGAATCATTCCCTAACCCTAAGGTAGATGGAAATATTACGATAAAATGTTCCATCCATATATTAACCATTGCAACATATCAAAAGGTTTACTTCATTACTTCCAAGATGTATCAATAGTTCTAAAGAGTGTGATCTAGGATATGGCCCACCTCTTCTGTCATCCCCATTATAAATGGGATAATTTCTTAAATTGAAGTAGTAATATATGCCCACTCATATTAAATTTTTTACATTAGGGTATGAAAATGTTCTTAATATTTGGGGGGAATAATTTTTGTCCACTCCCTAGTTGTTTTCAATGTACATCGGTAGGCTTCATGAATGGAGGAGCTATAATATAGGTCACGTGCCCAATTTTAGTTGCTCTTCACCACTAAATAGGACTTTTGGTTGCTCTATCTTTAGTTTATAGGGGTAATTCTTCATGGAATTCCTCTTTATTTGATACCTAAGGATCTTGGGTCATATGGTGCTAATGGTGGTGATGGATAAAGGTACGTCTCATAAGTGGTTCCTTGGATAGCATCAAAGATACAGTCTTCTACCCCTTTTTCTCTCTAAGTTAAGGGAGACTAGGGTTATCTTATTCTAGAGATATCCTCCCAAAACTATTTTATGTGGAAATAGTTTCCACTATATTTTTAGTGTTCTTTTCTAGTAATAATATACACAAGGCTTCAGATATTTAAAGATTTACCATAAATCCTTTCAATTGGAGATGTTATTATTTATGTGGTACTCCAGGAACAATGCATTAATTACTTATCAATGTAGGTTTTGTTTCAATTACATTATCCTTATATATGATAGGGTTTTAACAAGTATCATGATATAATCATGTGTGAAATATTTAAGCTATAGAAATGTACCCTGAGAGGTTCCATGATGGCCAATCATCATAACACTTAGTGATGAGTTTCATGTTACAATTTGATTAAATAAAATAGAGTTATAGGTGGTTTTCCTAAAATTAATAATGGGGTCAAAAAAGAAAATTAAATCTTTTTAGTAAAATGTCACAATTAATAGCATATTCTATTAATAAATTTTTCTATGTTTTGAATCATATCGGGTTTACCATTGTGTCTTTTAAGTGTACATCATCACATAGAATTTTGTGTCATTTCACTAGATTTATTTCTAAACGAAAGTGATAATGGGGAATTCTAGAAAATCCCTAACTAATACATTGGATCGAGATGATGTGAGGTAAATCTCATTTGTACATCATAAGGGGGAATCATTGTCTACATTATAAATCTCTTAAGGATTTATGAAATGTTCATGAATCATAAATAGTAGTGTTAGTAACACTACCAGTTACCCTCATGAAAATCTCCAAACACTAACAAGAATTAATGTGAAATAAATATTCATGTATTAAATTTTATCTATCTTTATCTTATTGTTTTTCGATTATGATATGGTCTAAAGCCACATATTTGGGTGTTCTAGAATTTATCGTAATCAAGGAAGGTAGTTTTCAATGTGGTTTTGGGATCTGATCCCTAATAGTGGCTTACTATGTATCCCTATAAAGGTAATCATAACCCATGTTGTTTGGTGAAACCTAATAGGATAGAGAATAACATTTAAGGTTATGTTACAAATAATATTGTGGTGTATTTTAAAGTTATTCAGTCAGGAAAAAGTGTTGTGGGCTTTAAATTTGTGTGTTTAGGACTTATTATGAGAAATTTACAATCATGAGGAGTGGAATATTAAGTAAAATTTGACTATAAATAGATGGTGTGGGACTTATACATGAGAAACCCTTTTCTAGTTTTTCCCTCATCATATTATGGCCCAATGTTTATAGGGTATCACTAGAAATATATCCAAGTGAAGGAGGATTAAAATTAAGTTAGGAATGTGGAACAACAAAAAAAACGGGGTTCCCATGAGGAATTTGGTCTCATAAAAATTTTAAGGAAATTTTGGTGGTGATGGAGTGTTGGATTGAAACCTCATGAGAGGTTTTCTATGTATCTTATGGGAATAAGAATCCAATACGATGTAGTTCAGAATGCACAGTTTAAGGTTTTGTGTTCAGACCATACCATATAGTGTATCATCATTTGGTTAGGATGTAGTGGTGTAGTTTTATGTCATGAAACAAGGAAATTTGTTTCATTAAAGATGCTAAAATAGAGGATTTAGTAGATCTTATAGATTAATATTTACCTTGATGCAGATCTGAATCCACTAAAATTTATATGGGATTTATGCATATGTTTCCCAGATCGGTGCGTCTGTCCCCCATCCCTTAGTAATTGAGGGAGAGGATAATAAATGGACTCATAAGGATTATCACCTGATAAGTGATTTCTTTATTATTATTCCTTATAGAATACAGAACTATCCCATATCAATTATTGAGTGGGGTAGGTCATCCAATCCAATGATCCAACAACCAAGAGGATACCCATGATCTAGATGAAACATCATTGATTTCCTCAAGAGGGTGCCTCTTTATTCGAGGGGACACATGGTTATAAACCCCATAAGGGACCTATGAGTTAGGGATTGTAAGGGGAAAAGTGTTTTTATTATGGTAATGCATGATCAATAGGGTGGACAGTGGTGTTCCCAACCAAATAATATGACTCTATGTACCTTAGAGGTCCAATGGGAGAGGTCAACCCTATAGTGAATTAGTTTGTGCTAATAATTATATGCAAGGTATTTTGGGACATTTTATTAGCCCATTTTAAGAATCTGGGTACATGAGATACCTAGGATGGGTTCATAAAAGTCAAGAAATGGTTCTCTAGTAGGGATATTTAGTTAAAGTGCCACTTTAAGGAACAACTTGAGAATACGGGGTTCTTTAATGAGGATAAAAAGTATCAATTATCCCAAGTATAAGCATGGGTGGTGTTCTTTACTATATTTTTGGTTTAGGTGACAGGATTCACCAATGTTATGTATGGGCAGAGGAGGCTCAACCATGTGATGTTAGGGTGAAGTGGTCACCCTGGTAATTCTAGAGGGAAGTGGTCACCAAAGTGATGCTTGGAACAAGTGATTACCCTTGTGATGCATGGTAGAAATGATTGCATTAATGAGGGAAAATGGGTATTCTATTGATTCTAGGGTGAAGTGGTCTCCCTAGTGATGAAACTTGCTAAAGGCTTCACACTAGTTTCCCAAGGCCACCATGTTTGAATTTAAATGAGTGGAACTCTAACTTAACACTCAATAAGGGTCATTCTCTCGAGTGTTGAAAAACTTTGGATTAAGTGGTCCACTTAAAAGTTATTTAATGAACTAAACCTTTATATAAAAAATTACCCACATTTTCTTGTAAATGTTCTTTGGTTTTAACATTAATTATGCTATATGAAGAGGGCTGGATACTTGGGACATCAATGATATGAGGTTTCTTTTTTTTCTTCTTTTAAGTGTCACATGAGTACCCCATACAGTTTATTAATAAGAAAATTTAGGTACCTAGGCCCATTAATTTTGGGAATGATAATCAATTAATGAAAATGTATTTGGGTACATAACTGAGGTATGTAGACCTTCTATGTCAACACTTGAGTTATCAAAAACTTATGTACTGTGACATGGGCATGCAACTTGGGCATGTGGGTCTAAGCACATGGACTTGGGCATGTAGACTTGGACTTATTCCATGATAACAAGCAACCTCAATTTTATTAAATTTTAATCCATAGGTACTTTTTTTATACAAAATAAGTCAAATAATGGATAAAATGGACTATGTCCCCTAGTTATAAGGTTTCCCCATATATGGTGTTTTATGAGTCCATTCATAATTACCTTAGATTTTCAATCCATTAATTTAATATTATTGATGACATCATGTGTCACTGGAAACATCGAACTAAAAAAACACCTATCTAAAATGAATCACAACCAATTAAAATTAGATTAAGAATATAATCATTTATAAATAAAAGGATAACACTCAATTAAAAAAATTAAATATTATTATTATGCATTTATTAATATATTAAAAATAATTATATGTACGAATTATTTTTTAAGCTAATATATGGTATTTTAACTTAATAAATTAAATTATCTACGATTAAATATTTATTATAATAGTTAATATTTATATTTATAAAATAAATTTAAATACTCAATTATTTGTAAATATATAAGAAATAATATTAAAGACACTTGAACTTAAAAAAAGAAATTTTTCTATAAATGAAATTTTTATTTACATTTAAAATATAAATTTATTAATTTAAAATTTTGAATTGGTTGAAATAACATTAATTCATAAATTCATAATGCCAATATGATCTTATAATTAATGTTATTTTTATTATTCTATGTCATTTTATTATTAGGTGAATACATAAAAATATTTTTTTGATGAAAATTGAAACTCTTATGGATATATAATCATATAAACAAGAAATATAATATTATAAAACCACTTATTAATAATTTAAGTAATAATGTTATTAATGTTAAATATTATGGTAAAACTACAAAACAGACGTTCGGGATTTTATAAATTTACTAACATTTCATCCATATTTAAAAAACTATTTTTTCCATTTCATTTAATTAAACATTTTAATGATGAAATTATGTTATGGATTGATTTAAAATTTAAAAAATATTAGATCTATAATAAATAAATTTCTATCATATAAATTCATAAAATTTCTAATATTAATGGATACATAATTTTAAATTATAAAAAACTATCTATACAGACTTTTTTTACGTGTCATGTGCATTAATTATGAAATTGATTTCCCTAAAAAATATAGATTTTATTTGATAAAATTATTTTTATAATTTAAATAATAATGTTAATGTTAGTAAAAAAATCCCATTTTAATTGTGTTTATTAAAAATTAATTATCTAGAACAAAACCATTATTTACAATGATAAATGTAAAGAAGTATAAAAAGAGTTTTACTAAGTATAAAATTCCTAAATCATTTATAAAAAGTTCTTAAAAGGCTTTTTGTGAGATTTATTTCATATATCCCCCACAAAACTCTATTATTTAACACTTTTTGGATCATTTGAGCCTTTAATATTGACATACCATAATTGAAATGTAATGGGTACTCACAGAACTACCTTTCTCTTCACTAATATAATGGGATCACTTCCACCACTTCTTTCTACACCTCCACCTCATAATTTCATCCAGAAACTATGAAATTTTTGTCCTCCTATAATCCTCTCTCATTTTCATAATCCTATGTTCTCAATTAGCTAGCCTAACACCTCAATTTCTAAGTATATTTTCAAGAAAAATCTCAAGTTTGTAACAGGGGTATCTCTTACTCTTTAGTCTTTTCTTATTAATATTATTATTCCAAAATATTTCTAAACACCCTACTATAATTAAATATTTATTATTAATATTCTATAACGTTAATACATTAATGTAACAACCATTACTAATTCTTTCCATCCACTAAAAAAACAAAAACAATAACGATCGTACGTAATTTCACACTATTGGATCTACAAAGATATAGGGTTTTTTTGTTATTACTGCATTTCATGGATGATAACAAGGATATATTTGAAGAGTGAGAGGAAAGTGGGTCTTTAACGGGGGTATTCTCCCCACGCTCCAGGTGTTATTCAAACTCTTACGACTGTTTCACCCCCCATGCCTCTCGTCTCTCTGATATCACCGTCTCCGGTGACATTCGAACCAGGATTTGGCCTACTAGCGGCGGGTGTTCCTTCCCCCTGGGGGCCTCCTGCTATGTCTCCCAGGCCAGGGATCCTGGTGAGGTCTTTTAGAGATGTTCTGCGAGGCCAGGAAGTTAGTTATTTTCTCTCATGCTTTCCGTATATTGGTCCTTTTTCTCACTCAGTGGCAAGGGAAGTTTCCCTTCTGTCTATGATGGAACCTGAGGCATCATTAAATGAAGCTTTAGTTGGCATAAAATAGACGATCATAGCATATTTTGGCTCTGTGAATCCTTCTCTCCGGGTATTTAAACGTTTTGTGGATTCCTGGAGTTTGTAGGGGAGGCTCGTGTCTCAGTGATTCACTGGAGGTCGTTCTTCTTAGTGTTGGGTTCAGAGGCGGACTCTATTCTAGCCTAGTGTAATGCCCTGAGTTCTGTGGGGTGATGGCTGTTCAATTTATCATGTTTTTAGATGGAGGTTGATAGGGGCAGGGAATTCCCTCATGCTATGGTTTGGATTATCCTTCTAGGCCTACCTTTACCCTTCTAGAATGGTTCCTTCTTGAAAGCCATTAGAGACTCCCTTGGGGGATATCTCTTCACGGATGAGTGTACCTGCCGAGGGGAAGATACCATGGTTCCCCGGATCTGCATTGAGTTGGACATCTCTATTCCAATCCCAGAGAAGATCTCCCTGAAAGTGTCGAATACCATTGACTAATCTGAGGATATAGTCTACCCAACTTTTCCAAGGTATCGTTCCTCTTGTTTACTATAGGGCCACTCACTACAGAATTTTTGGAGACATAGTCTAGGTGGCCATCATATTGCCTTCAGGGGCAGGACACCTATTCATTAATATTCTCCATGCCCAGGAATGGCTTCGGTGTCTTCCCCTCCCCCCGTCCCCGGGTACCCTTCTAATCCCCCAGCGTGATCGTCAACCAAGCATTCGGCTCCCTCTTCCTAATGCCAGGAAGGGTCTACTAGCCATCCCATGCTATCCGTTAACTCCCCAGGTATCTGGTCAAGTTCATCGGGGTCTATCATGTTCTCTTACATTCTAAGGATGTTTCTGATGGATGGATCATTTCTTTAGTTCTCTCTAAGGGTTCCTAATATTGGTCTATCCCCTCCTCTAGTATCTTTGGTCCCTTGTACCAGTGGTGAGCATCTGGAGGAGGAGTCTGGGGTCCTGGAGGCCAGACCCACTGGTAGGATTTCCTTACGGGCTCTATGGTGTGGGTTCACATGGCTCGACCAGAGGGGCTTGGTTTCTCTGATGATCGGTCTCCTTCACAGTAGGCCTCATTGTTTGGCAGTGGTGTTCCTTCTTTTCTAGGGGCAGGTGGGGATTGGGGATCTCTACAGGAAGATGGACAGGTTTGTTCAGATAATATTGCTTGGGATGGATCCCACTCACTGGTATCCCTGGATCCTCCTTCATCATCTTCATTTAAGCCTGTAGGGATCCTGGGAGTGTGTACAAGGTACATAAAGAAGAGGTTGCAACTAAGGGAATGTTCGACTTCAAGTTTGCAAGAGACCGGGGGGCCTGGGGACAAATCCATTGTAACACCTGAGACTTTTATGTTATATAAATCATCAAAGGAATCGTTTTCTACACAACACTTGCTTGGCTTGTTTTACACGAAATCGCGACCTTCCTCGATAGCTTGCGTCGTACGTAATACCGAGTTTCACTAAACAACGATATGCTATTAAAATATTACTAAAACTATCTGTTATGAATAGTAATAACCACTTTATGAAATTTTATAAATTTTATTTTTCAAGATGGACTTCATTTTTGGATTCGGAATACCGAAATTAGCCTAGGGTGAAATTTTGGTATTTTTCTGAAAACTTTCAATTTTTGATGAATAGTGAAACCACTAAGTGGTAGGTTAAAACTGAATTTTGCATAAAACATAATTTTACCGCTTCTGTGAATGGAATTTCGAAAATCCGACAGACACGGTTGATATCAGTAAGTAAAATGTGGTTCAATGAGATAAAAATAATTTTTTGGTGAATAGTAACTTTTTACTTTTTTTACCGCGGTTAATAGTAAATAGGGTAACTAAGGGTAAATATGATATTACTATTACCCTAACACATGTCCTAATTCTATTGGATAAGTGTAATTCGACCAAAAACAACCTTATGAATATAATATGACCATTTAGGTCCACTTGGATTAGATTATGACATTTAATATTATTTTATTTAATGAATAGTTAAAATAGTTAAAATCAAAGTTTAATAACTAAAACATTTTTAATATGGGTTTATACATAAGATAAATTCGACTATAAATATTCATTAGCAAGCTAAAACGATTTCCTACATAATTATATTTTATTTATAATTTTTAGACTTTAAATTAATTTATTTATTTATGACACAACGATGATGCAGTAATTACCCTATTAAAGAAATGTTAACATAATTGATGTTATAAATGCTCAAATAAATTTAATTTGAGACTTTTTATGAATTCCACTAATTTTCTAGGTTACTATGATATATTAGTGTTGATTTAATCAACTTGGTTTGAACATATAATACTGTTATGACTTTTACAAAAATCATATATCAAATAGTGTCAAAATTGACACGAAATAGTTTTAAAATTAAATATTATATTATTAATTGTTATTTTATTCCTAAAAATCTAAGGTTCGGCCAAATGACTTATATAAGGATATATATATTAATAATAAACAACTTGGGGTTCGTTTGGCATGTTATAGTAAGTGTATTAACCATATAGTGTAAGAAAACAAAAAGTCACGGTAAAAGTTAAATTACTTAACTTAGAGTTAAATCTAATTGATAAGGTTAAAATAATAACTAAACTTGTCTAAATCCTATTGGTTGATAGTATTTCGACCCATCCCCACTTTACCTTCGAAATAAGACCCTTTGGAACCATTATAAACCGATTTTGACTTTAATATAAAATAATATTTTGAGATATTCCTAAGGCGCCCCTCTCCTCCCTTATAAAAGGGCACCTCCTCCCCCTCCTCCTCACACCAATTTGAGCACTCAATCTCGGCCAACCCAGGCCAAAACCCCTTCTCCACTTCATTAGAATAATCCTAGAGGTCCTGGTCTTCTTCAAAGACCAATTTTAGTTCCCTAAGTGGAGGATTCAAAGAGGCGTTTCAAAGAAGAGGTAATATCCATTACCGATCTTTTCAATTTCTTTCTTCTTCAACTTCTTCTTCTTTAGTTGTTTGATGATAAAGTAATAACATCAGTATTAATTACATACTGATATGTTATTATAAATATGAAACAACCCTAATTCACCTTTTATCCATCCTACGGAAAAATGAAATCACCGCGCGTGCGTACGTACGGAATACCGTCTCCACGCTGTGGTGTAATCTATTTTCCACCATCACCTTACAAGGATGGGTATAATGGTGTAATGAGTAACTATATATGATTATTATAAAGTTATATTGATACTGAAACAGTATAAATACACTTAAATACAATTCCACGATCATGGGAACAATATCATCGCTCATGCGTACGTACGGAATACCGTCTCCACGATGTGATGTGACTCGTTCTACATGATCATCATTACATAGTAATTATATAAATGAATTGAATGAATAAATATTATATATGTTAAACTAATACCATTCTGTATATAAGGTATATATAACCTTAAAAGAAGAATAAGAATTTATTCGGCAAAACTCACATAAGAACAAAAGGCAATAAAGACCCGAGTAACAAGTAACAATGAAATATTACTAATAAGAAGCTAAGAATATGACCATATATGATATCATATCAATATGTATGATTCTGTAATAAGTCAATAACATTATTTATACAGGAGCTTCGGACACGTACAAAGAAAATCGGACCTAAGGTAAGGGAAAATATCACAATCTCACTTTTATCCGAGATTGTTTTTACATTGGTAATTACTGGGGTGTATTTTATCATCCACATCCATGTTCCCTCAATATGTAATATTATTTATATCCTTCTACAATAGTTTATATCCAATTTTACCCTTCGGTGTGTTTTTAGTAAAAGATATGAAAGGAATCTTTTGTCGTTTTTCGTACGAGGTACTTTTTGACTTTTCTGACAAAAGTACGAAGAATGTTTTTTTTAACTTATACGGCATGAATGAATTTTTAAAACCTTATTTCCAAGAAGCTCCCTTTACAAGTTTTCAAGTTTATTTTTAATCAACTTTTTTTAGTTTAAAATTGTATGACATGTTATGAATGGATAAATGTTTTTAAAGAAGAAAGGATATTTTCCTCAAGAATGGAGTTCAAGTGTTTTATCAAAATTATTTTCCATCTAAGATAATAAAGGGTTCTGTTTTATCCCTATTATTTCATGGATTTGATTATGTTGTGATTGAAATATTTTTATGAATTCCTTTATCTTATATGAATTGTTTTATGATGTCACGATGTTTAAGATTCCCATTTTTATTACATGGGTTATGAAATGATGTATGATTTATGATTTTGTGGCACACATAAGAATGGTATCATTATGAGATGGGTGGGACTTATATCTCCCTCCAATGTATTGGGTAAAGATTTATATCTCATGAGATAGACATGGCTGGAACGGAAGGTTATTTCGGTTCAGTGATACAGGACTGAAACGAGGAGTGAACTCGGTTCAGAAATGGACTTTTCCGCTAAGATAGTCTTGGCAATGAGTCATGACTAACAAGAAATGATTTTCCATGATTATGTGTGCATGCCACAAAGTTTCAAGTTTTATGTTATGATTATGGGGATCTCATTTTCACTTCTATGATTTATTCCATGTTAAGATATTATGATCTCTTTTGTAGGTTATGATTTTCAAAAAGATATGATATGATTTTTATTTCCTTTATTTTCCCTTGCTGAGCATTTGAGCTCACCCTTTTTTGTATGTTTTCTTTTCCCCAGGTTAGGAAGATGGATATTAAGTAGAATATGCTAAAAGGGACCCTAGATATGATGAAATAAATGGGAGACACTGTAGAAGATTTATGAACCAGTTGTTTATGTTTCCCAGTTTCTAAAGACACTATACCTATACGGTCCTTTGTGGTTTTGTCATATGTTGTAATAAGTGTGCTTCAATTTTGAAGTAATAAAAATGTATTTAAAGTATGGGTCATTATATTTGGTATCAGAGGAAAGGTATAGTCAGCCTTTGGAAACTAGGATGTGAAAGCCTTAGTAAGAACCCTAAGGATAAGTCTAAGCATAGAACAAAATCTTAGTGTTTTAGAAATGGCCATGAATAACCTAGGATAAGACCTTAAGCGTGAAAATTTTATTCTTGAATTATGTGGTTTTCCTATTATAATTAGTGTTGCTCACACTATTCTTCTTGGTTTTAGTCAATGGCTAGAACCCGAAGGAACCGTGTTAATGCCGAATGCGATGGGCAATGAAATGATTGTCCCCCTGAGAAACCAAATGATATGGGAGCTGGAATGCAAAATCTTGTAGCCATGCTCACACAACTTTCTCAAGCTATGAATCATGCAGGACTTCCAAACGAGCAAAGGAAGGAGCAACATTCTGTTGGATCCTTCATGAGGCAGCGCCCACCTTCTTTCAGCGGGTCTACTGATCCATTAGTTGCTGAACAATGGATTAGTACTACTGAAAAGATATTTTCAGTTCTTCAATGTTCTGAACATGATAAATTCATCCTAGCAGTGTATCGTTTGGAAGGAGATGCTGATCAATGGTGGAATCTTATTAAGAATAAGAGGCAAAGGGATGAAATTGAGTCCATGGAATGGGACAAGTTCAAGAACTTATTTTTCAATAAGTACTTCCCTCGTATTCTCCGAACAAAGATGGAGAAAGAGTTTCTTGAACTAAAGTAAAGGGATGATGAATCTGTTGGTACCTATGAAGAAAATTTTACAAGACTTGCAAGGTACGATTCTAGTATTATTATCCAACCTGAGAGTAAGATCGATCGATTCTTTAGTGGCTTAAAACCAAGTCTTCGAAGGGCGTTAGCCATAAGGGACTTCAATAGCTATGAGGAAATCGTTCGATGTGCTCTCAAAGTCGAGATGGAGATTGGAGTAACCCATCAGTCATATGGGTTTGATAAGAATAGGAAAATGGAATTCAAAGGAAAATCTAAAGAGAACACTGAAAAGAAGATGAGCTTTCCCTTATTCTCAAAGTGTGGAAAGAAACATGGAGGGAGTTGTCTTAAAGGGACAAGTAAATGTTTCAAATGTGGAAAGGAAGGTCATCAAGAATTTGAATTCCGCGATAATGGGAAGAAGATGTCTAATGATGCAAACAAAGGAAGGGATACACAGAATGAACCTACTACACTTCAATGTTTCAAGTGCAAGGAGATGGGTAATTATGCCAATCAATGCCCAAATCCAAGGGTTGATGATGATGGTCGACGTCAACAAACTCTTAAGGATAAAGACAAAGGAAAGTCACATGAAATTTCTATCAGCGATGTGGAGTACGATAACGAAGTGGTGAAAGGTACACTTACCATCCACTCTAAAGTAGAAAATGTTTTATTTGATTCTGGATCCACCCACTCTTTTATTTCTGAAGAATTTTCTAAGGGTATCACCATATTACCTCAACAATTAGATGTTGAGTTAGCTGTGACAACACCTAATGGCACATCAATCGCATCAAAAGTTTATAATTCTTCTCCAATTTACGTTTGTGGGAAAGTGCTTCCTACAAATCTTATGATCCTTCCTTTAGTGGAATTCGATGTGATTCTTGGTATGGATTGGATTTCTTTATACGGAGCTCATATCAATTTCCAAAGAAGGGAAGTCACATTTCATATTCCAGATCAATTTATGATCTTCTATCAATGCAAGGATGAACATAACCTTCCAGTGGAAATTTCATCCATTTTATGGGTATTGATTCCACTAAATGAAGGTTATTTATCTCAAATGGTTGGTGAGAAACTCGTGATTAAGAATATGCCCATCGTACGAGAGTTTGATGATGTCTTTCCGGAGGAATTACCGGGTCTTCCACCAAATCGTGAAGTTGAGTTTTCAATAGAACTCATACCGGGTGCTTTGCCTATTTCAAAGACACCTTATAGAATGGCCCCAATTGAGTTGCAGGAATTGAGGAAGCAACTCCAAGAGAATCTTGATAAGGGATTCATACGCCCTAGTGCGTCACCTTGGGGAGCACCTGTTCTATTTGTTAAGAAGAAAGATGGATCAATGAGACTCTGCATTGATTATCGAGAACTTAACAAGATCACTATCAAGAACAAATATCCTCTCCCACTCATTGATGACTTATTTGACCAACTACGCGGAGCTCAATACTTTTCCAAGATTGATCTTCGTTCAGGGTATCATCAATTAAGGGTCAAAAGGGAGGATATACCAAAGACGTCTTTCCGTACAAGGTATGGGCACTATGAATTTATAGTGATTCCAATTGTTCTTACTAATTCCCCTACTATCTTCATGGATCTAATGAATAGAGTCTTTAGAGACTATCTTGATCAATTTGTGGTAGTCTTTATAGACGATATTCTTGTCTATTCAAAGAGAAAGGAAGAACATGAAGATCACTTGAGAATTATATTGAAGACCCTAAGAAAGGAGAAGCATTATGCCAAATTTACCAAGTGTGAATTTTGGCTTCAAAAAGTTTCATTTTTGGGTCATATAATCTCAAAAGAGCGGATATCTGTGGATCCAGCAAAAATAGAGGTTATAGAAAGATGGTCGAGACCAACAACAGTAACTGAGATCCGAAGTTTTCTTGGTTTGGCTGGATATTATCGACGTTTTGTAAAAGATTTTCCACGATTATCTAATCCACTCACCAAGTTGACTCGGAATGGAGTTAAGTTTGTTTGGACAGAGGAATGTGAAGAGAATTTCAAGGAGTTGAAAAGAAGGTTATCCAGTGCACCTGTGCTCACACTGCCTTGTAGTGGAGAAAGGTTTGTGATCTACAGTGATGCATCCAAGAAGGGATTGGGGTGTGTTCTTATGCAAAATGATATGGTGATAGCTTATGCCTCATGACAGTTGAAAATCCATGAGCAAAATTACCCAACACATGATTTAGAGTTAGCTGCAGTAATATTTGCATTAAAGATTTGGAGGCATTACCTTTATGGTGAAAGGTGTGATATTTATACTGATCAAAAAAGTTTAAAGTATATTTTCACACAAAAGGAGCTGAATATGCGTCAAAGAAGATGGTTGGAGCTGATTAAGGATTATGACTGCTCAATCCATTACCACCCTGGGAAAGCAAACAAGGTGGCAAATGCATTAAGTCGACAAGACCATGCCAGTTTATCAATGATGAGGACCACAAAAGATCCAATATTTATGGATTTACAAAGAATGGATCTTGGAATTATAATAGGGGAAAAATCTTATCTTTCTCAAATGAATGTTCAACCATATATACATGTGAAGATTAAAGAGGCACAGAAAGAAGATGTCGAGTTACAAAAGAAGGTGAGAAATGTTCCTGAATTCAACCTTGATTGTGATGGGATAATAAAGTTCAGGAATCGGGTTTGTGTTCCTCCCATCCCCGAATTAAAGAAGGAACTGCTGGATGAAGCTCATAGTTCTTCATTCTCTATTCATCCTGGAAGCACAAAGATGTATAGGGACCGGAAAGAGTACTTCTGGTGGGATGGCATGAAAAGAGATGTTGTTGAATATGTCTCTCGATGCTTGGTTTGTCAACAAGTTAAAGCTGAGAGACAGAAGTCTAAGGGGGTGTTACAACCATTACCCATACCCGAATGGAAATGGGAAAACATCACTATGGACTTTGTCACAGGACTTCCTAAAACATCCAAAGGCAATAATGCTATCTGGGTCATAGTTGATCGTCTTACAAAGTCTGCACATTTCATTGCTATTAGAGAGGATTTCTCTCTGGATCAGCTTGCCAGGATATATGTAAAGGAAGTGGTAAGATTGCATGGAATACCACTTTCTATTATCTCTGATCGGGATCCGAGATTTACCTCGAAGTTCTGGCGAAGTCTTCCGCATACTCTGGATACAGAGTTGAGATTCAGCACTACTTATCATCCTCAGACAGACGGTCAGTCTGAGAGAACAATTCAAACTCTAGAAGATATGTTGAGAGCTTGTTCTATGGATTTCAAAGGTGGTTGGGATCAACACCTAACTTTGGTGGAATTTTCTTATAATAATATCTTTCACTCCAGTATTCAGATGGCTCCTTATGAATCTCTCTATGGAAAGAAATGCAGGACTCCAACTTGCTGGGATGAAGTTGGGGAAAGAAAGCTATTAGGACCTGATCTCGTTGATGAAATGGCAGAAAAGGTCAAATCTATTCAACAACACATAAGAGCAGCTCAGAGTCGACAGAAAAGTTATGCCGACAACTGAAGAAAAGACCTAGAGTTTGAAGTGGGTGATAAAGTGTTCTTACGAATATCTCCCTGGAAGAGGGTTATGAGATTTGGAAAGAAGGGGAATTTGAGCCCTAGATATATTGGTCCTTTAGAAATACTGGATCGTTTTGGGAAGGTAGCTTACCGATTGGCGCTTCCACCGAATCTCTCTCAAGTTCACGATGTGTTCCATGTATCTCTCCTGAGAAAGTACATACCTGATCCTTCACATGTACTCAGCTCAGAAGTTGTACCGCTGGAGCAAGATCTTTCTTATGAAGAATAGCCGATAGAGATTCTGGATCATAGCGAAAAAGTCCTACGAAACAAGACCACTCACTTGGTGAAAGTTTTATGGAGGAACCACCAATTAGAAGAAGCTACTTGGGATCTTGAGGATATGATGAGGGAGAGGTATCCTCATCTATTTGTTACAAAGTGACGAATTTCGAGGGAGAAATTCATTTTAAGGGGGGTAGAATGTAACACCTGAGACTTTTATGTTATATAAATCGTCAAAGGAATCTTTTTCTACACAACACTTGCTTGGCATGTTTTACACGAAATCGCGACCTTCCTCGATAGCTTGCGTCGTATGCAATACCGAGTTTCACTAAACAACGATATGCTATTAAAATATTATTAAAACTAGCCATTATGGATAGTAATAACCACTTTATGAAATTTTATAAATTTTATTTTTCAAAAAGGACTTCATTTTTGGATTCGGAATATCGAAATTAGCCTAGGGTGAAATTTTGGTATTTTTCTGAAAACTTTCAATTTTTGATGAATAGTGAAACCACTAAGTGGTAGGTTAAAAACTGAATTTTGCATAAAAATTAATTTTACCGCTTCTGTGAATGGAATTTCGAAAATCTGACAGACACGGTTGATATCAGTAAGTAAAATTTGGTTCAATGAGATAAAAATAATTTTTTGGTGAATAGTAACTTTTTACTTTTTTTACCGCGGTTAATAGTAAATAGGGTAACTAAGGGTAAATATGATATTACTATTACCCTAAAACATGTCCTAATTCTATTGGATAAGTGTAATTCGACCGAAAACAACCTTATGAATATAATATGACCATTTAGGTCCACTTGGATTAGATTATGACATTTAATATTATTTTATTTAATGAATAGTTAAAATAGGTAAAATCAAAGTTTAATAACTAAACAATTTTTAATATGGGGTTATACATAAGATAAATTCGACTATAAATATTTATTAGAAATCTAAAAAGCTTTCCTACATAATGATATTTTATTTATAATTTTTATACTTTAAATAAATTAATTTATTTATGACACAACGATGATGCAGTAATTACCCTTTTAAGGAAATGTTAACATAATTGATGTTATAAATGCTCAAATAAATGTAATTTGAGACTTTTTATGAATTCCACTAATTTTCTAGGTTACTATGATATATTAGTGTTTATTTAATCAACTTGGTTCGAACATATAATTCTGTTATGACTTTCACAAAAATCATATATCAAATAGTGTCAAAATTGACACAAAATAGTTTTTAAATCAAATATTATATTATTAATTTTTATTTTATTCCTAAAAATCTAAGGTTCGGCCAAATGACTTAGATAAGGATATATATATTAATAATAAACAACATGGGGTTCGTTTGGCATGTTATAGTAAGTTTATTAACCATATAGTGTAAAAAAACAAAAAGTCACGGTAAAAGTTAAATTATTTAACTTAGAGTTAAATCTAATTGATAAGGTTAAAATAATAACCTAAACTTGTCTAAATCCTATTGGTTGATATTATTTCGACCCATCCTTACTTTACCTTCAAAATAATACCCTTTGGAACCATTATAAACCGATTTTGACTTTAATATAAAATAATATTTTGAGATATTCCTAAGGTGCCCCTCTCCTCCCTTATAAAAGGGCACCACTTCCCCCTCCTCCTCACACCAATTTGAGCACTCAAGCTCGGCCAAACCCTGACAAAATACCTTCTCCACTTCCCTAGAATAATCCTAGAGGTCCTGGTCTTCTTCAAAGACCAATCTTAGTTCCCTAAGTGGAGGATTCAAAGAGGCGTTTCAAAGAAGAGGTAATATCCATTACCGATCTTTTCAATTTCTTTCTTCTTCAACTTCTTCTTCTTTAGTTGTTTCATGATAAAGTAATAACATCAGTATTACTTACATACTGATATGTTATTATAAATATGAAACAACCCTAATTCACCTTCTATCCATCCTACGGAAAAATGAAATCACCGCGCGTGCGTACGTACGGAATACGGTCTCCACGCCGTGGTGTAATCTATTTTCCACCATCACCTTACAAGGATGGGTATAATGGTGTAATGAGTAACTATATATGATTATTATAAAGTGATATTGATACTGAAATAGTATAAATACACTTAAATACAATTCCACGATCATGGGAACAATATCATCGCTCGTGCATACGTACGGAATACCGTCTCCACGATGTGATGTGACTCGTTCTACGTGATCATCATTACATAGTAATTATATAAATGAATTTAATGAATAAATATGATATATGTTACACTAATACCATTCTGGATATAAGGTATCTATAACCTTAAAAGAAGAATAAGAATTTATTCGGTAAAACTCGCATAAGAACAAAAGGCAATAAAGACCCGAGTAACAAGTAACAATGAAATATTACTAATAAGAAGCTAAGAATATGACCATATATGATATCATATCAATATGTATGATCCTGGAATAAGTCAATAAAATTATTTATATAGGAGATTCGGACACGTACAAAGCAAATCGGACCTAAGGTAAGGGAAAATATCACAATCTCACTTTTATCCGAGATTGTTTTTACTTTGGTAATTACTGGGGTGTATTTTATCATCCACATCCATGTTCCCTCAATATGTAATATTATTTCCATCCTTATAAAATAGTTTATATCCAATTTTACCCTTCCGTGTGTTTTTAGTAAAAGATATGAAAGGAATCTTTTGTCGTTTTTCGTACGAGGTACTTTTTGACTTTTCCGACAAAAGTACGAAGAATGTTTTTTTAACTTATACGGCATGAATGGATTTTTAAAACCTTATTTCCAAGAAGCTTCCTTTAAAATTTTTCTAGTTTATTTTTAATCAAATTTTTTTAGTTTAAAATTGTATGACATGTTATGAAAGGATAAATGTTTTTGAAGAAGAAAGGATATTTTCCTCAAGAATGGAGTTCAAGTGTTTTATCAAAATTATTTTCCATCTAAGATAATAAAGGGTTATGTTTTATCCCTATTATTACATGGATTTGATTATGTTGTGATTGAAATATTTTTATGAATTCCTTTATCTTATATGAATTGTTTTATGATGTCACGATGTTTAATATTCCCATTTTTATTACATGGGTTATGAAATGATGTATGATTTATGATTTTGTGGCACACATAAGAATGGTATCATTATGAGATGGGTGGGACCTATATCTCCCTCCAATGCATTGGGTAAAGATTTATATCTCATGAGATAGACATGGCTAGAACGAAAGGTTATTTCGGTTCAGTGATACAGGACTAAAACGAGGAGTGAACTCGGTTCAGAAATGGACTTTGTCCGCTAAGATAGTCTTGGCAATGAGTCATGACTAACAAGAAATGATTTTCCATGATTATGTGTGCATGCCACAAAGTTTCAAGTTTTATGTTATGATTATGGGGATCTCATTTTCACTTCTATTATTTATTCCATGTTAAGATATTATGATCTCTTTTGCAGGTTATGATTTTCAAAAAGATGTGATATGATTTTTATTTCCTTTATTTGCCCTTACTGAGCATTTGAGCTCACCCTTTTTTGTATGTTTTCTTTTCCCCAGGTCAGGAAGATGGATATTAAGTAGAATATGCTAAAAGGGACCCTAGATATGATGAAATAAATGGGAGACACTGTAGAAGATTTATGAACCAGTTGTTTATGTTTCCCAGTTTCTAAAGACACTGTACCTATACGGTCCTTTGTGGTTTTGTCGTATGTTGTAATAAGTGTGATTCAATTTTGAAGTAATAACAATGTATGTAAAGTATGGGTCGTTATATCCATGCCACCATTGTTCCCATGATTCCAATCATTTTCTAGAACTCCTGAGGGATCAGGGCAAGGGTTAAAACAGATTTCATTTGCTCGTAATGTAAGAAGCACAAGGCCAATATGGTTGCATTAATCGAACACAAGCCAAACTTTGCAAAAAATCAAGAGCTTTCACGTAGGGTTAAAATTCATTCCTCCATGCAAGCGGCTTCTATTAACAACCACATATGGTTAATTTGGAAGAGGTAGGACTCAGTGGATTTGATCCAAGCAGGACCCCAACATAACACAATGAGTGTTTCGTCTGAAGGTGTATTTATGGTTGTATCCTTCATCAATGGTATTTGTGACACCTAAAGGAGATAATTTTTGTGGTATGAGATGAATGATTTTGACCCAGGGGACTAGCCTTGGGTGGTGGGGGGACATTAATATCATAGTGCAACTGGATGAGAAGAAGGGCGAGGGGATTTCCCAAGGAGGGCTTGTAAGTCCTTTGTGCAGTTTATGGCGGGCAAGGGACGAATGAACCTGGGATTATCTGGAGACCCTTTCACCTAGTATAACAACTAGAGGGGTGAGAGTCGGTGTTGGAGTAGACTAGATAGATTCATTGAAAACGTCCACACCATCTCTACATTTCATAGTGTGAAGGTTACCAACTTGAATCGAAGCATCTCTTATCACTCACCGCTACTATTTTCTCTGTGCAAGGAAGAGGACATGCAGGACCATTTCAAATTATGTATCCAGTTCACGTGTATGTTGGACTACCACCATGTGGTTTTGAAGATATAGAAGGAACCTTCTTGAGGTCATTCTTGGGTTGTTATTCACTCCAATCTGAGGTGGCTAATGCATGCACTCTAGTCGTGGGCCAGGAATATCCCTCCCCGTGATCAAGATTTGGAAGTACTCAAACAAAATATTGAGGGTCTGGAGGCTAGTTTATAGGAGAGGTGGGATGATGTGGTCTTTCAGGATCTATCCAAGAAGTGGAACGTTCTGGTGGTCTTGGTGCTCTAGAAAGAACGCAATGAAAGGGAAAGCTCGAGGGTTAAATGGATCAAGGAGTGGATCAGAATACCTCTTATTTTCAGTCTTGCAAGAGGGAGAGGAAGCACATAGCTAAACCCAATCTGGCCTTGTAGAATGGTTCGTTCACACATTATAGGGAGGTGGTCGGGGGTATGACCTTATCATTATTTAAAATCCTCCTTACTGGAACGAATGAGAACATGGCTCAGAGATATCCATCATGGTAGATGATCCTTTAGGAGTGATTCTGAAGATTATCACCACACATGAGAATGGTTTTCTTGAAGGGGTTTCATAGGAAGAGGGGGTGTAGACAGCCATGTGGAATTTGACCCCCGATAGTGCAATAGGTCCAGACGGTTTCCCTGGGTCCTTCTACAGGGTATCTTGGGGAGTAGTTAAACATGAAATTGTGCTTGTTGTCCAGTATTTCTTCGGTAGGGGTGTCATCCCTCAGATTGTGGCAGCGACTACTCCGGTGCTTCTACCAAAGATCAAAGATCCCACTTTTCTTGCACACTATTGGCCTTTGAGAATGTGAAATGTCTCATACAATATCTTGGAAACTATCATCAACAAATGGGTCTCATACCTTTTCTCTTGGTGGGTATCCATGGAGAAACATGGATTTGTTAAGGATAGGTCAATCTAGGGCACTATGACACTGGCGCAGGAGATGCTAAGAGACTTGAATACCAAATCTTAGGGCTATAACATTGTTATTAAGTTGGATATAAATAATGCTTGCGATAGGATAGAGTGGGGTATTATCAATAGGGTTTTGGCTATGATGGGGTTCTCAAATTAGGACTATGATATTATTTTTAGGTATGTTTGTTCTCAATGGATGGCAGTGTCATTCATGTGGAGGACTCAGGGGTTCTTCAAGTCTGTGTGGGGTCTTTGGTAGGGGGATCTGTTATCACCAAGTATTTTCATCCTCATGAAAGATTCTATGAGCAGGCTGATCAAAAAGGGGCATATACATTAGGGACATTGTGCCATATCATAGGAAGTACGACCTCCCAGTAGTATCACACCTAATGGTTGCGGATGACATAGTTATTTTCATGAATGTGGGAGGGATGTCTCTTCATGCGTTCAACGTGATACTTGCAGAGTACGGGCACTGGAGTGGGAATATTTTGAATAGGTATAAGAGTAACTTATTTGTACCAATTTCATGCATCTTGAGTAGGGTGGATAGGATGGGTAGTATTTTGGGGATGGTATGGGTCTCCTTTCCCATGGATTACCTTAGAACCCCTATTTCACCAGACAGACTACGAACCAGGGATTTCGACAAAGTGGTAGGGAAGATCATGGATTGTATTCTGAAATGGGAAAATCATTTCTTATCCTTTGAAGAATGGATAATGTTGGTCAATACCATTCTTTCACTGATTCTATTGCATACCATGGCCTCTGTAAGTGTGTCGAAGGGGGTGATCATGTCCATTGATAAAATACTTTCGCGTTTTATATGGGATGTGATGGTTGATGGGAAGACGCAATGGGTGTTGTGGCTAAGGATTTCTTGGCCCCATAGTGAAGGAGGGATCAACATAAAGAGTCTGGAAGCCACTATCCACACCATGCTTTTGAATCTTGCATGGGAAATCATTGAGGATCGCACCCTCTGGGGGAAGCACATGCTACAGTAGTACAAGGCATGTGTTCCAACTGCCTTAGCTAATGGGTCTTCATTATAGAATTTGGTGAGTAATATCATTCCGACGTTTCTTCCACACTCCCAATGGATAACAAGGTAGGGACTTATTTTCTTCTGGTATAATAAGTTGTTGGGTTGTGTGATGGGGTACCCAGGATGTCCGAACCCTACCATTTTATTTTAGGAGGCTATCTTGTACCCTCATTTCTTAATATATTTGTTGGACGCAAACCAAAAAGAGGTTTTGTGACTCTATTAGCATGATATTTGAGAAGGATAGATGCATTTACACTCCTTACCCATTGGGGAAATTCAGCTCGAAAGATTTCAGGAGATCAAACATTTCTCATGGGAAGCATGATATATGAAGTGATATAGCCTACTGTAATAGATCACCAATTAAACATAACATTATCACCTAGAGAATATGTAATAATTCTCTTCCTTCATACAATAATATAAAATGATTGGGTATAATCATGGATTCCTGTTTCCAATGCTGTGTGAATAAAAATGAAGAGAGCCTGAGTCACATTTTCTTCATGGGAGAACGAGATCCTCGGGTATGGAGTTTCCTCGGAAATGTCATGGCATACGCTCCCACGTGTGTTAGCAATAATCTATTCATTGAACATTGGTTCCAGGGGGCCAAAGTCTCAAGAACAGAAATATTGGGATGACGTATCATCTTCATTGCAGGATACTGGGTGTTATGTAAAGCAAGGAATCGAGCCAGGTTCGATGGGGTTCCATCCTCAGGTAGGTCTGTTGTGGCCAAAACAAGGTTCCTCTTTAATTACTTGATCGATCTGAATGGAATCATGATAGAGGAAACATACCTTTATGTGATCTATGAATCACTAAGTGTAGCTATATAGAATGCTGCAAGTTTACTAGGGAGATGGATCTGGTGGTTACCTCTTAGGGACGGTCTCATACTCAACACAGACGATTCTTGTGGTATGGGTGTGATGTGAGGTAGAGGGGTTGTCTGGGACTCTTGTGGATGTTTGGTGTTGGATTTATTGGATTATTATGGGAGTGGTACCCCTATTCAGGTGGAGGATAACGTGGTATTCACTGGCCTCTCCATTTTCAGTGAGAGGGACATTATCATTGATCATGTGTAAATTGACTCCCTAATTATTCACGACGCCTTAAAAGGTAAAGGCTCCATTCCCTGGTCTATCTCCTACACCATAAGGAAATGAAATATTCTTCTTAACAACAATGTTAGAGTCACCCATGTGTAGAGGTAGGGGAACAATGTAGCAGACTATCTATCCTCTCTTCCACTTCCAGGTTCCCCAGTTTGTTGCTTTTCTAATGTTTCTCAGTTTAAACCAGAGGGGGTGAACCTAAACTAGGGCGATGCCCTTGGGCTACATTACTTTCATCCCCCCTAGCATGGGTCACCTTTTTTTATTGCTATGGTTTGTCTCTTTTAATAAAAAATGTAATGTTGGATGGATGATTTGATCAATTAATATTTTTAATATTTAAGTATTATAATTATGAAAATAAAATTTATCATATACCTTCATTTTATCCCAATTTTAGAGAAATGAAATTTTTAATCTTGCGTATGTGTGGACTACCATATCAATAATGATAGATTTAATTTTCTATCACCCCCTACACGGATGGTTATAAAAAATAATTTAATTAAGTAAAATTATATTCCTGAAATTTTTATGATTCTCTTAAAGATATAGTGACATTATATAAAAACATGTAACTCCTCATTAAATCATTATAACATGTTCTCATTTGGGTCAGTTTAACCACCTACATGAACAATGTTATAATATTTATATCATTAATGATTCAAAAATGATATTTAATTTTAATATCATTAAATAATTTTTTATTAAATTTTTAAAAATTATTATATCATTTTTTTATTAATATTTAATATATTTATTAATAAACAACCTTTTGAACATTAAACACATCAAAACCAGTTCATCACATTTTCCATTTTTATGAACTATATCAATGTCTTACACTGAATGAAATATGACTAAAATAATCAGTGAAAAAAATATTATTCTATATAAAATAATCATGTAATTTTGAAATTTTAACCAACAAGATGGAATTGACCATGTCACCATGAAGCATGTAGAAAAAAAAATCTAAAAATCCTAACTTTTGATAAGGAAAATAAACTAAGATCAGGTAACATATTTATGATATATTGTAATAAAATATAAATAAAAATGTTAATATATTTAAATAAGGCTCTTAAGTTAGTTCTTAATATAGTTATGTTTATTTTACAGGAGGTTAGAGCACTTTTGACTTAGCATGATTTAAGGTAATGGTGCACCGTCTCAATTTCATTACTATTAAGACATGTTTTGATTTATTCACCTAATTTCATTTAATTTGTGTGAATACTACCTATTGGATATATTATCTAATGAATCATATTTTATTAATTTTAATTTAATTAAAATTTCATGCTCACTGTTTCAAGGGGTTTCTTTTAAAGTATTTCTAAATTTGTAAGGGTTATTTGTCCCTATTTTCAATTACATGAGACATGTTTGATATTGTACACCATAATTTATTTTATATAGTTAATCCAATGAACTATTTATTTTGATTATAATTAATATATTTAATTTTACTATATTTTAATTCCTATTTCATGATAACCCAATTATGTTTATTTGATTCTTACACTACCACCACCGTAAGGGTATTTTATCTCAGTTTCATTTCTATTGATACACATTTTTATTTATGAACTGAACTTTATTTCAGTAGTGTATATACTACATATTAGAGATATTAAAATCATGAATTATATTTAATTCATTGTAATTGAATTTAAATTTCAATCTCATTGTTTTAATAGGTTTCTATTAAAGTGTTTCTTATGTAGTGGGGGGTTTTTCATGATGTAACTTCTTTTTTGAGTAATTATGATTCCATTTTCACTATGTTTCTACCATATGGTTTTTTAATATTTTATTATGATAATATAATTCCTTCTATCTTTGGGGAAATATAAAATTTTAATTAACATATTTACCATGAGGAATTTCTTCCTCAAAATTGTATCATTTTTTTAATAATTTTCAGCCTCTTTAATGAAGGTTTCTTATCCTTTTTAATATTTTATTTTATCAATAATTTTTTCAGATATCGATTGAAACTCAATCATGTGTAAACTAAGTTTTCCATCATATTTACCTTCTCTTATTTTTAAAAAATAATAATTTTTTTAATATTTCTATTATGTGGGTTTCCAACAAAGGTATTTCAAAATATTAAAAATAATTTTCATAATTTATAAATAATATGGATTATATTCTATATGAAATATTTTTAATAAAATTTATATCATTTAAAGGATAAATTTTTTAATTTTTCATTTTAAATTAAATTCTCATTTACAAATTTTTCACTTTACCTTTTTAAAACTACTTTTTATTGTGATCTGTGACTTCTTATTTTATGATTATTTTAAAAACATTTTTGAAAAAATATTTTATAGTTTATCAAAATGTATGAGAATTATTAATTATGAAGTATCCTTTACATGTTTAAAATTGGTTTTCCAAATTATTTTAACTCTTTCTCATTTTGAATATAAAAGTAAATTTTCTTATATATTTCAATAGTAAGGGTTTTATTTTAAAAACTAATTCTTGATTTTAAAAGGGATTTAAATG